>OU696474.1:5000-2505000 GCA_916048165.1 Spilarctia lutea | reverse complement strand
TACATACACGCAAACTTTCGCGTTTATAATATTAGTAGGACTATAAAAGTCTCATATACCACACAAACTAAATATTTAATAGATAACTAGTAGTCCGGTCATTTTAGACAATTGAAATAAAGAAAATTCCGACAAAGCCAAATCTTCGTAGAGACCTTAGGTTTACCACAAGGAATAAAGTGTTAAAAGTCCCCATCAGTCCCATGTGAGCTTTAGGACTTATTCGGGGCCTAAGGTCAAAATTTTAGGTTTTTTTGGATTTTTCTCGAAAACGGTAAGTTTATCGAAAAAGTACCTTAGAGCAAAGTTGTAGATCTTAAAATTCTCTATAAAAATGGTCCCTATGATTTTTTCTCTAAGACCCACTATTTTCCAGATATTGCGCTTGTAAGAATCACGTTCTACATAATATACACACATATGCCACGTATATACATACTATTACTACTCGTTCAATCAATCACCAAATCAATCTACAACACTCTTAATTATAAAAGATTACACTGACCTGATCGGTTTTAAAACATTCCACCAGAACACGTGGGTGCATTTTTTTGCAAACATTAATAACAAATCTCGTTTTATTTCTATGTTGAGTAACAAATTAACAGCTGAAAATATTGCCGTGAAACAAGCTCCGAATGACGCCGATGTCCTCATAATTGAAACAGCAATAGAACAATTTAATGCAAGAAATACAACTATTGTAGTGGGTGAAGATGTTGATTTATTAGTACTACTCACTGCAAGGACTCCATCTGATAAAATTATTTACTTTTTAAAACCTAGGAAGGCGCAGCAACGGACGGAAATATATTCTTCTAAAAGTTTATCAGCTTATCCAAAATGCCAAAACTTTATTTTATTTTTACATGCGATAACCGGATGCGATACTACGTCTGCAATGTTTAGAAGGGGCAAAAATTCAGTATTAAAATTATTTGAAAAAAATGATTTGATTGACTGCGCAAAAGTATTTACAGAAATTAATTCTTCACCTCAAATACTAATTACTAAAGGAATTCGGTTTCTTCTTGCGGTTTATGGAGCTCCAAAAAAAATTGATTGCATAGATACGTACAGATATTTAACATTTGTAAAAAATACACGAAACAAAAAGCAAGTACAGCTATCTTGTCTTCCTCCAACATCGGCATCCGCTACTCAACATTTGTTTCGAGTATACTATCAAGTTCAGACATGGCAAGGCAATGAACTGAACCCTGAAGACTGGGGTTGGAAATTGATAAATAATACTTTGGAACCGATTCGAACTTTACTGCCCCCTGCTCCAGAAAAACTTCTTAACACTATTTTTTGCAATTGCAAGAAAGGTTGTAGTGCCAAATGTGGCTGTAAAAAAGTAGGATTGCAGTGTTCTCCAGCGTGTACCAATTGCCAAGGTGTCTCTTGCTCAAATGTTCAATTAAATACAAGAGAGGAAGATTCATGTGATTTTGATGAAGAGACAACTGATTCATCTTCATTTGAACAATTTCTAAGCGTTCATCAACAGGAAGGAGAAGAAGAAGAACAAGAAGAAATTGAAGAAAACATTATTGTTGAAGTTGAATATGAAGAGTATGAGTCAGATTAAAGTAATAAAAAAAAGTTAGAACGACAGTTAAACTCAGTAACCCATATCAATAATCTTCATACTATTAAATAATTATTGTTCCTGAAAATAACGTCATAAAGGTTCGTGGAATAGGCCTACCAGGGATACCACGTTAAAAAAAACACGCCGAGTACACTACCTCACAGGTGGTGTGGAAATGTGTGCATATTATGTAGAATGTGATTCTTACAAGCGCAATATCTGGGAAATAGTGGGTCTTAGAGAAAAAATCATAGGGACCATTTGTATAGAAAATTTTAAGATCTACAACTTTGCTCTAAGGTACTTTTTCGATAAACTTACCGTTTTCGAGAAAAATCCAAAAAACCTAAAATTTTGACCTTGGGCTCCGAATAAGTCCCTAAGCTCACATGGGACTGATGGGGACTTTTGACACTTTATTCCTTGTGGTAAACCTAAGGTCTCTACGAAGATTTGGCTTTGTCGGAATTTTCTTTAATTGATCACTATTTTTATGTCTAAAATGACCGGAGTATAGTAATGGGGGCTTATTTTTATTCTCGACATCGTTCACCGTCAGCATCAGCCAAATGACGTCCATTACTAGACAAAGTTGGCCACAAAAACTGGTCCTTTGCCGCAATGTGTGTTCCCTAAATCATTACAGTTACTAAATTCAGTATTAATAATATCTTCAGATGTGGCATCACAATGGAACAGCTGATGAACACGGTGGGCATCCACCCCACAGTGGCCGAGGAGTTCACCCGCCTCAACATCACCAAGCGCTCCGGCAAGGACCCCAACCCTGCGTCCTGCTGCAGCTAAATGTAATGCCACCACCGATAACTTGCACTTACAGTGACCTCATAGCGAAATATAATCGACTAACTACCGTCTTTTAAATCTATTAGCTTATAATATCTATAATGTATCTTTATTATATCTATGTATCTATCTATATATATAAAAATGTTATGTTGGTTTGTGTACACTTCAAAAACTCAAAAAGTTCTGCACCGATCGAGCTGAAATTTTAGAATGATATGTAATCCGCATCAAGGATTGTTTTTATTTAATTTTTGCATCAGTCACATATCCGCGACCGCGAAAAACCCGACATAAACGCGGGCGGAGCCGCGGGCAACAGCTAGTTTATTGTAAATCGTGAATGCCGGCTGCACGCACCAACAAGCACGTTACTTATTGTCACGTTGTCGTGTCACGAGCCCAGCGTGCGAGAGGGCGGCACTAGCGATAGAGAGGCACGCGAGACCTAAGGCTTGTGACTCATATTGTTTATCAATATTTTCTTAACACGTTATCGCGTAAAATTATCGCACATAAACCGACTTTAAAGACAACCAATTTGCTGATTATAAAATAAAATTTAATTTAAAATATATGCTAATGTTAATTAAAAAAAAAAATACTTACAATTTAGAATGATTTAAAACGTCAATGGTACCTCTTTGAACAAATACATTAATAAAGAGTTTGTATACTGTTGATGATTTGATTAAATATTCATATGGTAACACTGGATCATAGATACATTATAGATAGAGCTAGAAAATGATATTATATTTGCCAGTGATTTTTTTATAGTTATATTTTTAATTTCTATAACTTTGGTGTTTAGTCGGTGGTCCATCAGTATGTATTCGTTTTATGTAGTTTACACAACCATTGTTTATTACTCACCAGAAGACACAAAACATCAGGCAGAGACAAGCATTAAAAAATTCCGTCTCTTTCTATTATACTTGTTCAATGCTTCTATCTCTTTCTGGTTATAATAATTCGGTGGTTTAAAAACATTCTGAATAACTTTAGCATTACCACAGTATTGTAGGATTGTCATACCCGCTTGTTACAACATTCTTACAACTATTTTTAAATCTACCCACATTTGTTATTTTTGTAAAATTAAGATAATAAGTCGAATTTTACTAGATATATCACCATTTTGTTTATCTCAGTATACATGTGATGAGGCATAAAATGTCTCTAAATTTTTCGGTGCTTTTCCACCCGTTTTTACTTTCAACTATAGTACAAATAATTTATATAACTCCAAATTGTTGTCAAAAATGTATGTGTATAAATGTAATGAACTATAAATGTTACTATGGTGAAATAAAATAGTACAGTATTATTGTTATTATATAGAACATGGCAACATTCCGGACAACAAACGGTTCGGCTAAACAGTTTTTTTGTTATCTGTGTATTTTTTATTTGTCATTTTGAACTCTAATAAAGTGATATATTTTAATTATTTCTTCGTTTTATTTAAAGTTTTATATCAACCTTGATATGAACACTAGCTTTTGTCCGCAGCTCCACTCGCACCGTTTTCCTCTCATTTGATTTATCAAGTTTGTTACAGAGATCATTTTTATACCTGACCCTAACGATCGATGTAATAAGTACAGGTGTAATTTTTACAGATTTTAGTCAGTTCGATTCCCGGGCGTGGCAAGCGAATTTTCGGAAATCTTTGAATGCAGTTTTCTTTCTTTTCAAAAATAAAGGAATAATTATTTTTTTTTTTTTTTTTTTTAATAAAGTATGTTCAGTACTTTATTTATATTACAATCTAGCCAAGTTGACTAATAAGTAAATACATTTCACCTAAATTAATACGTAATCATAATTCTAAGAATGCGTCCATTAACACTTACTTAGTTTTTATTAAGGCGAAGACACTTTGTTCATGTGTTCTTTGTACGCGGCACTTATCACCATATTGTTTGTTTGTCACTAAAACACTACACTAACTCGAACGGTTTTGTCCGTTTCAGTCTTCTTACTATATTAGTGATGTCAAGAAGCTGGATTGCCTCAACATTCACGTGCTGATGAAGTCGGTTTTCATGAGCTTCGGCATATTTTTGAATAACAAGATCTACGACGTCTATGTTTAAATCCCGATGTAGGTCGCAGTTCCGAATGTACCAGGGTGCATTAACTGTATCCCTGAGTACTTTATTTTGGAAACGTTGTATTATTTGACGATTGCTCTTACTGGCACAGCCCCAGAGCTGGATACCATAAGTCCATACAGGCATCAGAACCTGTTTGTATAGTAGGACTTTGTTGTATACTGATAGAGGAGAGTGTCTTCCCAGCAACCAGTACATTTTTTGGTAACGTATATTCAGTTCCGATCTTTTTTTCTTGACGTGTGCTTTCCAGCGCAGTTTAGCGTCAAGAGTCATACCAAGATATTTGGCTGTATTTGAGTAAGGGACTTGTTGGCCATTAATAAATACAGGAAAATATTGCGCTCTTTTATTTGTGAAGTCAACGTAAATGGACTTGCTTTCATTTAGCTTGATACGCCATTTTTTAGTCCAGTTAAGAACTTGATTTACTGCTATTTGGACCTTTTCAACAGCTGCCTCATGGCTACAACCTATCGCCATAATAGCGGTATCATCGACAAAAGTGGCTATAGGATTATCTTCAGTAACTGGGATATCACTGGTGTATAATAGATACAGCATCGGGCCTAATACACTTCCCTGCGGCACCCCAGCTTTGATAGGTTTGACTTCTGAGTAGGCGGTTTCGTGTCGAATACGAAATGCTCTGTTCAATATATATGACTCGAGAATGACTGCAAACTGTTTCGGTAACATATGATTTAGTTTATGAATGAGACCTTCATGCCAAACTTTATCGAAAGCTTGTGCTACGTCAAGAAATATAGTAGAGCACACTTTGTTTTCTTCTAGTACTGTTTCGATTATATTAGTTATTCTGTGTACCTGGTCCAAAGTTGAATGTTTTTCTCTGAAGCCAAACTGATGATCAGGTATTAAATTACTATTATCGATTACAGGCTTCAGTCTTTTTAATAATAGTTTCTCAAATAGCTTCGCTAATACTGGTAGTAGAGAAATTGGTCTGTATGAAGTTGGCTCTTGCGGTGGTTTGCCAGGCTTGGCTATCATAATTATTTCTGCTACTTTCCATAAATCAGGTACATACTTTAATCGAAATGCAGCGTTCATGAGGGTAGTGAGCTTGACTATGGCTTTACGATTAAAATGCCGTAGAATTTCACTTGTTATGAGATCATATCCAGGCGTTTTTCTTGGATTCATGTGGCACCTAATTGTATTTAGGACTTCTTTCGGTGTGGTGAGCTTTATTTCTGAACTATCATTTTGTGATATTGGTAGGACATTTACGATTTCAGCAGAGTTTGGTGATTCCATGTTGGGTTGGAATATGAGCTCAAGGTACTGAGCGAACCTGTCTGCTTTTTGTTGGTTACTAATGGCCCATTTACCATTTTCTTCTCTTATAGGAGGAATTTGAGTGATGGGTCTTTTGATGTTCTTTGTCACTTTCCACAATGTGTGATCAGATTTACAGTCAGTGGTTAACTGGCGTAAATAATCATTCGTTAGCGAGTTATTATAACGTATTATTTCTCTTTTAAGACGTTTCGTCATAGTATTAAGTTCAGTTTTATCTTGAGGACTTCTGGTTAAGTGCCATCTTCTCCGCTGTTTTCGTTTTAGGATAATAAGATTTAAGATGTAATCAGGATATAATAATAATAAATAATAAGCCTTTTATTTCATGCAAAAAAGTACAGGTTACATACATATTCTGTATTCTATTTTAACACTATATTACTTATGTTTAGAAAATGCTTATATTAGGTAAAGATTTAAATAAAAGTTTGGTTTGCATGAACCCCTCTTCAGGTGAAGGTGAAGGCCTCCTCCAAAGAATACTATGTGTCTATCTCTTGAGCTATTTGCGGCCAACAGGGACCAGCTATTTATATTTTAATGTTCTGACATTGTAGCTTACTATATGCAGCAGTTTTTCTTCTTTTTAGTTGGGTCAGTTTCTCTTTGGAGGGTTTTGGTCTTATTCTTCCACGATGACCAGTCGGGTTGGAAGATATTTTTTTGTTGTTTTTTTTTTGTTGTTTTTTTGTTGTTGTTTTGTTGTTTTTTTTTTCTTTGTTGAACTGCTTAATTAAAATGGTTGAATGTTGTTTCGTTGAGGGAGGGGAGGTGCTGGTTACTATAAATAGAGTTGTTGGTTGTATTGTCATTGGTTTAGTTTTGTGGTGTGTTGACATTTTTGTTTCTTAAGTAACTTAAAATACTTGGCTTTAGAGCTCCTTCTGAGACACTGTTTGGTCTGGTTATGGATGGGTTTGATTGTTTTATTTTAGTTTTCTTGGGGAGTCTTGTTGTACTATTACCAACTAGTGTTGGATCTGGCTCTGGTGAAGTGATCAGTGTTCTTTTGCTATTACTATTGCTATTAGATTTCAGTATTATAATCTTGTCATATCGTATTGTGACTTTATTTCCTTTCTCACGCTCTCTATTTGCTTCTTCTTGCAGTTCTTTTCTTATTGCTAATATGTACTTAGGGTAATCTTCGTTCAAATAATATTGGGTGTCCTTCAATAATCTTTTTTGCTTGAGAATGCTAATCTTTAAACCAAGGGTAGAAAGAGTTACAATTATTGGTCGCAGTTTATCACCTTTTTTTCCCACTCTCTTTATATCCTGAATATCTCTACAATTAAACTTTAAGGACAGCTTTTCGCTTATGAATTGCAATAAATTATTCTCCAAACTATGGTAGGATGTCTCACTCTCTTCGATACCGAAGAAAATTATATTTCTCTGTCTTGCTTGTTTTTCCATAAATTGAATTCTTTTTTCTTGTTGTTCAACTTTTTCTTTCATGGTTTGATGTTTTTCTTCCAATATTGCAAACTTCTCTTCTAATTTGTTAGTTATGTTGAGTGTAACTTGTTCTGTCACCTTTTCACAACCTTTTTGGATTTCTATTTTTTGTACGTTCAGTTCCTTTTGGATATTTTGTAAGGCTTTCATAATTTCCTCCATGGTGTCTGTTTTATTACTCGTTGTGTAGATAGTGGTGGATAGTAACCTTAATTCTATCATTCAATAACTATTTTTTGCGGAATATGTTGTGACTACGTCTCGGCAGCGTAATACGTTTAGTTAATTATAAAGTTGTAAATAAATTGTTTGTATACTATCCAAGTAGTGACCTCTCGTATCGTTATTCAGAACGACATGCGTTGGATGATATAGTTTAAAGATCAGTCTATCAGTTATGAGCTGCTCGTCGAAAGATAGATGGCGCCTTAATCAAATATTGTAGTAGACAACGACATTGAGTTTTTGATCGATGTTAATTTTTCGGTGTTAATTTTTGAGGTTATTTATCACTATTTTGTACACAAGTTATTCTGTAGTGAAATGTTTCTTTAACTTTATGTTTTCAATAACCACCAAACGAATAACAAGATTTAAAGTCACTTGTTCCGCCTCTGGCTTGTCTAATTGGTAAAAAAAGTCGCTGCACGTGCAAAAAGTTGTTGTCGCTGATTATCGCAGTATTTTACCAATATTTTTATAAACTTCACTTTGTCCTTAGTTATTATGCACTTAACTATCTTTTTTTGGTAAATTGCACTTTAGATTCGCGTTTTTTATATTTTTTTTGATAAACAATTCACAGAAACTATGTTAACAGTGGCACACCAGCGCCCCAATCAGGATATACAGTTCTTTTAATCAACTTTGGTTTCTCAGGGGTATTTCTCCAAGCTGCTTGTTGTATATTTGCAACAAATTTATTAACTTCCAGGTCTAATTGTTCCGCTGTTTTAAGTGGAACTCTTAATTCTATACTATTATCTAGATCCAGACTAAAACTTTGCCAATCTGTATACTTATTGACTAATATAGGTTGTTTTTCATCACATAGTATACGTCTGCTTAGTGTTAATAATATGGTGGAATGGTCTGAGTTCATATCATGACCCTCTTCTATAGTAAAATCACCTCTTGATATATTTTTACATATGAAGAAATCGATCAGATCAGGAATCCTATCAGGGTCTGTGGGCCAGTAGGTTGGTTTCCCAGTAGATATTGCTTCACATTTTAACGCCTGTATGGCACTGTGTAATGCCCGGCCTTTGGTACTAATAAGTCTGGATCCCCAGTGTGTGTGTTTAGCGTTGAAATCACCGCCCAATATGAATCTCTGCCCAAGTTGGCTTAAGAAACTTACATACTCATCTTTTTTAATGGAGTGTCTAGGAGGAGAATACAAGGCAGCAATCGTGAGAGGGTAAAGGTTACACTTAACTCGTACTGATACTGCTTGTATATCTGGTTGTTCATGTTTTGTTTCTTCGTAATGATATATATTTTCTTTTATTATTACAGCACTGCCACCGTGAGCACTATTATTAGGATGTAGTGCATGGTATATTTTATATCCCTTAAAGGTGACGTGGCATTGTCTAGTGAAATGAGTTTCTGACACCAGACATATGTCAATATTTTCTATATTTAGGACTACTTGAAGTTCTTCTTGATGTTTAAGAAGTCCATTAGCATTCCATGCCATTATTTTAAGGGTGTTATTCATTTTTTGACAGATTTTTTAACAGGACCAGTCTTGGCTCCTTTTTCTAGTTTTTGCAGTCGACCATCAAATGATGATATTAATTTAATGATTTCATCCAACTTTTCTGTTAGGTTAGCTTGTGGTTGCAGTATATTTTTTGCTTTGTTATTTGTCTGTTGTGTTGAAGCAGTAGCTTGTGCATATGTTACTGATTCACTTCTGACACCTGCTGTTGGTCTTTTTGGAACAGTGAGCAGCTGAGTTGGCACTGATGCCTTTTTGGCGGATTTGTTTTTGATGTTTTGCATTTCTTTCGCGACTATGCAACCCCTGTAGTTAGCTGGATGTGCTTCACCACAGTGTACACATTTTGGCTTTTCTTCTGCAGGTTTTTTGCAGTCTTGTGTTAGGTGTTTTGCTGTACACTTAACGCATCGCGGTTCTTTGGAACAGTATTTATGCGTATGGCCATATGCCTGGCAACGTTTACATTGCGGCACAAGTCGGGATGTTTTGATAGGTTGCACTTCAACTTTACATCCCAATATGGACTTTATGCCGTAGATTTTTTTAATGTCCTCGTCATTACTAAAAGTCAGCATGAACATGTTGAGTGGCTCTTTCTTCTTCCAACTGATTTTGTTTGCTGCGTCTACTATTTTTAAGGCCTTGTTTCGAAGGTCTTCAATAATTCTCGCCGGCTTACATGTGTAATGGAGATTTTTGACCATTACTCTAATAGGTCTTTCTTGCTTGTTTTCGTAAGAGTGCCATAGGTGGCCTCTCTCAGTTATAATGTTTCTGAGAGACCTGTAGGAGTCCTCATTGTGGGCATTTATTTTGACACACTTGCCGTTCATGATTTTGGTGGTAAATGCGTCTCCTTGGGGGCTTGCCGCTATGGTATCAAAGAAAGTTTGGTAGTCTTCAATACCATCTACTATTATAGGTGGTGGAGGTGGTACCTTCTTAATGCTGACATTTTTGGTAGGTAGCTCAGGTTCTTCCGCTTTTGTAGGGGACGAGCTCATTTTCCTTTTCTTTCTACTTTTGACCCTAATCCACTCAGTTTCCTTAACCAGATCTTCTTCGTCTGTGCAGTATTCCGAGCATTGGGTGGCGTTTTCTATTGCAGTTACTTTCATTTTGCTTGAGGTAGCCTGTTTTTCTTGAGTGAGACTCATTATTTGTTTTTGCAGGTCATCAATTTGAACCTGCATATTTTGTATAACTTGCCGAAGATTTTCATTTTCGGCTTTTTCTTCAGAGTAAGCTTTGAATAGCATATGTTCATTCTCTGTTTTGATATTGATTGTCGACATGTTTAATGATTGTGAGGGACTTCGCCTTAACAATAAAAATTTAGATTACCTTGCACAGCGACGAGAGCGTCATCGCGGCGAACGATCGGCCGCAGCGCGATGTTTTGCAACGTTGACACTTTGCACTAATATTTAGAACACGCGCAATGCGACTATTCTGTACGGATGACCAAACGGAAAACGGAAAACGGAAAGGAATAATAATAATAATTTTTGTTCATTTGGGTCCTGTTTGGATCCTCTGCCTAAACAATGTGGGATTTTGATTGCTGCCTATGATTTTATTAATACAGCGAGTGTCTGAAAACAGACTATTCGCCACAAAATAATATCGTTAAAGATACCAAAATGTACTATGAAACCTTTGTTCAAGTTTTCACTAATATTATAGTAGTTAGTAAATAAATACAATTAATTATAAAATAGTTTAATATTAAATCATATAATTAACTAAACATTCCTAACAAGACACTATTTACAATTAATGTTTACCTATCACGGTTTACGGTCCATCGTTAGTGATATAACGTGTTATATCTGGGGTTGCTTCACATTTGAACCAGATCGGCGTGGTAGGTAGCGGGTAGTACCGGTGGGCTTCGATCAACGTGTTGTCGAACCGCCAGTACCGAGGACCTTGGAAGAAGAAAGTGTCTGGAACAAATTTTAACAAAAAACTGACTTCAAGAACTGGACCAATTAAAATGGGACAACTCGGGAAGCACCAGCTTCTAGATAAAATAGAATCATCAAAATTGGTTGACCCAGTCGAAAGTTACCGTTAGTTAGTTTTACCGTGGGAGAGCTATGCTTCGGCATGAATGGGTCGGCTCGACCGGAGTGATACCACGGCCTCACAGAAAACCGGTGTGAAATAGCGTTTGCGCTGTGTTTCACCGAGTGAGTGAGGATACCGGAGGCCCATACCCAACCCCTCCCCCCATCCCCTTTCCTATCCCCCAAAGGGCGGCAACGCACTTGTGACGCCTTTGGTGTTGCGGGTGTCCATGGGCGGCGGTAATCGCTTACCATCAGGTGATACGTCTGCTCGTTTGCCCACTACTCAATAAAAAAAAAAAAAAAAAAAAAGTTATGAGCTAACAAACACAAAAAAAACAAACAAACAGTTGAATTGATAACCTAATCCTTTTTTGAAGTCGGCTAATAAGTGCATTTGAAAGTTTTGTAGGTTTACTCGTTATTACCCCCCTCAAACCCCTACTTCCAAACTCCGAGTTATTATTAAGTATTTATATAATCAGAAAACTCAATAACATTTTTGGCCCGACCCGAGATTTGAACCCGTGACTTCTTAATCGGCAGTCGCATATTTCAACCGCTAGACCAATGAGGCAGTTTATAATAGTCCACTGTTGGACATAAGCCTCTTAGAGAAGAGGTTTTTTCCTACTGTACCACGCTGGGCAGTGGGTGCAGTAATAGGCATGATGACTAACTTAAAAAAACTATTTTGTGATGTTCGGACGTATCTACTATTGTCAAAAGCAATCATATTTGTATATAAAAAAAGTTTAAAATTCACGCCAAACGGTCGGTGGTGTCATGGTATCTGCTTGTGACGTCACATCGCAGAAGCGACGTCACTATTTGTCAACCAGTGTCAATTAAAGTACAGGAAATATGGCTTAAACAACCGTTTTAATATTTAAACGGTCAGTTAAGTGTTGGTAAACACCGGCCTTTGAACAGTAAGTGATGGTCGATTATATTCAAACAAAATGACGTTTACACAAACGTGACGTAACTCGCTCTGATTGGTGTTCAACTTAACATGGCGGATTGCTATATTTTGTAGTTTTATTTTTGTTAATTAACTATTACTCTCGCTCTAAATAGGAAAATTAACACCATTATACACTCTGTAGACCCCATTTCATCAGATTATTACATAATTTTAGTAGTTCTTGGTAGCGTATGCGACTGCTGGGCAAATGTTTGTTTGATCTGCAAATACAGTCGACTCTCGTTAATTCGAAACTTGGGGGACTCTTAAAATATTACGAATTATCGAGTGTTTGAAATATCAAATGGTTCGAAATTTGTGAGAGAAAATAAATAAAACTTTGAATTATTAAGTGTTGATCAATTATTATTTTTTAACTGTTATTCTATAACAATGTCAAAAGTTTAGAGGTACATTCGTGTACCTACATACATTTGTGAATTAATTAATCTTTCGAAAGAACTCTGTTATAGTCAAACTAATCATAACAAAAACAAAGGCTCGTGTACGTTGATACAAGTTTAAACTTGTCGCAAAATGTACTTACAATCTTTCCGCCTCTTTCTCTCTGCAACTTTGAATTGTCGAGTGTTAGACGCTTATGAGTTCGAATTAACGCGTCGTTTTGTTATATAGCAATGATTTTTTCGTTCGAATTACCAAGTGCATAAAAATGTATTGATTTAGTTCGAAATATAAAAAGATTTTGTAGGGAACTCGTGATAACTTTGAATTATAGAGAGGTTCGAATTATCGCAGGTTTGAATTAACGAGAGTCGACTGTATTTGTTTCGGAGTTCGGGTGTTTTCTATCTATAATATGTATGTATTTACAAAAAGATTTTTATATCAGTTGCCTAGTACCTACCCATAGCTCCATCTATTCCCAAGCTCTGTTTAGCTTGGGAATAGATGGCGTTGTGTGTCAGATGCTATGCATCCATGCTATGCTTATGTCCAGCAGTGGACTATTAAAAGCTGTTAACGACGATGTATCCTTACCTCCTTTCCACACAATCGCAGCATTAACAGGATACGGGATATTTCTCCACGCGGACATATCCTTTGGGTATCCTTTGTCCATAGTCATGTTGGTCTCATCAAAGCGCCAGAACCTCTCTTCCTCAAGCAGATAGGTCTTATTGTTGTAATTAGACACGAACACTGACGTCAGCTCGGAGACATCGTCAGGGATATCATATTCTGATATAGAGCCTGATCGAATTAATTCGAAGGAGGGGTCGAATTCCCATAGATTTTGTTCTGTAATATACAGTTGAGACTGTTATTCTACACGTAATAATTGCTAACTTATCAGATTTAGGTAGGTAACCTTATTTCAGGAGACACTTAAATAAAATAAATTGTTTTGTTTTGTTTTTTTTTAAAGACAACTCTCGCATTAAGAATATACATCCTGTGTCGCGGGGGACTTTACAAACATACATATAACGGACACAAAGAAGACCCAGATTCAAAACAACATTTTTGTGGATCACACAAAGTAACGTTCCACGTGGGATTTGAACCCACGGCACTTGGCGCCGCAGCAAGCGGCGTAGTGACCGCTTAAACCACGTATGTGCCAAAACTGCCGTTATGTGTAATTTTAGCCTTTGGTAATAAGGGAAACAAATTTTCGTGTATTTTATTAAATAAATCTAACACTAGGAGTACTGGAAATAAATTAAATCAATCCAGTTCTTTTGTCGTATACTTTTCTTTTTCATCTTTTCAACGTTGCTTTCAAAAGTTCGCTTCAAAATTAATTTATTATTGTTGCAAATCTGTTCTTAAATCCTTTTTAGTGTGTTTTGTTGAACTGTTACTTACCTGAAAAAATGACAATGTTTCTATTTTGTTTTTCGTATATCGTTTTGATCATCGTAACATCGGCAGGCAGACCTCTGAACACGTCGTGGAACAACTTTGGGTATCCTTCTTCGATCTTGTGTTTATCGTAAAGTACCCAAACCCACTTTGAAATAATAATAACATTATAACGTCATATAATTTGGTAATAATTGGGGACGTATGGACCCAGCTCTTGGGTCCCTCTCCTGAGAGGAGATCCAAGCCCAGCAGTAGGACGTTATGGGTTTAAAAAAAATAAATGAAATAAATTTGGTCATTCAAGTAACAAATGCCTACTTATTTTCACTAAAAACTAGCTGAGTCCTGCGATATTACCTTCGATTTTTTGATCCGGTAGTATTTCTATTTTAATTGTTTTAATTTAGTTTTAAGTTAGGTACTCCTTATAAAATCAGCTATCTGCCAGTAAAAGTCACGCCACGCACTCAGATGGATAAGGATTTTAGAAATAAAGATGTTTGAAAATGACACCCCTAAAAATATTGTGTTATGGCAAAATAGAAGATAGATAGATAGAACATTTAAATGTTAGAACCACGAAATAAGCAGGCGAGCTAGTGAAATTGTCACCTAATAAGGAAAGCTTAGGTATATTGCGTATTTGATTTCCAGCTTTTTTGTTTTGTCGACTTTTTTATGTTGCATTGTGTTGATATTAACTAGTTCAATCTTCGAATTCAGTTCACCCTCAAGGTTGCGAACGTCCGATGCCAGTCGTTCCGTGGAAAAACTGATAATCAGGCAATTCCCAAATAATCTTGGGAATAACAAAGGTTAGGAAAAAGAAGATTGTGTTTATATTAGAAACGTTCCATCCTACCTCCTCTTCAAAGACGTAGATTTTGCCTTGAAGAATTTGCAGTGTGTCGTAATTAGCCATACACAAGTCTGGTATGTTATTCTCGTCGGCATCTTCACTGTTGGGCATCGTGAATCCTGGCACCAGCGACGAGCGGGATACTATCGGACTTTCTGTTACCTCTACAGGTTTCTCAACATCTTCTTCTTTTTCATTTACTGAAATAAAACAAACGAACTTGTCCAGCCAGCGTGATATATTTGCTATAACCTCCTTCCCAAGGAGATCACTAAATCCAGCCTAATAAAGACTGTTAACTAATCATATTCTTGACTAGCTGAACTCTGTTACCCGCGGTTATTGTCATAATGCGGGTAAAGGGTAACTTACGCTACTTTTCTAAAAAGTAGCGTAAGTTACTCTTTATATCATCAGCTATACCCATCAGTAAAAGTCTCGTCAAAATCGGTCCTGCAGTTCCATAGATTTTTATTTATTTACATAGATGTAAAATAATAGTCTCTCAAGTTTTCGTTTATAATAGTAGAGTATTGAATCAGATATATCATAAGATAACTAAAAAAGGAAGTAATATTTTGAAGTTACATGGTAGAGAACCATAGATTACTGTTTATTTTACGATTTATAATTGAGGTCAAAAAGAAGGAGGTTCTCAATTCGACCGTATTTTTTTATATGTGTTCGCGGATAATTTCGTTATTTATGAAAGCGATTTTGATAAATATTTTTAATGGAAAGGAGATATCCCAACGGTGATAAGGATACAAGGATCTGATGACGGCATCCAAGAGAAATCGAGGGAAACCTTTGAAATTCGTAGGGGCTACTAGTGCATTTGTTAATTTTTGTATTTTATTTAAAAGCTGGGGCTTTCCGTGTGGTCCCATTTTCATTTGGTCGTTCTTGAAGTGGGATTTTTTTTAAAATTGTACTTGTACTCGTAATATTTACGATTACATAAAGCCGAGTCACCTGATGGCTGATGGTAAGTGATTACCGCTGCACATGGACACAATTAGGTACCTCAAGAGACAAAAGTGTGTTGACGTAGTTTGGGTGTTCCCTCTACCAGATAGATAGAGGCAAGATAACCTCACTCACTTGATGAGAAGCAACGCACGGATTACAATAGTTATGGTAAAATGATTTAGCGAAAAGTGTCATTACCTAACACTAAATACAACATACACATATGTAAATAAATTTTAGCTTAGATAACTTACGATACAACTCCTGCATGCCGAGAATATCATCCGTATAAAGCCGCTCAATTGGCACCTGATAGTATGGATACATGACAGACGTCTTAACATTGGAGTGTGCCATCCCTAGCGCGTGCCCTATCTCGTGAACAGCTACAGCAAAGAAGTCCGTGACGTCATCATCGTCTTCCTCAGGGTTGTCACCCCATGTTTCGTCATCATCGAAGTGCATGGCCCCGTGTGGTGGAGGAAACGCGTGTGCTACTACGCGTCCAGGGCCGTCAAATGGGAACCTAGGGCAGTAATGAGAATAGTTTAATTACTGTAAGATATTAATAATTTTCGAAAATTAAAATTTACCGTATGTGGACTACGAAAAAGCCTTCGATACCATTGAGACCTGGGCTGTTCTGGAATCTATGCAGAGGTGCCTGGTCGACTGCCGATATATCCAGGTGTTGAGATGCCTCTATGAAGCTGCAACGATGACCGTCCGACCGACAACTATCCAACTTGGTCGGCACAACTTCGATCGGGAGGCCGACAGAAGAATTCGTTTGGGCTGGGCGGCGTACGGGAAGCTACGTCACATCTTTGAGTCGCAAATACCACAATCATTGAAGACCAAGGTATTTAACCAGTGCGTCCTACCCGTAATGACATATGGAGCCGAGACGTGGACACTCACCATTGGACTGGTCCACAAATTTAAAGTGGCTCAGCGTGCGATGGAGCGTGCGATGTTGGGTGTTTCTCTGTCTGATAGAATTCGGAATGAGGTTATTCGACAGAGAACTAGAGTAACCGACATCGCACGGAGAATCAGTACGTTGAAGTGGAAATGGGCCGGTCATGTCTCTAGACGTACCGATGGTCGGTGGAGCCGAAATGTGCTTGAGTGGAGACCGCGATTAGGCAAACGTAGTGTAGGGCGCCCTGCGGCACGATGGATTGACGACTTAAAGAGAGTGGCTGGCAGCGGATGGATGCGGATTGCCCAAGACCGGGATGGTTGGCGCTACTTGGGGGAGACCTACGTTCAGCAGTGGACGGCAAATGGTTGAAGTGAAAATTTACCGAGCTGACACGCTGAGATTTACAGTCTCTACTCAAGAACACGTCTACCCCAACGGCTACGGTTCTGCGGCTAATCCTGTTGGCTAAATAGATGACCTTAGTTGCCTCGGTGGCGCGAGTGGTAGCGTAAGCGACTGCTGTGCTTGAGGTCTCGGGTTCGATTCCCGGGTCGGACCAAATGTTTGTATGATCTGCAAATATTTGTTTCGAAGTTTGGGTGTTTTCTATGTATAATATGTATGTACTTACAAAAAAAAAAAAAAGTATATAAGTATTTATATCAGTTGTCTAGTACCCATAACACAAGCTCTGCTTAGCTTGGGACTAGATGGCGTTGTGTGTTAGATGTCCGGAATATTTATTTATTTATTTATTTAGTTCTCTACCGAATTACCTCATTCTTGATACGATCTCTCATCGAAGCGACGAGCATAGCCCTGTAGGTATGTAGTGCATGTATGTGTGATAATACAAACCCGTCGCCGTGAGATCCCGCAGCGAAAGAAACCTCAATGTCAGCGCGTCCCTCATCTTCTTTCTTGTGGAATTGTAACTTGCCGTGAGGAGCCCATACTGCCAGACCCTCAGCAATCAGCTCCTGCACTCGCGCTTTGCCTAGCGTGCTGGAGCCATTCATCACTCTATTTCGAAACAAAGAAACTAAATCAGTAGAAGATGTGTTGAAGTAATGACTAAAGCAGAAGACCTTAGTTTGATAGTTTTTAGGTTGAAAAACGCTGCCATCAACACGTTGGCAGGCGCTTGAACAGGTAGGTATGTATATACTCTATACTTTACTGCCGTCTCTGTCGGGCGCAGCTTAGAAGAGAGAGAGAGCTGCAATCTTTTTTTATAATATTATGGCACGATTTTTCTACCTACCTAGCCTTTTTCAAAAAAAGATACGAGTCGCTATTCATTACGACACGGTTGCAATTACGTTTTTACGATGAACATGCCGTGCAGCATACAGCTATCATACTTTCACAACTCAAATAATCATTTACGATTATCACAAATGTTCATATGAAAACATTGACCAACGCTTTTTAACACCTTTTAACTAACGTTGCTGATCCGCAAGCTCGATCAGTGTACAATCAGGTAAGAAGTATATCTGAATATTTCTCAATAATAACAGTTTAGGGTATAACCTGTATGATATAGAACGCTTCGTCCATCCTTGTTGCAATACATATCGGCGCCTTCTAGCTGCGTGTGTGTTTCTCGGTTCTATGTCTCTCATGCCACAGCGCTTTTTTTTGAAAAGCTAAAATCAGTGATGAAACTCTAGTTAGGTGAAAAAAGCTAGCAATTAGAAAGATAACATGAAAACAATACAACCTTCAAACCTTCAAGAAAAGAGCGTACTCCTTCCTAAAAGGCCGGCAACGCACTTGTAACGCCTCTGGTGTAGCGGGTGTCCATGGGCGGCGGTAATCGCTAACCATCAGGCGATACGTCTGCTCGTTTGCCCCCTATATAATAATAAAAAAAAACTATAAGGAAATGATGTAACAAGTCATCGTTCAGGTTTAGAGCTTTTTATTTTAAGAGTCAAATTAATTAACGTAGAATTTTAGTTTATTAAGTTAATTAATATAAATACTGTATGATGATGTTCTCCTTGCCGATTACGGCCACGGCAGCCAGTCGCATCCCAGACCAGCCAACTATACACAAGATATTATAGTGCACAAATGTGTGCACAAACACAGGTGCACTCTATGTTCCCTCTATCTCATAATCCGATGGGACGGTTAAGCGACACGATCTGGGAGATATCAGGTGCGGACAGTCAGCTTTGTGTGCTCTCCGAGACACGGGGTTCAGACCACAACTTCCAAACTCCGACCTATTATTAAGTATTTATACCACCAGTCGGTGCCATCCGAGGGGAATTCCGCACAAAAAAAGACGGCGGTTATACACTACAAAGCCAAATTCACGTTAAAAAATGTTAAAATTAGTTAGATGGTTCGGAAGTAAAAAATAGCCTATGCCTTTGATAAATAAATAAATATTCCGGACATCTTACACACAACGCCATCTAGTCCCAAGCTAAGCAGAGCTTGTGTTATGGGTTAGACAGATATAAATACTTATATACTTTTTTATTTGTAAATACTTACATATTATACATAGAAAACACCCAAACTCCGAAACAAATATTTGCAGATCATACAAACATTTGGTCCGAGCCGGTGGAACCCGAGACCTCAAGCTTAGCAGTCGCATACACTACCATTACACCACCGAGGAAGTCAACTTTCATCAAAGTATCTCCATGCCAAACTTCATTAAAATTGATGGAGCGGTTTACACAGAGAGACACGAGTTACTTTCGGATTTATAATATTACGTATTATGGAATATGGATGGTAAATGGTAAGGTAGGTAATTATTTTCCACAATATCTAAGCATTGAAACATTATTTTACATCAAGACTGTTAACATGCTCTTCTAAACTAAGAACTAGGAATATAACCTCAATATTTCGCAAGAAAATGGAGTTTGTTTACAATTTGATATCTTTAAATGTTCAGAACTGCTAGTTTATATATGTCTACCTTTAAGAGAAAGTGTCTTGAAGCGAGTTGTTTTATCTGGAGACATATTTTTATATAAAGCAATGTTTACCAAAAGGTACGCCCTATTTAGATAAGTTAGTAGTTATAATAAGTAAATAGTTTTAATATATGATTACATGAGGATGAGGCTATAAAATAATCATTTGTATAAAATACATTTCGTTTCGTCTAATTCAGTGTGTCATTTCATTCAATAATTTCCAAACAACATAACGATATAACATTTTATGCCCACAATCTGGACAACTTAGAATGTTTGTAAAGCTCAGTGGGTCAGATTTGTTTACAACGCCAGTCTTACCTGCGCTAGAATGGCATGCTCGAAACTTGAATAACTGAGTCTCTAACAAAAAGTCATACAAAGAAACGAGAGACTACCTGTTTCGTCTCGGTATCGAGCATCCCCGTCTCCGGCAGTCCAGCAAAGGCTTGCATCTTCTTCAGCGCTTCGGATATGTCATTGAGACTGTAGCCTGCATCAGATCCCGGTACTTTAAACTCTCGGAGATAGCCATATTTCTTCAGAAATGCTGTCTGTGGATATGATTAGGTTCTTCTTATTAGAGGCGTGAAAATAAAACTGTATTTGCAATGATAAGGTGTCAGTAAGATGTATTATCTTTGTGGTGCTGATGGATTAAGAATAAGGAGTGTCACGGCGTGGGTATCTTACTAGCAGACTAAGGGAACAAACTACGCAGTACAACAAAACTAGGTACAAAGAGAAAGAAAAGTTGAAACGTACAGACCTACACTATACCAATCCGTTTGGCCAGTGTTGAGTGTAGTACTATACAGATTTGTATACACCAAAATCTCGTTTCTAAAGATAGAGAAATCTATTAAAGGGTGTTGATGAATATGTATAAAATGTATTAGTTTGTTTTTGAGTAGTCCTGTTGTTTTGATTCCCACGCGTTAAGCATCTAATTTGAGTGTGTTCTAATTAAGCGAAAAGTCACTGATACTCAGTAAAACTAAAGGCAAGTATTTATCGTTATCACTTTTACTTTGTGATGTCCACTGTTGAATATAGCATTACTTAAAGCAACAACTCCGTCTACGTATAACGACTTTTACACTCTTAAACCAGAGAGTCTGTTTTTTAAAAAGAAAACATTTCATTTCCCCAAAATCTCTTACAATTCAAGATTCATCGAATTTAAATTATTACTTATATGAAAACAAAAACATTATATTTTCATTTACAGGATATGATACGATAAAAAGTGCATGAGTGCACTAACAAAGGAAATTAGTATACACACATGTTTACAAACGTAGTTGTGTCATCAATAAAGTAAAATTGACCACCAACCTCTTCATCCGTAGGCGAGCTCAATTCCAAATATATAGTCTTACATGTCACAAGAGTGAGACAAGAAATGGTAAGCAAACACACCAAGCACTTGGAACTCATGGCGACTGAAGGAAAAATGGGAGATAACTCCGTTTTGTACTGACGCGACCTTTGACTGCAGATAATGAGTAATATTACAGTGATCTGGTTATTGGCCTTCACCGGAAGACTCGAGGCTTCTATTGTTGTTAGATTATATTTGTTATTGTTTTTAAAAGCAAATTATTTAGTTTTAGCTTGTGTCCACATCTGTCTATTGTAGTTCATGGAACTTGTAAACAACTTCGACTTAATTAAAATTTGTCTGCTGTACCCTGACACGCTTACCTGTTACTTATTGTGGTTCCATTGATGAGGAAGACGAAGCAAAACTGATGTCAAAAATAAATAAAAACAATATCTTAATGGATCAAATTTAAGGTCATTTGGTGCAGAACTTGTTTCTGACGTGTACACAAACTAGCTTAATATCAAAGTAGCTCAATATACTAGTAAATAAAATTGGTGTGTCTGTTTGTAATATTAACATAACCGCTTTATACTAAGTTCATATGTATGTATACATGGTAAATTTACAAAAAATAAAATTAAAAAAAAAATTGTCTGTCTGTCTGTTTGTCCCGGCTAATCTCTGGAACGGCTGGACCGATTTTGACGGGACTTTTACTGGTAGGTAACTGATAATACAAGGAGCAACTTAGGCTTTTTAAAGATTACCGCGTCCTTATTGATAATATTGTACCCAAGGCGCGGAATTGACAAACTAGATCATTTCATTTTAGAACTTTAAAATAACTGCCTCTAATAACTTAAAACGAGAAAAAGGCTTCCTTGACACGGCACGTATAGTGAGGAGGTTCCTGTTTTTGGAGCCCTAACCATCGGTTTCATGGTCCCTGTACTCGAAGTCGGTGATCTCGGTGGCGCAGTGGTAGCGTATGCGACTGCTGTGCTTGAGGTCTGGGATCCCCGGTCGGATCAAATGTTTGTGATCTGCAAATATTTGTTTCGGAGTTTGGGTGTTTTCTATGTATAATATGTACCTATGTATTTATAAAAAAATAGTAGTAAGAATAGTATATATGTATTCATATCAGTTGTTCTAGTACCAAAACACAGTCTGCTTAGCTTGGGACCAGACGGTGTTGCATGTTACATGTTCGAAATATTAAAAAAAGAAAAATAATACAGTAAAGTTAAATGGTATAATTAAATCCTTTTGGAAATTCATTCTTCAATATTAGCATTAGAATACAAGAAAAAAATGTGTTGTAATATAAATACAGAATAGCCTGCCTCTTCTCACAAATATCCGTTAAATTATAAGGAATGGAGGTAAATTCTTGCACGACGTAGTGTTACTCCATCCCCACTCAGAGCCAACTGGAACTATGATTTTAAGCGTTGAAAAGCGCTACAATCCCCTAATGGTAGATTTGTCTCTATAGTTGATATCTTTTGACAAAATAATTCTTATGCTAGGTATAGGGGCACGCACAACATTGTTTGACAGTCTGAGTGGCGCAGTAGTGCCGTATGTGACTAGGTACCTGAGGTTTCGGGTTCTATTCACGGATCGAAACAAAAGTTTATACTTACAGGCACCCACAAGACAGGCTTGCCTAGTGTGGGGCCACTGGGTACAACAATTACTGTATGTTTCATTTGGCAATAAATTATTTTTATTTTTTTTTTATTTATCTGTAAATATTCATTTTAGAGTTTGGGTGTTTTCTTTCATTCACAAAAAAATACCTACTAGTATTATAACAGACAATCTAGCTTCCATGGTGTAAGTTCTGCTTAGTTTGAGGTTACATGGCGTTGTTATTGGTTTCTAAAACATTTATTAATTAAGAGGAATTGGTGAAATAATTAACAGGCAAAAATCACACTTAGAATTGAGAACAAAAACTTAGGTACTGTGGAAATAATAGGTTCTTGTTCGACTTTAAACTGGATGAGTTTAAGTTTGCCATTATGTTTGTCGTAGTTGGTAACCGCCAGTTATGGTTTCGGTCAGGCACTCTATACTGCAAGGCAGGATATTCTTGTCTTCTTAGTATGCACTGGATACATACTGCCTTTTTTCTATTAGCCCTTTTGCAATAGAGTTTTGGAATAATTGTCACCTTACAAATTTTACAACAGATTGTGTAGGTGAAAACGGTATAAAACAATACTACAACTTAAAATAACGAATAGATATTCAGTTGTTGACAGAAGATGGTGGTGTAAGAGATCATATTGTGTATATTTTTTTTAACTAACGTATGTATTTATTACATAGTTATTTTCATTCACTACAATTCTTTTTTAACTACAAAAGATATGTAACTCTTGTAGTTTTTATTAAAAATTACTTGAGAAGTAAACTTATCCACGGCTATCTTCTAAACAGTATGTTTTAGTACTTTATCTATTTTACAAACGGCAGCACTGGGTAGTCAAACTCAAAAGTCATAACAGAACGGGAAACTCAAATCGTGTAAACACTGTAAACTTGAACGAAAACAAATAAAAATGTCTTTATATTTTGATTATTATTGTAAGAAAGAGAATGATACAATTGCAGGAACCTGCTACTCTATGTGCCCTGAAAAAGAAATAAAGCTGTAGGTGCCTCTGATGTTCCCTGTGTGGTTCATTTTACTTTAAATTTAGTGTTATCTCAAAATATTTACATTTTTAATCCCTATTATGTATTTCCTTTTTTTTCTAATTTCAGAATTTATATGCTAAGTGTTGTAAGACTCGGTACTACATCTAAATTTATTTTATTTATAACCTTAGAATTTGTAACCTTTTTCTCTACTTTCTCCCTTACTTGTCTAAACATAACTGTCTTTATTTTCAATTTCTAGTTTATTCTTAGTCCAGGTCTTCAGTCCAGTCCAAGTCTTAGTCAAATTTTGAAACTACTTGTATTTCTGCGAATTTACTGTGAAGCGAATATTACATGTTCAGCAACTTTTAAAAATTCTTATTATAAGATAACCTTATTTACAATTATTATGTTTCTTTTATAATACACAACATATTAAATATTTGATTTAGATATACGAATTATTTTTTTATTTTTCCAAGTAAACTTTTTCTGTTTTGTCTTGTTCCTGAATAAAACTTTAAAAGTTATTTTTATTCTTCTACATTTGTTAACCATTTCTTTATAGGCGAGAGACTTCAAAACTAGTACATGTACTAGAAGTGGTGGGCTCCAAGAGGCAGCTGGTGAAGAGCTACTGTCGGTCAGCAGCTGATTTACACATAGCAGTGCCAAAACTATTGAGACCATATTCTGTCCTCACAAATACAGTAGAATATTTACTGCTCAAGTAAGAACAGCTCCTCCTTCTAAAGGCGGTTTTGGTCTACTATATCTGACTAGAATATTTAAATAGACAAAAGCTTTAAAAAAATATTTATACACTTCAAATGAACAAAATATTTTACTCTTAAAAAAGGAATTCTCTTTTTAAAATATATACATTTTTATTTATGGTTGATAGTTTGTTAATGAAAATAAACAAAAGTACTTTTAATTTTTATTATTAATTGTTAAAAACTCTTTAATTTATTTCCAGTGTAACACAAAGAGATGATGTACCCCAGTGTGTGGTGTATGACTTTGTGAATGACCGCCTGAGAGCTGTTAGACAAGATATAACCATACAGAGGCTACCTCCAGATGAATGTGTCACTTTACTGGAACCCATGGTGCGGTTCTATGTTTATTATAGTTACTTGTAAGTGTGTATAAGAACTTAGAGGATACTACTTAAGATTATAAAGTATACTCACTTAAAACTTATTCTTTATAGGACTTTAAAAGTAAGTCCCACTCTAGGAATATATATTATCTTGTGTCGCAGGGGATTTGAAAAATAAACTTGAAACAAACAGAAAGAACAACAACTCCTGGATTCTGCTTTTGCTTTCCATCAGGCAGAGTAGTCATTTTGGCAGGCTCATATATAAAAAAAAAAAAAATTTGTAGATCACACAAAGCGTTATATCAAGTGGGATTTGATCTTACAACACTTTGTTAAACCACTAGGCCATGATTAATTAGAAAGCAATGTATACGGCTTTTCAAGCTACAGGAAAGAAATAATGTATTTGTATAATTTTAATATGTTGAAGGTATAGGAGGAGATATAACACATATATGGCATAGGGGGCAAACAAGCAGACCTCACCTAATACCGTCGCCCATGGGCATTTTGATTCACTGGTGTATTGTAGCCCTTTCAGTTCTTCTTTAGGGAGGTAGTTAGGGAGTTTAGGGTCTGGTAGGCCACTCGATAATAAGCAATGAAAGAACTTAACACTTTCCGAGTTGGTCCTAGCCTGTAGAGATTTTAGCCTTACGCCTCCTACCATGATGGCTGGTGGCTGTGGCGACTTCCACATATAGCGCAACAACAAAACACACTACAGCGCCATCTACCGCATGTACGCCACACGACGGAATAACGTACATTACGAAGAAACTACCAATGCTGCACCGTAATTGCAATAATGTTTGACTAATCTCTCTCAGTTTTCTGGTAAAACTTATTCTGTCTTTTTCAGCAGCGTCTATTTCTTCTGTTTGTAATAATTGTTGTAAATAATTTCAGATTAAATGACGTTCCTTTGAAAGACTTTGACCCGGTGCTCAACAAGAAATATTTACTAGAGTGTACAAAATGGTTTCTGAGCTGCTGTGATAGTATCACCCAGAGGCCGGATAGCGAACTGATAGACCGCCTCTCACGATTTCTCCACGTCAGCGATAATATTGACAAGAAGCTGGTGTGTGACAAAGTTCTCATCGAATGTCTGTACATATTGTGCAATCTAGATAGTATGCATCCACTCTATCGATATATTAAGTTTTCAAAGGAAATGACAAGGTATCTATTGACTTCCGTAGTTATATTATAAATTCGAAATTAACTCTTGGCTGTTGTGTTATAGATTGTTTGTTTCCTAACACAAGTTTAGATTTTTAACAAATGTAGAAATTAACCAACAAGTATCTTGAATCAACGGTTCTGTTAATAAACCGTTCATTTGATTGAATAAAAATTAAAATACGTAATGACTTTAATATAAATAAAATCAATCAACTCGTGAGAACAATAGAGACAAACTTCTTAGCATACCATGGATTCACCGAGCGGGTGCCGGGTCCATCGTGTGGCAGAGGGAGAAACTCAGAGCAGTTCCCAGGACTTGCGACCTAGGTGTAGGTTTTAGGAGGCCCCCTTTGAGATGCGCATCAACGCTCACCGTCACTGCTCGAGTTTCCCGCCCTACCTAGCCAAATTTGGTAGGAACCTGTTAGTGCAACCTTAGATACTCGTTCTAAAATAGAACTAACTGCAGTTCTCGACAGGCCAAGGTCTTTCAGAAGGTTATAGAGAGCTTTAGCTGGTATACCTCTCGCTCCTACTTCTACCGCGTATAAATTAACCACATAGCCATTTTTGTTTATTTCAGTTGTTATACAAGCTATCATTGTCCGTACATAAATCAATTAGTAGGTTTCAGATATAAATATTCGTACATCTAAGCACACAATCCCATCTAGTGTCCAAAAGAGCGTACTCCTTCCTAAAAAGCCGGCAACGCACTTGTAACGCCTCCGGTGTTGCGGGTGTCCATGGGCGGCGGTAATCGCTTACCACCAGGCGATACGTCTGCTCGTTTGCCCCCTATAAGAGAAAAAAAAAACTAAACAGAGCTTGAGTTAGGGATACTAGACAACTGATATAAATACATACTCGGATATAGTTTTTTTTGTTAATACTTACATATTATACATAGAAAACACCCAAATCCGAAACAAATATTTGCAGATCATACAAACATTACCGATGCCCGACATACAGCTCACGCTAGTTTTGGGAATCAGGGCTTGCACTTGAATTGTATCCATACTTTGTTACAATAAATAATTATTATTTGGTCCGACTCGGGAATCGAACCCGAGACCTCAAGCACAGCAGTCGCATACGCTACCACAGCGCAACCGAGGCACCATGCGTCACTATGTATGGTGGGGGTAACAACAGAGTGTAAGGTACTTCTCCTTATAATCTGCCGCGCTCGGGTAAATCCCGAAACCGTGCTGGGGTTCCCCTATCTTACGTAGATATAGAGTCCCATCCAGAATACATAGTTGTGTGGGGGAACGAGCCCCTCCAACACAAAGGGAGCATCCTCCGACCAGGCGAGGTGATCATGCCTTGCGGGCCCCTGCCCAACAGTTGATGTTGGGATGTTGTATATATGATAATCGGCGCGAGAACTTCTATTGCGCGATTCAGGATTGGCAGTTTCTTCGTATGGTACGTTACTCCGTAGATTATTGTATCTTCGGTAGATGGCGCTGTAGTATGTTATGTTGTATGTGGAGGTCGCCACAGTTGTATTCTGGATACGAATACTGATTGCGGCAGCATAACTAACCTAATATAAAGCAAACTTTATATCAGAGCGTGTGTTTTATAAGAGAGTTAGTTATATCAATTTTTTTGTCCTTATCAATAAAACTTTCTTTTACAGTGAACCAAGACTACAGCTTGCATACAAGATTGCAATATCAAACATGGAGGGAAATTATATAAAAGTCTTCAAACTTCTAGATCAGCTGTGCCCTCTGACATACTGTGCTGTGTTCTCTTACTTACCAACATTACAAAGGTATGCTTACTCTCATCTACAATCTTTAGTAGTCCAATGTTGGACGTAGGTAGTATAGCCACGCTGATTTCAGAACTAACCACCACAGAAGACCAACCAAAAATGACAGCATTGGTGCTGTCATGTTTCGTTGGTGAGTGCGGGTCCAGAGGGTCAACGATGCCAATGATATATAGTGTGGGTCTCCGTGCCACATTGTTTCATTCGCAATGAGTATGGTGACCAACACTCTTTGATTATGCTCGTGCTTTTCTATAGCAGGGTGGAGTAACTTAGGCAGGCTTATCCTACTAACTGCCTCGGTGGCGTAGTGGTAGCGTATGTGACTGCTAAGCTTGAGGTCTCGGGTTAGATTCGCGGGTCGGACCAAATGTTTGTTTGATCTGCAAATATTTGTTTCGGAGTTTGGGTGTTTTTTATGTATACATAATATGTATGTATTTACAAAAAAAAAGAATATAAGTATTTATATCAGTTATCTAGTACCCATAACATAAGCTCTGCTTAGCTTGGGACTAGATGGCATTGTGTGAGATGTCCGGAATATTTATTTATTTATTATAAACGCGAAAGTTTGTAAGTATGAATGGATGGATGTTTATTACTCTTCACGCAAAAGCTACTGAATGGATTTTGATGTAACTTTACAATAATATAGCTTATACATCAGATTAACACATAGGCTATAGCTTCGCCTCGCGGTGTTGCCTGCGATTATTGTCGTAATGCGGGTAGCACCGCGGGGTTCAGCTATAAGAAATAAATATAGGCCTCTCCTTAAAAATGAAGTTTTGACCTATCGCACTGGCAAAACTGGTTCATATTTGTTTTGTTTCAAAGTTTTTCTTCTCATTGCAGTACTATTGCCCTGGGTATTTGTCGACCATTACGACACGATATGCAGTCGCCGAATATTTATTTATTTTATATATATTATATTCACCATACTCATTGCGAATGCAGATAGCATGGTCTGGTGGCATTGTGAGATGCTTTTTCACGCCCACTTTAATGATCCAGGATCATAATCATCATGGGGTGCCATCTTCAAAATGAAGTTTGGAGGTCAGCAGACGGTCGCGCGATCATGAGCGGCCTCTTTCGGTTGGTGATATTTTTCCAGACCAGTCCAGGACCTGATGTCAGGATCATAATGGGAGGTGGAAACATAGGTCGCCTATCACCCTTGTTAGTTTTCCTACTACATTTTCTTCGTCGGCTATACTATTTCAGACGTTCCCTCCAAGTGTTAAGTCACGGGTACCACAACAAACAGATGACAGTACCGAGTGACGTCATCGGGCGGTGGCTTCGGTTCCCAGACCGACAGGCTGTAAAAGCTACCTGCCAATATTACGGGCTGACCGTTGACGGGGATGCTGTGCGGTTTGACAAGACGCAGTTTAAGATTAATGATCGACTGGTAAGCAATGTCATTATGATATCAACTTATTTACAAGACACTCGGAGTCTTGAAGCAAATTCACGTTGTTACCTCTTGGAATTAGTTCGGTAGTTTGGTTGGCCGAGTGGTTTCAGCGGTCGCCATGCCGCTTGCTACTGCGCCAAGTGTCATGTCCCGAGTCTGGGTGTTCTTTGTGTCCGTTTCATGTATGTTTGTAAAGTCCCCCACGACACAAGATGTTTATTCCTACTGTGGGAGTTGTCTTTTTAAAAAAAGAGTTTTGCCCTCAATGAAAATAATTCGTCTTACTTTGGGTATATTTAATACTTTACAGTCATGAAGCCAGATCTATTCATACAAATCTAGTGTACAATACGGTATTAAATAATTTCAAACTATGTATTTTTTTTTCAGCACCAAATAAGGTCTGAAGATCTCAAGACTAAGTTCAATATAAATAAAGCGTCCGACATATATACATATACTTAGGCAACAGAATGAACAGTTCTAGACTCTAGTTCTACCTTTTTTAAATTGTATAAAATACTAGCTGATAAACGCAACGCGTACTCCTTTCTAAAAGGCCGGCAAAGCACTTGTTACGCCTCTGGTGTTCCGGGTGTCCATGGGCGGCGGTAATCGCTTACCATCAGGCGATACGTCTGCTCGTTTGCCCGATATATAATGAAAAAAAACTAAACGTAATGTTAACTAATCTATCTTAGGCACGCTAGCAAATCACATTTAACAATAAACGTGGAAATCGGTTCGGAGTTCAGTGTGAGTGTAATGTTTACGTGTAAAGAATGATAATAGAATAGATTTTCTCAAATAGTCGTTACTCAAGTGTACGTTAATAGTTAACTATATCAGTTAACTATAAGTAAATCATGTTTTTCAACTGGGAAAATAATTTTTTATTACTTTTTTTTTATTGAAGTCAAAATCTTTAGTTACTACAAAATTCACTAATGTTTGCACCTCACTGGAATGCGGTGCCCCGCCCACCTTCCCGTGATCGCCCTGTCGCACAAAAAATTGACTTAGCCGACATTGTATAAAAAAAACATACGTTTTAATTTTTAAAGTCGAATTTTAATAGCGATTCCTTTTTTGCAAACCGTAATTAAAACATAAGTAAGACGTAATCGACGTGAGGTGAAAATTAGCTTGGCTGCGTTGTACCTACTTTTTTTTTTAATACTTATTCGCCTGTATTGCCAGTGCATTGATTCCGCGTGCGGAATGAAGTCCATAAAATACGTTTAATGATTTTAGCAAAATAGATCTCACTCAATTGTATTCATTGTTATTATGTTTGACTCAGATGACTATTTTACTAATAAAACTAATTATGTTATAAAGGAATCCTTTATTTGTTTTATTTACATAAGAAAATCCTCCTAATTATGCAATAACTAATTACAATGGACAACAAAATCTATCTAATATCAAATGGTTGCATGGCTCCCAATGTACAATTCATTCCATCAATATATATATATGTGGTGTACCTTCCTAACTATTACTATAATTACCACTATAGTGACAACAACTCATTTTATGTTATACATATCATATTTAAATACATAGCCAAATGAAATAAGCATTACACTGTCAAAGAATTGGGGGTAGATTAAAAAAAAAACTTATTTCACCAATTCGTTATATTATCTCACGATCGACTAACATATGGTAACATTTATTTGACAGTGTAACAGTCTAAATGGGGGCGTAAAATATAACAACCTTCCCTACATCACGACAACCAAGAACCATACTCCATTTTCACAACTACACAGTAAATAAATTAATCCTTATATTGAAAATGAAATTTCATTAAATCCGCAATGTCGACCATGCCTAGTTGATAGTTTCTTTAAAAAAAAAAAGAGCGTTAATAATAATAAATGCCTTTCCAATTCGACGAATCACTCGGTAGACACGAATGGATCAAACAATTTTGATAATTAAAATATCACAGATTATAAAAGAGGGTGTGGTCGCATAGCCTATATTGCGGAAATTCGATGCAATTATTTTTTTCTATTGGTAACTCAATGGTTAGGATGACGCTATCGAGCTTAACTTCGGTACCAGACTCAAATACTCTCACACAATAAATAACCATCATTCATGAGTAGCGTATAGACATAGCGTAGAATTACTAAAACAGGCTAGATAATATTTTATATGATCGATTTTATAGTAGTAACAAATGGTATACTAATGTTGAACATAATTTGTCCGATTTATACATCCGTTGGGTAGCACCAAGATGTTTACCAGTAAAAAGAGGAAGGCAACGATAAATCGTAAATTAAAATTGTCAGGAACCATGTGTAAAAGAACGAAAGAAACGTTTAAAGTTACAACAGTCTGGGCGTGATTTCATTGCGTTACATCACATAAAACTGATAAATAACTTTTAAAACATCAACAAATGTACAAGAGGTATATTATTCTATCAGGAGGACACTAGCTAGCCTGACGACGGTAGTCGTGTCCTCAACGTCTCGGCGAACATAGCTCCGCCGTACATGTCATTTAGAGAATAACACGAAACTTTAATAATAAATAATAATTTCATACATTTGTTTACCTATATACGCCGTTTTACAGGACGAATGTTTGTATTCTCTTAATCTTTAACATAAGCTGCACAGACGCGGTACTAGTTCGCGACGCACTACACTCGTTTCAAGTGCAACTGTCTCATCTGACAACTTCTGTCATGTAACATAATTTGAAGGTCTCATCTGACAGCTACTGTCACTTAACATAATTTGTAGGTCCATCTAATAGCTGCTGTCACTTAACAACATAATTTGAAGGTCGCATCTGACAGCTGCTGCCATTTATTGTATAATTAGAATTTCTGTGAGTAGTAGTTGAACGGCGGGCTGCATATACGTCATTATCTATTAGAGGTACAGGTCAAGGCGACTGACAGGTGCCGAGCCTTCTGCATACTGTACTTTCCACTGAAACAAATTACATGTTGTTTATTTATCAGAATAAAGGCCATTTAATACAAATATATGTAAGGGACGATTTTTGAATGGCCTGATAAAACTTAACAGAGAAATAAATTATAAGACGGCAAAAATAAGGACACGTTACTACAGACACTTACTCTTACAAATAAAGTGTCCATAATTGTGCCGTCTTATAGTTTATTTCTCCGATAAGTTTAATAATAAAAAATATATGCAATTTGTTTGTTGGCACATTAGTTAAGAATGTTTTTTTTAAACATTAGATCACTTTTTAACGACTGATAACTAGAGAGCATTTTATAATAAACAGTAACAATTAATAGTGTCTTCTCTATGAAAAAAAAATCGATAGTACATGTACTTAGACGATAAAATACTAATTAAGATTTATTGTTTTTTTTTAATAGAACAGAAATAAGTGGGTAGATAGAAAAAATTCTAAATAATTTGTGACGCATTGTAAGCATACCGCATAGTAATGCTGTCCACGAACTAGAAAGTGCGACTGGCTGTTATTTATTTATATTGTGGCATAGCACCATACAGTAAAGTTAATGTTTGCCTTGACTTTCTTAAAAAGAGCACAACAATTCTGAGTCACCTTTAGTTAATAATATTTTCTAGTTGTGCTTCAGGAAGGCGTCATCGAACAGTTCCAGCTCATGTGACAGATAGTTCGCCTTATTTCGCAGTTTCTTCGCCGAGGTGGAGGCTTGTTCCAACATCTTGATGGCTTCCCTCACTTCGCACAGTTCTCCATCCATCTCCGTTGTCGCTTCGTCGATGAGACGACAGAGGCGAGCGAACATTGTTGATAATTCTCTGTAATATTAGAAAAGAGCTCAATATGGTCTACTTTGATTATCTTGTGGTATGAGATAGAGGAAAAGAGCAGGCGAGTCAACATTAATGTGATATGAAGACATTAGGCGAAGAGAAAAGGCGAAAGGGGAAGAAGCGGAGAAAGGGAAAGGAAGGTACAAGAATGTGTCTTTCTCTGTATCCATGGCAGGAAAAGATACATGAGTTTGTACAAGATTTATGATGATATTTAACATTGAATTTTTTAAGTATGCCAAATGGATCTATCTAATATACAACATTCTCGTCTCACGGTGTTCGTAATTGAACTACTCCGAAACGGCTCGACCGATTTTCGTGAATCTTAGCGTGCATATCGGCGGCTATTTATCATCTCCCTAAATGTTAATAGTGACTCCACCTATTTTTTTTTAATTTCATGGCAAAACAACGTTTGCCGGGTTAGCTAGTCTATTAATCTTTCGGATGCGCGAACGGGTACTTCCGGTTACATGCACCGTGCGGCGAAATTGCAAAATTTTGCAACACGGTGCATGGTGTACGAAAATGATTAAATCTTTTCAAAAACAATGCTCGGTGGTTATAAAAGTGATTATTTTTCAAAAGATGGATAACAAGCGTACATGGTTATGCCATATTTTATTACTAAACTAATGTTATCGCTTTATTATTTACTCACAATTGAGCCAAGTATTAATTTACGCACCTATTGTGTTAATAAACATGATTTTAATATTTAATGTGGTTTATTATTCATTTTACTTATTATCCTCATAAAGTTCGATAACTAAGCTATCTACTGATATAAAAAACACTATAACTGCAGTAAAAATTCATTGAGAAACATATTTGTAAAAATCACATTTCGCTGTCGAGATATTCGCCATTTTGTCACTTTACAATCAAACTATTATTTGCGCCGAACACCAAATTACGTAGTATTTATATGAAGAAATAGTGTTTTTTAGTTAAATAATTTATTTTTTTAGTTAACTAGTGCAAAAGACAGGAACAATACATAAAAAAAACAACCTATTCATCAAGTTATTTAAAAAAAGGACTCGTTTGCTAGACCAGTTTTCATTTATTATTTTTAAGTTCTGAGAATTCTCTAAACTCTATGAAAATGACTGAATGCTAAAGAGAACAAACTGATCGTTCCATTATGTGACACACAAAGTCTATGGTCAATACAAAATAATTTAGTAAAACATAAACAAAGATCAGTTTACGTCTTGTTCATTGTCCGTCACTACTGTGTATGTGTGGGTGTTAATAGTTCCGGGACTTCCCGCTAGGCTGCGTGCAAACACGAATCAACGGCGATATACAATTTTAAGTGGCGTGCTATTGGAGAGGCCTATGTCCAGCAGTGGACTACGATACGCTGATGATGATGTAGAACAGTAATGGCGTGGGAGCCCTTTGTATGTGTGCGTCTAATTTCGCTCGTCAGGCAAAAAATTAGTGTTTATTTAAATATTTAGCTTTTCTAACACATTTTTGTTGCTATTCTATATTCTATATAAGATTCTCATCGCAATTATATCATTTTATCAATAAAAACATAAGAATAAATGCGTAAAAACCTTCAAATGAGTAAGCCCTTTTCAATAGGTAATAGACTCGGTAACTTTTTGAGTAACACAATTCAAAATTACGCATGATTTATGCCTCAATAGGCTAGTTGACTAAATTTGAATAACTGCTTAATACTTTAGCTTATTATGCATTTTATCAAAATAAAAGGTTTATTTTTTTTTTATCGAGCGTTTACATGATAAATTTCGCGTTTATAAAAACAGATTTAATTTTGTTTACAAAACGCACAAGACTATCATGGCGTCTTGTATGACGTCACACCTTACGTGACAAATCAAAGAGCCATAGTGTTTTTGTATGTTTTAGTGTATTTATAGTTTAAAAATGAATTTCTCATATTACAAGTACTGTACAGTGCCCCAGTGTCATAGCACGACTATAAAAACTACAAACAAGTTATTTATATATGTGCCAAATAATGAAGAAATACGAAAAAAGTGGTAAAACTGAAGCAAAGTTAACTAAACAGATTGCCAGCTTGAGGATTCATATAGAGAGGTTTATTAGGCGCTTACGTGAATTTTATATACTTAGACCACATGCTTGTATTACATTCAAATTTGTAAAAAATCTAGACGATATAATAACCATAGCATGTGCATTAGTTAATTTGCAAGATTCTTTAATAAAATAAATGTAAGGCAAACTTTAAGATTGTTTTTTTATTTGAGTTCCACACTTTCATATAACAATGGGTACACATTAATTTTCCAAAAGTTTAACAGTTTATTATTAATTAAATTCTCAACATACTCAATATTGAATGGCACACTTAAAATCATCACTTTTTGATTTTCACTGTAATCTGGGTCCGCTATACAAAAGATTTTTTTTTTCTTTTCTGTTAAATACATTTGAAGTTGCATTTGGGCATAATATTTTTCTGCAACTTTTCTATTTTGTATATAATTTTTAGAGGTGTTGTGATTAACAGGACATTTAATCTCGATTATACCATCATCAAATATTCCATCTGGGGAACCAGCAATCATTGGATATTTGAAATTTAATATCAGGCCACACTAATTTATCTTTTTCTTCAGTTTATTTCCACTGTTAAACAGATGAATTTGCGGGCAACATGGGCCTGCCCTCGGACAAGTCTTTTGCTGTCATATATTTTAGGCTACTACCAACACTAGACAATTTTGATTTTCTCCAATAATATTCCACTGAAGTGCATGATGGTTCCTCACTTCTGCGATGAACCCACATAAGAAATGCTATTGCATGTTTACATCCCCCCTGTGAAGCTACGCAGTCTTGACACTGAACGGAGTTAATAATATCCTCTTCTTCATCAACAACCAGTGTGCATCAATATAATTTTGCGTGAACTTTGTGTTCAGGACATATTTTGCACTTTACAATACAAATTTTTCCATCACGCTTAAGCTGGACATAACTTATAGCGTCATCTCCATATGTAGCTCCTGAAATTATTAAAAGTTAGTTACTATTGTGCATTTTTTCATACTTCGTAAATCTAAACTCAAAATCAGTGTTTAATAATTATCTTGCAAAATGTACGTCAAAACATTAAGTTATTGTATACCGAACTGAAATATTACATAGCATTTAAGCTTATAATGAATATTTTATACTTACAAGGAAGTTTTAACATTGCGAAATTCAGACGAAAATTTCCAAGCATAACGGCATCGATTCTGGTCAAATTATTACTGTCTGCTTTCCTGAATCCAGATTCCATGGTAAATTCTTTCAAATTATAACTAGCAAATACTGTTTGAACTTAATATTAGGTGTTAAAAACCAAAATTTAATCAAGCAAGAATCTGTAGCTATACTAGAAACGTCAACAAAACGATTGATTTGTATGGCGTGACGTCACGCTTTTTGATTGGTGTTCACTATCACGTGACTAAAGGTTACATTTTACGAAATTTATTTTTGAAAAATATTATTAATCTTAAACGCTTTTAATAATTAAAATTGTTTGCTATTTTCTCCATAACATAATTAATCATTATAAACCCTTAACCAGTATATTTACTCTTATTGGACATAAGCCTATTCGTATTGATAGTGGTTCCTAAAATAAGTATAATAAGTAAAATATAACAACAAACTACCTTCAAAATCACCTTATCGGCAAAAAATCAGTTTTAAGAGGCACTTGACAGATCGCGTTGCGTCATCGTCAACTTTGAAATTGGAACTCGTTTTTTTTACGGCTCTTGAAGCGCACTTGACAAACGAATGTTTTAAAATGTTGTTCGTATAAAGCAAATGCATAACAAACCTTTCTAGACTTCGTTATAATAACTTTAATACCCAAAATTAATTAAAATGCAAGTTAACTGCGAAAAACACGGATCCATGTTTGTCCCGTCGGTGCGGCACACACGGATCCATGTTTTCCGCAGTTAACTTGCATTTTAATTAATTTTGGGTATTAAAGTTATTATAATAAAGTCTAGAAAGGTTTGTTATGCATTTGCTTTATACGAACAACATTTTAAAACATTCGTTTGTCAAGTGCGCTTCAAGAGCCATTAAAAAAACGAGTTCCAATTTCAAAGTTGACGATGACGCAACGCGATCTTTCAAGTGCCTCTTAAAATTGATTTTTTGCCGATAAGGTGGTTTTGAAGGTAGTTTGTTGTTATATTTTACTTATTATACTTATTTTAGGAACCACTATCAATACGAATTGAGGCATAAATCATGCGTAATTTTGAATAGTGTTACTCAAAAAGTTACCGAGTCTATTACCTATTGAAAAGGGCTTACTCATTTGAAGGTTTTTACGCATTTATTCTTATGTTTTTATTGATAAAATGATATAATTGCGATGAGAATCTTATATAGAATATAGAATGGCAACAAAAATGTGTTAGAAAAGCTAAATATTTAAATAAACACTCATTTTTTGCCTGACGAGCGAAATTAGACGCACACATACACAGGGCTCCCACGCCATTACTGTTCTACATCATCATCAGCGTATCGTAGTCCACTGCTGGACATAGGCCACTCCAATAGCACGCCACTTAAAATTGTATATCGCCGTTGATTCGTGTTTGCACGCAGCCTAGCGGGAAGTCCCGGAACTATTAACACCCACACATACACAGTAGTGACGGACAATGAACAAGACGTAAACTGATCTTTGTTTATGTTTTACTAAATTATTTTGTATTGACCATAGACTTTGTGTGTCACATAATGGAACGATCAGTTTGTTCTCTTTAGCATTCAGTCATTTTCATAGAGTTTAGAGAATTCTCAGAACTTAAAAATAATAAATGAAAACTGGTCTAGCAAACGAGTCCTTTTTTTAAATAACTTGATAAATAGGTTGGTTTTTTTATGTATTGTTCCTGTCTTTTGCACTAGTTTACTAAAAAAATAAATTATTTAACTAAAAAACACTATTTCTTCATATAAATACTACGTAATTTGGTGTTCCGCGCAAATAATAGTTTGATTGTGAAGTGACAAAATGGCGAATATCTCGACAGCGAAATGTGATTTTTACAAATATGTTTCTCAATGAATTTTTACTGCAGTTATAGTGTTTTTTATATCAGTAGATAGCTTAGTTATCGAACTTTATGAGGATAATAAGTAAAATGAATAATAAACCACATAAAATATTAAAATCATGTTTATTAACACAATAGGTGCGTAAATTAATACTTGGCTCAATTGTGAGTAAATAATAAAGCGATAACATTAGTTTAGTAATAAAATATGGCATAACCATGTACGCTTGTTATCCATCTTTTGAAAAATAATCACTTTTATAACCACCGAGCATTGTTTTTGAAAAGTATTGATCATTTTCGTACACCATGCACCGTGTTGCAAAATTTTGCAATTTCGCCGCACGGTGCATGTAACCGGAAGTACCCGTTCGCGCATCCGAAAGATTAAGCAACCATATAAATGTTCTGTTGTATAATTATAGACCAATTTTAACAATAAAAAATGACCGTTTTTTACTATGAACAATATCGACTATACATCGTAGCAGTACATCCCATCACTAAATACTTCTATGGCGTTACGTCATACGCATAACACTGCTTAATTTTTCATTAAATTTGATTTTATTTGTAGATTAGAACATTCTGGTTTGGTTTAATTTAATTTAATACAGTTATTAATGATTTAATATTAGGTCTTTACCTATGAAATTGCCGTTTTGTATGCAATAAGTGAAAGTACTTATTTTTTCAAACTTTTTTATTTCTGTTATTCGAAGTAATCACCCATGCAATCGACGCATCTTTGCCAACGCATTGGCAGTTTATTGATGCCCTTCTTGTAAAAATCAGCTGGACGGGAGGCAACAAACTCTTCAAAGGCATTTTGTACTGCCTCTCGAATTGAATTTTTTACCCACTAAAAAGTTGTCTAAATTTTGGAAAAAGTAATAGTCGGTAGGTGCAAGGTCTGGTGAGTATGGCGGATGAGGGAGAGCTTCCAACCCCAGCTCTTGCAGCTTGGAGACTGTTGCGCAGTATGGGGTCGCGCGTTGTCGTGAAGGAGCAGTGGGGACGACCGATTGACCAAAGCTGGTTGCAGATGTGCAAGCTTCTCCATCATTCTCTCCAGTTCTTCACAGTACACATCTGCATTAATGCTCATGCCGTTTTGTAAAAAGCTGTGGTGAATCACACCCGCACTAGACCACCAAACAGTGACCATCACCTTTTTAGGGGTCATTTTTGGTTTAGGGCATTGCTTTGGTGCTGAACCAAGGTCTAACCAACTTGCTGAGCGCTTTCGATTGTCGAACAGAATCCATTTTTCGTCGCACGTAACTATTCGTTTCAAAATTCCTTCATTTCTTTGCCTGTTGAGCAGCGAAAGGCAGGTCTCGACGCGTACGTTGAGCTGGCGATCGTTAAGGTCGTGGGGCACCCATCTATCAAGCTTTTTTACCTTGCCAATTTGTTGCAAATGGATCAATATTGTTTTGATGCTTACATTAAAAGCTGCTGCTAGCTCAGCTGTAGATTGAGTTTCGTCAGCTTCCACAATCGCCTTTAATTCATTATTGTTAACCAAAGTCTCCGGACGACCACGAGCTTCATTTTTCAAGTCAAAATTTCCAGAACGGAACCGGGAAAACCAATAAAGGGTTGTGCGTTCGTTTGTACAGTTCTCTCCGTAAACGTTTTTGATGTTACGTGCCGTTTGCGTCGCGTTGGTGCCACGACGGAACTCATATTCCATAATTACACGAATTTTTAAAGTATCCATTATGACGAAAAATGTTCAAATGTAATGAAAATACAACGCTAATCAAAAAACAAAAGACTGAGTTTGTAAATAGAATGTCATGGTTTTAAAACAAAATTAATTTGAATTTAGAATACAGAGCCATTACAAACTTTTTTTATTTGAAATGACCAGTACTGAAGAAACGCAATTTCATAGGTAAAGACCTATTAGTCCACGGGCCCACGTACAAGGGATTTCAGTGATTAATAACAGGCTGAAAGTTTATACACAGCTTCGTTTCGACGAGACAATTTGTATGCCAATAGTTTCATGGTGTTATACGTTTGATTCTTAACAGAAAAAAATAAAAAAGAAGTTGTTATTAATCAAAAAAAGATTAACATAATCTTGACAACTTTCGAGTGTATGTCTTAAAAAAATTACCAACAAATTTGTATGCCGATGCATTTTTTATAAAAAATATATAATTTGCGAGCCCCAAAACAAAAATCAGCTTGTTATTAATAAATTTTTTCAAGTCACCATTTTGACATGTTAGAGCTGGGGGTCACTCGGAAGGTGCCATTCAATTTGTATGCCACAAGTTTTTCTCAGTTTTCCATCGTATTTTCTCAAAGTATTGATGTTTAGAAACTGTTATTATTTAATTTGGGACACTCATCAAATCGACGTGTTTCGCTCCCTATCCCGCTTTTTCCTTCCACTATCAGAATTTGGTCCAATAATAAAAGTTGGGTGTCTCGTCAAAACGAAGCTGTGTATAAACTTTCAGCCTGTTATTAATCACTGAAATCCCTTGTACGTGGGCCTGTGGACTATATTATATTGCGAATGTGGTACAGTTGAAATACTCAGTCATAATTTATAAATCGCGGCAACTTTCAAGAGTGAAACGAAGTGTTACAGAAACTGTCACCCGCACCATGCTACAGCGCATAGAGTATAGTACGAGTTATTTTATATCAAATGATTCTCAGTTCTGACAGTGAGTGCGTTTAGTGTTGTGCTCGAGCATAATTTCAACGCGAGGGGCAATAGCGAACTTCGAACGTGGCCACGGCGACTATCTAATACACAGATAAAAAGCAAAAAAAAATCATAACTCGACTAATTAAAAATGTTGTCACCCGGGCCATTATTACTTATTTAATGATACCTCATTCATTATTAGTGGCTTAGGCGAACAGTGGAAAATTCAAGCATATAATATATTGACTGCTTCGGTGGCGCAGTGATAGTGAATGAGACCGCTGTGCTTGAGGTCTCGGGTTCAAATCCTGGGTCGGACCAAATATTTGTGTGATCTACAAATATTTGTTTCTATGTTTGGGTGTTTTCTATGTATAATATGTATATATTTACAAAAAAAAAGTATATAAGTATTTATATCAGTTGTCTAGTACCCATAACACAAGCTCTGCTTAGCTTGGGACTAGATGGCGTTGTGTGTTAGATCCTCGCCATGCCCTTACGTTACCCTTTTTTTTTTTTTTTTACGTGTGGAAACCCCCTCGGGCCCTCACCCCGCCGGGGTTTGCGGCGGGGCGGTGTGTCGGAATCGAACCGACTAAAACCACACGGTGTGCCAACTCTGCGCCTGAGAAGGGAGGGGTCCGGGAATCGCAGATATTATACGACCGGACCCCTCCCAGCGCCTGCCCGCACTGAAGCGGGCACCTTCTTCTGCTAGTAAAATCTCAAATTAGGCGACGCACGGCACACGCGTACGTCGCCCCCTCGCGGCTGGCCTGTAATGCGGATGAAGGGGAAAACCCATCCCGTCCATCCGCGGCCACACTCAGGGCGGCATGAGGCGCTGATAGGCGCGCCTCCGCCGCCCCGTGCGCCGGCGGCGGATCGGGTCCGAGTGGATGTCGTCCTCCCGGGCCTTCTCCGCCGCCTCCTTCTGCGAAATCACTTCTTCGCAGAAGGTCGCGACCGCGGTAAAACTGCTGTCGCTACCGGCCATGGACAGTACGACGGCCGGTAGCGACAGATCTCCTCCGATGACTGCAGTGAGGGCCCGGCGCTGATCCGCCCAAGCGGGGCAGATCTCCAGCGTATGCTGGGCCGAGTCCTCACTGCAGTCGCAGTGGTGGCAGGCGGGACTCAATTCCCTCCTAGCGACCGAGTGCAGGTACTTTCCGAAGCAACCATGCCCGGAAAGCACCTGCGTCAGCCGGAAGGAAAGGGTCCCGTGCTGCCGCCCTGCCCACTCGAGGATGACCGGCTGGAGTGCCTCCACGGTGGCAAAGCCAGCGCGTGGAGCCTCCAGCCGGGAAGACCAACGAGCCATCGTGGCTCGGCGAGCGGCTTCACGCCAATCGCGTACCTCTTCGGGCGGAGGACGATACCCGTTCTCCGCCCGATATTCAGCCGCTCGCCGATAAACTTCGGCGAGCACTTCCGCCTCCAAATCCCACGGGGGTGTTCCGGCCAAGGCGCACGCCGCCTCCGTCGACACGGTGCGGTATCCGCGTATGGCTCTGACCGCCAATACCCTCTGAGGCCGCCAGAGGCGTGCCTTATTCTGGGCGGTCAGAGCCGGGACCCACACCGGTGACCCATACAGGGCCATCGACCGGACCACCCCCGTGTAGAGGTTCCTAGTAGCGACGCTGGCTCCCCCCAAGTTGGGCAAAAGACGCCCAAGGGCGGAGGCAGCGCCGACCAGCCTCGGTGATAGCTGTCGGAAGTGCTCGTCGAAGAGCCACCTACCGTCGAGGATCAGGCCCAGATACCTCATCTGGGCCCGAACCGGTACGAGGACCGAGTTGACTTCGATTGAGGCGCCGGGGGGTGGACCACGACGGGGCCCATGGAAAAGCAGGGCCTCCGTCTTGTCAAGGGCCACCCGTAAGCCCAGCGCCTCTATGCGCCCAACCACCAGAGATACACCCCTGGTGGCCAGGCGCGCCGCCTCTTGGAAATTGGCCCCCTGGGCTGTGACAAGTGTGTCATCGGCGTAACAAATTACGCCCAGCCCGGGGGGCAGACGACTTCGAAGGACCCAGTCGTACCCCACGTTCCACAGGAGTGGTCCGAGGACAGACCCCTGCGGAACGCCGCACGACATGGGTCGCCGTCTCATGACGCCATCTCGGTCCTCGTACACGACGGTACGCTCCTCTAGCCCTTACGTTACCCTAGTGCGAGTTTATCGTTCAGAAGGTTGTCTGAAGGTTGTGTTGTAGTATATGTATAGCGAAGTGGTAGGTATGGTATACTCACTGCTGCACCTGGTGGCTGCAGTTGGCGGAGGTGAGGTCGACGATGAGGCGCAGCTTCTTGCTGGCGTGCGCCACGTACTGCTTCTTGAACACCCGCTCCTGGGCCGTGCTGGTCCACGTGAGGCGCTCGTAGGCGTACAGCGCGCCGTACAGCACGCCCGTCACCGCCAGGATGCGCCAGCCCACCGTCTTGAACAGCTGCCAACGACAATACACACCCAGATAACACTTATCACTCTGACATCATCTAGATAACTTCTCGCGGTGTTACCTGCAGTTATTAGTTTACAAATTGTTTTTCTTTTTTTTTCTTTCAATTAAAATAGCCTATATTAATCAGTGATAATGTAGCATTCAAATGGTGAAAGAATTTTTAAAATCCATCCAGTACTATTTGAGCCAATTCGTTACAAACATACGTACATACAAACCTTTCCTCTTTATAATATTAGTATAGATGAGTTCTGTTTAGTTCTTCAATGCTGTTTATTGTACTTTTCTTCTATTAAATATGATTTGGTGATCACACGGATGCACGGAAAAACTCAAATTTTGAGTTTATGTGGCATCTTGTATTACATTTCTTGTACCTTATATTATTTGAATAAATAAATAAATAAAATAAAAAATATTACTTTTTTTGTAAAAACATAGTACAACATGGTAAGGAGTAGCCATATGCAAGCGTTCCCCTCTGTCTTAAGTATAGGCCCAAATGCGCCTATGACCCAAAACCAACTCAACAGGGTAAATGATTGTATCGTAAATAAATACCTATGTCTTTCATTTCTTCCTGATATTTATTGATCACAAACGTAAAACAAACAAAAATAACACCCAGACTCCCAACCATTTGTGGATATACATAAATCATTTTTCTAGCCTTTTTAATCCCAAGATTATTTGGAGTCGACTACAAGTTAAACCGTCTGTGGATTGCATAAATCTGATAAATATTTAATTTCCTATTTGTCATACTTTTGCAACAACGATCTTAGTATTTTCTTTGTTTATTTTATTTTTAAAACCGTCTTAAAAAAAAGGAGGTTCTCAATTTGACTTTTTTATGTTTGTTACCTCTGAGCTTTTGTTATGTGGGGTGAATCGATTTTGGTGTTTTTTTTAAAGCTGGTGCTTCCCGTGTGATCCAGTCCTTGAAGTTTTATCTTTTTTGTTAAAAAAAATCTTTATGTTAAAACAAATCAGCGATCTACTTACAAGTCCCGATAGTAATAATCCGCCCATTGTACCCATACGCCCCTCGGACGTCAGCGCTCCTAGGGCAAACTTTGAGACTAGCCCCCACTCCTCTGGGGATAGTCCCACGTGCCCCACTAGTGAGGGTCCGTTTGAAGGACGTGGAACCTCCATAGATGATGGAACAGAGCTTATTGATGGCGGGATCTAGAACAATGAATTAATTTTTAAAACTAGAAACATTCGATAACATGTTTATTTTTTATACTATACTAGCGATGTCATTGAAATTGTGTTTCACCGAGTGAGGATACCGGAGGCCCATACCCCAACTCCTCTCCCAATCCCTCCCATCCCAAAAGGTCGGAATGCACTTGTGACGCCTCTGATGTTGCAGGTGTCCATGGGCGATGATAATCGCTTACCATCAGGCGATAAGTCAGCTTGTATGCCCCCAAATCCATAAAAAAAAAACTATAATCTGCATGTATTATTATATATACACATATAGGTCGATTAAAAAAATAACTTACTGATGTGTACTGCGGAGGGTTATTGAGAGCTATTCTATTTGTGTTCCTCCCCTGGAACCGCTGTATGAGCGCCGTGAGCCCGTAGGAGAAGCGGAAGGACAGGTCCTCTTGGAAGTCAGCGCAGAGGTTGTCGCAGTTGAGGCGGTACAGCACCTCGAAGGGCTGCTGGTGAGGCATTATGTACGAAGCAGCCGCCGCTCGCTTGTGGACCGGCAGGATGTTGTACATGCGGTCTGCGGATTATAACGTAAATTATAATATTTCTATTACTGATCTTAATTGGTAGAGATGCTACCTGGTAAGTTTGATGATGACGTTTTTGTTTCATATCAGCATTGCAGCACTGGCAGAAGTTATTGGTAAATTAGGTCGGTGAATTAATTATTTAGGGTATTCTAGTGTAGAATATTGAAGAAGAGCCTAATAGTCGACTATCTAGTAATTAGTATGTTTTTGTGAGACAGAACAAACGGTTAGTGGCTGAATTATTGCAATTCAAGGAACTCTTATAGTTTCTGTCAAAAGAGATGAGCCTTAATCATGAAAAAGTAAGACAAGATAAGTGCGTTTGTGTTATGTGGTATGCGGTTGTATGCGAGGTATGCGGGTGTATGTGTGGTGTGCGGGTGTATGTGTGGTATGCGTGTGTATGTGTGGTACGCGGGTGTATGTGTGGTGTGCGGGTGGATGTGTGGTATGCGTGTGTATGTGTGGTACGCGGGTGTATGTGTGGTGTGCGGGTGTATGTGTGGTGTGCGGGTGTATGTATGGTGTGCGGGTGGATGTGTGGTATGTGTGGTACGCGGGTGTATGTGTGGTACGCGGGTGTATGTGTGGTGTGCGGGTGTATGTGTGGTGTGCGGGTGGATGTGGGGTATGCGTGTGTGTCTGGTACGCGGGTGTATGTGTGGTGTGCAGTTGTATGTGTGGTGTTCGGGTGTATGTATGGTGTGCGGGTGGATGTGGGGTATGCGTGTGTATGTGTGGTATGCGTGTGTATGTGTGGTACGCGGGTGTATGTGTGGTGTGCGGTTGTATGTGTGGTGTGCGGGTGGATGTGGGGTATGCGAGTGTATGTGTGGTATGCGTGTGTATGTGTGGTACGCGGGTGTATGTGTGGTGTGCGGTTGTATGTGTGGTGTGCGGGTGGATGTGGGGTATGCGTGTGTATCTGTGGTACGCGGGTGTATGTGTGGTGTGCGGTTGTATGAGTGGTGTGCGGGTGGATGTGGGGTATGCGTGTGTATCTGTGGTACGCGGGTGTATGTGTGGTGTGCGGTTGTATGAGTGGTGTGCGGGTGGATGTGGGGTATGCGTGTGTATGTGTGGTACGCGGGAGTATGTGTGGTGTGCGGTTGTATGTGTGGTGTGCGGGTGTATGTATGGTGTGCGGGTGGATGTGGGGTATGCGTGTGTATGTGTGGTATGCGTGTGTATGTGTGGTACGCGGGTGTATGTGTGGTGTGCGGTTGCATGAGTGGTGTGCGGGTGTATGTGTGGTGTGCGGGTGGATGTGTGGTATGCGTGTGTATGTGTGGTACGCGGGTGTATGTGTGGTGTGCGGTTGTATGTGTGGTGTGCGGGTGTATGTATGGTGTGCGGGTGGATGTGGGGTATGCATGTGTATGTGTGGTACGCGGGTGTATGTGTGGTGTGCGGTTGTATGTGTGGTGTGCGGGTGTATGTGTGGTGTGCGGGTGTATGTATGGTGTGCGGGTGGATGTGTGGTGTGCGGGTGGATGTGTGGTATGCGTGTGTATGTGTGGTACGCGGGTGTATGTGTGGTGTGCGGGTGTATGTGTGGTGAGCGGGTGTATGTATGGTGTGCGGGTGGATGTGGGGTATGCGTGTGTATGTGTGGTACGCGGGTGTATGTGTGGTGTGCAGTTGTATGTGTGGTGTTCGGGTGTATGTATGGTGTGCGGGTGGATGTGGGGTATGCGTGTGTATGTGTGGTGTGCGGGTGGATGTGTGGTATGCGTGTGTATGTGTGGTACGCGGGTGTATGTGTGGTGTGCGGTTGTATGTGTGGTGTGCGGGTGTATGTATGGTGTGCGGGTGGATGTGGGGTATGCGTGTGTATCTGTGGTACGCGGGTGTATGTGTGGTGTGCGGTTGTATGTGTGGTGTGCGGGTGGATGTGGGGTATGCGTGTGTATGTGTGGTACGCGGGTGTATGTGTGGTGTGCGGTTGTATGTGTGGTGTGCGGGTGTATGCATGGTGTGCGGGTGGATGTGGGATATGCGTGTGTATGTGTGGTATGCATGTGTATGTGTGGTACGCGGGTGTATGTGTGGTGTGCGGTTGTATGTGTGGTGTGCGGGTGGATGTGGGGTATGCGTGTGTATCTGTGGTACGCGGGTGTATGTGTGGTGTGCGGTTGTATGAGTGGTGTGCGGGTGTATGTGTGGTGTGCGGGTGGATGTGGGGTATGCGTGTGTATGTGTGGTACGCGGGTGTATGTGTGGTGTGCGGTTGTATGTGTGGTGTGCGGGTGTATGTATGGCGTGCGGGTGGATGTGTGGTATGCGTGTGTATGTGTGGTACGCGGGTGTATGTGTGGTGTGCGGTTGTATGTGTGGTGTGCGGGTGTATGTATGGTGTGCGCGTGGATGTGGGGTATGCGTGTGTGTGTGGTACGCGGGTGTATTTGTGGTGTGCGGTTGTATGTGTGGTGTGCGGGTGTATGTATGGTGTGCGGGTGGATGTGTGGTATGCGTGTGTATGTGTGGTACGCGGGTGTATGTGTGGTGTGCGGTTGTATGTGTGGTGTGCGGGTGTATGTGTGGTGTGCGTGTGTATGTGTGGTACGCGGGTGTATGTGTGGTACGCGGGTGTATGTGTGGTGTGCAGTTGTATGTGTGGTGTACGGGTGTATGTATGGTGTGCATCTGTATGCGTGGTATGTGGTATGCGTCTGTATGTGCGGTATGCAGGTGTATGTGTATGTTGTGTATGTGAAATGTGTGAGTGACGTGTGTATACGATGTTTGGATGGGTGTGTAGGAGTCGTACCGGCCATGTCCTTCTGCGCCTGGTCCATCTCGAGGCCGATGTCTGCGGAGAGGCGCTTCTTGAGCCGCGAGCCGAGCCCCGCCTCCACGTGCTTGTGCAGCGCGCGCTTGTACTGCTCCAGCGCGCCGCGCTCGCTGCGGAACGGGCTGTCGTACTCGTCGATCAGCGCCGACAGGCGGCGGATCTCCTGGCTCAGGGTCAGGGACACCTGTGGGAACCATTGTAGCCAACATACAGAGATCTATTGCTGGACATAAAACTTTTAATATATCTACCTACAATAAGTATACATCGCGTCCCGGCGGGTGGACAAATAATAAACTTGTTTGACCAGACATATAATACGTAGAGCTCAAATTTTTCTTCTTCGTGCAGTGAGACTACCTTGTGTAGTTTGTAAGGGACAAACTTACTTAGCGACACTGTATTCTTAATCTGACATCGAACCCTGAACATTATTTTTAATCGTTTATGTGTGCGTTCCGGCGACAAAGAATCTTTTAAGAAATTACGTCTAGGACATTTCTATATATTCTGTGGTTGGACTAGTTATCAGTATATTTGAGGGCACTGACTTCCCATTAACCCGTCGAATGTCAGCTGCACAGACGGGTGTGCATAAGAAATAGCGTCCCGACGCGCTTTATGCACAGACGGGTGTGCATAAGCAATACGCTCCTATTGGTTGTCGATTTTCTACGTTTCGATTCATCTATGCCACGAACCAAATTCATAACGCGTTAGCCTTGTTTTTAATCTATATTTTTTTCATACTTCTTACAACTTGCAATAACGGAACGAACACAAAAAAAATTAAAACTTAATAGTCACGCGTCAAATTGACAAAATCGCGCCATCTTTGGAAACATTGTGTTGTGTGCTATCTCCAAACAGTTAAAAAATATGTTTAACAGAAGGAAACGGTGAGTACTTTTATATGATACTTATACAGAATTACTGGGAAATCAATGAAGTTTATGTGTGAAGTGAGATTCATTTGAGAAATAGTGTAAACATGAAGTAAAATGTAAAAAACTTTTAGAGTATGTTTACTTTTATATAAGTTTCATAGATATTTTGTTACATTATTTATATAAATAAGCTTCTGAGTGTTCTGCATGCACATAAGTTTTTAGATTATTTATTCATAAATACATTAATAAAATTAGTCCTTTGCATTCTTACATTTTTTAGGTGTAATCGTGTTTCAAATAATAATTCTCGCCAATTCTCCAAAATGGTGGGACGCCATGTTCAAAGTACAGTCAGGCACAAAAAAAAGTTACTTTTTTAAACAAGAAAGTTAGGTTGATTTAATTACTTACAAATAATAATATATTTTTAAACATATTAAATGTATATTTTAGATTGGCTAGACTTCGGTCTCTAAACCGGGATCCGTCAAGATCCCCGACTCCTGAACGGAGCCGTGGTCAGCCATCGATCGCACGTCGTGCACTTTTGTTGGGTCTCATAAACCAACAAGAGGCCAGAGATCCACAAATGGATATATCACCATCCAGGTATTTATACTATACTCGTACATTACCTACGATATATCGCACATTTTATAAATAACCATCATACGATACAAATTGGTTTTGATGTTGAAATCATATAATTTGATTAATATGTATCAAGAATATATATGTATATCATTAACACATACATATATATATATATATATATATATATATATATAGTAAATTATCCTGTTTTTTCTAGACCAAAATTCCATGCACCGCATGTGGATAATACGCCAGGTGGTTCTTTGAGAGTGACAGATAAATCGATAACTGTTCAAAGAACCCCTGGCGGTAGTCATCGAGCAGTCGCGGATGAAGTACCACTTTGGTGAGTTTCTTTTGTAACTTTTTCTTTTTTTTTTAAGATATAAAATTCTCGTGTCGCGGTGTGCGTAATTTAACTACTCCGAAACAGCTCGAGCGATTTTCGTGAATATTAGCGTGCATGTCGGCTAAGGTAAAGAATCGGACAACATCAATTTTTTTCATCCCCCTAAAGGTTAAGGGAACCACCCTTATTTTTTTTTACATTTTGGACTACATTTTTTGTTTTTATTTTTTTATGACAGCATACAAAAATACATACAACGCTAAATTTTCACCCCTCTACGATCAACCTCTATTTTTTATTAATAATTAAAGATTTTTTTTATGTTTTCCTACAAATACATGGCAAAACAACGTTAGCCGGGTCAACTAGTTTTTATATAAAATAGGTGGAATGTCAATTATATTTTTAGGAAATAAAAGTACAGAACTAGCTATAGAGTTACCTTCTCAGAAGGCAAAGTAGCAGAGTTTCAATTAATGTTTTCTTACAGCTCCAATGTATTGGAAAGAGTAGAAGCCATGGACGTGTCCGACGAGGAAGCGGCAGAGCTTATGCAAAAAGCGCCATGGCACGTCCAGAGGTGGGTGAAGGGCATGGAAGCTGCTAGCGGAACCAACATACCTTCTGCGGAGTGCAATATTGACGTTATCTCCGATGTTCATGTCATTCCATCGTCATCGGGGATAACGTCAATAAGGCAGAACAAACATGGTTGTGAAGGTAGTGATTTGGATAGCGAATTTGATGACGAGTTTGACGTCACTCCTATCGAAAACACTACCTTCACAGATTTTAGACGGGACGTACCAGATGTCGAAGAACTAGAGGGACCCATTCTAGATGTCATAAACAACCTTGAAAGGGGTATGGATGACGAAGCTGATCGTTTGCTTGGCACATCGGCAAATTTCAACTGGGTGGAGGGTTTTGAAACGTTTAGGGGAAAACCTGAACAGTTTTCGGGCCCTACACCTGGTCCCGTAAGGGATTACGATTCGGCGTATGAAGCCTTCATCGACATTTGGGATGAAGACATCATGCATCGAATCGCTTTTGAAACTAACCGGTATGCCAAGCAAACACTCGACAATTTAAAAGCGAAAGGGGAACTGAAACCATCTTCGCGTCTGCATGATTGGGCCGACACTAATGCAGACGAGTTGTTTGTCCTTTTCGGGGTGTTCATGTATATGGCAATAGATCCAAGAACAAGTCAGGCCGAATACTGGAAATCAGGCGTCCTGGGAATGCCAATTTTCAGGACCCTGATGACCTATAATCGTTATATTTTGTTGAGCAAATTTCTTCATTTTGTTGATAATTCTGATCTAAATCAGAATGTATCTCAAAATGAAGAGATTTCCTCAACAAAACTATCTAAACGATTATTTAAATTACAGCCCATACTTAAACACCTCGAAAACAAATTCAGTTCCCTTTATAATTTGGGGCGGAACATCAGTATTGATGAGTCTTTGACCTTATTTAAAGGACGCCTGTCTTGGGTCCAGACTATAAGGTCAAAGGCTGCGAGATTTGGAATCAAGTCGTATGAACTTTGCGAATCGCAAAGTGGCTATATGGCTCGATTCCAAATTTACACTGGAAAGTCGGAAGGATCGTACATTACGGATCCATCATTGAGTGTCGATCTGGGAGGTAAAAGTACCAAAGTGGTTCTTGAGCTTCTGCAAGGCCTTGAACGTCGGGGGCATTGTGTAACGATGGATAATTTTTACAATTGTCCATCATTAGCACGATACCTCAAGACTTCAGGCTTTGACTGCTTGGGGACTCTGCGGACTATTCGTCGTAATGTGCCTAGTGACATCTCGAAAGTGCCGAAAAACGTGCCAAAGGGGACTATAATCTCTCGCCAATGTGGAGATGTTTCCATCGTGTCCTGGAAAGACTCCAAATTGGTGAGTATTATATCCACCTATCACGACGACAGCACTGTCGTAGGATCGAAGGCCGGTAAGACCTTGATTAAGCCTGTGTGTGTAAATGACTACAACAGTACCATGGGGGGTATTGATCTCAAAGATCAAAAACTCTCCATGTACTTGTTAGAGCGAAAGAGAGGTGTGAAATGGTACATTAAAATGTTTAAAAGGTTTTTGAATGTAAGCATTCATAATGCTTTTATTATGTATGTGAAATCTTTGAGACGTCGCAACAAACTGTCGGTGACGCATCGTGAGTTCCGTTACGAACTTGCTCAATCTCTCGTTGAACAGCATCGCCCCTGTCAACTAAAGATTAGTGAGCCCGTAGCGCAACTCATGAGGCTGAGGCGGGATGTTGTTCACGTCCCAAAGTATGAGACTGGAAGAAATACAAGAAAAAGATGTGTGATATGTTTTCGAGTGGGCACTAACAAAATGGTTCACTCACAATGTTCGACTTGTGACGTTTTTCTGTGTTTTGAGAAATGTTGGGAAGAGTGGCATTCCTCTAAACATCTCAAAGGACAAGAAAAACGTGGGCGAAAAAGAGAACGTAATGAGTAAACCATTTTGTGAATGTATGGTGAATGTGTGGTGAATGTATGGTGATGAATATAAGTGTAGCATTACGACGTTACCTCCCTTCCGGCTGACCCCGTCATTACTGATGTTTTTTTATCTCACTTTATTGATTAATTATTCTATAACTTATTTAACTTATTATTGACTTTATTTATTCAAAAAACAAAGGATAGAGGACGCGAAGAGAAACAAAAAAGGAAATCAGCTTGTATATATATATATTGTGACTTTGTGTTTTGGTTACCTTAACTTGCACATAGAAGTACTGTTGTCAAAAACAAACAAACTTTGTATGAATTATTTAAAAAGATGGTGCACACGAGTTTCTCATCAGCTCTTCTCATGAATGCAATACCCATCGGAGCTGGTACTTGGATTGATTTTAATTTAAACCTTTGAGTTGAATCGAAATCAATCTAAGCTCCGGTAACTCAAATCATTTCAGTGCATTTAGTATTAGTACCTTTTATCACTGAATCGATTACTCGAGTTTTGTTTTATATTTTGATGTTTGTATTTTTGATGTGTTCAAGTGCCTTTTGGGGCCTATGGAAATAAATGATTTGAGTTTGAGTTTGACCAAACAGTAAGAATATTGCTACTTAACGTTGTTTTTTCCTTTTCAAGGTTATTTATGACATCTCGATAGTCTTTACTAGCCCTTCGTTTGGGTTAGCTTAACTTCCGATTGGGAACCAATTTTGATGATTCTTTTTTATTTGAAAACTGGTGCCGATTCAATTTGGTTCAATTCTTGAAGTCGTTTTTTTATTATAGTAATTATTTAGGTAATTTTGTATTGTAATAATCATATTTATGATAATAAATAAACAAATATGTGAAGCATGTGTTTAATTTATTTTCCCTTAAAAGTAGGCAATAACGGTTTCAGCTGTATGCTACGTATAATAAGTACGTAAGTATAAAAAGTTGTGGTAATTATTTTTCGAAGAGTTGGCATTACACCTTACGGGACAGCCTTTTAGGCTTACTGACTCATAGAATTATACAGTTATTGGCATCTATAAACTATACCTATACCTAACTATGTATTTGGGACAAGAAGTATGTACTCGTACTTAGGAACATTTAATTTTGGCGATGATGTGTTTGGGTGTAGTTCATGGACTATTTAAAATATAAACATTAAATACGAATGGAGCAAAAAAATCCATCGAGATTATATTGTACGTACTACGTACCACGTAACATCTCTATGAAAAAAAACACAGTAAAGTCGGGAGCACAGGATTTTACTTTGGTCGAAATTTTTACATAAAACACATACAGAAAGCTAAATCGTTAAATACGATAAATTACATCATTGCATCATTTCGAAAATAAAATCACAAGGAATTCACCTAAACTATATTACTGTTTCATAATAATTAAATTTCAAATTTTTTTGGAAGTAGATTTGAAAACCTAATAGACCGATTTACGTATTTAGAATATTATTTATTTATTTATTTATTTAGGTATACCAACAGCACACATACGATACACTTTTAAAAAACTTTTACAATAATATTTTCTAGTATGCATGGCTATTACAGGTACACTTAATACTCACCATATAAGATAAGGTTTATTTATCATCACTACATATTTTAGTTCGAAATAAAACAGAAAATCCTTTTCTATATTTTACGAAGTAGTTTTACTATAATAATATTTCAGATGCATACAATTGCCCACCTAGCTTATAAATAACACACTTTTGTAATTACTATTTTACGTAAAAAATTATTAGCAATAGAAATTATTGCATACTTCATCAACAACCGTCGTTGCTTACCCTCAGTAATTGTTTCTAATCACCGAGTGAGCTATGAGCCCCATTGCATACTTTTCTAGTATTAAATATTTTTTTTAACCAAAAATGCAATGATAAATAGCCAAATAATAATTTCACATTCGTATTTACGTTTGATTGCGACTGTACTTATAACCACTCATAAATTTGTATCGACCAATAGCAATAATTGCATTTGATTACGTCACGCGAACGCTAGCCGACGGGACAGGTCACGCGTGCATTCCGGCGAAATGGCGGACTTTTGTAATCGTTAAATGTAAATATTTGTTTTATTGTGATAGTTTTGTGTTTTGAAAGATAATAAGTTATGTTATAAGTGCTTAAATATATGTGTAACAGTTTATAAGTGATAGTGTATGTGTAGAAGTTATATATTTAATAATATGAATGAAAATTTTGTCAAAAATGTGCGAATGAATCGTGACATACAAAAATATCACATGATTTCTCCAATATGTAAGTAATTCTTGATAAATTATGTAGTTTAAGATATTGCAAATTTCATAACGATGACAATGATGTGCGTATAATGTATTATAATTACATTTTAATACCAAAAAAACTAATTTTTCGGTAACTCATACCAAAAAATTTTTCAAGGCCTCTGACGGTTGGCATTTGGGTAACTTTCTCCGTGAAACATTGCAACGTCCAAGAGGTTAACGATTGCAATAGATGTTCATGACAACCGGGACAGACAGCTTAACGTTGAACGGGTGTGAAACCACGCCAAACTTCCGTACTCCAGGCTGTTTTTAAGAATTTCTTTAAAGAAAAACCCAACTACACTTGATCCAACCCGGGGCATCGATTCCAAGACTTCTTGATCAGCAACCGCATACCTAACCGCTGGACCTACGAGACAGTCTATCACTAGGACAATAAAGCACAGTGTCTCCTTCATTTAAACGAATATAACAAAACATCTCGAAAAATTTAATTATTGCAGCTTTTGATTTCTATTACGAATATCAATCAAATGCTCAATTGAGTAGTCTAAAACGGTGACGTCACAAGTACGTGTTTAGTACATTGTCCATACAAAGTGGTCGTTTTGACAGATAAAAAGTGACTAATTTGAGTAGTGTCAACTACCCTATTGATGCACCAACCTTGTGTTCGACGCTTTCCACCATGCGGTTAATTTTTTCCTTCATCTGGCGCGTGATGTGGGTAAGTTGTTCTTCAATGTTCGACAGCTGTTCGTGCAACACTCGTTGTTTCTCAACCTTGGCTGTTTTTTGATCTGTTGCCGTGGTGTAAATCTGTCATAGTAACGAGACAATTTGATCAGTACAAGCTAGCCCATTTATTTCTTTTGGAAATAATAATATACAATTCAGCATCCATTTTTTTTTGTTTTACGTGTGGCTTCCCCCTCGGGCCGTCACCCCGCCGGGGTTTGCGGCGTAGGAATCGAACTGACTAAAACCACACGGAGAAGGGAGGGGTCCGGGAACTGCTGTTATTAACACGACCGGACCCCCCCCCCTAGCGCCTGCCCGCACTGAAGCGGGCACCGTCTGCTGGTAGACTATCTCAATTTAGGCGACGCACGGCACGCCCGTACGTCGTCTCCTTGCGGATAATTCAGCACCCAAAACTAACGTGAGAGACTAGTGCCTGAATATATCATCGATATTAGTATTCTATTTTAGTTTATTTATTTAGCATTTCACTGCTAGGCACACGCTTCTCCTTTTGACATATTATAAGATGCTGGCCAGACGGATTATCTGACTACGAAAACCTATGGATGAGAGACAGATAGTGCGAGATCGGAGGCCTTATGATGCAGAATCATCACTAGGCCGCCATGGTGTGGGTCACCATGCTGCATTGTTGCATCGTCTGCATTTGCAATAAGTATGGTGACCACCACTCTTGGATTCTGCTCAGGCTTTCCATCAGGCAGAGTACAATCACTGGGGCAGGTCCATACATATAAAAACAGTAAGGGTAATAGTTTTAGCAGTCTATGTATGTTTGTACGATCTAGCGTCGAAACTTCTGAACTAATTTTAATTAAGTTAAAAAGCAATAGATTTGTAACAATAGCCCGGGTGACATTTGCTATTTAAACCTTATTAATAGTTTTTACATTTTGTACTTTTTTAAACTTTTTCTTGTTATAGGGTTTCGTTCAACTTATCTTTCTCCTTGTAGTGCTGTTGCTGTCTTTGTAGTTGGCTTTCACGGAAGCTGATTGTTACGATTAAAATCTCAAAATTTGTATAAGTAATTAAACTTTACTAACGATTTCTAGCGCCTGCATGACTTCGTTGGCGATGTTCTTGCCTCGGCGCGAGTGTTGCGCGAACTTGGTTCGAACTGCGGACTTGCTGATGCACTCCTCGAATTTTCTCTCGAAATCTACGAACTCGAAATACCGGACTTGGTGACCGTCAGCTAAGACGGGCGCTGTAACAAAATCATATTTCTATTACTATGTCAAATTAAATAAATAATTTATTCGTTAATGTAAATCTTAGATTAAATGCTTTCAAGAGACTTGTAAAGTAGCATTACCTGGGAGACATCAACGTCCCTTAACCTGCAATTTTTTATTTATATAGTCAATTGGGTCACACTACTGCATTTAAGTATGTAATTAACTGTATATTTATCTTATTCCTCGTTTGTATTTATTTCATTACCCACACTATGTATTACTATAACGGTATTCTATAATCTTTATTACTTTATTTATTTATTTTTCGTCTTTCCTACTCTTACACCGGACATTACCCAACACTTTCTCTTACTCATATTTTCTCTCCATCCAATGGTTGCCTGTAAGAGATTGCCTTCGGGCGATAAGGCCGCCAATTGTACTTCCCTAATTTTAAGCTTACCTTGTAATCCATCTGGTGTACAATGAAGTGATATATTATTATTATTAGATTGGATTTCATATTTCAGCGCCATCTAACAAAGACACAAACGAACTACTAAGAAACTGCCAATTCTGTATCACGATATGTAAAGATCTCATGCCGAATAACTTATGTACAATATCTCAACTACAATCGATGGGACGCTAGGCACGATTACCTCGCCTGGTCGGAGAATCCTCTATCCGTGTTAGAGACATAACTCATACTCAAATAATCTGAATTTCTGAAATGGTTTTCATGAAATTTAGTATTGTATTTATATGCAGGGCTTTGGGGGCGATAAATCGACCTAGATAGGATTTATTAAAAAAAAATACCAATTAAAATACCACGCAAAGCGGTAGGCGGCTATCCAAGCCACTGACTGCCATTTTCAAATTATTCACTGTCACATGGCTGTTTTCCGGAAAAATGGAAAGTAGCATATATTACTCCAATTTTTAAGTCCGGTTGTTGCCAAAACGTGGCAAGTTATAGACCAATTTTAATTTTATCGTCATGTGGTAAGGTTCTTTAATCACTGGTTCAAAAGAAACTGTTCACTCATTTCAACATCATGTTAGATGACAATTAGCACGGTTTCCGTCCCAAAAGGCCAACAGCGTCTAACTTGGTTGAATTAGTACCACATGTATCGACCGCGTTAGATGCTGGTAGAGAAAATGATTTTAGAAAAAAAAAAAGATTTTAGAAAGGCGTTCGATCTAATTAATCACGACATACTTCTTGTGAAACTGGGGAATATGGGGATTCACGGATCGTTGCTGCATTGGTGTCAGTCTTATCTTATGAATAGATCACAACTGGCATATTTAAAGGGTTTCAACTCTAAGGAAATATTTTATAACAATTGGAGTGCCTCAGGGGTCGCATCTAGGTCCTTTATTCTTTCTAGTATTTATAAATGATTTAGGCAGTATAATTAATTCCAAATGTAAACTTTTTGAGGATGACTTAAATATATTTAGGACAATAAACAGTGACTCTGATATTGCTGAACTTCAACGGGATTTATATAATATATGCGAGTGGTGTATGAATAACGGTATGACTTTAAATCAGGGCAAGTAGTACTTCATTATCTTGAGTAGAAAAAAGAATCAAGACACAACTCGTTATTATATTAATAACTGCTTATTGCAAAAGCATAATCGTGTTAGGGATCTAGCTATTACAATAGATAGTAGTTTAAACTTCATTCATGACAATATAATTAACAGAGCATCAAAATTATAAAATAAATATACTTAGGTTTCATAGTAAGAGAAATGAAAATTGTTAAAGAACCGAATTATACAATTTTCATTTACAATAGTTATATTTGCATTACAATAGGAATAGTTAATATTTGCATTCCTCGCGTTGGCAGTCGTGTGGTCAACCTGAAGAAGTTATTATAATGAAAGCTTACATGAGACGGGTTTCTCCCTCTCGCGCATGCGTGTGAGTAGAGCCTCTTTGGCGGAGATGAAGAAGATGCGCTCCTCAGCCTCCTTGGGCGAGCACACGCGCAGCTCCCGCGACAGGAAGTCCACGCAACGGTTCGCGTGCTGAGTGCGGACCTGCAACCGATTGGTACAGAACATTACTTCTTATATCTTAACACGAGAAGCGAAAATTTCGTGCCCCTTTTAAAAAAAATGCAAATGGAAGTTTAAAAATTTTGCTCAAAATAAAGTTTATATAGGGGAGAAGGGCAGAAAGCTAAAAAAATAAATAATGGTCGAATTTCGGTCACTGGGCGAGCACTAGTACATTCATATTAATACGTAAAACAAAAACTTTGTTGTGTAGTGTAAGAACACGACTCACACATACAAGGAAGGCTTGGCGACTGAAGACCTCCCCCCGCACTCCTATACGTCCCGCTGATACCTAAAACTGTATTCGGCGCATCGACACGCACGATGTTCGATATTGTTTGGTTCGGACTATACTAATAATTAAATTGCCATAATAATAAGTAAAAGTATGACTTACTTGGTCCAAGTACTCTGGTTCGGAAGCGGAAGCGTCCCAACGATTGTTCAGTATGAATATATTTGGTTGTGATATTTTTGTTGATACTTTATGGAAAAAGTTTTTCTCCTGCAAATTTACAAAAAAACATTTAATGCCCGCAGTTATTGCACGTGGTGTCTGATCAATGCCTTAGAATTTAGATTTATGAGGGAGAGGTGTGTGATGACTGGAACTTGGGATCCACTGAATATTTTTTTAGCTTTTGGTACATTATTAAAAAAAACCGTGATATTTTTTTTACATATTTATATCTTCAACTTTTTAGTTTTTTATTTTATTACATAGTACTTCTTATTCTATTAAATTCATCAAGCCCTTTTATTTGATACCCATATAGTGGCAGTCATGATAAAATGTGTTATCCACCATTTTGTAGCGGCGGCGATCTTTGATTTTAGCTTTTTTCACAGCGAATAGTGTTCTACTAGACCTTTCATTTGATACCCATATTAAGGTTGTCGTGACCAAATTTGTAAACCGCCATTTTTAGGGGCGGCCATTTTTGGATTTATAATAAAACTGAATTTATTTAATTGTATTGTCACTAGAACTAAAGGTGTGTACCAAATTTCGGATGAACTTGTCAACTTAGGGTGTCAAATTTCAATTACTTGATTTGACCCAAACAAATAAATAAACAGAACAAGCTAAATAAAACCGTTTAAAAACTGAATAAGCCAAAACGATTCATCTGTTCCAATGTCGTGACCTAAGTGAGTATTTTACTTAATATTCATCTATAGCTGATTTTGATTGATTTTTTGATTGAAATTACGATGATTTTGAATTGATTTTGAATACGATATCAAACATACGCGTGGGAAATAGTTTTGATATAAACAGATGTGCGTGCACTTACAGTGACCATGAGCGTGGACTCTGCGTTGGCGACGAGCACGAAGACGTCGGCGTCGAGGCAGTACTGGTCGATCCACTCGTCCAGGTTGGGCGTGACGTCCACGCCCGGGCTGTCCACCAGCACCACGTCGTCGCGCAGCAGCGCGCACAGCTCGCGCGGCCAGTACACGTGCACCAGCGAGCGCTCCTGCAGCCGCGTCGCGCACAGCGCGTGCCCCAGCTGGCTCACCGACTGCAACACGCACGCCAATTGTGTCACGCACGCACTACCATTTTGTAGCGCCGGCGATTTAGGATTTAAACTTTCTACAAAGCGAATGCTGGCTCACCGACTGCAACACGCACGCCAATTGTGTCACGCACGCACTACCATTTTGTAGCGCCGGCGATTTAGGATTTAAACTTTCTACAAAGCGAATGCTGGCTCACCGACTGCAACACGCACGCCAATTGTGTCACGCACGCACTACCATTTTGTAGCGCCGGCGATTTAGGATTTAAACTTTCTACAAAGCGAATGCTGGCTCACCGACTGCAACACGCACGCCAATTGTGTCACGCACGCACTACCATTTTGTAGCGCCGGCGATTTAGGATTTAAACTTTCTACAAAGCGAATGCTGGCTCACCGACTGCAACACGCACGCCAATTGTGTCACGCACGCACTACCATTTTGTAGCGCCGGCGATTTAGGATTTAAACTTTCTACAAAGCGAATGCTGGCTCACCGACTGCAATACGCACACATATACATCACACACAGCTCGCCCGCTTAATTTACCCATTTAGCTTTACATACAAATAAACATTATTATTATTAGGCCTACACCATACACCATGCTAGTAAGACGGGTTAATATAGGGTGTGTTTCAAGTGCGAGGAGGCGACGTACGCGTGTGCCGTGCGTCGCCTAAATTGAGATTTTTACTGGCAAAAGGTGCCCGCTTCAGTGCGGGCGGCGCTGGGAGGGGTCCGGTCGTGTTAATGTCAGCGGTTCCCGGACCCCTCCCTTCTCAGGCGCAGAGTGGCACACCGTGTGGTTTTAGTCGGTTCGATTCCGAAACACCGCCCCGCCGCAAACCCCGGCGAGGTGACGGCCCGAGAAGGTTTACACAGGTTAAAAAAAAAGGATGTGTTTATATAAATACTTATATACTTTTTTTTTGTAAATACATACATATTATACATAGAAAACACCCAAACTCCGAAACAAATATTTGCAGATCATACAAACATTTGGTCCGACCCGGGAATTGAACCCGAGACTTCAAGCTTAGCAGTCGCATACGCTACCACTACGCCACCGAGGCAGTCAATATTATACAGTATATGATAGACAGTATATACTATACAGTATTACTTTACTGCTTATTATAACTGTATGTTTATTAATGTGCAATATCTAGCCGATAGTAAAAAGTTAACACACAAATATTCGTAAGTACTTGCGTACAGATAGCTGACTGATAGTGGACATTTAAAAGAATATGAACGTTTGTTACCATGTTATAAAGTATAAATCAAATGGATTGAGTTCTTAGTAAACAAAAATCTTTGAACTAACATTGGCGTGGCATACAAGCGTAGTCGCACACTTTTGCGTGTAGCTGAAACGTAAATGTTAAGGTGGATGTGGGATATGACAAGGATTTACAAGCTAATGAAAGACTACATTCGACAAAGTCTGGAGAAAACGGACGAGAGATTCTGAAGAATTGAAGAAGAAAACTCATGACATCTGCAAAAAATAGATTTGAGAAAAAGTGTAAGCAGAAAATGATTTACCTCGACACTCAACTTCTCCTCGGAACCGTCGGTTCTTAAGAAAGCGTCGTCCGTGTCTGAGCCCTCGACCTGGAGGAAGCAGTTGGTGGTGTGACCGATACCGCTCGGCAGTATCTTGTCGTGCAACATCGCGTTTATAACTGTACTCTTGCCGTTACTCGTTCTGAAAATAAATGAGTACATTCTCTCCATGAATAAGTGGCATCATCAAATCCAAAACTGTGAGGGCATCTTAACTCCTGTATTAAGAACTAGCTGAACGCTGAAGCTAGTCTAAAGTTAACGTTACTCCTTGTATCATCTGCTACCTATCAGTGAAAGTCCCGGTCCAGCCGTTCCGGAGATTAGCCGAAAAAAACGGAGTCAAAAATTAATAAAAAAACAAAATAGTAAAAAGCTTTTATTTTTATATTACAAACAGACAATATAATTTTATTTATTTGTATAGATATACATCCTGTGTCGTGAGAGACTTTACAAAACACATGAACTGGACACAAAGAACATTTAGAACAACAATTTGTGGACAACAAGTGTTGTCCAAAAGTGTGGATAGAGAGAGGGAGGTTATGGTCTGGAATATTACATGGCTTACTTTTTATTCCAGAGTGTTCCAAAATTACTGATACTTACATACATAATTAACGAGTTACTACATTGAATAAATGTCTACTAGCTAGCTGAAACCCGCGGTGCTACCCGCAGTACGACAATAACCGCGGGCGTCGCCGCGAGACGAATCTACTATCTTTATAAATTGTAGCCTATGCGTTATTCTGATGTATAAGCTATATTATTGTAAAATTTCATCAAAATCCATTCAGTAAGTTTTGCGTGAAATGGCAAAAAACATACCTACTCACTTACATACTCACAAACTTTCGCGTTAATAATATTCGTAGGATGTTATAACAAGACGGGCTATAGTACAAAATAATGGATGCTTTTAAAATCAATCAACCTATTCATTGTGTGAAACCAACTAAATAAAGCTTGGTCAGGAATGCCCGTGTTTCTTAGAATTGGATATAAGAACACGAGGAGACATGGCCATTGTTAACGTTTGACTGGCCTGTTGAATAGTTATAATAATAATAATAATAGTTAGTGTCTGGGACTGGTGATGGTGTCACAGGTCGTGAGTCGTATGTAAGAGGCATAAGGGCGCTTCTCCTTTGGCATGAACGTACTCGTGCCGAACAAATTACTAATCCCCAGCTCATGGAATGTAGTAAAAAAGTGGGGATTAGCGATATTACTAGTGAAGTGTAATAAGAGCCAACTTTTATTTATATAGGTTATAGATTCGTCAATAGGGTTGTGAACAAAAAACTATTATTAACTTAATGATTAAACTGACATCTCCAAAATAGAAAAAAATCAAGTGAACAAAAAAAATTATGAGTTTCTCCTATTATAAAATCAGCTAAAATATCTAGGTATTAACCACGAATGATGCGTCTCCTCGTTAGTCCTCATCCACTCTATACTTAAACGCCCTCCCTTGGACCATAAAATATTACACACAACGCCATCTAGTTTGAAACTTAAGAGAGTTTAATTTATTTTTGAATATTTATATACTTTTTGTTGTAAATAGATATATATTAAACTCTCAAATTTGGAACCAATATTTGCAGACCTCCAGTGCAGCTGTCGCTTACGCTAACACAGCGCTACCGAAGTAGTCAAAACATAAAATAGATATTGTAATGCACTCACCGGCCGAAAAATGCCACTTTCATATGATCACGTTTGAGCACTTCCCGTATCGCCTGTACCTTCGACACATACGCCTCCACATTGGCCAGATCTTGAGGTGTACTGATCCCATTCTCACCGGTAACAGCTGTAAAACACACAGAACAAAATATCAGATTATATTCATCATGCTGAACATAGCCCTCTCTTTAGAAAGGAGGTTTTGGCCTATTATACGTCGCTAGACAAACAGGTTGGTACAACCCGTCGGAAATATCTGCGCACCCGGCTGGAATGCGCTTCACCTCTCGCTTCCCCACGCGTCACCCCGCCTTCGCCTATCTAGTACCGTTGTCAACGCAAGTGCCGATGCACGTATATTATTTCTATTGTTTTCGTAATCTTATCCTTGTTTATTGTTTCTCTGTTCAATGAAATACTAATAAACTACGTATTTAGTAAACTACTAGCCAGGTTCGCAGATATTTCCGACGGCTGGTTTGTATAGGTTTTGTTTCAACTTTTTCTCTTCTTTGCAGTGTTGCTTATCTATATTGTAAGTAGTTTGCACCCTTACTCGGCTCTTACAAAAACCACGAAATGAAAAGGATTGGTGATACTCCGTTATTCTTTATCTGCCTCTGTTATTCAATCTTGTGAAATATCATAAATAAATGACATCTGTCATTTATTTATGATGTTTCACAATGTTGTTATGTTATAATTATCATTACCAAATATAAAATCTAACCACATCATTAGGCTAACTATCAGTACTATATTCAAGATTATTAATCTCAAAAGTAATTTACTTTGGGCAGTTGGGTAGTTCTATATGCACGTTTGTAGGGCATGTAGTAGTAAATACAATAGACACGAAGCAATATTTTAATTAAATATAAATCTGATTGAGTCATAGTTTCGATAGCATAATTAAGAGTTATGCATATGACAATAGGTAGTTATAACGTAACGTAATGGCTTATCTATAACACAGATTTATTTTAATATACAAACACAAATCGGTCAAACAATGCATGCTCACATCATTTAAGTAGTCGAAGAATAAATTCATTTTAGATTTTACTAGCTGAACCCCGCGGTGCTACCCGCGGTACGATGATAACTGCGGGCAACGCCGCGAGGCGAAGCTATATCTTTATAAATAGTAGCCTATGTGTTATTCTGATGTATAAGCTATATTGTGGTAAAGTTTCATTCAAATCCATTCAGTAGTTTTTACGTGAAAGAGTAACAAACATCCATACATACATACATCCATACTTACAAACTTTCGCCTTTATAATAGTAGTAGGATATTGAGACTAGCTGACCCTCACCCCCGCAACCTCGTTTACGTCTACTATTGCCCGTAGCGTAATAGTTTTCCCCCGTTTTTTAAACATCCTTCATTGTGGCTCCGTTCCTATTTGTCTTAGCGTGATGATATATAGACAATAGCCTTCCCCTATAAATGGGCTAACCAACAATGAAATAATTTTTCAAATCGGACCAGCGGTTTCTGAGATAAGCGCGTTTAAACAAGCAAACTCTTCAGCTTTATAATATTAGTATAGATGGAGGACAAGGAAGAGAAATTATTGAATTCAATTTTGATATTCACATCTCCTGTGGGTTGTGTCAGTATTTTACACTATTTCTACTAGGCTTTCAAGCTATGCAGACAAGTTATTTTTTTTAATAAATGGGCTATATGGGTAATAATGGCATTAGTTGGCAATAAAAGGCTATCAGGCAAACAATACAATTTTGCGTTCTTTTCTCAAACATACGGGGACTGAACTAGAACACGAGACGTAGGGTCACGTATACTAACTACTACGTATATATACTACGTATACTAATAGTATAAAGCTAAAAAGTTTGGTTTGTTTGAACGCGCTAATCTCAGGAACTGCTGGTCCGATTTGAAAAACTCTTTCAGCGTTGGATAGTCCATTTATCGAGAAAGGCTATAGGCTATATATCATCACGCTAATACTAATAGGAGCAGATCACCAATGAAGAAAGTTTCAAAAACGTGGGCAAAAATTTTCCGCTACGTGCAATAGAAGACGCAAACGAGGTTGCGTGGCTCAGCTAGTTAACTAATAAACATATATTCAAAGAAACACGCGCTAGAAAATGCTTGCTTCCTTTATTAAAGGCGTATCAGCACAAACAAAGCCCTTTATTCGACACTCGTGTTCATATTATGGAGTTATTATAGAATTACGTATGCGTGAGTGTCTAGTGTTGGATGTACGCCAGTCCTATATTTCTATCCCTAGTTCACGTCATGTCATATAATGTCATAGAATCATAATGCGTATATATATTTTTTTGTATGTTTTCTTTTGAGTTGAAAGAAATATTACCATAAAGACTGTCTTGCTAATTCTATTATTACATCAATAAAATTGTAATTTTATCATACGAACTTCACCTAACTTACTTCTTTGACAGTTCCAGCTTTAATGGTTAGGGACCCTGACTGCTTAGCCAAAGGCCTTGGATTCGATTCCAAGCCAAGACAATTCTGTAATGAGCATGACCTTTAGTATATCAGCAGCCTAAACTTGCTGTTGATTACGTAGTCACAACGTTGTCTTGCCAGTCCGCAACCCGCACTCGACCAGAATGGGGACGTATGGCCTTAACCCTCTCCTGAGAGGAGACCCGAGCCCAGCAGTGGGGCATTATGGGTTATTGACGTGATCAGCAGTCTGGTGACCAGGCTTATCCAAGTTTGGAATCAAAGGGTCGTGTGTAAGACATGTCAATTATTTTTATAAAGTGCTGTGTATAGATTGAAATAATACAGGATGTAGAAGTTAAACATTGTATGCCTGTATATACCATTCGGCATTGGCTTAACAAAGTTAATGATAATGACCTTTAAACACACATACCATTAATATTGCTACATGTTATGTAATGTAATGTGATCTCAATACATTATAGATAATGTTACTATGTATTTTTTTGATACTTTTGATTTGGGGCAGTTGACTTTTCCCTTGGCGAACGATAGGGTATTAGCTACAGTTACTGTACATCTAATAAATGCGTATTTTATTCACTTATTGTTTTAATATTTTAGAATATTTACGTGATGGTGTATTAACTGGTACACAAACTGCATTAAAAATCCTAAATACCTAATATCCGTTATCCATTTTAAGGTTGTCTAGAAGAAATAGCCGTGAGCGTTAAGATCGCCTACTGTTACGTCTAGTTATAGCCAATTGAAAAATATAAAACCTAACCAATAATGAGTTAAAAAGTTATTTTTAACTCATTATATAACTTATAACTTAATAAACTGCCTCGGTGGCGCGAGTGGTAGCGTAAGCGACTGCTGTGCTTGAGGTCTCGGGTTCGATTCCCGGGTCGGACTAAATGTTTGTATGATCTGCAAATATTTGTTTCGAAGTTTGGGTGTTTTCTATGTATAATATGTATGTATTTACAAAAAAAAAAAGTATATAAGTATTTATATCAGTTGTCTAGTACCCATAACACAAGCTCTGCTTAGCTTGGGACTAGATGGCGTTGTGTGTTAGATGTCCGGAATATTTATTATTATTATTATTTTATTATTGGTTAGGTTTTCAAGTTATATGTACAATAAAGATACATAAATTAAAAATAGTTTAACTAAAAAAATATGTATTTTTTAAATGTTTTCATTTCAGAATCATAATCACATCCTAATAGCAGAGGCGTCTTTCCCTATTGTGCAGGGTGTGCAGTGCACGTGGGCGCAGCGGCGTTAGGGCTCCGGCCGCTGCACTTTTATAACAATGATACGCGTTTATTCGGCGCTAGATTAATGACTGCACACGCCTCTATTAGAATATTTGTATACAAGGTCACCTCTCCCATGACCTCGTATAAGGTCATAAGAGTCATATGTATACATTAATACAACCTCTTTACAAGGCCTAAGATACGCTATTCTGTCGTCACCAACAAGCTTTGAACTATGCAAGTTTGTATACCACCAATGAAGACTATACCTACTTGCTTCGCTTACATAAAATAGAACAATCATACATAAATTTATGGACTGGTCTAGTTTAAATGCATGTGCATAACGCAGATTTGAAAAACCTATTTGTTTATATATATGAAAAATGATGATGCAATCCACAAGATGTCCGTACTAATGTTGGATGGTTTAGAATCACTTGAATGGGTGTTGTTAATTTGATGACTATTTTAAGTATCAACTGCAACTCAAGAGTTTCCTCGCTACACCCAATTTGAGTTGCAACTAAGAATGTGACCCTGACTAGTCAATCTATTGTTTACTCCGTTATTGTTTAATCTATATGGTTATGTAATATTTCTTTCCTACTATATATTGGCTGTCTTTCTCTTTGATATTTACACTTACTAATTAGGCATATGCTGCTCCCATTGTTATTATAACAGTAAATCATATGGCCAAGTAAAGCAACTTACTGTACATATGACAAAGGTGGCAGCATGTCTTCTACAATAGGCTCGTCCCTTATAGTCAATACAATTGTCAGTAGACTTTTATTACACCTCCATATATTAATAGTATATAGGCTTCAAAGTATGTATGTATGCAATAACTAATTAATCTCAATACCAATTTATATTTACAATCATCACATACACTAATCAATCATATCAATTTAGGTTATCAAGCAAATATCAAAACAAAAACAATATCTTACCATGCATAAAAGTGACAGCATCTTTGACATAATCATCAATCTCAACAAATATGTCGTTTATCTTCTTCTTAGCCCTCACAAATATCTGCAGAGGTGAGTCCACGTTGGCCATGTTCACACGGACCGCGCCATTGTTCAGCATCGCAACGTTGTGGGGCCCGTCGCCAGCCATCATTGATATTGTACGGTTAACATATGCAGCCATACGGGAAGGAAAGATTCACTGTTGTCGTTAGGTGGACCTTATGCCGGACAAGCCAACAATACACTGTCACTGTGTCACTTCTACAGTTATAACAATACATGCACGGTAAAACTGCAACAAAACAACAAGGCTAGTAAAAATGTGCAAAAAAAAGAAAGAGAATGTGGTCATTTCCAAGAAGCAAGCAACAAAATATTTAACAAAAAAAGGTGTTTCTAACTGTCAAAAAAAATCTCTTGTCGAAAAAAATTTTCATACCTGATTTCTGAGAAAGAGATATAGGGTTAAGAATGGTTTTTAGTGTGTTTATATAATACTAGCTGTTGCCCGCAGCTCCGCCCGCGTTTATGTTCAGGTTTTTCGTGTTTTTTCGCAGTCGTGGATATGTGACCGATGCAAAAATTTTATAAAAACAATCCTTGATGCGGATTATATTTCATTCAAAAATACCAGCTCGATCAGTGCAGAACTTTTTGAGTTTTTGAAGCGTACACAAACCAACATAACATTTTTATATATATACCAAGATAGATATGAGTATGTCAAAGTGACTCCACTCTGCCTAATGGAAATTATAAGCAGAATCTAAGAATAGTGGTCACCATACTTATTGCGAATGCTTACAATGCAGATTCATGATCCATACAAAGGCGGTATTGAGATACTTTTGCATCATTCCGACTCTAATAAGAATGTTCATCTGGTTTTTTTGTTATATTAATATAACATACCGAGCAGAGGTAGTCCATACTAGACAGGGTCCTCCGAATCAGAGATCAGTCAACCATATTAGAGTTTCAAGTAATTTTTTTATTAAATTAACTTATAGTAACTAGTTTCATGATTCATGCAAGACTATAACAGTATGATTACTGAATAATCAACAAATAACAGTGGTTTCTAGGTGTACATTAAAAAAAATATTGTTTGTTTTGAATATTATGAATACTTGTTGACTTGCATGTGGAGTGTGCTGATATTTTAGTGGGTATTAAGGTGCATTATTGAGACTTTACACCCACTAAATCTTTATCACACATACAATTGTGCATCAAATCAGTAATACTTCAAATATATTTAGGATCAACTACTGAACTACATTGAGGTTATGATAGCGAGCCGTCAAGTGTAACAGAAACACATCATTAAAGATCAAGAAAGTATAAACTGAGGAAATCCAAAAAAGCGAAACAGTTAAATAAAAAGCATTATTAAAATGCACATAATATGCACCTTATTATCATCATCTCGTTGCATCATCGAAATCGGAGCACATCCCTGAGGTCCAAGCAGCGTGTAAATAAAGTAAAAAGAATTGGGATATCATTAGAAATAAAACATCGTGAAGACTACACGATTAGACGTAAAACAACTGACAGCCGCTAAATATAAGTCAAAAATTGATTCGTGATAAATTTCTCCGGAATCATCGGGGAAATATTAGCAATAGATGCAACAAAATTAGTACATTTTACTTACATAAGCTTTAAAACATCATCCTAGACATTTTACTCGATATTTAATTTCGGCAGATACCAACAAATTTTTCACAGATTTTTTTCCTTGTTTTCAATTTTCGTTAGGCTCTAATTTAACACTCAAAATTATTATGTTCTATAATTCAGTTTATTTTTATCGCCCCTCTCATTGGTCAAAGAACGTCGATGAAAGTTTACAACCAATGAAAATAAGCACTAGGTTATGCAAGCAGATTCGTTTAATTATTGCTATGTGAATACTTCACTTTGAGATTTCTTGAATTAATGAAGAAACTCATTTACTCGTTACTATTTTACGAAATTTTAAAAAACGGCATAACTTTGCTTAAATAACGTATTTTGTTTTTAGCTGATTGATTTATTTCAAATTAAATAACAAATTCTATTTCCTTTGACGAAAAAATTATTGAATTAAAACGCATTTTAGACACATCTAAACTTTGAGTTGCGTTTTATTGTTACTGCTATCCTTTCATTTATACCTTTAGAAGTCTCTTGTAAAAGTTTATTTTATCAAAGCTTCACATTCATATGCTACTAGATTTAATAGAATTACGTTGACTCTAACCAAAAATTTATATATTAAAATTTATTTCTATTTAAAAACATAAAAAAATCGCGTTATGATATTTCTTGATATGTCAGAGTCCGTCAATGGCGGATTACGAATGGGTGATACAGAAAACGCCGCTCATGTGTGAACAAGTTTAAAAAATTCTCGGTTATACGTAAATATTTTTTACGTCCTAATTGGGACTGAACTGAGCAAGTTAAACTTTTAACATATTTTAAGATATAAAATGTCTCGTTCCGTGCGCGCAGAAACCAGAAATCGTGTTAAAGATGATATCAAAAGAGTCATGCAAGCTGTGGAAAAAGTTCGCCATTGGTAAGCAAAATATTAAAGCGAATATTTTTTTATTTTTCTGAATATATTAAATATTAATGTAACTGCGTTCAGGGAGAAAAAATGGGTGACAATTGGTGAAACGACAATGAAAATTTATAAATGGGTGCCTATATCTACAAATGAACAGAAGAAGAAACATGCCGCTAAACGTGAGAATAAGGAGAACGCATTGACGCCGAAGAAAGTTCACGAATCTTCGAACTCTAACTTTGGCATGGCCGAAGACTCGAACACATGTAAGTATGAAGTAAATAAGCAATAATTTCTCAGACGAAGTTCAAAGTGCCCGCTCGTGCCGTTAAGTTTACACGATAAGATGTGGACCACTAAACGTTTTCGGGGTAACTAGGTCAGGGTTGAAACCTTTTGAACTTCATTGACGATAACTCAGTCTAATTTTTAAATTACCTCAATAGTGTTTTATCTCATTTTCTAATTTCGAAAAATGGAACCATATGTGATTTATAATGTTAAATCAATTTTTTTGTCTGTATGTTGACCGATTAAGAATACATAGTGTTACTATCCCCATTCACCCCATAAGTGTTGTAAGAGCAGAAAAAACTTGAAACAAATTCTAAACTCACCCTGCCAGAATCTCCCCAATAATGAGACACCTGAAATCCAGTAGAGGACTATTAAAAGGATATTAATGATATAGTTTTTTAATGGGACTAATGTGTTTGAAGCACCTGATGGCAAATAACCACCACCAGACATGAACACCTGCTACTTTAAGAGACACAAGTGTGGTACCATCGTTTGGATTTTAAGTCTCACAAATTAAGAACTAGATTTTTTAAAAGTCCATTTATGATCATTCTATTCTCTTCTTGCTAGATTCTGATTTACAGTTCAGTTTTTAACATAATTGAGTCAAAAATATCTTTAAAATTGGTTGTAGTCTTAATTAAAAATCTACTATTGAACAAATCAAAACCTGAATCCACTATATGTACACAGTACATAATTGCAGAGGCTGTTGGGCCATTCTTGAAACTAACTGATAAGCCAAAAATAACAATAATAAATAAATAAATACATCTATCTAGTCCCAAGCTAAGCAGAGCTTGTGTTATGGGTCTACAACTGATATAAATACATATATAAGTATTTTTTGTAAATACATACATATTATACATAGAAAACACCTAGACTCCGAAAAAAATATAAATATGCAAATCAAACAAACATTTGGTTCAACCAGGGAATTGAACCCGAGACCTGAAGCACAGCAGTCCCATTTGCTACCATTACACCTCCTAGGTGGACCAATCTTGGGTTTGTTTTCCACCCAGCACCAATAGTATGATGAGCATGATACTTTGTACTGTACGAGTGTAATTTACCTATAATATGAATGTATTTAAAAATATTAGTTTTATGGTCACTCTGGTTCCCATAGCATAAGCTCTATCTAGTTTAAAAGCATGTGGCCATGTGCAAGATGTTTGAAATTATTACAATTACAAATGTATCAAGTGCAGCTATAATCTATTATACAAAATATTTACTTTTCAGGCTTCTCAACAGTTAGTGATTCTCAAGGTCCAACTGAGTTCACATCAGCATCTATAAACTTCTCCGAAGACTCCAATTCACAAAGTAGTGGTACTACTACTCCCGCAAAACGATTAAAAACTGACTGAGGCTTGTTAAGACTATAACACCTATATGGAACAAGCCTAAATAAAAGACTACTTGATTGTCTTTGGAACAGACGTTTTGAAGTTGTGCTGTGAATTGCGTTCATGTGTGAGTTCAACTTAGTGATTAACTTATTGTTGCCAATGCAAGTGTTCTTTACGCTCTTTTTCTTGAGTACCCGTGGCTGTTCCCCTGGTGGTAAATTTTTCTGTACCTGTATCAATATCCTGTCAAAATAGGTACAGAAAAAATATGTAATATTTAGGTATTATTTGTACTATACTTCATCTTGAACCTATCTCAGTTCACTACTGGATACAGGCTTCACCAATTGCACCAGATGCACCATTGCGGACATCCAGTTATATGAAAACTGCACTTAATCTTGTAATTAGCTTTTATCAGATACATACTCACTGTGACAATACAATTTGGTCGGGTTTTGCGACCAGGGGTACAGTGATTAAAATTGTTCCACTGTACCACCAGGGTATCAGCCATGAGTACAACGGAAAAAGAACGCTTCTTTATATATTTTGTACAGTCAATTAAGTTTAGAATATTGTAGTCAGTGATTTAGCAGTAGTACTTCTTATGAGGGTTCTCTCATATTATTAAGTATAAGTTGCAACATTAAATGGTTGTGCATACATTCATAAAAATATTTTGTATCCTTGTTACATTATATTAAAAATTCGAATTTAGAACTATGCAGACATTATAAACCTCATAGTCCATAGTGTTAACAAAATATTGACATATAGATCAAGCTTTTGTTTTTGTAATGGTTCCTGATTGGTCAGGGGGCGGGGTTTGATTGTCGTGTCACTATTTTCTTAACGCGAATGGATTTAAATTATGACAATACATTTAAAAGATAAATATACAACAAAAAGGTTTATAGGTCTGTCTAGGCAGTTCTCTTAAGTTTTTAACATTGTCACTAGATTCAAGTATTTTTATATTGTCTCTGCTATATCACTGTTATATACCTGAGCAAGGTCAAAAGTTATTTAATTTTATTTGATAGTAACACATTTTTATTTGGCCACTCAATTTCTTGTCAGCTTATTATTGTAAATATTGTGGCAGTTTCATAAAATGTGACTTAATTAATTTTAAAATAGAATATAAAAAAGTTTTGTAAGTAAATCAATGTGTGTTTGATTGCGAGTTTGCAATGGCCAATATTAAAATTCTTAAGTACTCTGTGTGGAACAGCACTGGTTAGGCATTTAAAAAATGTTAGATTTTGAATGGAGGTTCCATTATGTTCCTTTAGGCAACATGGTATCTTGCACTCGTGAATATATAGAATGACCATTGTGCTATGTTCAACTTGCGTCTTCCGCCGAATGGCTGAGCAACTGTGGCCCATACTTATTATTATAGTCCGACCGTTTATCTGAGTCCTCGCCTGCGCGGTAACAAGGGCGCGGGGGTATGACGACAAAGGGGACTGAGACAGGTGCGGGCGGCATTTCATCTCGTGTGTATCTCACTAAGCGCCCCCGCGCCCCTGTTACCGCGCAGGCGAGGACTCAGATAAACGGTCGGACTATAGTACCTATTGAATTAAAGTACGAAGGTACTGTTGTACAAATATCTGATTTGTTGCATTTGCTTGGGTCCCTGAAATATTTATTGAACGAAATTGAAGAAAGTAAAGTCTTAACAATAAAGTTTCTCCATGCTATGCCTTTTTTTTTAAATTACATATATGTATGGCTTCAAAGAGCCCAAATGTAGATGGGCAATGATAAGCTGTATGCGACTTAAGCAAGACGTAAGATGAAAACCCACTGTTGCGAAAACAACGAACGACCTTCCATTTGTGTAATATTTTCGACATTCTGACGATATAAAAGTAATACAATTAAACACTCTTTGTCCTAGTATCCTCAGACTCATCCTCTCAACATCAAAATTGCACCTTACGATACAATTGGCTTTTGTCTAAAGCAGCCAGTGTCTGTTAGCCATATACAGTCTGAATAAATTCTCAAAAACTATGGTAGACTGTTAAAGCTGCATGACGATAACGGGGACTGCGAAAAGTGGGGGAGACGGGGCTTAAAAGAAAGAATGCACCTTCCAACCTTACCTCTCCCAGCCCCCGTTTTCTTCCTACCTCCGCGCCCTTGTACCCCGCAGGCATTGACTCAATTAACCTGTTGACCGCCAAGGACGTCTATGCACGTCATATGAAAACATGCTGGGTATGCCAACGACGGGAAGGCACGTCGAAAATACGACTTTTATACAATAGTACAAAATACAAAATAAACATATGAAAATTCTTAATGTTTCTTTTTCATATCAATCCCTAAATTTGTATTTATTACCTGGAAAAGTATATACAGGGTCTGTCGTAAATAATGGATAAGTCGTAAACTGGAGTTGGTCCGGCTATGAGACTATTAGAAAATCGTATCTTTTTGCCAGGGTTTCTAACCGTATGGAAATGGCGTAGACTTTTATGTTTTTTTATAAATTTCGCTACTCTTTGCATTCATTCCGTTGCCATTTCGTTAAATTTAGGTATTTCTGTGTCATTTTTTTTGTATTATAGTCTTGAAGATGTGTATTATTTAGTTTTAGTACTGTTTTAGGCGTTTTTAACGTTGGTCATTTTCAAAATTGGCATTTTAAGATTTTTTATGTTTTTGTTTTACTTAGGGTCAACTTTTGATCATTTACTGTGTAAAAAAAAAGTACGGCGCTATAGCTGCCCATGATCTTAATAAATTATCTAGTATGTGTAGATTCCAAAAAGGTATAACAATGCATACTTCACAAGTAATATTAAGCTACATGAGCGAGATCAATATCAAGGTGAGAAAATATTTTTTTCATGTAATGTTGTAAATGGTTATAAAACTTCGTCAGAATGATTTATTTCTGCCAAGATTCTTTACACAAACACTATGGGGTCACTATTAAGGATATTCAAAAGAAAACTAGGTTGTTTTAGTACGTAAAAATATTTATTCAACAACTTAAACTAAATATTCGAAGTGTCCTCCGCCGGCAGCTATGCACGCTCTACATCGCCTAATAAACGATCGCTTAATCCGGCGCACATAACCGGCTTCTTCAATTTTTCTCGCTGCTACTTGAATGCGCGCACGCAACTCTTCTACAGAACTTATTGTTTCACTGTATACTTTTTCTTTTATACAGCCCCAGTAAAAGAAGTCCAAGGGGTTCAGGTCTGGCGAACGTGGAGGCCATAAAATTGGCCCCAATCGCCCTATCCATCTATCTGGATAAGTATTATTTAAATGTTCCCTGACACGAACAGCGTAATGTGCTGGACACCCATCATTTTGTAGCCACATCTCATTTCTTATCTCTTGTGGGACGTCTTGCAGTAAACTAGGTAAAGTATTTGCTAAAAAATTCAAATACATATCCGCATTTAATATTGCCGGCAATTCGAATGGACCAATGATTTTGCCATTAATAATGCCAGTCCATAAATTAATTTTAAATTGATATTGCGATCGGTCTTCTCGGATAAGTCTTGGGTTTTCGAGTTGCCAGCTGTGTATGTTGTGAAGATTCAAAAAACCATCTTTTCGACACGTTGACTCGTCACTCCATAAAATTTTATTAAAAAAACTTTGGTCTTCCCTCATCTTTCGCAGCATTATGCGACAAAATGTTATTCTCGCAGCAGCGTCCCTTGGCATTAATGTTTGGACCCTTTGATAATGACAGGGATATAATTCATGCCTTTTTAAAATCACACATCCTTTTCACACATCATGAGTGTGAAAGGGACGGTGCATCATGCAGTGTGCCTAGTAACAATGTCCTTTTCACGCGGGGAGACCCTTTGTATTGCTGTCTTTGTTCATTTTTTTACCTGATGATCCTTTTTACGAATAAACTTGTAACATGTTTGTCGCATGTAACTATTAGAGCACATCAATTTTAAAATTAAACACCTTTATGAAATGAGGAGGCATGAAATTTTTTTGACAAAAAACTACCTAGTTTTCTTTGAATATCCTTAATAGTGGCCCCATAGTGTTTGTGTAAAGAATCTTGGCAGAAATAAATCATTCTGACGAAGTTTTATAACCATTTACAACATTACATGAAAAAAATATTTTCTCACCTTGATATTGATCTCGCTCATGTAGCTTAATATTACTTGTGAAGTATGCATTGTTATACCTTTTTAGAATCTACACATACTAGATAATTTATTAAGATCATGGGCAGCTATAGCGCCGTACTTTTTTTTTACACAGTAAATGATCAAAAGTTGACCCTAAGTAAAACAAAAACATAAAAAATCTTAAAATGACAATTTTGAAAATGACCATCGTTAAAAACGCCTAAAACAGTACTAAAACTAAATAATACACATCTTCAAGACTATAATACAAAAAAAATGACACAGAAATACCTAAATTTAACGAAATGGCAACGGAATGAATGCAAAGAGTAGCGAAATTTATAAAAAAACATAAAAGTCTACGCCATTTCCATACGGTTAGAAACCCTGGCAAAAAGATAAGATTTTCTAATAGTCTCATAGCCGGACCAACTCCAGTTTACGACTTATCCATTATTTACGACAGACCCTGTATATATAAACAATTAGTAACACTTCGTACCCATAACAAAGAATGACGAAAGAAATAAATCATCCATATAGTTTATTAATGTTAGATTTATGAATAATAGAGGCCACCATTTTCAATTATTTAGCCATATTTAATATCAACTTTCTAGCAAAGCCCGCTAATCTGATTTGCGACGTCCACTGTCGTTAAACGCCGTCTTGGCGTGGCATTGCGCTTACAACTTTGCCGCTCTGAGTTTGAGATTTACTGGTCATATTTTTAGAATATTTTACCTACTAATCTGATATTAATCACGTGATTATATTAAAATTGTGTAATAAGGTATTTTTTTTTGATCACAGGTTATTGTGAAAAAAGTTGGTAATACTTTTTGAAATTTAATTTTCAATAGCATAAATATAATAAATGGGGCTTGTAAGGATAAGGTAAGGTTGCCAAAAGAAAGTAGAAGGCATAACGGGTTACTGATATTTCTCTGGTAAAAACTAGTAACGAGCAATGTTATCCATACTTTTTGGTTTGTCATTATAATAAAAAAAAATAAAAATTCAAAATTATAACTAAACGCTCACAAAGCGCGCGAGTGTGCGCGCAGTAACTTTTTAAACTTGAATTACAGTTGTGTACTTTAATAATTTAACTTCAAATGTTAGTTAAAATCCCATTTTATTTTTCAAAAAGGCTGTTAGCTAGGTTTTTCTTCTATTTTGGGAAAATGAGCAAAAAGACTTGAGTACAAAAAGCAATAGATAGATGAGCAATATGTTATCTATTTGTATGCAAATTTTATAAAATAATGAAAGAAATTATTGTAAATGTTAATTTAATGTAATATATTATGACAAGGTACAATAAAGACTAAATACAAATTGATATTTCATTTATTTGGAACTTCTAGTCCGATTCAGAATCCAACGACTGCACTGACAGTAAAGAACTCGCAGACGATTCGATATTAGACATGCCTTCGGACACATTCTCTATTTCCTGCATGCCAATTATTTCATTCACAAAGTATGAGAATGACAATTCCTGTAATAAGATGGTACTTTATAATTTAGCAACATCATTAACAGTCTCTCAGTCCCGCGCTGGTCATAAACCTCGCCTTACAGGAAGTTTTGGCCCACTGTACCACGCTGGCCATATAGATTGGTGTATGTCAGTGAATGTCGGTATTCTGCTGGTCTTATTAAGTCGTTATTTAAATGTCTGCCTCGGTGGCGCAAGTAGTAGCGTAGGTATACGACTGCTGTACTTGGGTCTCGAATTCGATAACCGGGTGGGACCAAATGTTTGTATGATCTGCAAATATTTGTTTCGAAGTTTGGGTGTTTTCTTTGTACAATATTGACATATTTACAGACAAAATTACTTATAAAAGTATTCTATCAGTCATTCTAGCTTTCTTAGCACAAACTCTGCTTAGTTTGAGGCCAGATGGCGTTATGAGTCAGGTATGTACAAAATTGTATTTTTTATAATTTGCAGAATAGACACTGTATTGTATTCTTTATTAACAGAATATCTATATTTTCAATCAATTCAGACCTGACACAACGACATGAGAATTGGCCTCCGGGTGTCCTCGTTTGCCCTAACATCATATTACACTTAAATGTTGCCAGGAACTAATAATCGTAATTTACCTCTGGTAGAAACCAGAAATCCTCTTCAGCCATTACTGCCCTATCTTCAAAACTATGCCCACTGAGTATGGACAGTAGATACCACGCCAACTCATTAGAAAAACGTTCACCTGTAGATATATACACATTAATGTACTCTTAGTTCCAGCCAATTACGGCCACTACCTGACTAGAGATCAGCCAATTACGCAGGAGATATTATAGTGGGTACACAAGTGTGGGCGCAAACACAGGCGCACTCTCTGTTCTCACTCTCACGATGGGACAGCTATCCGACACAATCGGGAAGAGATCAGCCGCATTGTTTAGTCTACTTCGATAAATAGGATATCGCTAGTCAATATTAAAACAATTCTTAATTCAACAAAGTAGTTCCTGAGATAATCGTGTTAAAGTTACTTAGACGAATAGACAAATTATTTGTATTGAACCAACTACCTATATATCATACTAACTGACGAACGCAACTTCGTTTCCATATCTTTTCAACTTTTGCGTGACGTTAACTATACCTAGTATCTTAGACCATCAAAACACACATTTAAAAAAAACGTCAAAATCGTTTAGATCGTTTGGAAAAACATCGTCAGGAAAAATGTTACACGACAATTAATAATTATTTAGAATAGATAAATGTTAGGTTATTTTATGTAAGAGTAGGTACGCCTCAGAAACTCAAAAAGTTTATAATCAATTGAGCATAATTAACTCAAAATACATATGATTTTTATCTACCCACTTTCAAAATGTAACTAGGTAGCTACCCAGTAGGCATAGCTAGTACCTACAGCATTTCATATATTTTTCATACCAGTCGTAGTGAGCATTTCAATAAATGCATCTCTTGATATTAAATAGTTGTTTTTATCAACGGCCGCAAAGTTTCTGAATGCGCCTCTGATACGTTTAAAGTTTTCCCCGAAGACAGGCCGATGATTCAAATAAAGTTTCACGAACTCATCAAAATCTATTTCTTTCAATGGTTCTCGTCGGTATACTTTATATTTCGCTTCTACCAAAAGGTTTTCTACCTGTAGAACAATAAGTGTAATTTATTGCTGTATACAGGGTGTAAAAAGACGACTACCGAAAACGAAAGGGGCTGATCTAGCACCCCAAAACTTATAAAAAAAAACAAACAGTTGTCCTTAAAAAAAATTGTAGCCGGAAAAAACAATGTGTCAAGATTTTTATTAATTTCACAAGCCAGTAATGTATTATTGCGTGCACCGCGTAGGTACTTGAATACCTGCGCCCGGCCAAGGTCATTGCACTCACCCGACCAGCTGTTGTTGTTTATCAAAATACATTGCTGTTTTATTGATTTTATTTGCTTTTTGGTTTTCTAAATGAGATAATTAGGTAGTTTGGGTCCTATTATGTTGTACTATGTGTATGTAAGCAGAAAAAAACTTAAAAGGACTTAGATAAATTATATTCTTTTTTGCGTTTTTTTTTTGCTAAACCTATTCAGTATCATGGTCTCATTGCAACCCCCAAGTTTTCGGTAGTAGTCTTTTTACACCCTGTATATCTATCTATGTACCTAATGAAATCTTTTGTCATAGTTTAAAGTTTTCACCAAATAGAAATTTTTATTTGCTGTATTCTCGAACTAGCTACAAAAGAAAATCACCATGTGTTGTGGACAAGTTCCAGAAGGTTCGTCTTTTAACCCAACGCCACTAACAAAACTAAGAAATAAAATAAACCATTAACTAGGAAATCATGAGGTGTTAGAATTTCTAGAATAAATAAATTTAAATTATTATATATTATATTAAATTCAAGTTAAATACCTAATCGAAATTTAACTTAAGAATTGTACCTAGCATAGTTTTACGTTTAATGTTACCGATTTTAAAGTTTGAAGAAATACCTCATATTCCGATGGAAAAAACCCTAAAGCTCTCATCAAATCAGGCAATGAGTCTATTGGTATGTAATCCTTGACACGTCTCATAGCTGGCGAGAAAGTGCCCTGGCAAAGGATCTGTATGTAGTAGAACAGATCTCTTATCTCCTGGAAGAGCCAACCGGGCCGGCTATCTTCTACGAGACAGTAATAAGGATCTAAGTCATCACCTCCATTTCTAGTTGATCCTTCCACTGATCTGCAGAAGAGTAAGATTAGGTGGTATTTTCTTTACCAGCCGACGGTGCACACGTTAATGCGGGCAGGCGTTGGGTGGGGGCAGAGGTCTTAATAACATTTTTCGGATCCCTCCTGTCTCAGGCAGCTGTGGCTTGAGGCACCATGTGGTTTTAGTCGGTCCGATTCCAACACACCCCTCGCCGCAAACCTCGGTAGACTGACAGCCCTTGGGGGATTCCACACGTAAAAAAAGGTGGTATTTTCTTCCTGGCTAGAAACAGTGCCTTTTTAACGACACCTTCAGTGTAACTTGAGGGTTCTAAATTATTCGAATTTAATGATGATAAGCAGTAGAATTTAGAGCAATTTAGTGATGGTAAGTCCAATAACCTGTAATTTGCAGCCCATTGCATCATAGTGGTATCTTTTTCACCGATAGTAAATAGCATTCCATTATCTTCTCGGAAATCTATGTCCAATATCTGAAAAGCAGCAGCAGTATAAATCTTCTCCAACGTCATGACTTATATTGATGACGTTGTTATAACCAATAACCTACGAAGGATTCGATGAACATGCATTAAACAAAGACAAGTACGGCACAGACGCAGAACAACAACTTGTAGCTAACACATATTCCGTATCATATAGGAAAGCCTAAATCGACCGGTGTGATACCACGGCCTCTCAGAAAATCAGTGTGAAACAGTCACAGCGCTGTGTTTCACCAAGTGAGTGAGGATACCGGAGGCCCATACCTCAACCCCTTCCGCATCCCCCAAAGGCCGGCAACGCAATTGTGACGCCTCTGGTGTTGTAGATGTCCATAGGCGGTGGTAATCGCTTACCATCAGGCGATACGTCTGCCCGTTTACCCCCTATTCCGTAAAAAAAAAGAAACCCAAACCACTCAACGCTGTAGAAGACGGTGAGATGAACGTTTAAATAGTTAGCAGTAACTTGTACCTAATAGACAAGAATGATAAAAGAATTTAATCAATATTGTCCTACCCTTACTGGATGTCCCAGCATACCAACGTGCTTCCAAGGGTTGCCATCTAGGGGTAACTTCTGGAGTCCGATGATATCTTTAGTCACGAAAACTAAGTATTGCAGATCTTCATTGTTGTCTTTTTTGTGCACCAGGAACATCTTACACACTGGGGTTTCGTATCGAGGACCAAGAACCGTTGCCAATGTCATTGTCGACTCGTAGTTCACTACCTTATATTTGAACTGTGGAATATATAAATCGAGTATTTCTTAAATTAGTAAAATTAGTTTATTAAAGGAATGAATAAACAAGGTTTTAATTTTCTCCGGAAATCTAAAGAGTCAAAAGGCAGGGTTACAGTTTTGGTAGTCTATGTATGTTCTACTGCAGCGCTTATATTACATTGCCGATTTTAATACATGAAGTGTCTCGATTAGGTGGAATCATAATAGATTCGTTATATAAATTTTATCAAAAGTTTTTAGACAATAGGATCTCTTTATAGGATTTTTTTGATGCTTGTATGTAAATATTGTTAGGTATTTATTTTTCCTAGTATTTTAATTTAATTCAATATAGGAATTATGACATGTATACATTTAAGTAGTTGGGTTGTATTTTTTAAGCTTCTTGTTTGTTTTTTTTATGTATGGCCAGCCAAAATGACTGTACCTACTCTGTCTGATGAAAAGCATAAGCAGAATCCAAGAGTGGTGGTCACCAAACTCATTGTGAATGCAGACAATGCAACAATGCAGCATGGTGACCCACACCATGGCAGCATAGTGATGCTTCTTCTTTGGCCTCCCTCCGGTCTCTCACTCACCAACGAATCATGACACCATGAATGCTGTCGATTTACGTTGATCTTCTGTGCGAGGGTAGTACCGGTCCGGTCGAGTCAGCCCGTTCGAGCTGAAATCAGCATGGCTCTACCACCTGTTTGTTTCTTAGCTCAGAACCTATTACTTGTGAAGTGATTCGGATAGTTCTTGTTTTATTTAAAAGCGTAGAATTTATACTTTCCTTTAAGCAAAATTCAAATTTAAAGAAAATCACAACTTATCATGAAGTAAAGTCGGTTTATGGACAATAATTTTACGTTATTACATCATAATAAACATTGATAAGAAATAGGTGTCACAAGCCGAATGCTTAGGCCGACCGTGGCTCTCTCATTGTCATGTTCCGCGCTCTCGCTTGCACGCTCGGTTCAGGCGAAACGTGACATTGAGTCATCCTTTTTCGTGCGTGCATCGATTTATGAGACGTTATCACGTCAATAATTAAACTATAAGCTTATGATTCCTAATGTGGTTAAAATATATAAGTACCTCATTACTAGCCACAAGTATTAACGGCAGTTTAGTCCTGTATATGTCGGGGTTAAGATCTTTAGGTGTCGGCCACACTATACCCGCCAGGGGAATTGTAGACTGCTCTACCCTGTCCAAGCTCAATAGCGCTAGATGTTCATCTTTACTTGCTCCAATATCGTATTCCACCATCATTCTGTCCCTGCCCAGTGACAATAGTTTGTAGTTCCCGTCCGGATTCTTCTCAGGTAGGAAGAGGAGAATTGTTATTTGTTTGTAATGAGCTCGATGCTTCCCTATAAAAATCCACTTGAAGGTCGTGCAATCATACTTGTACACACAGGTCGTTTTGCCAACATCCTGTAGAGATGATTTATTAGTACACATAATTATTATAATCAATTATTATATACGCATGTGAAGATCCGAAAAACAAAAATACAGAATTTGTTGTTGTGTCCAATGAAGTGAAATAACGGTGAGACTTGAGAGAGAGAGTTTTCTGTGCGCTACAGTTCTTACAACAAAAAATAGTTTATTTATGTAAGTACCTACCATATATACCATATAAAAATAAAAGAATTAACTCGATCAATACATAATTAAAGGGAAAAGACAGCACAATCACTCAGAGCCATTTAACCCATCCCGGATCGCCTCCGGTGGAAAGGTGCCCATTAAGCTAAGCAGCATTGCCGCGTTGTATGGCAATGGCCAGTCTGTGCACCATATACCATATTACATTATAAATGCGAAAGTAACTCTGTCTGTCTGTCCTGTTTTCACGGCCAAACCACTGCACCGATTCTTATAAAATTTGGCACGGAGATGCATTGATTCTTGAGGAAGGACTTAGGTTACTCTTTGCTGCGATAACCGACAAACACGAGGACTGAGCTGCGCGCAGAAGCTAGTACCATCTATGTCTACTTTCATATGCATTTACTGAATAGTTGTTAATTTAAAATTACAACATGTAATTATCTATTTTATTACGCTATGCGGGCCAGACCGGTTTGTACAGTTAGTTTGTGTCAAGTTTTCCTTCGCTTTGCAGTGCTGTTATTCTGCATAGTTTAATCACTTGATCACTTCTTACGACACCCACGTGATCAATAGGGATGGTGACACTCCGGCATCTTAATCCGTTCACACAAGACATAATTACGATACAATAATTTTACTCACAGCAGTAGCCATAGTTAGGGAGTCCGGACTGAAACTAATTTTGTTAATCGCATGACTCGTGTCCTTAAACGATTTTGGTGTCCTTATATCTAGTGCTAAGGGGTCCAAGAATATCAGTTCTCCTGTGTTCAGTCCACAAGCTAGATGTAAGCCTAAAAAACAGGATGGTTATAAACAATATCACCTACTAGTTTTAAAAAATGGATACGATAAGACAATAGTACAGTACCGAAATATCGGACACGTATTCACAACAATAAATATTATAATAATAACCTTTCTAAAATGCAAGCTATGGCTCAATTTTGATATGTTTGTTGATTATAAGTAAAATAATAGCTTTAGAAAATCAACCTGAAGGTGAAAACTTGATACAGGTCCCAGAAATCTTCGGCACAATGTTTTCGAAGTTACTGTTGATGGAATCGTCTTTAGGAGGGATCACGATTGTAAAATATTTTCTCAAGTCAAGCCTGACAAGCGTCTTGTGTTGTACAAAGTTAAACAGTTCCAATATACCGTCTGCGAATCCCAAGCACACGAGAGGCCTGTAAAAGAGACAGTTAAATATATCTCTCTCTTACTAGGATCCAGGGTCCCTAAAGCAGGGCCATGAAACAGCATCTTACTAGGCCGCCATAGCGTGGGTCACCGTGGTGTGACCACCATTTTAGTTTATACTCATTGTTTTCTATTAAGCAGAAAACCACTTTTGCAGGTTCTAAATTAAACAAAAGTCGCTTTTTACTGAGTGTGTGATAAGATACCAAATCTCCCTTCTCCCCTTACAAACTTAAAGTATAGTAACGCACATAAGAATTTTGAGTACCAGGTTCCCACAGATACTCACTTAAAATCGAGTGAACCTTATGGTCATTATTTACTTTTATGTTGTGGCGGGCAAACTAGCAGACGTATCGCCCGATGGTAAGCAGTTACCGCCGCCCATGGACATCCGCAACAACAGAGGAGTCATAATTGCGTTGCCGGCTTTTGGGGGATGAAGGGAGGGATGGGGGAGGGGTTGGGGTATGGGTCTCACTCACTCGGTGAAACACAGCGCAAGCGCCGAAACGTGGCTCTCCCACGATAAAATTTTGCCACTTATACCATCATCAACAGATTATTGTGCATTACTGGATATAAACTCCAATTCGAAAGGAGGTTTTGACCTATTATACCACGTGGTAGAAGGTTTGGTATCGGGTTTGTTTTCAGTTCTCCTTTTTGCAGTGATATTGCCCTGCGTAGTTTGCTCCTTTAGTTGGCTCTTATGTGTCACTACGCGGAATATACCAAACCATCATTACACCGTAGACACTAATAATAATTCATAGCAGGCACTCACTTTTCGGCGTGTACACTAAGTGTTATAACGGATGCTGCTCTTGTGTTTATAATAACATTCATTTTCTCTGTCACAAAGTCTACGAAACCGACTCCACTGTTGACTGTACCTGTAAATGCAATATTTACACCAACACAAATGTTTGTTGATGAAACAGATATTTGTGTTTGGTCTGGGTGTTTGTAGTACCTTCGTTGTTCCTGGTTTCCATAGTACAAGGAACCCAGGAGTCCCAAACTAAGGGACTTAGTTTAGAACTAGGACAATGTCTTAGTTCCTTAGTTTAGGACTAGGACCATGTATGCTATGTTGTCTCAATTTATTATTGACTAGCTGACCCACGCAACCTCGTTTATGTCTCCTATTGCCCGTAGCGTAATAACTTTTCCCCGTTTTTGTAACATTCTTTACTGATTCTCCTCTCGTAATTTCCTTTTATATATTTATACACCTTTTAAACGTCCCTTGGACTACAACAAATATTTAAAAACCAAAATCAGCTAAATCGGACGAGCCGTTCTCGAGTTTTAGCGAGACTAACGGACAGTAAGTTAAAAGAAAAGAGCGTACTCCTTCCTAAAAGGCCGGCAACGCACTTGTAACGCCTCAGGTGTTGCGGGTGTCCATGGGTGGCGGTAATCGCTTATCATCAGGCGATACGTTTGCTCGTTTGCCCCCTATATAAAATAAAAAAAAAACCGTTTAATAATCATTGTCATTTTAGACAAAACACGTCCACCGTTGGACCTAGGCCTCCCCAAGGTTCTCAATAGCAACCGGTAATAATAATAATTTTTGTCTGTTTGTCTGTCAGTCTGTCAGTCTGTCTGTCTGTTTGTTCCGCACAATCTCTGGAACGCCTGGACTGATTTTGACGGGACTTTCATTGGCTGATAATTGACAATACAATGAGTAACTTAGGCTATTTCTTTTAGACTATCTCCGTCCGTGGCGTTACTTTAGACTCAGCTATTCAATATAAATGTAAAATTCTTACTTATGATAAAATCCCTGACAAGAAAAGGCTTGCCACTTGTGGTTGCATCATAGGGGATTTTCATCTTTAGGAGCTTCTGCGTCATCACTCCCGTCTCAGGATCCACCTGGGTCTTCACTTTCTCCCAACAGATACAAGGTTTATTACCTGCAGCATGTGTAGTATTTTTAATAGCATAATATAACTAGGCACAACTTCAATTCAGACTTACGATGCCGAGATCTTAACACAGTTTCTTTTATTTTCTGAGTTTACAGATGACCAATTTCACTGTTGTGACAGTTTAAAAATACAGTGTCACCGACCCTATTTATTCAACCCATGGGTGTCATAAGAGGCGACGAAAGGTACAAACGCAGAACTATATCACTGCTAAAGGAGAAAAACTTGAAAACCCTGTACCAACCCGTCTACCCTCTCATACTATTAAAGAAAACATATCATTTAAAAAATACAAATGTTTTTTTATAATTTTTTTTTTTTCTTGTTTTATGGGTACAGTTTTTGACGTGACAACGTCTAATAAATCGATGAACGCCGGTGCACGCACGAAAAAGGATGACTCATTATACCGTTACGCTCATTGTGCGCTTGCGCATCTATCTCTCTTCATATACATATTTGAATTAATGAGTGCAAATTAAAGTAAATGTATCAATTAAATAGTAGATTTCATTTCACTCCTTTGATAAACATTCAAAATAGTGATAATTCAATAAAAAATATTAAACTTTATTAATAAAAGTATGCAATCATTTCATAAATGTTTTGTTATGACGTTGACACGTGAAACTATCGTCCGTAAACCGACTTTACAGACAACCAATCATTTTATGTAGGTATGGCCGTGCCAAAATGACTTTACACTGCTTGATGGAAAGCATAAGCAGAATCCAAGAGCGACAGTCACTACGCAATTGTTATGTCTAGAACATTATGTCTAATTATGAGTAGTCTAGTTAAGTCGTATCATATATTTATTCTACATCATACGTTACGGAAACTAACATTTTGTATCAAATATTTTGTAGCTTCTGGGTGATAAGTTGAAGCTAAGCGTCTTGATGCAATCCACAGGAAATTTATGGACCCAGTATAACAGTTTTAGTTGGTCATCGTAAAAGTGCATTTGTCCAATATTGTTACCAGTTACTATAACCCTGGAATACGTGAAAAATGTGTCTTAATAAATATGATTACAAATATTGGGATATAAAGTAAAGTAAGTAAAATTTGAACCGGGTAATAAATTGTCTATCTTAGAAAATACGGACAAAGTACCGAGCAAATGCTAATAATTTATATATATATATATATATATATATATCTTTAAAATGTACAATTAACATCCTTTCCAATGATACCAAATACGGCATATTTCATCAACAACACATAATGTCCCATTGCTAGGCTCGGGTCTCCTCTCAGGAGAGGGTTAAGGCCATACGTCTCCACGCTGGCATCTTGCCGTTGAATGATTTTAGAGCGCCCAAAGGTCTCCAACTAAGCTTCACGACTGTTATCCTGTGATAACAACCAGGACTGACTGCTTAACGTGACCTCCGAATCACGGAGATGCTCAAGGTATCATGCCATCAGCGGTCACGCCAGGTACTAACCGCGTCGTCTTTCAAAATCATAACTCTGTTTTGGCTTTGCCGTAATAAAACTTTATTGTACACCAGATAACTAAATAAATAAATTACTTTATGCTAGGTCAGTACAAATAAAATAAATATTCCGGACATCTAACACACAACGCAATCTAGTCCCAAGCTAAGCAGAGCTTGTGTTATGGGTACTAGACAACTGATATAAATACTTATATACTTTTCTTTTGTAAATATATATATATTATACATAGAAAACACCCAAACTCCGAAACAAATATTTGCAGATCATACAAACATTTGGTCCGACCCCGAGACCTGAAGGTTAACAGTCGCATACGCTACCACTACGCCTTATCGTTTAACATGCAATTTCTTCCAGGCAACCGTGACTAAAGGACGACTAAACAAGATTTTAAAAGAACAAGTAGAAAATAACTCACTTATCGATACTTTTGATAACATTTATCTTCTTTTTCTCTACCTTTACCACCTTGATGAACCTCAAATTGTCGTAGTCAGCCGGAGACACTTTAACATTCTCGTTATATTCAATTTCATATCCAAACACGAGAATAGCACCACAGTTTGTCGCCACAAGTATCTGACAAGTGTTCTCCACGAACGTATAACAAGTTAGGTTACCATATTCTGAACTTATATTTTTTTCGGGCTTATTTACTTTTAATTCGTAATTGTCCGTCTCCCTCAAGACACCTCTTTCGTCAATTACTATTTTCTGAAATTGGAAATATTATACAATTGGGTTTATGTTGCTATCGACTCTTTATATAAAAACGCAATAACCTGTATTCTAAAGACCGCGAACGAATATTTTAGGGCCATAATGATTGCTTAAGATGTACGTATGGTACCTATTCTAAACCAAACCACCAGCTTAAACTAATATCCGAGGCTCGGAAAGGTGAGTGTGTGACTCAGCCACAAAAATATATCCTCAATTAGAAAACGCTGTTATTAACTTTATTTTTAAGATAAAACTTCCGCATTAGGAATATACATTCCGTGTCGCAGGGTACTTTATCAAGGTCCCAAAAAGTTACCAGACTCCGAACAACAATGTGTGGATAACATAAAGTGTTGTACCTCGGGGTTTGAACCTACAATCCTCATTGCATGTCTATTCGCGCGACGTCGTCGACAGACAGAAAGGGTGCGGCGCGCAGTCGCAGCGGTCCTGCGATTCGGCTCGAAGGACCATGTGTTTAGGCAGTTCCTATCTTGTAGCATAAAATCCAAGATTGCGTACAAACCGTTTAATTTGAACGATATCAAATGTGTGTAAAATATTAACAAAGACGCATACGACACAGTAGAAAACGATGAGATGACTGTTTAAACTACTGCTATATATTTGCATAACTTACCCTGGCTATTCCAATCCATATATCATATTTAGTAAAAATTATAAATTGTTTGGTTAAAAATGGGTTGAATCCGATTTGTAATATAGCATCTGGATTCATATCGATTTCTATTGTAGCTGAAAGTTAAATAGAAAACTGATGTTAAGCAACAATTCCTCTCTCTCTTTTCACCGAATGAGTGATATTACCGGACGCCAAACACCTCACCCCTGATTCTGATCTCTCGGAATTTTGAACTCAACTGTTTATGGGCCTCCGGTATTCTCACTCACTCGGTGAAACACAGCGCAAGCGCTATTTCACACCGGTTTTCTGTGAGGCCGTGGTATCACTCCGGTCGACTTTCCCTCGGAAAATGAAGGTTCTTAGGATGTGGGGATTTTGGGTAAATTAATAACCAAATCAAAATCGAGGCACGCAATATGAGTATGTTACCTAATAATTCAATAAAAAAAATACTCACCATGAGGCGTGTTTTCAGGAAAACTCCATATCCACCAGTGTAAGGAAATCTTGTCAACAAGGTAGGCCGTAGTCAATAGGTATTTGGCATCACTGCTTATCGCTATCTTCGCGATGTTATCCGCCCCGTGGGGGGAAAACAGAGTCTTCTGAGGGAATAAGTCCTTATAGTCCCATATGATGAGGACGTTCTCTGGACCGGAGTCGGCTGTCACGAGCCAGTCACCACTGCCATCTATAGCGATGCATGTTACAGTGTGTTTCTGAAATAAAAATATAAAATCAACAACTTATAGTGTTTGTTGTGTGTGTTGAAACACCCATATTTTCGGAACAATAAAATAGATTTTTATTTCAAACTAGCTGACTCACGCAACCTCGTTTGAGTCTTCTATTGCCCGTAGTGTCATAACTTTCCCCCGTTTTTGTAACATTCTTTTTTTTTAATTTATTCACCTTTTAAACCTTTCCTAGATTGCGACAAATATTTTAAAAATCAGCTAAAACAGCAATTGATTTATATATGTATATAGATCTAAACTCAACTTTTACTTGACTTCTACGACTTTGTGACAAATTTATATAAGTTATAAAACAACCGTATTTGTTTCAACATCCACCATGGCGCCAGACGAATTTTGTGGTTAATTGCTATGGAGGAATAGTTGAAGTGATGATAATGATGATGATGAATGAATAACGAAATACTAACTAATGGAACTTTTGTGATAATTATGATAAACTTACATGGCCTTGCAACATTCGCATTTGATGTTTAGTCCAGTTGTACAATACGGCGCAGTTAGCTGCTGCATAGAAAACGACCGTACTGCCATTTTTGTTCATGTTTATTACACCAACCTTCTGATTGTAGCCGTGGATCCAACGAAGACTCTAACGCAAGTAAAAATAGGGGACAATAGTTTCAGTGATTCATCCAGTTGTGAAATTTAATATTGTTCCAAATCAATTTCTTTTGGATTTTTTGTAGCGTTGATATAATTGAGAGTCTGAATCTTGATACGTTAATAACTAAAGGTGTACTCAGATTTTGGTTAGGGTGGTTTGAAAACAATGATTTCGTGGGATCAGGAGGGGCCAATAAAAATTTCAAGTTCACGAGTATCTATAATCTAAGATAACGAATGTCTAGTTGTCTGCCCATTATAAGTTGCAAATCATCTTAGATATAAAAAATTGGATGAACCACGAATTAACTAGTGATATAGGTAATAATCGCAAATTACGTATTTAAAAGCGAGAAGCCCAAAATCGATCAAAGTGGCGGTCAAGGAGAGAGGCCTACATCCAGAGCAGTCGACTGCAATAGGCTGATGGTGATAAAGTATTCAAAATAAGCAAGTTCTTGTTAGAAATTCAGAGGATCCAAATTTGCCAGTGTAAACCTTATCATTTTCCTTTTTAAACGGGGAGTTTGTTAACATAGACAAAGGTTTATTTGTTTATAGTTTACTCATCAGAACTATTAACAATTTGAATTTGCAAGTAAACAAATACTTACAAACGGGGCAAATTTTTGGAGTTTCACAGTAGGTAAGTTGTTTACTTTCACCATAGATGAGCCCGATTGACTAAAAAGTTTTGCAAAGTCTGATTGGTCAGACTGTCGGTTGCTAGCCAAATTTGGCATGGATTGACTCTCTCGGTTCATGTTAAAAGACTTAAATATGAAATTTATATAATATAAATAACATTAATGTCTGATCCACAGGACGTTTGTCAGTTAATTTGACATGACTTTGGCACATCTATGCATGTTTTTAAATCATTGTTCAATAATAAGGTTAAGGTTTTCTGGTAGCCATCAGTTTTTGTGCTGTAGGCTTAAAGCATTAACCAATACATGTTTAATGCTCTAAGGCTATAGTGCACATATGTGTCAGTGTAGAAATTATCACTTTAAAAAATAATTTGGAGCCGATAGATGTCCCTACTTTTTTATCCCTACCACGCGTGATTCGAAGTATACTTTCTCCAGCGGAGTAGGGATTGGTAAATGTCTCCAATGTATTTTGCGGCCCGTTTTGAGTAGTTACGTTTGAGTTTTTTTCCTGTTATTTATAAACTGAAACAATTGTTCATTTATAGTCTCTACTTTATTCAGAGAAAATCGTTTAAATTCTGCTTGTAAATCGATGGTGGACGTTGACGTTTTTCGGCCATGATAAAATGTTTTATCATTATTGAGAGTAGTTATATACAATCCTTCAAAAAAAATTTATAAAATAAAACAAAAAACATTTTCAAACACAAACAGGACCAAATTAATACTACAATGAAATATCACATTACAAACAATATTATTTTATTTAGTCCACAATGTAAATAACTACACACATCACATTCCACAAACTTACTTCATTCACACCACAGATCGCGAAATATTTACTCAGGTCTCGCTCCTTAACTTTTATTGCACTTGAAATAAGAATTGTCAGGAATATTGCTGGTTTATAAGTTTTTTGTCGTTATACCTTACGTCGACATATGATATTTATTTTTTGAAAAATAACGTCATAAAGAAGTTTCACTTCTTACGAGTGTACGCTAGTACACGCAACTTTTTTATTTATTTTTTGAAAGATGGATTGATTGGATTGACGGCTAATTTCAACACAAACCTTCTTTGTGAAAATCACCGGCCACCTTTGTGTAGTTTTTTAGTATGTTTAAAGATTATCTGTCTTTCTTCTTTTGTTTGCAACAATGGTTTCGCGGGCAGCTTTCCCGTTCTATGATTTTCTATGATTATGAACGAGGGTTAAATTTCAAGAAATCTCATCAATCTCTTTTAAAATTTACAAGCTGCTTTTAGGGAGTCTACTTCTGCGTTAGCAATAATTACTTATTGATTTTATGAATTTAAACGTGGTCGACAGAACTTAAACGATGACCCCAGACCCGGCCGACCACCAATTGCAGTAACTCATGAAAACGACGTCAGGGTAGAGTGGCTATTGCGAGAGAATAGACATATACGATCGGCCGGAAAATGACGTGGATCGTCACTGATAGATGAGACAGTGGGCTATCCGAACTACCACTGTCTAATGTCTGACTAACCATCTTTGAAACTAAACATTTGGCAATTTTTTTTGTAAATGGACCCTAGATCAGGTGCACACGATTAATTTCATCGTGGGTTCCAAGACAGTTTATCTTTTGTAAACGTTAAAATTAGGTGGCAAAATTAAAACATTAGAACATCGCTAACAAACTTTATTTTGAACTGGACATTACAAAACATATCATAAAAAAGATCACAAAGCTACAATTGAAGCTTTAAGTGCCTTCAACTCTTTCTGGTATAGCCATTTTATTCCAGTCGCTGATGCTGGACTGGCAGCACGTCCAATGTAACTGGAGAGAGAAAAAAAACGGATTTTAGTAAAGTACACACACAGTAACAATAGTGTATAAAACCTAAGAGGTTTGACAATTTTGATAGATTACAGAACAGGGAAGGTTCTAGATTCTCAATGTAATTCATTTAAAATCTATTTCAGTTTTACAGATTAATGTACTATCGACAAATTTGAAACTTTACTACTTTACCCATAAATCGTTTAAAACCGTCAGAACAAGATCCTATAGTGCATGCCGTACTTAGGGCGTTTTAAATAATAAGTAAGCTACGTCAAAACTGATCAAAGACCGATGCAATTTTACGTTTATCATTACTGCAGTAGATAATATATTATAAAACCTAATAATTATGTTACGAGTCCATGCTCCTTGGGATTAGCTATAACTACGAGAAATATCTTATATAATGTAGTGTATGGACTTTTTGGTATATAACTCCTTCATCTCGCGTAAGACACACGCGGGGCGCGGGGCGGGGGGACTGGCCTACCGACCGCCATGGAGTGAAGACGTGTTGGCTTGCTGCGTGCTGATATCTATCAGTAGGTAGTACCTCAGGTAAATAGAGAACATCATATCATGCTTAAATGTGATGCAATTATTACTTACTGTATTTTCTTCCCCAGCAAATTCTCTATCCTGTTTCTACAAAATGGCCATGGGCCTTGATTCTTGTGTTCCTCTTGACAAAAGAACACTTTCGCGTGCTCATACTTGCAGAATTCCTTGAGTATCAGGTCGTAAGGGAAGGGGTACAATTGCTCGATACGACACATGGCGATCTTGTCTTCAACTTTTTTCTCTTGAATAGCTTCGGATATTTTGATTGCTACATTTCCAGAGCAGAATATTAGTTTCTTGACGTCTTTGGGGTTCTTACTTGCGGGCCCCTCTTCTGGAATTGCCCTGTTTAAAAAAGTTTCATTACTAAATATGTTCCTTAGTGCTTTGGTCATGGTATAAATTTAGTGCAAGCATGTAAAATAAATTTATTATATTATCTGTTTTCTAAATGCGATAATAGTCATTGAAGGCAGGTACGGGTATCTTAATATTTTGTTTGGTTTTAGTCAATTCGACTCACAAGCCGACACACGCAACCCCACGGTAAATTACGATCTGATGACGGTCCGAAGATATCGACATGAACATAATAATCAAGATCAGGTCTCTTACTGCAAAGACATTTGACAGTAATTAACAGTAGCCATTGGTGGTGATTTGTTGTTGACATCACTAAACTAAAATTCACTAAAATTAGTTGTTGGATTATATACTTTAATCTGATCGGCTTACAGTCCATTCTTCGATATCTCACATCTCAGCTATCACTGTGTTTAGTTCAGTACCAAATAAACGTTAATCAGAGACCCGCGCTTGTTTATTACTTGAAAAGTAAAATTTACTTTTAAATAACGTAAATTAGTTAATTTACTCAACTTAAGCCATACTTTTCTTTTGCTATTCCTGTGTTGAACGTTTAAAACGTGTAATCGTGTGACCGGAGTGATACCACGCCCTCACAGAAAACCGGTGTGAAACAGCGCTGTGTTTCACCGAGTGATTAAGGATACCGGAGGCTCATACCCCATTCCTCTCCATATCCCCCAAATGCTGGCAACGCACTTGTGACGCTTCTGGTGTTGCGGGTGTCCATGGGCGGCAGTAATCGCTTACCATCAGGTGATAAGTCTGCTCGTTTGCCCCCTATTACAAAAAAAAAGTAAACTTGACATGTCGCACTAAATTTAGACGTCGTCTAAATACATGCCGACTAAATTATTATTCATAATTGTTACATTAGAGTTTAGTTTAGTTTTTTTTTACTAATAAACAAGCGTTTACCTCTGATCAACTTTTAGTTGGTACTGAATTAAACATAGTGAAAGCTAAGACGTGATTATTTTTAAAAGTTAAGATGGTATTGTAAATAACATTATCATTGTTTGGTGAAATTATAAATTATTCACGTTTGTTCCCACCTCCTAAATGCCGTTCCCGGTAAGAATTCTGCAAACTTCGATCTGTAGTAGGGGTGTTTCAAGCCGACCTTAGGTGTGAACAGTATGAGTGGTTTACGAAACGGCAGAGCAAGCTGACGCCGTATAAGATGAAAGTAGTTCGCTGGATTGGTTACATTCGCGACGATCCAATTTGCTGTTCGAAGTTGCTTCACTGAAAACAAATTAAATTTAGAAGCAGACTAATGTAATGTTAAAATTCTTGTTACGAATAAACAATTAAATGGCTTTATTTTTATGTTACTTTTACTACGTTTAATAAACCATATCCTATTTGTTAAACATCAAAATGGTAGATTCTTTACTTGGCGCATAAGTTGACTATGTCTGTGTAAAACGTGTAAAACAAATTATTCTAATAAGCAGTAGTGCCACGATGATTTTAGCATGAACGGGACGGCTCGACCCGGGCGGTACAACCCTCGCAAAGAAAATCCACGTAAAATGACAGCAGCAGTGCTGTCGTGTTTCATTGGTGAGTCTGAGACCGGAGACCCAACGATACATAAGCATCACTTGGCCGATATAGTGTGGGTTATAACGCTGCGTTGTTGCATTGTCTCCATTCGCAATGAGTATACTACAGGTAGAGTAGAATCATTTTGGGAGGGACATATATAAAAAAAAGGTAAGCAACAATCCAGCACGGAGGAGTTCCTATTTGCGACAACTTAGAGAATCGTGTTATTGTAGACTTTCCTTATGTTTAGAACTGCATGTGCTATAATATTAACTTGCAGTACCTCAATAAATTCCTTTGTAATTTTCACAAATTAGACTAGATATTATGACTAAGGCAGCAGTCTTTTACCGTGGGAGAGCCACGCTTCGGCATGCATGGGTGGGCTGGACCGGAGTACCAAGGATACCAAGGCCTCACAGAAAACCGGTGTGAAACAGCGCCTGCGCTGTGTTTCACCGAGTGAGTAAAGATACTAGAGACCCCTTTCTTTTTTTTTTAACGTGTGGAAACCCCCTCGGGCCGTCAGCCCACCGGGACTAAAACCACACGGTGTGCCAACTCTGCGCCTGAGAAGGGAGGGGTCCGGGAACTGCAGTTATTAACACGACCGGACCCATACTAGAGACCCTTTTTTTTTTTTTTTTACGTGTGGAAACCCCCTCGGGCCGTCACCCCGCCGGGGTTTGCGGCGGGGCGGTGTGTCGGAATCGAACCGACTAAAACCACACGGTGTGCCAACTCTGCGCCTGAGAAGGGAGGGGTCCGGGATCGCTGTTACTAACGCAAACCGGACCCCTCCCAGCGCCTGCCCGCACTGAAGCGGGCACCTTCTTTTTATAAAATCTCAATTTAGGCGACGCACGGCACACGCGTACGTCGCCCCTTCGCGGCTGGCCACTAGAGCGGATGGACGGGAAAACCCATCCCGTCCATCCGCGGCCACACTCAGGGCGGCATGAGGCGCAGATGGGCGCGCCTCCGCCGCCCGGTTCGCCGGCGGCGGATCGGGTCCGAGTGGATATCATCCTCCCGGGCCTTCTCCGCCGCCTCCTTCTGCGAAATTACGTCTTCGCAGAAGGATGCGACCGCGGTAAAACTGCTGTCGCCACCGGCCATGGAGCGTATGATGGCCGGTAGCGACAGATCTCCTCCGATGACTGCAGTGAGGGCCCGGCGCTGCTCCGCCCAGGCGGGGCAGAACTCCAGCGTATGCTGGGCCGAGTCCTCACTGCAGTCGCAGTGGTGGCAGGCGGGACTCAATTCCCTCCTAGCGACCGAGTGCAGGTACTTTCCGAAGCAACCATGCCCGGAAAGCACCTGCGTCAGCCGGAAGGAAAGGGTCCCGTGCTGCCGCCCTGCCCACTCGAGGATGACCGGCTGGAGCGCCTCCACGGTGGCAAAGCCAGCGCGTGGAGCCTCCAGCCGGAGAGACCAACGAGCCATCGTGGCTCGGCGAGCGGCTTCACGCCAATCGCGTACCTCTTCGGGCGGAGGACGATACCCGTTCTCCGCCCGATATTCAGCCGCTCGCCGATAAACTTCGGCGAGCACTTCCGCCTCCAAATCCCACGGGGGTGTTCCGGCCAAGGCGCACGCCGCCTCCGTCGACACGGTGCGGTATCCGCGTATGGCTCTGACTGCCAATACCCTCTGAGGGCGCCAAAGGCGCGCCTTATTCTGGGCAGTCAGAGCCTCCACCCACACCGGTGACCCATACAGGGCCATCGACCGGACCACCCCCGTGTAGAGGTGTCTAGTTGCGACGCTGGCTCCACCCAAGTTGGGCAAAAGACGCCCAAGGGTGGAGGCAGCGTCGACCAGCTTTGGACAAAGCTGTCGGAAGTGCTCGTCGAAGAGCCACCTACCGTCGAGGATCAGGCCCAGATACCTCATCTGGGCCCGAACCGGTACGAGGACCGAGTTGACTTCGATGGAGGCGCCGGGGGGTGGACCACGACGGGGCCCATGGAAAAGTAGGGCCTCCGTCTTATCAAGGGCCACCCGCAAGCCCAGCGCCTCGATGCGCCCAACCACCAGAGAAACACCCCTGGTGGCCAGGCGCGCCGCCTCTTGGAAGTTGGCCCCCCGAGCTGTGACCAAAGTGTCATCGGCGTAACAAATTACGCCCAGCCCGGGAGGCAGACGACTTCGAAGGACCCAGTCGTACCCCACGTTCCACAGGAGTGGTCCGAGGACAGACCCCTGTGGAACGCCGCACGACATGGGTCGCCGTCTCAAGATGCCATCTCGATCCTCGTACACGACGGTACGCTCCTCCAAATAGTCTGCCACCAGCCGCCTCAGGTACTCTGGCACCCCATGATACTGGAGTGCTTCCCCACATACTAGAGACCCTACCCCAACCCCTTCCCCAATCCTCTTCCTCATCCCCCAAAGGCCGGCAACGCCACTGGTGGCACCATGGTGGTGACACCATGGACATGGACACCCCGCAAGGGTGCGGCGGTTATCGCTTACCATCAGGCGATACGTCTGCTCGTTGGCCCACGATTCCATAAAAAAAGTCAATTTACGAGCTGTGAACTTACGTGCCATCATTTTATCATCTAAATTAGGTACGTGATCTTCGTCATCATCCGATTGCTGGAGGTACCTCTCTACACGAGCTGACGAGTGCTCAGGGCCCTAAAATGAATCAAATCTTTATTTAATATTTACTTAAATAGTATTTTTTATCTTTTGTCTCTCTGTAGTGAGGATAAATTGGCAAGACTACTATAAACTACAGGTAGTAGAGCCACGCTGATTTCAGAACGAACGGGATGGCTCGACCAGGGCGGAACTACCCTTGCACAGAAGATCAACTTAAAATGGGAGCGTTCGCGCTGTCGTGTTTCGTTGGTGAGTGCGAGACCGGAGGTCCGCTGATGCAGAAACATCACTAGGCCGCCATAGTGTGGGTCACGTTCACACCACCACTCTTGGATTCTGCTTATGCTTTCCATCAGGCAGATTAGAGTCATTTAAGAGTTTTCTTAAATCTGACAAACTTGGAAAAACTGCAGGTAAACGTAAATCCAAATTGAACATTTTTAATAATATTGGCAGCTGATAAAACATTACCAATTTGAAAATATATTGATTCTACAATTGTTTTAACTCTGCTACTAAATTCCACAAAGTATTTTTTTTAATACAACTATAATCCCTCAGTTGACACGCACATCGCACTTCCTATTCCGCCAAGTGGGTGGGATTTCGTTTCAAGTTTGTTTGTAAAGTCACAAGATTTATTCCTATTAGGAAGATGTAGAAGTGGTCTTTAAAAACAAAGTGAAACGAATTATATTTTTGGTGTTACTTACAGCGCCATCTATGCCATGCGGCAGGTGTATGACGATGCCAGACTGACACATCCATTTGCTCTCGGCGTTGGCGATAAAAGTATCATATACGGGTTGACCAGTATCGGCGAAATCTCCATACTGAGCTTCCCAAATGGTCAGTAGATGCGGACTAGCGTACGAGTAGCCTACTTCAAATCCAAGCGTGCCTGCATTTCAAATAATGTTTTAGCTTAACTTCTTTATAACTATTTTATTCTAAAATCTTTATAACATTTTATATCGTGGGCTAAATATGAAAATCGTTTCTTAGAGAGTATACTCCTCAAACTAATATTCATTTAAGTTATGGGCGATTCTACATTTTTAACGATCATAAGTTTTATAAATAACATACCATACTCCGATAGAGCACTGTTGTGAAGGGAATATCTAGCTTGGTCAGGATACAAGGTGTCAAGCACACGGTATGTGGCGCCATCTACGCCTTGATGGTGATAGACGTGATGTCTGGAAGAACAAACCTTACATTAAACGTAACTGCACAGATGGTGATCGGTAGTCACCTCACCGTTACTGTTAAGAGTGTTGTATTTCGATCACATGGAACAACGCTGTATACACAAATTGTTGTTCAGAGTCTGGATGTACTTTGTTTTCACTGTATGAATGTTTGTCAATTTCCCGCGACACAGGATATATCGCCTGATACTGTAGTTTGAAATTTAAAAGAATAAAGGGAAGCATATAGTTATCAAAGAAGGGTAGTAATACCCGTACCCCTCTATGTCTTACTAATTCTACAAATATTATAAATGCAAAAGATTGTGAGGATGTGTAGATGTTTGTTACTCTTTCGTGTATAAAATACTGAACATATTTAGATCAAACTTTACAGTAATGTAGCTTGTAAATCAGAATAACAAATACGCTATTAAATAACTAACCTGTGCGCCATGGTGCCTCTCTCAACGTCTTCACCCGTAAATCTGATGTGAATTTGATCTCTTAGAAGAGAGCCATATGCTAGCGCTTCACCCATCGGCCAATCGGCCGTGCCTTCTTTCACCTAACGGAAAACATTTTGTAAAAATGATGCACTTACGACAGTAATTAAATCTTAAATTGCTTATAAGGGTATAAGGAAAATTATATTCTTGATCATTAGTACTCTTTTTATATATAATATAATAATAATATTAAAAAAAATGTAATTTATAGGAATATTTAAATGTAATAAAGGAGATAATAATAATAATATAGGTATATTATTTCAGACATGACTATTGTTGCCAATAAGCCTGATATTGTAGTGATAGATCGATTAGAGCGCCGCGCAATGATTATCGAAAGCTTTCCAAACCACCTCGTATAACCTGCTAAAAGAATTACACACACACCCACACACATACACTCACGCACACAACACATGTACCCGCTTTGTTTTTTTTCCCTTTTTTATGTTTCTTGTTTTATGTTACATGTCAAAGTTTTACCATTTTCTGTCGGGCAGCCAACATCCTTTCTAAGCCTTTGTGAATCTCGAAGGCCCATTTCTCTGGCGGTGAAGCAAAGTGGTTGGCTATCGTATTTATTGTCGTCTGAGATATGCCAGTTTCTCGAACCTGACAATCGTAAGAGAATCACTTATAAAAATATACATTAACTAGCTTAGAGTAGACTAACGTCACACCGCGGTGTTATCCGCAGTTCTTGTTGTACGTTTACATCAACAATCACAAGTAACACCTCCAGTAACGCCACTGGGTGAAGCTAGTCTAAAAAAAATAGCCTAAGTTACTTTTTATATCATCAGCTATTTGCTTGTGAAAATTTCATCAAAACTGCTTCAGAACTTCAGAACAGAACAAAGAAATAGACCATAATATTTCGAAATTATTATTTTTATAAAAATTCCATTTATAGTTTCTTAAGAATTTAGTGAAAAACTGTTAATTTGAAATTAGAAACAGGTACATCAAGTTTCATTTGTTTCTATAGATATCAGTTTACAAAAGCGTACTGCGACACACAAGCAAGGGAACATCAGGGTTCCTGCACAGGAGGGAGCCATCTTTAAACCGTAGGTGGCCCGAGGTATGTCAGGGTTCTAGAGATTTCCTTTCGAGGGTACACCTGGTTTCCCAGCTCCTAATTCCCAAGGTGGCGTGCGGTTCTTGTCAGTTCGAGTCCGACATGAAACCAGTCGGTGGTTGCCGGTGGAATTTCCGCTCAAAAATAAGGCGTGCAGCGCCACAGGCGTGAATAGGGGGGGGTTGATATTTTGTTTAATATGAAACACGGGTATCCGCTGTTGGCCTAGTCACCACCGTCCAAGTCACACGCCTGATCGTTTATTATAAGTAAAAGCTATTAGTTTTTCCTTAAGGTAACTATAGGAACGCCAAAAGAGTAGGTGCGTATAAGTACCAAAGAACAATGGCGAAATAATCGTTATCTTCCTTCCATTATTATTTCCAGGATTATTTGGAATCGTCTACTAGTTCAACCGGTTTTACATGAATATCTTTCTAAAAAGCAACCAATATCGGACTGAACTTAACTAGAGAGAAACAAAACTAGAACGGGAAGGTTGAACTAGCGAAATAATAGTTGATGGATAAGAGTCTATGCATGTCTTTATTTTAAATTAAACTAAACGACCCGTGCCCACTTCATTGGGCGTTAACCGCTTTGATTTACAAATACAATTTTTTTGTAACTGATTTTTTTATTCCGTCATAATAAGCAGAAGTGGTAGTGGGCAGGGCACATAGCCCGGAGAACCGATGGCCGATGGGGTAGAAAGGTTCTTGAGTGGAGACCACGTGACGGCAAACGCAGCGTAGGAAGACTTCCCGCGAGGTGTACGGACGACCTGGTTAAGATGCAGGGACTCGTTGGATGCAGGCCGCTACCGACCGGTCAATGTGGAGGTCATTAGGGGAGGCCTACGTTCAGCAGTGGACTTCTTGTAGCTGATATGACGATGATGATGACGATAATAAAATATGGCCTATGTCACACTTGAATAGTGTCGCTTTCTGTTGGTGAAGTGATCAGTACTTCCGAAAATTACCCTCTACAACCATAGAAACTTTACCTCTTTATAATATCAATTAGTATAGATAAATACTAAATAACTAGCTGTGCCCGCTACTCCGTACACGTGATATTTGGATTTTTAAGTTATTTTTATTTTACACCTCTTAAACCTTCCCTGGACTACGACAAACATTTCAAAACCAAAATCAGCTACATCGGCCCAGCCGTTCTCCAGTTTTAGCGCGAAAAAACGATTTTCGTCACAAGTCGCTAAAAAAATATGCCAACTATGTTAGGGAGTTCGCTAACCTGACAAACCATCTCACCTTATTAGGATCCACTGCTTCAAAAAATCCAGTCCAGGGCGTGTCTATCCAGTCCATGATGCTGAGTTTGGTAACCTTTTTAGCCAGTTCAAAGTGTTGATTTAACGTATCCATGTACTCTTTCTGCCACCCTTTGATATCGGAATCGGACGCTACGCCTTCGGCTAGCAACTTGTTAGAGTATACGACATCGACTGTAATTGAAATTCAATTACGAACAAATACAACCCAAGTATTTGACAACAAGTAGTTGACTGCACGGTTGGCCGAGTGGTTTCAGCGGTCGCCATGCCGCTTGCTACTGCGCCATGTGTCTTGGGTTCAAATCCCACGCGGTACAACACTTTGTGTGATCCACGAATTGTTGTCCCGAGTCTGGATGTCCTTTGTGTCCGTTTCATGTATGTTTGTAAAGTCCCCCACGACACAGGATGTTTATTCCTAATGTGGGAGTTGTCTTTAAAAAAAAAAAAAAAAAGTAAACACAGTACAGCAGGCGCAATTGTAGCCTATGCGCCTGCTGTACAACCACAGGAACAACTGGCCCGATATAAAAAAAATAATTATATATCATTAATCATTAAAATATAATACTATAATATTCAGTGTTGGATAGCCCATTCGTTGAGGAAAGCTATAGACTATACGAGTATATCATTAGGTTAAGACTAATTGGAGCGGAATACCAATGAAGAATGATTAAAAATCGCCTTTGTTATTTTTGAGAGCTGCCGCTGCGTGCGCTGATTAAACGGTTCAAGCTTCGCAAAAAATGTAAATCACAGAATTGTTCCCCTTCAAAAGTTCTAAAAATAAATCCGCGACAGTATACGTCTATCTTTTAAGGTTAGCTCACTATATTTTTTATGGGAAACAAACTTCACGCCAGAGACTATAAGAGGCGCAGACGATGTTGCGTGGGACCGTTAATCTTTGTATATTCTACTTTTTTTTTTCAGAGTTTTCCTTGTCTAATATCATGTGTCAGTCTATCTAGATGTCGTAGTGTAAGCTCAGTTTAGTTTTGAGGTTAGATATCGTTGTGTCAGATGTCCGAAATACTATTAAACATTAACGATTAAAGAATATAAGACTGAAATCGCAATTACCACAGACTTAGATAGTGTGTTAGTTTTTATTGTTGAGAAGTATGAACGCCTACGCTATTTTATATACTCGTAGTAATACATTTGACGCGTATGTCTGCCGCTATAGAACATAAAATACCCTTTTCTATAAACTTTAAACGAGTCTGGAAGTATGTTTGGCCCATCAGATTTATCTGGCTCATTGATAAATGTTTTAAAACGTGAACGGCGTACACTTAATATTATATATAATTCAGCCTTTCTAAAATGAAGTAAGTTAGCGTGTTTTTTTTCCACATGTTAGACTACCGATCCTAAACATTTCATCTTTCCTAAAATGACGCACGTCTGTTCGTTTAAAATTTACTTATGTAAAATTTTAAGTATGTCATAAAAGACAGACACTTTTAAATTCTAGTAAACAATCCTTTTCCTTACATCTAAAGAAGGTTCAACTCGTAGACTAACCGCGAATAGGTAGATTGAACCAAATGCGAACTGGACCAAACGCGCCTAAACTGATAAAATTACAAAATCGAAGTTATAAGCCTACATTAACAGTCATAATAATATCATAACAGGCATAAAAGTAAATTTAAACAAAGTTCACCATACCGGTGGGCATACTCTTGATTTTCTTGTACATAAAGGGCTGTGTAAACATTGGCTCATCTTCCTCGCTGTGCCCATGGCGACGGTAACAGACCAGATCCAACATAACATCCTTTTTGAATTTGCAGCGATACTCTATAGCGACACGCGCTACATATGCCACTGCGTCTCCATCATCGCCGTTCACGTGCAGAATCGGAGCGTCAATGGCCTTGGCCACATCTATAAAAGGTAGTAATTATTAGACATATTGAATAGCTTGGAAACGGCTTCAACGTTTTCAGGGGTGATAAAACGATCTAGACAGGATATTTTTTTAAATTAAATAATAAATAAATAATAATAATAAATATTTTGGACATCTAACACACAACGCCATCTAGTCCCAAGCTAAGCAGAGCTTGTATGGGTACTAGACAACTGACATGAATACATATATACTTTTTTTTGTAAATACATACATTGTATTTACAATTGTAAATATACACACATTGTAAATACCTAAACTCCGAAACAAATATTTGTAGATTACACAAACATTTGATCCGACCCGGGATTTGAACCCGAGACCTCAAGCACAGCAGTCTCATTCACTACCACTGCGCCACCGAGCCATTCATACGAAATCGGCGGATCTTGCGGAAAAGAAAATATTACTGGATTGTTGAAATTACCTGTACAATAAGGAGAGCTTCTGGAAAATCTAGGGTCGGTGGTATAGCCGATCTGATTGTTACATACGATATGTAAGCACCCATGAGTAGTGAAAGCAGGTAAATTAGTCTGGATCACAGTTTCATACACTACGCCTTGACCAGCGATAGCCGCGTCGCCATGCATTATAATGGCCATTATCTGTGGGGAATAGTATTATGTAGGTTGAAGACTAAATTAATATGTTCGCTTCTCGGTTGTTTGTGTTTCTCGCGAGTGTTTTATGTGTGTTTGTTAATTTCTGTGTTACCTCATATTTTCCGAATGATAATACAATTAACTTATTATTTTCTTATTTCTAGAACTTTTAAAAAAGCTATGTTCAATTTTCAACGCAAAATAGTAAATAGGTTAATAAAAGAATCTTGAGCAAATCAATCGAGTTGGGTATTTAAATCAAGAAAAATATTTATATTTTCATAAGTTGTATTGGAGGGAAATGAGTACTTTTGTTATTGCTGCGAAGCTGGGCACCGTTAATCAAATAGTTAACTTCGTTACTCGTTAATCCGATATAAACCAAGTTAGCTTCGTTAAACGTTAAAGCGTTACATTTCGGAAGAATTAACGCAAGTTACCGTTAACGTTAATCCGTTGTACGAAAAAACATAGATAAATATAGTAGGAAAAGTGATCATCATTCACTAAACACAAGGAATAAGCACAAATTAGTAGGCCAATATTATCGCCTTAACAAAATCCACAATTCATTTGAAGGACTTGGTGTGCGTTTTTATAACAAAATTCCTGTCGAAATCTTGAACTTATCCCTACAAAAGTTCAAGAGTACCGTTAAGAATCGTCTTATGGAAAGGGGCTATTATACGATAAACGATTTCTTGACTGATACAATGCCTTAGATATGAATGAAAATCTAGCATTGGCTTATGTACTGATTGAAATAATTTATTTTTATACGTAATGTATTTATTTATTTACAATCCTTAATATAATTTATTTGATTGTAATTAATTCTTGACATCTTATTCTGCATTTATTACCTGACATTTGAACTTTGTTAAGTTAAGGCGATCTGTGTTTACATTGTTGGAGCGTAAATAATTTGTATTTATTATTTTATTACATTTTAAACTTTTTTTTTTTCTCTGGGACCAGTATGTATGCACACATTGCTTTTACTCCTTGATGTGTAAGTGATTGCAACCTTATATGCTATGGACTAATTTTTATTATTTTATTAGACAAAAAATTGATTTTCCTAGCTTTAATATCTTATTAGACCGCTTTCTAGCCTTTGTGTTTTGGTTGCCTTAACTTGCACATAGAAATACTGTTGTCAAAAACAAACAAGCTTTGTATGAATTATTTGAAAAGATGGTGTACATGAGTTTCTCACCAGCTCTTCTCATGAATGCAATACCCATCGGAGCTGGTACTTGGATTGATTTCAATTGAAACCTTTGAGTTGAATCGAAATCAATCTAAGCTCCGGTAATTCAAATCATCTCAGTGCATTTAGTATTAGGAGTTTTGTTTTATATTTTTATGTTTGCATTTTTGACGTGTTCAAGTGCCTTTTGGGGCCTATGGAAATAAATGATTTGAGTTTGAGTTTGAGTTAATATGTATAAAATTGCATGTTTATATCGTTGCGTCAGCGAAGTTATAAAACTTGTTGGTTTAAGTTTTGGAAGTTAATAGGTTAGGAACAAAACATAATACTTGTAGAATTCAAATGAATAATTTAATCGTCGGGCTTAAGGTGCATATTCCCCTTCATGAACATTAACATGTTGAAGTTCTCGTCTGACAGCGAGGCTCGTTTTGGTGTTAAACTGTCTTTACCCGTGGAAAAAAGACGTTCAACTGCAGCGCTTGAGGGCATAGCAGTGTTGTATTTAATGAATAGATTTATGAATATGTTCCCCGAGAAATGCAGCATCGTTGAACGAGTCCTTTGATTTCATGTCCAGCCACATTTTAACGAGACTTTGCGCTTTACTCTTTAAAGAGTTGGAGCTCTTTGGTTTTTCTATAGACTGAGTGACAGAATTGAAAAAGTCTTCCTCGTCATCATCGTTGTTACTCGCATTGCTCCCTCCGCCACTTAAACTATCTCTGTCCTTCGAATTTCCGCTGCTTCTTGTCGTAAGGCATCTTCTACCTTTTGTTCCATGCACTTTTTTACTGCATCCACTCCTGCACCGGAACTTTGGGTAAAATGCCGCGGCAAGTTGCTACTGTTCATCATTCAGGAGTGGTCCAAATCTCTTTGCCATTTAATAAGGCATTGGCTAAAGCTGTGATATGTAGATGCTGTCCGGCACTTGTCGGTGCCGTGCGGTAACTATTCGGCATTGGATTAACGATTAACGGATTTCTGCATATTAACGGAAGTTAACGTATCCGTTAACATTTTTAAAAGTTAACTTCGTTAATTAACGATTAACGGATTAACGAGTTAATGCCCAGCCATGCTGCGAAGTTAATTGTCCATTAAGTTTATTACTTTAACAATTTCAGAAGTAGGTTTATGGTAGCGTAAAAAGAGGTCGTACACCTCGTGTTTTGCGGATTTTTAATTATTTAGATGTCTTCAATGATACTCACCTTATCCCCATTATCACCTTTGAAGAATTGTTCAGCTCGCGTCTTGCCGGCAACTACGGGGCCGACTGTTTCTAAGTGAGATGGGTTGGCACTCATAGACACCTTTATATACTTATTTGTGCGACGAATAAATCGGTGTATGTTTGTACCCAAATGATACTTGACGTCACCGGATCCCTACAGATTTTTTTATTTTATTATATTTATTGTATGTAAACTTACAACTATATTATTACATTTTACAAACTTAGTACGAAAAAAGAAGGGCAATTAAAAGTTTTCACAGATAGCAAAACAATAAGTGAACATTAAGTGGCATTAAATAGAAATACACTTTCACATGAGCATACAATACAAACAAGATAGGACTCCAAGACACTATTAATATTTTAAGACTCTTCTTTGATAATGTTGGGTCTTTGTCTGTGTGGCTGGTAGCGACAGCAGTTTTACCGCGGTCGCGACCTTCTGCGAAGACATAATTTCGCAGAAGGAGGCGGCGGAGAAGGCCCGGGAGGACGACGTCCACTCGGACCCGATCCGCCGCCGGCTAACCGGGCGGCGGAGGCGCGCTTACCAACGCCTCATGCCGCCCTGAGTGAGGCCGCGGATGGTGGGGACGAGTTTTCCCCTCCTACCGCTTTACAGGCCAACCGCGAGGAGGCGACGTACGCGAGTGCCGTGCGTCGCCTAAATTGAGATAGTATACCACCAGACGGTGCCCGCTTCAGTGCGGGCAGGCGCTGGGAGGGGTCCGGTCGTGTTAATAACTGCAGTTCCCGGACTCCTCCCTTCTCAGGCGCAGAGTGGCACACCGTGTGGTTTTGGTCGGTTTGATTCCGACACACCGCTCCGCCGCAAACCCCGGCGGAGTGACGGCCCGAGGGGGTTTCCAAACGTAAAAAAAGAAAAAAACAATTGGCCTCCGGTATCCTCAATCATTCAGTGAAACACAGCGCAACCGCTATTTCACACCGGTTTTCTGTGAGGCCGTGGTATCACTCCGGTCGAGCCGGCCCATGCGTGCCGAAGCGTGGCTCGCCCACTTCTTCATTTTGAAAGAAGTGTCAAAAAGTTGTGGTACTTTTGAATATTGGTCGATATCTATAAAATAGGTTCCATAAAAATTGGATAACTCTTGTCTTGGGCAACCCAAGGTTCTAACGAGTTGCCATAAACTTGTTATTTGGATTATTTGGTGAATTACAGTAGTATCTATTAACTAAATATGGTTGGTATACTGACCGGTTCCTTGGGTTCCATGGGTTTAAACTGCGCAAAAATATCTACCAACTGCTTTCGGCAAACGTTGACCAACATATTTAAACGGCCTAGAGAAAAGACAATGATTTATAATAACAACCATTCATTGACTACTTAACCATTAATAAGTTTAGATAGCTTAGAATTTAACGCTACTCTAAACAGACAGTTTATAGGTATGCATCCGTTACCTATCAACTGGCTCCGTAATCCATCATACTAACTATCTAAGTATGTTGTTTACAAAATATATTGTGAACCTATGTTTTACCACTTTTCGATAGATGGCGTCGATCATGTTTTCCGAATCGCGCTATTAAGATATACCAACATGTATTTATAAGGATATGATATTAATAAAATTGTGTCTCTGTTCTGAGTGTGGTGTTTTGTTTCGTGATACTTTTGGGAAGTGTCCACTAACTCTGTCTTTTAATATTGATTTGTTTAAGTACCCTTTTATAAATGGCAATGTAAAAATTATGTATTTAAATCTATGGAACTTTCTGTTAAGATATCTTGCCTGTTAACTATATTGCGCGTTTTGTCAATGTTGTAGAAGCGTTTCTTTTACCAATAAACTTTGCCCTGACAAGATATTTTATAGATTTTTTCCTTAATCTGCCCCGATTACAATGACGTAAGCGGGATCAAATTTTAGTTAATAAGTCCAAATGTAATAATAATATTTCAACAGCACATTACCGGTGCCACTCGAGGGCTTTCTACTTCTTTATCTATACTAATAATAAAGCTGAAGAGTTTCTTTTTATTTGTTTGAACGCGCTAATCTCAGGAAACGCAGGTCCGATTTAAAAAATATTTCAGTGTTGGATAGTCCATTTATCGAGGAAGGCTATAGGCTATATATCATCAGGCTACTACTAATATGAGCTGAACACCAATGAAGAATGTTTAAAAAACGGGGGAAAATTTTCACGCTACGGGCAATATAAGACACAAACGAGGTTGCGTGGGTCAGCTAGTCTAGTATAAAATGAAGTCGCTTCCGCTGTCTATTCACATAAGATCTTAATAATCTACCCAACGGATTTTAATGCAGTTTTAGCAATAGAGTAATTCAGGAGGAAGGTTTATCTGTATATCACATGCACATTATAGAAGAGAACCTCCGAGAATTTTAAAAAATTTCTGCGCGAATCTGAGCCGGGTCGTTAGTCCAATAATATATTTTTCGACATCTAACACACAACGCCATCTAGTCCCAAGCTAAGCAGAGCTTGTGTTATGGGTACTAGACAACTGATATGAATACATATATACTTTTTTTTTGTAAACACATACATATGATACATAGAAAACACCCAAACTCCGAAACAAATATTTGTAGATCACACAAACACTTGGTCCGACTCAGGATTTGAACCCGAGACCTCAAGCACAGCAGTTGCATTCACTACCACTGCGCCACCGAGGCAGCATAATGAAGTGTGGATAGCTGTAAAGAGTTTATGGAAGAAAAGTTGACATGGTCATCTTTGGTATATATGTTTATATATTTAAAAAAAAATGTAAGTTGTATGAGATTGAGTCCAAACCTCGATGCTGCATGCCAATGACGATGGACTTGACTCCAAGTCGGGATGCGGTGTCAACGATCTCCTCCAGCATGACAATCATGCTCTCACCACCTTCCAATCCGAATCGCTTCTCGGCTGGCCACTTTGTTGCGAAGTATTTTTCCAAGCTGATTAAATAACATTTTTTTTTGTGTGAACCTGCCATAGTGACTACTCTGCCTGAATAAAATCATGAGCAGAATCCAAGACTACTCATTTTGAACGCAGACAATGTAACAATACAGCATGGTGACCCACACAATGGCGGCCTATTAAAATGCATCTGCATCGTTGGCCCTACGATATCGCACTCATTAAAGAAACACGACAGCACATTTTAGATTGGTAGATTGGTCTTGGGCAGACATGTTCGAGATGAAATTTACCTTTCTGTGGAAATAGTGCGTGCCTCTACTACCTTCAAAATAATATTAATTTAAAGTATTTCTAGATGCTTACACTTATGAAATCTTAAGATGTGTAATGTTAATTCGCCGGCTAATTACTAAATCAATGATCACCATGATAATCAACAGCCTTCAACGCAGTCTACTGTGCTGAACCTTGGCGTCTCTTTGGCAAGGAGGTTTTGGCGTATTGTACCAGTACTGTAACACTGGCCAGAGGTTTTTAAAAGTTACTGAAATATGAATATACTTACAACACAGCCTTGGTGAGACGTTTCATGGTCAATTTCTTCTGTTCCGGAGTCCTATCATAAGAGCCCGGTGTCTCCATACATTTCCTGAGGAACGTCACGCCGTCTATATCATATAGATGCATGTACTCAATTCCTATAGATCCGCAATACACGTACTCCAACCGGTGAATTATTTCCCTAAAAATAGAAACGATAAAAGAATAATACTCGAGATGATTAAATAACAAATTTAATTTCTCTTCTTCTTCCTAGCCATTATTAATCCCAAGATTAGGGGTCGGCTAACAGTTCCACCTGTTTTACCTGAATATCAGTTTTTACACGAAGCGACCGGCATCAGAGACCTTCGCAACCCTGAGGGTGAACTGTATTCGATTTCGGTGAAACTAGCGTCAGTATATTTAAAGACACTGACTCGATTACCAAGTTTCATTCATGGCAACCGGGACCGACGGCTTAACGTGCTCTCCGAGGCGAAAATAACAAATTTAGTTAATTACTTTAATTAATTTAGTATAGTTAATTCATCATCTTTATTAGCTGGATATAAGCCTATCTTTGGAAAGTATGTTTTGGCCTGCTATACCTCACTGGTCAGACGAGTTGGGGTTTGTTTCAAATAACATCTTGTTTTTTAATTTTTTCATTCTATTCTTTTTACTTATTACGTTCTTATAGATGATAATGAATTGACTAATTTAAGCAGCTTGGCTATCTATCTGGTTCGGACAAATGCACAAAATGCAGCTTTGAATCGATATTTTTACACGTCTCGGTCAGAAAAACTCAGAAACGTCTTGCCACTATTAAACAGCATTTTTTTAACACTATAAAAAGGAGGAGGTTCTTAATTGACTATTTTTATTAAATATTTGTTACCTCCGATCTTTCGACCGGTTGAACCGATTTTGACAATTCTTTTTTTTAAAAGCTAGTTTTTCCCATGTGGTCCCATTTCAATTTGGTCTAGTTCTTGCAGTCGGTTTCATTTTGTTTTTTTTTTATTATTTATGTAGGTATGTATTTTATGTATTTATGATTTAAATTCCCAATGCGGGAGGATCCCTTGTCTTTTTAAAAAAACAAAAATAAATTATACAAAACTTACAAACATAGAGGAAATTGACACAAAGAACACCCAGACTCAGAACAACAGTTTGTGGATCGCACAAAGAGGTTGTCCCATGTGGGATTTGAACCCACGACACTAGGTGCAATAGAAACCGGCGTGGCGACCGCTTAAACCACCTCCTCCTTTTTTAAGTGTGGAAGCCCCCTCGGGCCGTCACCCCACCGGGGTTTGCGGCGAGGTGGTGTGTCGGAATCGAACCGACTAAAACCACACGGTGTGCCAACTCTGCGCCTGAGAAGGGAGGGGTCCTGGAACTGCAGTTATTAACACGACCGGACCCCTCCCAGCGCCTGCCCGCACTGAAGCGGGCACCGTCTGATGGTATACTATCTCAATTTAGGCGGCGCACGGCACTCGCGTACGTCGCCTCCTCGCGGTTGGCCTGTAAAGCGGATGGAGGGGAAAACTCGTCCCCACCATCCGCGGCCACACTCAGGGCGGCATGAGGCGCTGGTAAGCGCGCCTCCGCCGCCCGGTTAGCCGGCGGCGGATCGGGTCCGAGTGGACGTCGTCCTCCCGGGCCTTCTCCGCCGCCTCCTTCTGCGAAATTATGTCTTCGCAGAAGGTCTCCTCCGATGACTGCAGTGAGGGCCCGGCGCTGCGCCACCCAAGCGGTGCAGATCTCTCACTGCAGTCGCAGTAGTGGCAGGCGGGACTCAGTTCCCTCCTAGCGACCGAGTGCAGGTACTTCCCGAAGCAACCGTGCCCGGAAAGCACCTGCGTCAGTCGGAAGGAAAGAGTCCCGTGCTGCCGCCCTGCCCACTCGAGGATGACCGGCTGGAGCGCCTCCACGGTGGCCGGGTATTCCGGCCAAGACGCACGCCGCCTCGGTCGACACGGTGCGGTATCCACGTATGGCTCTGACCGCCAATACCCTCTGAGGGCACCAGAGGCGCGCCTTGTTCTGGGCGGTCAGAGCCGTCACCCACACCGGTGCCGCTTAAACTAACAGGTCAACCTTGCAACTGGACGTATTTTAATATATTTGTGAAGGTTTGATTGGCAGACACCATTTCGCAGTAGGTCAGCTTGTTAACGTATAAAGACAGCACTCTTGAATTTACTTGCAGCTTTTCTCGCTGCAGTGTCTTTTTGGCATCAATCAAAAACTTTCTTTTATTCGTGATAATATGTTTACGTGATGTGACAATCCTTGTTCTTGTGTCCTTCTTTGGACTTAATCACATGATGCTTAGTAAAGCAGCTTGATTACGAGCGTTACCTGAGAGTGAGCGTTTTTTCTTTGCCTCCAATAAATGTTCGATCGGGTAATGTAAACACCATGTCCATATGTTTTTCAGCTATAATATAAAAAAAATAAACTTATCAGGCTATCAGCTATTTACTGTAATTATAATGGAATCATGCATATACAGGGCTCTAAGTATATTTTCAAATTGTTCTGCTTGATTTTAGTCTTAATTTTTTTTTCTTTAAATTTTTTTGTGACTACACCGAATGTAATGACCGAATGAATGGAATGTAATGTAATGTGACTAAAAGAAAGGATTAAGATAATAATTAATTTACCTAAAAAAGTAAAAACAACTTGAATAGAGGGGGTATCAATATGAATTTAATTATAAAATTATTTTTTCATTATCATCTACATATTTGGAACCAGTGCGAAGCCGGAGCGGAGCTATTAATATAACATCTTAATACATATCAGACTCCTGTTAACTATACTTCTATATGTTTAAATACATATCCATTATATAAAAATTACACCCAAATACAGTACATTGCTCATCGTACTTGCTTGTCCTTAGTGGAAATTGAGCCCACTATCTCGTTTTGCAGTAAGGATCAGTAACCACTGGACAAATATTTTGAATATTGATAATCGGAGACTTACTCAGAACGCCACCCAATTCCCGAGCAACTATAATACTATCCAACGCTTTTGTGTCGAGCGGTAACTTCCTCGCCATGTTGAGCATCCGCGCCGGCATTGTTAGTTCCAACGGGTCGGTCTTCGCTAGAAGGTGGCCCCTAGTCTAGAACATTCATTAGATCTGATCAGAGAGACCAATACCAAACCACTCTGAAGAACTAAAGGAGAAAATCTTTAAAATAATAGTGCAGTAGAGCTCGTAGCTTAGTGGTAATAACAGAAGTGTCTCTTGTCCGTGATGCGCCCGATGCAATTAATTATTCCAGCGCTCGCTCAAGATCCTAGTACTTTTATACCACTGCACATAGCGTGATAGTTTTCCTCCGTTTTTGAAATCTATCCTCCCCCATCCCTCTCCCCACCCCACAAAGGCCGGTAACGCACCTGAGACGCCCCCGGTGTTGCGGGTATTTATGGCCGGCGGTAATCACTTATTATAAGGCGATAGGTCTGCACGTTTGCCACCTACTACATAAAAAAAAAGAAGATCATCATTGGTGCTCCGCTCCACTCCATTGGGTCATAGCGCGATGATGTATAGGCTTCTTCGATAAATCTAACAATGAAATCATTTTTCAAATCAGACCAGTAATTTCTGAGATGCGCTAATCTCAATTAGCTTCTCTTCAGCTTTATATTTAGTATCGATTTAATTAACTAGTTTAACTCAACGGTTGCATCCTATGGCATTATCAAAGATATCAATGGAATAGAAGTACAAGTGATTTTTATTTTAAGAACGTATTAAAACCAATATCACCGAGTGTTAGTAGTTGCGGTCCTTACCTGATAACTTCTTATCAAGTTTTGAACCGCTAAATGAAGCTTTATTTGTTCCTCATTCACAACATCTTTTCCAGAAGTTTTTTCTGAGCTTTCTGTGAAATATATGCAATACAATATGAGACTATTCAATTTCATTATGTTTCTTTCCTGTGGTACAGTCTAAAGAAAACGGTTAAGTATTAAACGAAATTTCAACGATGACATTATATTCCAAAAATTTATCTACTTATATTTAATTTACTAGATTTATCCAAATACTACCTACTACTTACTTTGGCGTGGAGCAAATTCATCTTCAACATCCTCTATCTTCAGTGCATTACCACAAAGACTGTCATAGAAACTGTTCCAAGACTGCAAAAAATAATACTTTTAAAACATATGTTTACAGAGTATTGTCGAAATTTGGCAAAGTGAGTATTTAAATAATATATATGTAGTTAGAAAACTGTTCGTATGAGAGCGGATATGGAATTTAAAACGTACAACGCAGCTAAGTTAATTTTGCACCTCGCTTCGATTACGTCACACTTACGCTTTGGTACGGTATGCAAAAAAGAAATTCGCTATTAAAATTCCACCTTAAAAAATAAACGAAAGTTACAAAATGTCAGCCAGGCGATCACGGGAAGGTGAGCGGGGAAGTGGGCGCGGCGCCGCATTCCAGAGAGGTGCAAACTTAGCTCGGCTGCGTAGTACGTATTTAAGGCCACAGTATCCTTAGCTCTACTCCACAATGAACACTCATCCTGCTTTATAACTATTTTCCGTAACGTAAAATTTATACCAAGGCTTATAAGGAAAATTAATTTCTCAGATTATTAACATCAAATCTACTACAACCATGACACCCATGTTTAGAAACATGGAATACCAGGGGCGGGGTATGAAAAAGCATTTCACTAGGCTCCTAGTGTGCGTCACCATGCTGCATTGTCCACATTCTCAATAAGGATAGAGACCACCACTCTTGGATTCTGCTCATGCTTTCCATCAGGCAGAGTAGTGGGTAGTGTGCTGTTACTCCAGAAAAAAAATTGCTTGATCGTTATTTTACTTAGGATATAACAATTCAGGATGTGTGGTGAAATTGTACACACAAATGAGAGATTCGCTGATAAAACTTTCACTGACAAAGAACGACAGCGAAATGAACTTTATGACGAATATTTAGCCAATATTTTATTTAGATATAACCAATTTCTGTTATTTTAAATTAAACAACTAACTTGTAGTAAATTTAACAGCATACTTACAGAATCAATGGATCCCTTAGACTCCGCCCAGTCTAGGTATTGATTTTCAAGAAAATTTGCATTTGTACCGCTTAGAAACGATTCTTTTGTCGAATAGGAAGCTAAGCTATTTAACTAAAATAATAATAAAAATTGTTAATTTCTTGAACTTTAAAGGGTTAATGTCAAGAGCTTCGACATTTCACATCGATTTCCATTAAAATACGGTACACGAACACTTCCTAAAACGTTTACATTCCCAAAACCTTCACTTCTTAAATTGATAATTCCTAGTTTCTTTCCGATTCACTCACTTTCTCTAAATGACCAGCCCTCCTAGTTAAGTTGCAAGCGTTTTTCTTTCTGCAATCCTTAACGCCTAAATTCTCGTGTGTCATTGACTAATCTTATGTATCATTAGCTAATACTACTCAAAACGATAACTCTTAGAGCGAATTATCATTCGTTAGTCGTTCATTTTGGGTTGGGTTCATTAGGGATTACCTATCATTTTGGGAAGTGGACGTTTTGGAGGCGTAAAAATTTTGGGATGTGTTCGTTTTTAACCGAAAGAGTTTTATTTTTGTATTATATTCTTACGAGTGTTAAATGACTGTTTGATATATTTAGCATTCCCATTCTCTTCTTGTTTTCATTTCTAATTTAATACGTGTTAAGGCATTACTGAAGGCTGTAAGAAGTATGTTTATGGTTCTGATACATCGCCATAATCAACTGCACTGATGACAGTGACTTAAGGAGACACCTTGCTACTTTCTAATTGCGTTGGGTGTTGTAAATTTGATCCATACATAAAACACTGATTCTCAAATTGTTTTTCGTAAGTCTTTTGCACTTTAAGTTCACTTCATGAATGATTCACGCATTGTATTCACCGACAAAGAATTCCAATTGCGGAAGATGTTTTTAAAAGAAAAAAATTAGACTTACATTACTGTTACAGACGTTCAGACATTTATTGGCTGCCTTAAACACTTGCAAAGGCCGCAATAGAGACATTTCAATCTGAAACAGATAAGTGAGGCAAGTTTATGGTTGTATAATGTTATAGTTAAGGATCAAGTGGACTGTACTAGCAAGTCAGTAGTCCTTGATTTGTGTATGGGTACCTAATTATTGCATATCTATACTAATAGTATAAAGCTGAAGAGTTTGTTTGTTTGAACGCGCTAATCTCAGGAACCGCCAGTCCGATTTGAAAAATTATTTCAATGTTAGATAGTCCATTTATCGAGAAAGGTTATAGGCTATATATCATCACGATAAGACCAATAGGAGCGGAGCACTAATGAAGAATATTACAAGAACTGGGGAAAAATATAAAGATACACAATAAAGACGTAAACGAGGTTGCGTGGGTCAGCTAGTTTTAAAATATTTGATTCCAAGTTAGATATTTCGCTATACACCTTGAACTTCTCTCAGCTTACCAATACAGAGTCCTTAAAAATTAATACAAACAGACTACGTACTTGAGTAATAGAATGTAAAAAATACTTACTATAGTAGCAAATAAGTAATACTTATGTTCCGCGTTATGTATTACATAATTACTTAAATAGCAACAGCAATATTACCAGTATATACCTTATTTTTGTATATACTTAGGTAATCTATTATAGTGATGGTTTTCGGATCGCAAATGGCTGTAAATAAAGCTGGCCATTAGTCTTTCGTAGTTCGTCGAAATTAAATCGTAATGCGTATGCTTCTATTCAGTTTCTTCACTCAGTCACTCATTTATTCATTCCTTCATTCACTCATTGTAGTGTCTGAGAGTGAAGGAAGTAATGTCATCCCTAGCGCACGTGTATGGAGGGTAGAGATAAGGAGTAGCATCTGTGTACATGAAAAGTGTCCGTTGAAATGCATTAAATTAGGGTGGTGCCACATTAGCATCAGAGTAAACTTCTTAAAATCAATACACACACTTTTTCATAAAATTGAATGATAAAAAATCAATAAACGTACTATTCACAGTTCAGAAAATAAAATATATTTACTACATTATTTTGTAATACGCAAGTAGTGACAATAATATTAAATTTTTTAAATTCATACCATACCCTGTGTCTACACCAGCGCCATTCTGGAAGGTTTTTGAACTGTTATTTACAGCTTATGCTGGACACTTTTTTCAATTTTTTTCCATATAAGATAACACTCCTTGTCTCTACCCTCCATACGCACGTGTAGTTATGAAATATGGATGTGAGTGGGCGCGTGCGTCTAAGAGCCGATAATATAGAAGGGTTTACCACAATTATTGTAGCTTACCACTAATACCCATTTCCACTACTTCTTTCGAAGTCATAAGCTATTAATCTTAATATCAATTTGATATCTCAAAGAGATGTCAATAAAAATCCTCGCAAAACTATTGGCTTGCCCGTTTACCCCAAGCAGTGAATTAAAACTAAAAAATCAATAAATTGGTCGTTTAAGCTACTCTCCATTTATTTAAATGCTGTAAAACGCTATTAGATTTCTATTTACGATTCCTTTTCGCTCGTATTTTAAAGCTTTGAAATTAAACGAAAGAGGAATTTTACTCTAGGTTTTAATATATGTATTTATAAAATAAAAATAAAGTCCCTGATAGACTATTTTGAACTTTTCTGTCAGATAACAACAGATTTCGTTTTTACAAGTCTCGCGAGGATACAAATATATCGAATAACTATTTAGGTATTCGATATATTTGTATCCGAATTATTAGAAATATTTATTTAACAACAACTTTTATCTGTTATATAGTGTTTTATAATATGACTATCTGAAACTTTATCAGGAACTGGTTTAACTGGCCCTTACTGTGTTTACCGAGTTAAAAGGAAATATAAGCTTCCCTTAAATTTGCACATGTGGTTATGGATACACAAAGGGTAAATTTGATCCCTAAAAAGAGTAATAACAGAGTACAAATAGGGTTATTTCCACGGCCAAATATATAGTAGTACTATTAATTATTTCGTCCTAACTTTATGGGAGGAAGTACAGGTTAAATAAAATGCTGTAGGCTTAAAAGCATCAGGTGACTCGCTTGCTTCTTTACTCCATCTATACTAATAATATAGGAAGGTAAAGTTAGCGAGTAGTTAGGTTCCACCGTGGGAGAACCACGCTTCAGCATAAATGGGCCGGCTCGATCGGAGTAATACCACGGCCTCACAGAAAACCGGTGTGAAAGAGCGTTTGCGCTGCGTTTCACCGAGTGAGTAAGGATAGCGGAGGCCAATAGTCCATCCCCTCCCCCCATCCCCCAATGGCCAGCAACGCACTTGTGACGCCTCTGTTGCTACGGGTGTCCTTAGGCGGCGGTAATCGCTTACCATCTATGCGATACGTTTACTAGTTTGCCCCCTATTTCATAAAAAAAGTGAAGTTGTAGGAGGTAATCTCTGAATCACTGAAGATTTTCAAAATTCTGTTACCAATAAAAGTCCCCATTACATGCGAGTGTCGTAGGCTATATTAACTTGAAAAATGTTTACCATAATACATACGGGCAGAGCCGCAAGCAAAAGCTAGTATGTCATTTAAATATGCATTAATAAGTTATCATTACTGTTAAAATATTGTTAGTAAAATAAAAAAAATGATAAAATGAGATGAGATAAGTTGAGAGCGATGAGATGTTTTAGAGCAATCTATAATTGAAGTGAGATTTCAAATACGTCACGTTATACAGATTGGTTCCTCGCCTCGTAAGGAATACCTTAAGTATGATGTATGTGAGGTATGCTAAGAGAATGAAGATATATAATGGCAAATAAAATGAGATCAACAAAAATTATCATTTTTGGAGACGTTTTAAACTAATTGATAAGGGCCAATAGTGAGTTTTGATATGTCGGAGTCGAAATGACTAAAACCGCACGCCGTCTAAGGGAGCCCTAAACACTTCGAATAATAATCCCTGGTACCCCGAAATGCATGGTTTGTTGATAAAAAGCTTACCTTTATTCGTAAAATAAATAATGCACAGAATAATTTAAAAAAAAATAACAAAAATGTAAAAAATAATAGAAAAATGTATCCGAAACTCTAGAGCAGGACTCTCATATTTACTATTGAATTTGAAGTGTTGATAGAAATGACATAAAAAAAAATGACATCCAGAAGTGAAAATTTGAAAACGAAAGGAGAGAACACGCTGTGATTGAGTTGAAAAGAGTATTTATTCTTTATTAATTTCATTAAATAAAATAAATAAATAAATATTCCTGACATCTAACACACAACGCCATCTAGTCCCAAGCTAAGCCGAGCTTGTGTTATGGGTACTAGACAACTGATATAAATACTTATGTACTTTTTTTGTAAATACATACATGTTATACATACAAAACACACAAACTCCAAAACAAAAATTTTGCAGATCACACAAACATTTGGTCCGGCCCGGGAATCGCACCCGAGACCTCAAGCTTAGCAGTCGCATACGCTACCACTATCCCACCGAGGCATTCATTGAAACCTACATACATACATGGGCACTCTTTTCAATGTGTAACCTATCCATGTGGTGCGCATTGAAATAAAATCATTTATTCTACAATTAGGTCACATGAACACTCTTGCGAGTTAAACTTTTTTGATCTGATGAGTTCGACCTTTTCTAACCGGACTAGCTCTGAAAAGAAAGGTCTAAACAAACTCATTGTTCTTAAGAATACGTATAATTGAGTGTCATCACCCTGATAAACACCGTTGTATTAGACATATAATCTTTTTTTTTCGTGTGGCGGTATCCCTCGGGCCGTTACCCCGCCGGGGTTTGCGGCGGGGCGGTGTGTCGGAATCGAACCGACTAAAACCACACTGTGTGCCACTCTGCGCCTCAGAAGAGAGGGGTTCGGGAACTGCTGTTATTAACACGACCGGATCAATTAGACATATAATCTGCAGTACGTGCGTTTGACGCATTCAATCTTCACAAATATGTACTGAAAAATAACTATACTTTGCTGCACGGATCTTCCCGTGTGGTGCCGGAGGATGAATACAGTTACCCCTGTTCATGCGCTCGTTGTCATATGAGCAAACTAGGCGGTAAAATACGGCAAAGAGATTACTTAACTTAATTAACTTTAATCAAAGTAAAGTTTTATTTTCGATTGCTTCGTTGTTCTGGTGGCTAACGTAGGCAACTTAGCTGCCAGTCAAGAAGTCTCGGTTCGATTCACGAGTCGGACCAAAGTTAATATGTCGTGTTTTTCGTATATGACATTCTTATTAACTGGTCCGGAGTATGGAAAATGGCAGTGTTACCCGGCCCGTGCCTCGGATAGCACGTTAAGTCGTACGTCCGGGTTGGTCCGGGTCATGAGCATCTATGGTAATCGTTATTGAGAAGTCAGTGCCCTCAAATATACTGACGCTAGTTTCAACCTTCGAATTTAGTTCACCCTCAGGGTTTCGGAGGTCTGATGCCCGTCGCTTCGTGGAAAAACTAATATTCAAGTAAAACAGGTGGAACTAGTAGCCGACCCCAAATAATCTTGGGATAAGGCTAGGAAGAAGACGAAGAAAGTAAAGTTTTATTTAGGGAGCGTTCAAGTATTACGTAACGCAATTTGGGGGGGAGGGGGGTCTCGTAAAACGTTACGATGCGTTACAGGGGCGGTTATTTTATTTATTTATTAACACTTCCTGCATTAAATTTGCATGAGGCGGACTTAATGCCGAATGGCATTTTCTACCAGTCAACCTTTGGATGGTTTAGTAAAGGACGTAGCTGGTGCATTTGTCTCATGTAGAGGAGTTATGAACGATATATATATAAGCATTGGCATAGATAGTTTTACATAGATACATGTACAAATTAATAATTATATAATATACATACAGAATAAAATATAAGGTATAAATTTGAGGTAATGAGATTATGAAGATAAATCTGATAGTTGTTTCTTGTAAAGGTCTCTAACTGTAGCCTTAAATGTACAACGGTTTGTTAATTTCCTGATCTCAAGTGGGAGCGCATTCCATAATAGAATAGATTTGACAGCAAAAGAAGAATGGATAAGAGAAGAAGTGTGTGTTGGACATAAGAGTAGAAGATTGTTAGTGGAGCGAAGATCTCTGTCATGGTTGGAACATAGCAATTTAAGCTGCGAAGTAAGATAAGTGGGAGTCATAGGATTATTTAAAATGGAGTAGGGTAGTCAGGGCCCGCAAGCCACGGCGCTGACGTATAGGTAACCAAGACAGCTGAGTTCGATAGGCAGAGACATGGTCGCATTTACGTAGATTGAAGATGAACCGAATGCAATTATTGAGAAGTCGGTCAAGTTTGTTGAGCAGATCTGCATTTAGGTCGAGGTAGCATACATCACAGTAATCGATAACCGGGAAGATCAAAGCCTGTACGAGCATTAATTTGGTGGTAGGTGGAAGGAAGTTCTTGAGCCGATATAATGATCGCAAGGTTCCAATCACCCTTTGGCTTACGTTCCCAATTTGTGGCCTCCAAGTGAGGCTCGAATCAATCCATAATCCTAGATCTTTGACAGACGAACTGAGCGGTATAATGTTGCCGTTATAGACAATCGGCGGCAGTTTAGACGTATCGACTCTGATTATCAGTCTAGGGCTACCCACGATAATAGACTGACACTTCTTGGGGTTGATACTAACGCCGAACCGCTCAGACCAGTTTTTGATTGTCTCCAAATCGCTGTCCACAGCCCAACAGTTGATGTTGGGACATGACACCCGTTCCCCACATGAGCATGAAATTGTTAATTAAAGGCCTTCGAATTTTAATATATAGGATAATAGGAACCAACATACTTCTTGAATTTTCTACACGACAGAGTCGCCGGCAGCCGAGCTGTTGCTTGCTCCGCTGCAGTGTTAAAAATGGACCCGCCGCACGACATCTAATTGTATTCAATAATTAGATGTCGTGCGTCGGGTCCATACAGCTAATGGGTACAGCTAATGGCAAAAAGTTATTTTCCTTAACTTTTATCGACAAAAGAAGAAAGTAAGTTGGAAAGAAAACAAAATCCAGGGGAAGCAGCTGACCTCCTCCGCCCTTTAGGTATGCCCATGTAACGAACAGACACCTAAGGGTAAGTTCATAGTCCCCATAAACGCATCTACCTCAGGATCAGGTCAAATAGTAAGACACAATAACGACAGACAGACATTGAATCGATTTTTGAAAGGTATTTTCTTCTTTGGGAAACACAAACGCGATGCCAATACGTCCGTCTAACTCTGATGTTACTTAAAAGGGGAGCACACAGCTCTCTCTCCATGCCTTTAATCATTAAAGACAAGTGACGTCCTAAACATGCTAAAAATAGTATTTCCGCTGTTTCCGCTTATACTAGATAATACTATATTCATATAATTCACAGTGATGTGGCACTGATAAGATTGACTGTTGATAAACATTTACAACATGGTGAGATTTTATATTTATTGTTATTGTCTGGATTCGGTTCTGGTTTTCTTTTTTAATTTTTTTTTTGAAGTTATACTTCTTTTGGCGCGATGGAGAAAAATGATAAGAGTGAATTTTTAGGTTGCGCGCGCACACCGACACCTGAATTCTACATTGTGAAATTAGTTCTAGGTGGCATGAAAATCGATAACTATGTTCAGATTGTATATTCTAGTATTTTCATATTTAGAACACGTGTTTCGTAACAGTACAATTATTAAACAGTGTGATAAATAAATATTATTTATTTAAATAAAATCTTTTTGATTGATTTTAATATTTATCTTTAATCACTACTGCATTTTAGTTATTTTTTTTCCATACGCCAAAGAAGTATAACTTCTAACGCGTGTACATAAGTACACACACTCATTTTTTTTTAATACATTCCCGCACTAGGTATAAATCCTGTGTCACGGGGGACTTTACAAACATACATGAAACGGACACAAAGAACACCCTGACTTAGAACAATAATTTGTGGATCACACAAAGTGTTATTCCATGTGGGATTTGAACCCACAACGGCGTGGCGACCGTTTAACCACTAGGCCAAACGTGCAGTTATTAATTATAAATAAAAAATATAATAATATAAAATTGCAAAATCCATACTAATACTGTAAATTTAAAAAGAAGATTGACAGGTAGAGCTATCTACCTGTCAATCTTCTTTTCTGTCTGTTACGATTAAACCATTAAATTTACTTATTTTGTAAAATATTAAATAAAGGTTGTCTGGTAGAGATCGCCGTGAGTGATAAGACCACCTATTGTTATTACCCATTGTAGTTTGTTTCGTGTACTTTATGTCTGTAAATTTTTGTTTTTTTAGTGGTGTTCAATAAAGCTGTATAAATAAATAAATAAATGCTATAAATGAACAAACTGAAGTATAATTATTTGTTTGTAATTATACACTATCTGAAGGTCGGGCCTGTTTTAAATCTTATCTATTGACTCACATTGACTTTTATAATCGATTGGGCCACGAAGCTCGTCAGACGTAGAAGACGTGGAAGTGTGTGCGAATGTGTCTGTTGCTGTTCTAAATTAACTGTACACATATATTCTAGTTTTAAATGAAAGAATTAAAATGGAGGCTTTTGCAAATGTACTGCAACCATATAAGGACATCGTGGGTCAGTTGACTACCGTGGTAACAGTGATCCAAATGTTGTCGGGGACCTTCCTCTGTTGGGATATTTACAAACAGGGAAGCACTAGAGGCATCGGAATCACACCTTTGTTGGGTGGTTTAGTTTTGTATGTATTCTTTTTGTAAATCATCATATTTTTTATCATTTTACGATTACCAGGATTATTATATCTCTTTTCAGTCTTATTGTGTTTTCCTAAGATTTGCGTACTATAAAGGTTATCTCGGGACCGGTGAATCCGTCCATTTAGATAACATGTTGTACTAGAAACACAAAATATGATCGTTGAATATTGTAAACACTTTCCCCGTTTATTTATTAACACAGGCAAGAAATTATAAGCTTAAGTTTGTTTTATAGAGGATCTACAACGTCGTTACAGTCAGTAGTGCGTTCGCAAACTTTCGCTTAGAATAGCTAAGTCCGTTTGTTTTTGTTTGAAGTCTCTATATAACGTACATACATCTATATGGTATAAATGTATGTCTATTAAATATAATTCTGGCACCACGTTCTTGCTCACGATGAATTTCGAATATATTAAGACGGTTTTTTTAAAATATGTGTTTTGCTGATGTGCTAGTATATGTATCTATATATAGTGGTAACTATATAATAATATAAGCTGGTTTGGCATAATAACTTTATCCTCTGTTCTACTCTACCATGCACGACAGGTAAAATATAATGTAATGATATGGTTTGCCATAAAGTATTTAGTACTGAGTTATGAAATAGTAAAAGTCTATTATCATCAATCGAATCACTGTCTTTAAATTTAGTTTTTAGGGTTTCGTACCTCAAAAGCAAAAACAGAACCCTTATCACTTCGTTGTCCGTCTGCCTGTCTGTCAAAACCCTTTTTTTCAAGAACGCGTGCAAGTATTAAGCTGAAATTTATATAAAATAGGCAGGTTTACCAGCCCTTGGAGCTGTGAAAAAATCATACTTCCATCTATCAAAAGATAAAGCCGTTTATGCTAAAAATTGTCGACACTCGCAAGGGAATCAAACTCTACAGGCTACTTCCCGTGAACTCAGAATCTAGAAATTTGGTTCGAAGCAACGTCTTGAAACTCGTGGGCTGGGTCTCCGCAACTCGACGACTTCAGTGCGCCTATTTTGCGTGGAAGCAACGTCTTATAGCACAGATAATTTTAAGTTACATCGTATATTCTACCTATAGGTTTGTCCGGTACCCTTGGTGCGCGAGTCCAACTCGCACTTGGTCGGTTTTTATATTAAGTACGATCTTACGATCAGGCCCAAAAAATTATATGTAAATAACACTAACACCAGGGATAAGTAGGGGTCATGTCACTCCGTATTCAACATTGACACAAAATGGTTTCTTTCAGGAATATTCTGAATGTCGAATACGGCTATATCGTCAATGACGATCCAATCATCCAGGTCAGCTACCTGGGCACATTTCTCCACCTGATATACTCCGTATTCTATTTCCAATATACAAATGAAAAGACGAAAGTATGGATGCAGTTTGGTTTATCGAGCATACTCTCGGTAGTTCTAATAGGATATACGCAAATTGAAGATCCTGGTCTAGTAGAAGACAGGTTTGGATGGATTATCACTGTGCTTTTCCTGGTACTAATTGCGTCACCACTTTCAGAATTGGTGAGTATCTTTTGATAACTCACACAATAGGTAGTTTTTAACTTCCACGTTTGTTTTTTTTTTATTATAGAATAGCGGGCAAACGAGTAGACGTATCGCCTGATGGTAAGCGATTACCGCCGCCCAATGACACCCGTAACACCAGAGGCATCACAGGTGCGTTGTCGGCCGTTGGGTGACAGTGAGGGGGATGGGATGGGGGAAGGGGACGGGGTTTGGGCCTTCGGTATCCTCACTCACTCGGTGAAACACAGCGCAAGCGTTATTTCACACCGGTTTTCTGTGAGGCCGTGGTATCACTCCGGTCGAGCCGGCCCATTCATGCCGAAGCATGACTCTCCCAAGGATAAAACGTTTTGGTTTATTGCCTACACCGATCTCATTTTTTCTAGGGTATTTCATCTCATATAATCATTTCTCAGAATAAATCAAATTTTGTAACAAGTATAATTACAATGTTTTGATATTCATTTCAAAGAATAACTAATCAAATATGTTGTTAGCCTCATATTGTTTGAGTGGACGTTGTGCTTACAAAAACTCCTAAATAAATCCACAGGGATTTAAGCAGGGGATCCTAGTAAAATCATAATACAAAGCTAATCTGAAATAAAATAGTTTAATTCCTTATTTGTTAACTTAAATTTCTTATTTCCAAGTTAAACTTTTTGAAACAATCACATAGAATATGTGTAATTTCTAATCTCGTCTACAACTTCCAAAAATAAAATCCAACCTTGAAAAGAATAACAAGTCACTATGAAAAAGGTGTTGGTTGACTATAATAAGGCTGTTCGTGATGATATCAAGGGCTTTGTATTACAGAAAACTGTGATCAAGAACCAGTCTACGGAAGGGTTGCCATTCCCCATCATTGTGTCAGGCGCAATCGTGTCCTTCGCCTGGTTGGTGTATGGATTTATTCTCAGAAATGATCTTATAGTCGTAAGTGTTAACGTTTGTTACATAAGCCAGGATTAGCCGGGACACGTACTTAAAGTAAAATTGTCAAGTATTTTCTTATTAGTCGCAATCAGAGATCAACTTCTATGTGTTTCTCAAATTATGCACCTACTAAGAACGTTGGTTCATGTGAATTTCAGAATATTGACTCACTTGGTACATCTCTTAGTGTGATCCACAAATTGTTATTCTGAACTTGGGTGTTCTTTGTGTCCGTTTCATGTATGTTTTTAAAGTCCTCCGCGACGCAGGACATCATTCCTTTCACACGGGAGTTGTGTTTAAAAAACATGTTGAAAATTCTAGAATTAAGAATTACTTTTATTTACTAAAAATATTGCAATGTACGAAATTTATTACCAATTTTAACTCTTCACTTAGTTCCGTATGAGCAGGAAAAAAAATTCCTGTAATTAAGTTTCCTGTGAGACGGATGCCGGATTGGTTCGGCCGAGCCAAACCAACATCTGTCTCGTGTCAGCGAGGATCTACAAGTCCTAATGGCCAAAAATAATGCTTTCTGTTTCAGCTTCAGAACATTGTTGCAATATTGTTATCTGCAGTTCAGTTGCTGCTGTTTGTCATCTATCCTTCAAAAGCCAAAGGCAAAGCGAAGAAAACCAACTAAGTACCATTGTGTGTGTGTGTCTGTGTGCTACGTGTGTTTATGTGTGTTAAAGGACTGGAGGTGCAGTTTCGACATTATATTGTCTCTGTAGCTTTTGTAATATGTTTGACATATTTAAGTTTAAAACAAATTTACTTTTAAAATGCTGTTGTATTTTTTTTATGTAATAGGGGCAAACGAGCAGACGTATCTCCTGATGGTAATGGACATGGACACCCTTAACACTAAAGGCGTCTACAACACACGGCATACAATTGCGTTGCCAGCCTTTGGGGATGGGCCTCCGGTATCCTCACTCACTCGGTGAAACACAACGCAGGCGCTGATAAACACCGGTTTTCTGTGAGGCCATACCTAAACCCATACATCACTCCGGTCGAGCCGACCCATGCATGCCGAAGCGTGACTCTCCCGCGGTAATGTTTATGTGCCTACTTCTGGTACAATATTAAATAAAACCGTTTATAACAGAAAGTATTCTACATTACTGTCACCAACACCAACATTTAATAACAAAAAGGTATAAAATAAGACTTTTACGATTGTACTTTACGATTATACAATACATGTTATTTCGTTCACTCACCAATTATAAAGTGTAGGTATTTTTAAAGTCATAACTAGAGACCGAATTATATGTAACATAAAAACTTGATAAATGCATGAAAAAAATATCGAAATATGCACGAAAAACGGCAAAATATGTGAAATTGAATAATAAATTTTTGGAACCCAAAAAAAAAAATCGGCAAAATGAGAAATAGCTAAGTATTATTTTTATTTCATATAATAATAATAATAAATAAATATTCAAGACATATAACACACAACGCCATCTAGTCCCAAGCTAAGCAGAGCTTGTGTTATGGGTACTAGATAAGTGATATAAATACTTATATACCTACTTTTTTTTTGTAAATACATACATATTATACATAGAAAACACCCAAACAAAAATTAATATTACATGACATTAAAATTATTATTGTAAACGTAAATAATCAAGTATTGTTCTAAATGTTCAGTGGTAAGATTGTGTTTTCGATCATTTCTTCAAAACAAAAGACGCGCGCAGCTACTGACTGGAATGCGATCGGACGCGCATCCGACCAAAGTCACAATTGGACCTACTTATGCAACAAGGAACCAATCCACTAACATGCCAAAATCGAAATAAGAACCCTATTTATAAGTAGATAAGGATAATTCTTTGATTTTGGCATGTGTAGGGATTGGTTCCTTGTTGCATAAGTTGGTCTAATTATTAGTCAATGGTGGTAATTCTGTTGTTGTAAACAATAAACTAAAATTCACTAAAACTTGTTGTTGGATTAAGAACTTAAAAGCCATCTGCTTACAGTGCATTTTTTGATGTCTCACATCTCAGCTTTCACTATATTTAGTTCAGTACCAACTAAAAGTTGTTCAGAAGTACACGCTTGTTTATTATAAATGTTCGTAATGAGGTTCCAAGGCAACCGGTTGGAAGATGTTTGCATCCATCCTCGATAATCTTTATGAACTCAAAAGTCTATCTCATAGGTAGACGTCCCAACTACGCTTATTTTATGTAAATAAATGTAATATTGAGTATTTGCACACGACTAAGCCAATTTTCGTTTGTCGTAGTTGTTAGCGATTTTAACTGCAAAGTCAGAGATAACGGGTTCAATTCCCATCCCGGACAAATGATTCTCTGATGAGCGCAATTGTGTGTTCTGAGTCTGGTTGTATTTTTTATAGTATGTAATACTCAAAGAGCACTATGACGAAGCCAGCTTACTGGAAATTTTCACCTTTGTATGATAACATGCACTTGCGAGGTCATCCCTGACCCTATGGAAAAATTCTTCTCAGAAAAACTGTAAGATACATTTTCTGCCTAATCTAATTGGGACAGCCTAGAACGGACTTCCAAAGGACGTGGATATGGCTCCCTCACTAGATAGCTTCAAGAACAGACTTGACAAGCTCGATATTTCCAAGCTATTGAAAACACACGCTTCAGCTTTCTAGCTGCTAGTGTGTCGTACCAAATAATAATAATTTAAAAATACATGAGTATATTTACCAGTCATCTATTACCATAGTACAGTTGGGTACATAAATAAGATGGCTTTCAATATGGCTAAATATTTAGATATTTGTTAATGTGTGTGTATGCTACGCACGCCAAACCTCAAAATAATTATTTTCATCTCTTTCACAGCCCCTCGCACGGAGCGGTCTTACACCAACTTGTTCAAACGTATCCTGCCACTTCGGTCAACTCCCTGGTCCGTATCGTGGGGAGGTCACCCGACTCTTTGCCTTCCGGTTCGTCATCGGAATCTTCAGCCAGCAAAATCGAGTTCGGGATTAATAAAGATCTGACAAAACAATATCAGAAAGCACCACTTGCTTGCGTACACGTTTATTTTGATAAATAATCCTGCAAAAAAATAGACACGGGCTTATAATTAGTTCAAAAGTAAATTGTTCATTGCGAAAAAAATATTTACCCTGAGAATGTTTAAGAGAAATGCTATGAAACATTTGGATGTATGTAATTATCTAATTTTTTCACTCGAACGGATCGGTTCGAGTGAAAAAATTGTAAGCTAACAGGATAGTTTAACATCGGTTGCCTGCTGTAAAGCTGTGGTTTCGGTCCGGTCGAGCAAATCCATGACTCTCCCACTCAAATGAGTAAGTATATGTGAATGTGCCTAGATGAAATGTAAACAAACCAATTTGCTGTTCCACTGATCCCTAAAGACTGACCTTCCTAATGGGGAGAAGAGAATTTCTTTAACCACTCTTTGCCTACAAATTAAATCTTCATGATGATGTATTTCAACCTAATACCGAAAGAAATTATTAACGAAACAGCAATGTAAGGGAGAATAATGATGCAAATTTTGATTAGAACTATCTAGAGCGAGCAAAAGAAAGTCTTCAAGAAAGAAACTAGACTTGTCTTTTTTCTATGGATTAGGTGGCAAACGAGCAGACGTATCGCCTGATGGTAAACGATTACCGCCGCCCATGGACACCCGCAACACCGGGGCCTTCACAGGTGCGTTGCTGAGACTACAATTATGCATACAGATTGAATTTCACCTGTTAATAGCTAAACGAATGCTTCTTCTGTGTAGAGACACAGGCAAAGTTTATGACAGCAAAATACGTTTTTCCAGTTTTTGCAATAATTGCCATTGATACCCGACTTCTACTGCTCATAGTGTAATGTTATGTAGTATGTAGCCTTACTCGATTAATGGACATACATGTGTTAATACATTAAACTAACAAACAAGCGAACTCTTAAGTTTAATACAGTAGAGGTTTATAATGAAAGAGATTTTTAAGATTATTGGAATATGCAAGTAACTTACCATGGGAGAGCCACGCCTCGGTATGCATGCCTCACAGAAAACCGGTGTGAAAAGCGCAGGCGCTGTGTTTCACCGAGTGAGTCCCCCATCCTCTTCCTCATCCCCCAAAGGCACTTGCACTTGTGATTGACTTGCACTTGTGATTGCATCGGTAATCACTTACCGTCAGGCGATACGACTGCTCGTTTGCCGCCTATTCCATAAAAAAATGTGATAAGATCACTACTGGCCACTGGGTACTTCCCCTTAATTAGATATAGGTAGATAGAAATACTCATATTTCAAAAATAATTAAACCTCAGTAAAGGTTTGATCCTGATTTCAGAACTCCATGGATATTGAAAAATCCGCTTGTAAGACAAGTAACGACTAGTTTTTAATCTGAAAACATTTTTTACGTGTTGGCAACACTACATGACAATATGTCAACAATATCTACTTTTAAATGCGTTTCCCAAAAATAAATAACATTAAAAATCATGTAATTTAAATTATACAATGTTTTTAATAAGATGCGATTGATTTAACTTTATATTTAGAAATTTTACCATTCAGTGTATGTTTTTTGGGGCTTAATCAGAAATACGGATTGCAGCTTTTTAAAAACCTCTCGTACACCGTAATGGTCTGGCTTATTATGTGTTCGCCTTTTTGAAGCCAATTCCAAAAATGTCACCAATTTGTTCTCTGAACTGAGTTTGGAGCTATTGATGGTGCTGTACTATTTTTAAATTAATGTATCATGAGATTAATACATGTGTTTATAAATTCAAAGAAATGCGAAAGCGCAAATATATGAAAACGAACATATCTATTATATGCACTTATGGACACTATCTCATAAAATAAATGCCGCAGATAGCCATTAAATCACAAAAGAAACCACAATTACGTGCATATGTAAGTATGATTTTGTCAAGTCAACGTTATGTTTGCACTTTTGACTGCCTCGGTGGCGCGAGTGGTAGCGTAAGCGACTGCTGTGCTTGAGGTCTCGGGTTCGATTCCCGGGTCGGTCCAAATGTTTGTATGATCTGCAAATATTTGTTTCGAAGTTTGGGTGTTTTCTATGTATAATATGTATGTATTTACAAAAAAAAAAGTATATATGTATTTATATCAGTTGTCTAGTACCCATAACACAAGCTCTGCTTAGCTTGGGACCAGACGGCGTTGTGTGTTAAATTGTCCGAAATATTTATTTATTTATTTTATTTTTATTTTACTGTTGGTCTATTGGTTTGTGATCATAGTTGCTAAGCTGGAGGTTGTGGATTCGACGCCCATATACGGAAATTGTACCATGAGCACCATTATTTGATTCGTAAATTCATGTAAGGAATTTATCCATACTACGTTTAGTACCCGCTTTTACTGCGCTACCTAATTTGGAATCAGACGTATGTAAGATTTGTATTTTTAACATCAACTCTTAAAATAGTGCTCATTAAAAATACTAATAACTGGATGTCTGAGAGATAACGTCGTCGTCGATTTATCGCCCCCGAAACCCCCTGCGTACTAACTTTGATCAAAATCGTTGGAGCCGTAGGTTACATTATATGATGTAACTAAAAATTTATACTTTTCGCAATTTTTCCTTTATCCTATAAAACGTTGCTTCGTACCAAATTTCAAGACCCTAAGTTCACGGGAAGTACCCGTGTGTAGATAGTGTAGGTTTTGATTCCCTTCCCTTGGGTCGAAAATTGTTACCATAGACGTCTTGATTCTTTCACAGCTCCAAGGGACAGTAGACCTGAGTATTTGACCTCCACGCATTCCTGAAGAAAAGGGTTTCAGGGGGGTTCAGTTTTTTCTTTTTGAGGTACGGAACCCTAAAACTAAGTTTAAAGAAAGTGATTCGATTGATGATAGTACTTGTAGAACTTTTGCTATTAAATACCGCAGAACTAAATACTTTATGGCACACCATATCATTACATTATGTTTTACCTGTCGTGCATGGTAGAGTAGAACAGAGGATAAAGTTATTATGCCAAACCAGCTTATCGTTAACTAGATATAGATACCTATACTAGCTGACCTACATCAGCAAAACACACATTTAAAAACCGTCTTAATGTATTCGGAATTCATCGTGAGCAACAACATGACGCCAGAATTATATTTAATAGACATACATTTATACTATATAGATGTATGTACGTTATATAGAGATCTCATTGCGAGTCGGTGAGGTCACTAGACCCCATGCCCCTTCTCTTGATAATTCTAGAGAGGGGGAACTCTACGAGAGCGGAATGCGCTCATGACTTTTGAGTTGTGGGTATCTGTGAGCGTCTATTCGTTTGCCTCCAAACACTATCAATAAAAGAAAGTGCTATTTTATTTAAATTGAGTGCAATGTGGGCTTATATTAAATTATGAGGCCTTTAAAGTAATATGCGAGTTGGACAAGACTACTAAAACCCCAATTACTTTACGCCAACTGTGTAATTAAACATTACGTAAATTTATCTATCTTCAATATCTTATCTGTGAACATCGTAATATATTAACTATTTTACAATCAGACAGCCAGTGCACAGATTTAGAGTAACATTACTTTTGTATATTATGTGAACGACCTTGCCTTTAGTTCTTATTTTATTTATGAATTTAGGATCAAAATGGACGCCGCTGCAAACATATTACAACCGTATAAGGAGATCGTCGGCTGTGTGACCATAATAATGACTCTGACTCGCTTGTTGTCTGGATCTTTCATCTGTTGGGACATTTACAGGCAAGGCAGTACAATAGGAATTGGAATAATGCCTTTCCTCCTTGGTCTCTCATTGTATGTATTCTTTTTTTAAATAACATTTCTGATTATATATCATAACTACCTTTTTCCCCGCTACTGGTGTATGTCGCTTTTCGCGGTAAATTGTGAATTACAGTAGGTATGTGCAGGCCATAATTATTTTAAATCGTTTTAAGGCTTAGCCTTAAAAACATAACAGGACAGAGTAACTTTCTCCTTAATTAAACTAGTTGGAATAATTTGACCTTCACATACCTACATTTTGTATAATGTATTTGGTTAATAGCAAAATTGACAATAGGGACATGATAATAATAATAATCTATACTAATATTACAAAGCTGAAGAGTTTGTTTGTTTAAACGCGCTAATCTCAGGAACCACTTGTCCGATTTGAAAAAATATTTCAGTGTTGGATAGTCCATTGATCGAGGAAAGCTATAGGCTATATATCATCACGCTAAAACCAATAGGAGCGGAGCCCCAATGAAGAATGTTTAAAAAACGGGGGAAAATTATTACGCTACGGGCAATAGTCGAAAACGAAGTTGCGAGGGTCAGCTAGTAATAAATATTTCGGACATATCGGTTCATCATCAGTTACAATGATACAAACGATTCGTCTAAAAGGGAATTACTGTTTCAAATTAAATAATTATTTTATGATTGAATTTATCAACATCTCGCTACCGCTTATAAAACCGATCATCAATGAAAAACGTAACAAAAATGGAGAATATTTGAGAAACGCAAAGGAAGATACGTGGGTCGGCCAGGTTACGTCAGTCTAGTTCACAAACACCGTTGTGAAGTTTCTGGAGACCATAGGCAATATCAAAACTTTTTAAGGGCAAAGATATTGAGCAACACAACAAATACAACGTTGGTGTTGTCAGCTTATAAAACACCACTTGCAACGAGACTACTCGTGTTTGTAGCTATGTATAAAATTATTAATAATAATTTTATAATAAAACCGAATTCAAGAACTGGACCACACGGGGAGGCACCAGCTTTCAAATAAAAAAAGAATCATCAAAATTTCACACACACAAAATTCACAAAAAAATTACATTCGAATTGAGAACCTCCTCTTTTTTTGAAGCCTTTAAAAAAGTGAACTAACGTTTATTTTTTTTTTCTAGAAACATTCTTAATTTGAAATATGGTTCTATAATTCGGGACAACCCAATTTTAATTGTGAGCATGGTGGGTGCAGTTCTTAACGGCATCTATTGCTTTTTTTACTTGTATTACACGCAGAGGAAGGTGAAAGTTTGCGCACAGTTTGGTATGATGGGTTCTGTAACAGCCGCTCTCATACAATATTCTAGAATAGAGGATCCTGGTTTAGTACAAAAAAGATTTGGGCTGTTTGTCGCCATGTTCTTTTTATCACTGACTGCGTCACCGCTTCTACAGTTAGTAAGTAATATTTGTTTTCTAACCTTCGACTAATGTAAAAAATTGAAATTTATATTTTTAGTAATTTATGTGTAATGTAAATAAGGGTCGGTTTGGAGATCGATTTATTTTGACGGAATCTTATTATCGTATGCGATGAGTATTATGAATATTATATAATACATTACTACATTATTAGTGAATGAAACACTCCTATAGAAACATCAAACCCTGACCATAGAAAGAAAATAATGAAAGAAGAAACGTTTCAGAATATTTTCATGTTTATAAAATATGACTTACTGGTGCATAATCCGCAGCTAAATTTGTACCTAACAGATACCTTTCTCAACTTCAACTAAAGGATTCAGTTAATAACCTCAATTGTCGGACTGAAGGCCAATAATAATTACTTTCTCGAATCTTAATATAAATTTTACGATTAGGAAGCTACTTATCAAATCAGGTAGGTAGGTATCATTTACATAAAACAGGTAGGAATAAAACTGTCATGATACATATAATAGTTACGCTCATCTAGCGAATGTAGTAAACACCGACTAAATCGGAATACACCCCTCTCACCAACTCTGAAACTAGACGTTTCAAACTAAGCAGAGTTTGCACTATAAAAGTTAGATTAACTCATTTACTACATAAATACTTTTTTGAAATACATAATAACACAAATACATTAACTGCATGGTTGATCTAGTGACCATTCGCCACACCGCTTGCTACAACAATTTGTGCTATTCACAAGTTGTTGTTTTGAGTCTGGGTGTTCTTTATGTCCGTTTCAAGTTTGTAAAGTACCCAGCAACACAAGAAGTATATTCCTAATGCGGGAGTTGTCTTTTATTTATTTTTATGTATGGCCCTGCCAAAATGACTCTAATTTGCCTTAAGGTAAGCATAAACAAAATCCGAGAGTGGTAGTCACCATACTCATTGCGAATGCAACAAAGCAGCATGGTGACCCACACTATGGCGGCCTTGTGATATTTCTACATCATTGGGCCTCCGGTATCGCACTCACCAACGAAACACGACAGCACGAACGCTGTCATTTTACGTTGATCTTCTGTGCGAGGCTAGTACCGCCTCGGTCGAGCCGGTCTCAATCGTGCTGAAATCAGCGTGGCTTTTTAGTAACTACCTTAATAAGAAAATCCCAAACTCCGAAACAAATTTTTACAGACTGCTGCGTCGGTCTCAGATTGCCGGGTCGGCTCAAATGGATCCAACCCGCGAATCTGAGACCGACACAGCAGTCGCATAAACAACCACTGCACAACCGAGGCAGTATTGTTTTCACACATTGAATCGAGTATTCCACTTTTAATATTTTTTTTTACAGCAAAATGTTATCAAGAATCAGACCACAGAAGGTATGCCGTTCCCGTTCATATTATCAAGTACAACTATAACCTTTTCGTGGTTAGTGTACGGTACTATCCTCAGAAATGAAATTATAGTCGTGAGTATTGCTAATTGTATTATTATTTAAATCTAACAACACATGCATGTGCATTTATACTAATTGGTTTAAGCAATCCTGGTTTAGGAATTGCATAAGCATGTTACTTATTACTAACAGAGCCGAATAATTTAATAAAAATATTCACGTGTACACTTCAAACTGGTGTGAAACAGCGCTTTAACCGAGTTAGTGAGGATACCAGAAACCCATACCCCAAGGAAATTTTACCCGTTAAAAAATTAATATAAATAAAATGGCAACACTAAAAGGTCTTGCCAAATTTTTCAAATCATACAAAACTACCATTTAGATTTTTAGTAGATCAACGGTTAACCGCCAAGACTTCTTAGCTGACATGAGGTAACACACTATATTAAGATACGAGCTTAAAGGGTAGCCGTCGAAATAGGACTTGATTATCATATACCCTATTGTACTCTATGAATGTTAATTTAAACAGACACACACTCATAGCTCTTACACATAGAGTGGGGTAACAATCTGTGTTTCAACTACATCAGGAGGGTTGGGGGTATGGGCCTCAGGTATCCTCATTCACTCGGTGAAACACAGCACAAGCGCTATTTCAAAACGGTTTTCTGTGAGGCCGTGTTATCACTCCAGTCAAGCCGGCACATTCATACCTAAGCGTGGCTCTCCTACGAACAGTACAAGGGTCCCGTTTTTACTCTTTGGTTTGGTATATTTTGAAAACAAAGTTATTTCCCTGCCAATTTCACATTCAAATCTGCCTATACAAGTTTTCACTGCAAAAATCCTACGACTTATTAATAACGAAGTTTTTTTGTTCCAGATCCAAAACACAATAGCCTTTTTATTATCTGTGCTTCAGTTGTCATTATTCGCCATATATCCTTCAAAACCTACAAGAAAACATAGAAACAGCGTAAGGAAGAAAACAAACTAAATAAAATGTGTTAAACTCTTCTTGCGTTTATTTCAAAATACTTAGAGGCCGTGTCCAAAGGCGATAGAATCGGGGCGATATTATCGTCATACTACGTATTTCTATACACTCAGTGATACCGTTACGAGTCGAGACGATACGCTTAAGAAATTACCGATTCGTTCTTGGTAATTAGCTGACGATAGAAACGCGGATACGTCGCGATTCATTTGGACTTATCAAACGCTCTCATTTGCCAAATAAGTGTCTCACCCCATTTTAGCGGAAGCACTTAAATGCTGGTAACGCACTAGTGATTGTCTCGTTACCGGTGTCATTGTACTCTCCATCAGGTGACCTGTCTATTCTTTTAACCCCAATAACATAAAAACATCAATACTATGCATAATAATTATGTTTATTGTCGTTATTACTGAATACAATAATACAACTGAAGTGGTTTTTGTTTGTCTGTTAGTTAGTATAAATTTTTCGCCCTCATACAGAAAGATCAGGGTATGTAACAATTCAGGCTCGCCGTAAGCGGGCGTGCAAAGCGTGCACCGCACGCAGGCGGCATGTTCATGGGGGCGGCAAATCGAGCAATTCATCACGTATTTCAAACATTGCCATAATACCAACCCCACCAGGTATAAAAAATGTCATAGCATAGATAAAAATGCGATGGAATGGCGCCGCCACCTATTGGCATCAGTTAAAACTAAGATTCACCCACCCCTACTTGGTATTCTATGGAATCCCCTCTGAGCTGCCTTCTCAATAATTAACGATGGCACAATAAATTAAGTAATGATATTTAAACTTATCTAACGTGATTGCAATTCAATAATTCATTAGTGTAGTGGTAAGTATTAACTTACAATGCGACTCAAAGAAGAATAAGAACGACAATGACCTCTATACATATCTAAATGTTCATTGAAAAAACATTGTTAAAGAACTTCCCGATGGAGAAAAACTTAACAGAGAATGGCTTCATAAATTATATTTATTTGTGAACATATATAGAAATGCCGAAACAAACCACAGAGGTGTCTTTTTTTTTGATTGATCGATTACAAAATAACAACAAACTATGCAAGTAGGTACAGTATAGGATCTGGGTTAGCCTTTTGAAGAAAGGACTATTGAGTCGACCTGTCCATACAGACGGCATACGAGCAACAGCCATCGTGTTACCTAACCGGTATAAGTCAAGAATAACGACCCGAAGCGCGACACTACCGCCAGCAGGACATTTGGCCGGGGAAGCACTCAAAACCACCAGAAAGATACTAAATATGAAGTTATATTACAAACCTAGACTATACTTATAGTCCAGGGTCGATAATTTTTAAAACCAAAAAAAATCATAATGGGATGAAACCCATTAGAAAAAGAGGGAAATATGATAAAAATGAAAGGAAAAATAATTTACGGGCGATCTGAGGTTGGGAAGGGGATGGGGGTGAGTTTTTAAGGGTAAAAAACGGTTTTTCTCTATTTCCGGCAAAAATAAAAGTCCTATCGAAAAAAAATAAATGGAAAAGTTGTAGATAATAAAAAGATCTAAAACTTTTGTATTTACACTTTTTTCACATAACCTCAAAATGTATGTGAAAATTTCAAAAAACCAAGTTTTTGGTTTTTTATTTGTTTTTTTTTTTAACGAAATTTTGTGAGAACTTACCTTTTTATGTCCCAAATACGCTGTAATTTATTTGATTAAAAATATTTATTTTTTCACCTTATTTTGAATTAATATCGAAAAAACACCCTAATTTTCAATCGAAAATTCACCCGTCAAAATATCAGCTTTTTTCAAAAAGTTGGTATGGTTTCTGTTCGTTGAAGTCTCTACTTTCCGATGGTGAAAAAAAAATATGTTACTATGGTAAATCTTCTCAGAAAACGCAAAAATTAAAAAAAAACTTGAATTCGAAAAATTTTTTTTAATTAATACAAGGTGTCTCAAAAGAAATTTCATATTTAGTGGATTGATTAAAAAAAAAGGAAGCGGTATATAGAAAAAATGTTTATTTATTGTTAAAATACACTTTTTGGGAATTCATTTCTTAAAAATAATATCGTCTAAATGTAAACCCTCACGTTGTTGGCACTCATTTAATCGAACAGTAAAATTACTTATGACTGCTCGACAGGTGGAGTGAGGGATGGCTGCCATTTCGTGACGGATATTTTCTTTCAAATGCGCCAGTGAAGTTGGTTTATTGGCGTAAACTTTAGATTTAAGATAACCCCATAGGAAAAAGTCCATAGGGGTTAAATCTGGGCTACGTGGAGGCCAATTTATGTCACCTCTCCGGGAGATCAATTTTCCTGAGAAAATTTCACGAACACGTGGCAGAGATATATTGGACGTGTGTGAAGTTGCTCCGTCCTGTTGAAACCATGTTCTTTGGTTATAGCCAGGAAAGTTTTGCAGTTCAGGTACCAAGAAGTTGTCTAACATCTCCACATAACGCTCTGAATTCACTGTAACTGTACGCCCCATTTTGTCTTCAAAAAAGTAAGGGCCGATAATTCCTCGCGCCGACATGGCAGCCCATACGGTCACTTTAGGCGAGTGTAGGGGTTTCTGATGTTTGCGTTTCGGATTGGCTGAACTCCAGTAGCGGCAGTTTTGCTTATTTACGTGGCCATTAAGATGAAAATGAGCTTCATCCGAAAACAAAATGTTGGTAAACGTTGAAAATCGCTCAATCATCTGATTTACGAAATTAAGCCTCTGACCGGCATCTTGGGGCTTTAATTCTTGCACCAATTGAATTTTGTAGGGGTGCAGCTTTAGATCTTTGTGCATAATGCGATGTAATGATGATCTATGCACATTTAAAGCACTCGCGCGCTTCCGAATTGAAAGGCTCGGGTCGTCACGTACAGATTGATTAACACTCTCCACGTTTTCTACCGTTCTTGATGACCTAGGTCGCCCGGATTTTGATTTATCCAGCGTTGATCCAGTCTCTTCAAACTTTTTAACCCAATGTCGAATGAGAGGAAGGCTTGGCGCATCATTTAAGTGGCGAAAACCTCGAATACTGCAGAATTTTCTACGCGCGACAGTTGTCGAATCACCGTTCTAAAACTCTCGCACGCACAACGCGCGGTCTGCTCCCGAGAAACGCTCCATAGCGACTGAATCCCCAAGAGCCAAGCTACCAATTGACATAACCCCCGCACCCCTCAAGTACGCAGCGTTCACGCAGTAAGCTAAACAAATATAAAATTTCTTTTGAGACACCTGTATAAATAATTTTGAGGTATTTATTATAAATTTAGACTTTAATTACTCGAAAAACGTTAGATTACATGTGACGTTGTTGTTGATTTATTTAATTCTAATTACATTTATGTCATACAAAATCTCATTATAGATAAATATAAATGTAAATCGTACTATTAAATGTAGATGCTTTATTCTCATTACGTTATTCATTACAATATTTTTAAACACATTAATCTCATCATTCATAAATACCTTATCTTCAATTCTAATCACTTATCCATAAGTTTTTGTCTTTTTGATGGCATTTCTTCATCGTTAGATTCGTCAAACATCTCCGATTCTAGTAGATCTTCGAAATCTTCATGATTATCACCTTCTTCCTCTCCAACATTATTTCCAGACTGCGTTGGTTCTTCATCCACAATATCTTCTGAATCATTAACTTCCTCATAGGTTTCTTTTTCAATATTGGAGCAATTTTCAGAACCATGACAGTTTGAACACAAATTTGTGCATTTTAAACCATGTTTTCGGCAACCACATTTTAAACTGTTACATCCAGTTTCACAGCTGCAGCAAATTGTTTTGAGCAATATTTCCGGAATTAATTCTTTTTGTGTAAATTTGGGCATAATTCCACGTTGAAATTGCTTCCAGCCCCAATCTGTTGCTGTTAGTTCGTTACCCAACCAAGTTTGAAGCTGATAATATGCCCTGTAACAATGTTGTTCTGCTGCTCCTTCTGTGGGTGGGAGGTTTGCCAAAACGAAAGAAGATTTAATTTTTGCCAATTGATATTTTTTAAACCTTAATTGATTCAGTGTAATTTTTTCATTTTTACATTTATAAATAGATTTGATTAGTTGTAACCCATTTTTTTTTATTTCTTCGTTACTTGCATCTTTCTTATAAAAAACATTGGCCAAATTTGACAAATTTTTAGCGTCTAATAATGAATTGACGATACTTTTCTTTCCTTTTCCGGCAAATCCAGATGTTGTATCGCAACCAGAAAAACAATGCAGAAATGCAACAATGTTTCTTAAGGATTCATGTTTGAAACTATTAGACGTGAAAAATAGGTCTTTTACATTTCCAGAACCTGGTTTGAGAAAATAAATGTCATGATTATATGAATTTAACTGATTTAAAAGGACCAAAAGATCAATATCTTGGCCCACAACAATTACAGTTTTATTAGTACTTATTGCAACTTTTATCGCGGTTTCAATTATGTCAGCATCAGCATCTTCTTCTACTTGGTTACAGGAAAATCCTCGTGACTGTAATCTTTTCATCAAAGTTTTTATTATTTTATCCTTATTTTTCTCGTTAGATAAAAAAATTTCTTGCAAAAAAGGTATTTTTGTATGATTTTGATAATCGAACTCTGGAATATTGTCTGAGGTTTTTCTACGACTACGTTCTCCTTTTTTAGTTGATGTAGCTGCTGGTACTGTTGTGACACTAACAGATTTTTTAATTTCGGGATACCCATCAAAGACAATATAGCTGCTTACTGCGTAATGTTTTTCAACATAGCGCAAAAATTTATTCATTATCTCTTCTACCGTATCATTTTTTTGCCAAATTTTTTTGTTATCAACGTCACATGTAATCTAACGTTTTTCGAGTAATTAAAGTCTAAATTTTAATAAATACCTCAAAATTATTTATAATAATTAAAAAAATTTTTTCGAATTCAAGATTTTTTTTAATTTTTGCGTTTTCTGAGAAGATTTACCATAGTAACATATTTTTTTTTTCACCATCGGAAGTCTCTACGACTTCAACGAACAGAAACCATACCAACTTTTTGAAAAAAGCTGATATTTTGACGGGTGAATTTTCGATTGAAAATTAGGGTGTTTTTTCGATATTAATTCAAAATAAGGTGAAAAAATAAATATTTTTAATCAAATAAATTACAGCGTATTTGGGACATAAAAGGTAAGTTTTCACAAAATTCCGTTAAAAAAAAAAAATTTTGTAAAAGATACAAATAAAAAACCAAAAACTTGGTTTTTTGAAATTTTCACATAAATTTTGAGGTTATGTGAAAAAAGTGTAAATACAAAAGTTTTAGATCTTTTTATTATCTACAACTTTTCCATTTGACTTTTTTCGATAGGACTTTTATTTTTGCCGGAAATAGAGAAAAACCGTTTTTTACCCTTAAAAACTCACCCCCATCCCCTTCCCAACCTCAGATCGCCCGTAAATTATTTTTCCTTTCATTTTTATCATATTTCCCTCCTTTTCTAATGGGTTTCATTCTATTATAATTTTATTTCACTTTTCATTATTTTTAAAGGCTTCTACACTGGTCTATTACATTTACATACGCAAAAGAATTCAGTTCGTATTAAGAAATTGAAAAACAACATACCTACAATTATAAAAAATGAATTTTAAAAGTCTATCACTTTCACACAAAACACGTAGGGAAAAACCTGCAGTGAGCCTCATCAATCCCAACTTGCTTGTTTACTCTATTTCGAAAGATTCAGTCTATTGATAATCTGTTAGTAGTTTGTCTGTTTTGAACGGTTTTTCTGATTGGCAATATTTATCATTAACATTGAAAAATCTTGGATTCATTACCTCAATCAACATGTGTTAAATACCTAGGATTCCATCTGAATCAACGTATGACATGGAAAGATCACATTAAACAGAAATGGGACGAAATTAATAACAGGTTCAAAAACCATGGTTACTTGGAAGACAATCCAACCTCTAAGCAACAAACTAAGAGTCTATTGCTCAATCATAAAACTAATATGGACTTATGGTATCCAACTCTGGTCGTCAGCTAGCAAATGGAATATTCTCTGCCTACAAAGAACGCAAAACAACATCCTGAGAACCATTTGTGATGCACCTTGGTTTACTCGTAACTCTGAGATTCATGAGTACCTTGATATGAAAACTATTGCTCAGGAGGCTAAAACACTTTCTGGAAAGTATTCACAGCGCCTAGAAGGGCATCCCAACCCCTAACAAATTTTCTTTTGAATCCAAATCAAATAAATCGTATGAAAAGATCCAATGTGCTGTACGAAGTAAAGGATGTTAGGGCATTGGCCCAAACTACCCGAAAAGCTCTCTCAGTCCTATCTTATTGCAGATAATAAAAAACATTGGAAAAACATGAAACAAGTGTTATGCACAGTGAAAATGAGAAATAATGGGTAAAATTAAATTATTATTCTCTTTATTCCATTTGTATATACATATAAATTACATTTTTAAATAAAAATATAAAACAAATACATTTAAAAATATAAAAAATAGTAGACCACCGACTTCAGGTACAGGGACCAAGAAACCGGTGGTTAGGGCTCCAAAGACAGGAACCTCCTCACTATACGTGCCGTGTCAAGAAGGACTGCCTTCTGTATCAGACCCCTGATCCAGCCCCCTTTTTTTTTTTTTTTTTTACGTGTGGAAACCCCCTCGGGCCGTCACCCCGTCGGGGTTTGCGGCGGGGCGGTGTGTCGGAATCGAACCGACTAAAACCACACGGTGTGCCAACTCTGCGCCTGAGAAGGGAGGGGTCCGGGATCGCTGTTATTAACGCAAACCGGACCCCTCCCAGCGCCTGCCCGCACAGAAGCGGGCACCCTCTGCAGTTAAAAACTCTCAAATTAGGCGACGCACGGCACACGCGTACGTCGCCCCTTCGCGGCTGGCCACTAAAGCGGATGGACGGGAAAACCCATCCCGTCCATCCGCGGTTACACTCAGGGCGGCATGAGGCGCAGATGGGCGCGCCTCCGCCGCCCGGTTCGCCGGCGGCGGATCGGGTCCGAGTGGAGATCGTCCTCCCGGGCCTTCTCCGCCGCCTCCTTCTGCGAAATTACGTCTTCGCAGAAGGATGCGACCGCGGTAAAACTGCTGTCGCCACCGGCCATGGAGCGTATGACGGCCGGTAGCGACAGATCTCCTCCGATGACTGCAGTGAGGGCCCGGCGCTGCTCCGCCCAAGCGGGGCAGAACTCCAGCGTATGCTGGGCCGAGTCCTCACTGCAGTCGCAGTGGTGGCAGGCGGGACTCAGTTCCCTCCTAGCGACCGAGTGCAGGTACTTCCCGAAGCAACCGTGCCCGGAAAGCACCTGCGTCAGTCGGAAGGAAAGAGTCCCGTGCTGACGCCCTGCCCACTCGAGGATGACCGGCTGGAGCGCCTCCACGGTGGCAAAGCCAGCGCGTGGAGCCTCCAGCCGGGAAGACCAACGAGCCATCGTGGCTCGGCGAGCGGCTTCACGCCATTCGCGTACCTCTTCGGGCGGAGCACGATACCCGTACTCCGCCCGATGTTCAGCCGCTCGCCGATAAACTTCGGCGAGCACTTCCGCCTCCAAATCCCACGGGGGTGTTCCGGCCAAGGCGCAGGCCGCCTCGGTGGACACCGTGCGGTATCCGCGTATGGCTCTGACTGCCAATACCCTCTGAGGGCGCCAAAGGCGCGCCTTGTTCTGGGCAGTGAGAGCCTCCACCCACACCGGTGACCCATACAGGGCCATAGACCGGACCACCCCCGTGTAGAGGTTCCTAGTAGCGACGCTGGCTCCACCCAGATTGGGCAAAAGACGCCCAAGGGCGGAGGCAGCGTCGACCAGCCTTGGGGAAAGCTGTCGGAAGTGCTCGTCGAAGAGCCACCTACCGTCGAGGATCAGGCCCAGATACCTCATCTGGGCCCGAACCGGTACGAGGACCGAGTTGACTTCGATGGAGGCGCCGGGGGGTGGACCACGACGGGGCCCATGGAAAAGTAGGGCCTCCGTCTTGTCAAGGGCCACCCGTAAGCCCAGCGCCTCGATGCGCCCAACCACCAGAGAGACACCTCTGGTGGCCAGGCGCGCCGCCTCTTGGAAATTGGCCCCCCGGGCTGTGACAAGAGTGTCATCGGCGTAACAAATTACGCCCAGCCCGGGAGGCAGACGACTTCGAAGGACCCAGTCGTACCCCACGTTCCACAGGAGTGGTCCGAGGACAGACCCCTGTGGAACGCCGCACGACATGGGTCGCTGTCTCAAGACGCCATCTCGATCCTCGTACACGACGGTACGCTCCTCCAAATAGTCTGCCACCAGCCGCCTCAGGTACTCTGGCACCCCATGATACAGGAGTGCTTCCCTGATGCAGCTGAATGGCAGACTATTAAAGGCGTTGGCGATGTCCAAGGACACCGCCAACACCACGCCGCCACAGCCAACCGCCTCTTCGGTCACGGCCCTAAGGCGCATCACGGCATCGACCGTCGAACGCCCCTCTCGGAACCCAAATTGGGCGTCCGACAGGTCGGGCCCCACCTCGCTGAGATGCTGGACGATGCGGGCAGAGAGAATCCTCTCAAACAATTTGCCCGCCTCGTCCAGCAACACGATGGGCCTATAGGCCGCGACCGAATCGGCTGGCCGTCCCGGCTTCTGCAGTAGGACCAGCTTCCCGCTTTTCCAGCACTCAGGGAAGCGTCCGGACGCCAGGCTGGCGTCCAAAACCTCCCTGAGGCCTGATCCAGCCCCCTAACGTGAGCCTCTTAAGGTGTTGGTCGAGGCTCTTGGCTATCAATCCGTGAGCTGATACGACTATCGGAACAATGATCACCGAATCCACATTCCACATATCGACAATCTCGTGAGATAAATCCAAATATTTTATTTGTTTTTCTTTTTCGACTTTCACGAGATTCTCGTCATGAGGAACGGCGATATCGACAATCATTGCGCGGCGCTCTAATCGATCTATCACCACAATATCAGGCTTATTGGCTACAATAGTCCTGTCTGTAATAATAGATCGATCCCAATATAACGTAGCACGACCATTCTCGAGAACTGGATCGGGCACATACCTGTAGTATGGTACCTCTGAAATCACAAGATTGTATTTAAGGGCAAGTTGCTGATGTACGATCCTGGCTACTTGGTTGTGCCTATGCAAATACTCGCCGTTAGCAAGACGAGAACAACCAGAAATAATATGCCTGATAGATTCTCCAGGACGGTGACATGCCCGACAAATGTCGACCGTACCATCCCTCAGGATATACTTCCGATAGTTATTCGTCATGATAACTTCGTCCATAATCGCACAGACAAAACCTTCGGTTTCTCCGAAGAGATCACTATACCGTAGCCAGGACGTAGATGCTTTGAAATCTATATCAGGCCCATTTAAGGCCCGATAGAATCGACCATGGAGTACTTTGCCCTTCCATACTTCCCTGCGATCATTAGTACTAAGTACTACAGGCTTGCGCCAATTCTCTTTAGCCAGAGCGAGCGGAGTGAGTCCGGTATCCACTGTGACTACACTACGATGCACTCCCACATCAGTTTGTAGAAAATATTCTCTAAGATTGTATACCTCGCGATTGTGCAGGGTCTTGATATTTAGTAATCCACGACCCCCTAACCTTCGCGGGATATACAATCTCATAACCGATGAACGTGGGTGGTGCATTCGGAATGCAGTCAACAATGTACGGACTCTCCTATCAATGGCATCTAATTCAGTCTGAGTCCATCTAAGTACACCAAAGGAATACATCAGAACCGGCATAACCCAACCATTGCAGGCTCGTACCTTGTTACCGCCTGACAAAAGACTTTTAAGTACTTTTTTCAGGCGGCTAAAGAAGCGTTCCCGCAACGTTTGTTTCATGTCAGATTCTGGCATTCCTAAGGACTGTGAAAAACCTAGATATTTGTAAGTTTCGGTTGCAGACAGAGATCTTAGTTTTGTGGAATCTGAAAGCTCTATACCTTCAGATTCCACAATCTCACCTTTTTTTACATACATAACTGCACACTTGTCTACACCAAATTCCATTTTGATAGAATTACTAAAGTTTTCCGTAACCTTTAGTAATGCTGTCAATTGTAATTTAGTGGGGGCAAGTAGTTTCAAATCATCCATGTAAAGGAGGTGAGATATAACTCGATCATCTTTCTGCAACCTGTAGCCTAACCCTGAACCCTCTAATAGAGTGCTCAGAGGGTTCAAAGCTAGACAAAACCACAAGGGGCTCAGACTGTCACCTTGAAAGATGCCTCGCTCGATCTTTATAAGTACGTCGTTCATCGCAGACTGCCGACACCCAGGATAGCGAAGTGCTGTTCTCCATTGCCCCATACACACCTTCAAGAAAGTGCACAGAGTTGTATCAATTTTATACAACTCAAGCACCTTCAAAAGCCATGTATGAGGAACGGAGTCAAAAGCCTTCTTGTAATCTATCCAGCATGTCGCCAGGCTCTTACGATTACGACGCACCTGCTGGCTAATGGTCACGTCTATGATAAGGAGCTCTTTAGTGCCACGGGTCCCACTTCTACATCCATTCTGAGAAATAGAAAGTATCGAATTGTGATTAATATGTGTTGTAATTTTGAGTCTCAGAATAGATGTCAGAAGTTTGTACAAAGTTGGTAAACATGTTATTGGCCTAAAATTTTTGGGATCCATGGCATCACCAGATTTGTAGAGTAAGTGGGTTATGCCAGTGGTCAAAAATTGTGGTAATGAACCCGAATCCAATGCTGTTTGGAATTGAGATGCTAAGCACGCATGTGAGCTTCGGAACCACTTAAGCCAAAAGTTGTGCAGTCCGTCAGGACCTGGTGCTTTCCAATTCGGTAATGAACGGACCGCACAACTTACATCCTCTTCATCGATGCTAATAGGTTCCATAGGTAACAAAGACTCACATGAGCGCTCAACATCCCGATACCAATCACCTTCTGTATGAATGACAGGCACAGACCAGATATTGTGCCAAAACGAATTTGTGGCATTTTCATCTGGAACTTGCCCATCACTCATACACGGACTCAGGTTCTCCCATTTCCGGTACACCCACTTCTCATTTCTTTGGAACATGCGATTCTGATTATACCGATCTACTCGTTTTCTATACCGCCTTATTCTATTTGCCCATGCATAAACTTTTTGCTTCAGAAAGTCTATGCGCTCCGTGACACATGACATGTACTCTTGAGGACTAATAGTAGTCCCCAAGAATGCCCGTTTCACAAAGCGCATCACTCTCGGTCGTGTGTTTCCCGATCGAAAACTCATTAGCTTACCAATGAGTGTCCTGGCCTCAGCAATACGACGTTCAATTCTATACTGCCAAGCTGGCAAAGTATTTTCTTGTCGAGTAGTGGTTGTATATTCTGCAAATTTCACACCAGCTACTCGACAAACTGCAATAGCCGCACAGTATAGAATTGAGTGTGTATCACTGAGATCTTCGCTATTACTGAAATATTTCGGTAATAACGAATCCAAGGCACTCACCAGCGCTAAATTTCGTTTATGTATGGGCAAACGGGGCAACCGGGGTCTGTTATTTAAATTATTATTATTATTATTATCTCATCATCGTCAGAAACATTAACATTCTATCATAATCCCAATGTTCATTTGGTTGTTATATTTAGGTTAATATTGCTATTATTAATTAATGAATAAAGTATTAATATTAAACTATGGACAATAACACAACTGTTACTAGCGAAATAGCAGGCAACGGCTAGTATCATTACAAAACGGTGCGCTAAAAATAATATGTTTTATTTTCTGGTTAAACGACCAGATTAATTTCTCTCTCTCAATTAGATAACATTACGAATAACATTAATGAACGGAAAACGTTTAAATAATGCGTCATACAAAAGGGTAATACGTAATAACTGAGTTTATTGTTATAACAATTTCATCGTTTTTAATTATTTGGAAGGAAAAAAAAAAGTAAAAAAAATTTAGAAGTTATTTTTACCACTTTTACCTTGTTGGTAGGAACTTTTGAAAACACCCGTCCTCTGCGCTAACGAGGCTAGTTTTCATATTTTTTCTGTCTCACTTGAAGTGTTAAAATCACTTGACTCATTATAGTAGAAAGTACTCAGCTATGTTAGCATTCGAAAGTTCAACGTATATTGGACTAACATCATTCTCAGAACCGTTTTAAATACTTTTTTATTCCTAATATCACATCTGTATATAATTATTCTAGGACCATTCAACTCAATTATAATAAAATCGAAATGAAAGTGAGATTAATGCAATAGTTATAGGGAAGTCATCATCAGCCTATCGTAGTCTACTGCTGGACATAGGTCTCGAATCCAGCTTCTGCCAGCCGACTTGCGCAGATCATCACTCCACCTGGCCCGTGGACGTCCTACACTATATTTGCCAAGACGCGGTCTCCAGACAAGAATCCGTATACCCCAACGGTAATCTGTTTTGCAGCTATTATGGCACTTCAGCTTGCTGATCTTTTGAGTTATATCAATGACCTTAGTTCTCTGCCGGATCACCTCATTTCTAATGCGATCCCTCAGAGAAACGCTGAGTACAGCCCTCTCCATAGCACGCTGAGCTACTTTAAACTTGTGCTAGCTAACTAGCCGTGCCGTAAGTGTCCACGTTTCGGCTCCGTAAGTCATGATGGGTAGGACGCACTGATTAAAGACTTTTGTCCATTGGGAAGTCAGTGCATTCTATTTACAAAGCTTACAATATCGATTTGGGTTTCGGAGGTCAGGTGGCAGTAATACCGTGGATATTCTGCTAATAACCGATTAGATTGGCGACTGATGTTACGAAATGTGAGATTAAGAAAGGTTAGGCTGATTACGGAGAAAAATCAGAAACGAAAACTTTGAAACTTAAAGAATCATGTTTTGGCTATACTTTAGAAACTTTTATACTTTTCATCCTATTCAACTCATCGTCGTAAGAGACGAGTAAAACATCAAACTATACAGGACGACAGCACTGCAAAGAGAGCGAAAACTTTACACAAGATCTACACCAACCAGCCAGCATTCATAAAGAAAGTTTTGCCCTAATATACCACCCTAGCCAGGTTAGTTTCAAGTATCCCTTAATCGCCTCCTACGATACCCATAGGATGAATAGCTATGACGTCTCACAGATAAGATATACAGGTAATCAAAATAAAAATTAGTTTTTATCATTATACATGTACATTCTACAATAATAATGTCGTTCTAGTCTACTGAGTTTCTAATTTTACAAATAATAATTTCCTGCAAATACATTATGTATGTTATTTATTCTTTAATTTAAAAAATAATTGTTATGAATAAAAAAAATTGTTTCCAAAAATATAAATATATCTACGTAAATACGAATGCAAATATGCTCACTAATTTTAGTAAGTTTTACGGAGGTGGACATCATGATATTGTTATCAACATTATTTGTTATTTATACTTTTTGTTTTAGTGTCGAAGTAAGTAGTTTACAATGTTTTACAACATATCTATTATTTTTCTGCAACGTGTCCTACTGATTCGCTCATAAAAAACGAAAGAGAGAAATTACCGCGCCGCGGGTTGGCCGACATCTGATGTCTCTAACCAAACAGACAATAAAATATCGGGCAGCTTTTTCATTAAATATGCTAGTGGCGTTCTAAAAGTTCCTTTTATCAACAACCATTAACTTCTCACTGCTGGACTCAGGTCCTCTCAGGAGAGGGTTAAGGCCATACGTCCTAACACTGGACAAGTGCGGTTTGGGGACTGGCAAGACAACGTAGTAGCTACGTAATCTTGCCGTTGGATGTTTTTAAGCCGCTCAAGGATCTCCAAACTAAGCTTCACGACTGTTATCCTACGATAACAACCGGGACCGACTTCTTAACGTGACCTCCGAATCACGTCCCTCCAATACAACTCCTTTACTGATCACCATTTTACCGTCAATTTTTATCTACATAGTACTTTTTTGGAATGTTTATTTTCGAACGAAAAGATCATTTTTAGAATATAAACAAACATAAAACACACCTAAACCGGACACAAACAACTCAGATTAAGAACAATAATTTGTTGTTTACATAAAGGGTTTTCCAGGATCTACCCCAGAACATTCATTGCAGTAGGAAGCAGCCTAGACCGCTTAAGCCCCTTATGTCATCCTCGCAGTTATCAACGGTCTTTAACATAGGCTTCCTACATCATACATTTGTCGTTGGCATAATTGTCGACACCGGCACAAATTGCCATACCCAAAAAAAAAAACATGGGCTTCTCCTTAGCATGGAGGTTATGTTCACCGTACCATGCTGGCCAGACGCGTTAGTAGGTACCATTTATGTCCTCAAACTAAAATTTACACTTATTGACACTTAAATTTACACTTGACATTGTCCTGCTAGTTTGCTCCATTAGCCGTCTCTTATGATATCCATACGAGCGTGACACTTCGTATTCTTAATCTTTATTTTTCAGTGCATGTTTGTGAAGTTTGAACGCGCTAATGTAACATATCTGAATGATGATTACATGTTCAACACTACTGTGTTCGTCAGGAGGTACAGCAGGAAATCCCCATACTGCTTGCACATTATTGCAAACACCAGACATCTATGGAATAACAATGTATCGGTAAAAGCCTACTTCAAGTAATCTGATTATTAAGCTGACCTTGTTATCACCCATACATCATACATAACTCTTTGTATTTTCATTTTTCCTAGTATTTCTATTGCTAGTGTGAGAAGGAATATCATTTTTTATATGATTTAACTGCTAAAATGACTCTGCCCTGCCTGATGGAAAGCACAAGCAAAATCCTAGAGTGGGGGTCACCATGCTGAATGCGAACATGGACAGCGCAGCATGGTGATCAGCACTATGGCGGCCTAGTGAGATGCTTTTTCAAGCCCCTCTTAAAGGACCCGCTATCATAGTGGGACGGAAAGACGAGCGTGCGCTGGTAGTGAGTTCCAGGTTTTAACCGATCGGCACAGGAAGGAAGAACCGAATCGATGAGTGCGAGAGTATATGTCTACCACTCTGAAGCGGTGACTTCCAAGACCTGCATGTATTGTCCTGTAGCGGAAGGGAGAAGGGGAGACCAGTTGGAAGAGCTCTTCAGAACACATCTCCCCTAATGCGAACTTTGCATTAAACCCGTTGCATAAAACCGATATAGTTTATCATCTTAATTGTTATACTTTTCATTTTGTGGAAACTAGTCAATAACGCAAAGATTACTCTTTTGAAGTTCAGTCAGACGACGTCAGTTTCAGGAGAAACAGTTCAATAAAATATTTACAAGTCTAATGATCGTTTTCCAGGTGGATCTGATTTTCAACCAGTTTCTTCACAACGAATATCGACGATCGTTTATAGAAATGCATTACAAGTTCTGTGACTTTATAAGAGATGAACCATATGTGGGTGGTATGTTGAAATTGTTTGGGATGGTCTGTCCTCTGAAAGCTGTAAGTAGCAACAAGTTGAATGAATAGTAACGATATTTAATAAAACAAGATCATAACTATCGTAGTATTTGTACCATTCGAATGATAAACATTCGTATTCTAAATAGAGTGGGGTAGGCCGCAAAGCACCCGTACATCAATAGGGATAGCAATGCTTGGGTTTCTCAGCATGATCGGAGCTGACAATAGGAGACCCGCAGACGAACCAAGGTCACCGACATTGCCCGGAGTATTACAAAACTTAACTGGCAATAATGTGGGGGACACATTGCTTGAATGATGGCCGATAAGGTTAAGATTATCGAGGGAAACCATTGCATCCCTATGTCGTGCTGCCAACAGCAAGGGTCAGGTTGTGTCAAAACTTGAGTGAGGCCTGTTTATTGCTACATATATGAGGTTATCCGCGTACATCTAAACGCATATACAAGGTTATTCGTTCTTAGTACAAAAGCCGAAACACTTTAAGCTTATTATGAGAACAATAAATAAAAACATTAAAAGAAACACTCACTAAGCTATTCAGGATTAGTTAGAATAGTTTATTATAAAAAAAATCAGAAAATACATTCTATCTGATTGTGTTTTATGAATATGTACTTTTAATTCAAGGTATATATATTTAAATACATTGTTTAGGCTCTTTTATTTAAAGTAGGTATAAATCTGTTTTCCATTTACTCGAAACCATAGTTTTTGTGGCTATCGCATTCTCTACGACCGTACCGTACTTTTTAATAGCGGTCTGAGATCGGCGTTTTGTCGGTAAGAATCCCGACGAAGACTGAAAGTACCGGGGCGGACGACCGACATTTTAGAGTCTCAGATGTAATACTATACTAAAGTTAAGCACAATTTTTGAGGCTCTACGCTGTAATTAAGACCACAAAAACTATAATAATATTATAAATCTGAAGAGTTTGTCTGTTCGGTTGACTGTTCGAATTAAGAATTATTTTAGTGTCAAATAACTTATTTATCGATAAAGGCTAGAGCTAAAGCTATTATAACATCCAGGTACGATTTTGAAAAACGCAGATGAACTTTTCAGGATCAAGAAATCAAGATCAGAGGTTCAGCTATTATATTATAGGGAATACGGCTTAAAATAACACTTTCGTTACCTTTTCAATGTGATTAGTGTAATGCTTTCGAATTGATTCAAATATTTTTATTTATTGTTTTATCTAGGGGTTCATAGCGCTCACGAATATGACGGCACCTACCCAGCAATTTCCGAACGTATTTCCTTTTGAAAAAGGCCGCATCGACACCTCCCTCGTCGTTACGGCCACTAAAGAGCCAATATTCAGTTTCTATGTAGAAGCTACTTTTAAACAATAAAATGTGTTTAAGAAGTTTTACTTGTTTGTTTTTGTTTTGTATTATTGAACAGTGGGCAAACGAGCAGAAGTATCACCTCATGGTACGCGATTACCGCCGCCCATGGGCACCCGTAACACCAGAGACGTCATAAGTGCGTTACAGACCTTTGGGGGATGGGAAAGGGGATGGGGGATGGGGATGTAAACACATACATATTATACATAGAAAACACCCAAACTCCGAAACAAATATTTGCAGATTATACAAACATTTGGTGCGACCCGGGAATCGAACCAGAGACCTCAAGCTTAGCAGTCGCATATGCTGCTACGCCACCGAGACAGTCAAATTGATACTTGCTTGCCATGCCCAAAATGGGTAAAGTTAATAAATTAAAGTCAGGGGCTATCCATATACTATGTCTCACGTTAAGAGAGAGGAAGAGGGGCCAAATGATGTGTCCTAAACTTCGTGACGTCACATTTCCAAATCTATTATTATAATCGGGGGAGGGCAAAAAATCATAAAATTCGTGTGACGTAATTTATGGATGGCCCTTACTGTATTGTACTGTACTTCAATTGCGTGTCCCATAACTATTGCTTAGCAGAGGAACACCGGAGTGGTTTTTGTCGGTAAGAGTCCAACAGACCTCCTTCGCAATGGGCGCAAAACATTCATAATGTGTGTAATGAGACAAATACTCCCATGTCACACAAATAGTGTGATAATTTTGATTGTTTTACTACAGTACAATTTATAATGTTCAATCACGGTTATCCCAATGGTTGAAGCAATCGCCACGCCGCTTTCTATTACGCCAAGCGGCGCGGGTTCAAATCCTACATGGGACAATACTTTGTGTGATCTACAAATTGTTGTTCTGAGGCTGGGTATTATTTTTGTCCGTTACAAGTATGTTTGTAAAGTCCCCCATGATACAGGTTGTATATTTCTAATGCATGAGTTATCTTTTAAAAAAATAAAAGCAAATGTATTTATGAAAATAATTTAATGAAGAATAAAATTGGCTACCAATACGCTTTCGCCGGAATCTGCATATTCTTACTCTTTTATACAGTGTTCTGTTTTATCCTCACACACCCCCTTATCTCAAAGAACGTTTTCATTTCTTAAAAAATACACATTGCAGAGACCTGAGGTCATCGGAGAATTTAAAACTACAAATGCCAACTCATTTCACTCAGTTTGCAGACAAATCTTTTACTGTGCAAGCGGTAAGGCTTTGAAACAACCTGCCTGATAATATCCGACGAGCGAAAACTTTGACTGTGTTTAAAAAGCTGGTGAGGGATTACTACTTGTCATTGTGAATACTTTTGGTTTCTTTTTATAGAATATATATAACGGGTGTTTTTTTAAGCTAGATAGAACTTTAAATTGTAAAAAGTAACACAAAAAATTAAATTTTGATGAAACTTTTTTTTTTATTTGTTTCAGTATACTCTGACAAATCATCATGAATAGACTCACGCTTGAACAACGCTACGAAATTATCCAAATTTACTTTGAAAATCAGTCGTCGATTCGCGCAACTTATAGACGACTGTTTTATCGCAAAATTGTGTTCAGCGATGAGGCGCATTTTTGGCTTAACGGGTTTGTTAATAAGCAAAATTGCCGCATATGGAGTGAGACCAATCCACAACAGACCCTACAGACTCCATTACATCCAGAAAAATGCACCGTATGGTGCGGTTTTCACGCTGGTGGCATCATCGGACCTTATTTCTTCAAAAATGAGGCCGGAGCTCGCGTTACGGTCAATGGAGATCGTTACCGCACCATGATCACTGATTTTTTGTTTGAAAATATGGATGACATTGATCCGGAGGAGATGTGGTTTCAACAGGATGGCGCTACGTGCCATACGGCGAACGCAACCATCGACTTATTGAAATCAAAATTTGGCGATAAGTTGATTTCGAGAAATGGACCTGTCAATTGGCCTCCAAGGTCGTGCGATTTGACACCTCTCGATTATTTCCTGTGGGGCTACGTGAAGTCACTGGTTTATGCTGATAAACCAGCAACAATTGACGCCTTGGAGGCCAGCATTGTTCGTGTTATACGCCATACAAATGACGAAGTCGTCTATAAGTTGCGCGAATCGACGACTGATTTTCAAAGTAAATTTGGATAATTTCGTAGCGTTGTTCAAGCGTGAGTCTATTCATGATGATTTGTCAGAGTATACTGAAACAAATAAAAAAAAAAGTTTCATGAAAATTTAATTTTTTGTGTTACTTTTTACAATTTAAAGTTCTATATAGCTTAAAAAAACACCCTTTATATACAGGGTGTATAAATACAAAAACCGAAAACGAAAGGGGGTGATCCAGCACCCCAAAACTTATCAAAAAAAACAAATAGTTGTCCTTAAAAAAAATTGTAGCCGGAATAAACAATGTGTCAAGATTTTTATTAATTTCAGAAGCCAGCAATGTATTATGTGTACGCGCACCGCGTATGTAACGTACCTACGCGTCGGTAAAGTTGCTAATGCCTTCTAACGAAAATAGGTAGTCACTTTGTACTCTACTTACCTAATTCTGCTGTAGCCTCGATCGAATCAGAAATGGCTCAAACTGAGCTCCTTCTCGGTCATAGCACAGCTGAGCTCGTCTGGATGTAGACCGATGAACGCGATCCAGGAATGTAGGGTCCTCGGCACTTCTTGCGTTTAGGTCTGAGAATACCAAGATGATACGGCTTCTCATTTCTTCAGCCGTATCGCACTCCCGATCGAAGACGCGTTCCTTGACATGACCCCACAGAAAAAAATCCAATGGATTCAAGTCGGGTGACCGAGGAGGCCATGCGCAAGGTCCAAATCGTCCAATCCACCGGTTTGGGAACTCTTCATCAAGCTGTTCCCGCACTGACCGGATTGTGTGCGGTGGTGCGCCATCGTGCTGGAACCACATGTGTCTTCGCTGGGCTAGTGGAATTTCGTCCAGATATGAGGTAACTGGACCTTTTATCAGGTCAAGGTATGCCATCCCGTTCATTCTCGAGGGCAAGAACACGGGCCCTACGATCGTATTCTGAAGGATACCTGCCCAAACGTTTACAGACCACCGTACCTGATGTCCTGTCTCTAGAAACGCATGAGGATTAGTCTCCGACCAATAGTGAGAATTCCGTCGGTTCCACATGCCATTTCGCGTGAAGGTTGATTCGTCTGTCCATAAAACATTTTTGGCAAACATGGTAGGATTATCTTTGCTCAGTATCCATCTGCAATAGTCAAGTCGCCTAGCCTTTTTTTTTACTTTTCTTATAATCTTATGCACCGTTTTATGCGATATTGCGGTTCCATGACCTCTAATTAACTTCGCTGTAGTTCGTGTTCCTAACCGAGGATTTCTCTGAACCAGAGCCAAGACCTGTTCTTCCACTCGAAGATCAACTTCTCTGCCTCCTCCCTGCCTTTGAGGTATAATCCTCTCATTATTCAAAATTCTCTGGTAGGCAGCCGTGATGACTCTAGCATCAGACGGGTGGTGACGGTCCGGGTCCCTATCACGGTAAATACGCAAGGCCCGTGAAGCATTTCCAAGAGCTTCACCATAGCACATTATCATTTGTCCATATTCCCTCGCACTAAACATTATAAAAAAAAATCACTTTCACTGTTTCAACAAAAAAAGAACTTAATTAATTACTATACCTACTAAAAAACGGAAAATTACAACACAAATTTACTTTCGCGAAAGCGTATTATCTAATTGCAAATTGCATGCATAACTGAATATTTGTTTCGATTCGACTTCGAGAGGGATGCGGGAGACGACTCATAATACTCAAATACGATTGGATAGTTCAAGGTTAAATTTATAATGTACTGAGCCATAGTGATGGGACAGGGTAAGAATGTTGATCGATAAATTTGGTTGGATCTGGAAAGTCGATATTTTGTTTTTTATTTGCTTATTATTTATTAATAAATACATTGATTAATGTTTATTAATGATTTATTAGAAAAAAAAGTAGGTACGAATATTTTACTGATTTTTAAAATGAATCAGCTTAGTAAAAAATCGTCTTACAGATTTTTTAGGATCTGCCTTCCTTGATAAATAGAGCAATCTTATGTCTACTTTTTCACGACACTCTTGGCTAAGTCAAGGACATGATTACAGTTTTCATGATCAAATTGGTAATATTTCATTTGAGAAAAAATATCTTCACCAACAAAATTACTCAATGTCTGTATCATGAATTGTTTTTTGTCTTTGTAAAATATTTAACAACCTGGGGTTACATCAATTGAGCTTCGTATGACTTGCTCAGATCGTCTAAAAATTTTGGTTACCGTGTTAGACGGGAACAGCAGCACTCCCGCATTTCTTGCAAAAATCAAACTGTTTTTATTTTATTAACATGAATATTGTCTTCTGTGAAATGTCTTGAGCACATAACACTATTTTTGGTGGGAAGCCATTCGTCCCCTCGACGAGTTGCGTTGATTCATATTTTTATTTTATCTTTAACATAATAATATCACAATAATACGACACTACTTTAAGAAAATATAATTGCTTTAACAAAAAGAAATACCAACAATGACCAAACAAATATCGACTTGTGAATCACAACACTACCACACACTTACACGTGTTGCATTAAACAAAGACACACGCCGCCGTAAGCCGTTTCGTCGAATCGTACCTTTGATTTTAGCCGACAAAGGCGCACCAAAGCACCGCTTTGGCGCGAATTTTAGGTAATTTAGGGACTTAAGGAGCCGACCGCGCGACTGAGCCGCGCGGCTACTTATCTTACAGACGTGCACGGCCCCCTCCACCCCGCAACAACGGCCACGGCGCTATGGCGGTTTTGACGTGACAACGTCTTATAAATTGGTTTGCCGGGTGACACTTCAAGAAACTGCGTTACGCTCCGCTCACGTTATGCGCTCACAATGAGAGCGAGTGAGAGGCACGCGTCCCTTCCACTCGGGCATGGTTAGCCCGCCTAAGAGCGAGAGAGACAGACATAAAAAGTGAAAGGCACGCGTCGAATTATATTTAAAACGTTAAAATTAATGTTTTAAATATAATTCTTTGTATAAATAAATGTTTTAAATTGTTACTATTATTTCATCCTTCTTCCTACTATACGAATGAATATTCACATTAAAATTATTTTACCACTCAAAGTCGTTGTCACGTAAAACTTTCGCCCGTATACCAACTTTACAGGCAACCAATTTTTTTTCCCTATGGAAACTCCAACCTACGTAAGGAATACTTTTTGTTAAAAAAAACCTTGTGTAAATACCAAACCGGCCCGCGTCGTTGGAAAATTCCTAGTAAATACAACGCGATTTCTTACAAATATTACTTCAAAATAAGTATAGTATGTAGGTATTACCCACATAAAAGTTTATACATGTAGGTATAAGAGCTTGATATTTCCTAATAGAATTAAAGCGACATGCCATCACCGCCACCCACATCGAAATGTAGATTAGGTTCATCTTAACTTAATCTAGCTCCTCGACAGTTGCACATTTATACCTACCTAGTTTTGATAACACGTGAACTCAGGCAATGCTATTTTGGAAAGTGGTAGATATTACGTGACATATATTATTAAGTCCTTACTAGACTACCAGACAAAACGCCAATTTGATAAATTGGCGTTTTGTCGCACTGGCTACTTTGACCTTAAACATATCCTCTTTGGTTTAGAATTCTAAATTCAAAGTTTTATCCATTTAGCTAATATTTTTGAGTTTCGAAAACAATCACTCATTTGTTTTTCCTCTTGTTCTACCATAGTACCAGCGCTGCGGAAATAGCTCGAAGGATTAACAATATGTATGGTGCTGGTGTCGCAAAAGAAAACACCGTACGGTTTTGGTTCCAACGATTTCGGTCTGTAAATTTTGACCTTCATTATAAGCACCTTGGATGGCCGTAGACCTAGGTGAATGTAGTGAAGATTTAAAGGCTATTGTGGAAGCAGATCTATCTCAAACCACTTCACAGTTGGCTGCAGGCTATGCTGTGAATGACAAAACTGTTTTAATCCACTTAAAGCAAATATTGAAAATAAAAAAGCTTGAACGGTGGGTACTTCATGAATTTAGTGAAGCGAACCAGCAAACATGCGTCGACTGCTGCGTTAAATTGCTCAACTTAATCGGCACAATAATGAAAGGATTTTGAATCGGGTCATCGGGATCATGTACGATAATCGAAAGCGCACGTCACAATGGCTGGAGAACCAGCCAAATCCTGCCTCAAGCGTAAATTAACTCAAAAAAGTTACTTGCGAGTGTTTGGTGGACTAGTACTGGTGTCGTTTACTACAGCTTTCTAAAATCTGTTCAAACGATTATGCCAGATATCTTGTGATAATGATAAAAAATTATAATATTATAACATGGGCGTGTCTTTCTAAACAGTATTTATAAAAATAATATAGTTTTTTTTAACTGAGCAAATAAATTACTTTCATGATATTACTGCTGACCCAATAAAAGCTTATCTTAAGTACATAAAAATCACTCGGCCTAAAATATTAAGTTTTTGCAGTAGCTGAAAATAATTGTTACGTTATTGATAAAGGATTGGTATATAAATCGCTAATTCCTGATGCAACGACATTATGTTGTGTTTTATTCCCGCGTTTTCGATAGAAAACATTGAGGACTAACTTGTTTAGTTATTATCCTCATGTTCATAGTATATGTCACCTCACTCATCTTTCTCTTGGTCTGCTGGAAAGAAGACAGAAGAAGTAAAGATTTGCGAAAACACCATTTATCATCTATTTATCCATCCTTCTAACCGACATAATGACGAACTCTTGAGGTGAATTTTATTATTAACTAGCGATCCGCCCCGGTTGCGCACGGATTCTTTACGGCAAATATAAATAGCCAATGTTACTCTGAGATTTGTGGCAAAAAAATTTCGACGTCTCCAACAAATTACCTTATATTTTAGGCAATATACCTACTAAAAAAATGTAACAAATTATATACGAAAAACTTCCTCAAAAATATCTTTTAGTAAAAACCGCATAATATGTAGTGATAAATACTTTTTCAGGACAATACGACTAGTTGGTTAGCGTATGCGGTTGCTTCAAGAGGTCGCGGATTCGATACCTGGTTAAAAAGTGTTGTTGGGATTTTCTTGCAAGAAATTCTTAATAACAGGCCTGATTATGACAATTTGGCAATATTTCACGCCCGTGCCTCAGAAAGTACGTTAAGCCGGCAGTCTCGGCTGTCATGAACCTATATGGCAATCATTATTGGGAAGTCAATGGCCTCAATTAAGCTGACGACTAGTTCAATCCTCGAATTCAGTTCAGTCTCAGGGTTACGTAGGTCAGATGCCAGCCGCTCCGTGGAGGAACTCATATTTTGGTAAAACTAGTTGAACTAGTAGCCGAACCCAAATAATCTTACCACTTACATTACAGTTACATATATTTTCCCGATTTTCTAAAGTCCATCAATGTTATAGAAAGTATACAATATATAGTACTCGACTATGTAAAACCTCCTTATAAAATTCATTTAGCTTACGTCACGTGGTCATGCGACTATTGATACTTCATTCATTAAAATCGATACAGTAGTTTAGGCGCTACGTTGGAACATACAAGCTTATACAGACGGCCAATTGTGACCCTTCGTTTTAGCTGCGATGTAGTTGGGTAAATATACGCTATACTATCAAGCGGACTAGACTGTCCAGATTAATCCCTTTGCGACTTTCGTATGTCTTTGCAAAAGAAAAATACAATTCTTAATTATTTTTTTATTTAAATGAGCCTACCAAAGTGGCTCTACTCTGGCTGAAGAAAAGCATAAGCAGAATCCAAGAGTATTGGTCACCATACTCATTTTATTTTATTTTATTAGGACAACCAACAACAACATACACCTTAAAAGCTAAGAGGCACATAACATTAATGCACAAACATTGGTGCTGCCTTAATTATAGGTTGCCACGAAAAGCATAATTATTGTATAAACAGATAGTTGGGGGCATAAGGCATCCCTTAACTTACAAAAATAAATAAAAGTACTTACTTTCCTTAAAAGATGGTAAACTCAAGTGAAATATATTGTTACGAGCTGGGTATTAAATAAATTAAAGTACTCGATTAATTACCAAAAATAACACAATATTTATTAACCACACTTTTTACAATAAGAAATCACTAAATCACTCGTTAGTCGCACTAGAATATCTCTTCGATGTTTATCCGCTGTATCGTGAAACCATACTGCCCCTACGGCCAACACGTTCCGCTTTTATATGGCCGTGGAAATTACTCGAAAGTACGAAAAGATTCGATCGATGTTTCTAGGCTAAATAGATTACTCTAGAGCTACTTTTAGCGCCATCTAGCGTCGAGTAATCGTTATAATGCCCACAGTTGCGCGCTTTCCGACGCTAGATGGCGTTGTCCTCGATAGTTCTCGATCGTTCTCGTATAATTGAGTTCCATCTGGTTATGGCGCAACACTGCCCCCTCCTAAGACATGCTCGTCCCGAGCATTATCGGTTCCATAGTATCGCGCCAATCGATCTACATGAACTATCTTTGGGGCGCCTCTTGGACACTTCTGTATCCGGTAGGTAACATCATTGATTTTAGTGACTACCCGGTATGGCCCATCCCATTTGGCTTGTAGCTTCGGAGATCTCCCTTTACTGCGAACTGGATTATGTAGCCATACTAGCGAACATTCTTCGAAACCCTTATTATTCGCTTTCCGGTCATAACGGGTTTTCATCTTTTCAGACATTTGTTGGCCCGATTGTCTGACATGCTCATAAATGTCATTCATCTTGTTCCGCAAGTCATTCGCGTACTCCGTTATACTTCGCGGGGTATCAGGGGGTATTCCAGTGATCAAGTCTGCAGGCAACCGTAGTTCTCTTCCGAAGTTTGCAAAAGCTGGTGTTACGGAAGTACATTCGTGGACTGCACTTCGGTATGACAGAAGAAATGGTTGGATGTGTTTGTCCCAATCTTTTTGCCTACTTTCAACTACTTTTGCCAGATACCTCTCTAGTGTTTGGTTAAATCGTTCCACCATTCCGTCCGATTGTGGGTGGTAAGAGGTGGTCCTGGTTTTGTGAGCACCCATCACTCGACACATTTCTTGAAATATTTGAGACTCAAAATTTCTTCCTTGGTCACTGTGGATTTCTAAAGGCACTCCAAAACGACAGAAGACTTCGTGCACTAATTTATCTGCAACTGTTGATGCCTCTTGGTTGGGAATGGCAAAGACTTCTGGCCACTTAGTGAAGTAATCCATTACGACCATGAAGTACTTATTTCCGCTTTCACTTTCAGGAAACGGTCCCGCTACGTCTATTGCAATTCTTTCCCAGGGTGCACCAACATTCCACACCAACAATGCGCCTCTGCTACGTGTATGAGGTCCCTTCACGGCCGCACAACTGGTACACTTGCGACACCAGTCCTCAACATCATCACGACAATGAATCCAGTAGAATCTTTCCCTTACCTTTAACAATGTCTTCTTAACTCCCAAATGACCTCCTGAACCCAATAACTCTTCGTGGTCGAACTCAGCTGTGCAACGTCGCTCCAGTGTGGCTTAGGAGTCTCAGCTTTAATCCACTCGAGAATTGGTTTGATATCTGCATCCTCTTGTTGTGCTTGCTGTAGGCTTTCCTTCCATTCGTTGCTAAGGTCCGTCTTTATCGTCCTTATAGGAACAGCTTCCTTCACTTCTTGCTTGGCGCAGTGCTTGCAGTCTTCAGGGCAAGGTCTTCTTGATAGTGCGTCTGCGTTACCGTGAGACTTTCCACTGCGATGTTCAATCATAAAGTCATATTCCTGTAGTAGCTCAATCCATCTCGCGACTTGTCCTTCAGGATTTTTAAATTGTAAGAGCCACTTTAATGCAACGTGGTCAGTTCGGAGGTGGAATTTACGCCCAAGCAAATATTTGTTGAAATGTTGCAGTGTCTTCACTACGGCCAGTAGTTCCCTTCTTGTGACGCAGTAATTCCTTTCCGGCTTCGATAAAGATTTACTGAAATATGCCATAACAACCTCTTGATCACCTTTCCGCTGGGATAACACACCGCCAAGCCCAGTATCACTCGCATCTGTGTCAACTATGAATTCATTTTCGGTATCTGGATACCCTAAGATGGGTGTGTTGCATAGTCGTCTTTTTAACTCTTGAAATGCAATGTCACAACTTTCATCCCAGCAGAAATGCCTTTTCTCTTCAGTAAGTTTATGCAGGGGTTTAGCAATATCCGCAAAGTTTTTTACGAATCGCCGATAATAGGAGCACAAGCCCAAAAATGCTCTTACTTGGGTCTTATCTCTTGGAACTGGCCAATCCTTGACGGCAGCGATCTTTTGCGGATCTGTTTGGACACCCTCTTCCGAAACCACATATCCTAAAAAGCTAACCTGCCGTTTGAAAAATGAACATTTCTTAGGACTTAACTTTAGGTTGGCACTTCGGATTTTCGATAATACGCGCTCCAGGTTTCGAATATGTTCTTCAACCGTACGGCCTACGATGACAATGTCATCCAAATAGACCAGGCAGGCATCTCCAGTTAATCCGGTGAGTACTGATTCCATCAGTCTTTCAAAAGTTGCTGGCGCGTTACATAATCCAAAGGGCATTACTTTGAACTGCCACAATCCTTTCCCTGTCGAAAATGCAGTCTTCTCTTTGTCCTTGGGATCAATTTCTACCTGCCAGTATCCACTTTTTAAATCCAAGGTGCTAAACCACTTAACCCCTGTTAGCATGTCCAGAGTGTCGTCAATTCTAGGTAGTGGATAGCTGTCCTTCTTCGTAATGTCGTTTAGACGGCGGTAGTCAACACAAAAACGCATGCTGCCATCCTTTTTCTTTACAAGCACTACAGGTGAACACCATGGGCTGGATGAAGGCTCTATAACGCCATCCCTGACCATTCCATCAATCATGGTTTGCACTTCCTGTTCTCGTGCTACTGGTAGTCTTCTTGGTCGCTGACGAATAGGCAACTCACTCCCAGTGTTTATTTTGTGTTGAACCAAACCAGTCTTTCCAATATCAGCGTCATTAGTAGAGAAAATATCAGTGTACTTAACTAACATCCTCTTAGCCTTGTCAATTTCTTCCCTAGACAAGACATCTCGACAGTCTTCTAAAAGTGTTGACACGTTGACTCGTGCATCCGTACTAATATTCGAAGTAGTCAAGTCTTGGCATCGACGCATCCAATCCACATCTTCGCATGTGCCAATCAGTGTGCCCTTATGAATAACATGTTGCTTGTCACTAATATTTAGCACACGTACTGCAGAGATGTTAGTGGTACTCACTAGAGTTCGTGCGATCTTCCATGGAAGATCATTATCTACCCTTTCAATAAGGACACACCGATGCATTCGTCCAGAATTCTGAGGGAGACTAACTGGCATGATTGTTTCTGATCTGGGAGGAAGAACAACGTTCTTTAAGCTGTACACTTTTCCTGATGATGCTCCTTCCATGAACAGTTCTTCTTGACTACATCTCATTACACCTTGGTTGATGTCGATCTCACAACAATTATTCTTCATGAAGTCTAGGCCAAGGATGCAATCGTCAACTATATCGGCCACGATGACGTTATGCAGGTAAACTTGGTTGCCCAACTTCAACTCCACCTTCTGTTCGCCTCGGACGGGTATGCGCTGACCAGTGGCTGTTACTAGGTTTATTTGCTCACGGTTACATGCAATGTCCCTCAGGAACCGATTTGCAAGTTGGGAACTGACAACTGTGCGAGAAGCTCCCGTATCAATCGTCAGCTTACATGACGTTCCGTTGATTTCGCCTCTGATGACCAGGCTGTTCCCATCATGAGTCTGCGAGATCGAAATCCTTGGGGCTCTTTGAACACCAGCCAGCACCCGCCCCGCAGTCCTGGCGTTTACTCGTTTCCCTGCTGTTGTCGGGCAGTACTATCAACCGCCCTATTCTCCTGAGACCGCTCGTACTCACTTCCTATGCTTCGCCTAGGGCAGCTGGACCGAAGGTGACCTTTTTCACCACAGGCGTAGCATCTAGGGCTGTACCCCTTAAATCGGTCCCGCGGAGGTGATGCCACAACCTCCCGGACCCGATGAGACCGATGGTCTTGTCTCACGGCTTCCACCTCCAAAGCATGGGCCAGAGCGTCCTTGAGAGTTTCATGGTGCCCAAGTCTCACAGCAGCTCTAACTTCGAGGTCACGGATGCCATCGATAAAAGCTTGCACCAGATACCCGTCAACGAGCGCAGGTGCAGACTGGTATGCCTTACGGACCAGTTTCTCAACTTCCAGAGCCCACTGTTGCAAGTTTTCACCGACGCGTTGGGCACGATCCTTCAGCTGTGCACGAAACACGTGCTCCAGATGAGCGTCACCATATCTTGCCTCCAATGCCTCCAGCAGTTGCTCATAGGTTACCTTCTTACCGAGGGCTTCGAGGACGGTTAGAGCCTGGTCTCGAAGACCCAAGGTGAGCGCGGTCATAGCTTGTTCCTTTGTCCAGCCGTTTGCCGTCATAACAGCCTCAAACTGAATCTTGTAGGCTGACCACGAAGATGTTCCATCAAACGGCGGTACTTTGAACCCCCGTACCGAAGGAGCAGCAGTTACTATAGTCGCCGCTCCGTCTCCAACTTTAAGGTTTCCTAAGGCCTTCTTCACGTCAGCAATTTGAGTTTCGGCCTCAGTGATACGATTCTCGTGTTGAAGAACCTGATCCTTCACTACCTTGATTTCTTTGCCGAAAGTCTTATGTATGCCTTTTAACAAGAGCATCTGTTCCTCCTGGCGGCGGGCCTGCTCCTCCTTGTCCCGCTGCAGTTGCTCTTCCAAGCGGCGGGCCTGCTCCTCCTGGCGGCGTGCCTGCTCCTCCTTGTCCCGCTGCAGTTGCTCTTCCAAGCGGCGGGCCTGTTCCTCCTGGCGGCGGGCCTGCTCCTCCTGGCGGCGGGCCTGCTCTTGGAGCATTGCCATTAGGGCCATGATATCTGGAGCTGCTGCCGATGTGGACGGCGTGGTTTCCATAGCTGGCTGCTGATCTTCCGATGTAGGCAGTTGTGCACTTCCAAATCGCCTCTGATCAGCCTCTTGCTGGCGCTGACTCCTAGTTCGGATACCTTCCGTGTCTTCCTTTGGTAAAACCGGCATACTTTAATCCCACTTCTGACACCAAATTGTTACGAGCTGGGTATTAAATAAATTAAAGTACTCGATTAATTACCAAAAATAACACAATATTTATTAACCACACTTTTTACAATAAGAAATCACTAAATCACTCGTTAGTCGCACTAGAATATCTCTTCGATGTTTATCCGCTGTATCGTGAAACCATACTGCCCCTACGGCCAACACGTTCCGCTTTTATATGGCCGTGGAAATTACTCGAAAGTACGAAAAGATTCGATCGATGTTTCTAGGCTAAATAGATTACTCTAGAGCTACTTTTAGCGCCATCTAGCGTCGAGTAATCGTTATAATGCCCACAGTTGCGCGCTTTCCGACGCTAGATAGCGTTGTCCTCGATAGTTCTCGATCGTTCTCGTATAATATCTGTTCGATAAATTGTTTTGGCTGCAAGATAGTTATTGTTATCCTGTTAGGTCGTCAGTCCATACCTTGAATGTGCCTACTCATCGCACAACAGCGTTTAGAGGTAGCTTTAAGTTCGCGGCAACAAAATGTTGGAATGACTTGCCTCCACCTATGCGAAAATTTAAAACAACCCAAACATTTAAGACAAATTTAAAAGCGTTTTTATTGGATCAACAGATGTATTCCTAATTGAAATTGGTATTTGAATTGTAATTAATGGACATTGTAAACGATATTCTGCAATTATCCCGTGGTCTGCAATTATTTAAAACATTCGTACTGTATACTAAGTTTGTTTCGAAACACAAATCTTCATTTTGGTTCTTCTATTCTGGACACACGAATCACCATCAAGGTGTTGCTGAAAATCAGCGCTGTATCTGTTTATGATGCAGCATTAGGCTGAGCAGCATCTGTTTTTAATGTGCACTGCGACGCAACTTTGCATCAGTATATGTGTAAAGATATATATAAATTGTTATAACATTGATTACTGTTATTTTAAGTACTTAACTATGCTTTAAGATAATGTTTCAATACTGTTTTATGTACCATTTCATTTAATTTTCTGTCGTGTTGCAATGTCGTTAAAATAAATACTTTTTTCTTTCTTTTCTTTCTATAATTGAGTTCCATCTGGTTATGGCGCAACAATATCAATGTCCATGTTTTTGCAGATAGAATTATACTCTGCTTGGAGTCTATTTAGAGGAGAGAAATGGCCTAGGTTTGTTTTGGACCTCTTAGTTGTGAACAAGGAGTATCTAGTATCGCGTAGTATCGCGAAAGTTTATGAGAGGTCGTAATGTTAACTTTTTGTAGCAGATGAGGACAGTTTATATTACCATTAACCAATTTATGTAAAAATGATAAATCTAAAATTTTACGGCGTTTTTTTAGTGACGTTAAGTTAAAATGTATTAATCGGTTTGTTTAACCGCAAAGTTATTTTGCCAGTTTAAATTTGTATGCCCAGTGGTACATTAATCTTTTTTGCACACGTTCAATTCTATTGGAATGGACTTCATAATGCGGATGCCAAACCACACAGCAATACTCCAGAACAGACCTAACAAGACTTTCATACAATCTTAAAATAGTAGTTTTATTTTTAAAGTTCTTAGTGTTTGTCATTATAAAACCAAGAGTTTTGAGTGATTTGGAGATAATATTATCATAATGTTTCCTAAAATCAAGTTTTTTATCAAGAATGACTCCAAGGTCCCTAACGCATTCGGCTTCTTGAATACGTTGGCCAAATATTGTGTAAACCCAAGACAAGTAAGTATTACGGTTACGAGTGAATCGAATGTAGCAGCATTTATCGACATTTAGAACCATTTTATTTTCTTTGCACCAGTTAACCAAACCGTCAAGATCATCCTGCAATAACGTAATGTCTTGAAGATCCCTGATTGGTCTCATTAACTTGAGATCATCCGCGTAAAGGTACTGTTTGCTGTTTTTGAGGCAAGATGTAACGTCGTTCACAAAAATATTGAAGAATAAAGGTACCAAGTGGGAGCCCTGGGGGACACCTGAAAAATTAGAAAAAATATCTGATTCATAACCACTAACTACCACTTTGGATGTACGGTGACTTAAATATGACGAACACCATTTGTGAAAGGCGCCAGCAAAACCAAACTGCCATAGTTTCTGTAATAAGATACTGTGAGAAACCTTATCAAAAGCCTTGGAGAGGTCTGTGTAAATTACATGGACTGAATAGCGATCGTCTAATGAACGGGATATATCATCAAAAAAATCCACAAGATTGGTGCAAGTCGAGCGAGCAGAGACAAAATCATGTTGAGAGTCCGCGAGAACACTCTTAATATGCCACGTATGGACATAGTAAGGACTCTAGCAACTTTGCAAAGACAGACAATATAGTGATCGGCCTATAGTTTTTTACGTTACTTATATCTCATTGCGAATGCAGACATTATAATTCGACTAATTTCAATCTTACGTACTAACGAGGCATCTTCGTGATCTGTTTGAGCTTTTAAATTTAGTTGATTTTCTTCGCTTTAGCCTTTTTGTTGCTGCCTTTCGGTTTGGAAGGGTAAATAGCGAATAAAGCGAGCTGAACTGAACATAATAGAACAGCTACCACGTTTTGGATCTGAAAACAAAAGACAGACATTATAATAAATAATATATAATATTCACACTCGATAGATACAAAAAGAAAAGAAAAAAAACCCGGCCAAGTGCGAGTCAACATTATCTAACTACTAACTAAAACGAGCAAAAAAACACGTTTTTTGTATGGGAGCCCCTTTAAATACTTGTTTTATTTTAATTTAATTATTTATTTTTAAAGTGAATATACATCTAAACATTCTGCGAATATTTCAAGCGTCTACCTGATGCCGTTATCAATATCGAGCTAAAACGAGCAAAAAAAAACATCTGTGGCGACCTCCACATACAACATAATATACTACAACGCCATCTACCGAAGTTACACTGAACTACGGAGTAACGTACCATACGAAGAAATTGCCAATCCTGAATCGCGCAATAGATGTTACCGCGCCGATTATCATAAGTACAACATCCCAACATCAACTGTTGGGCAGTGGCCCGCCAGGCATGATCACCTTGTCTGGCCGGAGGATCCTCCCTTTGTGTTGGAGGGACATGACCATCCCCCACACATCTTTATAATACTAGCGGTGATACTAGTATAGATATATTTTTAATAAAATATTAAATTAAAAGCATAGTTCGTTATCATACTGTTGCGCCATAACCAGAAGGATCTCGTTTGTTCGAGAATAATCTAGATTGAATTGAGGACCGCGCCATCGAGTGTCGGGAAGCGCGCAACTGTGGGCATTATGACGATCTCTCGACGCTAGATGGCGCCACAAGTAGCTCTAGAATAATCTATTTAGCCTAGAAACATCGATCGAATATTTTCGTACATTCGAGTTATTTCGACAGCCATATAAAAGCGGAACGTGTTAGCCGTAGGGGCAGTATTGTTTCAAGATACAGCGAATAAACATCGAAGAGATCTTTTAGTGCTGCTAACGAGTGATTATATATATTGTGTATATTTTTGGTAATCAATCGACTACTTTAATTTATTTAATACCCAGCTCGTAACATTACGTTTAATAAATAATGAGCATAATAAATAAATAGTCCTTGGGCTTCTCATTTCATACATTATCGAATTTTATTACACTTTGTTGTATGAATCGTGGTTTATGGCAAGCTTATATAATTTATTCCACATACGTGTTTCTGAGTGGTATTAAATAGTTGATAATGAAACGTCATAAATTGACACACCTTTTACCGTGTTAGATTTTAGTTTTTGTAAAAACTAGCTGAATCCCGCGGTACGAAAATAACCGCGGGCAACGCCGCGAGGCGAAAAATCTTTATAAATTGTAGCCTGTGTGTTATTCTGATGGCTATAAGTCGATATCGATAAGTCGAATCGCCGATAGTAGGAGCACAATCCCAAAAATGCTCTTACTTGGGTCTTATCTCTCGGAACTGGCCAATCCTTGACGGCAGCGATCTTTTGCGGATCTGTTTGAACACCCTCTTCCGAAACCACATATCCTAAAAAGCTAACCTGCCGTTTGAAAAATGAACACTTTTTAGGACTTAACTTTAGGTTGGCACTTCGGATTTTCGATAATACGCGCTCCAGGTTTCGAATGTGTTCTTCAAACGTACGGCCTACGATGACAATGTCATCCAAATAGACCAGGCAGGCATCTCCAGTTAATCCGGTGAGTACTGATTCCATCAGTCTTTCAAAAGTTGCTGGCGCGTTACATAATCCAAAGGGCATTACTTTGAACTGCCACAATCCTTTCCCTGTCAAAAATGCAGTCTTCTCTTTGTCCTTGGGATCAATTTCTACCTGCCAGTATCCACTTTTTAAATCCAAGGTGCTAAACCACTTAACCCCTGTTAGCATGTCCAGAGTGTCATCTATTCTAGGTAGTGGATAGCTGTCCTTCTTCGTAATGTCGTTTAGACGGCGGTAGTCAACACAAAAACGCATGCTGCCATCCTTTTTCTTTACAAGCACTACAGGTGAACACCATGGGCTGGATGAAGGCTCTATAACGCCATCCCTGACCATTCCATCAATCATGGTTTGCACTTCCTGTTCTCGTGCTACTGGTAGTCTTCTTGGTCGCTGACGAATAAGCAACTCATTCCCAGTGTTTATTTTGTGTTGAACCAAATCAGTCTTTCCAATATCAGCGTCATTAGTAGAGAAAATATCAGTGTACTTAACTAACATTCTCTTAGCCTTGTCAATTTCTACCCTAGACAAGACATCTCGACAGTCTTCTAAAAGTGTTGACACGTTGACTCGTGCATCCGTGCTAATATTCGAAGTAGTCAAGTCTTGGCATCGACGCATCCAATCCACATCTTCGCAAGTGCCAATCAGTGTGCCCTTATGAATAACATGTTGCTTGTCACTAAGATTTAGCATACGTACTGCAGAGATGTTAGTGGTATTTACTAGAGTTCGTGCGATCTTCCATGGAAGATCATTATCTACCCTTTCAATAAGGACACACCGATGCATTCGTCCAGAATTATGAGGGAGACTAACTGGCATGATTGTTTCCGATCTGGGAGGAAGAACAAAGTTCTATAAGCTGTACACTTTTCCTGATGATGCTCCTTCCATGAACAGTTCTTCTTGACTACATCTCATTACACCTTGGTTGATGTCGATCTTACAACAATTGTTCTTCATGAAGTCTAGGCCAAGGATGCAATCGTCAACTATATCGGCCACGATGACGTTATGCAGGTAAACTTGGGTGCCCAACTTCAACTCCACCTTCTGTTCGCCTCGGACGGGTATGCGCTGATCAGTGGCTGTTACTAAGTTTATTCGCTCACGGTTACATGCAATGTCCCTCAGGAACCGATTTGCAAGTTGGGAACTGACAACTGTGCGAGAAGCTCCCGTATCAATCGTCAGCTTACATGACGTTCCGTTGATTTCTCTGACCAGACCTGATTGTCTGATGACCAGGCTGTTCCCATCTTGAGTATGCGAGATCGAAATCCTTGGGGCTCTTTGAACACCAGCCAGCACCCGCCCCGCAGTCCTGGCGTTTACTCGTTTCCCTACTGTTGTCGGGCAGTACTATCAACCGCCCTATTCTCCTGAGACCCCTCGTATTCACTTCCTATGCTTCACTTAGGGCAGCTGGACCGAAGGTAACCTTTTCCACCACAGGCGTAGCATCTAGGGCTATACCCCTTAAATCGGTCTCGCACAGGTGATGCCACAACCTCCCGGACCCGATGAGACCGATGGTCTTGTCTCACAGCTTCCACCTCCAAAGCATGGGCCAGAGCGTCCTTGAGAGTTTCATGGTGCCCAAGTCTTACAGCAGCTCTAACTTCGAGGTCACGAATGCCATCGATGAAAGCTTGCACCAGATTCCCGCCAACGAGCGTAGGTGCAGACTGGTATGCCTTACGGACCAGTTTCTCAACTTCCAGAGCCCATTGTTGCAAGTTTTCACCGATGCATTGGACACGATCCTTCAGCTGTGCACGAAACACGTGCTCCAGATGAGCGTCACCATATCTTGCCTCCAATGCCTCCAGCAGTTGCTCATAGGTAACCTCCTTATCGAGGGCTTCGAGGACGGTTAGAGCCTGGTCTCGGAGACCCAAGGTGAGCGCGGTCATAGCCTGTTCCTTAGTCCAGCCGTTCACATTCATAACAGCCTCAAACTGGATCTTGTAGGCTGACCACGAAGATGTTCCATCAAACGGCGGTACTTTGAACCCTCGTACCGAAGGAGCAGCAGTTACTGTAGTCGCCGCTCCGTCTCCAACTTTAAGGTTTCCTAAGGCCTTCTAAACGTCAGCAATCTGAGTTTCGGCCTCAGGGATACGGTTCTGGAGTTAAAGAACCTGATTCTTCACCACCTTCAGTTCTTTGCCGAAAGTCTCATGTATGCCTTTTAACAAGAGCATCTGTTCCTCCTGGCGGCGAGCCTGGTCCTCCTTGTCTGCAGCTGTTCCTGCAAGCGGTGGGCTTGCACCTTCTGGCGGCGGGCCTGCTCCTCCTGATGGCGGACCTGCCCCTCCTGGCGGCGGGCCTGATCCTCCTTGTCCCGCTGCAGCTGCTCTGCCAAGCGGCGGGCCTGCTTCTCCTGACGGCGGATCTGCTCCTCCTGACGGCGGGCCTGCTCCTCCTTGTCCCGCTGCAGCTGTTCTTCCAAGCGGCGGGCCTGCTCCTCCTGACGGCGAGCTTGCTCCTGGAGCATTGCCATTGGGGCCGTGATATCTGGCGCTGCTGCCGATGCCGATGTGAACGGTGTGGTTTCCATCGCTGGCTGCTGAACTTCCGATGTAGGCAGTTGTGCGCTGCCAAATCGCCTCTGATCAGTCTCTTGCTGGCGCTGACTCCTAGTTCGGATACCTTACGTGTCTTCCTTTGGTAAAACTAGCATACTTTAATCCCACTTCTGACACCAAATTGTTACGAGCTGGGTATTAAATAAATTAAAGTAGTCGATTAATTACCAAAAATAACACAATATTTATTAACAACACTTTTTACAATTGCAAATCACTAAATTACTCGTTAGAAGATCTCTTCGATGTTTATCCGCTGTATCGTGAAACAATACTGCCCCTACGGCCAAGTTGCGCGCTTTCCGACACTAGATGGCGTTGTCCTCAATAGTTCTCGATTGTTCTCGTACAAACGAGTTCCATCTGGTTATGGCGCAACAATATTATACATAAAAAACACCCAAACTCCAAAACAAATATTTGCAGATCCACATTTGGTCCGACCCGGTCTGATGCGATCCCTCAGAGAAACGCCGAGCATAGCCCTCTCCATAGCACGCTGAGCTACTTTAAACTTGTGAAGACGTGCCGTAAGTGTCCACATTTTGGCTCCGTAAGTCATGACGGGTAGGACGCACTAATTAAAGACTTTTCTCTATTGGCAAGTCACTGCCTTCTATTACAAAGCTGACAATATCGATTTGGGTTTTGGAGGTCAGATGGCAGTAATTCCGTGGATGCTGATATTCTGCTAATAAGCGATAAGATTGGCGATTGATGTTACGAAATGTGAGATTAAGAAAGGCTAGGCTAATTAAGGGGAAAAATCGTGAACTAAAACTACGAAATTTAGAGAACCATGTTTTGGCTATACTGTAGAAAGATTTATATTTTTCATCCTATTCATCTTATGGGTGTCGTCAGAGTAAAAGATTAAATTATGCAGGACGACAGCACTGCAAAGAGAAGGAAAAATTTACACATTTAGCAACCCGTCTGGCCAACCTTTAACAGTCCACTACTGCACATATGCCTCTCTTCATAAAGGAAATTTCGCCCTAATATATCACGCTGGCCAGGTTAGATTGTTTCAAGTATACCTTAATCGCCTCCTACGATACCCATAGGATGAATAGCTATGACGTCTCACAGATAAGATATACAGGTAATCAAAATAAAAATTCGTTTTTATCATTATACATGTACCTACATTCTACAATAATAATGTCGTTCTAGTCTACTGAGTTTCTAATTTTGCAAAAAACAATTTCCTGCACATGCATTTTGTATGTTATTTATTCATTAATTTAAAAAATGATTGTTATGAATTGAATAAATTGATTCCAAAAATATAAATATACGTAAATACGAATGTAAATATGCTCACTGATTCTAGTAAGTTCTACGGAGGTGGACGTCATGATATTGTTATCAACATTATTTGTTATTTTTACTTTTTGTTTTAGTGTCGAAGTAAGTAGTTTACAATGTTTAACAACATATCTATTATTTTTCTGCAACGTGTGCTCATAAAGGACGAAAGAGAGAAATTCTTGTCTTGGGTTGGCCGACATCTTATGTCTCTGACCAAAAAAAAAACAATAAAATATTACAATGTGTATTCAAAATTCAAAATTCATTTATTTAGTTAAAAAGGTAAAATAATTCACAATTTAAATTTTTAAATTTATAAATATAGTACGTTAATTGTTATTTGCCAGAACTAGATTGAATCTGTGTCTCGGGCGGCTGTATGTCTCTATATAAAATTAAAAGCTCCTTTTATCAACAACCCATAACTTCTCACTGCTGGACTCAGGTCCTCTCAGGAGAGGGTTAAGGCCATACGTCCTAACACTGGCCAAGTGCGGTTTGGGGACTGGCAAGACAACGTAGTAGCTACGTAATCTTGCCATTGGATGTTTTTAAGCCGCCCAAGGATCTCCAAACTAAGCTTCACGACTGTTATCCTACGATAACAACCGGGATCGACTTCTTAACGTGACCTCCGAATCACGTCCCTCCAATACAACTCCTTTACTGATCATCATTTTACCGTTGATTTTTATCTACACAGTACCTTTTTGGGATGTTTATTTTCGAACGGAAAGATCATTTTTAGAATTTAAACAAACATAAAACGCACCTAAACCGAACACAAATAACCCTGAATTAGAACAATAATTTGTTGTTTACATAAAGGGTTTTCCAGGATCTACCCCAGAACATTCATTACAGTAGGAAGCAGCCTAGACCGGTTAAGCCACTATGTCATCCTCGCAGTTATCAATGGTCTTTAAGAAAAGCTTCTCCTTAGCATGGAGGTTTTGTTCACCGTACCAGCTGGCTCCATTAGCCGTCTCTTATGATATCCATACGAGCGTGACACTTCGTATTCTTAATCTTTATTTTTCAGTGCATGTTTGTGAAGTTTGAACGCGCTAATGTAACATATCTGAATGACGATTACATGTTCAACACTACTGTGTTCGTCAGGAGGTACAGCAGGAAATCCCCATACTGCTTGCACATTATTGCAAACACCAGACATCTATGGAATAACAATGTATCGGTAAAAGCCTACTTCAAGTAATCTGATTATTAAGCTGACCTTGTTATCACCCATACACCATACATAACTCTTTATATTTTCATTTTTAGTCTTTCTATTGCTAGTGTGAGGAGGAACATCCTTTTTATATGATTTAGCTGCTAAAATGACTCTGCACTGCCTGATGGAAAATCCAAGAATCCAAGAGTGGTGGTCACCATCCTCAATGCGAACAAGGACAGTGCAGCATGGTGACCAACACTATGGCGGCCTAGTAAGATGCTTTTTCACGCCTCTCTTAAAGGACCCGCTATCATAGTGGGACGGAAACACGAGCGTGCGCTGGTAGTGAGTTCCAGGTTTTAACCGCTCGGCACAGGAAGAAAGAACCGACTCGATGAGTGCGAGAGTATATGTCTACCACTCTGAAGCGGTGACTTCCAGGACCTGTATGTATTGTCATGTAGAGGAAGGGAGAAGGGGAGACCAGTTGGAAGAGCTCTTCAGAACACATCTCCCCAAATGCGAACTTTGCATTAAACCCGTTGCATGAAACCGGTATAGTTTATCATCTTAATTGTTATACTTTTGATTTCGTGGAAAATAGTCAATAACGCAAAGATTAACCTTTTGAAGTTCAATCAGACGACGTCAGTTTCAGGAGAAACAGTTCAATAAAATCTTTACAAGTCCTTAATTATTGTCTAATGATCGTTTTCCAGGTGGATCTGATTTTCAACCAGTTTCTTCATAATGAATATCGACGATCGTTTGTAGAAATGCATTACAAGTTCTGTGACTTTATAAGAGATGAACCATATGCGGGTGGTATGTTGAAATTGTTTGGGATGGTCTGTCCTCTGAAACCTGTAAGTAGCAACAAGTTTAATGAAAACTAACGATATTTAATAAAACAAGATCATAACTATCTTAGTATTTGTACCATTCGAATGATAAACTAGAAAAAAATAGAGTGGGGTAGGATTCAAAGCACCCGTACAGCAATAGGGATAGCAATGCTTGGGTTTCTCAGCATGATCGGAACTGACAATAGGAGACCCGCAGACGAATTAAGGTCACCGACATTGCCCGGAGAATTACCAAACTTAACTGGCAATAATGTGGGGGACACATTGTTTGAATGATGGCTGATAAGGGCTTGAATGAAGACTATCGGGGGAAACCATTGCATCCCTATGTCGTGCTGCCAACAGCAAGGGTCAGGTTGTGTCAAAACTTGAGTGAGGCCTGTTTATTGCTACATATATGAGGTTATCCGCGTACATCTAAACGCATATACAAGGTTATTCGTTCTTAGTACAAAAGCCGAAAAACCTCAAGCTTATTATAAGAATAATAAATAAAAACAGAAAATAAACATTCACTAAGCTATTCAGGATTAGTTAGAATAGTTTATTATTAAGCAAATTCAGAAAATACATTCTTCTACCTGATTGTGTTATATGAATACGTACTTTTAATTAAAGGTATAAATTTAAATACATTGTTTAGGCTCTTTTATTTAAAGTAGGTATAAATCTGTTTTCCATTTACTCGAAACCATAGTTTTTGTGGCTATCGCATTCTACGACCGTGCCGTACTTTTTGAATAGCGGTCTGAGATCGGTGTTTTGTCGGTAAGAATCCCGACGAAGATTTTGAAAGTACCGGGGCGGATGACCGTCATTTTAGAGTCTCAGATGTAATGCTATACTAAAGTTAAGCACAATAACACAAACGAACAGCCGATTCCTATTTTTGAGGCTTTATGCTGTAATTAAGACCACAAAAACTAATATTATAAATCTGAAGAGTTTGTCTGTTCGGTTGACTGTTCGAATTAAGAATTATTTTAGTGTCGAATAACTTATTTATCGATAAAGGCTAGAGCTAAAGCTATTATAACATCCAGGTACGATTTTGAAAAACGCAGATGAACTTTTCAGGCTATTATATCATAGGGAATACGGCTTAAAATAACACTTTCATTACCTTTTTAATGTGATTAGTGTAATGCTTTCGAATTGATTCAAATATTTTATTTATTATTTTATCTAGGGGTTCATAGCGCTCACGAATATGACGGCACCTACCCAGCAATTTCCGAACGTATTTCCTTTTGAAAAAGGCCGCATCGACGCCTCCCTCGTCGTTACGGCCACTAAAGAGCCAATATTCAGTTTCTATGTAGAAGCTACTTTTAAACAATAAAATGTGTTTAAGAAGTTTTACTTGTTTGTTTTTGTTTTGTATTATTGAACAGTGGGCAAACGAGCAGACGTATCACCTGATGGTAAGCGATTACCGCCGTCCATGGATACCCGTAACACCAGAGGCGTCATAAGTGCGTTGCAGACCTTTGGGGAATGGGAAAGGGGGTTGGGGGGATGGGGATGTAAACACATACATATTTTACATAGAAAACACCCAAACTCCGAAACAAATATTTGCAGATCATACAAACATTTGGTCCGACCCGGGAATCGAATCCGAGAGCTCAAGCTTAGCAGTCGCATATGCTACTACGCCACCGAGACAGTCAAATTGATACTTGCTTGCCATGCCCAAAATGGGTAAATTTGATAAATTAAAGTCAGGGGCTATCCATATGCTACGTCTCACGTTAAGAGGGAGGAAGAGGGGCCAAGTGATGTGTCCTAAACTTCGTGACGTCACATTTCCAAATCTATTATTATAATCGGGGGAGGGCAAAAAATCATAAAATTCGTGTGACGTAATTTATGGATGGCCCTTACTGTGTTGTACTGTACTTCAATTGCGTGTCCCCTAACTATATTTTTGTCGATAAGAGTCCAACAGACCTCCTTCGCAATGGGCGCAGAACACTCATAATGTGTGTAATGAGACAAATACTCCCATGTCACACAAATAGTGTGATAATTTTGATTGTTTTACTACAGTACAATTTAAAATGTTCAATCACGGTTAGCCCAGTGGTTGAAACAATCGCCACGCCGCTTTCTATTACGCCAAGCGGCGCGGGTTCAAATCCTACATGGGACGATACTTTGTGTGGTCTACAAATTGTTATTCTGAGTCTGGGTTTTATTTTTGTCCGTTACAAGTATGTTTGTAAAGTCCCCCATGACACAGGTTGTATATTTCTAATGCATGCATATATATAAATAATTTAATGAAGAATAAAATTGATCTTAATTAATATTCCGTTGATTTGAACGACTAGACAGTCGAATTTTATACAATATAATATTATCTTACAATAATTTATATAAAATTAAATCGTACTTGTATAAACAACATATTGTCGGAATAAAATAACAATTTATTACAAATGATTCACAAAATAACATGATTTTCCAATTATAAATAAAAATATTTACTAAAATATTTATTAGATTTGTACACTTCTGGGCATATCCACCGATAGCTGATCAACTCTTTTGTATCTGTTAGATAACTACAGGTATCGGTATACAACAATAAGGACACTAATTTGAACGACAGACAACCGCCTCTTGACGTAACTGATACACTTTTACAGAACAATAAATATTTCATAATCATCAACAACTCACAATGTCCCACTGCTGAGCTCGGGTCTCCTCTCAGGAGAGGGTTAAGGTATTATCGATAGATAATGCTTTCCCATCCCTATCACTGTATCGAATCAAATTCGATTTATAAAAAAATATTCGACAACACTTTTATTCTGTAAAACAAAAGTTATATCGAAAATATCAATACAATCAATTTAGTGAGTAATTCATTTCGGAAATATGGTTAACCTATTCTTGTAAGATATAGGTCTTATAAGTATAGAGAAGAGAAGAGGGCGCTGCAGTGCCACGATAAACATCGACTGTGTATTTAAAAAGTTATAAAAACAGATAAAGTGCATAAAACTGTGAAAAAGTGAACAAAAAGAACATCTCCTGCGTTAATTCAACTGGTGAAATAATAGAACTAATAAAAAACACTAGAAAAATGGACAAAAATTGTTAAATAAACAGACTTGTAAACCGGTGACATATTTTCAGAAAGTGAAGGTACTTTTGACCCGGCAATAGCCGGTGTTATATGATCAACTATTGGGCATCTTGTTTTCATATTGGGGCAGTGCATGCAGTGAATAGTTACATTAAAAAGTAAAAGTGAAATATCATACCCTATACTCTATGCGCTGTAGCATGGTGCGGGTGACAGTTTCAGTAACACTTCGTTTCACTCTTGATAGTTGCCGCGATTTATAAATTATGACTGAGTATTTCAGCTGTACCACATTCGCAATATATTAAATAATTAATAACTGTAGTAAATTAAATTAAACCAAACCAGAATGTTCTAATCTACAAATAAAATCAAATTTAATGAAAAATTAAGCAGTGTTATGCGTATGACGTAACGCCATAGAAGTATTTAGTGATGGAATGTGCTGCTACGATGGATAGTCGATATTTTTCATAATAAAAAACGGTAATTTTTAATTGTTAAAATTGGTCTATAATTATAGTAGTATATATTATAGTAAGGTTGCTTAAAAGGTTGCTAAGTAAAAATTCATTTTATTCGTCCAAATTCATTTCAAAGTCGTCATATCAGAGTCAGGAACATCTGAATTGTCACTCAATTCATCATCTGAGTCTGTGACGGATATTATTAACGAACAACAACCTCCCTGGTCTGACTATCCAAAACAGTTTATTTTTGTATGCTTAGACATGGTAATAACAACGAACTCAACAAACAAATAACAGTTACACTGCACAACTGAATAACACACTCATTTTCATAACAATATTAAAGAGAACTAGATTTATGCTGCGAGTATCGTATGCGATAAAAATTAATTGCATAACGTCACATCCCTTAGTTATGTGATACTGATAGATGTCAACGTCGTACAGGCAAATGTCACCTGCACCATGCTACAGCGCAACGAGTATAGGAACTGGAAGATTAAAATCATCCCCCACGTTTTTGATGAAAGCGCCATCTACCGACGACGGTATTAACGTGGATCGATCCTTGCTTGGCTGAGTGTGCGGAAGGCGACGAATGCCTTAAAAGAGGACTAATACTATTTTCGCCAACGCCATCTAACAGCAAATTATATTAGGTCTTTACCTATGAAATTGCCGTTTTGTATGCAATAAGTGAAAGTACTTATTTTTTCAAACTTTTTTATTTCTGTTATTCGAAGTAATCACCCATGCAATCAACGCATCTTTGCCAACGCATTGGCAGTTTATTGATGCCTTTCTTGTAAAAATCAGCTGGACGGGAGACAACAAACTCTTCAAAGGCATTTTGTACTGCCTCTCGGGAATTGAATTTTTTACCCACTAAAAAGTTGTCTAAATTTTGGAAAAAGTAATAGTCGGTAGGTGCAAGGTCTGGTGAGTATGGCGAATGAGGGAGAGCTTCGAACCCCAGCTCTTGCAGCTTGGAGACTGTCTGTTGCGAAGTATGGGGTCGCGCGTTGTCGTGAAGGAGCAGTGGGGACGACCGATTGACCAAAGCTGGTTGCAGATGTGCAAGCTTCTCCATCATTCTCTCCAGTTCTTCACAGTACACATCTGTATTAATGCTCATGCCGTTTTGTAAAAAGCTGTGGTGAATCACACCCGCACTAGACCACCAAACAGTGACCATCACCTTTTTAGGGGTCATTTTTGGTTTAGGGCATTGCTTTTGTGCTGAACCAGGGTCTAACCAACTTGCTGAGCGCTTTCGATTGTCGAACAGAATCCATTTTTCATCGCACGTAACTATTCGTTTCAAAATTCCTTCATTTCTTTGCCTGTTGAGCAGCGAAAGGCAGGTCTCGACGCGTACGTTGCGCTGGCGATCGTTAAGGTCGTGGGGCACCCATCTATCAAGCTTTTTTACCTTGCCAATTTGTCGCAAATGGATCAATATTGTTTTGATGCTTACATTAAAAGCTGCTGCTAGCTCAGCTGTAGATTGTGTTTCGTCAGCTTCCACAATCGCCTTTAATTCATTATTGTTAACCAAAGTCTCCGGACGACCACGAGCTTCATTTTTGAAGTCAAAATTTCCAGAACGGAACCAGGAAAACCAATAAAGGGTTGTGCGTTCGTTTGTACAGTTCTCTCCGTAAACGTTTTTGATGTTACGTGCCGTTTGTGTCGCGTTGGTGCCACGACGGAACTCATATTCCATAATTACACGAATTTTTAAAGTATCCATTATGACGAAAAATGTTCAAATGTAATGAAAATACAACGCTAATCAAAAAACAAAAGACTGAGTTTGTAAATAGAATGTCATGGTTTTAAAACAAAATTAATTTGAATTTAGAATACAGAGCCATTACAAACTTTTTTTTATTTGAAATGACCAGTACTGAAGAAACGCAATTTCATAGGTAAAGACCTATTATAATACCAAGTCTAATACCAAGTCTAATAACCAACCAACTGTCGGTTTCAAGTTCAAGTTTCGACCGGGTTCAAGTTTTATGTTTTGCTCACAAGGCGTCGCCACTTGTATGTAAGCAAAGATATTTTTCACAAAACCATAATTGAAATTTAATTAAAAAATATTAAAGAAATTGAACGATGGAAGAAATAATGGCAACACTACGCTTAATTCAAAAAGATCTCGAAAACCAAAAAAATACTATAAAAGAAAACGGCGTAGAAATTGCAAAAACAGTGACACAAAGCATGAATTTAATTTTGGACGAAAAACTTAATCACCTGGATCAAAAATACGCAACCCTAAATGAACAAATTCAAAAACAAGAACAAAAGCTGAATATATTGGAAAAACAGGCAAGACACCGAAATATTGTATTTTTTGGCATCGAAGAACGAAACACACCATTGTCTTACTCTGATTTGGAAACGGAAATTATTAGTTTCATATCAAGATATTTCTAAATAGAAATAGATCGTAATGAAATACAAGAAATCAGAAAAATAGGCAAAAAGATGGAAAAACCGGCCCGTAGTGGTCACACTGACAACCGTTGGGAAAAAAAATTGAAATTTTTCAACAAAAAAGCTTTTGAAAGATACAAACTATTACATCAAGGACGATTACCCACAGCATATTTTGGAGAAAAGGAGAATGCTACAGGAACAACTAAACATTGAACGGGAAAAGGGTAACAAAGCTATATTAAAATATGACAAAATAATTTTATTATAATTGGAAAACAAGAGGCAAATAACACATCGGGAAACAATAAAAGATCCCTCCCAACATCGCCTCATGAAACCTATAACCGCAACAAAGCAACGCCTAGTACTCAACCAACCAAGAAAAATAAACGTACATCAAGCATCTCCCAAAACCTAACCGATTATTCAGAAGATATAGTCAAACCAGGGATACTCAACTACCTAGTGAATAAAAATCAAACCAACCAAGTTTTGTCTAAAATTAATCAAAACAAATAGCAATCGGCACCCCCTCTCAAAAACAAAACAAATAAAAAAGGCAACAAAGAAAACTATCTTCCAAGCCGGCTGGTCACCGTGGAAGAGAATGACCACCACCCTCCAAAGAAACAATTAAAAATAAACCCAAAACCCTGTAATTTCTCCACAAACAAGTTATACATAGCAACATACAACGTCAAGACACTCTCTTCACATGGAAAACTGTTAGAACTTGAAGAAGCTCTAAAAGATATAAAATATGACATAATAGGTTTGTCAGAAGTCAGAAGATTGGGTAGCCAAATTGAAGAATATGAGAACACGGTATTATGCTATGTAGGCTCCACGCCGGGACTCTACGGAGTTGGGTTCCTAATAAAGAAGTCCTTAAAACATAATATTGAACGATTTATAGGTTTCACGGAAAGAGTCGCTCTGTTAAACCTCAATATTCAAGGCTGTACTATAAGCATTATACAAGCCTATGTCCCCACGTCTCTATCAAGTGAGGAGGAGATAACAGAGTTCTATCAAAAATTGGACATAGCAATACAGACATCTTCTTCTAAAAACCTTATAATAATGGGAGATTTTAATGCAAATATAGGACAACCACTGAAAGATGAGTATAAATTACAGAAAAATATGGATATGGAAATAGAAACAATAGAGGTCAAAGATTGATGGATTTTGTTTTGAAAATAGACTCTCAGTTATTAATACTTATTTCAAAAAAAGAATAGGTCGCAGGTGGACCTGGCGTTCACCCAGCGGAGCATTCAAAAATGAAATTGATTATATACTATCGAATCAACCTAAGCTATTCCAGAACATAGAAACACTAAACTTAAACTTCTCTATAGACCATAGAATGGTAGGAGGCACGATAACTTTAAAAGTAGCAAGTAAAAGTCGAATCAAATTCACCAACAACCAAAATAGTACTTTAAAAATGAAAGAAGAAATTGAAGCGTACAAGCAAAATCTAATGCACCATACATTAAACTTAGTTGATTGTGCTGTGAATACGACAGTACAGGAATATTATGACAAAATACTACATTCTATCAACGTCAGTCTACAACAAGCACGACAAGTTAAGAACACCTCTGTAGGACACAAAATTTTCTGAGAGCGGACAATTACATTGCTTAATAGAAGACAAATATTACAAAAATCGCCTAACAAGACTCGCTCGGAAAAAAACGAACTTAGCGCCCTATACAAATTAATAAGCAAATGCATAAAACATGATTACGAAAAGTACAGGCAGGAAAAAATACAGACTCATCTTACTCAAGGCAAAAGTTTCAAAAAAGCGATAAAAGAACTCCGAACAAATAAGACTTGGATCGAGGGACTGAATCAATCAGGACGAACGACACACAACCGTAGAGAAGTACTTAATATCGCAACTAAATTCTATGAAAACCTTTACAATACGACTGCACAACAGACAATTGACAGCAAACAATAAGCACACAACAGTCACGGCAACCTAAAAAGTAAAATTAACTCTATCCATGAAATGGAAATTATACAAGCAGCTAATAAGTTAAAATCGGAAAAGAGCCCAGGCCCGGACTTCATTACTAATGAAGCAATTAAGCATGGGTGTGAAATAATAGCATCACCTATGGCATCATTGTTTAATTTGATACTCAAAACTGCAAACACACCTGTACAATGGTCAGAATCCAATATAATATTGCTCTATAAAAAAGGAAACCCTAATGACATCGGAAATTACAGACCAATAAGCCTTCTACCGACTGTGTACAAGCTCTTCTCTTCCATAATAAACCAAAGAATATCTATAACTTTAGAAAAGAGTCAACCCACAGAGCAAGCTGGTTTTCGCAAAGGATTTTCAACTATTGATAACATACACACTCTGGAACTTATTATCGAAAAATATCAAGAAAACCAAAGACCGCTCTACATAGCCTACATAGACTACCAGAAGGCTTTTGACACAATTTCACACACAAGTCCATATACTTGTGTGTGAAATTGTGTAAGCATTGAATAAACAAGGAGTAGAAAATGAATACATACAAGTAATAAAAAACATATACAATAACTGCGTAAGTAGAGTCAAGCTGGAATCCACTGGCCCTGATTTCAACATCAATAGAGGAGTAAGACAGGGTGTCCTATTATCTCCAAAGCTGTTTATTGCGGTTTTAGAATTAGTTATAAATAAATTGGACTGGAAAAAGTATGGCTTGCATATCAGAGGAAAATTTATAAATCATTTACGATTCGCGGACGACCTGATATTGTTATCTGAAACAAATGGCATCCTAGAGCGCATGATACAATCCCTACACGAAGCTAGCCGACAAGTCGGACTGGAAATAAACTTAACAAAGACAAACATTTATAAAAGAGGCATCTTACTGGAACACGAACCAATACAGTACGTGGAACAATATATATATATGGGAAAATAGATAACATTGAACAGTAATAGCAACGAATTAGAGGTAGAGCGTAGATCAAGAATTGCGTGGAATAAGTTCTGGAGTTACAGAGAAGTGATGAAAAGTAACATGTCAATAGAAGTGAAAAAGAAAATGATGGACACTTGTATTTTATCATGTCTTACATATGGTTACCAGACATGGAAATTCACCAATAACATCAAGAGTAAAATAACAACGTGTCAGAGAGGAATGGAACGCAGCATGCTAAATATAAGAAAAACACACAGAATCCGTCATACAAAAATAAGAAAAATGACTAAAACAGTAGATGCTCTCAAATATGCTCAAAGATTGAAATTCAAAGGGGCTGGTCACGTAGCACGATTAAAAGATAAAAGATGGACATATGAAGTAACTTCATGGGACGGCCCTGAGGGCAAGCGGCGTGTTGGTAGACCACACACGCGTTGGGAGGACGACCTCAAAAAAGTCGCAGGACCACATTGGATTAAACTAGCCAGAGACAGAGACGAGTGGAAATCTTTGGAGGAGGCCTTCACCTGAGAGGGGTCCATGCATAAAAAAATTATAATAATTACATAGATATAATAGATACGAGTATATTAAAAACATAAATTGATAATAATAGAGAGAATAATTTAATAATAATTGATTTATGCATGACTGAATTGAATTGAATTGTAATAATCTAAATAAGAATCAAAATCTAGAATAATTTTAATCTATTATTAAATAGCATACCATTTATAAAACCAATATGTTATGTAAAAATTACTTGTTAAATGCATGGAATAAAAGGCTTTTTTATTTTTATTTTTTATTTTATTATTCTTGTACTTGTTGTAAAACCATTACATTTATACTAATAACCGATTAGATTGGCGATTGATGTTACGAAATGTGAGATTGAGAAAGGCTAGCCTAATTTAGGAGAAAAATCGTAAACTAAAACTACGAAATTTAGAGAATTATGTTTTGGCTAAACTGTAGAAACATTAATAATTTTCACACATTTAGCAACCCGTCTGACCAACCTTTAACAGTCCACTACTGCACTTAATACTGCACTTCATAAAGGAAGTTTTACCCTAATATATCACGCTGGCCAGGTTAGATTGTTTCAAGTTTCCCTTAATCGTCTCTTACGACACCCATAGGATGAATAGAATAGAATTCTGGGGTAGATCCTGGAAAACCCTATACATTCTAGAAGTGTGCATGTTCGTAAAAACAAACCCTGCACTGTTTCCCCGCCTGGCAGACGTAGTCAAGCGTAACAGGCGTGGCGACAGTAAGCTCCGTATGCAGACCGCTAAAACTTCTCTAATGGGCAATAGTCTTTTTAGCATGGCACCTAAAATTTTTATTAAAATACCAGCACCGTATAAAGACCTCAAAAAAAATAACTTTAAACATAAGCTTAAAGAAATATTCGTACAGAAAGCCTACTATAGTATTGGGGAGTTTATGGCCGATACTATTAATTAAGCCTCATAATGGTCATAATGTTTTGTGCATGTGTTTAAAATTTGTAACTGTTTTATTTACTTTTATTTTTGATTATTGTTTTCTTTTATTTAATATTTGACGTTAATGTAATATGACAACATGACATTTTTATTAGAATAAAAAATTTGTACGCCAGCTATGAAGAAACAAACAAAACATGTTTTTAAGTACTGTACTGTATTTTATACTATGACATCTTGTTCACACATGTTTTATGCAAATAAACTTATCTTATCTTATCTTATCTTATAGGTATGACGTCTCACAGATAAGATATACAGGTAATCAAAATAAAAATTAGTTTTTATCATTATACATGTACTCGTACATTCTACAATAATAATGTCGTTCTAGTCTACTGAGTTTCTAATTTTGCAAAAATCAATTTCCTGCACATGCATTTTGGATGTTATTTATTCATTAATTTAAAAAATGATTGTTATGAATTGAAAAAATTGATTCCAAAAATATAAATATACGTAAATACGAATGTAAATATGCTCACTAATTCTAGTAAGTTGTACGGAGGTGGACGTCATGATATTGTTATCAACATTATTTGTTATTTTTACTTTTTGTTTTAGTGTCGAAGTAAGTAGTTTATAATGTATTACAACATATCTATTATTTTTCTGCAACGTGTGCTATTTGCTCATAAAGGATGAAAGAGAAGAATTCCCGCGCCGCGAGTTGGCCGACATCTGATGTCTCGAACCAAAAAAGACAATAAAATATCGGGCAATTTTTCATTAAATATGCTAGTGGCGTCCTAAAAGCTCCTTTTATCAACAACCCATAACTTCTCACTGCTGGGCTCGGGTCCTCTCAAGAGAGGGTTAAGGCCATACGTCCCAACACTGGCTAAGTGCGGTTTGGGGACTGGCAAGATAACGTTGTGGCTATGTGATCTTGCCGTTGGGTGTTTTAACCCGCCAAGGGTCTCCAAACTAAGCTTCACGACTGTTACCTTATGATAACAACCGGGACCGACTTCTTAACGTGACCTCCGAATCACGTCCGTCCAATACAACTCCTTTTCTGATCATCATTTTACCATCGATTTTTTTCTGCAAAGTACCATTTTGGGATGTTTATTTTCGAACGGAAAGATTATTTTTAGAATTTAAACAAACATAAACCGCACCTAAACCAGACACAAACAATCCAGAATTAGAACAATAATTTGTTGTTTACATAAAGGATCCAGGATCTACCCCAGAACATTCATTACAGTAGGAAGCAGCCTAGACCGGTTAAGCCACTATGTCATCCTCGCAGTTATCAATGGTCTTTAACAAAAGCTTCTCCTTAGCATGGAGGTTTTGTTCACCGTACCATGCTGGCTCCATTAGCCGTCTCTTATGATATCCATAGGATCGTGACACTTCGTATTCTTAATCCTTATTTTTCAGTGCATGTTTGTGAAGTTTGAACGCGCTAATGTAACATATCTGAATGACGATTACATGTTCAACACTACTGTGTTCGTCAGGAGGTACAGCAGGAAATCCCCATACTGCTTGCACATTATTGCAAACACCAGACATCTGTGGAATAACAATGTAACGGTAAAAATCTTCTTCAAGTAATCTGATTATTAAGCTGACCTTGTTATCACCCATACACCATACATAACTCTTTATATTTTCATTTTTAGTCTTTCTATTGCTAGTGTGAGGAGGAACATCCTTTTTATATGATTTAGCTGCTAAAATGACTCTGCACTGCCTGATGGAAAGCATAAGCAGAATCCAAGAGTGGTGGTCACCATCCTCAATGCGAACAAGGACAGTGCAGCATGGTGACCAACACTATGGCGGCCTAGTAAGATGCTTTTTCACGCCTCTTTTAAAGGACCCGCTATCATAGTGGGACGGAAATACGAGCGTGCGCTGGTAGTGAGTTCCAGGTTTTAACCGCTCGGCACAGGAAGAAAGAACCGAATCGATGAGTGCGAGAGTATATGTCCACCACTCTGAAGCGGTGACTTCCAGGACCTGTATGTATTGTCCTGTAGAGGAAGGGAGAAGGGGAGACCAGTTGGAAGAGCTCTTCAGAACACATCTCGCCAAATGCGAACTTTGCATTAAACCCGTTGCATGAAACCGGTATAGTTTATCATCTTAATTGTTATACTTTTGATTTAGTGGAAAATAGTCAATAACGCAAAGATTAACCTTTTGAAGTTCAATCAGACGACGTCAGTTTCAGGAGAAACAGTTCAATAAAATCTTTACAAGTCCTTAATCATTGTCTAATGATCGTTTTCCAGGTGGATCTGATTTTCAACCAGTTTCTTCATAATGAATATCGACGATCGTTTGTAGAAATGCATTACAAGTTCTGTGACTTTATAAGAGATGAACCATATGCGGGTGGTATGTTGAAATTGTTTGGGATGGTCTGTCCTCTGAAACCTGTAAGTAGCAACAAGTTTAATGAAAACTAACGATATTTAATAAAACAAGATCATAACTATCTTAGTATTTGTACCATTCGAATGATAAACTAGAAAAAAATAGAGTGGGGTAGGACTCAAAGCACCCGTACAGCAATAGGGATAGCAATGCTTGGGTTTCTCAGCATGATCGGAGCTGACAATAGGAGACCCGCAGATGAACCAAGGTCACCGACATTGCCCGGAGAATTACCAAACTTAACTGGCAATAATGTGGGGGACACATTGTTTGAATGATGGCTGATAAGGGCTTGAATGAAGACTATCGGGGGAAACCATTGCATCCCTGTGTCGTGCTGCCAACAGCAAGGGTCAGGTTGTGTCAAAACTTGAGTGAGGCCTGTTTATTGCTACATATATGTGGTTATTCGCGTACATCTAAACGCATATACAAGGTTATTCGTTCTTAGTACAAAAGCCGAAAAACCTCAAGCTTATTATAAGAATAATAAATAAAAACAGAAAATAAACACTCACTAAGCTATTCAGGATTAGTTAGAATAGTTTATTATTAAAAAAATTCAGAAAATACATTCTTCTATCTGATTGTGTTTTATGAAAACGTACTTTTATTTAAAGGTACAAATTTAAATACATTGTTTAGGGTCTTTTATTTAAAGTAGGTATAAATCTGTTTTCCATTTACTCGAAACCATAGTTTTTGTGGCTATCGCATTCTACGACCGTGCCGTACTTTTTGAATAGCGGTCTGAGATCGGTGTTTTGTCGGTAAGAATCCCCGATCCGACGAAGATTTTGAAAGTACCGGGGCGGACGACCGTTATTTTAGAGTCTCAGATGTAATGCTATACTAAAGTTAAGCACAATAATAATAAAATAATAATAAATATAATAAATATTTCGGACAATTTAACACACAACGCCATCTAGTCCCAAGCTAAGCAGAGCTTGTGTTATGGGTACTAGACAACTGATATAAATACATATATACTTTTTTTTTTGTAAATACATACATATTATACATAGAAAACACCCAAACTTCGAAACAAATATTTGCAGATCATACAAATATTTGGACCGACCCGGGAATCGAACCCGAGACCTCAAGCACTGCAGTCGCTTACGCTACCACTCGCGCCACCGAGGCAGTCAATAACAATAACACAAACGAACAGCCGATTCCTATTTTTGAAGCTCTATGCTGTAATTAAGACCACAAAAACTAATATGATAAATCTGAAGAGTTTGTCTGTTCGGTTGACTGTTCGAATTAAGAATTATTTTAGTGTCGAATAACTTATTTATCGATAAAGGCTAGAGCTAAAGCTATTATAACATCCAGGTACGATTTTGAAAAACACAGATGAACTTTTCAGGATCAAGAAATCAAGATCAGAGGTTCAGCTATTCTATTATAGGGAATACGGCTTAAAATAACACTTTCATTACCTTTTTAATTTGATTAGTGTAATGCTTTCGAATTGATTCAAATATTTTATTTATTATTTTATCCAGGGGTTCATAGCGCTCACGAATATGACGGCACCTACCCAGCAATTTCCGAACGTATTTCCTTTTGAAAAAGGCCGCATCGACGCCTCCCTCGTCGTCACAGCCTCTAAAGAGCCAATATTCAGTTTCTATGTAGAAGCTAGTTTTAAACAATAAAATGTGTTTAAGAAATTTTACTTGTTTGTTTTTGTTTTGTATTATTGAACAGTGGGCAAACGAGCAGACGTATCACCTGATGGTAAGCGATTACCGCCGCCCATGGACACCCGTAACACCAGAGGCGTCATAAGTGCGTTGCAGACCTTTAGGGAACGGGAAAGAGGGTTGGGTTACACATACATAAATTCTTTGTGTTTATGGGAAGGCTTTTGTACAATAAGGTGAACGAGAAATTGCGCATTCACGCTCAGACAAAATATAACTGCAAAAAAAATCTCTCTTGTTGGCTTAAGTCTCTCAGCTATGAGGAAACTGAACTCTTACTTTTTATACCCTTATAAGTAGCCAATCTTGAACACACGCACGCACGCACGCACGCACGCACGCACGCACGCACGCACGCACGCACACACACACACACACACACACACACTTTACAACCTACACTTTAATACTCATCTCTCAGTCTTAAAGGTTTATAATTTATTACAGGTCTTCCTAGTACACATACCAGTCTCTCGCACAGTTTCACAAAATAAAAATGTAACATATAATTTAAGAGAAATTGTAAATAACTTGTGTGAGAGAAAAATAAAATTATTATTATTATATTATTATTATACATATTATACATAGAAAACACCCAAACTCCGAAACAAATATTTACAGATCACACAAACCTTTGGTCCGGCATGGGAATCGAATCCGAGAGCTCAAGCTTAGCATTCGCATATGCTACTACGCCACCGAGACAGTCAAATTGATACTTGCTTGCCATGCCCAAAATGGGTAAATTTGATAAATTAAAGTCAGGAGCTATCCATATACTACGTCTCACGTTAAGAAAGAGGAAGGGGGGCGAAGTGATGTGTGACGGGTCCTAAACTTCGTGACGTCACATTTCCAAATCTATAATTATAATCGGGGGAGGGCAAAAAATCATAAAATTCGTGTGACGTAATTTATGGATGGCCCTTACTGTACTGTACTTCAATTGCGTGTCCCCTAACTATTGCTAAGCAGAGGAACACCAGAGTGGTTTTTGTCGGTAAGAGTCCAACAGACCTCTTAGCTCCCTCGCAATGGGCGCACACTCATAATGATCTTCCACCACGTAAATAAAAAATATGAGTGTGTGTACTTATGTACACGCGTTAGAAGTTATACTTCTTTGGCGTATGGAAAAAAATAACTAAAATGCAGTAGTGATTAACGGTAAATATTAAAATTATATATCAATAATATCAATTTATTTGCATAAATGTGGTACAAAAGATGGTAAAAAAATAAAAATAGGCACGATACACATTTCGCCAGTTATAGGCATACAAATATAGTGTTGCAGTTTTTCGTACAATAGTTAATAAATTGCTAAAGTTAAATTAATTGCTAAATTAACATTAATTAATTAACTATTACTAAAACAATTGAAGAAAATTACGTGTTACGTTTTGAAAATATTTACAAAAACTAGTTAACAAATTCAATACACACCTACAATGCATTTCTAAAATGATAAGACGGACACGCATTTTTTTGTAGGAATTTCCTGACGGAATAATAACTGTTTTCTACCAACCACTTTCTAAGCACAACATAAAACTTCTTGAGTGGTAGGTCGGTTATCCACTTGGGTAATGTGTTATAAATAAGTGGAGCCATATACACGCAATTTCGTCTAAATAGTTCGATTCTGGGTATTGGCATATTTAATGGTAGTTGTGTTGCTTCACGTTTGCTAAAATTAACTTTAGATTCAAAAAGCGAACGGTTATTTTTAACAAATTTTGCAATTTCATATATATAAATACAAGGAACAGTTAAAAGGTTGTGAGCTTTGAAAACAGGTCTACAAGATTATGTCCATTCCATGTTAAAAATTGCGCGAATACATTTTTTCTGGGCTATAAAAACTCTTTAAATTTCAGTAGAATTACCCCAAATGACAATACCATACCGGATTATGGAACAAACATGAGCGTGGTAGAAGAAGAAGAAGTGGTAAATCTGCTAATTTTCATACATATTTCCTCAATATGATTTTTCTACGTGATATGTTCGTCAAGTATTATGCCCGAAAATTTTATTTGAAGAACTTGCTCTATCATTTGCTTCGTGTGTGAAATTTGAATAGCGAGATGGTTACTTTTCGGTGTTTTAAAGTTTAATATTTTGGATTTTCCTAAATTAATCCTTAGTGCGTTACACTCTAACCATGCAATTATCTCATTTAAGGTGGTTTGTATATCTAATTCGTATGTTTCCTCATTCTTACAATCTATGATGATTGTAGTATCGTCAGCGAATAAGATGCATTTTTTTGTCACTGCTTGTGGCAGATCATTTACATAAATAAGGAAAAGAAGAGGATCCAGGATACTTCCCTGTGGGACTCCAAAGTGATTAAGTCGCGGATGTGAGTCATAGTCTACAATACTATTGAGTTCGGCATCAAATTTAGTTATTCTAGTTATCTGAGTTCTATTTCCTAGGTAGGATTTAAAACATTCTAAAGCTGGGCCTCTTATGCCGCTTTTATCTAGTTTATCAATAAGAATATTATGCTGAACGGGTCGAGAAATAGCGCCGTAGTTTTTATTTTTGCATTAATGTTATTTGAAACTGACTTAAGCAAATTAAATATTGCTAATGAAGTGGATTTATTTTTTCTAAACCCATATTGTTCTGTTGTAAGAACATTGAACTTTTCTAAAAAGGAAACCACTTTCTTATAAACAATTCTCTCAAAAACTTTCGATATAATAGAGAGTAATGCTATGGGCCTGTAATTATTTTTATCTTTTTTATGTCCTTTTTTGTATAAAGGTTTAACGATAGATATTTTTAATTTGTCTGGAAAACAACCTTTTTCTAGTGACAGATTAACGATATGCGAAAGAGGATTAGCAATAAACTGTGATATGTTTTTAAGAAGGTCTGTTGAGATTCCATCGTAACCTGACGATTTTGTTTTTTTAATGAATTAATAACGTTATAAATTTCTATCGGATTGGTAGGTTCTAAAAATATGCTTTGATTGTTTGTTTTGATATTTAAATTTGTACTGTTTTTCACCTTTATGTCGCTTTCTGTAACATCAATGAAAAAATTGTTGAACAGATTAGCAATTTCTGTACCATTTGTGATTGTTATATTATTTTCAACAATACTGTCAATGCATTCTTTGGGCTTATCATTACCTATAGTACGTTTAACTACATCCCATGTAGCTCTTCCCTTGTTTTTCGAATATCCGATGTGCTTAATATTACATAAGGATTGCAGGTTGTGAATACATTTTTTTAACATGTTAGAATATGCCTTGAACTTTATTTTATTTTCGTTTGTTTTATTTTTATAATAATTAAATCTTAGTTTTCTTTTAGTGTTACAGCTGATTTGAATCCCCTTCGTTATCCATTTTAATTTACTTTGCGTGTACTTCTTTTTTACCTTTATATTAGGAAAACATAGTGTTCACGACCAAAATAGCCTCGACAGATGGCGTTGTGCAGTTTAGCTGCATCGCGCTTTTGTTTGTTCCATTTTGATAGTATAAGATGTTTTAATTATGTTTTAATAAAAGAGACAAAGAGGCCAAGCTAGACTGCTACATATGTTAGTACTAGTTAGATCAATTTACAGTAGTGGTTTTATTTTCGAACCCTTCTAGTAAATCATTTTAGGTCAACCAAGGTCATATTTACGCTAGTCGTAACATTGGTCCTTCGAGCCGGATAAACAAACGGCTAGTTCAACTGTCTTGTCGGAAGACCATCATTCGCACCTGCAGTGGATCGCTGCCCAAGGGTGCGAAACAACAAGTGGCCCTGTGGCGGGGTTGCGGTTTTACTACAATCTCAACGTCAAGGAGCCGAAATACGTCCTATAGAGGGCGCCACTCGTCGCATCAGCTCGAGCAAGTTGGCGATTCAAGAGTTTAGCTGTGTTGCAAGAGGAAGCGGAAAGTGCAAGTTACCACCGACAGAGGGCGCCACCGGTACGTTGTTGGTAAAACAGTGAAGTGCAAACGTGAGTACATTTATTTTCCTTTATAATATTAGTGAACAAATCAAGCTAAATTAGACTTTATTTCGACAAACATTTTAACTTTAACTTTAAATTTTGTGTTGTGGAACTTAGAAAATTTATGAAGAATATCGAGTTGGACTTAGAATAATTAGTTTAATTTTAAATAAGTGTGCATGCTTAGATTTAGGACTTAGTATATTTTATGAAAAACGGGGGAACGAGGAGACTATGCCCGTTTACCGCCGACAGTAAAACAAAATCCAAACACTTGTAAAATTTTAAGAAATTTACTTCTACATTATCTTGAGACTTAGTAAAATTTAAGTTGGTTGTGGAATTAAATTTTGGTTTTGAATAACTATTTTAAAACTCGAATTTATAACTTTTGTTATTTTACCCTTTTGTCTTAATTTGTAAAAATGGAAGGTTTACTTAATGTGTTAAAAGACCTTCAAGGTGTTATCCAAAGAGGCCTTACAAATTTTAAAAAGTGTCCTAAGGACAGATTGTGTTTAGAATACATTGAAACAAGGCAAGAGTTATTAGAAAAGGATTGGGCTTTGTTCAGAGATCATTATTTAAAGGTACAAGGACAACATAAAGTTCCTGATGTATCTAAATTAGTAGAAATGTATGATTGTACCGAAGATACATTTATAACTTATAAAAGTTTAATTAAAACTATGTTGAAAAAATATAGCACTTCTACGGAGGTTGTCCAAGTAGGAAATAGTAGTGTACCCACATCTAAAAATTGTTTTATTAAATTGCCCAAAATAGAAATCCCTACGTTCACCGGCAAATACGCTGAGTGGACAACATTCCGCGACTTGTTTACATCGCTCGTTCATAATAATAAAAATTTGGATAATGTACAAAAGATGCATTATCTTAAGAGTCACCTAAGTGGTGAGGCCGAACAGTTAGTAAGGCATACACCAGTAACTGAATCTAATTACATCCAATGTTGGTCTCAATTAGAAAAGCGGTACAATAATAAAAAATACCTAGTAAGTTGTATCTTAAAACGTCTTTTTGGACAGAAACGTATGTCTATCGAGTCAGCAACCTATTTAAAGGAGTTGCTTGATACAACAAACGATTGTCTCGGCGCACTCAGTAACTTAGACGTTAACGTGACCACGTGGGACGTTATTATTATATATATTGTGTCTTTCAAACTTGATATAGAAACACGCAAACAGTGGGAATTACACGTTAGTAGCAATGACTCTAACGATTTACCCACTTTCAAACAATTTTGCTCTTTTATTGAAAATCGGTTTCGCGCTCTTGAGTGTATAGAGCCCAAAAGAGTCTCGACTCACCAGGTCAACAGTTCGTATGGTCTCAAGACTATGGTAGCTGTGAGTTCAAACAGTATGCGATGTGAGTACTGTTCCGAAGGGCATAAATTGTGTTTTTGTAAGACTTTTGCTAAACAGGCTATTCCTCAGCGACGTGAATTTGTAGCTAAGCATAAATTATGCTTCAATTGCTTGGGAGGTAATCACGGTGTGGCCAGTTGTCAAAAAACATCTACCTGTAAAATATGTAAAAGGCGACACCACTCGTTACTACACATAAGTGACTTCGTAAGTAAAAACAACAACACTGGAAGTCCGATGACCGTCGATTCGTCCCGTTCGGTAAGTAGTACTACACCGCTGGTTTCATGCTTTTCAAAGACTTTGTGTGTGCCTCGACAAGTATTACTCGCCACAGCTTTAGTCAAAGCTGAGTCCAAGACGGGTACATTTCAGGTGCTAAGGGCACTTATTGATCAAGGTTCTCAGGCTTGTTTGGTAACAGAAGCCACCGTGCAATATTTAAGATTACCAAAAATACCTGTTAGGGGAATAGTATCTGGTTTGGGCCATCATTCGTCACTGTCTAAGTACATGGTAAGATTAAAATTGCAATCACAATTAGATCAAACAGTCGAATTAAATATAAACGCCTACGTTCTTAGCAGAATAACTTCACATTTACCTGAAAGGGGTATGAATAGAGATACCTTCGACTGGTTGAACATCGCCTCAAAGGATTTAGCCGATCCTGAGTTTTATCAGCCTAATAGAATAGACATTCTATTGGGTGCAGAAGTATACAGCCGCATTTTGAAGGCACCGATGTTAAAAAGTCCCTCAGGTACCATTATAGCACAGAGTACGACGTTAGGATGGATTCTTTCGGGTGCAGTCAGTGACGAGAACAGTGACAGATCAAATGTCACACCTCAAAGTATAAATGTAATGCACATTCAGTTCAAGGAAGACGAGTTATTGAAGAAATTTTGGGAAGTAGAAGAGCAGCAACCAAATTTGAAGTAACTGTTTACGCCAGAAGAGTTGCGCTCCGAAGAGTTTTATAAGGCCACTACAACGAGAAGAGAGGATGGTAGGTATGTCGTTAAGTTACCGTTCAGAACTGAAGACCCTTTATGTAAGGCTGGATCTTCACGTGCTATTGCTGAAACAAGGTTTAAGACATTAGAAAAACGATTAGAGAAAAATTCTGTTCTAAAAGAAAATTATGTCCAAGTCATAAATGAATATTTAGAGTTAGGTCATATGAAGCCTGTGCAGAAAACGGACACCATGAGGGATATAGCTGTCTATCTACCACATCACGCTGTGGTTAGAGAGGACAAGACTACTACTAAAGTCAGAGTCGTGTTCAATGCATCGGAGAAGAATAAGAACGGGGTATCATTGAATGATACGCTCATGATCGGACCGACACTACAAGCTGACTTAAGACATATTGTTTTGAAATGGAGAGTACATCAAATTGGAATAGTTGCAGACATCATCAAAATGTACCGTCAGGTTGGTGTAGCTGAAGAAGACACTATGTTTCAGAGAATACTATGAAAGGGAAATTAGTGATTACAAATTAGTCACAGTTACATTTGGTACCGCATCGGCACCTTTCCAAGCAGTAAGAACTTTACATCAACTTGCATATGATGAAGGTAAGGCGTACCCATTGGCTGCCGATAGAGTATTAAACTGTTTCTACATGGATGATTTGATGACTGGGTGTTCGAATGTAGAAGAGGGCATTGAAATATATACACAAATGGTAGGATTATTAGGAAAGGGAGGCTTTACTTTGCAGAAATGGAATAGTAACAACCAAGTAATGCTCGATAAAATACAGTCTATGGACAGGGATAGGGCACTAATCAGGTCTACAGGAGAGGATATAAATACAGAGTGTAATAAGGAAGGAATAAATATAAAATTAGATAGCACAATGAAAATACTAGGCCTTACCTGGAACCGAAGTAAGGATTGTTTTCAATACACCTTAAATCTCTCATCATTGAACGCTGCACCTGTAACAAAAAGAACTATAATATCAGATATTGCCCGTCTATTTGATCCCCTGGGATGGTTATCTCCCACTGTGGTAATGGCTAAGGTGTTGATTCAAAGATTATGGCTTACAGGACTGGGCTGGGATGAACCTTTAGCGAATGACATAGTTTCTGAATGGATTACTTACCGTGAGGAGCTGTCAGTACTAACCAAGGTTCAGATTCCTCGTTGGTTTGGCACGGGGGCTGATGATGACGTTGAACTTCACGGCTTCTGTGATGCTTCGAAGTTAGCGTACGCTGCTGTAGTGTACATTCGAAGAATTGATGACACCGGTAATGTTTCTGTTTCTTTGGTGGCAGCGAAATCCCGAGTTGCACCAATTAAACAGATTAGCATTCCGCGTCTAGAGCTATCAGGCGCGGTATTGCTTTCAAGGCTTCTGACAGAAGTCTCAGAAATCCTTAATATTCCAAAAAATAAGGTCAAAGCATTTACAGATTCAACCATAGTGCTGGCGTGGTTGAGCAGTCACCCTAGTAAATTGAAAACTTTCGTTGCGAACCGTACATCTGAAATATTAAGTGCAATGGAGGCGTCTCAGTGGTACCACGTTTCGACAAAGGAAAACCCAGCGGATTGTGCATCTAGAGGTGTATCTCCGAAATTGCTGGTGCAAACAAACTTGTGGTTTTCCGGACCACAATTTTTAAAGGAGAGAGTTATTATATACAAAAGGCCAAAGGATTTACCAATAACTTTAGAACAGTCAATAAAAACGCACATAGCCACCGTAGCGCAAGACTGTGACATTTTTGAGAGATTTTCAACTTTGAAACGATTGCTAAGGGTGCTAGCCTATTGTCTAAGATTCATTCAGGTTAGAACAGAAAAGAAAACATACTTACAGGGCATAGAAATAGAAAACGCATTAGTATGTTGTATCAAAAGGACACAAGTACAAATGTTTACAGCGGAACTAACACAATTGAAGGACAAAGGATACGTGAACTCGAAGGCCAGCAAATTAAAATCATTATGTCCTTACCTGGATGGTAAAGGTATCATGAGAGTACGGGGTAGGTTGGAAAGGGCACCCCTTGATGAAAATATGATGCACCCCATAATACTACCAAATTCAACGCATTTTACTCACCTTATCATCCTGGATGCTCATCATAAAACTATGCACGGCGGTCCTCAATTGATGACCAACTATTTACGTACAGCGTACTGGATCATTGGTTTGCGAAATTTGGTAAAGCGATGCGTAAGAAATTGTGTTGTGTGTACTAGGCAAAGAGCAAAGACAAACAATCCAATGATGGGCTCACTTCCATCTATTCGATGTTCACCCGCAAGACCATTTTTGCATAGTGGAGTCGACTATGCTGGGCCTATCAGCATACGAACGACCAAAGGTCGTGGACATCGCGCATACAAAGGATACATATGTGTATTTGTATGCATGGTCACACGTGCAATTCACCTCGAGGTAGTCAGTGACATGAGTTCCCAGGCATTTATGGCTGCCTTTAGGAGGTTTATTTCTAGGAGAGGTCATTGTGCAAAACTCTGGAGTGACAATGGCACGACCTTTGTAGGTGCAGCTAGAGAACTTCAAGAGTTGAGTGCACTACAACCCGCCGTTGCCGAACAATTAGAAGCCAACGGGACAGAATGGCATTTTATTCCTCCCCATGCACCCAATTTTGGCGGTCTATGGGAGGCGGGCGTAAAGTCCACTAAATATCACCTTAAACGTGTAGTTGGTGACTCAACACTGACTTATGAAGAGCTCAGTACACTCTTGTGTCAGATAGAAGCTTGTTTGAACTCACGACCAATAAGCGTCATTAATTTGGATGATCCTGGTGAGCCGATGCCCTTAACACCGGGACACTTTTTAATCGGTGAACCCTTGCTTACAGTCCTTGACTGTAACTATGAGACTTCAAGTGTAACTTCTCTAACTCGATGGCAACTAATTCAGAGAATGATGCAATCATTTTGGAGACGATGGTCCAAAGAGTATTTGTCCAACCTTATGAATCGGTATAAGTGGTCTTCCAAATCACCTGAGCCAATTGTAGGAGATATAGTTCTGATTAAGGAGGACGACTTGCCGCCAAGTCGTTGGTCATTGGGTCGTATTATGGAGAAACACCCAGGCCATGATGATGTCACGCGAGTGGTCACGTTACGCACTAAATCTTCAATAATTAAGAGGCCAATCAACAAGTTGTGTGTTTTACCTGTTGCAACTTAGATATTTGATGAATTCGATGTTTGAATAATATTTTCATTCATGTTTGTTGTATAAATAAATGTATATGTATGTTAGTTTGTAAGCTTCTAAGTTTTTTTATATAATCATCATTGATTCAACAAATCACGGATGTATTCGTTAGTATTTTATAATTGTAGGTTAATTGCTAGATTTTAGGCATCTTATAGGTCACGGATATTATATCCTATTAATTTAACATTGTCACTAAAATTACCATGTAATATACATGTTAATTAAATTTTGTTATTGTCGAAGTACATTTTGGCACTAAATGTCCTTGGTGGGCGGTATGTTCACGACCAAAATAGCCTCGACAGATGGCGTTGTGCAGTTTAGCTGCATCGCGCTTTTGTTTGTTCCATTTTGATAGTATAAGATGTTTTAATTATGTTTTAATAAAAGAGACAAAGAGGCCAAGCTAGACTGCTACATATGTTAGTACTAGTTAGATCAATTTACAGTAGTGGTTTTATTTTCGAACCCTTCTAGTAAATCATTAAAGGTCAACCAAGGTCATATTTACGCTAGTCGTAACACATAGTTTATAAAATAAAGTGATTGTGTCATGGAAATAATCAAAAGCATTGTTAGTATCAGTGCTATCATAAACTTCAAATAAAAATAGGTAAAAAAACTTTTTAAGTTAAACGGTTTTATGTTAAAAAATGTACTAAAAACCAAAAAAATAAAAAAATAGATACAGTCGTGGGAATTATAAACATATGCATAGACTAGACTAAAATAAAACCGTGGGGTTAACATGGAGTGTATAACTATTGGAATTTCCATGAGCAAGAAAATAGTAATTAATTTCCTCACCGTCTGCGGGCCAACTGCCTAACGACGAATTAAACGATTCTTCTATCGCACATTAAGTCGATAATTTGTAGACAATTGACGTGCCCCACAGTTTTATTTTAGTCTAGTCTATGCATATGTTTATAATTCCCACGACTGTATCTATTTTTTTATTTTTTTGGTTTTTAGTACATTTTTTAACATAAAACCGTTTAACTTAAAAAGTTTTTTTACCTATTTTTATTTTCTAGTTTTTAGTTTTTAGTGCTTCATTCTTTCAATTTTTATAGTATATTGTATTCTGCTTGTTGAGCCCTTTCATTTGATACCCATATTGATGGGATTGATAAAACCTACGTTATCCGCCATTTTGTAGCGGCCGCCATCTTGGATTTCAATTTTTTATATTATATTGTATTCTGCTTGTTGAGCCCTTTCATTTGATACCCATATTGATGGGATTAATGAAACATAAATTATCCGCCATTTTGTAGCGGCGGCCATCTTGAATTTATAATGATAATGAATAAACATAATTGTATTGTCACCAAAATCCAAAGTGTATACAAAATTTCAGATTAATCGGTTGACAGGAAGAGGGTGAAATTTGAATTACTAAATTTGATTTTTTGAAGGAAGAATAAAGAATAAAGAAAAAAACAAACAGGGTGAGCTAATTAAAACCGTTTAAAAAAGATAGTTTACTTATGTACTCGATAAATTTGTTGACATTGTCCCTACTCATATCTTGCACGGTTCTAAAGCAGTAACTTGGTAAAGGTTTTGGGCCATATTCGAAATAATATGGCCCAAAACCTCACTTTATTCACACTGTTTAATTGTACTGTTACGAAACACGTGTTCTAAATATAAAAAAACTAGAAAATACAACTTGAACATAGTTATCGATTTTCATGCATCCTAGAACTAACTTCACGATGTAGAATTTAGGTGTCGGTGTGCGCGCTAAGTAAAAATTCACTCTCATAATTTTTCTCCATCGCGCCAAAAGAAGTATAATTTCAAAAGTAAATACATACGAGTATGTGTATGTAATAAGACAAATACTCCCATGTCACACAAATAGTGTGATAATTTTGATTGTTTTACTACAGTAATAACAATCTTTATTCATATAAAAGTTAGTTCACAAAATAATGTACAAATTTATCTGTAAATATAATCAAGTTGAACCAAAAACATCCCTGGTCCCCACACTAGGGTTCCCTGTGTCGTGGGGTCCAGTCCCTTCCGTAAGTTTCAAAAGATTACAATTAAAATGGATGCATTTATCTAAATGCAACCAAATGTATAGAACTACAAAAAAAAAATTAAACAGAATAAAATTTATTGATTAGGAAAAAAGAAAGATATAAGTGTATAGTATAGAATAGTATGAGTGTGTGTATGTATGTGTGTGTGTGTATGTGTTTTTTTTTTTTTTTTTTTTTTTTTTTTTTTTTTTTTTTTTTTTTTTTTTTCCTTCCCAGAGGTTTGGACAAAAATACTCTTACGTATTATCAGGGTCTAACCTGGGTATGTCGGACTCGGATGTTAGATTACCCCCATACCGACTAAAAAAAACCACCTCCTCTGGCGTCAACCTCCTCTTCCCCCACGGAACTGCCGCTAGGCATTACTTCGTGGAGGGAGGCTCTAGCTACTGCTCTTCCGTCGTGCTAATGTCACGGGTTTTTCTTTTCCGATCGCTTTCTTTCCAATCGACGGAGTTCCTGCAGAACTTCCGTCGCAAAAGCGCTTGTCGCCTGCCATGCTGTCTCGGATGAAAGCATAGCTTCTATCAAAGACTCTGGCTGAATTTTCTTTGTAAGGGCCTCTGTCCAGGTACTGCGTAACAAGTCGAAACGAGGACACGCAAAGAACACGTGCTCTGCATCTTCATTAACTCCTGGGCAGGACGGGCACGTCGGAGATACCTCGTGCTTATATTTATAGAGGTATGCACGATAGCACCCATGTCCTGAGATCATTTGTGTTAGATAGTAGTTGACCTCACCATGATTTCGTTTCAACCAGTCATCAACTTGTGGAATAAGACGGTAGGTCCATCTGCCTTTTGTACTGTTATCCCACTTCGATTGCCATCGTCGTATGCTATTTAGCCGTTCCTCCGTGCCAAGTTCTCCAGGGCTCAATGTCGTCGTTACTTTACGGAGGTAAAGGGCTTTCCGTTCTTCGGCTAGTAATTCAATAGGCAGCATCCCGGCAATAACGTTCACAGCGTCGTCAGACACTGTGCGGAAAGCACTGGCAATTCTTAAAGCACTCAGCCGATATACTGGTGCAATTTTCCTTCGTGCTTCCTGTATTTTAACCGCATCGGCCCAGATGGGGATTCCGTAGGTGAGTACGGATGTTACCACAGACGTCAGTAACGCCCTCCTTCTCTGCTTCGGGCCTCCTATGTTGGGCATCAGCCTTGATAAAGTCGCTCTGATCACTGAAGCTTTGGCACCCACGTGCTGTGCCTGCAGTTTGAAGTTGAGTCGGGCATCAATTATAACACCCAAATACCGAAGGGACGGCTGGGATGTGATCTCATGTGCTCCAACTTGCAGTGTGATGGTTTCTAATCGTTTCCTGCCAGTAATGAGCACTGCCTCAGTCTTGTGCTCGGCCAACCGCAGTCCAACTGTGTTCATCCAGTGGCTTATCTTTTCGATGGTAGCGTCAAAGGCGAAGGTAATTTCTTCGAGATGCTTTGCAACGACCACTACGGCAACATCATCTGCATATGCCACGAGTTTGACTTCTTTTGGAAGTTCTAATTTTAATAGTCCGTCATACATGATATTCCACAAAAGTGGGCCTAGAACTGAGCCCTGGGGTACTCCTCCAGTGACTTTGTATGTTTTCGGACCAGCTTTTGTGTCATATTTTAGGAACCTGTCAGTAAAGTAGCTTACAACCATTCTTTGTAAGTATCCTGGTACCTTCATTTCGTGAAGAGCTTTCATAATGCAGTCCCATTTGGCGGAATTGAAGGCATTTTTGATATCCAACGTTGCTACCAGGCAGTATTTCTTCGTACCTCCCTTCCATCTAGTTCCGGCGATTGCGTCCTTAGCTGTATTTACGACAACGCTAATTGCATCCAAGGTAGAGCGTCCCCTCCGAAAGCCGTATTGGTTGCTGGCAAGAAGCGGTTCGACTGTTGCTTCGATCCTCCTGTGTATTATGCGTTCGAGTATTTTGCCAGCTGTATCCAACATGCAGAGTGGACGATAGGATGTTGGTTCTTCTGGGGGTCTCTTTCCTTTGGGGAGGAGGACTAGTCTCTGCTGTTTCCACATCGATGGAAAGGTACCTTCTGTGAGGCAATTGTTATAGACATCAAGGAATATTGCAGGCGCTGCTTTAATGGCAGCTTTTAGCGCAATATTCGGAATTCCATCTGGTCCCGGAGCTTTCATATTCCCTACTCTAGAACATGCTTCGAACAGCTGATCTTCTGTAATGGGTGGAATTTCTTCTCTTTCATATTGCTCTATCTGATGGTGTAGTTGCATTTGGTGAGGGAACAGCGTGGCAACGATCTTATCTAAGAGTTTGGGACAGGTGGGCGATGGCATTGGTTGGCTTTTCAGATGAGTCATTACCACCTTATACGGTCTACCCCATGGGTCGTCATCTACCTCAAGAATCAGCTCATTCCAACATCGTCTTTTGCTGTCTTTGATCGCTTTGTTTAGTCTTTGGTGAGCCTTTTTATATACTGCTACCAGTTCCTCATAGTTTGATCTTTTCCTACGGCGTTGTGCTGCTCTTCTTGCCTTAAGGCACTTTTTACGGAGGTTACTGATATCTTCGTTCCACCAATGCATCGAAGAAAGCCGGATCATAGCGCGTTTCCTAGGCATGGTGGTGTCGCAGGCTTCTGTTATTCTCTTCATCAGATATTTTGCCATATTTTCAGCATTTGCACCACTGATTGGTTCGTTATTAAGAGCCACAATGAAAACTTCAAGGTCAAAGGCGCTTACCTTCCATCCAATTGTCTTAGTTTTCCTGTGCGCTCTTCCAATCCTTTGTTCGAAGGATACTTCCCATAATAGTGCACAGTGATCACTAGCTGTGTAGGTGTCCATCACATCCCAAGAGCAGTTTCCCTTAACTAGACTGCTGGAGACAAAGGTTAGGTCAACGATGGAATTCGCTTCTCCTCGGACAAAAGTAGGTTTATCTCCACTATTTAGCAACACTACATCCAGGCTGGACATTGCCTCTAGTAGCACCTTTCCTCGTGCGTTTGTCTCCTTACTACCCCAATCGACTGCCCAGGAGTTAAAGTCCCCTGCGATTGCAATCGGGGAATATTGGTTCGCATCTTCGGTCAGTCGATCTACAAGGTTCTTGAACTCTTCGAGTGAAAGGCTGGGTGGGGCATAGCAGCTGTAGAAGTAAATTCCCTCAAGTTTTGCCACGATAAAACCGGCTTCACCATTATTAGCAGAACTCTGAAAGGTACATCCGCCGCAGGCCCAAATCACAGCTTTAGTGGTACTATCCGTTTCCCATGATTGAGTTGTGAGGTGTCTATATGGCTCCGAAATCAGAACAAGGTCTGGATTCAGTTCTCGTACGGTCTGCATGAGCAAATCGTGTGCAGCCTCACAATGATTAAGGTTTAGTTGCAGTATCTTCATGATTGTTTTTTTTTTCTCACCTTCTGGAGTGCCTCTTTAAAAACTGGGCATCTGCTGCTACCAGCAATGTGGGCACAATTTCTCGCATTGCCTTTTTCGAGACATAAGGTACATCGAGCATCTTTTTTACAGGTGGCAGCTTTGTGTCCCTGTTCTCCGCAGTTGGTGCAGAGATTGGACCGGTCCACGTTGCTCTTACACTTAGCGGCAAGGTGTCCATAGTGCCAACACCTAAAACACTTGGTTGGTCTCTCCACGATTCTTATTCGGCAGTTGACCCAGCCAATTCTGATTTTGCCGTGCTCCCCCAGGACCTTCTTCGCTATTGACGCTGCAAGTGTCACTGATGCAGTCTGTGTACCGCCATACGCCTTGCGCAGTGATTTGATGACATCCAGAGTCAGTTCACAGTCTTCTTCAGCTGCTTTCTGTAGAGCTTCGAGAACATCTTCTTTAGTCGTCGTGTCATCCAGGTCTCGTATTTCGATTTCTTCTTGTGGTCCCTTGCTTATAACTTCAGCTTCATTCCCAAGGAGCTTAGCTATGGTTTTTTGGAGCCCGAGACCTTTGTCTGTGTTCTCTTTGGTAAGTATGATTAACAAATCACCAGTCGCTGTCCTGCGGATTTTATCTACTGTTGAGCGGACTTGCTCATCAGGAACATCCTTCTTGACCCGACTGAGTATATCCGCATACTTTTCTTTTTGTTTAGGCCGAACAATCAATGCATTGGGCCTCTCCACTGATTGTCTTGGTTTCTTCTTCCGAGACTGCTTTTTCTCCTTTTTGGATTTAACTGTCCGCCACTCTAATATGTTCTTGTCAGGTGTTTGTGTTGTATTTTCAGCGAGTAGGGTGGGTCCTGATCCCTTCATTTTCTTCGCGTTCTTGCTCACCGATTCTGGTGGTGTCCGCTCTTTTCGTTTAGCCTTGCGAATATTACGTTTTTCTCCAGTGACGGACTCAACATCAGTTTCGAGTTCACTGTCTATCGTCGTAGTCGTCTCAGTAAGGCTCCGTACACGAGGTGTTGGTGGTGTACATGAGACTATTGGCATCAATTTGGTTTGAGACTGGTCTGTGAGTCGGGCATCTTCTAACGTTTTAAGTCTCTTGAAGGCACTGCCGATACTGGCCACTTTGGTTTTTATCTCCTTATGGACGTTTATTTTAGGTTGGACAAACTCTCTGAGCTCGCTGATTAACTTTTCAAGATGGTCCCACGCTTGCATCCTCTTCATGTCCGCACTTACGTTTACAGTTGGTTGCTGGGCCTCCTGGCCACTGTTACTTCTTGATTCATTTTGGTTTTTATTAATATTAAAACTTATCATTTTGTTCCCACGAGTACCTAGGGAAATTTCCGTCCACTCCAGCAGAGCCCCGGTTGCTAGAGTAAGGCCACTAAATACGCCTGGGGTTGGACCCGGTGCCCAGGGGAACCGTTTGCGACGCCACTTCCCTGGCGCCATGCAGTCCTCGACACGGTATCTTAACGTCTTAACTTGGAGTGTTTTGTCCGCGGGAGCTATTTTATTTCACTCCTACCCTCCTCTCTTGCGAGCGGCGAGCATTCTCCTATCCGCTGGTGGAGACGCGCCCGGTAGCAGTATCACCTCAGCCCCCCCGTGTGTATGTGTGTGTGTATGTATGTATGTGTGTGTATGTATGTATGTATGTGTGTGTGTGTGTGTGTGTGTGTGTGTGTGTGTGTGTGTGTGTATGTGTGTGTGTGTGTGTGTGTGTGTGTGTGTGTGCGTGTGTATATTATGTATGTAGTGTGCATAGGTCTGAGTTCGTGCTTGTATACACTATATATTACTTAATGTGTACACTGTACATGTATTGCTGTGCGACTGATGTTAAATACCAGTGTTTAGCAGGTTTTCAGTGTCGGCATAGTCTTTGAGTATTAGCCATTTCTGAATAGTTTTTTTAAGACGACGTGAAGTCATGTTTATAATTGCGTTATTAATTTTAAATAATTCGCGGTATAGATAAGGACCCTTATATATAAAAGATTGTTGAGCAAAAGTAGAACGTGCTCTCAGTATGTCCCACTTAAGTGTTCTGTGAGACGCTCGCGCTTTAGTTTTAGCAACTTTATGAAAGCGAAGAAGTACTGAAGCAATATAAAGTTGCCTTACACGAAGGACGTAGCAATCTGAGTACAGTGTGTTGGTGGGATATCTCCATGGTTTTTTGAATGCTATTTTCAATATAGCTCGCTGGCTCCGTTCAAGCTTAAGGAGATATGTTTTTTTCGATGCTCCCCAAGCAACAATGCAGTATTCTATGATAGATTGACAAAGAGAGAAGTATACTGCTCTAATAAGTTGTGGATCTGCTATTGACCTGATTTTTTTAAAAACGTGACCTAACTTCCTTACTCGTTTCGCAACTGCATCTATATGCGATTTCCATGATAGGTGCTCATCAATCATTATGCCCAAGTATTTTATGCACGTAACTTGTTCAATATTAGTGCATTGACATTGCATTGAAGTAGATTGCTTGGAATCGCACGTGTGTATTTTAATATTTAATGCCTCCCTTGGAGCAGACCTATTTGTTATGCTTATGGGTATGGCTTTTGTTTTACTTGCATTGAGAGTTAGCAGATTATTTTTCAACCATCTGGCTGTATCTTTAAGGCCCTCCTGAGCCACATCAACAACCTCACTCCAAGTTTTAGAATGAAAAATCAAAGCAGTATCATCTGCAAAAGTAAAAATATTGGCCTGTGGCAGTTCAAGAGAGCAGAGATCGTTGATGTAGATGAGAAAGAGAGTGGGACCCAAAACACTGCCCTGGGGCACGCCGAAATCAATATCCGCATAACCGCTTGTGAATTCACCTATTCGCACTCGCTGCTTTCGCTCACTTAGGTATGATTGAAACCATTGCAATGCCAGTCCTCTTACTCCCAGTAGTTCTAATTTTTTTAGTAATATTGGTCGCGAAACAGTATCAAATGCTTTCGCCATGTCCAGGAAAATACCAACACATTTTTGTCCGTTATTGATGTTATCCGTTATAAAATCAACAAGACCCGTGACGGCATCCCCCGTGGACCTGTCAGAGCGAAATCCAAATTGGTTAGGAGCCAAAAGCTCATTCACCTCTAGATATTTTAGCAACCTCAGATTGACTACCTTTTCCATTACCTTGGACAGTGCACTTAGGAGTGAAATCGGCCTGTAATTCGCCAGTTCCAGTGGATCACCCAACTTGAAAATAGGAATCACCTCTGCAATCTTAAGACTATTCGGAACTATCCCCAACGACAGACTAAAATTACATAAATAGGTCACTGGGTTGGCAATCACATGTTTGTTAAGTTTCAATATATCGTTACTGATGTTATCCGGTCCCATTGTTTGACTGGATTTTAGCGTACCAATGAGTTTGACAACTTCAACCGCATCTGTTGGTTGTAAAAATAGTGAGTGGGCTGTTTTATTGGAATTATAGGTAAGACCTATATTACTGCATAGCTCAGACTCTGTAGTAGCCAAGCCATCTAAAATGACATTAGCCAAATTGTTCCCAACAGTACTGAAATAATTGTTTACTTTGTTTACAGAATTAGTAGCATCAGTTTTTAATTTTAATAAATTATCATTTGTATTTTTACATTTATTTAGATTACAGATAGTTTTTAGAGAACTCCAAGTTTTTTTTAGATTATATTTACTTTCCTCTAATAGGTTGTGTTCATATTTATTTTTTTGATCGTGTAATAAATTAATACAAATATTTCTATAGGTCTTATATTTATTTTGCATTTCAATGTTGTTAGGATTTTTTTTAGCCTTAGTGTGTAATTTGTCACGAACTCTGATTGATTTTAAAAGACCCGGAGTAATCCATTTTTTTACAATAATATTGGCGCTACGAAGGTGGTGTATAGATTTATTTTTTTCAATGAGACTGTTCAATTTGGCAACAAAAAATTGTGTCGCTTCCGAGACATCACTTATATTATAAAGTTCCGACCAGTCAAAGTTCTTTAAGTCCATATATAAGTTGTCATAATTGGTCTTAGTGAAAGTTGTTTTAGGTTTTTCGGTAACGATATTTGAACCGAGGCTACAAAGTACGCTACTGTGATCTGTAATGTCAGAGTGGCAAACAATAGTAGTAGACGGCTGTGAGGTTTTGATTAAACAATGATCCAAGCAATTTTGCCCTCGTGTTGGTATATTATGCCCGGGTACATAACCATAATGGGCCATTAAACTTAGGTACTCCTCAGCTCGATTGTCAATAAAGTTTTCTTTTGTATCAAGATTGATATCACCAATCAAGACACAGTGTTGGTTTTTACATGTCCCCAAAATGTTCTCCAAAGAAACCAGAAAATTGTTTATATTTTGGAAAGATGGTGAACGATACATCGCTATTATTGTATAAGTAGCAATATCCAATCGTAGACAGTTGGCATCATTAAATTCTGGTTCCGACACGCATATTTGTAAATCCGCCCTTGTATATATCACTATTCCGTCACACTTATTAATGTATTTGGTTGAGTAAGAACACTTATAATTTTCCAAATGTAATCCGTTAAATGATTCGTCTAGCCAACACTCAGTCAACACAATTACATCTGGTAGAAATCGTAAACGATGTAATAGTACTATTAAGAAATTAAAGTTTTTGTGTATACTTCGTATATTTTGTGAGAAGATAGTAAATTGTTTCGAGATATCACCAAGTTGTTGCTTACAACTATCAGGATTTACACATTCTATTGAATTAGTTAGTTTCATATTATCAATATCTTCCAGAATATTTTTGTTGTCAAACATAGTGATAAGTTAAATATTTCATGTGTATCATTATACTGCATGTCGGTATATAAAAATAAAAGTGAGCAAAGAATGCGGAATTTATAAACATAAACAATAAATGAAGTTGCAAGTAATTGATTAGCTTATTTTGCTTATCATGATTGTATAAACTACCGTTGATTAGTGATAGAATAAAATAAAGGTAATGAATTGATATTTGGTAATTTCGTATGCACACGGATTTTTTTTTAATGTGGGTAGATGTAATGTTATTGTTGATAATGAATGTAGTAGGAATGTTTGTGTTTTGATGTAGTAACTTGTGTTTTTGTATATTGTGTTGATATGTGTATGTTGGTGTCTGGTATGTACGTATTATTATGGTACAGTTTAGTTCTAATGCCTTAAAAAAAACAAAACAAAACGAAACGACATAGAAAGTATAAAGCATTATGGTAAGTAACACTGTATCTAGTCATTCTAATTTTCTCAAACTCACAAGCTGTGCTTCATTCTTGATCTGTATATATTCTGAGCCATCCCTCTTTCTTAAATACACATTGCCGTTCGAGGTCCAGCAATATTTAAATTTTTCTGTTTTTGCAACATCTCTTGCGAGAAAGTGTAGTCGTCTGGATTTAGCAGTAAGTGATTCTGATAGAAAGAGGGTAGAATAGTTATTTGCAATTCCCAGGTTAAGGATCTTCAGTTCCTTCGTTTTATTGTAGTGTCTGGCGGTACTTAAGAATTTTGTCTTTAACTGAGTATTTGAGAAATCTGCAATTATAGTGGTTTTTAACCTCTGGGGTGCGGCATTGCGGATCCGCGATTGTCCCGTCGGTGCGGCATTGCGGATCCGCGATAACCGCAGTTAACTTGCATTTTAATTAATTTTGGGTATTAAAGTTATTATAATGAAGTCTAGAAAGGTTTGTTATGCATTTGCTTTATACGAACAACATTTTAAAACATTCGTTTGTCAAGTGCGCTTCAAGAGCCGTAAAAAAAACGAGTTCCAATTTCAAAGTTGACGATGACGCAACGCGATCTGTCAAGTGCCTCTTAAAACTGATTTTTTGCCGATAAGGTGATTTTGAAGGTAGTTTGTTGTTATATTTTACTTATTATACTTATTTTAGGAACCACTATCAATACGAATTGAGGCATAAATCATGCGTAATTTTGAATAGTGTTACTTAAAAAGTTACCGAGTCTATTACCTATTGAAAAGGGCTTACTCATTTGAAGGTTTTTACGCATTTATTCTTATGTTTTTATTGATAAAATGATATAATTGCGATGAGAATCTTATATAGAATATAGAATAGCAACAAAAATGTGTTAGAAAAGCTAAATATTTAAATAAACACTAATTTTTTGCCTGACGAGCGAAATTAGACGCACACATACAAAGGGCTCCCACGCCATTACTGTTCTACATCATCATCAGCGTATCGTAGTCCACTGCTGGACATAGGCCTCTCCAATAGCACGCCACTTAAAATTGTATATCGCCGTTGATTCGTGTTTGCACGCAGCCTAGCGGGAAGTCCCGGAACTATTAACACCCACACATACACAGTAGTGACGGACAATGAACAAGACGTAAACTGATCTTTGTTTATGTTTTACTAAATTATTTTGTATTGACCATAGACTTTGTGTGTCACATAATGGAACGATCAGTTTGTTCTCTTTAGCATTCAGTCATTTTCATAGAGTTTAGAGAATTCTCAGAACTTAAAAATAATAAATGAAAACTGGTCTAGCAAACGAGTCCTTTTTTTAAATAACTTGATAAATAGGTTGTTTTTTTTATGTATTGTTCCTGTCTTTTGCACTAGTTAACTAAAAAAATAAATTATTTAACTAAAAAACACTATTTCTTCATATAAATACTACGTAATTTGGTGTTCGGCGCAAATAATAGTTTGATTGTAAAGTACCAAAATGGCGAATATCTCGACAGCGAAATGTGATTTTTACAAATATGTTTCTCAATGAATTTTTACTGCAGTTATAGTGTTTTTTATATCAGTAGATAGCTTAGTTATCGAACTTTATGAGGATAATAAGTAAAATGAATAATAAACCACATAAAATATTAAAATCATGTTTATTAACACAATAGGTGCGTAAATTAATACTTGGCTCAATTGTGAGTAAATAATAAAGCGATAACATTAGTTTAGTAATAAAATATGGCATAACCATGTACGCTTGTTATCCATCTTTTGAAAAATAATCACTTTTATAACCACCGAGCATTGTTTTTTAAAATATTTGATCATTTTCGTACACCATGCACCGTGTTGCAAAATTTTGCACTTTCGCCGCACGGTGCATGGAACCGGAAGTACCCGTTCCCGCATTCGAAAGATTAAAGGATCTTTTTTGTTAGGCACTCGGTAAACGTCACGTAAGTCACCTGTGTGGAGGGTGATGCCTAAACATTTTGAAAGCTCAGTTATGTAGTTGAAGAGAACGTCTTTGTTTTCATTTTTTATTCGAGGAATATATCTTAATTCGATACTAGACTTTTTAAGAGACCTCTCCAGATACTCACACTTTTCGTCGATATTCGAAATTTGAGTTAATAGGTTCTTCCTTTGATCCTCTAACCCATCGATCTTGGTTTGCATTAACTTAAGTTGGTGAGACATATCTTCGAGAAAGTGTTCCATTTCTTGACTTGCGATACAAATAGAAGAGTTCTGTGATTTAACTTCTTCGAGATGCCTGTTCAGTAAGTCAAGTCTTTCATTCTGGGTAAACTGAAAGCTCACCAACATCTCCTTAATCTCCATTTTAAACGCTGTTAGTTCATCGTAGCTTTCATCAGAGATCCGACGGCGTTACAAGACAGTACAATTTATAATGTTCAATCACGGTTATCCCAATGGTTAAAGCAATCGCCACGCCGCTTTCTATTACGCCAAGCGGCGCGGGTTCAAATCCTACATGGGACAATACTTTGTGTGATCTACAAATTGTTGTTCTGAGGCTGGGTGTTATTTTTGTCCGTTACAAGTATGTTTGTAAAGTCCCCCATGACACAGGTTGTATATTTCTAATGCATGAGTTATCTTTTAAAAAAAAATAAAAGAAAATATATATTTAAAAATAATTTAATGAGGAATAAAATTGATCTTAATTAATATTCCGTTGATTTGAACGACAAGACAGTCGAATTTTATACAAAATAATATTATCTTATATTAATTTATATAAAATTAAATCGTACTTGTATTAACAACATATTGTCGGAATTGAATAACAATTTATTATAAATGATTCACAAAATAACATGATTTTCTAATTATAAATGAAAATATTTACTCGATTTGTACACTTCGGGGTAATTCCACCGATAGCTGATCAACTGTTTTGGACTGAGGGGGCTTCCATAAATTAAGTGAGGTATTTTCTTAAATTTTCTGTCCCTCCCTCCCCCCTGGTGAGATGTCGTGAGATTTTATTCAACCCCCTCCCTCATCCCCCAATCTCACGTGAGATTTTTCAAAATGTGGGTTTCTTACGTAAACGCGTTGGATTGTTATTGTAAAAAGAAAAAAAAATGCTTCGTGCTTTTATTTACGACTAGTTAAGACTAGTAATCAATATTGCTGAGAGTTTAATTATAAGTGTAATAAAAATTTAACAATAGAATACTTAAATCGTAGCTACTGTGATTGATAAAAATTGCGTGATATTTGCCAAGACCCCTCCTCTCTCCAACGTAAGATTAGATGAGATTTGACTCGACCCCCTCCTCCTCTAAAACATGTCACGTATTTTATGAACGCCCCCTTATCCGTTAGATAACTACAGGTATCGGTATACAGCAATTAAGATACTAATTTAAACGACAGACAACCACCTCTTGACGTAACTGATATACTTTTACAGAACAATAAATATTTCATAATCATCAACAACTCACAATGTCCGACTGCTAAGCTCGGGTCTCCTCTCAGGAGAGGGTTAAGGTATTATCGATAGATAATGCTTTAACCCTCTTAAATACGATGAAATCTCGGCAAGAACAAAAACGTATAAAAAGCGAATTAATAATCATCCAAATGTGCTGACAGTCAATTTGATGAACACCCAAACAGTTGCTCGCAGACTGAAAAGAAAAATTCCTCAAGACCTTCTCCGAGAGGCACATCAATTAACGGAGTAGTCACTGGACGGCTTTCGTGCAAGCCCTTTATTCTGTATTGTTTGTACATATTGCTGAATATCTGCAAGATTGATAGATAGCAATAGAAAAAGGAAAAAACAAAAAAAAAAAAAAAGATAATGCTTTCCCATCCCTATCACTGTATCGAATCAAATTCGATTTATAAAAACTTTTATTCTGTAAAACAAAAAGTTATATCGAAAATTTCAATACAATAAATTTACTGTGTGATTCATTTCGGAAATATAGTTAACTTATTCTTGTAAAACCATTACATTTATGTAATTACTATTGCCTATTTAGTTTAAATACAATAAAACTATTTGAATAACTTATACTTAGAAAATTAATGTTGTCTAAAAATCGCATACATTTTTTTAAATAAATATTTCGGACATCTAACACACAACGCCATCTAGTCTCAAGCTAAGCAGAGCTTGTGTTATGGGTACTAGACTGATATAAATACATATGTACTTTTTTTTGTAAATACATACATATTATTATCCTTTTCCTATATCCTTTTCCCTCCGGACCTCGGTAGCGAGTGGACGTGTTTTTGGTTGTGTCTCATTAATTCTGATTTTATTTATTTAAAATATTTAATTAAATTAGAGGTGTGATAAAGATTGCATATAATAGGAGTACAGTGAACTCAAGGAGTAGAACTTTCATTCCGAACCTACACACATACACGCGCGTGAGTTACTTTGTGACATTATTACTGTTGCCCAGTGTTGGACATCGGCCACCAGTGCGCGTATTCACAGACTATGTTCTATCCTTTACGCACTTGAAGAAACGTAATCAATGTGAATCAAATAGCGCATTCGGTGTTTTGCTCTGAGGGTCTCGTTAGAGTGGACGGATAGCGAGTTTGTACCAACCCGTCGATCAGTGACCAGTATTGCTGACCCCTCATCGGATAACCATTTTGTTTGCTGATTCCTTGCAACTGAGGCGCCCTGGTACTTGTATTTTCAAGATGCCGTTAAATAGATCCCCTCCACTTACGCCTACATCAATGTTGTTGTCGCCCGCTGTGCCTCTGTTGGCCCAGTTGCAACATAGCTCGTCCGTGCCTAATATTACTGGCGAGGCGCGTGAGCAGCGTTTGGAGCTTGACGCTCTCAACATAACACAGCGTAGTAAACGTAAGTGTTTGGAGTTTGATTCCCAAAATGAAAATCAAATGTCAGTCTTCATGTCTGAAATAAAAACCATGTTTCTTGAATTTGAAGAAAAACAGAACAAAAAGATTGAGAAGATTTATGATTCAATTGAGGAGATTAAGACCCAAAATACATCTATTCAAGCTACGGTCGCATTCTTATCACAGAATTACGATGCGTTGCAAAACAAAATCACTCAATTGGAGACGAACCTTGAGACTGAAAGGAAATCTAACTTGCTACTGCTACAAAATTTAGAAGATAACCTGGACAAAATGGAACGGAGCACTAGGTCTGCATGCGTGGAGATAAGAAATATTCCCATCAAACCTCAAGAGTCAAAGGAATTTCTTGCTTCAGTTGTTGCCAGGATTGGTTCAATAATAAATGTGCCGGTGCAGTCTCAGGATGTGAAGGACATTTTTCGCACTCGATCTAAGGATGCTGAAAGTAGACCGATAATCGTGGCGTTTTCTACTAATCTTGTTAAGGAAAAGTTTATATATATGCATAGAAAATTTAGTAAGCAAAACAAACTGTCCACCGAGCACCTGAAGCTAAGTGGGCCGCCAAAACCTGTATATATATCAGAAAATTTAACATCGAAAATGAAAAGACTATTCTTCCTTGCCAGGGACTTTGCAAGTACTAACCAATACCGGTACTGCTGGGTCACTAACGGCAAAATATACTTGCGAGAAAAAGAAGGAGCTCCGCACATCATAATTAAGTCAGAATCAGACTTTCCTAAAAAGTGACTAGGATATCACTATACATGTTTTATTCTTTGTTTCTCGTTCATTATTATGCCACTAAAGTTCACAGTATTATTAACATACACATTCCTTTACTCTAAACTCTCACACAATACAGTGACACTCCGCTCGGTCTTACACACATACACAATTCAATATAAAATATGGAGGAAATTTTCTACTATTCTACAGATTAACCTTACCCCAAAAATGCTACTCATATTACTAGTTCTATCCCTGGATGATGCTCGGTGCCTGGTGCGTACTGTTTTGAGATTTCGTACGATCTTCTCTGTGGTTATGTTTATGGGTAATTTTTTTATATTTACTCCCCTAAATGGATGACAATTCAATTATTATTGATGATATTGAACAGTTATCTACTTCAAGTTCCTATAACTGCTCGCCTGAACAATGTGATTCATACTTGAAACATACAAATAACGGTTTAAATATTTTTCATGTCAATATCCGTAGTGTCGGTAACATTTGCAACTTCAGCAACCTCTTAATCTTATTAAATAGGATAAAGGTGCAATTCCATATTATTGTCTTATCAGAGTGCTGGTTATCGAAAAGTCCCCACCTACCTACCATACCCGGCTTTGAATCATTTCAATCAGATTTTAGCAACCAGAATGAAGGAGTTGTTGTCTATGTCCGATCAGATATTCCTTTTGCTGTTGAGAATCCTGTGATAGCTGACGCAAATTGTCTCGTGGTAAAACTGCGAGATGATACTGCACTTGTAGCTATTTATCGTTCACCTTCTCATAAAAACCCACAAAATTTCATTTATAGTCTGGATACTATTATAAACTCCTTAAGAGCTTTCAAAACTATTGTCCTAATTGGTGACATAAATATAGATATATCATCTACAAATGGCGATGGGCACTCTGGTCTTTATCTTGACACACTGGCATCTCATGGCATGTTACCTGGCCATCTCTTTCCTACTCGTGAAGAGAGATGTATTGATCATTCGGTCATCAAGTCTAACAAAGCTGTTGTGACTTTGATACTCGACTCTTTTATTACGGATCATGCCCCTGTGATTGTTTCTTGTGGCTCTGACCTAGTCACTTCTTCTTCATCCATAAAACAAAAACGTCACCTTGATTTAGAGGCATGCGTGCGAGCTCTCGAACAGACGGATTTCTCAGCCATTCTTCGATGTGAGGAGGCTAATGTGGCTGCCTCGGAACTAGTCACTACGATTGTTAAAATAGTTGCTGACAATACACGTACTCTTAGTACCCCAAGTAAAAAACGACTTCTTAAACCTTGGGTTTCACCTGGCATTCTGAGATGTATTCGGCATCGCGATAATTTATACCATAGAACAAAAAAGGCCTCCTGTACTGAAATACAGAAAGTTACCTACTTGCGTTATAGAACTTTTTGCAACAACTTACTCAAAAAACTTAAACGCGAATACGAGCGCAATGAATTTGAAAAACACTGCAAAAACCCCAAGGCTACATGGAACTTAATTAAAAATATCACCAATATGCAAAGGAAAATAACCTCAGCGAACGACCTTCTCTCCTTGTCTGATACCCCTTCCGCCTCAGTTGACGCTGTTAACCGCTTTTTTGCAAATGTGGGTGAAAATCTGGCATCTAAAATCTCTCCAGGCTCATTGGATTGTTCGGGACCCACGGACTCTTTTCCCTCCCACTCCTTTTTAAATTCTATGGGTGTCTTAATTACGAACAACAAGGAAGTAGAACTGCTTATTCAAGGACTAAAATCAAAGAGTTCGGTGGGGTGGGATGGCATATCTGCCTCCCTGGTTAAGGCTTCCAGTCACATTTTAAATCCTGTTATTTGTCATGTTTTTAATCTTGCTCTGACTTCCGGTATTTTTCCAACTGTATTTAAGAGAGCCTTAGTTCACCCAATATACAAGAGTGGTGCCAGAGACAGTGTTAACAACTATCGACCTATTTCAGTTCTAAGTACTCTTTCCAAGATCTTAGAAAAAATTTTAAATAATAGACTCCTTAGCTACCTAAACTCTAATAAAATATTTGCAAACAATCAGTATGGCTTCAGGCGCAGCAAAAATACTGAAGACGCCGTCTTGGATTTAATAAACACTATTGCTGTAGATACTAATGATAAGTTGAAAACAATAGGCATCTTTCTCGATCTTTCAAAAGCATTTGACACTGTCTCTGTCCCACTCTTGCTAAAGAAACTAGAACGAATTGGCATTAGGGGTCTACCTCTCAATATTTTTGAGAGCTACTTAACAAATCGAACTCAGAGCGTTACTATCGGTGGTTATACAAGTGGACTGGAACATCTTAACTACGGCGTCCCTCAAGGTAGTGTCCTCGGACCTACCCTGTTTCTTATTTACATTAACGATTTGTGTGGGCTGTCCCTTCCTAACGTTAAAATCATTTCCTATGCAGACGATACAGTGTTACTGATTCGGGGTGTGAGTTGGGAGGAGGCTCGTTCTTTTGCGGTATCTGCACTTCAAACCACTATGAATTGGTTAACCAATAACCTGCTCACACTTAATTTAGACAAAACAAAATTTATTACTTTTTCTCCAAGAACTTCATCACAGCCATCCTCTTCTTTTGCTCTTATTGCCCACCGGTGTAACCGGGATCAAAACTGTGATTGTATTAGTATTAAGCGCACAGATTTTATAAAATACCTTGGGGTGTTCGTAGATAGTACGTTGTCATGGAGGGAGCAAATTAGTTCATTGGTACCGAGGGTTCGAAAATTGATATTTGTATTTAGACACCTACGGACATCTGCCGACCTGCAAACACTGAAAATGGTTTACTTTGCTCTCGCTCATTCTGTTCTAACATATTGCATTGTTGCATGGGGTGGCTCTGGGAGGTCCTTAATATTGCCTTTGGAGCGGTCACAGCGGGCTTTGCTGAAGGTTATGTCACGTAAACCTATTCGTTTCCCAACTGTACAGCTATATGCTTTATGTAAGGTGCCCACGGTTAAACACACGTATTTGCTGAACACTATGCTGCGTAAGCATTCGGAATTACCATTTGACGCGGTATCTGTTTCCCGGGTACGGAGGTCAGACCGAGTGTGCCATATTAAATTAGCTCGATTAGAGGTTCTTAAGCGCCAATATTATTTTATAGGCCCTACTATATATAACAGATTGAATAGAATATTGAATGTTTATCCCCTTACAAGTAGAGCTTGTAAATTGATTACGAACGAATGGCTTCTTACTCTGAACTATGAAGAGCTAGAAGTCATGGCTAGCCCGCATGCTTGGAAATAGTTCTTAAAGATTTCCTCAAATACATTATTTCTGCCTTACATAAATACACACACACACGCACGCACTCGCACACACACACGCACACACACACACACACACACACACACCACACACACACACACACACACACACACACACACACACACATACACAAACATACAACTGACACACTCCTCTCTCTGTGTCTAACACATACTCATAATACACATACTAATTTAGTTTTAGTAAAGTTTGTATCCAATGTATCCAAATCATCTGTAGTCAGCAATTTTAGTTAAACTTCATTTAATTTGTATTATTTATATATTATATTTTCGATGTAACTCTGACGGCCACGGACCGGAGGAGGCGTTAATGGCTGCGACACAGTTTTTAACTAATGCAGGCATTCTCGCACATAATGTTACTGTTTTCCTTTTCTTTTAGTTTCAAATAAAGATTATTATTATTATTATATTATACATAGAAAATGCCCAAATGGTTATAATAATGAATTCAGAATATGAATAATACACTTGATCGACGACTTTGCTTAAAATACTTCTATGGGTTCATACAGTGACCGTGCGTCGGAGAGCACGTTAAGCCGTCGGTCCCGGTTGTCATGAACATATTTGACAATCGTTATTGGGAAGTCAGTGCCCTCAAATATACTGACAACTAGTTCAACTTTCGAATTCAGTTCACCCTCAGGGTTGCGGAGGTCCGATGACAGTCGCTCCGTGGAAAAACTGATATTCAGATGAAACCGGTTGAACTAGTAGCCGACCCCAATTAATCTTGGGAATAATAAAGGCTAGGAAGATGATTGGTTATAATGATACAGTGCTTTATATATCTCAAACAAAAACAAGTATATATTATTATATATATATATATACAGGGTGTAAAAAGACGACTACCGAAAACGAAAGGGGCTGATCCAGCACCCCAAAACTTATTAAAAAAAACAAACAGTTGTCTTTAAAAAAAATTGTAGCTTGAAAAAACACAAACAGTTGTCTTTAAAAAAAATTGTAGCTTGAAAAAACAATGTGTCAAGATTTTTATTAATTTCAGAAGCCAGCAATGTACATCTTAACTCGGCCGCGCGCTCTGTCGCGGTCATTGCACTCACCCGGCCAGCTGTTTTGATATTAAAATACATTACTGTTTTATTGATTTTCTTTGTTTTTTTTTTTTTGTTTTTCTAAATGAGATAATTAGGTAGTTTGGGTCCTGTTATGTTTTACTATGTGTATGTAAGCAGAAAAAAACATAAAACGACTTAGATAAATTAATTTTTTTTTTTGAGTTTTTTTTTCGCTAAACCTATTCAGTAATGGTCTGATTGCAACCCCCAAGTTTTCGGTAGTAGTCTTTTTACACCCTGTATATAGTACTCGACTATGTAAAACCTCCTTATAAAATTAATTTAGCTTACGTCACGTGGTCATGCGACTATTGACACTTCATTCATTAAAATCGATACAGTAGTTTAGGCGCTACGTTGGAACATACATGCTTATATAGACGGCCAATTGTGACTTTTCGTTTTAGCTGCGATGTAGTTGGGTAAATATACGCTGTACTATCAAGCGGACTAGACTGTCCAGATGAATCCCTTTGCGACTTTCGTATGTCTTTGCAAAAGAAAAATACAATTCTTAATTTTTCTTTTATTTAAATGAGCCTACCAAAGTGGCTCTACTCTGGCTGAAGGAAAGCATAAGCAGAATCCAAGAGTATTGGTCACCATACTCATTGCGAATGCAGACATTATAATTCGACTAATTTCAATCTTACGTACTAACGAGGCATCTTTGTGATCTGTTTGAGCTTTTAAATTTAGTTGATTTTCTTCGCTTTAGCCTTTTTATTGCTGCCTTTCGGTTTGGAAGGGTAAATAGCGAATAAAGCGAGCTGAACTGAACATAATAGAACAGCTACCACGTTTTGGATCTGAAAACAAAAGACAGACATTATAATAAAAAATTATATCATGTTCACACTCGATAGATACAAAAAGAAAAGAAAAAAACCCGGCCAAGTGCGAGTCGGACTCGCACACGAAGGGTTCCGTAACATTATCTAACTACTAACTAAAACGAGCAAAAAACACGATTTTTGTATGGGAGCCCCTTTAAATACTTATTTTATTTTAATTTAATTATTTATTTTTAAAGTGAATATACATCTAAACATTCTGCGAATATTTCAAGAGTCTACCTGTTGCCGTTATCAATATCGACCTAAAACGAGCAAAAAAAAAACATCTGTGGCGAGCTCCATATACAACATAATATACTACAACGCCATCTACCGAAGTTACACTGAACTACGGAGTAACGTACCATACGAAGAAATTGCCAATCCTGAATCGCACAATAGAAGTTATCGCGCCGATTATCATAATAAGTACAACATTAGAGTTGATCATTAGAGTTGATGTTGGTGACATCAACTCTAATGATCACCTCGTCTGGCCGGAGGATCCTCCCTTTGTGTTGGAGGGATATGACCAACCCCACACATCTTTATAATACTAGCGGTGATACTAATATAGGTATATTTTTAATAAAATATTAAATTAAAAGCATAGTTCGTTATCATACTTATTTCATCTTAAGGTTATCAGAATATTACGTATAATAAATAATGAACATAATAAATAAATAGTCCTTGGGCTTCTCGTTTCATACATTATCGAATTTTATTACACTTTGTTATATGAATCATGGTTTATGACAAACTTATATAATTTGTTCAAAATATATGTTTATGAGTGGTATTAAATAGTTGATGATATGAGAATGAATCGGCACAAACCGACACACCTTTTAGCGGGTAAGACTTTAGTTTATGTAAAGACTAACTGAACCCCGCGGTGATACCCGCGGTACGACAATAACCGCGGGCAACGCCGCGAGGCGAAGAATCTTTATTTATCCATTCAGTAGTTTTTAGGTGAAAGAGTAACAAACATCCATCCATCCATCCATCCATCCATACTTACAAACTTTCGCGTTTATAATATTAGTTGGATTGTAAGACAACTTTCAAGATTATTATTTTATAAGTAAATTTTAGTTAAGGTCTTTAATTAAATCAATATATAGTTTTAAACTCGAAAATGATGTATTTTTTTAAATTAAGTAGCAATAAACACAACATTCTGCAATGGCTAACAACACTCATTAATATTGTCTTGTATTTTTTCTTGAAATAGAAGTTTCGCAAAATTTCCTAAAAACCCGGCTGATTCGATATTCGTCTAGAAAATTCTCAAATATTTTAATGTCTTTTAGTTCCAACTCTCGATAAGAGATGGTGCTACTTAGGCACCTCAAAAAAATAATATGTCGATATCTAAACGATACGCTATAATTATATAAACCTTGACAAAAATTCTATCATTACATATTATGTAATTATGTGACACTACAAAAAAAAATATGAATCTCATTAGCGTTGGCTCGGTGTAAACATTAATAAAGATAAGAATTTATAAGGCATTTAGATCGAATCAAACTCACTTTTACTCCTTTTGTAATAATAACAAATAAATTAGAATAAAAAAATATATAATTAACTTACAACCAAGAACTTGTTTCTGAGGATAATGCCGTACACCAGCCACGCGAAGGTCACCACGGTACCCGAGAGGATCATGGGGAAAGGCATGCCTTCTGTGCTCTGGTTCTTGATTATGTCTTTCTGTAATACAAATATATACAAACAGTCATTATTTACGTTCGCCCATTGTTCAAAATAAAATTACAATCATTCCAGTTGAATGTAAGGAGAAGACTCCCTAATTTTTTATTGGCAACACTAATTAAAAATAATTGAATCAAAGGAAGCATTGTATCTATCGCTAGAAACTGCATTGAAATCCGTTGAGTAGTTTTCAAGATTTAAGCGAACAGACAGCGGAAACGACTTTATTTCATAGTACGTAAAGATGTATTTGTGGTTTAAGCGATCGCCACGCCACTTCTTATTACGCCAAGTGTTGTGGGTTCAAATTCTACTTGAGACACCATTTTGTGCGATCCACAAATTATTGTTCAAGTCTGGGTGTGTTCTTTAAATCTGTTTATGTATGGTTGTAAAGTGCCCGCGATCCAGGATTTATTCTTATTGAGGGAGAAGTCTAAAAAATATATTGCACATCATTTCTGATAACACTTGCACGTAAAGAATAAAAATATAGGTGTCTATTTATCTTTTTATTTTACAGTTCAATCGTACAGTAAAACTGTGGAATGAGCTGTCGCCTGTGGTGTTCCCGGACCAATACGACCTTCAAACCTTGAAGAAAAGAGCGTACTCCTTCCTAAAAGGCCGGCAACGCACTTGTAACGCCTCTGGTGTTGCGGGTGTCCATGGGCGGCGGTGATCGCTTACCATCAGGCTATACGTCTGCTCGTTTGCCCCCTACATAATAAATAAAAAAAACTTTTTCAACATTCCTTCGTGGGTTTAGTGGTTGTCTGTTACAGAGATCAAGCTGTAGTTTAAGGACTGTAATAACCTTATGCATATTGCGTATTATATTATTTTTATTAAATTCAACTTACTAGTGATCACCCAGTGGGTGTAATTCGACCATAATTCATTTAATATTTTTTTTACTTAGCTTTGTGCACTTTTTCTACATGTTTTTACCTTACGTATTAATATATACCCAAATAAACCAAATCAAAATTATGGTAGGAGCACGACCACCAAGCTATTTCTATTGCAGAATAAGTAAATTTTAACAAAACACGAATATCAGTTACATTAAATTACATAACAACCGAGTTTGATAACTGTTATCAATGTTAATCTTATGTAAATAGACATAAAACAGTACTATCAACACTGTATTTTAATACTTGCATATAATAATCACGTGCGCTACAATGATTTGGTTTTCTTTACAAAACCATAGAGCAACACGGGCCACCGAACGGAGGGACGTAGCCATAGCTTCCTGTTCCGATACAAAACAGCCTGTCACTTATTGCGGGGGAAGTACTCACACATCCACATTTTACACTAACATACAAAAATATTGTCACCACGAACTCAGACGTAAAAACATTCAGATTCACACACACACGCACACACATGCACACACACACACACACACACATATGTACATTCTTTGTCATAACAGTGCAATGTGTAGGTCCATTTGGGCTTATACTCTGACAGAGGAGAACGTTTGCGTGTACAGGGAGTACACGCAAACTTTCTAAGACAAAGACAAATTAAACCTTCTGGATAGTAGTACTCAATTAAAAATTAGAATTAAAAAAAAATATAAATTAATTAGAGCCCCTAAAAGATGGGATCTTCTAGGCATCCTAAACAGTGTTATATCAGGATTATATTTTTTATTAAAAGTCATTAGAACGCAGAATAGTTTTGTACGAAACATTGTGGCGTAGCGAAATACTAAATTTTGGAAGTAGGAAAGAATGATAATGATTTCATGTCGATTTAATTTATCAAACGTATATTAGGTCAGATAACCTCAATCAGTTAATTCAACTGTTTATATAAATTACATTACTGTTATTTATTTATTGTTTAGATACGAAATATCCATATAGTGGAGATTATCACTAATATGATTACACAAACTTGCCCTGACACTCTACCTACACAAAAAGTTAGGTATTTTAAAATTTCATCCGCGAAAATTTGATACGTTTTTTATACATTAAAGTCTAGAGTGATACAGGAGACAATTTCGTTTTTTTTTTATCACAAGGGACATTTGACGTGGTGTAGTAGGCCAAAATCCCTTTTCTAAAGTCAGGCTTTTGTCCCGCAGTGGACTGTTAAAGGTTATTCATTATGACATTTAAATTTGACTCTGTATTCTATATCGTTGGGACTAAATATAAAAAAAAGAATTCTCTTTCACTCTTAAGCTCTCTGTCTAATTAAAATACATCTAATAACACCCGTAAAAATACACTCACCAATCCAAAAAGCGGTGATGCGATCAGCAGAAACATGAGCGCAGTAATTATCATCCCAAATCTGTTCTCCACCAACGCTGGGTCTTCAGCTGCCGTATACGCTATGAGTCCAGCCGAGAACGCTCCCGCGAAACCCATTTGTCCCCAAATCTTCATCTTTTCATGTGTGTATTGGAAGTAGAATAAGCAATATAGAATGTTGAGGGCTAAACCAAAGAAGTTGACTTGGATCATGGTGGCATCGCGAAGAATATAACCGTATTTCAAGTTGAGAATACTCCTGAAAAAGTACAAGAATTCTAGGTTTACACACACACACACACTTATGCTGGTTTTGTAATGAGTATTCCTTGGTACTCATATCTTTATCCCCGAAGAGCTAAACACAACCGTTTCATTTCAATACCAGTCATGTAATAGAGAGAAGATTTTTAAAGGACTTTGATACGTGTCAATTTTTAAAACATCATAACTTAAAACTAAATTGTTTGTACCCAGATGGCGGCGCGGACGCTGCGGAGCGTGCGCGCCCCGGGGGACAGTAACGGGAACATAGGGGATTCCACACGGTAGGGGGCCACCTACAGTTAGTAGGTGGCCCGAGGTACGTCGGGGTTCCAGTGTTTTCCTTACTAGGGTGCACCTGGTTTCTCGGCTCCTAGTACCCAAGACGGCGTGCGGTTTTAGTCGGTTCGAGTTCGACATGCCACCAGGAGGTGGTATCCGAGGGGACTTCCGCACGGAAAATAAAAAGGTACCTATATTTGGTCTTTCGAACCAGTAGTTACTAACCCTGACTGCTAGGCCAGAGGTCGTCATTTGCTAAGTCAGTAGTTGTTATTTGTTTGTAATTCATGTGTATTTCGATACTTACGTATTTAAAAAAATGTGTAAGGTAGTTATTATTACAATCAACACTCACAGAACAATACCACCCAAGAATGGTACAATCCCGATGCCTTTGGTGCCCTTTTGCTTGTAGATATCGTAACAGATGAAGGTGCCAGAGAACATCTGGCCGATAGTTACTATAGCCGCTACATTTCCCACGATCTCCTTGTACGGCTGCAATATGTCCGCTAGAGCGTCCATTTTAATGTAGAAACTGAAATAGAAATACAGATTTTAACACCAACTAACTTCCAATTGCCTCGATAGATCGCGTTGGGAGCGAATTAGATCGCGCAATGGTTTCACTCCAAGCTCCATATATAACACATCCAATTTATTTATTTATTTAGGTATACCAACAGCACACATACGATACACTTTTAAAAAAATTATACAATAATATTTTCTAGTATGCATGCCTATTACAGGTACACACAACATTCACCATATGAAATAAAATAAAGTACGCCTAACAAACAGTGTTAGGAGTAAGGTAACTTTTACAAAAAACAAAAATGAAGGAGCTTAATACGACTTAATTCTAAATTAAAATTACGATGCTCTTATTAATATTAAATATGAAAAAATTTAAATTAAAATAAAAGATGAAAAGATAATTCATATTATATGTTTATGATTCATTCAGTCACTTACAGATGAGTCGGTGTTTCAGAGTGCACGATGTCAGGCCGCTAATCTATAGCTAAATCTACCTGATGCTAACGTGTATGCCCACGGGGACCGATTGTGGACCACGGGACTTTCAATAAACCAGCCTTAGCACGAAGCCCTCGTGTCTACAAGGTTATAAATTCGTACAAATAATAATAGGAATAAATCCTGTGCTGTAGGAGACGTGAATGAGGTTGCGTGGGTCAGCTAGTAATCTATATATTTATATATATATATATATATATATATATATATAAAACGAAGTCGTGTTAGTTACAATACTTTTAACTTAGGAATGTCTAGACCAATTTTTACGATTTTTGTGTTTTTGAATTTGTCTGCATACGGAATAGGATAATGAGTATTAAAATACAGTATTCATCAATAAAAAAATCTTTAAAAGAATATGATCTGCTGCACTCTTTCATTGACTGTTCGGCGAAACGAATTTTGCCGGGTCAGCTATAATAATATAGATGCAGGTGGACTGACATGTAGAATAACTGATATGCGCCTTGTAATATAAAACTGCCACATTATATAACGAAATGTGATATTCATTATTTGGCAGAATATGAAGTATTTATTTATTAAAACTTCCTGCAAACATGTTGCACAAAGCGGACTTAGTATTCCTTTTAAAAGTACAGTGACTCAAATTAAATCCCAAATACATAGAGAGCTTATATGGGCATATATAGGCATAACTTTAGTCTTCAATGGTCATTGAACTATGTTAACTATGATTTAACTTATTATTATTATCAAATGGTATGATGAATGAACAGAAAACCGGTGTGAAATAGCGTTTGCGCTGTGTTTCACCGAGTGAGTGAGGATACCGGAGGCCCATACCCCAACCCCTCCCCCATCCCCTTTCCCATCCCCCTAAAAGGTCGGCAACGCACTTGTGACGCCCTTGGTGTTGCGGGTGTCCATGGGCGGCGGTAATCGCTTACCATCAGGTGATACGTCTGCTCGTTTGCCCACTATTCAATAAAAAAAAAAAAAAAAAAAAAATACTATCAGAGATGAGTAATGGAGTGAAGTCCAAACAAGAGCCTTCCACAGCGTTTTTATGGTAAGTACTTTTGATAGATGGGATTACTTTATCATGGGAATGACTAACTTTGATGTTTAGTCACTTCTTATTTAAACCGATGCGATATTGAAGAGTTAAAATCTTATCAGAAAACCACAGTTTTTGTCAAGTTACCATTTCACCCGGTTATTCACTCCAGCCATGCCATGCCAGGATACTATAGGCCGACCGTTTATCTGAGTCCTCGCCTGCGCGGTAACAGGGGTATTTCTTTACTATGACGTCACATATCTTAGGAACTATCTTGGCGCATTTCATCACGTGTGTATCTCACTAAGCGCCCCTGCCGCCCGCACCTGTCTCAGTACCCTTTGTCGTCATACCCGCGCCCCTGTTACCGCGCAGCTGAGGACTCTGATAAACGGTCGGACTATAGTTATCATGTCATGTATAAAGAATGCGGAGTGCAACCACCGCTGTTCTTTCCAGGAGTGTCGTAAGAGTCTATTAAGAGAGCAAACAACGCAGGAGGACATCAAATTCTGTTGATATGTATGGTAATGTATATGATGTCACTAGCTGACCCACGAAACCTCGTTTGCGTCTTCTACTTATTGCCCGTGCGTGAAAATTTCCCCCCGTTTTTGAAACATTCTTCATTGGTGCTCCGATCCTATTAGTATTAGCGTGATGATATATAGCCTTCCTCGATAAATTGACTATCCAGCGGTTTCTGAGATTAGCGCGTTCAGACAAACAAACTCTTCAGCTTTATAATATTAGTATTATATGCAGTATATGCATGGTTATGTGTCTCTTCCTCCGGAACCGATAAAAAGGTAAATAATAATTTGTTTTCATTTAAAAAGACAACTGCTGCATTAGGAATATATTCTGTGCCGCGGGAGACTTTAAAAACATATATGAAACGGACACAAATAACACCACGGACAATTTGTGGATAACTAACACTCGGTATTGTCCCTCAACACCTTAGCGCAGTAGAAAGCAGTGTGGCAACCGCTCAAACCACTACACCTATTTTGTAGTTTGTTCAGCAGCACAGTCATGATAAACAATAACCACCTTATACAAAACATAGAATAAAGGAAGCCGAAACTATAACCCATCCAAAGGTAATAAAATGAATGTGTTTAGGTACTTCTTCTCGTCTTAAAACCTAAATAAAAAGATTAAAAACCTGACACATCTTGAACTCCAATTGTTATCAGTTATCAGCGTTCAAATCACACGTTACTATCGCGATCGGAGCCTCCTATCAGATTAACTCAATGTCATCAAGTTTTCAGAACCACATACAGAGATATAAAACTACTATTCAATTGTAGAATACACGTAAGCCTATAGGTAATAATAAATGATAGCAATCATGCTGTTGCGATGCCGCGGACTAAAGATAATAAATATATTAAAGTACCAAGGCACAGCATCTACTAGTTATTTACAAAGTCATTTATTTTTTGTTTTTGAACTTTATCTATACTAATACTAATATTATAAAGCAGAAAAGTTTGTTTGTTTGTTTGAACGCGCTAATCTCAGGAACCGCTGGTCCGATTTAAAAAAAAAATTCAGTGTTGGATAGTCCATTTATTGAGAAAGGCCTATCCTATAGATATAAATCATCTCGCTAATACTAATAGGAGCGGAGCACCAATTAATAATGTTTCAAAAACGGGGGAAAATTTTCACGCTACGGGTAATAGAAGAGGTAAACGAGATTGCGTGGGTCAGCTAGTTTTTTATATTATACCCGCAAAAAAACGTTTTAAAAAACCTCATTTGTAAACATACAGTCCGTGATACAGTTCTTTCGGTAGATTTATGACAGATTTAATTAACATTTTGGTCGACATTCTTACGCAATACACACGCCAGCAGATAATACGTACCCATGCATATCTACATATTCGATATACTATTATAGCTGTAGAGGTCAATGAAATATTGTGGCATTGTGTTACCATCTAATTACCTAATTGTGCAACCTAAGCATTCTGGCAACAATACAATGAAATGACTAAACAACTTTTTAAAGTTTTAAATGTCTAGTATGTATTACTGTGTCTATTAGTGAACCTCAATTTGCTGCCTTTTTTCCCGATTATGGCGAAGGCTAAGGGAAGGGTAATACTTTAGGCAGTCTGTGTATGTACATATGAGACTGAGACAGCAGTATTTCGAAGAAGCGGTGGTCACATACCCATAATCAAAGAGGCCAATAGGTCATGATAGGATCATTATGATATACTAATTATGATTTATCAAATTAAAAACAAAATAATTTTGTGTTCATGGCTTTTGACATTACGAGGCCACATGGTAAGAAATCAAGTGAACAATAATTAAACGTATATTTAATTTAAGTTATGTAATATGCAAAACTAACCAGTTCGCGTCATTCTTGATGCAGGCATTACTAAGCAAATACCTGTATTTTTATCTTATCCGCTGCTGAGTTTCGATAAGAAACTATCTTATCACATTGTAAGATTAGCGTGGGAGGTTCATTGGCACGCATGGGTCAGGCTTGACCGAAATGATACTTAACTCATGTTAAGCAATACTTCGTTACTTGTACGCCTAGCCGATTTTGGCCACGGCGGCCAGTCTCAACGGAGACCAGCCAACTACGCAAGAGTTATTATAGTGCACATGTGAGCGCGCTCTATTCCCTCACTTTTATAATCCGGGACGCTTATCGTAGATCAGGCTTTACGTGCACAGGGGTTACGGTTTATGATCTTTATTTCCTCATAATAATTCACAATTCACTTACCGAGTAACAAGTATTTTTAACATAAAAAAGTGTACAGAAAAATAAATTAATAAGAACTAATCTATACTAATATTACAAAGAGGAAAACTTTGTTTGTATGTTTGTTTGTAATGAATAGGCTCAAAAACTACTAGACCGATTTTAAAAATTCTTTCACCATTCGAAGGCTACATTATCCTCGAGTAACATAGGCTATATTTTATTTTGGAAAAAAATAGGGTTCCGTAAGATATTGGGGTTTTTCGGACACAAGGTGTAAAAAATCAAATAGAAAAGTTACTTATTTTGCGTACGCTGAGTAAACTATAAAAGATAGAACCATAAAATGTTCGAATTAATCGTAGATCTTATAAATATCTACAAAAAGTCTGCGACACACTATACGGGGGAAAATTTTTCGCTACGGGCAATAAAAGACGCAAACGAGGTTGCGTCGGTCAGCTAGTTTAAAGTAAATCACAAAAGAACACAACAGTTAGACCGGACCCCAACTACCAAATTCCAGGTCGTTATTAAGATTAGGTATGTTACGAGAATACAGAGCGTAGAGACCAACATCCGACCTCGCTCCTGATTCTGGGATAAGGCTCAACATTCGGGAATGTTGAGCCTTATCCCAGAATTATAAAAAACAAAATTGACTGCCTCGGTGGCGTAGTGGTAGCGTATGCGACTGCTAAGCTTGAGGTCTCGGGTTCGATTCCCGGGTCGGACCAAATGTTTGTGTGATCTGCAAATATTTGTTTCGGAGTTTGGGTGTTTTCTATGTATAATATGTATGTATTTACAAAAAAAAAGTATATAAGTATTCATATCAGTTGTCTAGTACCCATAACACAAGCTCTGCTTAGCTTGGGATTAGATGGCGTTGTGTGTTAGATGTACGGAATATTTATTATTATTATTATTATAATGCACTTAAGATCTTGAGTCGCAGATGTCAATGGCTGTGAGTTTGCTCGTTTGTCATGCCAAAATGCCAAAAAAGCCATGAATCAGGTATTTTTACAAGTGTTTTACCCGACGATGTAGATTTGTATGTTCCACCGTAGAGTCTAAAATACGGAACCGATTTTAACGGATGGGGTATCAATAGATTCGTAATAATAATAATATAATAATTGTTTATTATTTAAAATTGGTTATTATCATGATGTATCATTCAAATATTGTTAGCGTGTCAAAGATTCGTCGTGTCTTAATTTTTTGCAAGTTTTTCTCGTAAAAACTCGTTAGTTTCTCTGACGTTTAAAGAGATTACGGTCACTCGTTTTATTGCGGAAACAATAAACCTTATTTAAAGAATTTTCCTTGGAATCGTAAAAAAAATATCTTTGTAATCACGCAGTCTCGAAAAAACAAAGGTTTGTTTGCGAGGATAATTATGGAAAACCATGAAAAGACAGTAGGATTAAATAATCTGTACAAATTAATAAAACCAAAGTGTCTGTCTGTAATTTCAAGTTGACAGCTTTTCACTAAATGCATATAGAAAAACACACGGTACTTTTATAAAAACATCACTTTAAATAAACAGAAATTTTAACAAAACAAATCAACTTTAATAAGAGGCTGGTAAGGTAAGGGGGCTGGTTACCTATTTGGAACATTATGAGTGTTTAGTACGCCTGTTTTCTTATTTTGATAGCCTGCCAAAGTGAGTCTGCTCAGCCTGATGGAAAGCTCAAACAGAACCCAACAGTGGAGCAACCATACACACTGCGAAAGCAGACAATGCACTATGGCGTTCCACACTATGACGGCTACTCGACATAAAGCGTGTGTTTGTACTACGATTATTCAAATTATTACCGACTAGCTGACCCACGCAACCTCGTTGGCGTCTTCTATTGCCATTAGCGTGAAAATTTTACCCCCGTTTTATAGCCTATAGCCTTCCTCGATAAATGGAGTATCCAACACTGAAATAATTTTTCACATCGTACCAGCGGTTCCTGACATTTGCGCGTTCAAACAAACTCTTCAGCTTTATAATAATAGAAAAGACCAGCTGAACACCGCGGTGTTACCCGCGGTTATTGTCGTATCGTGGGTGTCGCCGCGGGGCGAAGCTAGTCTAAAAAATATAAGCCTAAGTTACTCCTTGTACCATCAGCTACCTACCAGTGAAAGTCCCGTCCAAATCGGTCCAGCCGTTCCAGAGATTAGCCGGAACAAACAGACAGACAAAAAATTTTAAAAATTTATATTTTTGTATGTGTACCGTATATATATTCATATGCATGTAGTAGTAAGCGGTTATTTTAATATTACAAACACACACTCCAATTTTATTTATTGGTATAGATAATTATGTAAAAACCCATTATTCATATTTATGAAATAACAAGTATTTTATTCTCTTTATTGTCACGAGAAGGTCAAGTCATACTAGTCGCTAATCAGTAATGCTCAATCTTTGTTGTTTATGGTACTTTAAACTATTTATGGAATATTATTTTCATTTAGAATTTAAAAAAATAATGAATCGATCTGTATAGAAAGGTCATCCTTCAACAATCAAATTGGGATCTAGGAGGATACCAATTTGGTTGTTTTATTTTCAGATTTCTTTAATTTATAAAAGATTTAAAATAAAAAAAATCGTGCCTCGGAGAGCACGATAGACGTCGATCCTTGTTGCCATACGTGCATACGAACCTCTGTGGAAACGTATTGTAACAGATATTACTTTTTAAATTGCAGTACCCGGATGACCAAGCCTTCTTCTGTATTTTTTTGGTAAATTTTCTAAAAATGAATCTTAGCTCGGAGCCGTTGCCGATATTTAGATTATAATATACATAATTAAGAATAGCATGTTTAAAAGGTAATGAAACGATATTTATTTGCAAGAATGTAGTACAAAACAGGTCATCACAATTATTTAAAGATGGAGTACATTCTACCATAACAATGGTGTGCAACTAGCAATAAACGTCAATGTCAATATAATAATTTCATTAATATGATTATGATTTTATAAAAATTTAATTATTCAATTACTGAATAAAATAAATATTATGGTTAGTGTACTACATTTTTTTTTTTTTGATGAATGGAAACCAGCCGGATCACTAGGATCAGCTATTTCTGCCAATGACAAGTATTTATCGTCTTCAATTATCAAGTCTTCGAGTCTTCAAGTCGTCGTCGTGATGAAATTAATGATAAAAAGTATATAAAATGTGGATGACATGAAATGGGGACCGTCTTCCGAAAAAACAAAAAACGATCAAAAATGTAAAATGTACTACATTAGTACAACAGTAGTATAATAGTAACATATGTCAATTTAGTTGATGTCAAGATAATTTAGAGATGTCAATAGAGTAAATTAATAAAAAGGATAAATATTTAAAAAGTCTATTAAATCATTTAAGTTATTGTATTCGATAGTTATGGACCATTGTCACCGAACTTCATACAATCGATATTGCAATTTGTTTCATTAGCTAAAGTCAAGTGAAGTCAATTCAAAAGCGACCGCAATATCGCGCTGACACTACATGCGAATAGAGTACATAGAATGCATTTCTTTAATTTATCATTTGTAATTAAACAGTGAAGACTATAGAAATAATAATAGAATAAGATCACAGACTTAAATAAACTAGTAGGCTATGATTTCTGATCAAAGAAAAAAAGAAAATCGAAGATACTGAGGAATATTGTTCCGATATTCATATCTAAAATAGCTTTTATTACCAGTAGGCCTTTTTGGGTACTATCGAAACGTTACGACAACAGTCTTTAATAGTATTAATAGTCCACTGCTGGTCAAATCCTTTCTTTAGAAAGGAATTTCAGCTTATCACACCACGCCGGGCAGACGGTTTATTAGTTCATAGTTTGTGTCAAGTTTACCTTCTTTTTGCGGTAATATTGACCTGCATAGTTTGTCTCGTTGGTCTACTGGTTAGCGAAAGCGACTGCTAATCAAGAGGTCTCGGGTTTGATTCCCGGCTCGGACTGCTGTTGAGTTTTTCTTACAAGAAATTCTTAATAGCAAACCAGAGTATGGGTGATGGCGATGTTTCCCGCCATTGCCTCGGGGAGCACGTTACGCCGTCGGTCCCTGTTGTCATGAACATCTATGGCAATCGTTATTGGGAAGTCAGTACCCTCAAGTATACTGACAATTAGTTCAACCTTCGAAATAAAGTTCACTCTCAGGGTTACGGAGGTCCTATGCTCTGTGGAAAAACTGATACTCAGGCAAAACCGGCTGAACTAGTAGCCAAGACCCCGAATAATCTTGGGAATAATAAAGGCTAGGAAGAAGAAGAAGATTGACATGCATAGTTTGATCTTACGGCTCGGCTCGGATCTTACGATTTCAACGGGATTAATATTGTACTGTATTCTTAATCCATCACTGTCACTACACGGATTAATTCCGAAATTCACATCTAAAACCATAGTGGTTCGGAAGAACCTAATTGTTTATTTCCTAGGAGGCAAGAATTACAAGTGCTTTACCACCTTATGAAGTGGAACTTTGAAGATCGTATCTCTTCGAAAATAACACAGGCGACTATTTATTCCATAGATTGGGTGCGTGATGCAAAAATTATGTCTGTTATACAAAGGAATGATTGTAATGATCTGCATCCGTGAAGATGTTGTTGGGTGGTCTATTTATAACAATCGACCACAGGCGTTGCAGTTACAAATGAGTACATGTACTTGAACCAACGCCACGAAGGATTGTTCGACACGTGTATGTAGAAATTATATTATCCGTACTAATACTATAAAATGACTGTACGTTTGGTTAAGAGGTCGCCACACCGTTCCCTGCTTTACCAAGTATTGTGGGTTCAAATCCCACATTGAATAACACTTTGTGTGATCCACAAATTTTTGTCCTAAGTCTTCTTTCTTCTTCTTTGTGTCCGTTTCATGTATGTTTGTAAAGTTACCCACGACACAAACAGGCATTATTCTCAGAGCGGGCGATGCCTTTTAAAAAAATCGAAAGTAACATTGTCTGTCACGCTTTTAGTGGCTTTTAGTGTTAAGCCGCTACATCGATTCCAATGAAATTAGCCATCGCGATAGGCGACATATACGCGAGTGCAAAGGCATGTATGTCGCACATGGAGCGTTTTTAATTTTAAATAAGTTATTTACAAAATGGATACGTTTGTCTATATATATTTATTCCAGCTGATCTCCGGGATGGATGGATTGACACTTCAATGAGGTTTACTAAAATATGGCTAATGTTATGTGGAGAAAAACAGACGGTTAGTTTTAGTTATTTTGGAAAAATAAACAAACATGTCTAGTAAAGGTGGTCTAATGTCAGACATTCCACGATAAGGTCAAATTCAGCCGCATCTTAGTATACTTTTGTCAATTTTGATCCCAAATACCCAACCTAATTTCGGAAAAAAGACCCTGGCGAAACAAAAGTGCCTCTAACAGTTATTTAAATTACGATTTCTTTATTATTTATATTTATTTATTTACCTAGATCGCACCGCCGTCGCACGGCTGCGGCGTACACCCACAAGCAAGTATGATTTGTCAGTTTACGCCGTTGCACCGTTCGTACCTATTTCACAACAATGACCACAATTGCGTGCAGGACACTATCTAAACGAATGGACTATAACAACCTATGTAATAGTAAGGTAGGTAGCAAAGGTAGTGGGCGAAAAATTGCTATTAATAATATTCATTGCAACTTTTTCTCTCACTGGTGTTGATATTGGCTTATAAAGTTGCACAGTTAGTAAAATAACTAAATTGTAACATGCTCAAATCGTACATTTGTACTACATATTAGCTTTGAAAGTGAAAGTAGAACAAGAACCTTGCGAAACCTCAAATTAATTTAGCAAGATCAAGATCAGAATAAGTTTGTTCGCGAGTTTCAATAGCTGTGCATCGCTGGTTATGTTCTTTTTAAAACTGATATTGTTTACTATGTACCTATAAAAAATAAAAAATATTTTATTTATGTTTTTCCAAAATAAAAGTAGCTAACTTACTCCTTATAATATCAGCTATCTTCTAGTGAATTTCCGTTCAGCCGTTCCTGAGATTATCAGGAACAAACAGACAGAGAAAAAAAAAATTGATCTCCCAGATGTTTTTTTTTTCATATTCATATCGTTTATTTCATTTCACAATGTTGTAAAAAGATGGTAAACATATCACATTTAAATACAAGAAACAATCGTGGACCCTGTAGGGTACGAAATTTAGTTGAATTTAGTGAACAGCTGTTTGTCATTTGAAACTACTTGAATTTTATTTAGTAAAGATATATACAAACAAGCGAAACAAGCAGTTGTATCACTAATAGTACTTCCGCCACGCTAAAAAAAGGTATTTCGTATTTTCGGCTGCAAAATATTTTGATAAACTTCACACGATTGTAGAGAAAATGCATGAATTTGCAAAATATAATGTCATAAAGACAATTATAAAGATCCCTAATCTACCTTGTTTTCTTGTAACTATCAAATAAAGAACCTGATTAAAGAAGATTTCGAAACCATTATCATCTTCCGAGGTTTTTTGAAGTCGGGTTTTATCTACAGCAGAACTTCAATTTTGAATATGGAACATACTCTCATAAGATCTCCACAGACCAAGTTGGTACTAGACAACACACAGATGGGCAGGAAAACCTAATGTGCTCCTAAACAGCAGTGTCTATGTTTTCAGAATAGACAACCACTATAGGTTAGCCTGGCCAGTATTGCTCCATGTTACAATGATGTGCCTACTTGCTTGCCACTTAAAAGCCAGATAAGCTTTAGAAAACACTATAAAGATAAGGACTTTTCCAAAATGGAGTTACATAATTTTCTAGATCTGGTGTTTAGTCTATGGGCATTATCAATAGAACTTGGTGGACTCTAAGGGATTTTTTTTTTACTTTAACTACTTTTTTGCTTTAACTACTTTATTTACTAGATCTACTTTTTTCAAATTAATATACTGATTAATTTGGCATTGGTTTGTAATAAATCTGCTTTTTTAAAAGATCAACTTTTGGGAATTTTTTGCCAGGCATTTCTAGAGGAATGACATTCTGGAACCGCACAACTAGAGTCATTGATGTAACGTTTCAAAAGTGCCCCAAAAGGCCTACTTGAAATTAAAGCTAAAATTAATTTGCTTTGAGTGCAGGAGTTGTCTTTTAACTTTTGTTGTTTGTCTTTAAATTAGCACAGCCCTGCGGTACGACATTGAATGTGGGGGGAAGCTAGCTAAAAAAAGTAGCCTAAGTTAATCCTTTTATAATCAGCTACCTATCAGTGAAAGTCTCATCAAAATTGGTCCAGCTGTTCCTGAGATCAGCAAATTAGTAAATTAAATTTAAATTTATTAACTAATGGAAATATTTTAAAATATTATTTGCATTAATTGAAAACCTGTTAATTTGAAATAAGAAACAAACACCCCAATCTTTACAAATAAATAAAAAATTCTTTGTAAATATAAATGAAAAAATATTTCTAACAGGTGTTACTTTCGATAAGTACCTAGTTAAAAAAACTTTGAAGTCTATTAAAGCAGGTTTGTAATTGAATTGTTTTAAACTTTTTTCTTTGAATTATATTCTAGAAGTTAAGTCTAGAAATAACTTCAAAAACAACGTGCTTTTATAGTTAGTTACAACATAAGTAAAATTAAAGATTAAGTTAGGTACTAAAAGTCTAATCAATTTAATTAAATAATTAAAAATTTGCCTAATTTTATAGATAAAAATCAGAAACAATTTAAATGTATATTAAAAACGAGTACTTACCTGTAGAAAGTTGCAGATAAATAAATGCGAAGATCACTTTACGACAAATTAAATTATTACTAAATAATTACGATTACTTATAAAAACAAGTAAATAAATTACAATTTAAAAGTAACTGTACACAAAAGAAGTTAAAGAAGTCACTGAAGTCAGTGAGCGGAACTTGATAATGACTTAAACTCAACTTAAAAAGTTAATATATCATATTGAAACTAGACGTAAGCTCTCTGATCAATCATCGACCAACCACATAGAACCACATCGGCCAACTAGCGTTTGTGACATTGACGTTCATGACGTTAGACTTTGACTTTCGGTATTAGTAGAGGTGAATCATCTAAAATATAATATACTAGCTGTTGCCCGCGGCGCCGCCCGCGTTTATGTCGCTTTTTTCGTGTTTTTTCGCGGTCGCGGATATGTGACTGATGCAAAAATTAGATAAAAACAATCCTTGATGCGGATTATATATCATTCTAAAATTTCAGCTCGATCGGTGCAGAACTTTTTGAGTTTTTGAAGCCTACACAACCAACATAACATTTTTAATATATGTAGATATGTATACATAATCTAAAACATAAATTTAATAAAAATACCTATTACCATCCAAGAAAACTTCGTTTTCATGATTAATTTTCATTGGCCAACAAATGAGTGGTTTCCTATGACATTCGTTGAATACAGTTGATAAAAGTTAAAATAGTGTTTTGTTGTGGTAAAAAAAACAAACTTCAAATAAAATTATAGTTATTTCACTAATTTGGCCAAAAAGAAAAGCTTTCAAATATTATCTTTGCTTTATTCCGCAGAAAAACAACTTAGTGTCTATGGGTTAGACTAATTGACATTTTATAATTTCGTGAATTTTCAGGATTTCACGAGTTTTCAGCCGATCTATTTTAAGACAAATGACTGATAACAGTATTTAAGTACTCCGTGTTAAAATTGCGTTCATCATACAGACATGTGTAACACTAACGAGCGCAGGCTTTTGCTATGAAAGTGATTTTGAGGGGTACCATAATTATATTCCCAGGGGTTGAAAAAGAAACTGTTTGGTAATATGAAATGGGAATGCAAGAGATGGATAGGGCTGTGGCTGATGACGCTAGTGTTACTAGCTCTTTGTCCTGTTCTTCTAACTCAGAAAATCGGTGATCCGTATAAGATTCTTGGGATCCACCGCAAGGCTAGTCTGTCTGAAATACGGAAAGCTTACAGACAGTTGGCCAAAGAATGGTAAGTTATCCATTACTAGACAAGACACCACTGATAAATAAAAAATAATATAAATATTTCGAACATCTAACACACAACTCCATTTGGTCCCAAGCTAAGCAGAGCTTGTGTTATCGATACTTAGACAACTGCAACTTTTTTGTAAAAACATACATATTATACATAGAAAACTCCGAAACAGCAGTCATACGCTGCCACTGCTCCACTGAGGCAGTTTAGAGTAAAAAAAATTCATAAAGTAGCAGTATAATTATTGATTATTAACCTTATGAAAAATATATTTTTTTAAATTATTTTTTTTATATAGTGGCAAAGGAGCAGATCGCCTGATGAAATTAATAGTAAAAATAATCTAATAATTATAATAATTCTTATTATAAAAATTAAGTGTTGGTGAATCTTCTTTTTCATAGCCTATTAATGCCAACATTTTTAGAGTTTACTAGAACTCTTAAAGTCAAATATCACTCATACTATCTTCATTTGTTAAAAAATATATATTTTGTTTTTTATGTAAACCGAAAAGCCATTGATTACCACAAACATTAGCAACAATCTGTCTGTCAAAATGAATAGAATCCAATATATGTCTGTAGCCATCTAAAACACCTATTTCCAAGGTTTGAGCCTCGTACTTTTTATAATACACATCTTACACAATCATGCCTTGTCATCAAACTAACTAGAACTTATCCTTGTTGATGTCTTTATCCTGTCCTTGTAACCAGACTGCTGATAAACATAATCTATGCAGAAAAAAAATTTATGCTCATCAAATGTATTAGAATCAAGTTATTAAAATATTCTAGAATGTATTGCTACAAGTGCCATCAAGTGCTAACAATCTAGAGTTTAAATTATTAAATAATAATAATAAATATTTCGGACATCTTACACACAATGCCATAGTCCCAAGCTAAGCAGAGCTTGTGTCATGGATATATTAGACAACTGATATAAATACATGTATACTTTTTTTTGTAAATACATACATATTATACATAGAAAACACCCAAACTCCGAAACAAATATTTGTAGATCATACAAACATTTGGTCCGACCTGGGAATCAAACCCAAGACCTCAAGAACAGCAGTCGCATACAGTACCACTGCTCCACAGAGGCAGTCAAATTTCTTTAATAATTATGTATTAGAATACCATTTTAAATTCTTTTCTCACATTTCAATTGGTTAGTTATAATATAAGACATTGGGGGAGGTCTATGACTGGCAATGGATGTTGTTCGATTGAGATGATAATGAATGACATGTAAAGTGGTATGTACCACTTTATGGACATGGTATATACTGAGTTCTCATGTGACTCACAAAGAGCCCCCTCAGACTACAGACCTTATAGTCAGCCGATAGTTTGATTGGGATAGCTTTTGACTTATTAGTGAGCTGATACCAAATTGATGATTACCAGCCCGATTAAACTGTCGACCGATTAAAAGCCTGTAGTCTGCGGGACAATAAGGTAATATAAAAGTCATAAGTATTCATTAAGATTGAAACTTCTTGTTGCATTAAAGGAGACCATTAATTAAAGCCCTATAATGATTATAAAAACCAGAAATTACTGCATTAACCGTGGGAGAGCTATGCTTCGGCATGAATGGGTCGGCTCGACCGGAGTGATACCACGGCCTCACAGAAAACCGGTGTGAAATAGCGTTTGCGCTGTGTTTCACCGAGTGAGTGAGGATACCGAAGGCCCATGCCCCAACCCCTCCCCCATCCCCTTTCCCAGCCCTCAAAGGTCGGCAACGCACTTGTGACGCCTTTGGTGTTGCGGGTGTCTAAGGGCGGCGGTAATCGCTTACCATCAGGTGATACGTCTGCTCGTTTGCCCACTATTCAATAAAAAAAATAAAAAAATCTTATTTTAAATAGAGAATACGCATATATTTTTTTTAGTTTTATTTTTTTTTCTAGATTCTTTATTGCCTTCACAATATACTTAAAAGGTATATTTTTATTTAGAGATTATTTAAACCCAGAAAATATTTTATAAAAATTAATATTAAGTGAAAATTAAAAAGGGAAATTTAAACGTACAACACGCGTCACTATTGGTCGAAAGAAGTGTGACGTCGATGGTCACTTCATCGAAATTATCGGCGTTAAAATTCATACTGTGTAAGCAGTGTTTGTGAGAAAAATTAACTATTTACATGATTTTTATAGCAATTAAAACACGAAATAACAATGACATCATTGTTCTATGTTATAGAGACGTAAATGATCAGATTAAGAAATAAAAAATACATGCATATTCCTTATTTCAGTAACATCAAAGTTCTCTAGAAGAAATGCCAAAAGATGGGTCACATATTAGAAATTTTATAATATTATGTATAGTGTTAAATATTACAAACAATATACTAAACAAAGAGCTAATAAAACTTAACTTAAAATTTAGAGCGTTTTCAGATTATCGGATCCGATATCGCAGGCAGTAAAATATCTGAAATATGTATCTGTCTTTCATATTGTCCGGCCTAATATCGGATATCGGAGCCGACGCCGATGTGATACACGTATAGAACACTTACACGGGCAACCAATGATGCCCATAAACCTTCAGACGATAGACCTAAATAGTCTCTATGTGCGTAAAGCCAGAGCCTCCACAGATTTTTTATGCGTCTCAAATATAATAGATACAGCAAATTAAGTTTTCTTTTATAGTCTGCATTGGTGACCTGCCCGCATGAAGCTATTGAGCAAATGGCCGAATCGGAAAGATTTTGTAAAATGTCGAAATAAATTAAAACAGCCTACGGTGTCGGATATCGGTTGTCGCCTATCGTTGTCCGACAAAGACATCGGATCGGATAATCTCAAACGCTCTATCTATATAGTTATTTTCACATTTGCTGCCCAAGTATGTACTTAGGATTAAAGAATTAACGCAGAAAATGTTTAAAACAGCTCTATTTATTCCAGTAAGAACTCAAACTGCGATTGTAAGACACAAATGATATTGCTTGACATTAATATTAATAGCTCTACTAAATATAATAGTTTGTTTAACATCATGTATGTTATTTCAGGCACCCAGATAAAAATGTCGATCCAAATGCAGAAACCCGTTTTGTGGAGATCAAGCAAGCTTATGAATTGTTATCTGACTCGGAAAGGCGACAGGCTTATGACTCGTTTGGCATTACAAACGAAGATGACCACCTTTACAAGCCTAGACATGATTACAGTACATATGCAAGGTATAGGTAAGTTTGGGAAAAACATTAACATATGTTTCTAGACTTAACCACGTAACTATTACTTTAGCTTTTTAACAGTCTTCAAAAAAAGAGGTTTTAAATTCAACTGTTTTTTTTTTGTTTGTTACCTCAGATCTTTCGATTGGGTGAACCGATTTTGGTGATTATATTTTCCATTTGAAAGCAGGTGCTGCCCGTGTGGTCCCATTTCAATATGGTCCAGTTCTTCAAGTCGGTTTTTTTTTGTTAAATTTGTTGAAGATATGCCTAGCCTGACCTGATTGTCAGTTTTCAATAGAACCACTGGCATCTGACCTCCGCAATACTGAGGGTAAACTGAATTCGAAGATTGAACTAGATGTTAGCATATTTTGGGCACTGACTCTTCAATAACGATTACCCTAGATGTTCATGACAACCTTGACCGACGGCTTAACATGCTCTCAGAGGCACGGAATTTGAAACATATGTATTAGTCTATACTAAAGTTTTACTATATTTATTTCATTTCTTATGTTGGGCAGTGGCCCGCATCTGCTTCCTTGAAGGCTGCTTCCAATCACGTCGGGGTCACCACTGTAGGGGAACGGGTATCATGTTCCACCCAACACAAAAGGAGGATCCTCCGACCAGGCGAGGTGATCATGCCTGGCGGGCCACTGCCCAACAGTTGATGTTGGGATGTTGTATATATGATAATCGGCGCGAGAACATCTATTGCGCGATTCAGAATTGGTAGTTACTTTGTGTAGTTACTTCGTAGTTCAGTGTATCTTCGGTAGATGGCGCTGTATGTGGAGGTACATTTACAACACACAAATAGAAAAATGTAATATCTAGTAACCAATAAAAATATTGATTAATTGTCTGGCACATCTAGTGGCGAGCTGCTTATAATGTACATTAACTACACCCTACTTATTTAATTAAACAGTGATTCTAACTTCTTTGGAAACATTTTAAATGTATCTATTAGTCAGTGAAATTGACATGTTTTGCAATCATATTGTATGAATCATCTTGTTTTTCTTATATGCAAACTGTTTTCAAAGTCAGTTTATTCAAGCATCTAAGAGGCCGTTTCCTCGGGCGAGGGAAAAGCGGTGATATTATCGTCCGGCCACGTATTTCTATACGCTCGCTCTTTCGTGGAGATTACCCGACGATAGAAGTGCGGTTCCTTCTCGATTCTCTCGCCCGTGGAAGCAGCTCCTAAGGAACCAATTTTTTTTCTAAATGTAAAATAAATACTGACAACTGATCACATTTTTAATTTCAGCAACGATCCATTTGAAGAGCTCTTTGGGGCACATTTCCGAACGCAGGACCAAGACATTACATTATTTCATAAACTTTCAGTTACTGCACGGTGAGTATTTCAAACAGCAGTGTCAATAAAACATCAATTTTCTAGGTTTTGATAGAGAAATCGGTGTGATTTGAGCGGTCGCCGCGCCGCTTTCCACTGCGTCTAGTGTTCAAATCTTACACGAGACAACACTTTGTGTGATCCACAAATTGTTGTTCCGAGTCTGGGTGTTCTTTAAAAAAACTCAACACTGCATATCTTACCATCATTTCAACCACCTCATTCGAAATCCAATGAGGGAGTACCCGACATTAAACAACTACCACGCTTGCGGCGGGTAGTTGTATTATTTTAAAAATTTCGTCAACAATCCTACTACTATTATAAAGGCGAAAGTTTGTAAGTATGGATGTATGTATGTATGGATGTTTGTTACTCTTTCACGAAAAAACTACTGAATGGATTTGAATGAAACTTTACCACAATATAGCTTATACATCAGAATAACACATAGGCTACTATTTATAAAGATATAGCTTCGCCTCGCGGCGTTGCCCGCAGTTATCATCGTACCGCGGGTAGCACCGCGGGGTTCAGCTAGTATAATATAAAAAAACAGTTCCATCGTCCCTATTTATATGATATAAGGACAAACGAGCAAACTGGTTAATGTTAAGTGACTACCATCGCCCATGCAACTCAAGAGACATAAGTATGTTGCCACCTTTTTTAATTACTCTATGAAAAGTAACATAATAATTTCTGAACCCTGTGAGGATGTGGTATCAAGCCATTTGGGCATCTTTCACTGTAAGAATAAAAGTACTAAAAAAGGTAGGTACAGGTAAAATAGCTTTTATAATTAATAATATTTTTATTCATTCCAGCCACTTCGAAAACAACATAGTAGAAAAAAGCATTCACACTCCAGCGCTGGTTCTATTTTACACCGATTGGTGTTTCGACTGCGTTCGTTCAGCGGCCGCATGGCGTCGGCTTGTTGAAGCGCTGCAGCCGCTGGGCGTCACCATGGCTACTGTACATGCAGGACACGAAGCCAGTCTCGCTAGACGAGTGGGCGTCCACGGTGTACCCTGCTTGACTTTCGTGTTGGACAAACATATCTATATATTCAAAGAGGGACTGGCAAGCTTGCCTAAGATACTTGGTGAGTGGTAATAATAATAATAATTTCACGAATCTCGTATAAATCTGTAAATATTTGTTTTGGAGTTTGGACTATTGGTATAAGACAAACTTGGCTTAGTTTCAAACGGGGTGCTAGCGCCCTTTTCTGAATAGACTAGGAATGTTAGGGTTCCCACAAAGGAGGGGGCCACCTACAAACGGTGGGTGGCCTGAGGTACGTCAGGGTTCCAGGAATATCCATCCGAGGGTGCACCTGGTTCCTCGGCTTGTAGTACCTGAGACGGTGTGTGGTTTTAAGTCGGTTCGAGTCCGATAAAACCACCAATTGGTGGTATCCGAGGGATTTCCGAAAAAAAAATAGCTTTGTGTGTTCGATATCTGAGACATTAATTTATGTCACACAAGGTCTATCTGGTCCCAACGTAGGTTGTGCCTGTGATATAGTAATCAGACTACTGATATAGACATATTAATACTAGCAAACTCGCCCCGACTTCGCACGGGTGGATTTCAGATGCACCCACCGGGCGGCGACACGATTCGTGCATTTTAAATCTGTAGTATCTTCGAATATGTTCGTTTCAATTATTGAGGTTGCATATAAACAATGTGCGACCTCCTTTGTCAAAATAAAGAAGAAATGTATTAAAAGAATGTTCTTCAAATATGACTGTTCTAGAACTGAACTTTCTAAATGGATTATTGTATTGTGTTGTAATTCAGTAGTTAATATTGTATAAAATAAACTTTTGATGATCTTTATTAAATCTCTATGTCTATTTCTAAGTAATCTACCGTATTTCAATGAGTAACCCTTAATATCAATTACATACTGTAAAGGCCATATTGATTTATATTAAATGCATAATGTATTTATGGTACCAATTAGAATAAGGATTAATGCTGTATAGTTTAAAATCGCTTCGTGAATAAGCCATTAGTTCTCGTAAAAAGAAAGGAATTAAAATGGTTATTATGGATTATCTTTAAGAGGAAGACAAATATCGGGGACTTTTTTGTAGATCTTTTGAAGGTGTTCAATACTGTAGTCAATTATTTTCATCGATCTCGTAGGTTTCAGCCAACATTTGCAATGTAAGCGCAAAATAATGCTTATTTACGACATCACATTGGAAAACTTTAAAATGATCAAAGTTTTTTTACTATATTATACATGTACTAACTGAACCCCGCGGTACGACAATAACCGCGGGTAACGCCGCGAGGCGAACCTAGTATCTTTATAAATTGTAGCCTATGTGTTATTCTGATGTATAAGCTATATTATTATAAAGTTTCATTAAAATCCATTCAGTAGTTTTTACGTGAAAGTATAACAAACATACATCCATCCATACTTACAAACTTCGCGTTTATAATATTGGTAGGATTACACATGTTCTATTTCTTTGTCCTAGCCATTTCCCATTATTTGGGGTCGGCTCTCCTCGTTCTGCGGCGTCAGGACAATCTATCCTGGGTTGTCGAAACGTTTGTTTGGGCAAGCTCTAAGTCCTTGGCCACCGTGGACCACCAGGTGGCTAGTGGGCGTCCTCTACCTTGCCTGATATTTGGCAGCGCCAAGGCTTGTTTCACACCATGGCCTTCAGGGCGTCTCATGACATGACCGAACCATCCTAGGCGGCTTTCGCTGAGTTTTTCTGCTATGGGCGCGATCTTGAAACTTCCTCTGATGTGCTCGTTTCGCACTTTATCGAGTCGAGTTACACCTGCTGCCCATCTTAACATCTTCATCTCGTTTACGTGCATTTTCTGTTCGTGGATCTTCTTTATAGCCCAGCACTCGGTTAGGCCCAGCATTGGTAGGATTATACATATATAAGCATTTATAGGGACAGACAGACAGTACAAGCGAATTTGTTTTACACTATGTACCTAGTGATACTCGTCTACTTATTCACACCCAATCACTAAACGAAACACAAACACAGCAAGAAGTGGCGCCCAAAAAAAATTGACCGCAATAATTGTAGTGACTAGTAATTGAAGCCACGACTTTCGACTGAGCAGTCAGGGACACCAACCACTAGAGCAACAAGCCCAATGATGAGTAAGAATTATAATTGTACCTGTTATTTAAACTTCATTTTCCAGAATTCATTCGTTGGAAGTTCCCATACAAGCTGGTGAGCGCCATCGGAGACAGTAACGTGGATGGTTTCGTGTCAGACTTCGAAGACAACAAGGTGAAAGCGCTGATCTTCGAGGAGCGACAGAACATACGTCTCAGATACCTCATCACTGCATTTCATTATAGAGATAGGGTCGCGTTTGGGTAAGTCGTATTCTCAGACTCACCACGCTTCAGCATAAATGGGCCGGCTCGACCGGAGTAGTACCACGGCCTCACAGAAAACCGGTGTGAAATTAACGCTTGCGTTGTGTTTCACCGAAGAGTGAGGTTACAGGAGGCCCATTTTCTTTTTTATTTATTTTTTTATTTTTACGTATGGAAACCCCCTCGGGCCATCACCCCACCGGGGTTAGCGGCGGGGCGGTGTGTCGGAATCGAACCGACTAAAACCACACGATGTGCCAACTCTGCGCCTGAGAAAAGAGGGGTCCGGGAACTGCAGTTATTAACACGACTGGACCCCAGGATACCGGAGGCCCATACCCCAACCCCTCCCTCCATTCTCTAAAGGCTGACAACGCACTTGTGTTGCGGGTGTCCATGGACGGCAGTAATTGCTTACCATCAGGAACACTACTTCAAGAAGAAGTTTTTCTTCTTCTGCAGTGATTTCCTACGCAGTTTATTCCCTTAGTGGCCTCTTACCACCTTCTGTATTGAAACTTTGTTTTCTTAATCCATCACGCGGATAACGGTTACTTTATTACTACAATTTTTTTAAAATCTTTGTATAAAATTGTTACAGTTTCGTAGACATGCGTTTACGCGACTCTCACAACGTGACCGGGCGGTACAAGGTTCAACGTCACATGGACACGATGGTTCTCCTGAAGGAAGATAGTTCAGAGCCCGCGGCCACCGTGAGCACGAACGAGATCCCAACACAGACCTTGCACCAGCTCATTGATAGCAACCAGATGTTGACATTGCCGAGGCTTTCTTCACAGGTATTTTTTATTATTTGGAATTATATTTATTTATTGAAGGTTAAGAAGATTTATTGAAAAGGTACATTCTGTTAGCGGGGTACCCCATGTCGATGTAAAATATGGCCAGTCAAGTTTGTACGTTGTGGCGACAGGTTTTTCTGATGTTTTCTGTACATATTTCTGTCTACATATACTGTATACATTTTATTGATTGATTAAATAAAGAGTAAAGGTGTACATACAGCATTATATGTCCATAAACACATGTATGTAAAGTCGGTTTATAGACGATATATTAATAATATGTGTTGTTAGTTAACATTGATTGAAACCCCCCCCCCCCAACCACCCGAAATACTTGAATATACTGTTGATATATTTTACAACTTTCGATTTTTTTATAATAATATTGCAGTTAAAGGGTTATTTTGTTATCTGGAAACCCCCTCCCCGACACTAAAACCTATATATTGAATACAATATAGGAAATATATTGCTTAATTGAGTAGTCTAAAACAGTGACGTCACAAGTTTGTATTTTCTTGTCATGTCATGTATTTTTCATACAAAGTGATCGCTTTGACAGTTGATAAAAAGAAAGTAATTTGACTAATGCCTAGTTCCTATATTTGAAAACGATCCGTTCTAGGTACGAATAGTAGTATATTATACGGGGCGTAAGCTAAAATCGTTCCTATAAAAAATAAATTGAGGGACGGTATTTACGACTCGTAGTCGGTTGTAGTATTTTTTTACACGATGACGATTCTTTAAATATAGGAACCGGGCATAAGAGGTCGTGTACCCAGTACCCAGTTGTGCGTATAACATGTTGTACGTATACGCAGAGCGTGTTGGAGAGCGTGTGCCCGGTGGAGTGGCGCGCGGCGCGGCGGCGCCTGTGCTGCGTGCTGGTGTGCGCGGGCGGCGCGGGGGGGGCGGCGGCCCGACGCGCGCTGAGGCAGCTGGCCCGCGCGCCGCCCGAGCGCCTGCACTACGCCTACGTGTACGCGCACAAGCAGCCCGACTTTGTGCATGCGCTCGCCAACGGATCTGGTAAACACGGCTTGGAACTCACGACACTTAATGTTGCCATCTAACACACAACGCCATCTAGTCCGAAACTAAGCTAGGCTTGTACTATAGGTGCTAAACAACTGATGTAAATACATATTAACTTTTTTTTTACAATTAACATAACACCGAAACTAAGAAACAAATATTTGCAGATCATTTGATCCGACCCAGGAATCGAACCCGAGACCTGAAACATTCACTTACGCTACCACTGCGCCACCGAGGCAGTCGCAAACAGTCAAAAATTAAAAAGTCGTCTTCACTTCGACTTTACATAATCCGTTGTTAGACTAGATAGACTAATGCCAAACTTCCTTAAAAGATACCAATCCTCTCCTTAAAAGGATCTTGCCCAACTACACCATATTCTTACTCTTTGCTGTGAAACAAAAACTGGGTACCATAAGACCTGCTAACAATATGAGTGATGACACCCAGTACTCTTAATCCATCACATGAAAGACTAGATGTAGTTTCATCTACAAATACACAACTTGTAAAACGATGCAATACTTATTACATTTTAAGGTTTTATCCAAGGCCTTTGACTGTCACACACATTTTATTACATAACATAATGTAAAAAACTTAATTATAACTTAATTCTTATCGCTAAACCAATGTTTTTAAACTGTAAGATTACATTGTCTACAAGTTCAATCGTCACTTCATCGTATGAAAAAATTAAGAGTTTCGCAAGGCTGTATACTGGGTCCATTGCACTCAACTCAACCAACTGGTCATCGTTTTTAACAAATATTACTTTTCTCATATTTTTCAAACTTAAAAATCACTCTTACCAATTCTTCTTATAGGTAGTGATATATCAGAAATGGAACACCGCATCGTTATTATCTGGCGCCGGGAACCCACTCGAATCCAGTACGAATGGCTTAATGAGACCTGGCCGACATGCACTCACGACCACTGCGTTAACGACCATTTACCTGCAGACCCTGCGATCAGGGAGGAGTTATTGAAATACCATGAAAGACTAAATGAAACGAAACGGGCGCTCGATCAGTTGATCAAAAGGTTGCTGAAACCAACCGAGATTATGACGTATGAAGCTCATGTACAGGTATGAATGTCATTCTTGAATCTTATATTGTGTCTTATTCTGTTTATGATAAAATATTTGTTGATTGTATAAGTTTTAATTGATTCTAATGAGTTTGTAAGCTTTTCGTTCGTAAGTTCGTCTCGTTCCTTTCATATAACTTTTTTTCCTACATTTTATTTCTATTCTCTTATTTTAATTTAATGGTCGCTAAGTTATTTCGCTAGCGATATTATAATAAATCGATAGATTGTCAGTCGATTTAATTTTTAACAATTTAACGGCTTAGTTTTAGTAACATGATAAGTTTAGAATAGGATTATTCTACTAAAACAAACCTAACTTAGTAAGTCTATTTGTGATGATGTCAGTCGTAAGTTTGTCTCTCTATCAGGGATAGTTTTCGAGAGAGATCAGACACCTGTGGTAGTTGGATAATGTAGTGTGTGTGGTCCAGGAGCTGCTGGACGAGGCGGCGCTGGGCGCGGTGCGGCGCGCGTGGCGAGCGGTGCGCGAGTGGGCGGAGCGCGGGGCCTCCGCCCTCAGGGGACAGCGCGCCATCTCCGCACTGTCCGTGCTCGCCACGGTCGCGCTCGTGCTGGGCGCTGGCTACCTCATGGCGTACCTCATGTAAGCGCTAAATGCGCCTTCCTACCTATTATAAAATAAATAATCAATATTTCGGACATTTAACACACAACGCCATCTAGGGTCAAACTAAGCTTGTATTATTGGTACCAGACAACTGATACATATATACTTTTTTTGTAAATACACACATATTATAAATAAATAATAATAAATAAATAAATAAATATTTCGGACAATTTAACACACAACGCCGTCTAGGCCCAAGCTAAGCAGAGCTTGTGTTATGGGTACTAGACAACTGATATAAATACATATATACTTTTTTTTTGTAAATACATACATATTATACATAGAAAACACCCAAACTTCGAAACAAATATTTGCAGATCATACAAACATTTGGACCGACCCGGGAATCGAACCCGAGACCTCAAGCACAGCAGTCGCTTATGCTACCACTCGCGCCACCGAGGCAGTAATTATACATACAGTATTATACATAGATAACACCTAAACTCCGAAACAAATATTTGCAGATCATACAAACTGCCTGTCTCGGTGGTGCTGTGGTAGCGTATACGACTGCTGTGCAAATCATACTAAAATTTGGTCCGACCGGGAATCGAGAATCGAAGCACAGCGGTCACATACGCTACCACAATGCCATAAGGAGTAACCATACGCAGACATTCCCCTCTCACAAAGTATAAGCTCAAATGAGCCTACGCAACACACTGTTATGAGTTTGTGTGTATGTGAAACTGTGAATATTTTATTTCAATTGTTATGTACGAGAACATTTCTTAGTGACAGTTTTTGTGAGTCTAAAATGTAAATGTATAAACACCTCCCCCTTTAAAAAATGACAGAAAAAATGAAACATGCCAGCTTGACAAACACCTTGAGAAAATTTCGATCGAAATGACATTGACATTTGAAATGACTTTGACATTTGACTGCACGGTTGGCCGAGTGGTTTCAGCGGTCGCCATGCCGCTTCCTACTTACTAAGCGGTACAACACTTTGTGTGATCCACGAATTGTTGTCCCGAGTCTGGATGTTCTTTGTAAAATTCTCATCATAGAAAATTTTAAAGCAATTACAGTTCCAGTTTAGACTTTGGCTGGCTCAAAAAATCGAAAATGTACATAATTCAATTTTAAATTGTAATTTCCGCAAATATTATCTAATGAAATATACTTAATTTATTAAATGAATGTAAACTTTATAATATACATATATATTTATGTTTCTCATAATCTCTGATTCCAAATTAGAAAAATCATAATATTATTATGACTAAATAATTTTCAATGTTCTACAGACGGGTAGAAGAAGAATCAGTGCAGCGGCAAAAAGAAGAGAGGAAGAAACAGAACGGCCCTGGAAAGAAAAACAACAATGAACTCCAGTCCGAGCTTCGTCTCCACGAACTGCGAGCTGAGAAATACAATGGACTCGTCCGGTATGTCTCGTATTACTATATTTCAATCGCAAATTGGAAATAATTTAGAACTATTTTTAGTTACCAAAGATTGATCAATCTTCAATCATATCTATCAAAACAGTGTGCGTATGTGCGTTGGAGTAGATAATCGTTGGATAGTCCATTTATCGAGAAAGGCTATATTATGTCATCACGCTAATACTAATAGGAGCGGAGCACCAATGAAGAATGTTTCAAAAACGGGGGAAATTTAATAGAAGACGCAAACGAGGTTGCGTGGGTCAGCTAGTTCCCAATAATTTCGAATCTCACTTAGGTACAAAAATATGATAGTATAATCCTCGTACCCTACAATATCTCACAAATCTCGCTTGTATAGCAGTACGGCAGGCATTCTTTGCGCAGGTAGTAAAATTGAGTACTATAAACAATTCATGAATGTTGGTTTATGTTTAGAAAAATAATTTTCATTTTTATTTTGTGGTTGGTTTTCAAGAAGTATTGTACCATTTTAGATTCATGGTTAGATGCGTAATTTTTTTAAAACATTTGCCATAGTAGTGACCATACATTTTTTTTACACCACGATGAGTTAAATTGCCCTTAAAGAAAAATCTTTTAGAGTTTTGAAGAAAAGAAAAAACTTTCATTAATTTTCGTGTAAAATCTACAGGTGTTATGGGTTTTCTAAGGATTGTGATGGATAACGGTGTTACTTAGGATGCTGATACAAAAAAAAAATCTGAAATATTTGGAAAATTGTGGTAATGGTAGTTAAAAATATCTTAAGAGGTGTGAATTTTTAAGAATTTTAGTTTTTTCTTCGTAATTTAAAAAAAAAAAAGATTTATTTTTTAACATTTTTTCACGAGTAGTCACGAGCAGGCCGACCTTCTGGTACCGGCTTATCGTTGAATTTTGGGACATGTTGTATATTACTAGCTAACCCGACAAACGTTGCTTTGCCATAAAAAGAAATATATATTTTAGGGGTGGATCAATAAAAATCGCGATTTAAAAATACAGGTTGATCGTAGAGGGTTGAAAATTCAGGGTTGCATGTATTTTCTAATGCTGTATCATAAAAAAATAAAAAATTATTTAAAACTTAAAAAAAAAAATTGGGGTGGACTACCCTTAACATTTAGGGGGATGAAAAATAGACATTGGCCGATTCTCAGATCTACCTAAAATGCTCACAAAATTTCATGAAAATCGTTCTAGCCGTTTTGGAGGAGTATGGTAACTAACACTGTGACACGAGAATTTTATAAAAAAGATTTGTATATATTTCGAAATGTTTGTTTGTTTGTCAGCAATCTGGTAACCAAGACAAAGGCTCTTCTTTGTTTAGTTTATAATTACAAAGCAGAACCTGTGCCTGCATATTATACATAGAAAACACCCAAACTCCGAAACAAATAATTGCAGATCATACAAACATTTGATCCGACCCGGGAATCGAACCCGAGACGTCAAACACAGCGGTCGCATATGCCACCACTGTGCCACCGAGGCAGTCATGCGTACAGATCCGATAAAGTTATTTGAGGCACCTTTTCATTAATTTTTTCTTTCAAACTATTGAAACCTGGTTGCCGAACCATCGTGTTGTTGGTAAATACAGAGCCGGGTGCAACTGCTGTCTAAAATATAACTGTATCAATTGGAGTACAATATAGTTTATTCTATTCTGAAGCGAGCTTACATCTGGTATCTGAAAGATTACTGGCTTATTTTGAATGATCTGCAAATATTTGTTTCGGAGACAAAGAAAAAGTATATATGTATTTATATGAGTTGTCTAGTACCCATAATACAAGCTCTACTTAACTTGGGACTAGATGGAGTTGTGTGTAAGATGTCCGAAATATTTATTTATTTATTTGAGGTTTTAAGGTCTTCTAAGGTTATTTCAGGCACCTTTTTCATTTAATTCAGGAATTTATTTATAATTTTAGGCTATTGAAACCTGGTTGCCGAACCATCGTGTTGTTGGTAGATATCCAGAGCCGGGTGCAACTGCTGTCTAAATTCCATAAGATTGTGTGGCCATATCGCAAGTAAGTTAAAAACTAATTATACTTTGACTTCTGAGTTTTTCTTCCCAAATATTAAGTCATATTTTTATAATGAATTGATTTAAGTTAGTTCACTTTATTTTGAAAAAACATTTAGAATTTCACGCACATAATTACATTCTGTGTCATAATGCATAGGCATTTTATAAAGTGACAAATGAGTAACCAGGTCACTTGTTGGTAAGTGTCTACGGTCCCTGTAACTCAAAAAAACATTGAACATATATCTTACTAGCGGTCGCCCGCGGCTCCGCCCGCGTGGATGTCGGTTACCGCTGCAAAAAGCCTACACAGGAAAGACACGGTCAGCAAAATGATTCCCAGGTCAATTCACAGACACCGACACTAACATCGACGACGCAGTCATTATCCGCAGGCTGCACAGATTGTCTTTCTCTGGATGTTAAAGTTGTTAATGAGGAAAATATTTAAATGTAATTAATACTAAGTTTTCACTTCTGCCAGCAGTCCCCGAGTGCAAACCGTTGTTTTAGGATAGATAACTAAAGCGATTATTGTAGAGCTTCTCTATAAACAACATTTGACGTTAAATTATTTTCAGGTAACAAAATATACTGATGGTCGGGAGCCCCGAATGCGTAAAACATATTTTAATTTTGCCATAACTTCAAAACCATTCAAAGACCAAATATTATCTACATACACTGTAGTTAGTGATGAAATAATTTATTTTGATAAGGATTGATAGCATGAGTGAATTAAACGCGTTTAAATGTAGTCCAAAAAAATTCAAGATTTTTAAATAAAAAAATGGTTGTTGTGCCTCACTCGACATAGATAGGTATATAGTCGTTCCAATAGTTTATTTAACTTTTGACAGCTCTAATACTTAATCAAATAGTGATACCCTGACCCGTTACCTATTCGATTTCTTTCATCGATCGATTTTATGCATTAAGAAGTTTTAATCGATTTAACAAACTCATTATTTTATAGATAATTTCGTACTTCATATTTCTATGTGTTTCAATGTGCGACCTCCTTTGTCAAAATAAAGAAGAAATGGATTAAAAGAATGTTGTTCAAATATGACGGTTCTATGTCATGAAAAAATATATAAAAGGAACTGAATTTTCAAAATGTATTATTGTATTGTGTTGTAATTCAGTGGTTAATATTGTATTTGTTAAACTATTGATGATCTTTATTAAATCTCTCTATGTCTATTTTAAAATAATCTACAGTATTTCAATGAGGAACCTTCAATATAGTTGAGTATTTATATTCCTCCGTATTGATTTATTTGTGAATTCTCACGTTTGGTTGAGTTGAGCGTATCGTTCCTGCCTTCGTTACTGTCAAAATGCCAAAAAAGAAAGTACTCAAAGGACAAACAAGAGAGTTTGTCTTGCGACTTCGTGAATACTTTGAAAAGGAAAGCCGTAATGGTGGGCCTCTTATACCAGTGACTCAAGTTAGAGACCGTGTTGCAGCAGCATTAGGTATTAGTGCTCCAACAGTGGCAAAAATAACAAAAGAAGGCTACGGCAGCAGTGGCATGGAACAGAATAAGCTATCTACACCTAAGAAAAAACGTCCGCCTAGTAAAGTTACAGCCGTTGACAATTTTGACGCTGATGCTATTCGTCGTCATATATACGACTATTACCAAAGAAAAGAGATTCCAACATTAAAAAAACTAACACAATCTCTTCGAAATAGTGGTTTGTTCCGTGGTCAAAAATCTTCTCTGACAAAGGTATTGAAAGACATTGGAATGTTATTCCAAAAATGTGACAAACGAAAAATTTTAATGGAACGCAATGATATTGCTTTGTATAGATGCGATTTTTTAAGACAAGCAAAAAAAATAGAAGATTGGTCGAATGTTGTTTTCACAGATGAAACTTGGCTCAATGCGAATCATACGCTGTCAAAAACTTGGACTGACAACACCGTTGGCTCCACTTCTACAGTACCAATGGGAAAAGGCGAACGACTGATTATTTGTCATGCAGGAACAGTAAAAGGATTTGTGCCAGGCGCTCTATTAGCTTTTAAATCCCAGAAAACAGGAGATTATCATGAGGAGATGAATTCGAACGTGTATGAAAAGTGGTTCAGAGAAATGCTTACATCACTCGAAGAGCCATCAATAATATTTATTGATAATGCACCTTATCACTCTCGTCAAATTAATAAAATACCAACACAGGCCAACAAAAAACATGAAATTATAAACTGGCTCCGTGACAATGGCGAAGAGGTGAATGAGTCCCTACTAAAAGTAGAGTTAGTAAAGATATTAAAAATAAAGAAGCTGCCAAAACGATACGTCATAGATGAAATGGCAGCAGAGCATGGGCATACCGTCCTCAGAATTCCCCCATATCACTGCCAATATAATGCAATTGAAATGATCTGGGCACAAGTTAAAGGATATGCTGCGAGGAACAATACAACTCCTCCTTTCACCGCAAGAAAAATGCTGAATTTACTGAAAAATGCGTGTGAAAAAGTAACTCCAGAAAACTGGGCGAATGTTGTAGAAAAAACAAAGAAGGTGATAATGTCGGATTGGGATCGGGATGTTGCATTCGACAATTTATCTATCCAAGAAATGATAATCAATATTACTGAGAACTCAAGTGATGATGATTCCTGGTCATACGAAGAAGACGATTCTTTATAATTAAAATTAGTATTACAGTACCTCTTTTGGTTGTTTTATTTTTAATCCGTAAATTACTACGAATTTCAACATTTTGTACCTGTTCATTACAAGTAGGTACCGCAGGTAGTTTTTATTTGAACCAACTATAGTAAGTCTAAACAATTATTTTAGATTCATTAATTTGCGGCGAATACATTCGATCCCATTACTAGGTACGAGTACGATGGAACTGTTTTCATTACGCAAATTATTTATGCATTGAAACAGAGACATTTAGGGCATTTTAATGCAAAATAATAAAGCTTTTTACGTGATTTGATATAAAATATAATCACAATAATTTTATTGTATGTTTTATTAATATAATCGATAATCGATTTATTTCAAAACCGTTTTTATAGTCTGTGGTCATTAATTACGAATGACACATCCCTAAGTAGGCGGAGCCCGCCCATAAAGTACAGTATTATCTGTAGTACATTGTATCAAAAATTATTACAAAACTTTATGTGCGTGATCTGTCAAAAGTTAAATAAAGTATTGGAACGACTATAGTGTGTCGCGGACTTTTTTGTAGATATTTATAAGATCTACGATTAATTAGAACATTTTATGGTTCTATCTTTTATAGCTTAGGCAGCGTACGCAAAATAAGTAACTTTTCTGGTTGATTTTTTACACCTTGTGTCCGAAAAACCCAAATATCTTACGGAACCCTATTTTTTTTCAAAATAAAATATAGCCTATGTTACTCGTGGATAATGTAGCTTTCTAATGAAAAAAGAATTATTGAAATCGGTCCAGTACTTTTTGAGTTTATTCGTTACATACAAAAATACAAATCTTTCCTCTTTATAATATTAGTGTAGATATTAGTGTAGATTAGTGTAGATTAGTGTAGATATTAGTGTAGATTAGTGTAGATTAGTGTAGATATAGACTGTCGTCTTCAGTGTTAGAGAGGAAAAGTATGATCTTTTGGTAGCTTTATTGTGTGTGTAAAGTCGTGGTATACCTGACTGGCCTGGTGGTCTAATGGTTGACTCTCTATGAGTTCACCGTGGGGGAGCCACGCTTTGGCATGCATGGACTGGCTCGACCGGAGTGATACCACGGCCTCACAGAAAACCGGTGTGAAATAGCGCTTGAGCTGTGTTTCACCGAGTGAGTGCGGATACCGGAGGCCCATAAAATTTCTGTCGCCGAGTACAACTTTAACCTCGTTGCACCTACCTTATGAGATCTCTATACCCCCCGAAGGACACAAGTGCATGAAGTTATAAAATAAATAATGAAAGCATGTTGTCCTGCGTCAGGAACAAGACGCTGGTGTTCGCGTACCTGTGCGTGGAGCGCAACCTGGGCTGGTTCCGGCGCGTGCTGCAGCTGTCGCTGGGCGGCGGCGAGCTGCGCCTCAACGCGCGCAACTGCGTGGGCACGGTGCTGGCGCTCAACCCGCACCGCAAGTACTTCGCCATCTACCACGCCAAGCACCCCGAGTGCGCCAAGCCGCACAAGGTAACATCACCGCACCTACGCACACACACACACACACACACACACACACTGTCGCTGGGCGGCGGCGAGCTGCGCCTCAACGCGCGCAACTGCGTGGGCACGGTGCTGGCGCTCAACCCGCACCGCAAGTACTTCGCCATCTACCACGCCAAGCACCCCGAGTGCGCCAAGCCGCACAAGGTAACATCACCGCACCTACGCACACACACACACACACACACACACACACTGTCGCTGGGCGGCGGCGAGCTGCGCCTCAACGCGCGCAACTGCGTGGGCACGGTGCTGGCGCTCAACCCGCACCGCAAGTACTTCGCCATCTACCACGCCAAGCACCCCGAGTGCGCCAAGCCGCACAAGGTAACATCACCGCACCTACGCACACACACACACACACACACACACACACTGTCGCTGGGCGGCGGCGAGCTGCGCCTCAACGCGCGCAACTGCGTGGGCACGGTGCTGGCGCTCAACCCGCACCGCAAGTACTTCGCCATCTACCACGCCAAGCACCCCGAGTGCGCCAAGCCGCACAAGGTAACATCACCGCACCTACGCACACACACACACACACACACACTGTCGCTGGGCGGCGGCGAGCTGCGGTAACATCACCACGCACACACGCACACACACCCGCACACGCACAAACACCCGCGCGCGTACACACACATACGCGCGCAAACACACTTACGCGCGCTCACACACACGCACACACACAACAATAATACCCTTACAATTTCAATAATACAATTTTAGAGGAAGTAGGGCGATACTATCCTCGCACAGAAGATAACGTAAAATGACAGCGTTCGTGTTTCGTTGATGAATGCGAGACCGGAGGCCCACCGATGCACAAGCATCACTAGGCCACCATGGTGTAGATCACCATACCGCATTTTTGTATTGTCTGCATTCGCAGTGAGATTGGTGACCTCCACTCTTAGATTCTGCTTATGCTTTACATCAGCAGTGTAGAATCATTTTAATAGGTACATAAAAAAAAATAGGACGCTCAGAAGGCTACATATACTACACTGGCGAGACGCATTACTATATAATTTTAGATCTTTTTTAAAATGTTTCAATATTTCTTTCAAGTAATATTTTAATTTGTAACTTTTAAGTAGGTAATTAGTGATCATTACTGTTTAATAAGATATAGAAATTCGAATTCAAGAAAATCGACACATTTCAATTTTATCAAAAACTTTGACAAAACTTTCCATATTTTCAGCGCATGAGTCGCATGACACGATCTCTAGGCGAGAATGGAATGGGTGACCCTGAGGCGGGCGCGTTCATCGGCTTCCACACCGAGCCTGACTCCTCCTCAGGTGATGAATCACCTGACCCTCCTGTACTTATGCAAGGTAACTATACTCAATATGGTTCTCTCGTCTATGCCTTATACCACGGTAATAAGGTTCAAAATATAGCAGGCAAAATGATAAGCAATTAGACGACATTAAACGCATTTTTGATACCCCACAGTCATAAACTTCAAAAACAATAATACCAGTGATATATAGTTTTTTTTTTATTGAAATTTTTTAATCATATCTCGATTCATCGAATCGAATTACATAGCAAAAAAAATTTTTTTTTTTGCTCTGTGATTCGACTAATGAGACGAGAATCTCCAGATGTCAGCTATATCATATGCGAGTACTTTTTACTTCCATTAATAAGAAGACTTTTCTCCTTGGGAGAGCCACGCTTCGGCATGAATGGGCCGGCTCGACCGGAGTGATACCACGGCCTCACAGAAAACCGGTGTGAAATAGCGCTTGCGCTGTGTTTCACCGAGTGAGTGAGGATACCGGAGGCCCATACCCCATTCCCTCTCCCCATCCCCCAAAGGTCGGCAACGCACTTGTGACGCTTTTGGTGTTGTGGGTGTCCATGGGCGGCGGTAATCGCTTACCATCAAGTGATGCGTCTGCTCGTTTGTCCCCCTATTCAATAAAAAGAAATCTCACAAACTCACATAAAGGAAATATTTGACAGAAGATACATATTAATAATTGACAATACGCAACCTGACATATTTTTTACTTATGTCCTTAAAATATAGTTTGGTCTCTGTGACACTGGTGACTAGTGTCATTTTAAAGCTTATGTGACAAATTTACGGTGTGATTTTTTTGAAGTGAAACTTCTTTAGAATCGTTGTGATTTCAAACCGGATGCAACGGAAAAAACGACAGGTAAGAGACATAAATACAAAAAGTCGCCTGTAATTAGTGAGCCAGAGCGAGAGAGCAAATATCGGTCTCATTCTTTGGTCGATTTACTGAAGTTTCGCTTCTATCGTGTGTGAATGGCACACACACCATATTGAAATATAGGTGTTAGAAAATAAAACAGTTTGTATCAAGTTACTTGTACATGTTTCTTAATGGCACTTTATTCGCAGAGAATCTTCTAGACGGTTTGGAGAACTGGCTGGACCGTCTGTTCGAGGGCTCGACCCACCGATACTACATCAACTACTGGCCTGACATGACCACCAAGTGAACATCTCTACTCGTATAGAGCACCACATTTCTTTGTGTTTCTTTCGCTCTCTTCTTGGTTGGCGTGACTGGGGAGGGGAGGTCCTCGAAATTGGTGATGTCATTTCAGTTCTGGCGATAAATCGATAAATGTGTTGTCGACATTTATATGTATTTATCGATTTAAAATCGCTGAAATCTTCTTGCATCAGTTATCAGTTTAACGCAATTTATATTATCTTTTGAGAAAAAGTAAAGAGTGGATGAAATAAATATGTATTGAATTATTAATTTTGTCTACCATTTACTTTTAAAAAACTATTGGAACAGATGTTTTTTTTTTTAAAAGTGTTTTTATTTTGTTATAATATCGACAAATTGAATCTTTAATAGTATCTTGAATCACAAAGCAAAAATAGATTGTTTAATATCAGAAAAAAATTATGATCAAATATGATTTATTAATATTATATTTATATATTATTATATTACTTTTATATAACGCCATCTGTCTTCTGTACCACAAACTATTTTAATTATTTTTTTTATATTCCTAGTCACGCCATTGCTTTAATGGATTCAAATATTTGTTTTACACACAATTTGATCATGTTCATTAATAAGAAAATATACTGCCCGGTTATTGCCGTTTCGACCACAGATAATATAAGTGTGATAGTTATTGGTAACGGTTTGCCTTTCGACGTTTCGTTGTCGATAGACTAGTGTTACAGTACAAATCGACACACTGATATATATAATATGTATGTATATAAATAGTTTTAAATATATTTCGATTGAAGGAACTCTGTAAAATTTTGAAGTTAGGAATAAATTGGACCTACTTATGCAAGAAGGAACTAATCAACACATGCCAAAGTCGAGATAATTGTCCTTATCTCCTTATAGATAGGGTTATATCTCGATTTTGCCTCGTGTGTGAGTTAGTTCCTTGTTGCATTACGATTACATTGAAATTATAATGACGTCATGACATTGACACGTTCCGTTATACGTTTGCGTTTTATCTGTAAATAGAAGACTTTTATTATATTTTGTGAGTTTGAATATTTAAAACAAGCATATAAGATCTATAAATGTTGCAGGAAAACCCATTCTCTCTCGCACTGACTGTCATACAATACCATTCTTGGTTAAACCTATATGATATTTAATCTCTAGGTGTGGTCTTTTTACATATAAGCCAAGACTCAACTGTTTTTGTTTAATAGAACTCTATTAAACAAATATTCTCTTTTCTATTAAACAGAAATTTCACTGTTTTATGGTAGTTGCAATTCAATCGAGATATGATTAAAACCTTAGGCCAGGCCAAATATTAGTGCCTATTGAGTAAGTAGGCGGACTGACTGTCTGCGACAGACCTTAGCTATATTATATAATGGATGTATTTGAATTGAGACTGGTCACCAGGCCGAACTCGGCCCTATTTGTCATGCGATGGGATACAGCGAAACATCATTTGTGTGAATCAATTTATATTCGACTAAACATTTTGGGTTAGTCACACACAACAATGCACATTAGACGCAGTATGCCGTTGCGGCCCCTATCGGGCCACGTCACGGATTAGGTGCGGACCCAAATCGTGACACGGCCCGATAGCGGTCTGATGTAACATAAATAATGTTTGACCAAATCATGCCATATTACATAATATCCAAAATAATATATATTTGTTATACAAACATCTACATCAGTCTCAATTAAAATATAAATATTCACACTTTTATATAAATAAATATTTAAAATTTAGCTGTAAATTAGCAGTTTATCTCACGGTAACACAATAACTAGGCTATAGATATACAATAAATAAGGACAGTATTACGGCACTGCACCTCATAGTTCGTAACTAGTGCTGTTGCGTATTGTCATGGACATTGTTGTCTATGGCTATCAGCCGAAATAGAAAAAAAAAACTAGTGTTAAAAATTATGAATGGCTTGTCATTCTAATGATTAGTATTGACCGATTGACTTTCTACCAATAGACCCCCATAGTGTGGGTCGCCATGCTGTATTGGCCATATTGATGGTGACCACCACTTCTGGATTCTACTCATGCTTTCCTTCAGGCAGAGTAAGAGTAATTTTCGCAGCTAGCCTATAAAAAAACTGTAAAAAATCTGGATGTAATATATTAACAATGTGTATGTATTTAAATATATCTAACTTCAACCTGGTTATAATTGTGTATGCACTGCCTAGTTCAGTATCGAATATCTGAGTATGAGATGTCACATAATAAAAAATCTAATTAGAATCTCAAATGTTGGTACTTTATGATGTACCTGATTATCTACGCCCATAACGATATGCAACAGAAAAACCTTTATTCAGTCTTTATAAGATTCTACCGTTTAATTGAGCTTCGTAATACTGCCTAGCGCAGACATAACAGCTAACACTATACTGCAGCCGCACAAAATGGCGCCAAAAACGTATGTTGGGAGACATTTTTAGTGTTTTGACGTGCCATATGTCAACGATAAAAAAAAAATTTTTTGTTCTTGCGACATAATCTAGTTATTATGCGTGTGTTGAAATCAATGAGTGAACTCTTTTATTTTAATTCGTTATAATTGTGTGCTGATAAACATGAATGAGTTAAAATCTCATTTTCTTGAACTATTTAAAAAACTTTGATTAGTATTGAAATAGTATTAATATTATTTTTATCACTTTAAGGTATTATAATGTCGTTCCTGTTTCGATAGGTTGTCATGAACAATTTACTAGTCAAATATACATGTTACCAAATGTTATTGTATTAATTTATCTTATAGTTAGCGTTTATATGTGCAGTAATGATCGAACAAAAAATCTACATTGCAATGTTTTATCAGAATTATATGTTCATAATTTTCACTGTGTCAATAGTTTTATGATTATGTCAGCAAAATTACACGGTTACTGAGGCCAATACGTGAGAGGCCATATCTCTTAAGTATTCTAAGTAAATTATATCGCTTTATTTGTAATTGGAATGAAGAGCATTGCGTAATTGGCCTTGTTATTGTTAAAGTGAGCTGTTCCTTCCCGCCAGTAACAAAAATAGTTGCCAGTTTGAAATTATTTGGAAATATAGACTTTTCTGGGGCTGAATGTTTAATAATTATCTAAGATATGTATTTCTCAGTTTTCATTAAATGTATTACGATTTTTATTATAATAATTTTATTTAGTTCTATACAGCAGTGTTTGGTAAAGTAATTTTATTTTGTTGAAACAAAACGCATTTGTTTGAACGAAATAAAATTGTTGGTAAATAGAAAGACATATTTTATGTATCATACGATGTTCATGTATTTGTCCTTGTAAAGAAATGGGTTTATGGAGGTCATAGTCTTGGTGTTAAGAACTTCTTGCAAGTTATTCATACCTACTCTCAAAAAAATGGTCGATTTATATTGTTTGAGCGTCATCTATCCAAATTTATTCTTGGATTAGTATTTTATTGTACTACACTAATAATAGTAAAGTTGAAATAATTATTAATGGTCTTATTTGACACTTAACAACATGCTCGTGTAAGGTCATAGAAATAGTTTTAATGTTACTAGATGCAGTGTAAAAAAAATACATGCACAATGTTATTGTATGTTCCCTTGAATGGTTTATATGTATGTATTTCTTCTGTGTTGCCATTTTATAGTTATAATTATCGCCACGTTGGGTGTCTGTATATGGGATGTTGGAAAAGCTTTCTTGTACTAAAATATTAATATTTGTATTTAAATTATTTTTTATTGTTAAGGTACACTAAATCTATCCCTTAATTCCAGTATCGATTTGTACAATAAATTATTAAATATTGTTCTTTACTATTGTGTATTATTTGAGTATATCCTCTATATAATGGAATAATATACAATCAGAATTATGCAGTCCTGGGTCAGCATGTTAGATCATTGGCAAATTGAATTCTACCTCTATACAATAACATCGACAATTACTTGATAAGAGTACTTTCTTACAATTAGTGTTAGAGATGTACCAATTATGACTTTGGCAATTACCTCAATTAGTTGGTTCTAAAAAAACTAAGTAGTTGTCCAAACAGATCAAGGTTTTGAAGGTATTCACCATGTTTTGTGACTCTCCGTTAACACTTATCTCTAATTAAAATTAGATATAGTATATATTTTTTTCAATAACATTGAATAATACATTCATTGATATGCATGATCAATTATTTTCCAAAAAAAAACAAAAGTTATATAGAGTAACATTCAACTGTTTTTTATTTTCTAACCTACCTGTAAATTTGGAAATGGGTTATTCAAAATTACTGTTAATATTACAAGAGAAAGTTTGCAACATTTCAGAGCTACATACTACTTACTCCGTTGACGTTGGCTCCTACCCAAAACGTGTCCTAGCATCAAAAGAACGCTACTCTCATTAAATAATGACCTACGTAACTATGGATAATAAAAAACCAAAAATCATGGTCAATAAAGAGTATGTATTACATAATAATGAAATAATAATTATTTGTACAACAAAATATTTTCTAAAATAATTTATCTACTACATGTAGCACAATGTTGACGTGTTGGGCACCAGATGTCAGTTGATTTGAATGGTATTACAGCTCCATACTAAAAAAGAGAAAATAATTAAAAACAATAAATGTAAGCTCCGCAGGTACTAACTTGTTTGAAAGTTTTGAGTTCTGTGATATGCAATATTTACAGGTGTTAATGTTAATTTCTAACCATAGACTAGCATGGTATAGGTAGGCTAATAGGCTAGTATAAATTGATACCTTCGTTGTAGGCAGAGGCTTTTCCTAGCAGTTGATTGTTTAAAGCTTGTTGATGTGATGTGTCAAAGATATGCAACATTATTATATTGATTGGTAATTTTATTCATAACTATCAACCCGCAGCTTCGCATGAATTCATTGCGGAAAATATAGCCTACGTTACTCCAAGAAGGTGTGCGGCTTAATTATTTCAGACGTCTTCAACAAATATCTTTATATTCCAAAAATTAACAAATTATATACGAAAACCTTCCTCAATAATCACTCTATTCATTGGTAAAAATCGAATAGTAATCCGTGCATTTGCTTTTGAGTTTATCTGGAACTGACAGACAGATGCGGCGGAGGAGTTTGTTTTATAATAGGTATATGTACTACATTTTCTGAAACTACGAGAACATAAGAAGAATAAAAAGAAGTTACAGTTAGACAAAATTATTATTTTTAGAGAAATCAAGGTTTGATGCTTTTTTTGTGACAATAAAATTACAATTGTCATGTATTTGTAATATCTTTCTTCTTTTTACGAAGTTTATTGGAATTGGAATGGGAAAGATTTAATGCAACAATAAAAATTAATACACCCAAATTCATATAAATCTGTGTAATTCAATCAACAACTATTTTTAGTATATTTAGAATAAAGTAAATAAATGGAAAACTATACAAAATAATTCCACTTATACATCAATAATATACAGATAAACTTCAAATACATTTAGATGAACTCTATTGACGGAGAATAAATGCAATAAATTGTACATGAGGTCAAAATAAATAAATAAATTTTGCACTGAATGAATGTACTACATTATGTACCATTACATTGCTCATTATTACTGTTGCTTTTCAATTTCTATTACAAAATAACTTCAGGTAAATCTACTGTATTTCAAACTGTATATGAAATATGTACATAGCATTTCAGACTGAATTAATAAAAAGGCAGTGATCCAGAATTCAAAGTTTAAGTAAAATAATCCAGCAATGCATTTAACTTTTGTTTGTTAATTAGATTCTATCTAAAAGATATGAAATTCTGAATTCACTGCTTTTTCTCCAAAATGATGTTTATTAAAAAAAAATCACACCTCATAACAAGTATGGCGTTTACAATACTCTAAATATAATTCCTACCTGATTACTACATTAATGATGTTCATAGAGTATTGTCTTTTTTAGGATTTAACTCGTACTCGCAGTTGGCGTAGGCAAGTCCAATACCGACTCCCATACCAGCTATGACAGGCCATCTTCGTCGGCCAAGGAATAGAACTGATGTCAAAGCACCGAGTAGAACACCACCTCCTGCAGCAAGAAAAATTTAAATTTATATTCCGGACATCTAACACAACGCCATCTAGTCCCAAGCTAAGCAGAGCTTGTGTTATGAGTATTAGACAACTGATATGAATACATATGTATTTTGTTTTTGTAAATACATACATATTATACACAGAAAACACTAGCAAACTCTGAAACAAATATTTGTAGATCACACAAACACCCAGGATTTGAACCCGAGACCTCAAGCACAGCAGTCGCATTCACTACCACTGCGCCACCGATGCAGTCAATAATATTGGTTAAGAGTATTCAGATTATGCTGTGAAATTTTATACTGTGTTAACATAATTGGTACTATTGTTTCTAGAACAAATAAATTTAATTCATTACTATTGAGCAAAGAAAATCCATACTAATATTATAAATTCGAAAGTAACAGTCTGTTGTTTTTTACCATTAAATAAGCATGGACATACTTTGATTCTTGAGGAACTATTTACTTAGATAACTGACACATACACTGATGGAGCCAATGTAATAGCTATTTAATAATTAAAGTTACTTATTGGGCCACATACAATATTACATAAATAATAAAATATTCAGTCAAGAAAAGAATAAATTAATAGACAGCATTGTTGGTTTATTAAAAAAAAATAAAGTTTGCCACATACTGCTTGAAAGAAAAGATAAATTCAAGAAATGTGGCACGGAGCACCTTTTTCATTACCGTTTAGCATAATCTAAATTGTTTGTATGAAGAGAGAACAGGACCATGGTAGAATGTAGGTCTCCATGTAATCTATACTTAATATTTAAAGGTGAAGAGTTTGTTTGTTTGCTTGAACGCGCTAGTCGTAGGAACTACTGCTCCGATTTGAAAAAATCGGTCAGATGTTAGATAGCCCATTTATCGAGGAAAGCTAAAGGCTACTTTTCATCACGCTAAGATTAATAGGAGAGGAGCACCAATGAAGAATGTTACAAAAACGGGGGATAATTATTACGCTACGGCAGTCGGGGGTACGGGGGATAATTATTACGCTATAGGAGTCGTAAACGAGGTTGCGTGGATCGGCTAGTAAGTATATATGTCTGCATGTACAACCCGTTAAACAAAAGATGCAATAGAGTTCATAAACACATTTGATTTGCCTTACAACTACAAACTTACCCGTTTTTACAATCCCATCGGTAATACACATGTCTAACTTTGCGGCGTATATTTCTTCAGGACTCTTTTCCTTTTCTTTGGCCATTTTGTATATGGTGATTGATCAGGTTGCCCTCTAAAATGTTATCTCAAATCCTCACGTGGTCACCAAATGTTCAATTTTAAATCTAAATAGAAATTATATTTTACACCTTTACATAATTCGACATTGAAAAAATTGACAGATATCAGAAAGAGACCGCTTTCCGCTGGTTTTCATTTGAGTATTATGATACAAGCTTGCAAGTTTGCACCAATCACTGGTTACAGAATAAAAACAAGATGGTACAGAATAGCTCTCTATTGGTAACATTTGTAAAATTTAAGTCCGTAGAGAGCAGAAGAACAATTTGAACACATTTCACAGTCGCCAGAGAAAAAAAAATGTTTGGGGCTATTTGAATTAAAAATATACATTGGACATTGATAAATATGTAAAATCGGTAAATAAAGATAACAATTTATAGTTATTTTTGTCGTTCTTCTTTTTCTTACAGTGCCTCTCCACTATCGGTTGGGTCAACTCTGCATACTCCTTAGTCCTTTCTGTCCTTTGCCAGTTATAACTTCCACGCTGGCGATCACTGTGCACTCTTTTATGTATCCGACCTAGGCGAGCCAGTTGATTCGTCAGTAAAACCACATTTCCAGTTTTACAAGCCTTTGGCTCGTATCCTTTTTAAGTTCCATATTCTATCTGTTGACTATTATTGCCTGTGGAGTAAAAAGTAAAAAAAAAAAAAATCGTCTATAGTAGTAGTTTACATAAAGCACAGCTGATTTTGACAGTTGATTATTGGTATTTGTGATTGCGAATATTGCGATAGTTGTTTGGAAAATGTGTTTAAGTTAAAATAATTATCTAACATGATTTCGACCTGGAAACTCACTTTAATTATACATAGACCATGTATTCTGACTGCGAGGTATACGAGCACTACGAAAGACACGAAATCAATACAACCGCCGAACCCGAAAAGAATTGGCAGTGATATGGTGGGGCCGCCTGATCCTGTTTCAAATTTGAGAACAATAATATTTAAGGAACCATTAAATGAAACTCATTTGGAAAAAAGATACCGAGAGTTGAGAGCAGATGTACAAGAATGGAATCAGAAGTTTTGGACCCAACACAATTCAAGATTTTACCAGGTAATCTTATTTATGTTTTTCATCTACATTGATAATACTTTTTTATTTTAAAGCTGGTGCTACCCGTGTGGTCCCATTTCAATTTGGTCCACTTCTTGAAGTTGGTTTTTTGTTTTTTAAGTATCTATTAATTTAAATAAAATTGTATTATGTTTGCTATGTAAATAATATCTGTTTCATGTATGTGCCGTAGGTACATCACTTATCGTGATAAAGAATAGTCCATGCCCATCCTCAAGAATCAAAGTATCTCCATTGTACACATTGTACAAATATTTGCAGATTGTACAAGCAATTGGTCTGACCCAGGAATAAAACGCGAGACCGGAACAGTCGCTTACTCTATGTTACCTCTATGTCACCGATTCAATTTTTTCCTTTTTGAACTCCCCATCATTGCCCGAATACTTGGTACCACACTTCCGCTTCCTTTGTTCCAATCACGACCGAAGTCTTCGGTCAACAAACAATTTGGTTCTTCTATGCCCCTCTCAGACCACTAACTTTATCAATTCTTGGTTCTATGTGCAGTCAGTCTTACTGTGGAATGCACTTCCTACCGAAATCAGGATGTCCACAAACCGCCTTACATTTAAGAAAAGAGTGCGCGAACTCCTTTGGAGTGAATTGGCAATACAGTCTCAACGCTAGTACCCGTGTATATATATATATATATATTTATATAGTAGAATATATGTATATGGTTGTGTATACTGTGTATGTATTAATATATGTAGTAGTATAGTATGTAGTATAATTGTATATATTTGTTACATCTGATGTTGGTTTATATATTATTTACGTAATTACTATCTATCGAAATTAATATTTTGTCCTTGCACCTACCGCATCATATTTCTACAACACCTAAGTGTTGGTAAGGTGTTGGCTGGTAGATAATGCCTAATGGCATTAAGTCCGCCTTTGTACTTCATGTGCAATAAGTTAATAAATAAATAAAAGTAACAGACCAATTTTTGGGACGTCCTCTTTTTATTTTAAAAAGTATTAAACTAAATGTTTAGAACCCCAGACGAAAACTTCAGTGACAAATTGGTGTTATACCACATAGTAAGACGGTATAGGCATAATACTGTAAAGTTAGTTAAGAATAACCTGGTGGCCGTACTGGTGGCTTATTTGCGCGGTGAAGCTGGTGGCACAACAACCCTCCGATTGTTATAATTTAGATCTTATTGTAATTTCAGGAGAGAGAAGATTATTTGAAGAAAAACTTGCCAACTGACAAACAGAACTTAACAGCAGATGAAATGAGTGTGTTCTACAAAGCTTTCCTGGACAAAAACTGGAAGTTACACTTACATTATAATGTGGAATGGTACAAAAAGAACTTCACACTTCTTAAGTTAGCATTGACAATAAAAATTATGAAACTACTGAGATTAAAAAATTGATGCAATTTGTTTTAGGATAGTTATTGTTTATTTTTGAAAAATAAAAATGTTATTTTAAATTAGATTTTTATTTTTCAAATCGGACCACTGATTCCTGAAATTAGCGCGTTCAAAGAAACGAACAAACTCTTCAGCTTTATAATATTAGTATAGATAAATAGAAATACATCTTCTGTGAAAATCTCAACTGTCTTAACTATCACTTTTTATGAGATACATACACTGTTTATAGATCATGAGTGGATGAACACTCACGTCTCGCAACACGCCGAAGCAACAAACGCAAAATGATCTCCGACTTCCATCAGTGGTGGCCTAAATGTAAACGGGTTGGAGTGTGTAGTTCGAGATGTGCTGAGCAGTTACGCTCACCGTCACTAATCTACGGTTCGATCGTCAGCAGATTAAGCTCCCAAACCATGCCTTTTTTTAATAGCATCCCTATCCTGAACCTTGTATCAGAATCACTTAGGGGAAAGGGGGACTATGTCGTACGTGAGGCACATTCGGACACTAGCTTCATCTAGCGTGTGGCGGCCTCCACATATAACATAACATACTACAGCGCCATCTACCGAAGTTACACTGAACTATGAAGCAACGTACAACACGGAGTAACTACCAATCCTGAATCGCGCAATAGAAGTTCTCGCGCTGATTAATATATATACAACATCCCAACATCAACTGTTGGACAGTGGCCCGCCAGGCATGATCCCCTTGCCTGGTCGGAGGATCCTCCCTTTGTGTTGGTGGAACATGATACCCGTTCCCCCACAAGCGTATAGCTAGAGAATTAATTTTTGTGTGCATAATTCGCACACTTACGGTCACTCAGCACGCGGGGCGAAGAGGCAGTCTGAGTGACGCTGGCACCGGGACAAGACAACGCATTTTTTGTGGCCATAAGTATTTTTTTATTGTGAAGTTAAATTCCTTTATCTCTCGTGATAACTCCACAGATGTTTTGGTTAGTTGTCATAATCACTGATAATGTATTGGTTATAAGTGTATCTCATTAGTTTTAACATCTTCTTAAAAAAAATCTATATCATACTAGCTGACCGGACAAACGTTGCTTTGCCATAAAAGGGAATATATGTTGTAGAGGTGGGTCAATAAAAATCGCGATGGAAAAATAGGGGTTGATCTTAGAGGGTTGAAAATTTAGGGTTGTATGTATTTACTAATGCTGTATCATAAAAAAATAGAAATTAAAAATTTTGTCTAAAAAATAAAAAAATAAAAAATTTAGGGGTGGACTACCCCTAACATTTAGGGGGATGAAAAATAGATGTTGGCCGATTCTCATAGATACCGGATAAGCACAAAAAATTTCATCAAAATCGGTCAAGCCGTTTCGGAGTAGTTCGATTACGCACCCCGTGACACGAGAATTTTATATATTAGAAAATGTGGCTTTATGTTGGTTAAGGTACGATCGTACACTAACACGTGGGGCACATTCGTACAGTACGAATGTGCCCCACGTGTTAGTGAACGAACGTCACGAAACTTTAATCTGGTTCACGATCCTATCATAATTCAGACGTTTCAATTGGTGCGTAATAATAATAGAAAAAATACTAGGAGTGGTATAGTTGATGAAGAGGCGATGGCATCAGCTATTAAGGAGGTCCTAAATAAAAATATTTATATTAGGAAGTCTGGCCTGGCCTGTTCTCAATATGGCTATTTAACAAACTTGTTTTTAGCGACGAAGACTTTGTCCCAGTACAAGTGTACCACAATGACTCTGTGCCGGCACCGTCTGTGATTAATACTGAAACCACCAACGATGAAGTTGCTCCTCAAGAGGCTCCGCATACTTTACCTCCCGCATCTTCTTCATTGTTACCTGTAGTTTGTTCATCGCCTAGTATCGCCATGACATCGTCATTCATATCTTTAGAAATAGAAAACAGATGGTTAAGTTTTTGTTTTCTTTAAACTTCTTTGTTAAAGTTTTGACTAGATTATGATACCATATGATACGAGTTGCAATTGTTATTAAAAGAGTTTGTTTTTTTTAATGAAGGCTTTAGTGATTGAAAGTTTTCAATTTGATTTTGAGGCTGATTACTGTAAGGTCGTTTTTAATTGATCTCGTAAAGATTGAATTAAATGTAATGTAATGTAAATAAAACTATATAAACTCGCAATGACTGTTAATCAAAGGTGTATTTTTGACTTCTGTATAATAAAAAATATGCATTCGCAAAAAGTATGGTGACTTCTACTCTTGGATTCTAATCATGCTTTCCATCAGGCATAGTAGTCACTTTGGAAGGCTCATTATTAAAAAAAAAGTGATTTGTGTTGCTGTTAATATAAGCTTTAAATACGCTTAGGCTACGATCACAATGGTATCTGACCTCGTTGCAATCTATTGTAATTTTCACAGACCGAGTTGACAAATAATAAAAAAGAAAATAAAAATGACAACGCGTGGCTTGTGAGAATGCCATATCTTGTCACAGGTTTCATCATTTTCAAAATATGCTTTGTTTAGAATATTATAAATTTACAGTAAAAGTAGTACCATTCTTTCATTTTACATGTCAAAAAATATCCGTATTTTTAAAATGTATATTGCCTTCAAGTGGCTACTTGGTTTGACTTTCGTCATGTGGGTCGCAATGTGTAGCATCGATTTACTTATCAAGAAAAACAAGGATGTCACAGATGGAGGTGGGTGGCAACCACTAATAGGTACTAATAATAATACATATGGTTAAGTAGTGAATAAACTTCGGGCAGAGTAGATTAATAGGCATAAGGCTAAGTTAAAATAACTGCAGACTAAAATAATTGACAATTTATGTTATTAAAAATACTTCCAGCTTGACTGCCTCGTATGCGCAGTGGTAGCGTACGCTACTGCTGTGCATGAGGTCTCTGGTTCTATTACCGGGTCGGACCAAATGTTTGTATGATCTGCAAATATTTGTTTCCAAGTTTGGGTGTTTTCTAACTCATTTGGGACTAGATGGCGTGACTTAACTTAAACTACTAACTTTTTGTTCTTCGAAAACAGTGCTATTTTCTAGGTGAAATATAAATACCTTGATTTTTATGTACGTATCCGTAGACGTACCATTACCAGCGGCAGTTTAAGCGTGAAAGCAAAATAAACGTGTACCTACTTTCGCGTTTATAATAGGTATTAATGAGGATTGGCTAAACTTAAGCCCTGTAGATGTCGAAACTAATTTTATCAATAATTTCATCTTATCAAGCGTATTTGTTTCAGATTTCCAAATGAGACACTTGGTTCAATACAATATAAAAAATAGAACAGTACCGCAAAAGAATAAATTGCACTTTGAAACACAAACGCCTCTAAATTTTATTCACCGCGTACGTGATAAGCAAATTGGCATGATGTATTATTTACACGGTGTTATGTTCCTTGCTGGTGCTCTAGTCGTGTCATGTTACAAAAGGATGACCAAATTATATTCCTTAACGAGACGGGAGTTAGCTACTATTTTCACGACTGCCAATAGTAAAAAGATTCAGGAATATTCAAAAATAGCACTCGTAGAAGCCAACAGAATTTTAATATTGATGTACAAAATTACGTGGAAATATTTAAATGATACTGTACGTAAATCGGTAAATGCAAGTAGAGCAATGATTTTAAAACTTACCCAAAAACCAAGAGTTAATCATTTATTATTAAAAAAAATACAAGAACTCGGTGAAGAAAGAAAAAATTTAGCACAGCTCTTGATTGCTGCTATACAAGAAAACAAAAATATTAGAATGCAGTTCCAATTAGAAAGTTTGGCAAAAAATAGACTCGTGCGACATATTGAGTCCACTCAAAAAGCAATAAAAGAAAATCGGTCCAGATACGTCAGCTTCCAACAACTGTATCTTGTTACACATCAAGAAAATGTATTTTTGAAGTCTCGCATAAAGAAGCTGACCCAGGAAAAGGAAGAGGCTTCAACAAATCTTCTGGAACTAGTAAATGAAGTTTACAAGTCAAAAAACAATGATCTTAGAGCATACTGCAGTCGTTTCATTGTCAAGAGTAAAGACAATTTACTAAATTCAGATGTAGGAGCAGAGATTAATACTTTTTTAAATAGGAAGTCTCAAATGGCAAAAGCTAAAGCGTCTTCCTGCGTGTTATCCGATGCAACTGCTCACGAATTTCTGAGTGAAAGTCGAAGTTGTTCAAGTTGTACACAAATTATGGATTCTTCTATGTTACCTTTCTGTACCGAAGCACCCAAGTTGAAAGGACTTCCGGGTGAATATGTTTGGACTGTTAAAGATAAAGATGGTTTAATCGAAAAGTTGTATGAATATGATTGCGAACCGGATTTCGAAAATGGCGATACCATTAGAAGGATCAGAGAGTATTCGGTATATTTCGATAAGGATTGCTTATTAGATTTTTCTAAGTATGTTTTCCTACAATATTTAAAATGGTTACTATTATTCATTAGTTGATTAAATTCGGTTTTTATTTCCAGTTCAACTACTGTTGTTAATGATACAAGATCGACACATTCTGGCGCATTCGTTTCTAAAGCAACGTTAGATTTTCCCTTAACAAGACAGAAGTTTTTAACGGGGTCAGAAGCATTTCAAAGGTTTATGGAAAATAACAAAAATATTGTATCAACATCCATGTTACCAGTTTCGCCAACATCTTTCTAACTTTGTATGAGTTTGTGTGCGTTTCAAATAGCATATTTTTTGGAATAAATTTTGATTTGATATCTTTGAGTTATTTTAATTTTATGATGTGCATTAATTTAATTGAGGACTATTGTATCTACGACCTAAGGCTTTTGTCTACCAATTAGTCAATTATAAAAAAGTAATGAGAACGAATTATTAGATTGTAGTTAACTATTGGAAACGGCAGACAATAAGAAAAATAATCGTTATCGACGATACAGGTTCTGAGAAACAGTTACACATACGATTCCATAAACAAATTTTAATAGTCCTGCGGTAGCCCCAGGAATTAGGGCTCATTTCTTTTCTTCCCTTCGATTGAACCCTTAAATTGAAAACAGCTGCTCCAGGTACATTTGTCTGTATTCTACTACTTGGTGTGTTAGCATTCTACCTATTTAAGGACTTCCAATTTCATTACTAGCAACATTAAAAAAACCACCGGTCTCAATGAAATAAAACTTACAAATAAAAATACTTTCTGTAAAAAAGCGGTAAGTTTAGATTTTAAAGCTTAATTGTTTAGTTAATTGATCATTACATAATGATTGAAATAATTAATCTTAATTAAACGTTTTGTCGTGGTCACTTAAGTTTGTCTAAAATTCTCTATACCGATTACAAGTTTGTTTTGAAAATGTCAAAAAATATGTTGCCAGCTCTATACGAAAATGCTTCTTGATAGGAATGGAAAAATTAAAAGAAATTAATTCTGTAATGGAATGGAAAAATATCAAACATGAAGATCTTGACTTAGAATATTTGGTAGCGATTCCAAAAAGTATAGCTGATAAAGTATTTCAAGAGTTAGAAGAAACATTGGAATATTTCACTGGAGACTTGGCAAAAATAAAGTAAGATAAGTGGTGTGCTGTTGCTTTCTCGTAACTTCTTCATTAAATGCTTATCAATACCTCAACAAGGTAACAGCTAAAAAAATAAATATTTTAAAGAATTATGTGAAAAATTATAATGTTGTGCATAGGTACATTACATTACAATTTTTTTTTATTATATATTAAAATATGATTTTATTCTAGGGTATTCGGCAAAGAGCATCCTTTACCTCGACAACAGGTTGCTTATGGTGATCCAGGTATAACTTATAAATATTCTGGACTCACAGTTCCAGCGTTACCATGGCCTAAGCCGGTTTTAGCCTTAAGAGAATTTCTGTTTTCCTTGAAAGGGATTAAATACGACTTTGTGCTCGTCAATAAGTGAGTTGGTATTTTATCAGTATTAAATTAATCCTTTGCAAAAATCTACATTTTTTGTTGGAGTGCCTAAAGGGACGTTTGGCTTTTTCTATAATATTATCAATTTTAATATTTATATCTTAGGTACAGGAACGGAAATGATCACATGGGGGTGCATAGGGATAATGAACCAGAATTGGATCCCAATTATCCCATTGCCTCGGTATCGTTAGGTCAAGAACGTACTTTCGTGCTCAAACACAGAGATGCTCGAAAACCGGGTAAAGATAAAAAGCCCATACCACCAGGTAAGAATTTATTTTAAATCTTCGTACTTATTTATAGTAACAGAGTCATCAATATTCTTTAACTTATAAAACATATATCTCAATAAACGTGCTTCATAAGTAACCGTCTGCTTAGCCTTTGTGTGAGCATCTTCTTCTTGAAAAGGGTTCTCGATGACCGTACTGACTCGCCTACCATACGTCTCGCAGCCTTCAAGGAACAGCATACATTCTTTTATAGTATTATCTTTAACGACAATCAAATGTTTAGCTAAGTTCTCCAGGAATGACAAAAAGCAACGCTTAGCATAAAACCAAGTGTCTGTACCCAGACGCTTATTAAATGGTTCAAGGGATTTGATAACTCGTGATATTCCAAATTCATAATTCCCCTTAGCGCAATACAATGTGCCGATGACCAAATTCACTATGCATAAGTGATAGAATTTCTTTTGCGGGTCTTCGAATATTTGTTGCTCCTCTTCTTTTTCTATTTTCCGCATGATGTCTTCAGCCTCTTCGTTTTGAGATGTCATTATATAAGATACACACAAATTAGCTAGTACAACTGCACTTATGTCTAAAATATTGTCATATTGTTTCTTGACAATCGGCTCATAGAAACTTGCAGCTTCTTTATATTTGTTTTCTTGCATGAACAACACATGAGCTACGTTCAAACGCCAAACGTCAGATTCGTTGCAAAACTCAACAGATTTACGAAATATTTTTTCTACTTGTCCATAGTTTTCCATATCCCAATAAATTTTGGCTTGAGCCATTACCACTGGTATGTATCTTTCCAATGCCTCCTCGTACTCGACAACAGCTTTCTTCACTTGGTCATTATCACCTTGAGATCGACTTTCTTGTACAACTTTTGTGAGCTTTCTTAGCTGTTCGGCGTGTTTTGAAGCAATATCTTCGTACTTTTGGAATGCTTCTTCTGGTGATGTTTGGCTTGTGATTATAGCATCCAAAAAATCGTACAAATACGGCGTCAAATATTTATACGTAAATTGAGCATTTTCGGCTAACACGTCCGCTGCGAGATCATAATATTCAAATTTACAATACAAAAGCAATAGATTGGCAAAAGTTTCCGCCGGAAATGGATCCTGTTGAAGTAAGAAGTGGAGTTTTTCGAAACCATCTGTGGGTTTTAAATCTATAGACGTTAAAGCTATATTGTGTAAAGTCACTGCGTCTAGTTCATGTTCATGGCGGGGGGGCATATCATTTAAAGCTTCACGCGAAGCTTCTATGTTCTTCAGTTGATATTCAATGGCCGCTTTGAGATTAAATACTTCAGTAAGGGCTGTTTCATGCAACGTCAGAGTATTTCCCACAGATTTCACCTCTGATGTCTCTGCTTGCATACCCACAGCTAACTCAGGGTGATCACGGATGCCCTTTTCAATGACAAGAGTTATGTGTTTTAATGCTTGTGGATATTCCTTTAGTTTAAAATAACACAATGCGATATTGTAATGAAGGTGTGCATTGAATCCAACGACGTTGAGACTCCTAGAAAATTTTTGCAAAGCTTCCTCGAACTGGTTTTCCTTATATAGTAAACAGCCCAGATTGATATCTTTGTCTGGGTCTTCTTGAGGATAAGAATCGACAAGTCCTTTTGCTGTTATTGTATCTTCTTCTCCATACTTGATAGCAGATTGTAATTTAATTACTTTTCTCTCTAATTCAGGAGCTTGAATCTGCATTGTTATTTTGTAAGATTCGTCGAACATAGATGCTTGATATAATGCTTGAGCAAAATAGAGTTTATACTCTGGTATGTCAGGATGAATCGATGATAACTGCTCATAGCAATTTGCGGCTTCGATAAATGATTGTGTCCTAAAATAGCAGAACCCTAGGAGAGACAGTCCAGCTCTGTTCGGGCTGAAATTAACAGCATCGTTTAGAGCCTTGATTGCATCATCATATCTCGCTTCTTTTATCTGGAACCAATTCAAAGGTCATCAACTGTTTCAAAATGATAATAAAATTAGGTCCTAACGCAATAACGACTTCTCTTTAATGATTATCAAGTAGATTATTTAAATTACAAGTAGGTTATAAAAGGACAATCGACACATGTCGCGGCTGAGTGTTACCTTAAGCTTTTATCGATTTGATAGAAACATTGATAAGTCTACGTACATAATGTATATCGTGGTGTAAAATTAAGTAATTGTTTTCTAACTTAAGCAATATTCAGACAATAGTCTAAAACTTAAGAGTATCATTTTATACTATAAAAGATATATCGGAACCATATCTAATCATGTAGCCTTGGGGTGTGTCTCAACAAATGCTATTATATTTTATTTACTCCTTGAAATTATTTTTTTCTCATCTCATTTTTTTGTACCACCTGGTACATAGAGCAACCGCTCCACTCACTGTTTTCTCAATTCCTTTAATAGTATTTTATATAGACATCTATAAATAAACTAACCGTTTATACTTAAACTAAGGCCCTTGTTTGTTTCAATTAGTCACATTAGTTAAAAGTATATATATATATATCTTAGTGTATGTAATTCTTCCTTGCTTTTGACGTCACCGCCTTTGGCGACACAAGATCTAATAAACTTATATTGATATGCTTATTCACCGTGTCTTTGTACAACATATAATTCTGCCCCAGCAACTTTATCTACACAATAAAGTGATTAGTAATTGGCTAGTACATTGAATTAAGGTTGAGAGTTATAAATTCATTCGTTAATCTTAGATTAGATTAACGAGCGGTTTTCGTATAACGAAGTTGGATTTTGTTATTGATAACGTTACCTATGCTACAAATGATCCAATGCTCGCGAATATTAACCTTGGGTGTAAACCATCCTCGTATGATTGATTAAATATAGGTACTATCGATATATTTAACTAATTTCGGTATTACATTATTTACTTCCTAAATGTATACTTTCACGCTCGTGGCCAAATATCTCGGTATTCAAGCATCTAGAAGTTTCTTTAATCAGTTACGTTTGTTTTATTTTGATCGATTATGAATGGCACGTGTCACGACACAAAGAAAATATAATAACCAATGAACGTGTTAATCATCGACTTCAATCGTGCTTATTATACAAACACTTCAAAGTATATTAGCACTTAGGCAGCTATCTGTAGTATTTGACCATTTGAACACATGCCGCTATTGTTCAAACTTAGACGTAAGTAGGTGAGACAGTTTCTTCCTTGCCTTGTATGTAAGGCTAGGTGTGCATTTTGATCATCTGTACCCTAGAAGCAGGGCGAGGTAACCACGTAAAGTTCTCTGAAGTCTACGCCTCCCTTTAGGGGACACTGGTCCCCACACATGAGTTAGCCATCTATGAGCCGTACATAGACCGAGGTCCTTCGAGGTACCAAGGGTTGCTATTCCAGGTTATACCTGGTTCGCCGGCTACTAGTGCCCTAGACGGCGTGCAATTTTTAATCTGCATAAGACCTATATAACCCTGCCACCGCTCGTTTGTCAAGTGGGAGATATAACAGGGGATTTTTGCATTACCACGTCACATTGACGTGTAACATGGTAACATTTGCATTGAGGATAGTGACCATCACTCTTAGATTCTGCTTCTGCTTTCCATCAGGCGTACTTGTGGCCACATATTTTCAACGCCTCGTATTTTTTGTAAGAATGACATACATCAATGTTCAACATTGAAAGATATGGATGCACCTGGTATTTTCTTGACAACTATAGCAGGAACAGAATACTATGTCTTCTACGATCCATATCTAGAAAGTGATCAGTATTTCACAGATTCGTGAGTTAAAAATTACGGGCATTTGGCAATACAGTACAACGTGTCACATTTCGTCGTCGTGGTGTATGTCTTCAAGAAACAATTTTGCACGACACACCAACGTGTGCTGCGATACCACAATTTTCCACTTTGCCAACATCGTGACGTGGTGCTGTACATAAGCCCTAATTTTAAACCCATCACAATTTACTTCATAATTATTACTTTGAACTTAAATCGAACCTGAAGTATGCGAACAATAAACTAGTTCTAGAATAGATCCTTACCATGGTATAAATAGTTTTAGTGTATTGTCCATCTTTTATCTGCATATAATCCATTGTTCTCTTAAACTATATAACAAAACCCCTCTGCTGATTCCTGTTGATATTTGTTTTCCCAATTCGTTGTCATAGCAACTTTAATTCTGTTGACGTCATTTACAAACAGTATAGTATACATACTAAACGTTATGCTCTTCTATTCGTAATTATGGCTTGGGGTCCTTCTAAAGCCTCTTCAAATCATAATAAATTGGCGAACAATTAGTGAAATAGCTTAAATAGCGATCATTAGGTAGTCTTACTCCTACATAAACTTCATAGTAGCTTTTGACGGTAATCTGCTCAAACGAATATTTATTTGTATTTTGAACCACATATAAATCAAAATATTTACAGTATTTACTACGTTTGTTTACAGTGAAAATCGAATTGGAACACGGAAGCATATTACTGATGAACCCACCAACTAATGAAGTCTGGTATCACTCTTTACCAATGAGAAAGAAAATATTAGGCGCTAGAATAAATTTAACTTTTAGGAAAATGCGAAAACAAAAACAGTTATAAAAATTACAGCTAAACACAATGTACTATATCATTTGTAGTGTCTAAACATTAATTTTTCTGTTGGATTCCTTTGTCAATGTTGTTGATAATCTGTTAAAAAAATACAAATGTCAAATGAAACGATCGTTTGTCAATTCAGATTTGTTTTGTGCTCTGGTGTTAAATTCGATAATAATTACAAATAGTAAAAAATCACTTTTATTAGAGTTCTAATATTCACAAATAATTAAAGGTAAGCATCTTTTAGCATTACTGTTTTTGTTACTTAACCAAGTATATTTCTTTGTCTCCCTTTCATTGGATGTATTTATTTGGTTATCAGATACTTGATATAAAGATAAGAGCGCAGTATTTAACGGAGGGAATCGTTGACCGGCCACCGTTATTTCTCTACATTGCAATGTACATCATTTCCCGCTGTAAGCTACAATTTTCTGCTTTAACTCGTCAGAAATGGGTTGAAAATATTGCATTTGTTAGGTATGGCAAACAGTTTGGATTTAGAGCATTAGAAGTCTAAAATTATACGATAGTGTTGGTGCGTAGTGCGGCCAAACACTAAAAGTGGATGGGTACCCGCTCTTTGAAGAATCAAATATCTGGTAACCAATATTAAAGTTTAGATAGAATTTTATAATTGTTAATATGTGGTACGGCCCGAATCTGCAGAGATCTTACAAATATATGATGTTTGCATCTAAGATGCCATCATTGCGGATAGACAAGAGTGACCTGAAGTGCAAGAATGGCTGTGATTACTTTGGCAACCCGCAGTGGCAGGGGTACTGCTCCAAGTGCCACAGAGAACAAATGCAGCGACAGAGAAAAGCAGGTGAGCTAAGATTGTGAAAGAATATTGTTGAGTTTCATCCCATCCATTATTTGCTATATTTATACATACTGAAGATCACCTGGGGGTGGAATTTCAAATATAAATCATGAATATTGTTAAAGTTGGTATCATTCACTAGTATAAGTTTAACTACCATGTCTGTTTTTCTGTATAGAAAGTGAATAAATAGATGTGCATTTGAATAAAATCATACCTGCTTTACAGAATTGGATAAAATTTACTACAGAGATAGATTCTATTCCTGATTAGGACATGGTTTAAGTTCTATTCTAACCTGAAAAATAAAAAAAAATTGGAGTGTACTTGTATGTTTGCAATATTAAAATAACCACTTTTTGCTAAATGCATATGTATGTATACACGGTACTTATACCAAAATATAATTTTTTACAATTTTTTTATGTCTCTCTGTCTGTTTGTTCCGGTTAATCTCTGATACGGCTGGACCGATTTTGACGGTCCGACGACAACCGTGGGGTTCAACTAGTCTTAAATGAAAAAAATTCAAAGCTGTTGCTGGACCCCTCCCTTTGCAGGCACAGATAGACACACCATATAGTTTTAGGAAGTCTGATTCCGACACCCCACCCCACCGCAAACTCCAAGCCCCCAGGCCCACGGCCCGTGTGGGTTTCCACAGGTTAAAAAATAGTCTTTAACACAGTATAGACACTGGCTGTTACATCTGCATATTCTTATTATCATTATTAAGACATAAGCTTGCCAAACTGACTGTACTCTGCCTGATGGAAAGGACGAGCAGAATCCAAGAGACTTTTTTTAGTTTTAGTAAAATAATGATGGTATTTATCAGTAAATAAAGTGTATGCAGTTTCGTCTTTGCCCTGCCTTTAAACGTTTGTTGTGGCATCACTTTTAGACCATCTGTACTTAAAATGGGTGTGGTATTGTTATTATGTTGCCGTGACTGACCTTGCCTTGAGAATTTTGATATATGTCTAAGTAGTATTTACCTTATTTATAGATAATTATTTGGCAATAGCAAGGTATGATGCCATAGCTTAATATTTAATACTGATTCTAATATAATGTCTACTGATTCTAATATGATTTCAATTGACATTCTGAATAGTCCAGTGCTGGATATATGCCTCTAGTATATCTTCGTATAGGGTTTTTTTTGTAGTAGTGGACACCTGCAACACCAGAGGCATCACAAATGCGTGGCCGGTATTTTAAAAAGGAGTACACTCTTTTCTTGAAGGTTTGAAGGTCGCATGACACACAATATTATACAAAATAAAAATAAATATTTTGTTTTGTCATATGTTGTGTAATATATAGATCTGATAACTGATTAAGTTAACAAAAATAATATACGGTTAACTCCTTGATAATATGAACTTCACCTTGCCATAACTTATCACGGAGATAATTTCACAGTTTTCAGACATGATAATGGGAAACTCAAGGTAACTCATTTGATTGTGGTGTTAATAGATACGTTACGTTGTCTTGATGTCGTAAAATTTTGTGTTTTTTTACCAATTTCTGGTATAAAAAATAAGAGGTTCTTAATAAGGCTGTATTTTTACTCGTTTTAGACAGAAGGGTTATGTTATTCGCGTGTATCTATACTAATATTATAAAGCTCAAGAGTTTGTTTGTTTGTTAGAACGTCCTAATATCAAGAACCGCTGGTCCGATTTTAAAAATTATTTCCATGTTGACTAGTCAGGTTATCGAGGAAGGATATAGGCCATATATCATCACGCTAATACTAATAGGAGCGGAGCACCAATGAAGAATGTTTTAAAAACGGGGAAAAATTATGACGCTACGGGCAATAGTAGACGTAAACCAGGTTCCGAGGGTCAGCTAGTTTATGTATATTTCTGTGGCACTCGCTGTTGCCAAGCGGCTTGATGAAATTTGGCGTCTAAAACTATTATAATTTGACCACAGTCGGGTTTTTCTTTCTTTCAAAATAAATTATATAGCATAATCACTTAATTTACGAATAGATTTTTACCTACTTTTCATTTCGTACATTTGAAATTTTAATTAAAAATGTCAGCCCTAAGGTTGAAACGGAGTTATGTAGAGTAAATATTGTCTTTGGATATTTTTTTTTTTTAACGTTAATCGAATTTCAATTTTCATATACATAGTGACTAGTAATCCTTAAATATAAAAAAAACCCAATCATAATAGATAGGTGATCATCGTCACATCTGACCGGTCGCACGTACTGGCTATTTATCTAAAAGTAATATATAATATATTCACCAAGATATGACGTAGCAATGACACTAATAAATGATAGTGACAGGTGAATTGTTTAACATTTTTTAAATAGCTTTTGCTTCCCTTTGTACGTTAGTTATCACCGTCAAAAGTAATTAGTTAATATGCTCTTATTCAGGAATCGGAAGTATTTTTATACCAAAGTAACTGTTCCACGCAACCTCGTTCACGTCTACTATTGCCCGTAGCGTATTAATTTTCCCCAGTTTTTTAAACATTCTTCATTGGGGCTCCGCTACTCCGGACTTGGATAGTCCAGTCCAGACATTGAAAGAATTTTTCAAATCGGTCCAGCGGTTCCTGAGATTAGCGCTTTCAAACAAACAAACAAACAAACAAACTCTTCAGCTTTATAATATTAGTATAGATTTCATTGAAATGGGTTCAGCCATGACGTAACAGAGTTACTTTCACATATATATCTATACTTCTATACTATCTATACTAATATTATAAAGAGGAAAACTTTGTTTGTATGTTTGTTTGTTTGTTTGTTTGTTTGTAATGAATAGGCTCAAAAACTACTGGACCGATTTTAAAAATTCTTTCACCATTCGAAAGCTACATTATCCACGAGTAACATAGGCTATATTTTATTTTGGAAAAAAATAGGGTTCCGTAAGATATTGGGGTTTTTCGGACACAAGGTGTTAAAAATCAACCAGAAAAGTTACTTATTTTGCGTACGCTGCGTAAACTATAAAAGATAGAACCATAAAATGTTCTAATTAATCGTAGATCTTATAAATATCTACAAAAAAGTCCGCGACACACTATACGGTGGAAATTTTTTCGCTACGGGCAATAAAAGACGCAAACGAGGTTGCGTCGGTCAGCTAGTAATAAATATTCTGGACATCTAACTCACAACGCCATCTAGTCCCAAGCTAAGCAGAGCTTGTGTTATGGGTACTAGACAACTGATATAAATACTTATATACTTTTTTTTTTGTAAATACATACATATTATACATAGAAAACACTCAAACTCCGAAACAAATATTTGCAGATCATACAAACATTTGGTCCGACCCGGGAATCGAACCCGAGACCTCTTGCTTAGCAGTCGCATACGCTGCCACTACGCCACCGAGGCAGTATATGCAAATAAATAAAATTGAGGTATTTGTTTGTAATTTTAAATTAACATATTTTCAACAAATCCATGTGGCAGTTCAGGATAATGTTATAAACATTAGCTTAGTCTACTTTTACATTAGACTAGCTGAACCCCGCTGTGTTCCCCGCGGTTATTGTCGTACCGTGCCTAAATTACAAATGAAAGTCACGTCAAAATCGGTCCAACCGTTCCAGAGCTTAGTCGTAACAAACAGACAGAAAGTTTAAAAAAATGAAATTTTGATATTTGTTCCGTGTATACATACATATAGGTACATTTAGTAATAAGCGGTTATTTTAATATTACAAGCTTCACTAGCAAAGAATTGTACGAGTAGTAGAACTTTGTTAGGATTTGGGGTAAATACTCCTTGCTAACTAAAACTTATAACTTACTAGCTGTTGCCCGCGGCTCCGCCCGCGTTTAAGTCGGTTTTTTCGTGTTTTTTCGCGGTCGCCGATATGTGACTGATGCAAAAATTAGATAAAAACAATCCTTGATGCGGATTATATATCATTCTAAAATTTCAGCTCGATCGGTGCAGAACTTTTTGAGTTATTGAAGCGTACACAAACCAACATAACATTTGTATATATATGGATTGTATATTCGTTTTAGTTAGCAAGGAGGATAGTGACTAGAATAAAATATTTAGAAGTACTTTGAAATATCGAATACTAGAACTGGGCGTGGTTGCGCCCGCGTGTGTGTTGGTTATTGCAGTATAGAGTATCCTATATCCTTACTCGAGAATCAAATAATTTATTATATATTAAATTCCATTAAAATTAGAATCTGTGATTTAGACAGAGAGATTTTATTTTAAATAATATTACTGGTATAAATTACTAGATTAACATTTGTAGGCCAAGGTACCAATGATTCGGTCTGTTTACTAGTGAGAGGTTCCTGTTTACTGTGAAGGTTGCAAGGCTGAAGATGTTTCGCGCGTTTTTTTATATAATAAGAGATAAACGTGCAGACGTATCGCCTGATGGTAAGCGATTACCGCCGCCCGCGCAACACCAGAGACGTCACAAGTACGTTGCCGGCTTTTGGGGGATAGGGGAGGGGTTGGGGTATTGATTTCCGGTATCCTCACTCACTCGGTGAAATACAGCGCAGGCACTGTTTAACACCGGTTTTCTATGAGGCCGTGGTATCACTTCGGTCGAGCCGGCCCATTCATACCGAAGCGTGGCTCTCCCACGCATAAGTTTTCTTACAGACGGACTCGTTTACTTTCAAATGAGGTCTCCAATCACCTCTTTGTCTTCCAATTAATTAATCTACACGGAAGATGTTCTACACTTATGTCCCATATGAGGATCGAACCCCAATTCAATATACGAGGTGAATTATTTTTTGTGCTATTACTGATTTAACACTTTATATCACTCTAGATGACCCCTGCAACCTCGTTTGCGTCTCCAATTGATGCGTGATGATATATATTCTATAGCCTTTCTCGATAAATTGGCTACCTAAAACTGATAGGATTTTTCAAATCGGACCAGTAGTTCCTAAGATTAGCGCGTTCAAACAAACAAACAAACTATTCAGCTTAATATATTAGTATAGATTAACATCCGCCAGCAAAGCCAGCAGTGAACTTCGTAAAACTTGTATATGATTATTTGATATGATGATGCGTGGAATATGGTACTTTTCATTTTAATAGTTCACTGCTGGCTTTAGACATTTATAGTTTCTAAGAAGAAAACGCTCTTTACGAAAGCTTATAAATGCTGTATGTAATTATTTTTAAAGTGATGTGACAGAACTTGAATAAACGATATCTTATGTTTCCTATCTTTTTGTGGAAGTTTTTTAAAACATTATAAGTGCATCTTAAAATCTACGTATTTTAATACCACTTGAAAACTTCCACTCGAGCATTTCACTCGTCCTTAAATCGTAAACGCAAAAGTGTTTATGTACAATTGCGCAATACAATACTCAAATGATTCATGGTACAGGGAGTCAATACTTACGACTATTTATAACCATTACGTAATATTAAATCATAATTTCGTACAAATCACATACGACCGTCTGATTAGTAACGAAAGCCATTTTATTTCGTTGCATAAAATACAGTTGTATTCTGAAGAACTTTAGATTGAATTTAAATTGGTACTATTGCGTGACCTTTGTATTTGTAGACTGTTATAATCTTGATATTTGAAGCAAAAAAATTGCAACGCGATAAATACTTCTGCTCTAACATAAAACTATAAGCCGACGACAGTCGACGCTGAAAGTCTGTCAAAATGACAGGCGAAAGGACACACGGCTTTCGCCTGTCATTTTGACAGACTTTCAAAGCGTCGCGACTGCACGAGGTCCCTGTACTGTATAACAGATTCCGCGGGCCGTTGCTCTACCGGCCACTATCAATTTCATCTCTGAATCATCTTCCTAGCCTTTATTATTCCCAAGATTATTTGGGGTCAGCTACTAGTTCAACCGGTTCTACCTAAATATCAGGTTTTCCACGTAGCGACTAGCATCGGACCTCCGCAACCCGTGAACTGAATTCGAAGATTGAACTAGTTGTCAGTATTTTTGAGGGCACTGACTCCCCAATAACGATTGCCATTGATGTTCATGACAACCGGGACCGACAGCTTAACGTGCTCTCCGAGGCACTGGCGGGAAAATCCCAACCGCCATCCAGAAAATCCCAACAGCAGTCCGACCCGGTAATCCAACCCGAAAACTCTTGATAGGCAGTCGGTTACGTTTACCGCTAGACCAACGAGGCGATATGTATATATTGCTATATATTAAAGATTAACTACACTCTGTCGCAGAACAAATAATAATGATCAACACACAATTATTTGTTCTCGATAGGCTTCGATCCTATATACCAATGTACTATGTTACAATGTTACTAGCGACTCATTTCCGTTTCGTTCGTGTGTTAGAGCATATAATGTACTACATGTTGTTTTTTCATAGCATCAGCTTAGTTATCTGTTAGTAATATACGAGTATATGTATCTCTAGAGCTTTTATTGTTAAAAGTGCAAATCCTTTTAAATCCGCCCCCATAATTTCCGCCAAAACTAATTAGGTAACTGGCAAATTGCGGTTGTAAGTAGTCAAAAGTAATAATGTTAGTATCCTTCTGTTAAATAGAGAAAGAGTCGTCAGCGACTTTGCCTAAACCGGAACAGAAGAAGTCAGATCGTGGGCTAAAGATCACATCTCACTCCTCGTTCAGCAAGTTCGAGGAAAAGCGCCACCGTCAGAGTGAGACACTAAAGAAGGCGAACCTGTTAAAGTTCAGCGTGTTCAAGAAGAGCAGTACAGGTAAGCATACAAGTGTTGGTATTTTTTTCTCCTTCGAACGGAGATTTAGCCACGATGATTAAATGGATGGGTATACGGTTTGTTTCAAGTTTATCTTCTCTTTCAGTGATATTGTCCTGCATAGTTTGCTCCCTTAGTCGGCTTTTACGATACCTACAGGATAAATAGTGACACTTAATCCATCACCACGCGAATATTGATATATTTAATGCTGTAGTTCAAGGATTTTTTCATAATATTTCAAACATCTAACACACAACGCCATCTAGTCCCAAACTAAGCATAACTTCTGTTATGGGTACTACGACTTATGTAAATATGTACATACTGTTTTTTTGTAAATACATGTAATGCATAGACCACCCAAACAACACCATAACTCCAAAATAAAGGCATGTTCATACAAAGAAATCTTTGTATTATATATAGATTCGATTCTTGGTACCAAATGGTCCCAAGAATCAAATCTGAGACCTCAAGCACAGCAATCGCATCGCTATCGCTGCGCCAACGGGGCAGTACGTGGTCCGTGAGCTTATTTCGTGCTCTTAAACTAGACTGTGGGAGAGACATACTTAGGCCCAAATGGTGCGGATCGAAGGAGTCCCCTCCTCGCTCTTTTCCTTCTGATCCATGGAAACTTTGGGCTTAAAAAGCAACGCAAATCTGACTTATGTACGCGCGACATAAAGACACAAAAGAGGATTTTATAATAATTGTCCAGGACATAATAACATTTTGATGTGTGTCTGTACTAGGTACAGTACAATTAATATACCTAAATCAAGTGCAAGAAATAAAAATAACACACGCAGTTATTCCCCCTTTTTTTTTTTTTTTTTTTTTTTTTTTTTTTTTTATGTGCGGAAATCCCCTCGGATACCACCTCCTGGTGGCATGTCGGACTCGAACCGACTAAAACCGCACGCCGTCTCGGGTACTAGATGCCGGGGAACCAGGTGCACCCTAGAAAGGAAAACCCTGGAACCCCGACGTACCTCGGGCCACCTACCCTTTGTAGATGGCCCCCTCCTGTGTGAGAACCCCAATGTTCCCGTTACTGTCTCCCAGGGCGCGTACACTTCGCAGCGTCCGCGCCATCACCCGGGCCTGCTTCTGCTAGGGTGACACATGGCCTCATGTGTCACCCTCAGGCATGCGCTTATGGAGGACGGAGATCGTTCTGCGATCTCCGGCGCCTGAGTCGCCTGCGGTACCTGGCCCGTTCTCGGGCCTGGCGGTCCGGGAGAGTTCTAAACCTCTCCCGGTCCCGCTCCGCCGTCTCTTTGGCAAGCATAACTTGCTCGCAGAAAGAAACGGCGGAGTTCCACGCGCTCTCGCTCCGCAACATGGCCGCAATCATATTGCCGAGCGAGAGAACCACCACCTCGATGGCCGCCGCGAGATCACGCCTCGGCTCCCCCCACGCCGGACATTCTGCCAGCGTATGGAGCGCCGTGTCCACGGTCTGGCCATCGCAGTGGTGGCACTCAGGCGTTGGCTCCTTGCGGATCAGACACAGGTGCTCACCGAAGCATCCTTTCCCAGTGATCACCTGTGTCAGCCGGTATGAGAGGGTCCCATGACGCCTCTCGAGCCAATCCTCCATAATGGGTCTTACCGCCGCTATAACGGCGTGCCCAGCGCTCGGTTGCCCAAGTCGCTCCTTCCATTCCTCCACGAGGACCTGGCGGAGTTGGGTTTTCTGACCTTCTATTTCTCGAGTCTCAGGACTCCTACCCAACTCCTGCGCCTCCTTGCGCCACTGATAAAGAGCCGCAAGGGCTCTCGCCTCCAGGTCCCATGGTGGAGTTCCGGCCAGGAGACTCGCCGCCTCAAAAGAGATCGTGCGGTACCCCCTTATGATCCTGATGGCCAGCACTCGTTGCGGTCGTCGTAATAACGCGATATTGCTGGCCTTCAACGCAGTTATTCCCCCTGGTTTCCGATTGTCACATTACTCATTAAAATTCCCTTTTTATAAGTGATACTGATATTAATGTTATTCAGGAAATATAAATACATTCCGTTTTTATTTTGTACAGTGTGTTCGCTCGCATAAACGTATTTGTTTGTTTGGGTATATATCTTTTTATATGGAAGAAAAGGCAAACGAGCATACGTATCGCCTGATGGTAAGTCATTACCGCCGCCCATAGATACTCCCAACACCAGAGGTGTCACAAGTGCGTGGCTGGCCTTTTGGGGATGGGAAGGGTGATGCGGGAAAGGTTGAGTATGGGCCTCCGATATCCTCACTCTTTGGGTGAAACACAGCGCAGGCGCTGTTTTACTCAGGTTTTCTGTGAGGCCTGTGAGGTCGATCCAGCGCATGCATACCAAAGCGTAGCTCTCCCATGTCTTAACCAAAAGTACCTTGGCCATTTCGCAGCCGAAACAACGAGCAGTATTGAGCATAATTAGAATAGTTAGTAGGTACTGTTATGATATAGGGTTGTTGGTAATAAGAGTTATGCCTACATTTATTTTTAAACTAGACTATCTCACTGTCTAATACTTTTCGCTATTATTTGCATTGGTCTTCTGTCCCTCGTATCTAAAAGTAGAATTATATATAATTATTTTTCTTAATTTCTCTAAAAATACAACTCTCGCTATAGGAATAATTCCTGTGTCGCGAGACACTTTACAAACATACACGAAACGGACGCAAAGAACACTCAAACTCGGAACAATATTTTGCGGATCACACAAAGGGTTGTCGCATGTGTGATTTTGGCCCCACAACACTCCGCGCAATAGAAAACGGCATGGCGACCGGTAAAACCAATAAATAAGTCATCCTTGCACTCATATGTTGGGTTTATCTCATAAAATGTTCTAGAAGTTTCGTGACCTTCATGAAAAAAATCCCAAGGTAGGTATACCTAATTCGGTTCACTGCGCAGTCCATATACTACATATACAAATATATAAAATTGGAGTGTCTGTTTGTACCTAATATTAAAAAACCACTTTTTACTAAATGCAAACATAACACACGGTACATATAACATAATAACGTTTTTTCAAATTTTATCTCTCTGTTTGTTCCGGCTGTACCGATTTGGACGGGACTTTTACTGATAGGTAGGATAGATAGATGATATAAGAAGTAACTTAGGCTACTAGTTTTAGACTATCATCGCCCCGCGGCGTTACCCGCGGTACGACAATAACCGCGGGTAACACCGCGGGGTTCAGCTAGTGATGCAATAAATATGACGAAGCAAAAATTTCAATTGAGCTTGTTATATTATTGTATAATCATTTTCTGAAAAGTACATGACTTATGGCAACCATTTGTGTGCCTATACTTCTGCAATCGTTAGGTTCAATGTTCATTTAGCTCAAAACATCCTGCGAACTATACAATATTCATGTAATTTTATTAAACAAAATCATTATTTCATAGTCGGTGATAAGAAATGATAACAGGTTCAATACGTTATGTGCTCAAATCAAGTACATATATTAATGAACACGCGACAGTTTAATATATAAAGCTATTTTGCGTAATGTTTAGGTACGTTATCAACAGTGAATCGATGTTATAAAACTACTCGCATATTTAGATGACCATAAATAACTTGAATATAAATTTTCTCAGTATTGATGTGTTGTCTGTCTGTTTCTACCATAACGTATTCTACCGGGATTTTCCGTGGGGCACTCGGTGGGATACCGACCCGAGGGGGCTTCAAAAAGAATTAATGTAAATTTTAACATAAATGTCGGCGTGGTGATGGATTAAGAGCTCCCATCGGTGTCGTAAGGAACGACTTAAGGAGCAAACCACGCAGGAAAACATCACTACAAAAAGTAGTAGATCCTTTTTAAAGAGTGTGACTTTAAAAGCGCCATCTACAGCAGACACACTAAACTACACAGCAACGTACAATACGAATAAACTACCAATCCTGAATCGCGCAGTAGAAGTTCTCGCGCCGATTATCATATACACAACATCCCAACGTCAACCGTAGGGTAGTGGCCCGCCAGGCATGATCACCTAGCCTGGTCGGAGGATCCTCCCTTTGTGTTGGAGGGACAGGACACCTGTTCAACAAGGGCTATGTTTAACGGAGGACTGTTAAATGCTGTTGATTAAAAATTGACAACTAGCTGAACCCCGCGATGCTACCCGCGGTACGAGAATAACCACTTATTATCTTTATAAATTGTAACCTATGCGTTATTCTGATGTATAAGCTATATTATTGTAAAGTTTCATCAAAATCCATTCAATAGTTCTTGCGTGAAAGAGTAACAAACATCCATTCATACTTACAAACTTTCGCGTTTATAATATTAGTAGGATTAATTTGGCATTTTTAAAGTACCTGTACCCACTTTACTGATTTTCTTCCTGTATATTACATTACACCAATAACTTATGTTCACAAAACAAAGAAATTGACTTGATATGACAAAACTGACAAAACATCCTATTTTATTAAAATCTGGTAAAAAAAATTGTTTTTATATTATTTTTTTTGTTCTTTAGACGATCATGAGCACAGTGCAGAGAAACGCCCTCCAGAATTCAAGATCCCGGCGATGGTGAACGAGGGTATGAAGTCAGATTTCCGTATGAGGTTCTCTCAGCTGTCACCGTCTATGGACCGCGACGCCAGGGTGTTCGTCCACAGCTTCATCATGGATGTAATCAAGTGCGCCAATGTACTCTCCGTGGATGAACTCTCCGAACGGGTGCAGAGACAATATCAGGTAAGATGAATATCGATATACCACGTTTGCGCCTTGAAACATTCTTCATTAGGGCTCCGCTCCTATTAGTATTAGCGTGATGAAATATAGCCTATAGCCTTCCTCGATAAATGGACTATCCAACAATGAAATATTTTTTCAAATAGAACCAGCGGTTCCTGAGATTAGCGCGTTCATACAAACAAACACTCCAGCTTTATAATATTAGTGCGTGCCAGGTAATGGTTACCGTATTTAGTAGGCTACGTATTCATTACTATAAGAATTTCTAGCCTTACAGACATACCGTTTCTCGGAGGGTTCAGTAGCTTTCGGTTTTAGACATGTACTTGAAAGTTTTGTGTTAAAACGGTCTATATGAAGTGTTTTATGTATTTTTGTGTTATCTTAAGTGCTCTAAAGAAATATTGCTTTACGCATGCCGTTTAGTGAAGTGTTTCTAAAAATGTAATGTAAAATCATAATTTTGTTTAGTAATTACTTTTGTTAATAAGCTGATTACTTCATCGGCTAAATGTAGCTATATATTGGGCAGCCTTGAATGGAAGATACATAAATTTTTGTATTTCTTGAAATAAAAACAGTAGTTAAAAATCTAATTTAATAAGCATCATAATTTTACAATGAAAACAAATATTATGAATAAATGAAATTTTGGTACGCGTATTATCTAAATAAAAAGTTTTGTATGCATATTAACTATTATATATACTTAATAATATAAATATGAAAGTAATTGTCTGTCTGTTACGCTTTCATGGCTAAACCGCTACACCGATTTCATTAAACTTTGGCATGGAGATAGCTTGATTCTTGAGGAAGGTCATGGGCTACTACTTATACGATAAAAGTCACACAGGCGGGTGGAACCGCGGGCAATAGCTTGTAATATTTTAAGTTAACCAGTTAATTTTGTTATTCTTTAAATATTTTTATACAAAAACCAAATTTAATATATGCATATAAAATTACAATAAAAACAAACATATTGAATAAATTAATTGTTGGTAGGTATTCGTTTTTTCTTATTTAGATATAAGTGTTAGAAATCGTCTAATATGCAAATCTATACAAATAAATAAAATTGGATTGTCTGTTTGTAATATTAAAATAACCGTTTTCTACTACATGCATATGAATGTATATACGGTACACACCAAAATATATATTTTTAAATTTTTTGTCTGTCTGTCTGTTTGTTCCGGATAATCTCAGGAACCACTGATCCGATTTGAAAAATTCTTTCGGTGTTGGATAGTCCATTTATCGAGGAAGGCTATAGGCTATATATCAACACGCTACTACTAATAGGAGCGGAGCACCAATGAAGAATGTTTCAAAAACGGGGGAAAATTTTCACGCCACGGGCAATATAAGACGCAAACGAGGTTGCGTGGGTCACATAGTAGAGAATAAAAATACAGCTCGGAGTTTTTTTCTGTCCGTCGGTGAATTTATAAATTAATCGTTTAAGGAGACTGGTAAAGTCCCTACTAATATTGTAAATGCAATAATAATTATGTATAATATACTTTAACGGACGGCTTTGAGAAACTTCTTGACAAAGAATATAAGCAACTTTTTACTGCTATAACAGACACACACATAGGCGGTACCAAGGGTTAAAGGCTCATTAACAACCCATAATGTCCCACTGCTGGGCTCGGGTCTCCTCTCAGGAGAGGGTTAAGGGTATACGTCCCCACGCTGGCCAAGTGCGGGTTGGGGACTGGCAACACAACGTTGTGGCTACGTAATCTTGCCGTTGGTTTTTTTTTTTTTTTTTATTGAATTGGAGGCAAGCGAGCAGACGCATCACCTGATGGTAAGCGATTACCGCCGCCCATGGACACCTGCAACACCAAAAGCGTCACAAGTGCGTTGCCGACCTTTGGGGGATGGGGGGAGGGAATGGGGGAGGGGTTGGGGTATGGGCCTCCGGTATCCTCACTCACTCGGTGAAACACAGCGCAAGCGCTATTTCACACCGGTTTTCTGTGAGGCCGTGGTATCACTCCGGTCGATTCGGCCCATTTATGCCGAAGCGCGGCTCTCCCACGGTGGCTGTTTTTAAGCCACCCAAAGGCCTCCAACTAAGTTTCACGACTATTATCCTATGATAACAACCGGGACCGACTGCTTAACGGGACCTTAGAATCAAGGAGACGTCCATGGTATCATGCCACCAGCGGTCACCCATCCAGGTACTGACCGCGCATCCGTTGCTTACCCTATTGATTGATTCTTGTCACCGAGTGCAACTGGGTTATGAGCGCTTAGAGTTAAAGGCTAGTGTAAAATAAAACTAAGTAACAAAACTTTGTAAGTTTAGTACTCAATATGGCACATAAATATACTAGAATTCCTGTTGCCTTCGCCTATTGTAAATGCTTGCTTGGAAATAGTACACTTCGTAGTGTAGTATGTGGGATTCAAACCTACAGTAACTTGATAGTAAATACAGCCGTTATACTATGGTATATAAACTCGGAGTTAAATAATAATAAATAAATAAATATTTCGGACATCTAACACACAACGCCATCTAGTCCCAAGCTAAGCAGAGCTTGTGTTATGGGTACTAGACAACTGATATAAATACATAGAAAACATCCAAACTCCGAAACAAATGTTTGCAGATCATACAAACATTTGATCCGACCCGGGAATCGAACCCGAGACCTCAGTCTCAGCAGTCGCATACGCTAACCTGCGCCACCGAGGCAGTCAAAAGTCAGTTTTGTTCGTCTAACAACGAAATGCCACAGCAAAGCCTTGGTACAGCTAACTATGTAAATATAAACCCAAGAGACCTCAAGCACAGCAGTCGCATACGCTACCACTACGCCATCGAGGCAGTTGACACAATAAATAGCCACTACTGGACGATAACGTTGAGTCTGATAGTACTTTATCAAATTGTGAAACAAAGACATCATTTTATTATCATTTAGATGGTTGGCAGCCTACAACCGGGCACTTTTCTACAAACTTTCTACCTCGCACAACAAAACTGTGGAACGAACTGTCCCGTGCGGTATTCCCGGACCAACACGACCTTTGAACTTGGCAACAAACTTATGACGCCTTTGGTGTTGCCATCAAGCGATGCGTCTGCTCGTTTACCCCCTATCCAATAAAAAAACGAAATTGTTAGATTACTATTTGTAGACATGTTCATTTATTTTATTTATACAAACTTCCTGCAAACATATATCACAAGGCGGACTTAATGTCACATGCATTTTCTTCCAGTCAAACCTTTGGATGTTGCAAAACTGTATGTGGCAGGCGTAACTTAATAATACGATAGATTAATACCTTAGTATCTACAGATATATAAATATATACAATTTATACATTATTAAAAACATCTAAATTAAATATACATATATACACACATATACATAAATATGTATACCTACGTACACACATATACATATCCAAAAGTCAACAAGTCTCTATAGAACTGTCAGTGTGTTTATGCTCTCTGAGTAAATTATACTATTTGCAAATGTAGGGCACAATGCGATACACTTATGTATGTAGGTTAGAACTGTCACTTGATGATTTTCTTATATGGCATAGGGTACAAAAGAGCTTATCCGACCACTTAAAACTCAAGGAACACAAGTTCGATTAAACCGTAGTGACATACAACATAGAGCAACACGGGCCACCGAACGGAGGGTTGTAGCCATATGGTTTTTTTTCTCGGTACAAAATATTCTGTAATTTTTTGCAAAAGAAATCTTCACAACACATACACGTTTTTTACTGTGGGAGAGTCACGTTTTGGAACGCATGGACCAGCTTGACCGGAGTGATACCACGGTCTCACATAAAACCGATTTTAAACAGTGTATCACCGCGTGAGTGAGGATACCGGAGGCCCATACTAATATATCTAATGGCCCCATCACGCAAAAGGCCGGCAACGCACTTGTGACGATTCAGGTGTTGCGGATGTCCATGGGCGGCGGTAATCGCTTACCATCAGGCAATACGTCTGCTCGTTTGTCACAGTAATATCAAACAAAAAATACTCACGTAACGAAAATAATCGCCTTTCACTACAAACCTACGAACTCACACATAATAATTTAAACAAAACATTCAGAATTTCACGCACACAAATACATTCTGTTTCATAACAGTACCTACAACACCTAGGCCCATTTGGGCTTTACTTTGACAGAGAGGAACGCCTACGTATGGCTACTCCGTAACGTGTTGCTCTAACATACAATGATAACATAGCTTTACAAAACCGTTATTTAACCAAAATCCGTAGCCAGTACCCTCCCCTCTTTTGATTCTGGGAGAGCCTGCGTGGCGCTGGGCACATCCCATCAAGTGGTTCTTATGCTCATTTTCCCACTTTATCACAAAACTAAAACAAGAAATTGAATTTGTGGTTTGTAGATGTTCGCCCATTTTATAACCGACAGGGATTGGATGAGGGATAAAACGACTTGTAAAGTAACATAGTTATTCCTGATTAGTGATTTGTATTATTTATTACTAGTGACCCGGCCCGAATTCGCACGAAAGTCTTTAAAATTCCTGAGTTTCTTCTGCTATAATATACATGTATTACAGATATAAACCTTCCTCTTGAATCAATCAATCTATTGCTGAAAACTCCATTAAAATCCGTCGAGTAGTTTAAAAGATCTAAGCAAAAAGATACGTATAAGATTTTTATTATATAGGGGGCAAACGAGCAGACGTATCGCCTGATGGTAAGCGATTACCGCCGCCCATGGACACCCGCAACACCAGGGGCGTTACAGGTGCGTTGCCGGCCTTTGGGTGATGAGGAGAGCGCTCTTTTCTTGAAGGTTTGAAGGTCATATTGGTCCGGGAACACCGCAAGCGACAGCTCATTCCACAGTTTTGTTGTGCGAGGCAGAAAGTTTCGGGAAAATAGCACAGTTGTGGACTGCCAACCATCTAGATGATGGGGATGTTTGATTCGCCACTGCGAATATTCGCTAAAACGTTGTCTAAATGTGTGATATTTCACAGCGTTTCATGAGACACATGGACACCTCGTCACACTTCACAAATGTGGACTCGGACACAAAAGAACTGCTCATGGATTTCGTCGAGAAACATGCCATGACCTACTTACATGAGTGAGTATATTATTCCATACTTATAATATTACTAAATGCCGTGCACGCCCTCTGCCCCATCTAGGAGACATAGGACTATAAGTTAAGTAAGGCATACTATTACTAGCTGGCCCACGCAAACGTTTGCGTCTCCTATTGCCCGTAGCGTGATAATTTGCCCCCCGTTTTTGAAACATTGATGATATATATCGCCTATCGCCTTCCTCGATAAATGGGCCTATCTAACACTTAAATAATTTTTCTAATCGGGCCAGTAGTTCCTGAGATTATCGCGTCCAAGCAAACAATCTCTTCATATATATTCTATATTAAGTATAGATGAAGCTCAAAAGTTTGGTTGGTTGAATGCGAGAGAGATGCAGATTATGTTGCGCGAAGTCGACTTATGTGTATTAAAATAATCAAACTTGAATATATAAATGCATAAATAAATATTAAGTTTGTTACTGTACGGTTAATACACTCAAAAAGTTCTGGCGTTGTGATGTTCAAAATATTTATCACAAATATAAATAAATATTTTAGACATCTCACACACAACGCCGTCTAGACGCAAACTAAGCAGAGCTTGTATTATGGATACTAGACAACTGATATAAATACATATATACATTTTTTTGTAAATACACATTTTATAGATAGAAAACATCCAAACTCCAAAACAAATGTTTGCAGATCATACAAACATTTGATCCGACCCGGGAATCGAACCCGAGACCTCAGTCTCAGCAGTCGCATACGCTAAGCTGCGCCACCGAAGCTGTCAAAAGTTAGTTTTGTTCGTCTAACAACGAAATGCCACAGCAAAACCTTGAATCTTGAAACTCGCGGGCTGGGTTTCCGCAACTCGACGACTTCAGTGCGCCTATTTTGCGTGATGGGATGGCTTTACTCGTGCCACCCCAGTTCTTCCAAGAAGCTTAGCAGACCCTTCACGTTGACTTCAGGAAGTGACTTCGGTGATCCGAGGTTTCTCGCCCGGTATTCTGCCACCTCAGGACATGTCATAATGTCATGGGCGGCCGTCTCCTCTTCCTCCATGCATGCCCTGCACAGAGGACAGCAAAGCCTTGGTACAGCTAACTAAATATAAACTCGTGTGCTATTTTGTAGGTTACCATCAGTGGTATTTTCTCCAACGGGTACAGATGATGAGCGGCTGGATCGCGCGATGTCTGAACGTATCCAGCAGTTGAGCTGGGTTGGCGAGAAGCACTTAGAGTGTAAACTGGACCGAGCCAACGCTGACTGTAGACAGCTGTTGTATAAGGCTATTAGCGGTGAGTGACGTTATTGGACACGATTTTTTTTAAGGTTGATTCAATACATTTTTTTCTAGCTTTTACTTGTTTTCAAATTTGGAAGGTAAATTGACGTAAGAAAACGGGTAAGACGACGGTAAAGTATACTGCAAGATTGTAGTGGCTCCAAGAAATCGGCCTGTTTTAGTTTTTGAAGTGAAACTTCTTTAGAATCGTTGTCATTTCAAATCGGATGCAACGGAAAAACGACAGGTAAGAGACACAAATATAAAAAGTCGCCTGTAATTAGTGAGCCAGAGCGAGAGAGCAAATGTCGGTCTCATTCTTTTGTCGATTTACTGAAGTTTCACTCCTGTCGTGTCATGAATCGCTCACACACACCTTTTTTTTCAATAATTTAGTGTCTATAGGTTTTAATGAAGCTTGCTTGCTAATGAAGAAAAAAGCTTTATTGAGTTTTCATGATTATATAGATGACTTATAACAGCTCGAAATTCACGTTAAGCAGTTGGTCCTGATATTTCCCCGGTCGAGTTGGCTACCCGTGCCATAGGATTGTGAGAGTGAGGAAACAGAGAGAGCACCAGTGTTGGCGCACACACTTGTGCACCATAATATCTCCTGATAGTAGTAAATAATAATAATAATAAATATTTCGGACATCTAACACACAACGCCATCTAGTTGGGACTAGCTAAGCAGAGCTTGTGTTATGAGTACTAGACAACTGATATAAATACACATATACTTTTTTTTTTGTAAACACATACATATTATACATAGAAAACACTCAAACTCCGAAACAAATATTTGTAAATTACACAAACATTTAGTCCGACCCAGGATTTAAACCCGAGACCTCAAGCACAGCAGTCGCATTCACTACCACTGCGCCACCGAGACAGTCAAGCAGTAGTAGTTGCTGAGTAGCTGGCTGATCTCCGTGGAGACTGGACATCGTGGCGTGGAGCATATATTCATTCTCATGTAGCCAACGATATGTTTTGATATAGTGGTGATTGTCTGCAGAGTTACTGGGTATGGACAGCGCGCTGTCTCCGGGCGGCAAGTTGTCTCGAGTACGTCGAGCGTGTCGCCACGTGTTACGGCTGTGTTCACACGCCGCTCCCGCCTCCGCTGATGACTTGCTACCCGCACTTATATTCACTGTAAGTACTTTTTTTTAATGTAATATGGGGTAAACGAGCAGACGTATTGTCTGATAGTGCGTTGCGGGCCTTTGGGGGATGGGGGGCGGGGTTGGGGTATGGGCCTCCGGTATCCCCACTCACTCGGTGAAACACAGCGTAGGCGTTTTTCACATCGGTTTTCTGTGGGGCCGTGGTATCACTCCGGTCGAGCCGGCTCATGCATGTCGAGGCATGGCTCTCCCACTTTAGCTTCGCTTTTATGCAGAACAGACACACTGGCTCTACATTAACCTGGTGACACTGCGTCGTCGGGATTGACGCTGATCTGGCTTAAAGGGCTAAACCTAATGAAACAAAAAATGCCCCAATATACCTAGCGCTGATTACTGTGGGAAACGGAATGATTTCCCCAAAAATCTATTTGTTCATCATTTTATAATCCAAAAGGAACCCACACGAATAAAACTAAAGTGTTTCTGTAATTTACGGTTGGATAACTCCGACCTCAGAACCAACATTATTATATTTCTTTCACTTAAAAGTTTGAGCGAGGTTATAGACAATAGTATGATTTTATAACATACTTAAATATTTTTTTTTTTTTAAGAAAATTGATTTAAATGCCCAGGTCGAGCCGGCCCGTTCATGCTGAAATTAGCGTGGCTCTACAACCTTGAAACATTACTCCACTATCATTATAGTTTTGTCATGTCCTTGCGACCATCTATCTTTTTTTTTATTGAATTTTGGGCAAACGAGCAGACGTATTACCTGATGTTAAGCGATTACCACCGCCCATGGACACCCGCAACACCAAAAGCTTCACAAGTGCGTTGCCGACCTTTGGGGGATGGGGAGAGGCAATAGGGGGAGGGGTTGGGGTATGGGCTTCCGGTATCCTCACTCACTCTGTGAAACACAGCGCAAGCGCTATTTCACACCATCTCACAGATTATTAGTGCTCAAAATCTATAATTTCTCATTAATATATATATGTCGCGGGTACATTGTCAGACCCGTGATATTATAATTAAATGGTAGACTGTCAATCGGAATTCGGATTTAATAACCAAAAATGAATCCTAATAAACATCAAATAACATATAAATCCCATCACCAGGTGTTAAAAGCGAACCCCCCTCGGTTGGTGAGCAACATAAACTTCGTGACGCGGTTCTGCAACGCACAGAGGCTCATGACTGGAGAAGGTGGATATTATTTCACCAACTTGGTAAGTTATTGTTAAGAGAAATGTTTAAAAAAAAGAAAATTCAGGCATTAGGAAAATATTCCTGTGTTGCGGGGAACTTTACTAATATACATGAAACGAACACAAGAAACACCCAGACTCAGAACAACAATTTGTGTATGATTCCCGGGTCGGACCAAATGTTTGTATGATCTGCAAATATTTGTTTCGAAGTTTGGGTGTTTTCTATGTATAATATGTATGTATTTACAAAAAAAAGTATAAAAGTATCGGTTGTCTAGTACCCATAACACAAGCTCTGCTTAGCTTGGGACTAGATGGCGTTGTGTGTTAGATGTACGGAATATTTATTTTATTTTATTCCACCTTTAAGCGGTGGGGCGACCGCTCAAACCGTGCCATCTACGCCAATATCTATACCATCCCTGCAATCAAGTCAAAATATTGTTTCAGGAAAAACAGTTATTTAGATAAACCAAATACATTTCACAAACGGTCGTGTTCCCTGATAAACATACCTATTAACTGCCTCAGTGGCGCAGTGGTAGCGTTTGCGACTGCTGTGTTTGAGGTCTCGGGTTCCATTCCCGGGTCGGACCAAATGTTTGATCTACAAATATTTGTTTCGGAGTTTGCGTGTTTTCTATGTATGATAATTATGTATTTACATAAAAAAGTATATACGTCGTTATATCAGTTGTCTAGTACCATTAACACAAGCTCTGCTTAGCTTGGAACTAGATGGCGTTGTGTGTTAGATGTCTGAAATATTTATTTATTTATTACGAACTCGACCGAATGCAGAACGATATAATATAGGAAATATTTGATCTCACGTGACTGTATTTTTAACCGATTTCAAAAAGGAGTGTATGTGTTTTTTTTAGTACGATGAATTTAGCTCTCTTACTTCCAAACCGGCGAAACTGGTACTTTTTACTTGGTGCTCGTATAAACTTACTATTATCTGCAGTTGTCTATTTGTGTTCAAGACTCTGAAAGTAGTAACTGTTGAATTAAACACTTCCATTTCGACTGTGGCGACCTCCACATACAGCGCTATCTACCGAAGTTATACTGAACTATGGAGCAACGTACAACACGAAGAAACTATATATCCTGAATCGCGCAGTGGAAGTTCTCGCACCGATTATCATATGTACAACATCCCAAAATCAACTGTTGGGCCTTTCTAGTCTGCCAGGCATGATCACCTCGCCTGGTCGGAGGATCCTCCCTTTGTGTTGGGTTCCCCCCACACCATCCAAGTTACTATTATTATCTGTATTTTAGTAAAACTTATTTATTTATTTATTTCCAGTGTTGTGCCGTGTCTTTTATCGAAAATCTAACAGCGGAGTCGTTGAATATGGATAAGAAAGAGTTTGACAGTTATATGGCGATGCCTGCGTCCATCGGCGGTAGTTCTTGGGTAAGATATAACAAACATAGATATATGTACTTACATTTATATATATATAAGACTATTTGTCTTTATAATTCTTTTGTGGGCATCCGACAAATAAAATAAAGTGTTTCTCTGTAAAACAAAGAAACAACATTTAAAGTTTTATTGTCGGACTTTTTACAATTACACCATTTTGTTTTCGTATTCAATTTCTTATGTCTACTGACATAAGAAATTGAATACGAAACAATATAGACTCCCACGCATAGATAATATACAGAGCTACAAGTCATTAGTTTTGTAACAAAATTAGGTAGCTAACGCCATCTATTGACATTTAACAAAAAGGGCGCCTTAATTTAACAATACGTAAAAGAAATCTTATGTGTTCCTTTACATATACACATATAATATTACTAGCTGAACCCCGCTGTACGAAAATAACCGCGGGCAAAGCCGCGACGCGAAACTAGTTTCTTTGTGTTATTCTGATGTATAAGCTATATTATTGTAAAGTTTCATCAAAATCCATTCGGTAGTTTTTGCGTGAAAGAGCAACAAACATACTCACTTATATACTTACAAAGTTTGGCGTTTATAATATTAGTAGGTTTAATTCCGACTAATTTCACCAATGTCTAGGAGTCTGAAGTGCTGGGGTTGTACACACTTGTATTATTATATACATAGCTACTTACAAATACAGCAGTGAACCGATTGTATTCACTTTTCACTTCATTTCATTTCCAAAGACGATACATGTCAAACTAGTGGTCGAAGTTCGACTATAATGTGTTTAACTATGTCGAATTTCGGTGGTGCAGTGGTAGCGTATGCGAATGCTGTGCTTGAGGTCTCAGGTTCGATTCCCGGATCGAACCAAATATTTGTGTGATCTACGAATATTCGTTTCGGAGTTTGAGTGTTTTCTATAGCTTTCTATAGCAGCTGACCCCTCAACTCTATTTAGGGATCAAAACAATTTTGGGATGAAGTTAAAGAAGCCATCGGAACTCTATAAACACCTCAGAGTTACCAAAATGCATGCCTTGGGACAATCCCAGGATGAAATAGTCACATCACTCCCAAAAGATAAATATGTTACAGAGCTTGAGTCAAGACTTCAGTTCCATAAACAATTTATGCCTGGTGCACAGTTTAATAGAGTCGGGCTGGGTTTCGCAAAGAAGAAGGGAGACCGAGAAATAATAAAATCCTTTATACAACAAGATGAAAATGATATCTATAAAGTGCATGCAATGAATCTAGAAATGCAAAGTGAGTGGTTAACTATAGGTGAGTTCTGCATCCCGTTAGCCCTGAAATGGCGCACCTTGCTATATGATTGGTCTCCTGCCCTGTTAAAATTCTATCTGAATGCCTTCCAAATGACCCTCCCAGACCAAAGTAACCTAGTGAGATGGGGGAAAGCATCTGAAAAATCTTGCTATACGTGTGGTGAGGCAGTAGGAACTGCTAGGCACTTACTGGTAGGTTGCAGGGTGCTGCTTGATAGGGGTTATTACTCACGCCGACATGATAGAGTACTAGAAATCATACGTGAAGCAGTAAGTCTTTCAGTAGCTAGAGCCCAAAAAGGATTGACTACAAATAAACGAGAAATTAACTTTATAAAGGATGGCTCAACTACCAAATCTAAAAGCAAGCCTTTCTCAATCCTAGGTACTGCACCTGACTGGACTATTTTGATGGATACGTATGATAAGCACTATAAAATCCCAGAGGATGTTGGTGTTTCGTCATCCAGACCGGACATATTCCTTTTCTCTAGACAAATTAAACACATAATATTAGTAGAGCTTACTGTTCCGTGGGAAACTAATATTCCTAAAGACCATAGAATAAAATTAAATAAATATTACGATCTAACAACTGAACTTAACAAAAATGGCTATGTGGTTAATTTATACGCGGTAGAAGTAGGAGCGAGAGGTATACCAGCTAAATCTCTCTATAACCTTCTGAAAGACCTTGGCCTGTCGAGATCTGCAGTAAGTTCTATTTTAGAACGACTATCCAAGGCTGCACTAACAGGTTCCTACCAAATTTGGCTAGGTAGGGCGGGAAACTCGAGCAGTGAAGGTGAGCGTTGATGCGCATCTTAAAGGGGGCCTCCTTAAACCTACATCCAGGTCGTAAGTCCTGGGAACTGCTTTGAGTTTCTCCCTCTGCCACACGATGGACCCGGCACCCGCACGGTGAATCCATGGATTGCTAAGAAGTTTGTCTCTATACTAGCTAACCCGGCCAACGTTGTTTTGGTATAAAAAGAAAAAATATTTGGCCGATTCTTAAACTTACCCGATAAACACATTTTCAAACAATTTTATAAAACTCGGTCCAGCCGTTTCTGAGGAGTTTGGTAACAAACACTGCGACACGAGAATTTTATATATTAGATAGTAGTATTTGCAAAAAAAGTGTATAAAACCTGGCTCCCAAGACACAGGTGATAAACCTAGTTTGGGAGCCAAAAACAAGATCTGACATACGAGTATTTGTTTGCATATGAACTGACTGTTGATTGTTTTTTTTCTTTTAATTCGATTGTAACAAGTACGTAATATCTGTAAACAAGGTGGAAAATAAATAAATATAATAGTTGTATAGTACCCATAACACAAAGTCTGTTTAGCTTGGGACTAGATGGCGTTGTGTAAATGTAAATACTTAACGTATATATATATATATAAAGTTGTTGTGTGTGCGTGTGCGTGTGCAGGCGGCGGCGCTGTCGCTGTGCGGCGCAGCGCGCGAGGCGCACGAGCAGCGCTCGGCGGCGGCGCAGCTGCTCCAGCACGTGCAGCAGCTGCACGAGCGCGCCGACGAGCTCGCTGACAACGCGCTCAGCTTCGAGGTACACCCCCCCACCCCACACACACACACTTGATACTAACGTTTACAGCTCCATACAACGACATCTTCGTCTATTTTCTTGATGGTAAACTGCTTCGTTACGTAACGCGTTACGGCGCCAATCTGTCTGGTTGCCATTTCTCTCACGCATACGGCAGCGGTAGGCTCCTTCTCCCTCACTCTAACTCACAGGGCTAGCCGTATTAAATAAATAATGATCATAAATTAATAATAATAATATTATTAAATTAGTTTTAGTTATGACTTGTGTCGGGCGTAACGAGACGCACACGTTTTTTTGTAAATTAGGATCTCCAACACAATGAAACGCAGTTAAATGGAGGGGTTAACGTAATATGGCAAAACGGTTTGAATTATCTGTCTTGAGACTATAAAGGAAATCATTGAAAATGTATATAAACAGATATGGAAAAGGGTGTACAAACTAGTTTAATAAAGCTTTGAAACAATAGTTTACGTTGAGATCTAAATAACACATGTTTTGATGTATTATCTGGGAATTTAATCTAAATAATAATTGTGATATTAAACTCGTCAGAGAGGAGACATCTAAGTTCAGTTGTGGACTGCAATAGGCTGATAATAGCAAGATGTAGACACATTCATAATCTATGTTTTTATGTTATTGATACAATCCAAGATAAATAGTAATGTTAATGTAGTATGTATTCGTTGGCAGGAACAAATAGCTAAAAAAGTTCAAGATGTTCTCGCAAAGACACCTTTAGAGATAACGCCTCGACGCGAACTACCTCGCTTTGGCAAGTTCAAAGAAATCAACACCGCGCCTCTCATCGACCTCGGGCCGAACGACACAGAAGAATCAAAAACAACCACCAAACAATCACAACCCCAAGCGACAGCCTCAGACATAACCCACAAGAACCCAGAACCAATCATAGTCCAACCGTCTGAGGAACCCAAACTTAACATTCTAGGTTTCGAAGTAATAGAACAACAATCCCCCTCAAAATCACCTCAGAATTGGGACCTGAAGAAAACGAACTCCACAGAGCTGTTAACTCCGTCTCCACTCGGTTTCACGCCGTTCGATTCACGTTCCATCGACGAACTGATGACGCCGGATGACTTCGTGACCGACCACCTGCCTCCGGGACTAAGTAACATAAACTACGATATAGATCTGTCAGACTTTAGCGGAGATAACAGTATAGCTGAAGACGCACCTAAAACAGACAACAAAGACCCCTTTAGTCCAGATGCTTTGAGGAAAAATGTTCCCTTCGATCCATTCGCACCACAAACTTCAAAAGACTATGCAGCTCTAGAGTCCTTTGACGAATTCAGTTTTGTTAACAAAAACCAGGAGACAGATCCGTTTGAAGTAGTACATAGAGGGAATAACCCATTTAGCCCTGTAGATATGAGAGCAGATTTAGAAAACGACCCGTTCACTCCCCAGAAGAAATCCACCTCAATTCTAGATGATAACGATTCACCCACATCCGCTTGCCTCTTACCATCGCCTTTACAACCACAGAGTAGCAAGAAATCAACTTAGTTGGTTAGCATTTAGTCGATTTAGGTGTTATAAGGTTGGTGCTAAGTTGCATGTCAATGATGAATTTATTTCATGTTCTTATTTATTCAATATAGGTATATAAAGCGTCCCAGTCGAATTATTAAATGTCATGACAGAATATTTGGAATTTTATTTCAATGTAACTCAATAACCTGCTGATACCACTTCAAGTTGAGATTCAACAATTCGTATTTATTTATTTTTCAACTTGTTGTCAATACAACCACCACACCACCATTCGTCAATACGAATGGTGCTAGTCAATATCCAGGATAGAATTGATCTAGTGTTACCAATTTATGGGGCTTCTTGATTTTCCGATTTACCACTCGTCCTTACAATAAGGTCTAAATTGCTCTAAACATTCAAATTTTTTCGAAGATATTTGCGGTCTCATAAATTTTGACGGTAAGCTGGACGGTAAGGACGGAAGGTAAGCTGAAGACGGACGACGGCATGACGAAAATAAAAGGGTTCCGAACGTGAACTACGGAACCCTTTTAAAAAGTTCCGTGGGTATCGAGACCACAATATCATTAGCACTTTAACCGTTATGGTATGGTATCCGTGTAGGTGTCAGATTTTACAAGCACCTCAATAATATGTACATAATTATGTGAATCAAAACGGTGTTCAAATAAAAAAATACAATTTACATACAAAATTTATTTCAACTAGAATTTCTCATAAAATTTTATCAGATTATTCTTAGATACAGATGATTTAAATAAAACAACGCCAATGTTCCCAATTATAAAACGGCTGAAGTATTAAATGAGACAATTAAAACTATAAATAAATGGAGTTATGTCTTACGATGTATAGATGCCTAACATATGTATAAACACAACAGTTTACATGTAGAAAAAAAATTATGGTAATATTGAGCTACTGTTTCTAGAAAATAAGCTTTTAGTACACTGGCGAGCGAATTGATTTTTAAGTTTATCTTTTGGCGGCAAAACTTGGCAAGCTCTTGAAGGGTAGGTATCGCATGAAATAGGAATGTAATATTTATTCGGCATAGCAAACTGAATGATGCGTTTCTTTTGCTAGGGCGAACAGAGTTTGTAGTTACGGTTTGTCTCTGGGTAAAAAGATAATGAAGAAATTATTTTGGTATTTTATTGCTTTTCTTTAGGTAATCTTTTTTCTTTTGATGAAATGGCAACCAGCTGGATCACTCGGATCAGCTATTTCTGCCAATGTCAAGTATTTATAGTCTTCAATTAAAGTCTTCGAGTCTTCAAGTCGTCGTCGTGATGAAATTAATGATAAAAATATATAAAAAAAAAATAATCTAGGTAATCCTTATGCAAGATTAAAATTAAGAAAATGAATACCATTTCATGACAGACGAATTTTTAACGGACCAAATCAAAATAATTATTTTTAAGGTTTGTATTAAACTCTATTCTTCTTGGCAAAAGAACATCTAACAGTTCTTACACTTCAGTATGACAGAAAACAGGTACAATGAAAAACTTACATCATCAAGGGGATGCTATTTATTTCCTTGCCACTATAAATAACGTATAAAGTAGACTAATCACATCTTAAACATAAAATCAGAGATAATGGTGACGGGTTCATACTTCCAATGTCATATTGACTCCAAAGGCGCTTAGGTATATAAGTCAGCGCCGACGGATGGAGTGACGGCGAATTAATTCATTAACAATTTGAATAAAACCTAATCTTCAGAATACAACTACATTTGATGCAACGAAATAAATCGAAACGTAACTTTAATCAAATAGTTTTATTCTAAAGAAATGAATTAGTCCCTTAGCCGTCACTCCGTCTGTCGGCGCTGACAAAAAAACTTCATAATATAAAGTATTGGAAGTTTCGAAACTATATACAGACATCACACAAAATGTCCGAACTAAATTGGCTAACGGTTCATAATCTTAATTATTTGCGTCAAAACATTATACTAACGCAAGTTATATTGGTTTTGTCGCGGTTTGCTGTTCCCCAGGAACGATAGCTGTTGTAGTGGATTTACATGAGGAACATCGACTAGCACTAAGGTAATTGTTTCAATAAAAAAAATCGCGAAGAATTAGGTAATAAATAAACTAAACTTGGCAAAAATAAGTGGACGTAAACAATTTCCTTGATCTTGTCTGTACCGTAACTACTTAGTCAAAATAATTTATCGTGTTTATTGCTTTTCAGACTTTGTTTTAGCATTCGTCATTCTTAACGCAAGGAGCTGCAAGTAGGGGTTGATAGCAACATTGTCCTTTCGACTTCACGTACATGCACACTTTTATACAGTACCATGGCAAAACATGTATTTACTCATTCTTTGTGTAAGATAAGTTATCTTGCAGTAAATCTGATAAGAATACATCAGACGACTCATCGCGACTTTTATCCTTCGCAGTTGAAACCAGCACACAAGTCCTCAAAATAAAAATATCACTCAAAACTCTTAACATCAAATGTCTATATTCTATATACATATATGTTGGTTCAAATTTGTTCAATGTTTGGAATAAATGAATCACATTCTTTTGTGAACTGTCACAATTTTAATATACTATTTTCACAAGGCAATTCTGAAGTGAATACTTTATTATTCACTCTGAGAATTTAAACTTTCGACTACTTAAATTCTAAGGTTGAACACACATTTACAAAGTATTGACAATAAAAAGAAATATTTTTGGCTTACTTTGATGTTGATTATTACATAAATTCAATACAAAACATGTGATATATTATTACTGGTATATACCACATTCCGCAACAAAAATATCTACATGTTTTTTACAATAGTGTTAAGTATTAAATGTTATCTCAGTCACTTGTAGAAGAAACATACTTTAAGTTATGGTACCTACGGATTAAGCAGAAGATATTCTGTTCAAAGACATTTATTTCATCTAAAAACAATGATACAGTTCACTTACATTGAAAAAAATACATTTTTAAGCATGCATTAAAAAACTGTATCAATAAATATACATAGGCTTTAGTTCAATTCTTCAGATCTATTATTATAATGATTGCAAGATAGAGCAACACTGTCCTCATATTGCAAAAAGGTATTATAATAGATATCTGGTAAATAATGTAGAATATAATTATGAAAATTCTTATTTACAAGATTATGTTACACAACTTTGGATTTCTTTCACAAAATGGTGATTAATAGTATGTAAATATAATACATTTACATTATATACATATAGATATATAATAGTGTTACATCCGTTTGTAGTGACCTCTTCAATATCTATACATATACAAAAAAATGTTTTATATTCATTTCAAAATGGCACACCTTTCAAATGTGAATTTTTATTTTGCTTCTCATCATCTTCCTAGCCTTCATTATGCACACCATTTTTTTTTTTTTGGCTACTAGTTTAACTGGTTTTATCTGAATATCAGTTTTTACACAGAGCGACTGGTTTCTGACTTTCACAACCCTGAGGGTGAACTGAATTGCAAGATTGAACTAGTTAGTATATTTGAGGGCACTGACTTCCAAATAACGATTGCCATAGATGTTCATGACAACCGGAACCGATGGCTTAACATGCTCTCCAAGGCACTTCTATTGCTTTTATAATAAAAATATATTTATATTGTTTTTAAATAGATATAAATTTGTAAAAGAATTTAAGGTCAACATAATAGTTAAAATACTTGTAAAAGAACAAATCAAAATTGAGAATTGTTATTGATGTTATGAAGACAGTGGCTTGGAATTTCCTAAAAAAACTAAATGTAGTACTTACAATGTTTGTATCACTAGAAGTTAGAGGAATACAAATGTTGTAGAATCTTATCTGCAAATGTCTTAATTTGGCAGGTATATTGTGACATTAATTCCAAGGTTTCCATTGTCTGCAAACAGTTGTGCAAGTGATGTGTCAAACACAAGACAATCCGAGTTCATGATGGCAGATGACACTCCTTCGTGAATGGATCGTGGCATCGCCTCCCATGTCAGTCGTCGCCGATGGCCGTTCAACTCGAGCCTGTAGGCAAAGTTCTCTGCTTCCTTACGAGATCCTATAAGTTGCACTATGGCAAAAAATTGTTGATGTCCATCATATTTCTCTTGTTTTTCAAGAACTAACATAAAATGATGATTAAAACAAGACTGCATCATAACCCAATCTACAGCCCCAGGAAGATTTATGTCTGTTGCAAGGAAAACTATATCTTCACCTTGAAGAGTAGTGATACTTTTATGTGACATCATGAGGTGTGGCATAACTTGATCAAGGCCTCCCTGCCATTTACAAGATGCGCCGGGACAGGGACACGAGTAAGGCCTGAACTCACAGGCTTCTTCGTGTTCTGCCTTCTCTGTGTGGACGAGGGTAACTGTACAGCCAGTATTGGAGTGCTTACAAGGGAACATGACATTACTAGCAACTTTCTCCATAGCAAGATTGCGGATGTTGCCGAGCGGGCCGCGACATGTCGGACAGCACGACAACTTTGGTCGGCAGCTCGAGCACACCAAGTGTCCGCTCTGGCACTGTAGTATAGGTGGAAGTACATATTCGAAACACACAGGGCACTCGAACAAGGATGCTAAGTCAGCGGACATGGCGGTCGGGGCGTTCACGAGGGCTGGCACCCCGGGGACAGAACAACTGGAACCGCTAGCTCCACGCCGTTTGTTGTTTGTGCTCATGTCACCGTCACGCACACATAAAACCCGTCTGTCGACGATCACAAACACTTCACGCTGTTGTTGACGAAAGTTACTACTTGGTTAATTCATTTGTAGCCTTCTACAGCTGAATCTTTTCGTCTAGAGGTCGCGACGAAGTAAGCTTCCATCACAAATCTTGAGGCCAATGTTGTTTAGTATGTGCGACGTGATTTGTGAACTTATTCTTAGTAGGATTTAGGACGATTAGTAAAAGTAGTTGTGCTGTTAAACTACTTATAATTTAACGCATATCGAATCAGTTGGGTTTGTGTAAATAAAAAATCTATTTACTCTGAATGTTCTAGTTCATCACAAAAGGACGAAATTTATAGCAAAACTCGATTCGATGACGGCCAATCGAACAAAACTCACTATTGACATGACAGCACCATGGTCCGTGATGTCATATCATAGACTAGAATTATATAGACCAGCTGATACCGTTTACTTGCGTACCTCTTTATAAATTTAAGAAAACATTGCATGTAATTTTTTACAATAGCTCTTTTTTCGTTAGTTTAATCATTTGTATTGGTGAAGTACATTAAAGTAAAGCCAAAGGTCGTTTTGTTCCATATTTCACAATATGTATGTTAAACAAAACGACCTTTGGCTTTAAACATTAAAGCACCTATAAGAAATACCTTCTTTGCAAATGAGTTAATGACAAATAATGAATTTATATAAGGCAATATAAATCGCGACATAACCGGCATTGAATGCCAATAATATTATCAATTGATCACATTTTGTTGTAAACTGCTAACTGACGTTAGGGTCTAACCAAAGAGCAATAACACGTCCACTGCAGCCAACATCTCCGTCAAATTACGCGCTAAATTTGAGAATCTGAAATTTAATTTTGCCTTTTTAAGGCATCAGATAAAATCTTGGAGAAGATCTCTATTCTATCTCCTATACATATTCAGTGCTTTCAGTTTCGGTTAAAATCTTCCTTTATCTAATTTAAAACGAACGTCATTGTTAGTGATGTATCTTAGTATTCAAGACTGAAATTGCAGCGGTGTCAGTGTATGACACTGGTTGGAGTTTATTAATGTGTCACTTGCGTGTATTGTGTAATATTGGCCCTACTAAAATAAAGCTGTAAACATAAGTGCCGTAAATTAGAATAGTCATTCCACTAAGGTTTAGTACAGGAAAGGGATTTCTTGTCACTGATTCACACGTTAGGTTATAATTATTTTAATATAACCTAACGTGTTAACCAGAAGGCTTAAAGGTCTGCGATAAAAACTATTCTATTGTACTTTTTATACTTGAATCCATGCTGCTATACATTTTGTGCTGTGAATTATAAAAAATATTAAAATTTAAAGGAACTGAATTAATTGAAAAGTGTAAATATCTTGTTCATTTTAACAAAACAAGGTATACAAAGCATTTAAATTTCGATCCAAAAGCGCCATCTATTTTGTTGTTACAATTTTGACTGCCTCGGTGGCGCGAGTGGTAGCGTAAGCGACTGCTGTGCTTGAAGTCTCGGGTTCGATTCCCGGGTCGGTCCAAATGTTTGTATGATCTGCAAATATTTGTTTCGAAGTTTGGGTGTTTTCTATGTATAATATGTATGTATTTACAAAAAAGAAGTATATATGTATTTATATCAGTTGTCTAGTACCCATAACACAAGCTCTGCTTAGCTTGGGACTAGATGGCGTTGTGTGTTAAACTGTCCAAAATATTTATTATTATTATTATTTATTAATTACAACATTTAATATGTTGGTTAATTTTCCACAATCTTATTATTGTAGATATTGTTCCAATGACAAAGTCAACAATATCATCAAGCATAAGATTGCGTAACGTTTTACGTTGAAACAAGAGAAAGGAAGGTCTGTAATATTATCGGCAATGTGTTAAATAAAATGGTTTTGACTTTAGTACTCATTTTCTTAAAGGAAGTTCATAAAATATATGATAGCGTAATATGAAATTGTCTGTTATCATATAATTTAAACCATACTAATGTTATAAGTCGAAAGTAATTCCTGTCTGTCTGTCAAGCTTTCACGGCTAAGCCGTTGCACCGATTTCGATGAAATTTGAAACTGAGATACTTTTAATCTTGAGGAAAGACATAGGGTACTCTTTACCGCAATAACTGATATACACTTGGGCAGATCTGCGGAGAAAAGCTTGTACCTACTTAATAATTTATCTCTAGATATTTACATGACCAGAAAATAATACTAAGACTTGATAAGCTTATAACATATAGCTGATTCAAGGGCTGCTTCTAATTATGGTTTTAAAAAACCGTTACAAGACGAACTTGGTGTTCAGGCAAAGCAAAGATGAAAAGGTTATCCGAAAAATCAAAAACATCTGAAAATATTTAACACATATTTTGAGTTTTTTAATCAAACGCTTGTATCAAGTATGCGTGTAATTTATCTATAAGTCGGTAAATATTAGGTACTTAAGTATATATAAACTGCCTCGGTGGCGCAGTGGAAGCGTATGCGACTGCTGTGCTTAAGGTCTCAGGTTCGATTCCCGGGTTAGATCAAATGTTTGTATGATCTGCAAATATTTGTTTCGGAGTTTGGGTGTTTTCTGTTTTTTTTTTTTGTTATGTAGGGGGCAAACGAGCAGACGTATCGCCTGATGTTAAGCGGTTACCGCGGCCCATAATAATATGTATCTATCAGTTGTCTAGTACCTATAGTACAAGCTCTGCTTAGTTTGGGACTAGATGGCGTTGTGTGTTTAAATGTCCCAAATATTTATTTATATGTCAGTTCTCTGCTTAGTTTGGGATCAGCCCATTTAGCCAAGCCAAGTTTCGCGTCAAATCTCTTTTTACATTAACCCTTTTTTCTTGTATTAGTAGGTTAATTTTGTTTTGATATCAAAACTGATTGTAGTAGCGGCGTGAGATGTGTCAAGCACAGGCGTAGCGAAGGGGGGGAGAGTTTTGGTGTTCAAACCCCCCCAAAATGTTCTTACACTATTGATATTTTTATACACCTTTCATTTTTTCATGTTAATATTACGGTTATAGAGATATGTCATTTTATTATCTTAAAACCTCCCCCTCCGCCCCCGGAAACTAAGGCCTGACCACGCACGTGGTGTCGAATACTTTATATCGTTTATTATAGCAGGATTTTAATTTAGTTACTGAGTCGATGAAACATATTTTCTCTATAATCTATACTAATATTATAAAGAAGTAAAGTTTGTGTGTTTGTATATTTGTTAAATTGTTAGGGGTAATCTCGGGATCTACTAAACCGATTTTAAAAATTCTTTCACCAATAGAAAGCCACATTATTGCTGAGTGTCATAGGTTATATAAAAAACCGAAAAATAAAAAGGCTTTTACGTGGTAGTCGGTTTTGCAAAGTGAATCGGAGAAATTTCAACGGAAGGCCAAAGCAGCGGACGGCGCGCGATGGCTTCGGGTTTAATTCGGTTCGCGTTCGTGCTCGCTTCGGGAGAAGGAGGCGTGGCCTTTTACATCTGAGAGGTAGGTACCCGCGCGGCTCTGTCGCGTAGTCGGCTCCTTACGCAGCGGACGTCTCCGAAATTGAATTTTTCGAAACGTAATTAGTACACTTTCGACATTTTTTAAATAAAAGGTTCTTATCAGAACTACTTTCTATCTTATTCTTGGCAGTTAGAAATTAAAACATAACACTCTATACTAAAGAAGGATTATTAACATTATGCCCAACGAAGTGGGCACGGGTCAGCTAGTTAAATGTATGTTTAAAGTGGAATGCACAACACGATGGTTATTCTAATATTGAAAATGATCGATAAGGAAAAAAAAACAAAACCTAACTAACTAGTAATTTATTGCTGTATGTACTGAATGCTATTGTTGATTAAATAAATGTATTAATAAAGTATTGTCGGGTCAATGGCCTGGCCTCAAAGCGGTTAACAAAGCCCTACATCATTTTGTATCCTATTTTTTAACAAGTAGGTATCTCTTGTTTTTGTTGACTGGGCGGCAAATCCCTTTATATCTCCAGTTCTTTTGAGCAAGCAAACTACCATCCCTGAGGCGTTTACTCTAGGGAGGACCCATATCATGTCATTTCAAATGCTCCCCAAATCGAAACCGGTCCTAACTAGGCCCTATCCCATACCTACATGTTTTGTAGTCATTATATCAACCTTAAAGTGTTATTTCCAGAAATTGTATTATTTTCTTTCTTTTTAACCGTTTGTAAGTATATGTGGGTATGTATGTCTATTTCTTTGACACGCCCTACAGCCCAAACGGTTAAACGGTTTTCGACGTGTCGTTGAATTAATGACATAGGCCACATAAAATTTCATTAGTTTCAAGCAGTAGGGTTTTTGTATATTTTTTTTTCTTCTTGTTATTAATATCTAGTTTATTAAGTAGTATTCTAGTAATTTTAGTAATGTGACCACCAGTATGACCAGACCTCACAATAGTTTACTAAAATAATGCAATTACAAACAATTTCTTATTTTGGGGACGTGAACAACAAAATGAGCACCAATAGATATCTAAGATAAAAGTGCTATTCTCAATTTCAACATGAATGTTTCCCGTCCAATATCTACGATTTTATAAGGGTTTGGTTATACACAGTGATAGTTTTCTTACGACCATCGCGATTTTTGTATTAATCTTGTCTCATTATACGAAAGGCGAATGTGAACTCTATTTACTAGACAACAAAGTTATTATTTCTAGAAACCAAGAAAAAAAAACATGGCGCGTTAAAGAAATAAAGAAAAAATATTTATTTTAACGACAATGCAACACAACACATTAAAGGAATTGGTACATAATACAGTATTGAAACATTAACTTAAAGCACAGTTAAGTGTTAAACATAACAGTAGATAATACGTGTGGTTATAAAGTTAATATTGTAACAATTTATATAAATCTATACATTTCACTACCTAATTATTCCAATACCTAGTAGACAACTGTTATACTCTGTTGATGAATTTTTATAGACTGATTTTTTTAATGTTACTATTTCTTTAAAATATTTGCTCTAATGTTTCCGTACAATTTAAATCTACTTTATGCAATTTAATAATTATAATATTTATATTTTTTTTCCAATTTTTATCTACCTCTATTTGTGCTATGTGAAACCATTTTTTATTTATTTTTCTCTTTTGTCCATTTCATGTAAACATAATTTTGTATTCACATTATTTGATCTTTTTTTGTGTTATTGTAATTAGATTTAAGACATTTTTTATAACAATATTTGCACACCGCATAATGTGGTAGGACATAGTGTACCTCTAAAATAAGCCTACGATCTGTAACAAACCTATGTTTCCGCAAATAAATGATTGATTGATTGACATATTAGAAACTAGCTGACCCACGCAACCTCGTTTGCGTCATATTGTCCGTAGCGTGAAATTTTTCCCCCGTTTTTGAAACATTCTTTATTGGTGCTCCGCTCCTATTAGTAGTAGCGTGATGATATATAGCCTATAGCCTTCCTCGTTAAATGGACTATCCAACAATGAAATAATTTTTAAAATCAGACCACCGATTCCTGAGATTAGCGCGTTCAAACAAACAAACTCTTCACCTTTATTATTAGTATAGATACAATAACAAAACTTGCTGCAAAGTTGCGGCGCAGTGTACATTAAAAACAGATGCTGCTCAGCCTATTGCCGCACCATTTACGATACAGCGCTGATTTTCAGCAACACCTTGAGCCTCTGCAGTTGCGTAGAGATATCGCCTCTATGACAGTCATCTATGGCCTTTATCATGGAGAGTGTTCTGAAGAGCTGTTCTAACTGGTCCCCCCTTCTCCCTTCCTCTACAGGATAACACGTGCCGGTCTTTGAAGGCACCGCTTCAGAGTGGTAGACACACGCTCTCGTACTCACCGCTTCGGTTCTTCCTTCCTGTGCCGAGCGGTTAAAACCTGGAACTCACTACCTGCGTACGTGTTTCCATCCCACTATGAACCCGGGTCCTTTAAGCGGAGCGTGAAAAAGCGTCTCACTAGGCCGCGCTAGTGTGGGTCACCATGCGGCATTGTCCCTACTAGCATTGAGGATGGTGACCACCACTCCTGGATTCTTCTCGTGCTTTCCATCAGGCAGAACAGAGTCATTTTTGCAGCTAAGACATATAAAGAAAAAAACACCTTAAAACGCGCAGTCGCATTCGAAATTGTATGAAATTTACGCGCCCTAAGTAGAAAAATACAATAAATGATAGAATTGAAATATTTTACAAAAATACATCTTTCTTATCATCAATGCTCTTAAATATGTCTGTATTATCTATTGATAAGTCTATCACGAAATCGTCGAAATCATGTCTCAAGATTCTGTTCTGATAGCGATGGTGAAATTTCGTCTTTGTTACAAAATTGGTAATTTTAGATGTATAGAGCGCTGTCACGCCCTTTTACTATTTATACGTGAGGTGAATTCGAAGCCCTATGTAGTTTTGTATTCCGACCACAGTTTAATGTTGAAGTAATGTGTTTCAAAGAGCGATGATTGAATAAAATTACGATCGGTTTGGCTTACAAAACAATAAATTATGTTGACCATGATTAATAATTTATATTAAAAATTTACGGAACAATGCTTTTCTCCGACATTTTTTTTTTTTAATTAAGTGACTACAGCTATCTTGTATATTCTAGAAAAGTAGGTCATTAGAAAGAAAAGGAGGGGAAATGCAGGAAGGAGTAGGTACCGATAAAAAGAGAGCAATTTTTAATTTTGGCCCACTTAAGCGATAAGCACCATCCGTGACCGTACACATTAAACTTAATGCGATTTGCCCATGAACACGAATAAAACACTGTGTTCTTTGATTTTTTTTTCTTTTTTGAATTTTTTTATAGGTTTTTTACCGTTGGCAATTTCTTATAATTATATCGATAGAAATCTAGTAGGTATCAAACTAGTATCTAAAAGGTTTACGCTAGTAGATAAACGTAATATAGGCATTGGTAAACATTATTTCTTATTGACTGTGAGAATTAGTTGGATATGTGCATTCTTTTTTTAGGGTACCGTACCCAAAGAGTAAAACGGGACCCTATTACTATGACTTCGCTGTCCGTCTGTTACCAGGCTGTATCTCATGAACCGTGATAGTAAGATAGTTGAAATTTTCAAAGAGAGAGAAAACAGAATAAAATAAATATTTAAGGGGGCTTCCATACAACAAACGTGATTTTCTTAATAATTTTTGGCAAAGCCTTAGTTACTCCCTATTACGTCAGCTATCTGCCAGTGAACGTCCCGTCAAAATTGGTCCATCCGTTCCAGAGATTAACCGGAAAAAAGAGACAGACAAAAATTTAAAAACAAAATTTTGCTATATCTACTGTGTATACATACAAATGCACTAGTACAAACAGACACTCCAATGTTTTATATGATATGGATGGATTTAAAATCATTTGTCTCGAATACTGTTTTAATAATTATATTTATAAGACAGACATAAATAAGCCAATACCTCAAATTTTTACGTTATATAATATCTTCGAGGCGTGGGAACGATGATTCGTAGATAAGTAGGTACGTACTAATCTTGGTCACGGTGTTCAACCTCCATCAAGTACCGCTATTTCAGCACATGAGGCGTGAACTTCCCCTGTACTCCCTGTACTGTACTTATCACGTCATTTTCATCATCAATAACCTTTCATAGTTCACTGATACTGGGCATAGGTTTTTTCTTAGGAAGTTTAGTATAATTAAGTGAGCTGACCAGATGGGTAGGCATAGGTTTTGTTTCAAGGTTTCCTTCTGTCTGTAGTGGTGTTTTTCTGCTCGCTTAGTGGGGCCTACAGACACCCAAGGGATGGATAGAGGTGATTACCGACAGCTATATTGATGCAACTCTTATCATTGTTTAACAGATCTATAAACCAGTTGATCTTTTAATTTTCAGTCTGTTTATTCGAGGTTTTCCAGATTTCATCTGGACCATAATCTTCATCCTTGCGATTTGTGACATATAGTTAGACTAAAAAAAGTAAAATATTTTAAAAAATCGTAGTTGTATCGAATCTAACCTTTTTATAGTTAAATTTTCATTCTGCACTAAGGTACATAGAGTGAAAATTTAACTGTTAAAAGATTTAATTAAAATACAACGACTACGTTGACAAATCAACTAATCACACGCATTGTTACACAACTATTTGTAAGAGTAAATATGTGTAGCAAAGTTTGCTCGCGGCTCACAATTATTTGTCTTGGCCGGATTGTATGCAGTCGACTGGGAAAAATTAAATTAGTCTATGGAAAGTGTTATCGTTGAACGCACGCTTGGCACAACGCGCGACGCGGGAAACTTGTTAATTTTACTTTCGTAATTTTAATCGATCTATTATACTTTTGAGAGTGTTTCATAAACATAAATAAGTGATATAAAGTGTTTTGGAGTGATTTACGAATTACTAGGTTCGTCAGTTATTGGATTTGCGATATTTGCAGTTGATTTAATTTCAGGTGAGTAAATATTTATATTTTTTAATAGACAATAAAACTAGTGATAGTGGCCTTTCATTTGTTTTTTACTAAACTATTGATATTTTAGTTATTATTTTAGCAAGGATTAACCTTATAAATTGTTCAAGAAGGAGGAATAGTTCTTAAAAAACCCAGTTTTTTTTTAAATTTCAATTCTATAATCGTTGCGTTATCTATGCATCTAGAGGTTTTACAAGCTGGTTCTGTTGCTTTTGAAGTGGACCCTGTTGGTTCACTTATTTCATTGGTTTTAATGTCGTTTTCGCGTCACCTTATTTCTTATAATGCAAGTAGCCTATCTTATTCCTTCTAACATCAGCTATCTGCCAACGAAGCCGTTTCAGACATTACCTGGAATAGACCGACAGTCACCAGACCAATTTTAAAAATTGATGTTTATACCTACACTTGCAAATGCATTTAGTAAATTAAAATTAGAAACAGTATTTTTTTCATTTATTTGTTTAGATAAGGTCGGGCATGTTATTTTATTAGAGTCAATTTAGGGGTGTACCATGAAGCACAAATATGGATACGTTAATCAGGATCAGTCTTATCGCTGGTTAAAATAAAATGATTAAGATGTTAATTATTGCAAACAAAAAAAAAAACTCGAAGGCGTGCAAATATAAAGGTAACTAACGTATAATATACAAACCGACACTTTAAATTATACTTGACTAGCGACCCGCCCCGGCTTCGCACGGGTGCAATGCTGATACTAAATACACGTTGTATATAAAACATAGCTGACCCACGCAACCTCGTTTGCGTCTTATATAGCCCGTAGCATGAAAATTTTCGCAAAATAAGTAACTTTTCTGGTTGATTTTTACACCTTGTGTCCGAAAAACCCAAACATCTTACGGAACCCTATTTTTTCCAAAATAAAATATAGCCTATGTTACTCATGGATAATGTAGCTTTCGAATGGTGAAAGAATTTTTAAAATCGGTCCAGTAGTTTTTGAGCCTATTCATTACAAACATACAAACATACAAAAATAGGTACAAATCTTTCCTCTTTATAATATTAGAATAAATATAAGACAAATCTATTTATATTTTCTGAGCTTACACCACCCTACGCTCTGTAGTCTAAACGGCATGGGAAATTTTTCATCAGGCTTTTAAATTACACAGTTGAGCTGAAAAAATACACACATGCAACTCGAAAAACCTAAAAAAACACTAATCCTCCTTCTGCCTCAATCGTATAATATCATCTAATCTACTCCATCTAGCGGTTGCCTGGAAGAATCGCGATAAGGCCGCCATTTGTAAAACTTTAACCAAACCGTTGACCCGTACCGATTTCGTTGGCCGTTAACAAAACATTTTCAACCAAATCCAACTAGTTACCACAAAAAAGCTTTTTAATTTTTCGAATTAATATTTGAAAAATGACAGCACAAAACACTTAAAAACAACGTGGCTTCCTATTGGTAAAAGAATTAAATAATCGGTTTAGTAGATCCAGAGATTATCCTCTACAAGATCACAATTTATCATCATTATCATGTCAGCCGAATGACGTCCACTGCTGGACAAAGGCCTCCCTCAAGGCTTCCCATAACAACCGGTCCTGTGGGCGCATCCAACACTCTCCTGCGACCCTCACCAGGTCGTCGGACCATCTTGTAGGGGCCTACCCACGCTCCGTTTTCCAGTAAGTGGCCTCCAGAACCTTTTGGCCCCATGCTTTTTTGTGTCTTGTACAATAAAGAGTTTATTTATCTATCTTTCTCGAATTATTTCTAAATATGAAATATCGAAATGCAAGTGCAATATTATTACATTAATACTCCCTAACATAAATAATCTTGACTTCTGAACCCGTTCTCATTTCAAGCCTACTCGATACGGTTAACAAGTATGAAGTTAAGTTCAGCCTCTTGAAGGAAGCTAAGTTTCACATCAACTTCTGGACCTATGTATACCAGTAGTCCTAAAACTTTCTTTCTAAGAAGAATCATAGGCCTCCCCTCTAGGTATATTTATTATTACTAGTAATTGACGGACCTGTTGATCTAGTAGTTTTTTTTTTTTTTTATATTGAATAGTGGGCAAACGAGCAGACGTATCACCTGATGGTAAGCGATTACCGCCGCCCATGGACACCCGCAACACCAAAGGCGTCACAAGTGCGTTGCCGACCTTTGGGGGATGGGAAAGGGGATAGGGGGAACGGTTGGGGTATGGTCCTCCGGTATCCTCACTCACTCGGTGAAACACAGCGCAAACGCTATTTCACACCGGTTTTCTGTGAGGCCGTGGTATCACTCCGGTCGAGCCGACCCATTCATGCCGAAGCATAGCTCTCCCACAATTAGTAGTTAGAGATCTTGACTGCTCAGCCGAAGGTTGCAAGTTAGATTCCCATCTAGGACTAATAATCGACTAACTAACACGATCATTTGTACTTTTTATGTCACCCCGACTTTAGTGACTTTAATAAGACTCGTAGCTGGATCCGGTTCATCATCGCACACCCCAATCATCATTTAGTAGTCTACTGCTCGACATAGCCTTCTCTTAAAAATGAGGTTTCTGGCCTTGTGTACTACTTTAACCAAATAGGATGATATAGGGCTTATTTCAAGATATATTTTTCTTTCCTACGATGCTGTTGTCGTTGTTTACTCTTTAGTCGGTTCTTACGATAACCACGGTGTGAATTGGGGGGAATCCTAATCCGTCACGGAGAAATAAGAATCTAGTTACCTGGAACAATGCAAGATTGTAAATTAAATTAGTTTTGTGAAATTAAAATGATTCACGTGAATAGATTACCGCTTACTAGAACAACATGTGTTGTTAACAAACAAGAAACCGAAACACGGGAAGCACCAGCTTTCAAAATAAAAAAAGAATCATCAAAATCGGTTCACCTAGTCGACAAAAGAATGAGACCGACATTTGCTCTCTCGCTCTGGCTCACTAATTACAGGCGACTTTTTGTAGTTGTGTCTCTTACCTGTCGTTTTTTCCGTTGCATCCAGTTTGGAATCACAAAGAATCTAAAGAAGTTTCACTTCAGACATACAGTCGAATCGAGAACCTCGTCCTTTTTTGAAGTCGGTTAAATATACGTCTAGGTATGTAAAATAAGCATTTTAAAATGATTGCAATGTTTAGCAGTGAAACTTAATTATGTAAGTGAAATTTTTCCACTTTCATCAAATGCAGATAATGAGTAAAAAGTTCATCGACATCAAATACTAAAATAGGCCTTATATATGTAGAATGACATAAAATATGAGCAGTATTTTCCTGTTTTAATCGTAATTTTCCTGTACTGATTTGATTTCAGTCAGTGACAGCACTACCTACTGTAATATTGTAAAGGGGTTTAGGTTATCTAACGGTCTCTCATGTATTTAAAATATGATAAGGTGGTGGTAATGATAGTACCCAGGAGGTAAGGCAGGCTCGAACGAAAGCATACTTTAGCACAAATGGAGTGGCTCGGCTGGTATGATAATTCATATTTCATACCATTAAAATACACGGGCGGGGAACACCGCCATATTCCATACTCCGGGTTAAAATTTTTGTAAGAAAAAAAAAAAGAATTTTTTGTAAGAAAAACTCAACAGCAACAGCAGTCCGAACCGGGAATCGAACCTGAGACCTCTTGATTTGCAGTCGCTTACACAAACGAGGCAGTCTAATGCAAGAGTAAGTCTTATAAGTCGAGATTTCATGGTTTTTCTCTCATTTGATTTATCAAGTTCGTTAGAGAGATTTCATTCTTATACTTGACCCTAACGATCGATGCAATAAAAGCACAAGGTGTAATTTTTATAGATTTTAGTCGGTTCGATTCTCGAGTGTGGCAAGCGAATTTTCAGAAATCTTTGAATGCAGTTTTCTTTTTTCTCAAAACTAAAGAAATGTTTTATTTGAGTAAACATTTCTATCTACAATATTAAGAGTAGGTACTTTCCCTTCAGATGGTATATTACAAAATTCCACCATGTATACTGATTTTTTTAAATTCATTAAATAGTGGAATAGTTGTGAGTGTACTACACTAGTAACAAGTGAATTTCATTTCAAGAATGTATTAACTACCTTTAATTTAAAAGGTTTTAAATGCAGAGAAGATTGATCTAGTGCCCTGAAATGCAAAAATTCAAAGCATACATTTATATAAATCGATTTTGTGCTCATAGAATATCTCATTACTCGTGTGAATATTTGTCTCAAATGTTACTGCGTCATTAACCATTAACGTTCTGGTTATTCTCGATATCTCGATAGTGAAAGTATACAGTACTTATTTATTTTTTATCAATAGGCTTGATATGACTAAAACCCAAACAGTGTAAGTATATAATGAATACTTAAATGTACCCAACTTTGGATTTTGCTATAAGTCCTCACATCTGTTCTATTTCATGGCTAATGATTTAAGGGCACGTAATGAAATTTGGTGAAAAGTAGTAGGTATTTAGTTGGAAAGTTTTAAAAGTAAAAGGTATGTGTCATGCATTATGAACCACAGTGAGCCGGGTACGATAGTCATCTATTTCTCGTTCTCAGTGAGCATAATGGGGCCGCTAATTATTGCTAAAATATCAAACAATTATTTTTAGTGTGCCCACGACGCAGTGACACCGTAAACTGTCTTTTTAGGCACGATTCTCAGATAGATAAAATAAAGAAAATAGTTTTTGAGCGTAAAAAATCAGAATCATTATTTTACATTTCATTATTTTTAATCCCCAGCGCAAAAAGAGGGGTTTTTATTTTTTATTTTTTTATTGTATAAGGGGCAAACGAGCAGACCTATCGCCCGATGGTAAGCGATTACCGCTGCCCATAGATACCCGTAACTCCAGAGGCGTCACAAGTGCGTTGCCGGCCTTTAGGGGATGGGGAGGGGAATGGGGAGGGGGATGGGGAGGGGGATGGGGAGGGGATGTGGTATAGGCTTCCGGATTCCTCACTCACTTGGTAAAACACAGCGCAAGCGCTATTTTACACTGGTTTTCTGTGAGGCCGTGGTATCACTCAGGTCGAACCGGCCCATTCATGCCGTATCGTAGCTCTCCACGGTAAACGGGGTGTTATAAGTTTGACGTCGATGTCTGTCTCTGTGTGTGTCTATTTGTGGCATTGTAGCTCTCAAACGGATGGACTGATTTCGATGCGGTTTTATTTGAAAGCCAGTGTGAAAATGAATGTAAATTAATGAATGCGGTTCCACCATTGCATTGTAATAATGGTGTTTCTTGTCCTTGGAGGGTAACTGATTCCCAACACACAGCTAACGCAATTTTTTCCATTAAAAATTATTTATCTGTATATTAATACGTGAAGCAAGAACCCCTTTGTATCCTTTTTTACGAGAATTATGTGAACAGAGGAGTATGAAATTTGACTCCGTTAAAGTTTATATGAAGAGGAGTACAGAATGTTAAAAGAAAAATGGTTGAATTTGGACGACTGGGCGGCCACTAGTTTCTTTGATATTTTCTGTGTTATCGTACTACGAAAATACCATCTATACAAATAAATAAAATTAGAGTCTGTTTGTAATATTAAAATAACCGCTTTTTACTACATTCGTATATATGTGTACACGGTACATATACCAAAATAACATTTTTTTAAATGTTGTCTGTCTGTATGTCTGTTTGTTCCGGCTTATTTTTAGAACGGCTGGACTGATTTTGACTTTCACTGGTAGGTAGTTCATGATACAAGGAGTAACTTAGGCTACTTTTTTAGAATAACTTCGCCCCGCGTATTTGTGGGAAATAAGTGAAATCAGGTAGTAGTAGATGAAAACCTTCAGATTACAGCTCCCTGGTCTTTAGGAGACCTTTAATCATTGAGGTGTGTTACTTATTTGGGCAATGTCATACGTCAAATAACATTATTTCTAGATTGTAAATGCTCACCTGAAGAGTTTTCACAATATCTTACGCGATTTTCATCATTATAAACAGTATTTTTTTAATAAGTGGGTTAATTTCCATCAAGATAATTTGGAATTCTTGAAGTACCTACCGTCTACCCTCGCACAGAAAATCAACGTAAAATGACAGCGTTCGTTCTGTCGTGTTTCATTGGTGAGTGCGAGACCGGAGACGTAATGATGCAGAAGTATCACTAAGCCGCCATGGTGTGGGTTACCATGCTGCATTATTGTATTGTCTGCATTCGCAATGAGTATGGTGACCACTACTTTTGGATTCTGCTTATGCTTTCCATCAGGCAGAGTAGAGTCATTTTCGCTGAGCCATACATAAAGAAAGTACCGTAAATTAAACGATTTCTTTAGGAGAAGTAGGTATTTTAAGAGTACTTAAACGTGGGTAAACAGGAAAACGGCCGCATTGAAAAAATATTTTCAACAACACCAATTACGTACATTGCATAGTGATTATTAAACCTTTTTGTTACTAACATTTTATACTTATTAACGTTAACATTAAATCATGAAAACTAAATTCGTGGTTTAATGTTATTAATGCATATTAAAAATAAAAGAGTAGATATTTAAATAAATTTTATTGCCATATAAAAACAGAAATATTAAAAGTAATGTTTATATATCGGAAGTGAGTATATTTTTATTATAGCTTTCACACTTTAGCTGTTTAATTAATCATGATATTTTTTTTAAACCAGTCAACTGAATATTATAAAATACAAGTGTGTAGGTACAGAAACACAAGGTCACTCTCTAAATCCTCACTTTCACTATCTGAAGGGACGGTTATTCGACATGACCATGGATACATCAGGCACAGGCCCGACAGCTTTACATGCTGTCTGAGGTACGGTGCATAATATCTCAGATTAAAACTCCGGGCTGTTATTTAACATTAATATTTTTTTGACCGAATCGAAACCGATGTCTCTTGACCGGCAGTAGTATTGGTCACATCAGAATAATACTCGTTTGGTAAGGCGGGTAATAATAATGTTTGTAATGCAATGTGTATATAGCGCACCCATCACGATTTCTATTACGCCTTTGAGTTATATCCCTTTTCAGAAAATCAAAATGTAATAGAATAATAAATGATGTGTAAATGTCTTACTCAGTGACTTAGAAGACCTTAGGTATTTTATTATACACTTAAGAAAGTTTTTTTTTTTATTGAATAGGGTCACATCATCACCTGAAGGTAAGCGATTACCGCCGCCCATGGACACCCGCAACACCAAAAGCGTCACAAGTGCGTTGCCGACCTTTGGAGGATGGGGAGAGGGAATGGGGGGAGGGGTTGGGGTATGGGCCTCCGGTATCCTCACTCACTCGATGAACTACAGCGCAAGCGCTATTTTACACCGGTTTTCTGTGAGGCCGTGGTATCACTCCGGTCGAGCCGTCCCATTCATGCCGAAGCGTGGCTCTCCCACGGAAAAAAGAGTGTAAAGAGTGTGTGTCAGCTTTGATTGGAGCTTAAGTCCCGCCCCCTGCGGCCCTTCTTGTCCTCACATCATTTTGGTCGCGATATCCCTTTATAATAATATGTTTTAATATTTATCTTAGACGACATAACTAATAACAAAGTGCTGCCTTTTTCGTTAACGATCAATTTTACGGTTCGTAATATGTTTATACCACGAACAAAAGGTGGGAGTAAACTGCAAAAATCAAATCGATATTTGGAGTCGATGTTTGCACATCATCTTAAATTGTGTTACTTATATATCTAGAAATCAAGTAAATTTGATTCATATACTTTCATATTGAGTGATTGAGTGATGATTGCTAAGTTAAGTCATCATGTTCGATATCATGCAATCCTGTAGGTAAGTCGTAAGTCATGCATAATTTAATTGATCGTTATGCCGTGGTTTTACACTTTCGTTCGATGAAATTTCGCTTACAATTTGCGATAATTATGTTTAAACACGCATTATGTGCATGCAACTACATACATTTATTAACAATGTACACACACTCAGGTGTAGGTATAAGTAGACAGTGGTATTAAAGTCAACGGCAAATTTCGTTATTTTTAGACAAGGGCTCATGTCTCAATAGGGCTCATACATTTCGAAATAAGCAATATATACATACATAAATATTAATACCTAAAACAAAAACTTTGTACATCATTTTACGAAAATGTGGAAATGGAGGAGTATGAAATTTGGTACAGTTAATTTTTGTATGGTAGAGGAGTGGTAAAAAAAATATTAAATGCTAACCGTGGGAGAGCCACGCTACGGCATGAATGAACCGGCTCGACAGGAGTGATACCACGGCCTCACAGAAAACCGGTGTGAAATAGCGCTTGCGCTGTGTTTCACCGAGTGAGTGAGGATACCGGAGGCCTATACCCCATCCCTTTTGATAATTCGTAATTTGGACCGAATTTCTCTGATTATAACTGACTTGTGATTATATTTGACTATGAAGTTGTAGCCTTAGGTAATTTTTAACTTTATCTTAGATTTTTTTTGTGTATATTTATGAAAGTCATCATAATGCAACAGGGGAACGTGGGTATACAATTTTTTTTGTCAAAAACATATGTCAATATAGGCCACTTAACGGAGAGTAGTAGCCATTATGTCTTTCTCCGATACAAAACAATTTATAATTTTTTGCGGAGGGAAATCTTAAGTCACATTTTAGACTCACGTACAAAAACAATTGCCTGTAACTACGAACTAATTACACATATTACAATTAAAACAAAACATTCAGAATTTCACGCACACATAAATACATTCTGTGTCATAGTCATAACAGTATAACGTGTAGGCCCATTTGGACTTATATTTTGAGGGGAACACCTACGTACGGCTACTCCACACAGTTTTGCTCTACGGTAAAAAAAGACAAACGCCTAGTGAAGTGGCGTAAGACTCAACATAATAATCGAATGAGACAATGAAAGTGCAAATCATGCTTTATCAAATTCTGCTTATTTAAACAGACGGTACGAATCATAAGTAGAAATTTTTTTCATCACTGATAAATATTATTCATACTTGATATAAATATGTTTTGTAGGCATGTTTTTATAAAAGACAGTTATTGCAAAGAGGAACGGTTTTCATATCAAGAATTCTAAAGTTCCGCACACATTTATGGTGTGAAGAATCGAAGCAGAGTCAATTAAATTGTATGGAAATACTGTCTGTTGTTAGTACCTTTTAACACCGATGTGTAACAATATTTTAACCACATAAGCTGTTTTTCCTTGACTATCTATTATATATAATTCTCGTGTCACGTTGTTGCTCACGATAAAGTTTGAAACTAACTGATTTTAACGTTTTTTTTAAATGTGTGTTTTGCTAACGCGCCTTAAATTCCTATTTAAGGCGAACACACAATCTAGTTAACATCACACTTAGACCGATAGGAGCCGAGCATGATTGAATACAGACGCAGACGAAGTTACGTGAGTCAGCTAGTTTATTTATCAAGAGCGATGTTAGTTCATGTGAGATAAAATGTAGAATTGATACCGAAATGACAGTCTCTACGTCAATATTGTGTTCAGCGACTGAATAAAACCAACATTAAATGTTGGTTCTATAGCCCTGATAAGAAAATCCATGATAAAATTACGTTAGTACTACGCTCCATAGCAGATTTCTCAACTATGAATAGTTATAAAACAGCTTCTTAATGTTTATTATATACTAGTTGAACCCCGCGGTGTTACCCGCGGTTTTTGTCGTATCAGGGGTAACGCCGCGGGGCGAAGCTAGTCTAAAAAATGTAAGCATAAGTTACTCCTTGTACCATCAGCTACCTACCAGGGAAAGTCCCGTCCAAATCGGTCCAGCCGTTCCAGAGATTGGCCGGAACAAACAGACAGACAGACGGACGGACAAAATTTTTAAAAATATATTATGTGGTATGTGTACCGTATATACATTCATATGCATGTAGTAGAAAGCGGTTATTTTATTATTACAAACAGACACTCCAATTTTATTTATTTGTATAGACTAGCATTTGCCTGTATCTCCGCCCGCGTGTATGTTAGTTATCGCGGTGCTTCTTTCATTTAATATAACTTTTTTATTTGTCAGCCGATTGAAATAAAACAAACACTAAATGTAAAGTTTACCATAATACATAAGTTAAATCGGTAAGCAACTTTAAAGTCTGTTAATAGTGCATATGTTACGGTCAGATTGTCGAAACCGTTAGACTGCAATAAATCTCGCGACATTGTAAACTGTAAATACATATTCCGGACATCTAACACACAACGCCACCTAGTCCCAAGCTAAGCAGAGCTTGTGTTATGGGTACTAGACAACTGATATTAATACTTATATACTTTTTTTTGTAAATACATACATATTATACATAGAAAACACTCAAACTCCGAAACAAACATTTGCAGATTATACATACATTTGGTCCTACCCGGGAAATGAACCCGAGACCTCAAGCTTAGCAGTTGCATACGCTACCACTACACCTCCGAGGTTATAATTTAGCGAAGTGAAAAATATGCATAAATATATCCATATACATATATCACGCGCTAACGTATTTGTCTCTTAATTCGTTTGTTGCCGAATGTAAAGTATTTTTATGATTGTTAATGGATTTCATACCTCACCTATATGAAAATACCTCACTGCTTAAGAATTGCTTACATAAAATTGTTGTGGCACTAAAATGAATTTGTGATTAATTAAAGAAGTTCTAACCTTTTGACGTGCGATTTAACGGTTTTACTTCGATACATTATCATCGTACGAAAAATAGTACGTTAAATTGTAAGCAGTATGTCACAGTTGTCAATCTTTCGATACCTTAGAATCTTGGTAGGTAGATTATAATCTAACAGTTTTTACAATTTAACGGTGACACATACATTGTCTTGGTCGAAACTACTACTTACTCACAATAATCATATCTGTTTTTAGATATGTGTGACTTAGTAGCGACTACATGTTTTTAGTAGGGACATATCGTGGGAGAGCCACGCTTCACACGCCACGGCCTCACAGAAAACCGGTGTGAAACAGCGCTTGCGCAGTGTTTCACCGAGTGAGTGAGGATACCGGAGGCCCATACCCCATACCCCCATCCCCTCCCTATCCCCCAAAGGCCGGCAACGCACTGGTGACGCCTCTAGTGTTGCGGGTGTGCATGGTCGGCGGTAATCGCTTACCATCAGGTGATACGTCAGCTCGTTTGCCCCCTATTTCATAAAAAAAGATAGGTAAATAAGTTGTCTGTGACAAAACAATGCATTTAACTAATGTTATCAGTACCTAGCAGTAAAACAGCATAGTTTCTTTTAGTACACATACTATTTTTAACTTATTTATCATAAAAGCATTCAGTCTAACCGCAGTTAATAGGATAAACAACATAACATTCAAAGTTTATACCATTAAGTTTCTTAGGGCTATACAAAGCAATACACTGAACAATTAACTATGTGTACGTGTTTTACCACATATTAGATAAAAATACCACTGGTAATTGAGTGGTAATATCCCGTCTTTTCCTTATTAAGTTGATAGGTAGCGCTCTTGCTAATTATGGTATTTAATACGATACGCCCAAAGATATTATAACATGAATGAAATTACCATTTATTGTTACCAAAATTATCTGAAGTTAGCTATTAGTTTTGCCACGGAGCGACTGGCATTGGGTCTCCGCAAACTCACTAAATTACAAACGTAAATGAATTCGAAGGAAGGATGGTTCGTCCCGTTGGCGTGAGACACCGCCAAACTGCCATACTCCAGGCTGTTATCAAGGATTTCTTGTAAAGAAAACCTAATAACACTTTCATCCCGACCCGGGAATCGAACAGGAGACCAACGAGACGAGTTGTTCAATATTTTTTCCGAGTTAAAATAGCCTATTTTCACGCTCTCCATTACCTTTTATTTTAGCTATACTATGTCATAAGGCAATAAAGGCTAGCGCTAACAATGAATAATCATGGGCTTGGACCCCACCCTGCATATTATCGTCATTACTCATAAGGGGGCGTCCATAACTTACGTGAGGTGTTTTTTTAAATTTTCTGCCCCTCCCTCCCCCCTGGTGAGATGTCTTGAGATTTTATTCAACCCCCTCCCCATCCCCCAATCGCACGTGAGATTTTTCAAAATGTGAGTTTCTTACGTAAACGCGTTGGATTGTTATTGTAAAAAGAAAAAAACTAATTTGCTTCGTGATTTTATTTACGACTAGTTAAGACTAGTAATCAATATTGCTGGATTAAATGGACCAAAATAGTAAAATTTTTTTTTGTTTTAATCAGAAAAAAAATTGCGTGATATTTGCCGAGACCCCCCCTCTCTCCAACGTAAGATTAGATGAGATTTGACTCGACCCTTCCCCCCTTAAACACCTCACGTAATTTATGGACGCCCCCTAAGATTCAGACAGCATGGTAGTATTTATTTGACTCTTGATTCTCCAAACAGTGTTTTTTCTTGTGAAAATACCGTTAATTGAGCAATTTCTTCGTTTTCAAGTTAGTTTAAACTAAGATAGTACTTATTTTACAACGTACTATGTATCTTGTAGCATTACTCCAAATCAATTTAAACAAATGCATGTAATGCAAACTTAAATAGAGGAGATTACTAAATTACTACTAAGCAAGACTTGAAATACTTTAACCCTGAATTTTTACACACATAATCCTAGAGGTTACGTATTAGGTAGTGCGATTATAATGCAACACTTTCAGTGTTGTAACTAAGTGCACCATCTAATACAGAAACATTATAAATAATAATAATAATAAATAAATATTTTCGGACGTCTAACACACAACGCCATCTAGTCCCAAACTAAGCAGAGCTTGTACTGTGAGTACTAAACAACTGATATCAATACATATATACTTTATTTTGTAAATACATACATATTATACATAGAAAACACCCAAACTCCGAAACGAATGTTTGTATGATCATTCAAACATTTGGTCCGGTCTCAATCGAACCCGAGACCTCAAGCACAGCAGTCGCATACGCTACCACGCGCCACCGAGGCAGTTCTATATCGTCTAATTATAAATTAACCTGACGGGTACGAAACCCGTCATGGCATTATCTAATTCTTGGTACTCTTGATTTGAGCACAATCTTTTATGATATTCGATATAATGGATACTTATCTACACTAATATTTTTGTTAAATGTCTCAAATAGCTATCTTGTATGTACGGATGATGTAGTGAATTAAGCGGTCATCTCGCCGCTTTCTGCTGCGCTGTTGTTTGATTAATAAATTGTTGTCCTGAGTCTGAGGTTCTTCGTGACACAGGATTATTCGTAATGCGGTAGTCGTTTTGTAAAAACAGACTGACAAAGAAACGTTCTCTTACTGAACTAAGGCAATAAAAATCAGTAAATTATTTAATTTTACAAAGGCAACTACGAAGTTGTTGCAAGTAGTTAGCCTTCGTTGTAAAAGTAAGTCTATTATATGCAAAGTAAGGTCCCGCCTCTAAATTATACTATTGTTACTCTCGTTTTTATCACTATGGAATATTTAGCATAATTATTTATTCATTAGACTTGTTAAGTAGTCTTTAAGAAATATTATTGACGATGAATGGGATACGTATTTCATTCGACAACTTAAGCCTGGTGATTTTGACTGCCTCGGTGGCGTAGTGGTAGCGTATGCGACTGTTAAGATTGAGGTCTCGGGTTCGATTCCCGGGTCTTACTGTCTTATGTTTGTATGATCTGCAAATATTTGTTTCGGAATTAGGGTGTTTCTCTATGTTTCACATGTATGTATTTACAAAAAAAAGTATATACAGTAAGTATGTAAGTATTTATATCAGTTGTCTAGTACCCATAATACAAGCTCTACTTAACTTGGGACTAGATGGCGTTGTGTGTTAGATGTCAGGATTATTTATGATTTATATTTATATATTTGTTGTGATGAGAAGAAATTACCAGCGATTTCCAATACTGCTGCAATATCCGATTGACATTGGTGCCAATTATGTTGATTGAAATCTCTTTAAACGTAGACGGAAAAGCTTTAAAATTATTTTTATCCTGTCAATGAAGTTTTTTAAAAAAAGGAAAGAAGTGGCCACAACAAAAATTAGCCAATACTACAAGAGAATAGCGTTAGCCATTGTAGAAAGGGAATCGATGCGGATAACTTGCATCTTGGCCAAGGAGGTTGAGTTGCAGACGTTTATAGGCGGTAGCAGTCACTTTTCACCAAGTGACCCGTCTATTCGTTCGCTCCCTATGTCCTAAAACTATTTATTTAGATACATCAACCTGGTACACTTTCCGCTGACATAATTCGTAAACGTTTGCGTTTTACATGAATTTGGGATTAGTCACAGCATTATTCATTGACATGACTATTGTAAGATATCGTTGAAGTCACTCCCGTACTGATAATGTCAGATAAACTTCAGCCTGTACGCTGAAGTACACAGCCAGTAACGTATTATCTATTCTGAATAATATAATTTGGTGACACACGAAACTATTGGTCATTCTCAATAGTTTATATAATAGTATTTGTTGTAGAATCTACAATGAATTAATACTAACACACTTCATAATAAGAAGGTCTTCTTATGCCCGCCACTGCAACGAGAGAAGCAGCTATGATAGACTCATTATGAAAAAAATATTAAAAAGAAATTATATACGACACTAATATTATAAAGGATAAAGTAAGTTTGTTTGTTATGCTTTTACGCGAAAACTACTTAACCGGTCATCATGAAACTTTGTACACATATTCGAGGCGGTATTAGAATTAACGCAGGAGACTTTTTATTAAATGTCACAAATTTTCACGCTACGGGCAATTGAAGACGCAAGCGAGGTTGCGTGGGTCAGCTAGTAGTGATATGAAACAGTTTCAGTAACGGTTTATCGATTATTCATCAATCGGCCTTTTTTTTGACCGATTTGTTTATTTATAGTATCCATTGACAGTTTTTACTATTGTCAATAAAAAAAAACTGAAGCACTTTTTATGACGCATTGTCGTGACGGTCGAATGCCGACCTTTAGGCGGCCTTTACCTTAAATAAAGTGACTTATTTATCATGTTCACGATTCTACTGTTGATGTTTATCTGTTACTTAACTTTACAAACATAATTTTCTTTTGAAACCGTGACTTTGACAATAAACCAGTAGCAAATGTGTTCATAACACAAAACTATGAGAAGGTAAGCACGTCCGAGCCATTTGTGCTCTAACGATTCTTGGAATGATGTTTAAACTTGTCTGTACGCGTGACAGACTTGAGTGATCTGATGTTGACTATTTGAAATATATTATAAATGCCCCAAAACACTGTGTTCTGTCAAGTTTTTGGCCTGCCGTAGTCCAATAAAAAAGTGTTGTTTTACTATTTTTCTCGCAATTTTCACGTGAACCGAATTGGTCGAGCAGTTCTCGAGTTTTGCTCTTAATCAATACATTTGGCGATTCACTTTGATTTACATACCTTAGATAACTTTGGAAAATAATTAAATGCTGCAATCTTGAAATCTCGAAATGGATTATAATTCTGTATGCCTATAAATATGTATGTGTATTTGTATATTGATTGCACGAACGAAGCTATTTTCTACTGCGCTGGATGTGGTGGATTTAAACCCAAATGGGAAAAAACTTTGTGTGATCTACAAATTGTTGCTCTGAGTCTGGGTGTTCTTTGTATTCGTTTCATATATGTTTGTAAAGATCCCCGTGTCATGGAATTGATGCCAACTGTCTTTAAAAAAGTATTATGGTAAACTTTTGTCGTACAAATAAATTTACTTGTTTAAAAATAATTTAATTTATACGCGGTAGAAGTAGGAGCGAGAGGTATACCAGCTAAATCTCTCTATAACCTTTTGAAAGACCTTGGCCTGTCGAGATCAGATAAGTTCTATTTTAGAACGAGTATCCAAGGCTGCACTAACAGGTTCCTACCAAATTTGGCTAGGTAGGGCGGGAAACTCGAGCAGTGAAGGTGAGCGTTGATGCGCATCTTAAAGGGGGCCTCCTTAAACCTACATCTAGGTCGTAAGTCCTGGGAACTGCTTTGAGTTTCTCTCTCTGCCACACGATGGACCCGGCACCCGCACGGTGAATCCATCGAGTGCTAAGAAGTTTGTCTCCCTCTAACAAGACAAACCAAAGTCGTAAATAAATTCTGAAGTGAATTGTATATTTGGTATTCATTACACTATTACTTTTATATACGAGTATTACATAGTCATAAAATGTTGTTCGTTACTTAGTGCAACAGGAAATGTGTTTAATTCATTACCATAGTTAGATTAATTTCACTCAACATAATTATATTAGTTTTTTAAATTCAGATAAAAAGCCTGGATTAATGGGAACGAATAAAAGAGCAATTCCGACTTTTGTCTTTGCACCTTAGGACATCAATATTTTTTCGTGGCCGGTATTGATTTGTGGTCATTGCGATAAGCAATTTTTTCGATAGGATTCAGAGACACGGAGTACGTTTGTATCGTATTTACTTCGATGTTTACTTTGTTAGTTAACAATGACATTGTCTACGTATCTTCTTTATATAATTCTTTATTGTGAAGAAAGTGTATTACAAAACACTTTGGAAGTCCAAATTGACGCTAGCTGTGTCTTGGGAATTTATCTCATTACCGTGGTAGAGCCACACTTCGGCATGCATGGGCCGGCTCGACCGGAGTGATACCATGGCCTCAAAGAACCTGGCCTGGTGGGCCTCACCGAGTAAGTGAGGATATCGTAGGCCCATACCCCAATCCCTCACCCCTTCCCTCTCCTCAAAGGCAACACACTTATGACGTCTCTGGTGTCGTCGTCATCAGGTGATATGTCTGCTCGTTTTCCCTCATTTCATAAAAATATATCTAGATATAGAAATATTTAATTGGTAAAGTGAATACGGAGACTTCTTCGTGCGATGACGGATTTAGTACACAGGTCCACACCCCTCCTATTCCCTACATGAGTGTCGTGATGTGTGGGGGAACGGGTATCATGTCCCTCCAACAAAAACGGAGATTCCTCCGACCAGGCGAGGTGATCAAGTCTGGCGGGCCACTGCCTAACAGTTGATGTTGGGACGTTGTATATATGATAATCGGCGCGAGAACTTCTATTGCGCGATTCAGGATTGGTAGTTTCTTCATGTTGTACGTTACACGGAGTTCAGTGTATCTGCGGTAGATGGCGCTGTAGTAGGTTACTGTTGTGTTGTATGTGGAAGTCGCCACAGATTATAAAGGAGACAGTACAACTATTACCTAGAAAATTGTCGAGAAATAGACCGTTAAGGTCATTTCTTCTACTACATTCTCATTTATTCAAGAATTTAAAACTACTACTTGTCGTCTATTCTTGATTATATTATGAATTACCGAACTAATAAACCAGCGGCGGCACGAATATTTTTACAGCATGATAATATAGTTTTAATTATTAAAATCATTACGTACAGGAAAACAATTATTTGTTTATTTTGAGTAACATTGCGGTCGGTGAAACTACGCGGTTAGCCAATTTCCGCCTGTTTTATGTACTAGTTTATTTACAAGGTATTTTGTATGACTTTGCATGTCTGCATAATATGTGTTATGGGCTCAACGGACTTTACATGATCTACAGAATAGTACAATCGGGCTTATCGTTTTATATTGAAATAGCGTCTGCGTCTCTTATTGCCCTTAGCCTTGATGTTACAACAGCATGAACATATTTGTTTACCACAAAAACGATTATAGTGAGTCCATCATAAAATATATGCTGTAGCACACTTTTTTAAAAGGGGAATAATTATGTCATAAAATATCTTAAACGAAACTTTTACCGTTCACATACGCTATATAGAAGCTGTCAAAAGAAATAAATTATTACCGTATTTGCAACATAATTAATTAATAATTCGCTCTTATTAATCGTGATAATATATAGCATTCTATCCAAAATTTAAAGGATTTTTCAAATTGGACCGGTAGTAGAGATTAGCGTGTTCAACTAAGCAATGATAAAAAAATACAAACTCCTCATCTTTCTAATTTTAGTATAGATTGTACCTTACATACATACAAAATAAAAATTATATCGAATTGAAAAATATGTAAGGACTACGGTTATTCAAAGTATGTCATTTTTAAGTCGCTTCCTCTATTTGTTCGATGTTATCTTTCAAACTATACAATGAATTTCAAGGCAGTTTTAAAAATAAAAAACACCACGAACCGCGTGTAACACCGAGGGGCGCAGATAGTTTAATAAATAATCTTCAAAAGTGAGAGTTATCATCCAAAACTCGAAAAACAAAACCCTGTTTCTGTCGCAGTCGAGTAAATACTAGGAAATCAAGGTATAACCAACGTATGCAAAAGCATCCATGTTTCATATAATCTGTTACAACATTGGTCTGCGTCTAATTATATTTGTTTATGATAACAATACCATCGGTTATTATGAATCATGTGTGAGCCTTCCAAAATGAAGTAATTTGCTTATCTGTAGGTATAACATGTTATATTCGTTTCACTAAACAACACTCAACTTGTGACTTTGTATATACCAAAGTTTATATCAAACTGTATAATATTTTTCATAAGTATTATGTAAAATAAATCGGCAACATAAGGTTGTCTTCGAAATCTTCTTGGAGAGGCCTATGTCCAGCAGTGGACTGCGATAGGCTGATAATAGTTCCGATAGTCGTATCTGATCACGAATTGATAGCCAAGAGCCTCGACCAACACCTTCAGCGGCTTACGTTAGACGGCTGCATCAAGGGTCTGATGCAGAAGGCGGTCCTCCTTGACATTGCACGTATGGCCCTGCGAATATGACTCTACTCTGCCTGATGGAAAGCATAAGTGGAATCGAAGAGTGGTGGTCACCATAATAATTGCATGTTCTTAGCCCCTGTACCCGAAATCGGTGGTTTACTATTTTTTATTTATTTTTAAATGTACATATATTATTGTTAACCTATTCTTAATTTAAAAATGTAATTGATACGTTTAGAGGTGTAATAAAGAGAATGATAATTGCCACAAAAGTTAACAGTGGAAATTCTATGATACGAGTACATGGCAACATATGTGTGTGCGTGTTTTACCCACGTATGTGTCACGTATACGTGTGTATAGAATAGTGTGTCTAGTATTAGTGTTTAAATTAATTATAGTCATTTGTAGGCAAGGATTATATTGTAGGTTACTTACATGTAAGCTGATGGTGAGAAAATATATTTGTTAAAACAGAAAGGTTTCATCACAAATACTTTAAGGTCGTATAGATAGAGATTAGATATATGTTACTAGATATGGGCCATGAATGAATGAAATTCTGGGGATTTCTATCGATCAATGTGATGATTCCAAATGGGTATTTAACTCAAAACAGGTAACAATAAACTTACCTGGATATAAATATATACTCCTAAACATTTCCCCCCTAAAAAATGAACCACTATTCATGAATAACGATCATCCGACTGTCATATATCGGAGCTAGGTACGAGTATTAAACAAGGACTTGTTGCGACTAAAACTACATAGTGTTCTGTTATCAAATCAGGTCACAATAATCTTAAAGATGGTAAGAAAAGTTTACACGTCATCATCATGAGCCTTTCGCTGTCCATTGTTGGACATAGGCCTCTACAATTGCACGTGAATATTGGAATGTCAAAACAAATGACGTTACAGAAGTAAGCATGTTCAACCAATTCTACTTGCTACTAAGTTTGTGAGTATATAAGTGAGTATGTTTGTTGCTCTTTCACGTAAAAAGTACTGAATGGATTTTGATGAAACTTTACAATAATAGTAAATATACCAGCTCCTCTGGCCAGCGTATTACAGTATGCCAAAACCTCCTTTCCTATCGATGTCTACCTAACTATGATGAACCAATAATAAAACGATTTCAGCAATTTTATTTTCATAGACAATATGTCTATGATAAGAAAATGCTCTATTATAACTATAATAGTTTTATTGATTATTATTTGAGTATAACTATTATTGATTATACCATTTAGATGTTAATCCTTTGTTGAGGTGTAGATATTAATACAATTAAACCGCTCTTTGCCTTGTATAATCAAATCATGCAACAATAGATGTTTATATAAAAGTTTTATGTAACATAATATAATAACGCCCGCCTATATTCAGTTAAATTACACACCTAACGTCACTCCTATTTCCTAGAGGTGTAGGCAGAGACAATTGATCTCAATTTACTGAAACACATCTTTTACTTTGTCAACATTCATCAATCGTCGCAGCACGTTCTCACAGAATGTAGAAGTGTGGCCGATCAACGGGCGGACATCCTCAAATCAACATCACTCCCAGAAACTTGTAGTGACCTGAAAAGGCTGCCGAGCTTCTGGCTTGATCTAAGATGGTTGGAGTAGAAAGATAACAAACACACGTACAACAGCTTAATCAAGAGGCTAAGTGCGGAAATACCCCAAAAAAACAAAACAAACAAAACAATTCATCAATCGTTGCATACATGATCGCCGTTCTTGCTGCTTTTCCGACACTTTTTCGTACATATATTTTATTATACTTTATAAATTTCTTTCGAGAGTCCTCTATCATCCATTCTCTCTAAGAGTACAAACTATTGAAGCACACCGTTTTCAATCTTTACCACTAAACCTTCTTTTAGTTCGCAACATTCCCTTATCACTAACATTCTCAGTACACATATTTCTTAAATTCATAATTTATTTATTTATAAACTTTATTGCACACCACTACAGTAAACATTTGTACAGAGATACATATACGGACATCGACATCAGGTATCACAATAGGCGGTCTTATCGCTCACGGCGATTTCGTCCAGACTACCATAATCCCAATTATTATCATTTTTTTTGATAATAACTTTGCATAGACCTTAACACTGCTTTAATTTTTTTCATTTGAGGTGCCAAAATGAGCAGAACCCAAGAGTGGTGGTCACCATCCTCAATGCAAGAAATGACAATGCAGCATGGTGACCTACACTATGGCAGTCTAGTGAGATGCTTTTTCTCACTCCGCTCAAGAGCCTCGGGATCATAGTGGGACGGAAGTACGTCCCACTAGGATCTGTACCATTGATGCCGAAAATTTGCTATTATTTTTCAAAATGAGTAATTTTCATTATCGTCATTGTCATCAGAATATCGTAGTTCATACCTTGACATAATAGTCCACGGGCCCACGAACAAGGGATATCAGTGATTAACAACAGGCTGAAAGTTTATACACAGCTTCGTTTTGACGAGACACCCAACTTTTATTATTGGACCAAATTCTGAAAGTGGAAGGAAAAAGCGGGATAGGGAGCGAAACACGTCGATTTGATGAGTGTCCCAATTTAATTAATAACAGTTTCTAAAAATCAATACTTCGAGAAAATACGATGGAAAACTGAAAGTTGTCAAGATTATGTTAATATTTTTTCGAGTGTAGGTCTCAAAAAAATTACCGTCAAATTTGTATGCCGATGCATTTTTTATGAAAAATATATATTTTGCAAGCCCCAAAACAAAAATCAGTTTGTAATTAATGAAAATGAATAAAAATTTTCAAGTCATCATTCTGACATGTTAGAGCTGGGGGTGACTCGGAAGGTACCATTCACTTTGTATGCCACAAGTTTTTTTCAGTTTTCCATCGTATTTTCTCGAAGTATTGATTTTTAGAAACTGTTATTAATTAAATTAGGACACTCATCAAATCGACGTGTTTCGCTCCCTATCCCGCTTTTTCCTTCCACTTTCAGAATTTGGTCCAATAATAAAAGTTGGGTGTCTCGTCAAAACGAAGCTGTGTATAAACTTTCAGCCTGTTGTTAATCACTGAAATCCCTTGTTCGTGGGCCCGTGGACTATAAGTTTCTCCAATTGAACTTGATTCGATCCTCTGTTTCTGTAAGTTTGGATGATTCAAATTTTAATCATATACAAAATGAGAACGGTATAGATAACTATATTGTGGCATTAAAATCACATTTCAACAATAATGTTTAAGATAACATTTCCTGTATATATGTTTCTGAGAAACCTTGATTGCTACAAGTCAAGTAGAAAAATAAACATAGTAATTATAAAATCATTTTGTTTCAGTAGACTTCATACATAAGCATAGATTTCCGTCTGCAGCGGCTACGCAACTTCCGTCCTTGTTTAGTTCGACGTTTTTTAGCAATCTGGCATATATATCACTATCCAAAACTAGTGGAACCAAATTCTATAGTTATTTTACTGATAAGTTGATAATAGAGTCAATATTGGATGTTGTTTTTTTTCTGTTTTATTTATATGCGGACCTGCCAAAATGACTACTCTGCCTGATAGAAAGCATAAGCAGAATCCTAGTGTGGTGGTCACCATACTCATTGCGAATGCAAACACTGCAACAATGCAACATAATGACCCACACCATGGAGGCCTAGTAATGCTCTTCTATCATTGGGCCTCCGGTCTCGCACTCATAAACGAAACACGACAGCATGAACACTGTTATTTTACGTCTATTTTTATGCGGGGCTTTATTACCTTGAAAATGTAATTAACTTTGCTGCGTATTATAATTTTATGACATTTTCGAGATCGAAACAAGGTTCGAAACAACAACAACGAAAAAACAACAGAGGGAGCGGTGCCAACACTATTTTCTTTCTCTCTTTCTGTTAGAGCTTGTGCATAGACTCGGTCTATCTGTTTGTGATTTCAAATTAACAGTTTAAAACTAAATGCATATAATATACGGTATTTACAGCAAAAAAAATGTTTTACTATTTGTCTACTTGCTCCTGCTACGTTCTGGAATGACTCGACCGATTTTGATAGAATTTTCACTGACATCAAGCTTATGATATAATAAGTGACTTAAATTACAACAACCGCTGATTATTACTGCTACTGTTTATTGCGGGTAACGTGGTCGAAACATTGGGAAATTCCAAGATGTGATACCTATTACTGCACTGCACGGTTGGCCGAGTGGTTTCAGCGGTCGCCATGCCGCTTGCTACTGCGCCAAGTGTCTTGGGTTCAAATCCCACGCGGTACAACACTTTGTGTGATCCACGAATTGTTGTCCCGAGTCTGGATGTTCTTTGTGTCCGTTTCATGTATGTTTGTAAAGTCCCCCACGAAACAGGATGTTGTGATGATGACTTTTAAAAAAAAAAAAAAAGATTGCGTTGATTGCCCTATATTTGCATAATAACAATAATATAGTGTTAACGCACTTTGTATCCTTATCCATCTGTTAGATTGTTATAAATATATGTATTTCCCCATAAAGTATATACATGTATGTACTAGTTTTTTTTTGATTTGTGACGCATCTGGTGCCGGGTGTACATGGGCGGCGGTAATCGCTTACCATCAGGCGATACGTCTGCTCGTTTGTCCCCTATTCCATAAAAAAATAAACATATTTTATTATTTTAGCCTTTTGCACTCCGCATACATATAAAAAAGATGTAATTTAATTATTTTGGTACATCTGTATAAAAACAAAATTAAATCGACAATTGTGTTTCTAAGCACAAAATCTCGGTTTTTTTTAAATATTTTCGTTAAGGCACAATGAAGTTTCTTACAGAGAGAGAGAGAGAGAGAGAGAGAGAAAACATTGCCAGTAAAATAGTAAAAACAACACTCATTTAGTTTTTCTAAGGGACCGCGACAACCCAATAACTTTTAACAGAACGAAAACTTAAAAAAAATAAAGCTATTGAATTTGTAGAAACTTGTTAAAATCATTTAGATACATAATAATAAATTAAATACATACATAGATACATTGGTATTATTCAGTTTATTACTATGAAATAATATGCAAAGGAATAACATACAAATTGAGTGTAAAAAATATATACTGTTAACCAAGAAAAGCAAAAACATCCTCCATTTGTTAAAATTTAGAAGTAACTCGCATAAGATACTACTGTTGTAACATTATCATTAAACTCTTTGCAACTGACGCTAGCAGAAATATTTTGGTTTTGTATTTTGGTACCGAGAGATGTGATGTAATATATTTGCCATATAAAAGTACTTCAAAATGACTAATGCCCGGTTCCTATATTTAACGAATCGTCATCGTGTAAAAATTTTCTACAACCGACTACGAGTCGTAAATACCGTTCCTCAATTTATTTTTTAAAGGAACGATTTTAGCTTACGCCCCGTATAATATACTACTATTCGTACCTAGAACGGATCGTTTTTCAAATATAGGAACTGGGCATAACTGCTTCTAAATTACTGCTCCAAACAACAAACATTCAAAATAAGATGTTATTAACCCACCAGCACCTTAAAATTCAATTTGATTTTTGATAAGGTTTTGCTACTCTTAGTCGAGTTCGGCTACGGTGCGGGTTATAGGAGGGGGAGGTTGCAGGAGATATTATCACGCTAATATTATAAAGGTTACTTCTTCACGCGCATACGACTGGACCAATTTTGATGAAATTAGTTATGCAGGAAGTTGACACCCTGGATTAACACTTAAACTATTTGCCGTGTAAACCAATATTCAGGCAGGTGGAGCCGCGGCGATAGGACGGCTATCTGACACGACCGTTAAGAGATCAGGCGCTGGACGTATTTACGTACTCGTCGAAGCACAGGATTTAAGACCCCAACTTGCAGACTGCAGGTTGTTATTAAGCATTTCTTGACGAGACCTCTTGATATGCAGTCGCTGACGCTAACCGTCTAAATAATTAGTACTTACCGCCATTGAAACTCAATTATTATTTATTATTGGTCACTCATGTCTTAAATTGTTACCGGTCCAATTCGCTTTCACAAAACTTTAACTACCAGATGCTATTTAATTCAAGCCTCAGGCCAATAAGTAACTATATTACTTATACTTCCTATTACCAATTTATCTTTTCGAAATCTAATTATTGTGTGTGAAATCATAATCTGTATTACAAAGTTGTGGTAGATTTAAATTAAGTAGCTACAGTTAAAGCACTTTATTTTAATTAACTTTTCAGTCATTACAATCTCTTTAAAATATTGCTTTTAAAATATTAACTCTTTGCTAAAACACGCAACCTGAATTAATTTGTCGCCCATTACAGTTTAATATTTATGCTAAAATCTTTTAAATAAATTATATACTTTCTAAATGAAGTTTTAGACCTTGCATATAATTACAACGATTAAGGGCCAAGACTGCCTAAGTGTGTGTATTACCTCTATCAGTTAAGAGGTGTTGTTTTTTTATTGAGTAATGGGCAAACGAGCCGCACTCCATGGACAACCGCAACACCATAGGCGTCACAAGTGCGTTGCCGACCTTTGGGGGATGGAAAGGGGGATGGGGGAGGGGTTGGGGTATGGGCCTCCGGTATCCTCACAGCGCATGCGCTATTTCACACCGGTTTTCTGTGAGCCCGTGGTATCGCTCCGGTCGAGCCGGCCCATTCATGCCAAAGCGTGGCTCTCCCACGAGGTCTTGGTAGATAACCGTCATAACCGATGTTATACTATCTCGCTGTTTTTCTCCAAAAGAGTGTGGTCACGACTACTACTATTCTTACTTCGGGAAGGAGGGGGAAGGGGGAGAGGGTTGCATGACACTTGTGACACTTGTCTGATCTGTTAAAGGTTTTGAGTAAGACCTTACCAGTAGGTGCCCCTCGTGACATATTTTAAGCAATATTTTATCATTTAAATGTGAATATATTCTTGATACAAACATACCTATAGCATACTTTTAAAACTAAACAATCCTCGTTATCATTTCTAAGAAAGATAAAATGTGTGAATATAAAACTTGGATTCCTAGTATTCTGCTGATATTCTGAGGTCGTAATCTTCTGCTCTCGAAATTATAACCTTTTGGTCTTAATTTGTTTGTGTTGATCTTTTCCATCACAGATTGGACTAATATCTTTCTATTTTTCTTTTTTAAAAGACAATTTTCGCATTGTGAATAAACACCTTGTGTTGCAGAGGACCTTACGAACATACATGAAACGAACACAAAGAACACCCAGACTCAGAACAACAGTTAATGGATCACACAAACTGTTATCCCATGTGGGATTTGAATCCACAACACTTGGCATAGTAGTAAGTGGCGTGGCGACTGCTTAAGCCACTAGGCCAACCGTGCAGTTTATTCCATCTCTTATTTTATTGTTATAAATTGTAAACTAGCTTTTACTCGTGGCCCCGTTGCTCGTGTCTATATTGATTATAGCGACAAAAAATAGCCCATGTCCTTCTCCAAGGTCCAATCTATTTTTATACCGAAATTCATTTAAATTGGTTCATTGCTTTAACCGTGAAACCGTAACAAACAGACAGACAGTTACTTTCGAATTTATGTATTAACTGTACTAGCCACACTAGCCCGCGGCTTCGCTCGCATTTAATAAAAAGTATCCTATGATACTTCAATTACCTCCAAGGAAATGTGTAGAAAGTAATTTTCGCGTGAAAGCGTAACAAACCTAATTACTTTCGCATTCATGATATTAGTAGGATGTACCTATATATATATATATATATATACATATTAGGATTAGTACGGAGTATGAATTTGTAGTGACATAAAACATTGTGATTTTAAGAAAGTTTACACAAGAAATTTTTGAGGATAGTATCATAGACAGTGTAATATGGTATTTATTCAGTAACAACTGCTGATAGCACTAGTCCCATGCTAGTGGAACTGAAGTATATTTAAAGAAATATTTAAATCGTGGTTAGCAAATAATTGGAATTATTCAATGTGATGATTCTCTCGCATCGTTCTACTCTCTGTATCGAAACTCAGTCATGCGTTAAAAAATGTTTATTAATGATTAGTATGTTTAGCACTTTCTGGTCTACAAATACCGCTTGTCAACTCTCGACAAGAATAATCTCGTACATAAATATTTACATGTTTCAATTCAAGGAACATTCTAGAACTGCTTGATATTTTTGGTTAGGCTACCGAAGGACTGTTTGTCACTGTCTGTCTTTTGTGACTCATATCTCTTATCTGTGCGACTGTTTGATCTGTATTTTGATAACACCTTAGTTTTCTATGAAAACGGAAGTTACATTTCCTTTGATAACAACATTACGTACAGAGGTAATATGAACCACAATCTTAATGACTGGCTTCTGACGACAAAGAAACAAAAAGAAATTGTTTGTTTTGTGAATCATATAACTATCAATCTTTTTTAAATATTAACTATTAATGATGTAATATAATTATACGTTTAGGGATGTGGATGGATTAGTACATGAATTATTGATGAGTCTGCCGCGATTCTGTAGTGATTCAAGTATGTTCGCACAGTACCATGTAGATTGTTTTTACGCTACAATGCGTAAAAGCAGTAAAGCAGTACACTCTTTTCTTGAAACTAAGCAGAGCTTTCATAGTAGTTACCAGACTACTGATTATAATTATAATAGTAAAATAATAATTATAATAATAAAAGACTAAATATATATATTTTGATAAAAATGGTTATCTACATAGGGTGTGATATTATTCTGATTTAATCGATTCATTAATCCCAAAGTTCATGCTTTCCTACGCTGTTTTTTTATATTTATTAAGAAAACCGTACTACTAGGTACGACAGTGTGTTTCCTTACCTGCCTATAGAACTATAATAAGTTGGTAATCGATTTTATGACCAATCTGTAACTACATCTGTTTTATAATATGAGGCTAATTAGTATCATTGGGATGCACGCGAGGTAAACAATGGCAGGACAATTAAAATTGGTTTATAATTAACTTTAATCTGAATATGTGACGTCAAACAGAAATTATTACTCGGATGTAAATGTGTAGTTTTTTTCATATTTACTGGAGTACTTTTGCTACATACAAGTATAGTGATTGTATGTACTAACAGCTAATTTATCTAAAGAGAGAAACTGTCAAAATATTTAGGAGCAAAGGAATGAAGACACTAGAAGTAAACACAATTAATACCCGAATTCATACAATACATTCTTTACTCATTACATTGTGCTTGTATAATAAACTATAGTACCATTGATTGACATCATGCTTTCCTTCGAACAGAGTAGAATCACTTTGGAAGGCATATGAAATGCTCCACCTCAAACTTTTACCTAGTATTTATAAATAGCAGCAATCGCCATTTACCATTAGTGTCATTAACACCCATAATTTCTCACTGTTGGGCTCGGATCTCCTCTCAGAAGAGGGTTAAGGCCATACCATTAGTATAATCAAGTCTAATTGATTCAAATAACTATTTTAATGTCAATAGATTAGAATGTCTAAGAACACACTCACTTGAGGTTAGTACTTACAATGTGTTTTCATTTTCCATTCTCTTCTATAACTCAATATCTTTCGCGTACTCCTTCTGTCCATTGTAAAATAATTTTAAGCTTTTATTTTACAATCTGCCATCTTGCTTTAAAAGAAAATTCTGTTAACTTCTAATTAGCTGGTGTATTACGATGTATCCTTATAAATGATACATATATCAACAGAACCAAATATATGTCGATAAACGATAAAAACTTATTATGCACATCAATCTTTTCGGACACTTTTACACGTTGATATGTTATTGATTTGTTGAACAACTTTGTGGGAACGATACAACATAGTCTAGGTATAGGGCCTTTGTTACAAAGATTTTTTATAACTTCGAGCTAACCAGGCGTGACGACCAGTAGACTACATAATGAGTTGCTAATCACGGCACTTATAACTATGGGAGAGGCATGGCACACATAGTTTGACTTGAGTGTCCCTCACAAGTAAGGGAATCTGAAAACTACTCGTACTTCCGACTGCTCCACTAGACGTAGGGTTCGTTCAAATAGGATAAGTAATTGTGTGAATGTGAGTAAAGTAATCAGGTTTAATTTATCTCTATTATAAATGTACTCGTATTTAGAATTTATAAACATGTTTATCAGCAGCCCGGTTACCATAGTACAGACCAATGAAAATAGAGAAATAAATTAAAAAGTATATTATTACAGAAAGCCTATTACAGTATTAATGAATTTTTAACAGATTAATGCTAATTATGGACATAAAAAAGAAAGACATCTATTTTTTATCTATATTGTACACAATAATGGACAGCTAATAATGATAAATGACAGAAATACATCTTTTTTTTTTAATTCTTGAATAACTTTACCGAATGAATATGCTATGACTATGTAATATTTGTGCGCCGAAAAGGCAAAACATGATTGTTCAACTACTTATTCTAACGCACGATGCATGCTTTGTACGATCTTGAATCTTGAATAAAATTCATACTAATATTATAAATTCAAATGTAACTTCTTGTCATAGATTAACCTTCGAAAAGAACATAGACTACTTTTGTCACGATAATCGACATATCCGCGGGCGGAGCAGCGAACAAAACCTAGTTGACTTATAAGTTATCCACTAAATAATTTCCTGATCCTATGACAAGTTCATCACAGTCACACAATCCATCAACTGCTGTATACGATCTTTTTATCTATATTTTTTTCAAGTGGAACCTTCCAAGTATGTACCTAAAAACTACAATTTTCCCATTAGAACTGTACCGGTGGACCATTAACGCTAATTACAATACAAATGACGTACGCAATTGTGAGTACTTCACAGGGAAGCGTTTTTTTCGTGAGAAACTGTTCTATTAGCCGCCGTTTTGTTTGTGTGATCGTATGGTGCTTAATTGAAGCTTCCTGTTTTAATAAGTGAAAGGCGATGTATAACTTTATGTACTGTGACGAATTAAACTTGTGAGAACATACCTTTGAATTAAGTAATTCGCAGTTTGTTTTTTTTACCACCAGGGTTTTTTTTTGTACTTCTGATAAGGTATGTAATAATAACAAATTGATCAAGGAAACAAACTAATTTGCGTACTCAACTTTAACCCGTGTTTATTAGTAATGGCAAAATTTGTAAAAACCATAATCAAACAGGTTATAGATAAGGCCAAAATATATATTTAACTAATTAGACCTGGCAGCAAAAATTATGACACAATAGATTGTGTATGTACATATATTTAAATATAAACGTCAAGGTGATTTGTGTACTACTCAAAAACTCAAAAAATTGTGCACCGATTGAACTCCTATTTCGACATGAAAAGATTTTTTTTATATATTGTCGCATCAGTTTTAATACGATTGTCTTTTTTTTTTGGAATACGGGGCAAACGAGCAGACTTATCGTCTGATGGTAAACGGTTACCGCCGCCCATGGCCACCCGCAACACCTGAGGCGCCACAGGTGCGTTCCCGGCCTTTGGGGGATGGGAAGAGGGGATGGGGTATGGGCCTCCGGTATTCTCACTCACTCGGTGAAACGGTTTTCTGTGAGGTCATGGTATTACTTCGGTCGAGCCGACTCATTCATGCCGAAGCGTGGCTCTCCCACGGTATAATTCTAATTCTGTACTAGGCAGAGTTTGTATTGGAAGCGTAGCAAGTAACAAGACCGTTGATAAATAAATTATTTATTTCTTTTACATCAAACAACATAGCATTGAATAGTCCCTTGAAGGAGGTTTAGGCCTACTAAACCACGGCATGAAGGGTGGGGTATAGTTTGTTTCAAAATTTTCTTCGCTTTACAGTGGTGTTGTCCTGCATCGTTTTACAACACCGTACATCACACATTCATTAGTCTAGTTATAGCGTCGTTGGAATGACTTACCACAAGATGAGCAGGTCCATTTAAATACTAAGAAAACAATCTATATAAAACTTTAAAATCAATTTATATGACTTTTTTAAATAAAGAAAGATGCAAGAGTCAATAAAGAAAAGTGAAATCAAAATATTACAAATTGCTTAGCAATCGGCCTGAGCTAGATGTTATCCGTGTTTTTTTTTATAAACCGGTGCTAAAATGACTGTCCTGCTTGATGGAAAGCTTAAGCAGAATCCAAGAGTGGTGGTCACCATCCTCAATGCGAACAAGGACAGTGCAGCCAGCACTATGACGGCCTAGTGAAAGGTTTTCAGGTTATTAGGAAACAAATAATCATTGCCTATAATAAAAATCTGTAGTATTTAATTTTCAAATAAAAATTATAATAATAATAAATAAATATTCTGGACTTCTAACACACAACGCCATCTAGTCCCAAGCTAAGCAGAGCTTGTGTTATGAGTACTAGAAAACTGATATAAATACATATATACTGTTTTTTTTTTTTGTAAATACTTACATATTATACATAGAAAACCCCCAAACTCCGAAACAAATATTTGTAGATCACACAAACATTTGGTCCGACCCAGGATTTGAACCCGAGACCTCAAGCACAGCAGTCGCATTCACTACCACTGCGCCACCACACTACAAAAAAGTTGTAACATATCTGTTTAAATTCAACAAAGGCCAGGAATTTAGAATCGTTATATTAATTTTGGAATGTAGAAATATCGTCATAAAATATTAAGTGGGTTATATCATGTGCTGTCATGATAGTTGACAGGTTCAATAGATCAGCAAATAGTTGTAAGATAAGGATTTCCTATATTGAAATATGTATATAAATGACAACTGTAGTGCGATATGATAGAGCATATTTTCAATCGAACAATATGTGGTTACGTTCGTATTTTTTTGTTTATGTAGAAATTGTGTACTCTTTCTAATGTGAGAAAATAATAAGAGTGCCTTATTATCTTAGCCTATTTGTCGTAGAACCAAGATGAAAACCAAAATAGTAGTGACCTAGTACGGTGTGGTGATGCCAATATTTTAATTGACACTGCCACGTGGATCAACACAACCATTTTAACGAGTTTATATTAAAAATAACTGACTGGAATTTTCTTGCAACGTCTTTATTAGTTTTCAATAACAATGAAATTAATTAAATTAAATAATAGTTTTTTTTAGAATTAGAACACTATCTAATTACTTACATCAGTAATTACTGTCTTGTTGATTCTTTTAGCTGCTAACCCAATTAAGGGAGAAAAGGGGATGAAAATATACCCCATGTCAATCCGTCTCGTGTCACGGATGCTAATGAGAGGCCTATGTCCAGCAGTGGACTATTATAAACTGGTGACGAAGATTATTATTTTACAAAAATAATTCAGATTCTCAGAACTCAATTTTTCTAAATATGACAATAAAAGCAATAAAGGAGTTATAATGGAGTCATTTTCTTTATACACAGTAAATTACTCGTAGTACTTCGTTTCATGCCATTGAAGATTCATTGTTATTATCATGTCCATATATTACGAGAATATGTGTTGAGTCGATGTTTCTATTTACATAAACGCAGACTTGAATATGCAGAGATAAACTCAAAGGATTTGCGTACAATGTTATCTTTCTATGTGTTCGATACACAATAGGTTGCTTTTAACCTATCAGAATATGTATTTCTACGCAGTGTTTTTTCTACTAAATATATCAGTTGATTTTTATCTTATAACTTATAAATTAACTTATATAAATTAAACCAAATAATTCAAAATGGTCGAATTTCTTACGTCTTTAGTTAGCGAGGTCGAAGTCCAGACTTTTTAAATTGATACTTCTATCGAATTAATCCTCGAAGGACAGGGTTTTGTGGCTCAGTGGTAATCCTAGCTAGGTCAGTCCATGATGGGTGATCATTCTTAACATATTGAGACACCTCTGTACCTCGTAGAGCACGTTATACCTACGGTCTCGGTAGCCGCATGAACATCTTGAAACATCCGTTACGGGTAGTTGAGGCCAGATAATGTACGACAACTGTTTTTCTACAGAATTCAAGGTAGTAGAGCCACGCAGATTTCAGAACGAACAGGCCAGCTCAAAGCAGCGTTCGTGCTGTCGTGTTTCGTTAGTAAGTGCGAGACCGGAGGCCCAATGATACTAATGATAGCATCAATAGGTTGCCATGGTGTGGGTCACCATGCTGTATTGTTTGAATTCGCAGCGAGTACGGTGACCATGACTCTTGGATTCTGCTTATGCTTTCCATCAGGCAGAATAGAGTCATTTTGGCAGGTCCACACATAATTTTTTTTAAATAATATCGCCTTGTACTTAGCTTGTGGAAGTCTGATGGCAATCGCGTATCCTATTGTGACTTTTTATTAGACATTTTTCGACCATTTTTGACTTTTTTAGTTTTAATTCGGGAAAAAATTGTCATATAACAAATCTAAATAAAGAGAGTTTACGTAAATTATGCATTATAGCATAGGCACGAGTGATTATATGAGGGTTTTATGTACGAGTATTATTTAATTATAGTATGATTTAATTACCATAAAATGAAATGTGCGCTATCGAATTCGAGTAATTATGTGCTAATGAAGGAAAAACCAAGATGAAGTTTAAATTTACATTGTAATTACAATAAAGAAGATATGGGTAAGAGCCCCCACAGAATATAAACTTTTTAATTGGCCGATAGTTTGATCGGGTTGCCTTTTGGCGTAATTTTCGGTCGATACCGAATCGTTAAAATGTGCGCACTCCCATACATCTTCATACTGATGAAGAAACCGACAAAGCTATCGGCCGATTATAAAGTTTTGTAGTCTGTTAGGGCTTTAACCGTTTTTTTATATAATATTACATCTTAGCAGTGTTCAAGTTGATATGTGTTGATGACACCTGTACAAAAAAAAGTATAGTTTTGGCTTTTGTAGCGCTTAAACTACCTAATCGATTTTAATGATGTCGATAGATTCTTAATAATGGCCCGCGTAACATAAGCTGTATTAATTTTATCTAAAGTTTTACGTTGGTTTTAACGTAGTCGGGGTTTTACGTTAGTTCTTGTTATGAAAACAATTTATTTCTTGTGATAAAACTATGTATGCCTATCAAAGCCATTTTATGTGTTATTCTCTTACACACAACTACCTAAATAAATTCTTATCAATTATATTTTAAAATAATGTACAAAGCGTCGAAAATATCTGCGAATTTGGCTAGAAGTTTATAAAATACGTAGTTTATTAATATTTCACTGAACAGAGAAACAGTAAACAAGAATGAGCTTATTAGGTTGAATTTATGTAACCTTAGCGTCAAGTTCTATCCTTTGGAATTATCCAATGGTTGTTTTAGAAAAAATACCTAGAACTCTCAACCAACATCACTTGTAAAGAGAGAATTAACATTATGTATTTTTTGTCACCATACCATCATGTTCCCGTAACAATACTTAGTCGTTTTTTAGTGCCAAAGTGATTCTCATTGCGAATGCCTGACTGCCTCGGTGGCGTAGTGGTACGCGTATGCGACTGCTAAGCTAGAGGTCTCGGGTTCAAATCCTGGGTCGGACCAAATGTTTGTGGAATCTACAAATATTTGTTTCGGAGTTTGGGTGTTTTCTATGTATAGTATGTATGTATTTACAAAAAAAAGTATATATAAGTATTTATATCAGTTGTCTAGTACCCATAACACAAGCACTGCTTAGCTTGGGACTAGATGGCGTTGTGTGTTAAATAGATGTCCGAAATATTTATTATTTATTTATTTATTATTAATGCAGACATTACAACAATGCAGCATGGTGAGCCACACTATGACGGCCTATGAGATGCTTCTTGCTTCACTGGGTCTTCGGTATCATACTCAACAATGAAACACGACAGCATGATGATGAGTATATTTTAGGTTGGTCTTTATAGTGAGGGTAGTGATTTAACCGTGGGAGAGCTATGCTTCGGCATGAATGGGTCGGCTCGACCGGAGTGATACCACGGCCTCACAGAAAACCGGTGTGAAATAGCGTTTGCGCTGTGTTTCACCGATTGAGTGAGGATACCTGAGGCCCATACCCCAACCCCTCCCCCCATCCCAATTCCCATCCCCCAAAGGTCGGCAACGCACTTGTGACGCCTTTGGTGTTGCGGGTGTCCATGGGCGGCGGTAATCGCTTACCATCAGGTGATACGTCTGCTCGTTTGCCCACTATTCGATAAAAAAAAAAGTCAGTGAAGCTCCACTATATACCTCAGAAAGTCCTACTAATAGAAAACAGAAACTTCAAGAAGTTGAAAGGCAATTAATGTCACGCAAAGGTTATCGGTAACTACATTGTGTCTTTTAGCCACAGCATTCTTATGGTTTGCCCAAATAAGTTGACAATATTAAAATTAATCACCACCGTACAAGGCCACTACGGCATTCAGCAAAAATGGTAAGGTAAAAGCTAGCTAATGAGACGACAAGATTGAAACTGTTGGAAGTCATTGACATATTTGTAGAATATTTCATTTCAATAAGTCAAATTAACGATAATTGTTATACGGTGGCAGACAGAGGTGCATTAAATACAGATATTTTGCGAAATATAATTTCGATAAACACATGTAATGAGCGGGATTCCAAATCGAACACATTGGTAGTTAATGATGATGAAATTCCAGATTTTGATTGGAATAAGATTGTGCTTTACGGAAGGATTAGTAAGTGTGAGCAAGTTATGAATTAAACTGGCTACTAATAGTAATAAATATATTTCATACTACAACAACCAACTTCGAATCCTAGCCAACCGATAGGTACTCAACAAAGTTCTCAAGCTTCGGGTGTTGTATAAAATATAGTAAAATCATTTCATAGAAAATAACGGTACCGAATCATGAGATATCCCCAAACATATTGTACATTTCTGAGTTGAATTAACTCAAAGTAATAATAGTGTCAAAATTCTAATCTATACTAATATTCTAAAGCGGAAGAATTTGTTTGAACGCGCTAATCTCAGGCACCGCTGGTCCTATTTGAAGAATTATTTCAGTATTGGGTAGTCCATTTATCGAGGAAGGCTATAGGATATATATAATCACGCTAATACTAATAGGAGCGGAGCACCAATGAAGAATGTTTCAAAAACGGGGGAACATTTTCACGCTACGGGCAATAAAAGACGCAAACGAGGTTGCGTGGGTCAGCTAGTGGCATATATTATTCTTATCTACAATATTTAATTATTAATATTTTGAGGCCGGAAATTACTTCTGTTTGTGTTAAATTTTACCTTATTAGAAAAATAATTGGAGACTAGATATATTTAAGGCCGACTGATCGAACAAGAAATAACATGTTTCATAATTCTTGATAGTTCATATAGTTTTTGAACAACATGGTGACTCACACTAGTGCGACCTATTAGGATGCTTTTGCATCCATTGAGCCTCCGGTCTCACACTCACCAAGGAAACATGATAGCACGAATGCTGTCTTTTAGGTTCGTTTTCGGTGTGAGGGTAGTATCGCCCCAATCGAGCCGGCCCATTCGTGCTGAAATCAGCGTGGCTCTACTCAGTGTAACACATGTACATGCAAAACTGTGGAATGAGCTGTCGCCTGCGGTGATCCCGGACCAATATGACCTTCAAACCTTCAAGAAAAGAGCGTACTCCTTCCTAAAAGGCCGGCAACGCACTTGTAACGCCTCTGGTGTTGCGGGTATCCATGGGCGGTGGTAATCGCTTACTATCAGGCGATATGTCTGCTCGCTTGCCCGCTATATAATAAAAAAAAATGTCGTCATCGTAATTCCTTTAATTTTTTTATAACTATTTATGTCTTTATTCAACAAATATTTCAAGAATAGCAATTGTTTTTTTATTTTTTTAACAAAAAAGCCCTTGACACACATTTTGGGTACTTGAGCAAAACATTATTCTTGACCTCTAATGTATTTTTTGTCGGTGTCTAATGGAACAGATTACGAGGCTCGGCGAATATTTCCGCGGATTAATTGTTCTTAATCACGCCAGTGAAATGTAGTCTACTGGCTAAGGCAATTATAGTGTCTACATGCCCAGTCAATTATCATTTTTAATAAATATAATAGCGTCATTTATTCTGTAAACGCCAGTAATAACTTACCTATGATGTTGCATGTTGACAATTACGTGTTGACATGCAAAATTGCCGCTTATAGTCGTTCTAATAGTTTATTTAACTTTTGACAGCTCTAATACTTAATCAAATAGTGATACCCTGACCCGTTACCTATTCGATTTCTTTCATCGATCGATTTTATGCATTAAGAAGTTTTAATCGATTTAACAAACTCATTATTTTATAGATAATTTCGTACTTCATATTTCTATGTGTTTCAATGTGCGACCTCCTTTGTCAAAATAAAGAAGAAATGGATTAAAAGAATGTTGTTCAAATATGACGGTTCTATGTCATGAAAAAATATATAAAAGGAACTGAATTTTCAAAATGTATTATTGTATTGTGTTGTAATTCAGTGGTTAATATTGTATTTGTTAAACTATTGATGATCTTTATTAAATCTCTCTATGTCTATTTTAAAATAATCTACAGTATTTCAATGAGTAACCTTCAATATAGTTGAGTACATATTTATATTCCTCCGTATTGATTTATTTGTGAATTCTCACGTTTGGTTGAGTTGAGCGTATCGTTCCTGCCTTCGTTACTGTCAAAATGCCAAAAAAGAAAGTACTCAAAGGACAAACAAGAGAGTTTGTCTTGCGACTTCGTGAATACTTTGAAAAGGAAAGCCGTAATGGTGGGCCTCTTATACCAGTGACTCAAGTTAGAGACCGTGTTGCCGCAGCATTAGGTATTAGTGCTCCAACAGTGGCAAAAATAACAAAAGAAGGCTACGGCAGCAGTGGCATGGAACAGAATAAGCTATATACACCTAAGAAAAAACGTCCGCCTAGTAAAGTTACAGCCGTTGACAATTTTGACGCTGATGCTATTCGTCGTCATATATACGACTATTACCAAAGAAAAGAGATTCCAACATTAAAAAAAACTAACACAATCTCTTCGAAATAGTGGTTTGTTCCGTGGTCAAAAATCTTCTCTGACAAAGGTATTGAAAGACATTGGAATGTTATTCCAAAAATGTGACAAACGAAAAATTTTAATGGAACGCAATGATATTGCTTTGTATAGATGCGACACAGGCCAACAAAAAACATGAAATTATAAACTGGCTCCGTGACAATGGCGAAGAGGTGAATGAGTCCCTACTAAAAGTAGAGTTAGTAAAGATATTAAAAACAAAGAAGCTGCCAAAACGATACGTCATAGATGAAATGGCAGCAGAGCATGGGCATACCGTCCTCAGAATTCCCCCACATCACTGCCAATATAATGCAATTGAAATGATCTGGGCACAAGTTAAAGGATATGCTGCGAGGAACAATACAACTCCTCCTTTCACCGCAAGAAAAATGCTGAATTTACTGAAAAATGCGTGTGAAAAAGTAACTCCAGAAAACTGGGCGAATGTTGTAGAAAAAACAAAGAAGGTGATAATGTCGGATTGGGATCGGGATGTTGCATTCGACAATTTATCTATCCAAGAAATGATAATCAATATTACTGAGAACTCAAGTGATGATGATTCCTGGTCATACGAAGAAGACGATTCTTTATAATTTAAATTAGTATTACAGTACCTCTTTTGGTTGTTTTATTTTTAATCCGTAAATTACTACGAATTTCAACATTTTGTACCTGTTCATTACAAGTAGGTACCGCAGGTAGTTTTTATTTGAACCAACTATAGTAAGTCTAAACAATTATTTTAGATTCATTAATTTGCGGCGAATACATTCGATCCCATTACTAGGTACGAGTACGATGGAACTGTTTTCATTACGCAAATTATTTATGCATTGAAACAGAGACATTTAGGGCATTTTAATGCAAAATAATAAAGCTTTTTACGTGATTTGATATAAAATATAATCACAATAATTTTATTGTATGTTTTATTAATATAATCGATAATCGATTTATTTCAAAAACGTTTTTATATCTGTGGTCATTAATTACGAATGACACATCCCTAAGTAGGCGGAGCCCGCCCATAAAGTACAGTATTATCTGTAGTACATTGTATCAAAAATTATTACAAAACTTTATGTGCGTGATCTGTCAAAAGTTAAATAAAGTATTGGAACGACTATAGACGTTATATTTGTTTAATATTGTTCTTTCTCATAAGAATTTTCTAGATTTCTATTTATGGAGATTGTTTTTATAATTAGTAAAAAATATGAAATCGAAAATGAAATCGAGGATGCAGTTCTTTTCGTAACAGTTTTGCACGAATATTATAAGATTCGTCGATTGAGGATCTATTAATACATTCTATGAGTTTTTATTAATGGTTTTACTCCTTTTTTTTCTCCATGCGTAAATCCCCTCGGATACCTCCTACTGGTGGCATGTCAGACACGAACCGACTAAGACCTCACGCCATCTTGGGTACAAGGAGCCGGGGAACCAGGTGCACCCTAGTAAGGAAAACCCTGGAACACCGACGTACCTCGGGCCACCTACCGGTTTGTAGGTAGCCCCCGACTATGTGGGAACCCCAATATTCCCTTTACTGTCCCCTAGAGCGCATGGGTTTTACTCCTGACAACAAACTCATATGGTACGTTTAATCCCGACAAAGATGCTGTTCCCTAATACATAATGTTGTATCTGAATTAATTGTGGAATGATATCACTGATCTCGCAGGTGATAGAGCGAGTGCTTGCTCTTGAATTTATTCAATACTAGATTTTGACCGGAACTCCGCTCCTATGTATGTCGGTTATCGCGGCAAGGAGAAGCCTATGCAGCAAATCTGCCTTAAAAACATCAGACAGACAGAGTTACTTTCGGATTTATAATATTAGTATGGATAGTAAGGATAAGTTAAATACTTCTTATTACCTTCGACGTACTTATTCGGCTCATAATTTGTTACATAATTACGTATGAAACGTAGGATATTTCGACGTTTTTTCACTCAGAAACAATATACGATCTCAAAAGTTAAGGCCTTAATTAACTCGATCTTGACATATCATGTCAACTCGAAGAGGTTAAGTGCTCACATTTAATGACACTTTGTGATGTTTTCAGACAATTGCTGTACAACTACGAGATGTTCAACCTTACCGCGTTGAAGATAGAGTTTTAAATGGGGGTGTAAGATGTGCGTCCACGGAGGACTGATCAACATTTACGCTCAGATTACTTAAACACGATGAAGGTAACGTTCATTTTTGCTTAATCTATACATTAGTATTTTGTATATATATTATTATTATTTTAGTATAATAAGAAAAAAAAAGTTTTTTTTTATGAATTTTCTAATAATGAATCCTGACTAGCGAAACCCACTGCATACTAATGTTTATAAAAATCCTTCGTGTTGTTTCTAAGATTTAAATAATAATAATTTATATATACAAACATTGGTCGGACCAAATGTTTGTATGATTTGCAAATATTTGTTTCGGAGTTTGGGTGTTTTCTAAGTATAATATGTATGTATTTACAAAAAAAAGTATATAAGTATTTATATCAGTTGTCTAGCAACCATAACACAAGCTCTGCTTAGCTTGGGACTAGATGACGTTGTGTGTTAGATATCCGGAATATTTATTTATTATAGTCGTTCCAATACTTTATTTAACTTTTGACAGATCACGCACATAAAGTTTTGTAATAATTTTTGATACAATGTACTACAGATAATACTGTACTTTATGGGCGGGCTCCGCCTACTTAGGGATGTGTCATTCGTAATTAATGACCACAGACTATAAAAACGGTTTTGAAATAAATCGATTATCGATTATATTAATAAAACATACAATAAAATTATTGTGATTATATTTTATATCAAATCACGTAAAAAGCTTTATTATTTTGCATTAAAATGCCCTAAATGTCTCTGTTTCAATGCATAAATAATTTGCGTAATGAAAACAGTTCCATCGTACTCGTACCTAGTAATGGGATCGAATGTATTCGCCGCAAATTAATGAATCTAAAATAATTGTTTAGACTTACTATAGTTGGTTCAAATAAAAACTACCTGCGGTACCTACTTGTAATGAACAGGTACAAAATGTTGAAATTCGTAGTAATTTACGGATTAAAAATAAAACAACCATAAGAGGTACTGTAATACTAATTTTAATTATAAAGAATCGTCTTCTTCGTATGACCAGGAATCATCATCACTTGAGTTCTCAGTAATATTGATTATCATTTCTTGGATAGATAAATTGTCGAATGCAACATCCCGATCCCAATCTGACATTATCACCTTCTTTGTTTTTTCTACAACATTCGCCCAGTTTTCTGGAGTTACTTTTTCACACGCATTTTTCAGTAAATTCAGCATTTTTCTTGCGGTGAAAGGAGGAGTTGTATTGTTCCTCGCAGCATATCCTTTAACTTGTGCCCAGATCATTTCAATTGCATTATATTGGCAGTGATATGGGGGAATTCTGAGGACGGTATGCCCATGCTCTGCTGCCATTTCATCTATGACGTATCGTTTTGGCAGCTTCTTTGTTTTTAATATCTTTACTAACTCTACTTTTAGTAGGGACTCATTCACCTCTTCGCCATTGTCACGGAGCCAGTTTATAATTTCATGTTTTTTGTTGGCCTGTGTCGCATCTATACAAAGCAATATCATTGCGTTCCATTAAAATTTTTCGTTTGTCACATTTTTGGAATAACATTCCAATGTCTTTCAATACCTTTGTCAGAGAAGATTTTTGACCACGGAACAAACCACTATTTCGAAGAGATTGTGTTAGTTTTTTTTAATGTTGGAATCTCTTTTCTTTGGCAATAGTCGTATATATGACGACGAATAGCATCAGCGTCAAAATTGTCAACGGCTGTAACTTTACTAGGCGGACGTTTTTTCTTAGGTGTAGATAGCTTATTCTGTTCCATGCCACTGCTGCCGTAGCCTTCTTTTGTTATTTTTGCCACTGTTGGAGCACTAATACCTAATGCTGCTGCAACACGGTCTCTAACTTGAGTCACTGGTATAAGAGGCCCACCATTACGGCTTTCCTTTTCAAAGTATTCACGAAGTCGCAAGACAAACTCTCTTGTTTGTCCTTTGAGTACTTTCTTTTTTGGCATTTTGACAGTAACGAAGGCAGGAACGATACGCTCAACTCAACCAAACGTGAGAATTCACAAATAAATCAATACGGAGGAATATAAATACTCAACTATATTGAAGGTTACTCATTGAAATACTGTAGATTATTTTAAAATAGACATAGAGAGATTTAATAAAGATCATCAATAGTTTAACAAATACAATATTAACCACTGAATTACAACACAATACAATAATACATTTTGAAAATTCAGTTCCTTTTATATATTTTTTCATGACATAGAACCGTCATATTTGAACAACATTCTTTTAATCCATTTCTTCTTTATTTTGACAAAGGAGGTCGCACATTGAAACACATAGAAATATGAAGTACGAAATTATCTATAAAATAATGAGTTTGTTAAATCGATTAAAACTTCTTAATGCATAAAATCGATCGATGAAAGAAATCGAATAGGTAACGGGTCAGGGTATCACTATTTGATTAAGTATTAGAGCTGTCAAAAGTTAAATAAACTATTGGAACGACTATATATATTATTATTATTACCCGGTTAAAGGAATTAGATGGATATTTGCACTTATTATTTAAATAAGTTTGGGTTGAAAGCATATCATGTTTGAAATACGCATAGAAGTTTAAATTCTGTACAAGATTGAATAGATAGAGAGAAGGATAGAAGCTGGTCGTCAGGTTCGAGTGGTTTTATTATGAACTAGTTGTGCTCTAATGCCACAGTATTATCTGCGGGTTTTATTGGTTTTCAATTAGATATTGATCACTATTCAACAATATCAAATTCTGTTGTGAATTTTTATTTTTTTATTAATATAATTAGAATCAATGTGAGAGTGAACAATATTAAACAACATGTTTGATTCAGGAGATAAAATTCAGCCGTTGTTATTTGTATATTGGCTGTTTTTACTTGCCTTGGATTTAATTTTAATTTAATTTAAGCAAGTTAAGTCGTCGGTCCCGGTTGCCATGAACATCTATGGTAATAGTTAATGAGTAGTCAGTGCCTTCAAATATACTGATACTAGTTTAAGCCTTCGAATTCAGTTCACCCTCAGGGTTGCGGAGGTCTGATGCCGGTCGCTCTGTGGAAAAACTGATATTCAGGTAAAACCAGGTGAAACTAGTAGCCGGCCCTAAATAATTTTGGGATAAGGCTAGGAAGAAAAAAAATTAAATTCAGACTTCATAGCAGTAGAGAGGGAACAGAGAGCGCAACTGTGTTTGCGCACACACTTGCGCACTATAATATTTTCTGCGTAGTTAGCTGGTCTACGTTGAGACTGGCCGCCGAGGTCGTAATCGGCTAGGAGACTATCAATGTAATCGAAAATAGACATTCATATATCTCTACAATATTGTTTGAACATTTTGGGGTCGTTTTTTAATTTTGGATATTATTGATGGAAAACGCCAAATATGTTTCTTTGTAATAAAATAATGTTTGCTTGGGTTTTTACTATATTTGAATATAGTAAAAACCCAAGCAAACATTATTTGGCAAGTTATTATTTACAAAAGCATTATTTACAAGTCTGCATTTTAAGTATGAACTATCAAGTAAAATGTTCATACTGCATCATATAGTGTTGCGTCGTATTCGTCGCATACGCAGAACATCACATAAGAATATTGGTAAATTGTATAATATTATTATATTTAAATATAATTTTATTATCTAAATTAAATTTGTACTTACACAGGAAAATCTTATCGCCGAGCTTAGTTCACTGTGTTCTGTAGTAGTATTTTGGTAACACTTGTATTCTTTCAATAATTTTGTTACCCCCTAACTTTAGACTTCGGTTCCGCTTGCATAAAACTTTTCTTCATATGAATCATTGATTTTTAATATCGTATAATCTAGAAAAGCTTACGATGATTTAATTAATTGTACGTTTCGGCGGCTTCGATCGTACGCCTGCATAATTTCGGTTTGCTCTATCCTTCAGGGTAAAAAATGTTATCCGTATTAAAAGTACCCTGTTCTTTTTTTACAGAAATAATAAATAAATAAATATTCCGGACATCTAACACACAACGCCATCTAGTCCCAAGCTAAGCAGAGCTTGTGTTATGGGTACTAGACAACTGATATAAATACTTATATACTTTTTTTTTTGTAAATACATACATATTATATATAGAAAACACCCAAACTCCGAAACAAATATTTGCAGATCATACAAACATTTGGTCCGACTCGGGAATCGAACCCAAGACCTCTTGCTTAGCAGTCGCATACGCTACCACTACGCCACCGCCGCCGAAATACTTATAGCGTAAAAGCACAAAGATAGTTATTTGTTATACAAGAGTGCAAAGTTGCTTTTTAAACGCGTGTTTAATTTTGATGACCAAGCAAGCGATGGATTCTAAAATTAAATTAAATAATTAGAATCCTGAGCGTTGGCAAGGGAATCAAAAGAGCACGAGGTGAAAAATTACTATACTTATGTTACCTACAGTTGTGTCAGTGATGTAATATTACAGTATACTGATTTCATATTATTATTAATGAATAAAAAAATGGTTATACGAAGATGTATTAGGTACGATATAAAACGGCATCAGAAAAAAACTCTTCGAGATGTTAGAGGGTTCTGTGGTTATCAATAAATGGCGATGTGTACATCGTTTAAAAAATATTTATTTTTAAGTCTTAATAGTCCCTCAAGTGGTTCTTTTTATAAACCCTAGTTGGGATCTCGGGGCAACTTCTCCAGTTCTACAGTGGGCTGAGTAGTTTTGCACGCCTGTTGTCACTATAGGCAGGTTATTGAGCTAAGCCCGGGTGGGTCTGTTGGTAGTTCTGGGGTGTCAATATAGTGGTGAAGGTTATGATAGTAATCTGGTACGCCTTCCAGTCTACATCATCTAAAAGGGAAAATGATGTTGGAGTTCCACACCATATAAGTCACCAGCGACTATGGTGGGCGGTGGCGAGTCCAGCAGGATATGGTTGACAAAAATTGTGAGACGTTGCCCTAATACTTCTCTATATATTTTAGTTAGCGGTGATCCTACTAGATGACACTTTGAATTTGTCTATTGCCCTGAGGTGGAATTCGTTGAGCAGAGCTATGTAGAGGATCACTAACGCTACCAGTATCTTCTGTAAAGTGCCGATTATTTTAGTAAGATATGCATGTTTTTGACTGCCTCGGTGGCGTAGTGGTAGCGTATGCGACTGCTAAGCAAGAGGTCTCGGGTTCGATTCCCGGGTCGGATCAAATGTTTGTATGATCTGCAAATATTTGTTTCGGAGTTTGGGTGTTTCCTATGTATAATATGTATGTATTTACAAAAAAAAGTATATAAGTATTAATATCAGTTGTCTAGTACCCATAACACAAGCTCTGCTTAGCTTGGGACTAGATGGCGTTGTGAGTTAGATGTCCAGAATATTTATTTGTCCAGAATATTTATGTTATTCAAAAATATCAACATATTTGTGCATAAAGTAATAAAAACATATCTTGTTTTCACCACACCTGAATGTGGTCCCATAGAGTAATTTCGTACAGTCTCTCTCCAAAACTTCTGTCATGTTTTCCTGGTTTGAGTGCGATTATCTTATCAACGAGCCAATATATATAAAGATAGCCCTAGTATCGAGCACTTAATTAAACTCTATTACCGATATATGTCCAGTGATTTGTTAGATTGCGTAAAATTTCGTTATGTTATGATACGGCGGAACGTTGATACAGTGATATGCGGAAAAACGTGATCATTTCAAGTCTCTATAGCAGTTCCCATGGATGATGTTAAACGCTAAAGAAAAATATCATTATTGTTCTTATTAATCCTTTAGAGTTACCACCGCATTTTCTTAAAAATATCTTTTGGCCTATTATACCACGCTGCCCAGACGGGTTGGTATAGGGTTATGTGTAAGTTTTCCTTCTCTATGTAGTGATATTTTCCTACGTAGTTAGTGTCCTTAGTCGCCTATTACAACCACCGCGAAATAAATAGGAATGGTAACATTACAAATTCTTAACCCGTCTCGACACGGGTTTTTACATCTATTTGCTTACTGTACTAAAAGTTTTTACGATATTATTATATTAGGATAGGTAAATGATATTGCCGTTTTGTCGCACTGGCCACTTTGATCTGAAATATATTGTCTTTGGTTGAGAATTCCAAATTCAAAGTTATAAATCTATTTAACTGGTATATTTGAGTTTCAAAACCAGTCATTCATTTGTTTTTTTCTCATTAGATTTTTCTTTAGCGTCGCTCATCTCACACAATGGAAAACTTGAAATATCGCTTTATTTACGAGATGTTGCAGAAACGGCTCGAAGGATTAAAGATGTGTATTGGTATCGCAAAAGAAAACACGGTACATTTTTGGTTCCAACGTTTTCGTTCCTGATATTTCGACTTTCATTACAAGCCCCGTGGACGGCCGGAGACCAAAGTGGATATTGAAGCGTTAAAGGCTATTCTGGAAGCGGATCCATCGCAAACCACTTCACAGTTTTCTATTGGCTTCGCTGTGAGTGATAAAACTGTTTTATTCCACTTGAAGCAAATAGGGCAAATAAAAAAGGCTTGAACGGTGGGTACCTCATGAATCGAGTGAAGCTCAATCGGCACAATAATGAAGGGATTTTAAATCGGGTCATTACCTGTGATCAAAAATGGATCGATCGACCTGGAGAAGCTGCCAAATTTTGCTCCAAGCGTAAATTACCTAAAAGAAGTCACCTGAGTGAGTGTTTGGTGGACTAGTGCTAGTGTCGTACACTACAGCTTTCTGAAATGTGGTTAACGATTCCAGCAGATATCTACTGTTAACAACTGCAAACCTTGATGGAAGATTTAGCTGCTAAACAACCGAGACGAACATGGACCTTGCACCAACAGTTTACCATTTTTTCCGAAAATTTGAATAAAAAAAATAATAATAATAAATAAATATTCCGGACATCTAACACACAACGCCATCTAGTCCCAAGCCAAACAGAGCTTCTGTTATGGGTACTAGACAACTGATATAATAAATAGTTCTTTCGGGGGACCTGCCGCCCCTTAGCCATTAGGCGGAATGCGCCCCTCTTGTTCCGAGGGCGCATACCAACTAAGGAGAGGGGGGCCCCAACGATTTGACCCTCGAGGTGAGCCCGAAAGGGCGTCCCTAACCGAGTCGCGGTGAGCATCTATTCCGTGGCTCGGTCTTAGGTGATGAGGAACAACGTGGGGTTTAGTGGGTAGTCTGGCCCCTATGGTGTTTTTAGAAAAGGGATAAATAAACTACCTATGAGATAGCAAAGATAGCATTGGTACATACTTGGGTTAATTATACTCGTAAATATTTTATAAAAACATATGCACTACGTATTACATTCATAATAATTCCTAAAATGATTAGCATAGTCACGTATACAAATATATATTCTGGAAATACATATTTGTGTATACTCTAATCAATGCCAGTTTCAGTTATGGTTATCAAAATAAACCAAACAAATTAAAACTTATGGTCGAATATCGACTAATTAACAACCCGACTAGAAATTGAGTGTGGCATGCCAAAGAATCAGTTCGGGCCGAACTTGGCTTTGGCTTGGCTTTCCTAACTTAGGCCTGCCTAATTCGTACGTAATTAAATACATATTCGGAAAGCAAAATGGTGGCATGCCGAAAAATTTCCGAATTCCGGTGTCATTAGGAAATGCTTCGGTACTGCCGAAGTTCAGTACACCATAGTGTAATCGAAGCTGTACCTAAGTTTGACATGCTAAACCCGATCCTAACTAGGAAATGCTGTGACATTGCCTTTATTTAGCATGCAGTACTAACTTGTGACCTCCTAAACAGAAAGCCAAGTTAGAAACAAACTCGCAACTGCGTTACTTTCGATATAACGGCGTAATTCGGCCCAAGTTCGTAATGAGGCATGCCAAGTTTGCGCCTAATCACAGCCGCACTAAAATTTCTGGTCGGGAATGTCCCTCTGGTGGGCTCGGGTCTCCTCTCGGATATCCACCGGCAATTTCTGTTTATTTTAAATGTCACACATTTAGGTATAATCAAGTAGTCGTGGCCCAGTGGTCTATTCTATAATTATTTTTGTAAAAATGGGTACAGCATTTCCTTCACGTACTAATATAGATGAGTTGACGTTTAGTTTTAGAGAATGATTATAATTTTGCGTCAAAATTGCCAATAAAATTACTACTGCGTTTCCAATGAAAGAATGAATATTAAATAATTATAATATTGAATATAATAATAAATATTCCGGACATCTAACACACAACGTCATCTAGTCCCAAGCTATACAGAGCTTGTGTTATGGGTACTAGACAACTGATATAAATACTTATATACTTTTTTTTTAAATACATACGTATTAACATAGAAAACACCCAAACTCCGAATCAAATATTTGCAGATCATACAAACATTTGGTCCGACCCGGGAATCGAACCCGAGACCTCAAGCTTAGCAGTCGCATACGCTACCACTACGCCACCGAGGCAGTCGAATATATTTCTAGGTACATAATATTTTAATTTATTAATTTTTTTTTTTCACTTCATTGAGGAAACCCGTCAATTCCATTCTCAGCCATGTCATAACAATTACTTGTCTCCTAATGTTTTATGCATCGAACATTTTATTATAACTATTGTTTAGTATTTTAAGAATAGCTTAGTTATTAATAAGACTTCATACCTATCACTGTAATTAAATAATATTACGAAAACGGTATTATCCGACTGAACGATTGCAAATTCGTTTGATATTTATACAAATAAATAAAATGAAAGTGCTTGTTCATAATTTCAAATTAACAGCTTTTCACTAAATGCATATGAAAGTATATACGATACTTACATCAAAAAATCGATTATATTTTTTGTCTGTCTGTTTGTTCCGGCTTATCTCTGGAACGGATGGATAGTCATAATACAAATGCAGTTCTCTGTAGAACGTTAGCGAATCATGTTATGATGGAAGTCTGCAAAACATTTTTTATTTTCCAACCTGTCGGAAAAAAAACTGTACCCATTTTGTTAATCACTTTAATTGGTTCTTGTTCCAGATGTTCCTGCCTCATCGAATATCCACGTTTTGTTCAATAATACTCATTTTATTACTACAAGCATCGCTCCATGCAAAAACTACAAACAGATGTCCAATCGGATTTCAGCTAAGCTACACAAAAGATTATAAAACACCTATCTGTTATCGGCTCAAAGGACCAGAAACATTTACAGATACGTTAAAAAATTGCGCTGGAAATTTGTATACGGCAAAGTTATATGATAACTTGATGATGAGTAACCGTACAGAACTAGTGTTATGGACTGAATACAGATCAGCCTATAAGAGTGGGCCCTTTGTTGATGTGTCCTATACATCAACTACTGGCTCTCTCCTAAAAACTAGCTTTAATGTTACTAATCCGCATGTTGGAATTGAAGAGGAGCTGTGCATAGTTAAGGATCCGGTTGGAAATTACACAGCTGATAGATGTGATAAAATGTACTATAGATACTGTTTTGTGGAACCGTATACAAATGATACTGATTCTGAAGGATGCGAAAAATTAGATATTAGATTTTATTCTCCTAAACCAATGTGTTTATTTGTGATTCCCGGGGTACTTAGTACTGGTGTTAGAGCAACATGGGCACAATCTCACGATTTGTGTGATAATAAACATGGAAAAATTCTCTATTATGGATGGAGGTATTCGAACGATCCACTTTTTCATCTCTCTTCTACACACCCTAGAGAGTACCCTTTGCGTGTAACATATGATCCAATACGGAATGTAACTTTTCCAAATGATGCGGAAAATATGGTAAGTTGTGTTAACCTTGACATTGGATAAGGCTGGGTAAGGCTGTACAAGTTGGGTCCGGCGTGTTAATAACAGCGATTCCCGGACCCCTCCCTTCTCAGGCGCAGAGTTGGCACACCGTGTGGTTTTAGTCGGTTCGATTCCGACACACCGCCCCGCCGCAAACCCCGGCGGGGTGACGGCCCGAGGGGGTTTCCACACGTAAAAAAAAAAAAAAAAGGCTGTACAAGTTAATTTTACCAGCAGACGGTGCCCGCTTCAGTGCGGGCAGGCGCTGGGAGGGGTCCGGTCATGTTAATACCTGCAGTTCCCGGACCCTCCTCCCTTCTCAGGCGCAGAGTTCGCACACCGTGTGGTTTTATTCGGTTCGATTCCGACACACCGCCCCGCCGCAAACCCCGGCGGGGTGACGGCCCGGGGGGGTTTCCACACGTAAAAAAAAGGCTGTACAAGTTGTTTTACAGCTATACTCATATGATTATAATACATTCAGACACTTTGGACACAGTCAAGTGGTCGTACATTAGGTATAGTTTATTCCTACCATAGAATGCCACTGATAAAATAATACCTTCAAGATTAGATAGATGAACTCGCATAAATGGTGGTAAATCAGGAAATGACTTTTGAATCCCATCAAAAGCTCGGCTTCACGTAATTTAAACATTAAAATTAAGATTTTCAATCAAACTTCGAGAGGATTTTATTATTACATTTCTACTAACTTATTTATGGTATGATTATACTATTTAACCACAGAGCTATTTAAACATAGCCTAACAACTATCGATCGCTATTATTTTCCTCGTGAAACGTAAATGTTTAGATATATTCCTGTTGAACAGTGGCTCACTAATATAAATAATCTAATTGAAGGTGATATTAATGAAGATAAAATATCTTCTCTCAAAAGTAGCAAAAGTATATTTTAAATTTGTGTTCAAGTTTCGTGATAAATGCTGTTAAATTAAAAAGGTGTACAGAATTCTATGGAGAAAAGAGCTAGGGTCAAGAAAGTTTGTAAAATAAAAATTATCCCCTAAAAAGCCATCTGAAGTTCAAAATTTTAAAATTTGTGTCAACGTACAGTTGAAAGAAAATAGAGAAATGAAAGAAAGGAAACGTGTCTGGATAGATGTTTATTACTCATTCACTTAAGAAAACTTCTTACAAACCCATTTAAAGTTTATCTGTTATTTTTTAACGTATACAAGTTGTATATTGTCTGCACGGTTGGCCTAGTGGTTTAAGCGGTCATTACGCCGCTTGCTACTGCGCCAAGTGCCGTGGGTTCAAATCCCACGTGGGACATCACTTTGTGTGATCCACAAAATGTTGTCCTGAGTCTGGGTGTTCTTTGTGTCCGTTACATGTATGTTTGTAAAGTCCCCCGCGACACAGGATGTATATTCCTAATGCGGGAGTTGTCTTTTATTAAAACAAAAAAAAATATTACACATTTCACGTGGATGTAGTTTCTCCAAATATGAATATTGTAGAAGAATATGGTTTTGCTGTTGTGTTCTTAGAATGTTTGTTTTTCTAATGTAGCAATGGTACTGTGGAGGTTGGATGCCGTACAAGGTTGTAAATCATCGGGTCGAAACACATCCCTGTACATATAATATCGAACATGAAAAAAAAATATTCGTAGACACGGTGAAGGCGAAGTGGGTGCGCACTATTAGATTTTACACTAAGTAACTTACTTTGTTATTGTGAACACTGTCTACTAATTCTATGTATTACAAGTTAGCTCAATGATGCACGCAAATAAGTAATCTCACAGTTTAATAGCTTTTCGTAGTACTATTTGCAAGAGAACGAAATAGAACCATTTGCACTGTTTAACCATTTCATATTTTTTGTATGTGTGCTCAGATGTTATGTTTTTACTAACGATAACTGCTAGTGATAATATTACTTGACTACGGAAGGGTGATAGTTATGGCAGTGTACGTTTGTATGTTCTATGTTAGCGCCTAAAGTATTAAACCGATTTATGAATGTATAATATATATACATTTTATTAAAAGCTTTTACATAGCCCGGTTATAGATTTTTAAACATTTTTGTTAAAATGTTGGTTTTCTTAACCTCTTAACTGATAACACATACATACACATTATATATAATGTTCGCTATGTTGGACTATTTAGTATTTGAAGCCCTTAAAGGACTTATCATTTACTGCAGGTATGCATTTATTGAAAAATGAAATATTATTATTGAGTCATCAAAATCGTAGCAAGATAGAAAAAGTTGTGAGTTTTAAGATTGGTTGAACCTGCCTGCCAAAGTGAATAGTACCCTGCCTAATGAAAATATTGAGCAGAATCTAGTAAGTAGTGGTCACCACAATGCAGCATGGTGACCCACACTATAGCTGCCGATAGAGATGCTTCTACATCATAGACCTCCAATGTTATTTTAGTAAAATAAAATTTAATAAGTAAAAGGAGATTAAAAAAAAACAAATGCGTGCGTACAAAGTACCTACACATGTCAGAAGTGAAACTTCTTCAGCCAACTGGGATAGATGGGAATGTACGTGGGAGAGCCGCGCTTCGGCATGAATGGGCCAGCTCGACCGGAGTGATACCACGGCCTCACAGAAAACCGGTGTGAAATAGCGCTTGCGCTGTGTTTCACCGAGTGAGTGAGGATACCGGAGGCCCATACCCCAGCCCCTCCCTTATTCCCCCTCTCCATCCCCCAAAGGTCCGCAACACACTTGTGTCGCCTCTGGTGTTGCGGGTGTCCATGGGCGGCGGTAATCGCTTACCATCAGGCGATACGCCTGCTCGTTTGCCACCTATTAAATAAATAAATAGAAAAAAAAACTGATCATACATAAAAATAATTAAAGAGAATTACTAAAATATATTTATTTTATATTGTTTAAAAAATAATATTGTAAAATCTCAGATGATGAATATTAAATTAACATTTGCCCTTTCGCAATCTCTCTCAATCGGTCTCAATCGCTCTCTCCTCTTCGACAAAAACGCTGCACATCTTCGTGACGCTTATATTATTATTATTGCGTTTCATCCGTAAAAAAAATACCCTCATGCGCCTAAAGAAGTTTCACTTCAAAAGTAAGATAGAAGACTTTATCTGTACATAGTATTGAAAGAATTATCTGCTTAAAACACGCTGCCAAATATGCGGTTTAATAATAGTTTAGCACAGCTTCTTGCTTCATTTGCCATGTTTTAGGTGAGGTGTGTGAGTTGTAGTACTATAACAACGTGGTACAAAAATGCGTATATTTTACAATATTTCATGTTTGAACACAAATTCTGTATTAAGTCAACGCCCGTCGCCTGAATATGAAGTCTTGTAATGTAATGTTAATGGTAGAGATTGCTTTGAACAGAAGATTATGTGTTTTCAGTTTTGTTAAATAACGTTTAATTGTCTATGTTATTATTATGTATACAGTTAAAAAAATCATTGTAGTATTTTTATAGTTTTGTGCTTTTAATCTCTGGGATTATGCCTTTAAAGGTTAAATAGAATCCCTGTAGGATCTCTTCGTTGTCTTAATTCAGCCTGGTTATTAAAATTCTTGATCAGATATGCGTTTATTGAGTTGAAATTTACATCAAACACTTAAGTCGATATCAACACAATAAAAAATACGATATCACTCCAGTTAATTTAAAGTTATAATGATAATTAAAATTACCACATATGAATTCACCGCTTCTATAATTTGGGAATATATTTCTAGGTTATTTAGCGTTGACAAAAGTTGCAGTGGCAATAATGTTGCGACATAACCATATTATCTCTAGACAACATTTTGTATTTTCAAAATCATTTTAATGCTTATAAAATACCGTTCAAGCATTTTCAAGAGATTTATATATAGTTTTAGGCCTTGTTTCATCGGTAACAGATAAGTTCCATCCAGCTAATATCTGACACATAGTTTGACAAAATTTATATGGAAGATACATCAAATAATCTGTCAGATAACCTATTCGAAAATAATCTGTAATCGGTGATACAGGGCCTTAGTATCCCCGGCATGTGGTACTCGTAATATTTTAAAGTGGATAAGCTTAATAAAGTTCGTTGGTTAAGTACTTTCTAATTTTTAGTTTAAGAATATTGATCCTGGTACAAATGAAACGCAATATGGAATCATACGAAACGACGAGTGGGAAACGACCAACAGTTCCCATGTATTCTATGATCTCATTTGTGAGAGGGAAGTGCCACTGAAACCAGTCAAGTTGGTTGTAAAAGTTGATACGTGAGTATTTTTCTATGAATTTTGTGATTAATTATTTTTAAAGATATTTGGCTTCTATCTGTAAATCACTTCTTAGGTATATATAAAAAAACTGCCTCGGTGGCGCAGTGGTAGTGAATGCGACTGCTGTGCTTGAGGTCTCGGGTTCAAATCCCGGGTCGGACCAAATGTTTGTGCGATCTACAAATATTTGTTTCGGAATTTGGGTGTTTTTATGTATAATATGTATGTATTTACAAAAAAAAATTAAATATGTATTTATATCAGTTGTCTAGTACCCATAACACAAGCTCTGCTCAGCTTGGGACTAGATGTCCGAAATATTTATTTAACATGTTACCAGAGTTGTAAATCAAATTTGAATTTTCTTCTACTTTTCCTGTTTTCAGCAAAAACATGCTGGTACTAGTACCAAGCGTAGATATTGCAGTAAATGACACTTTGTGTTTCACTGATTCTGAAACATATTATCCAACACCAGTGAATATTACATACGACAGTCATTCACATAGCTATGTTCTATCACCACGTAGTGATGGGAATTATTGGTGCATTTATAAAGACACTAAACGATTTATTGCTTCAAAATCTAAGGAATTTCTCTGGATTAGAGAAAAGGAGTCCTTGAAACACATATATGCTGTCAAAATCAGGCTTGAAACAGAATATACACTGGACAAAATAGACCTGAAGATTTGGGAAAATAATCTCAAAGATTACATTTTCTATTCCACAATGTACAAAAACAGTGTAGGAACCGATGATTTAGATACCATAGATCCTAAAGATTATCAACGTATTTTGGAACAGTACAAAGATAAGCATCCTGAATTAAATTCGAAGAAAGAAAAAATATTATTCAAAACGAAATTGAAACAGTTATATTTAGATAAGAAAACAGCTTTGTTGCACGTTGAATTGGATCCAACAATGAGGGCTGTTTTGCCAGGCTGGTGGAATAATATGATGGTTGTTATTATGCAACCAGTGCGTTACTGTTCGAAAGGGGAGGCGCTATTTGGTGCGTATTTTAACTGGAGTTTTGTTGTTATCAGTTTTCTATTTACTTTACTTTCATTCTAAATCAGACACGTTTTGGAATCATGTACCTAAATGACGGAGATGTACTCGGTATTTTTCAAGGTAGTTTAAAAAAAAAAATTGAAAGTTATTGCCCCGGAACTATAGCATACTAAAATTTTATGAAAATCGTTAGAGCCGTTTGCGAGATTCAGATAAATATACGAGAATTGCTCGTTTAATTGTATTATAGATAGATATTGTATTTCTACTATATATTTAAAATTTACTTTTATCGGGCTCTGTGACATTGGGAGTACCGTGTAATTAGTGTAATTAATTCTCAAGTAACATAGTGCAGGGGTCAAGGAAGCAACTATTATATATTTATATAATACTTATATAATTACTATTTACCTTCATGCCACAATATAGAAAAAACTATGAAATATCATTTGTGGTGGAACCACGCTTCGGCTTGACCGGAGAGATACTCGTACCACGGTCTCACAGGAAACTAGTGTAAAACAGCGCTGGCGCTGCGTTTTGGTTTGGTCAACAAAGAAGGCTTTAGCTTACTATACCACTCTGTGCACACCAATCTTTTTTAAAACCCAACCAATGTGACAGCAGGATCCAAGAGTAGTAGTCACCATAGTCATTGTGAATGCAGACAACATAACAATGCAGCATGGTGACCCACACTATTGCAGCCTATTGAGATGTTTCTGTATCAATGAGCCTCCGGTCTCGCAATCACCAGCGAAACAGGACAGCACGAATTCTATCCTTTTGAGCAGACCCGTTCGAAATCAGCGTGACTCAACTACCTAAAATTTCATTTCTTAGATCTTTGTTTCGAGGTTTCCTTCTCCTTGCAGTGCTGTCATCATTTGCTCCTTTAGTCCTTTCTAACGACATCCATAAGGCTATATATATAGTACATATAAATATAGCCTTTTATATTTATATATATTATAAATTAAATATATATAAGTTGAGTTATTTAACTCATTTTGATCATGCCAAAGTAAATTATACTTTTTCAAGTAATAAACAAGCGTGTGCCTCTGATTAACGTTTATTTGGTACTGAACTAAACACAGTGACAGCTGAGATGTAAGATATCGAAAAATAAATTGAGGGCAGATGAGAATATATATAGTATAAAATTCAACAACAAATTTAGTTTAGTGATTACTACAGAATTACCACCATTGACGTTAATAAGATAGCGCAATATAATATTTTTAAATTCAAAATCATTCGTTTGTTATTATGTTGTTCTCTTATTTATATCGATATAAATATTTTAATCGTTTGGCATAAAACCGATATATTAATATAATTTAAATATTTTCGCCAATCATTCAACGCCGTCTAGTTTTCAAACTAAGTAGATTTTAAGCATGGCCTGTTCAGAAAACGTAAGAATGCATTTTGTTGATCCAGTTGTGAAAACTATATGAGCAGAGTTAAAATTACTTCAGCGAAGTTATAATAAATACATGTACAATACATCTCATAGTCATCCATTACACATTGCTGGGTACAGGATCTGCACTTTTCCTATAGCAAATTCTTTCTTGTAAAAAGGGAAAGAAGCTGAAGAAGATTCAATAAATAATTTCATTTCAGATGACGTATTACACGAGGACTGTGAACAGTATAAATGTATTGGCAATTTCAATTTGGGATTTACTGTGGTAACGGAAAGTGATGATATCTGTAAATCGGTTAAAGCCTCGTTAACAATCAACGACACGGTCCGTGCGACCGAGCCGTATACAAATGAGGTAAGCCATTAGACAGAGGTAAGGTTCTGTGGACACGATTCGTATTTCACATTACTAATATTCTTCTATACAAACACATGCACCAATTATTTCATTTATTTGCAAGAGCATGTTGCATGTCAACATTTTCAAGGTTTAGATAAAAAAATTTTGAAGACAAGTTTCACCAGTTATGATTAAAGTCGCTGATAGACTATCTGCCTGATTAACTACAGATTTGGGTTTCACAAATCTTGAATAGACATTTACAAGATGTGTTTATTTGAGTGTACAGTATGATATACATATACATATATTGTCTTACTAAGCTAGGACAAGCGAATACAGATTTTGTTATGTATTAAGTATGTTGGTTATATATTGATTATGTATTGTGGACTTCTTGGAACTTGTGTATTTGTATTTACTTGTTATTTTCGTTTTTCAACTATCTACTTCATTTTCTTCAAGTTAAGGGATGTCTTATGCGCCCAACTATCTGTTTCTACATATTTTTGTTTTCCATGGCAACCTGTTATTAAGGCAGCACCAATGTTTGTATATTGGTGCTGCTTATGTATGTATATAGGTGCATACCATACCAATATCCAAATATACCAAATTGTTATATATATATATATATATATATAGAAATTATATATATTACCTATAGATATATATATATATAGGTATATTTGTATATTGTATGCTGCACCAATATACAAATATACCAATGTTTGTATATTGGTGCTGCCTTAATAACAGGTGCTCTTAGATTTTAAGGTGTGTGTTCTTGTTGGTTGTCCAAATAAATATATTACATATGTATATCAGCAATATTTATCTGTTAAATAATGTTAAGTTGCAAATTGCTTTCTGAAACTTTATCAAGAACTTTTGAAACTGGCCTCAAAATTATAACAAATATTTATACAAGAAACATGCCAAACTTTCCAAATAAAGCTAGGAGCCCTACATGCACCAATATAATCACGAATGTCATTTGCAAAGCATGCAATAAACTAACACACATCATTACTTTATAGACACTACCTACGGCTAGAAGTAGCAGTTCGTCAGAAGAGTATGACTTTGAATTTCCGGAGGAAACAGATGAGCCAAGTAGCACCCCACCTCCTACCAGTAGTGATTATCCAATACCGCCAGATGATCCGATCATAACAGTTGAACCGTCTTTTCCAAGCACCACAGAAACGGTTACAACTACAGAATTACCAAGTACTACAGAAACACCAACCACTACAGAACTACCAACTACTACATGGCGAGTAAGTGCACTATTGTTTACATACAAACACACTTTTTGATGTGTTACAGCTTTCTTCTCACTTTCTCATATCTGTAAGACAGATTTCGGGGAATGAGACAGAGGTATAATAGCAAGCTCGTTAACACGTGCTATATGATTTGGGTAATAAGCATTCATGATACTAGTTATACCAGTCCAAGCAAGCTGTTGAATTCATGCGATATGTGATACTTACTATAAATTCGTCTAGTATTTAAGATAAATAATAAATTAATAAATATTCCGGACATCTAACACACAACGCCATCTAGTCCCAAGCTAAGCAGTACTTGTGTTATGGGGACAACTGATATAAATACTCATATACTTTTTTTTGTAAATACATACATATTATACATAGAAAACACCCAAACTCCGAAACAAATATTTGCAGATCATACAAACATTTAGTCCGACCTGGGAATCGAACCCGAGACCTCAAGTTTAGCAATCGCATACGCTACCACTACGCCACCGAGGCAGTTTAAGATGTCAGGTGTTATTATCATAATCGACAAAACTTTCTTTCTTTTCTTTTCATTATTTATTTATTTATTGCCATTATCCATTGTTGCTCAATCCAAGAATCCTAAATGTACCAAAACTAATATGGAGTGAAAGATAAAAATAATAGTGGTTACTAAGTTACGAAAAAAAAAATTTTTTTAAGTAATGTCATGTAAGCAAGATCTCTTTTTTTTTATTGAATAGGGGGCCAAACGAGCATACGTATCGCCTGATAGTAAGCGATTACCGCCGCCCATGGACACCCGCAACACCAGAGGCGTCACAAGTGCGTTGCCGGCCTTTAGGGGATGGAGAGGGGGATGGGAGAAGGGGATGGAGTATGGGCCTCCGGTATCCTCACTCACTCGGTGAAACACAGCGCAAGCGCTATTTCACACCGGTTTTCTCATACGTATTAAGGACAAATAGTAGTATTCTTCTTATTTTCACTCATAGTAACCGTAACGTTTGACAACTCTATTTACGTATACGGAGAAAAAAAAAAACATATAGGTATCTTTTAACGTGTGTACATTCAATTCGTGGTCAATTTCACAAGGATCTCGGAAGTAGAAATTGATCAAGTCGCATAATGCTGGTGTTTATATTTTCAGCCTGATGAACAGTTGCAGCAGGTTTTGGATAATCTTGAACAACTTTTGCTGAACGACACAGTGCCACTTGACAACATTACTCAATCATTTGGTCAAGTTAGTATGCGCTTTGTGTATCGCTAAATTGGACAACGAAATAACTTAAGGTCTACAAATTGTAAAGTTTTGTAAGATCTACGAATTAGTTGTGAATGATAATTTTTCCGATTTTGTTTTTGAAAACATTCATGAGCCATACTGACATAAATATATAAGTATATCTACATATAGTTATTTATTATAGAAATGTATTATTCTGATCCTCAGGCGAATCCATTGTTGTCGCTAAATCTGTCTGCCTTTTATAAGTAACAGTGTATTCTAACTAAAAACCATAGAAAAAAAATAGCTTTCAATAATACACAAAATTACGTTTGTTTGTGAGAATAAGGTCATAGCCACACTATTACAATTTTTCAGGTTGATCAACTTCTTGATAATGATATGACCTTGGAAATACCCGGCCGTCTTCTAAGATTATTGGACCAGATTGGTAATAATTTGAAGTTAAACGGAACACATTATGCTAGAGAAGTTAGAAGCAATGTAGCTCTGTTGGTCGCTGACTCTAATCCAAGTTTTCCTGTGAATGGTCTCAGAATAGCTACCAGATACAATGATTCATTCACTAATGAAGCCTTTGAGATTTTAAACGGTAAGAATTACCAGCTTCAAACCATCTACGAATTTAAAACAAAAAATCAACAACATATTTGCACTTAGACTGTCTTGTGTTAGAATTAAGACCATAGTTCATCAAGTTGCTGTGTTTTTATATTATACTTGAATCTGCTTTTATATAATATATCTGAACACATGTCGTTTGCAACGCAGAGTCTTAAAAAATGACTTGACCTTCGAAATCAACAACCGCTTGCCCGTAGGTACCTCATCTTTTAACATCTATGTATTTTCCCTTAGATGAATTGAACCCTGACCAATTCAACCCGGAAGCAAGTGAAGCAGTAGTCCAGCTACCGACATCTGTGACCAGCTCGTCTCGCCGTATTAGTTTCGTTATATTTCGTAACGACCGAGCCTTTCAAAACAACGCTACTTCTATGGCCGTTAATAGTAGAATTCTGAGTATCAACGTTGAAGACACAGCGCAATTTGAAAACGGAGAGGTATGTTTATTTAATATATTTTCTTGAATTCCGAATAGCGCTGAGATCACTTGCTGGATTTTCATGTTTGAGAACGCACCGAACGAAATTTAAACAATTTTGTACAATTACTGTATAGTAGTATCTACTGGACTTATAACAGCTACGTATATTTTCTTGATGTCTTTTTCTATTACAGGTTATAAGTATTTATTTTCGACCTTTAAGTCAACCAGCTCGCGACCAGAGACGTTCATGTGGCCACTGGAAATTTGACGATGAAAGTGTCGGCCACTGGTCACAGGAGGGTTGCACATTCACCGAAGCAACTGAACCTGGGATGATGGACATTTGCCAATGCAACCATCTAACGCATTTTGCTGAGATTCTGGTTCCCAGAACTGTGTTTTCTGAACTAGACGAAATGATCCTAGAAATCTTATCTGTAATTGGATCCTGCCTATCCATCTTCGGTCTGACCATAATAGCCATAACTGCCATTCTATTCAGATCCTGGCGAAGAGACTTTAATAACAAAATCTGGTTACAGCTATGTTTAGCAGTTTTACTACTCGTAACATGTTTTTTAATAACAGTTTTTGTAAAATTCAGAACTTATACTTTAGGATGTATGTTCTTGGGAGTTATAATACATTATTCTGTCCTAGCATCATTTTGTTGGATGCTGGTGGCCGCTATAGTATCATATAAAAGACTAGTAAAGGTGTTTGCCCGAGACGCTTCCCATAAACTACTTAGAGCATCGGCGTTTGCCTGGGGAGTCCCGATAGCCGTAGTCGGGATTCTGCTTGCATCGGCCCCAAGTTCGTATCAGGGGCAATTCGATGACATCAACTCTACAAGTAGTTTCTGCTATCCTTCAGGCTTAGGTCTTTGGCTTGCCGTCTATGCTCCTATAGCAATCATGGTGCTCATAAACTGGATTCTATTTATTCTTATTCTATGGTCTTTGTTTGGTCGTAAAAGAATCAGTAGACATGGGGATACCAATGAAGCTAAACGTTGTGCTTCTGTAAGCTGTGTTCTAACATTTCTGTTCGGTCTACCTTGGATTTTTGGTTTATTTGCACAGCACGTCGTTGCCTCTTATTTTTTCGTTTTAACGGCTACATTCCAAGGTTTCATATTGTTTATATTTTTTATATTAGGAAATAAAAAGACTAGGGATCTTTGGTTGAACAAGTTAAAGATCAGACAGTCTTTGAGAGTGCCGGTTACGACGTCAACTGATACGAATCGAAGTATCGGCATGGCTGCACCGGGCTGGCGAGGAAACACTGCTGAAGGCAAGATTTCTAAGCCTAGATCTTTATCGAACAGTGATAACAGTAGATTCTCCTGACTACAGAGTACTACCAGTTAATGCATTCGAGAAATAAAGTTATGTCTCCCTGTAAACTGCGAGGGAAGGTTCTAAAGTGTCGAATCATTTATCCTCACAGACAAGATGTATCAATTAATTTATTATAATAAGCATTGACTTTTTCTAAAGACTTTTAGTAGTTCCTTATCTATTCGCCTTCACTTGATGAAGGATGTATGATATATTATTATTAGAATTATTACTTCAGGTTTCGATTGAAGTGCTCGTATCCACGTCCCGTACCTACATGATTAGGAAATGGTTTTTATTATTCTCGATAAAATCCAACATTTCTTAAATTGTAGCAAATTGTGGGGATTGTCTTTAATTAATGGATATCTTATTAGTTCCATTTGAAGTAGATATCGGAAATAGCACATAAATTGCAATTTTTCTAACTCACCAGGACTCTGTGATTGATGTCTAAACAAGCACTTGTGTTCGATACACGTGTCTTACAATTTTTTTTGATAAATACTACTTTACTTCTCTAATTAGCCATAATGTTTTACAACAACCAATAACAAGTAGTAAGTGTAAACAAGGCGACTACAGTAGCGCATTGCCATCTTATTGAACCAGAAGAAGTGACTAACAAAATAGCTTCAATAACTTTTCTAAAACAATTTTTGAACAATATAAATATTTCTGACATCTGATAAACAACGCCATCTAGTTTCGAACTAAGCGGAGCCCGCACTACATTAGAAACTATTTAGAAGCTATCGTTTTGCCACATAAGGTGGTTTGAGCCCTTTACATGGTCGACATCTTTGATTTTCCTAGCTTACTGTAGTCTTTCAAGGTTCTGTCACTCCTACTGGACTTAGCGCTGCAGTTGACAGTATAAGTGTCACTATCTAGTCTCCATTTATATATTCGTTAAGTTCAATACTTAAATAGGCTGTTGTCTGCCAAAGAAGTCATTCGATAATGAAAATATAAAATATTGACGATAGGTTGCGATTTCACAGCTAATTTAAAAGATGGCCGATGTGAAGTTAGTTGCAGAAGGTAAGCATGAGTTACCAAATAGTTTAGAATTACTTGTCATATTATTTAAAAAGCAAATGATATGTACCTAGTAATGTTTAAAAGCTAGTAAGCTGTATATAATGTAGCGTATATTGTATTAGAATTTTATTATGAGTGACTAAACGTAAAGTTCATTTATTAAGATATAGAAGATAAAACTCCACGACAGTTGAGACGTAATTGAAAAAGTATAAAATAATATAAATACCTCCTAGTTCTGAAACTTAAATCTTAACATAATTCTACATTTTACTTAATTTAAACAAATTGTGAATATAGTTATTAAAATTAAATTAGGATAATAGGAAATAGTAAAATAAACTATATTTATATACAAGCGCCAAAAAAGCTTTTTAAAAATAGAGTTGATCTCTCGCGGAGTCGGTCCTATAAACAATAGAGTATCAGTTCTTACAGCACTTCCCTACATTCCTATTGGGTACATGAATTAACCCCCCCTCCCCACTTATTAAAATAAAATAACAACAAAACTTTTTATTCTTAGCTTATATGCAAAGGCATTTACACTTTACTACAGTTTTAACATTCATTGATAAGTCAACCAATTCCCTACGTTATTGTCCTCAAAACACTGAAGTTCCTCTTTTACTGTCTTAAACCACTGGGCCTTTTCGGCTCCTTGTAGCTCTTTTTCTAGACTGATGCCCGGTTCCTATATTTAATGAATCGTCATCGTGTTAAAATTTTCTACAACCGACTACGATTCGTAAATACCGTTCCTCAATTTATTTTTTATAGGAACGATTTTAGCTTACGCCCCGTATAATATACTACTAATCGTACCTAGAACGGATCGTTTTTCAAATATAGGAACTGGGCATGAGTCCACTAGCATCACCGAACGGATTAAACTACCTGTAGACTTAATTAAAAACTTAAAATATCCCTTAGGGCTGCCATTAAATGAACTATTGCTTTGCTGTTTTATAGTAACGTGAATAATTGGAGATATTTCATTGCTCTACTTGATTAAGTTGAAAATAGTAATGGCAATCCCGACGTATTCATAGATGGTTGAATATGTTATTGACGTATATATGTCTTTGATAGTCAAATAGAAGGTATAGCTACGCAGATTTCAGAAGATCAACCTCACATAGAAAACCAACCTAAAATATAAATAATCAAGGCGGTATATTATCTCCTATATTATTCTCAATATTTATTAATCTCGTAACCCAACATCTTCAGTGTGCGTATCACCTGTACGCCGATGACTTACAAGTATATACACAGTCGAGTGTTGAGGACATATCTTATGCCATCGAGAAAGTCAACAAAGACTTGGACTTTATTAGGGACTGGTCAGCGAAGTTTGGTTTATCAGTAAATCCAACAAAATGTCAAGTTATCGTCGTAGGGAGGAAACAAATGCTGAATAGGTTGGATATGAAGGTCATCCCACCGGTTGTCTACAATAACCAGACCATACCTTGGTGTGCAGTTGTGAGGAACCTGGGGCTATATATGGACTCAACACTCTATTGGCGAGCTCAGGTTGCACATGTCAGCCAGAAAGTCACTTCGTGTTTACGCGCTTTGTATCGTCTTAAAATTTTTTTTCCCACTAAAACCAAGGCTACGCTTATGCAGTCCCTTATTATTCCCTTGGTCGATTATGGTGATGTGTGTTATTTTGACCTGAATGCAGACCTCCTTAATAAACTAGATCGCCTTCTTAATAACTGCATTCGATTCGTTTTTAATCTTCGCAAGTATGACCATGTGTCTGCTTTACGTTCCCAATTGCAGTGGCTCCCAATTCGACAGCGCCGTAGATTGCGTGCACTCACTTCTCTTTTTTCTTTTCTCAACTCCCCATCTTTACCCGAATACCTCGTACCACACTTCCGTCTACTATGCTCCAATCACGATCGAAACCTTCGGTCAAGAAACAATATGCTTTTCCTATGCCCCCTTCATGCGTCCAACTTTATTAACTCATCCTTCTTTGTGCAGTCAATTCTTCTTTGGAACGCACTCCCAACCGAAATCAGGATATGCACAAGTCGCTTCACGTTCAAGTTGAAAGTAAGGGATCTACTTCGGAATGAATTGGCGGAACAGTCTCTACGATAGTTCTCCGACTGAGTAATTATATTATATTTATGTATGTCTATATTTATGTATTGTGTAGGGTATGTTGTATTTCTATGTATCTATGTAGAAATATCAGTATTTATTTGTATATATTAGTTTTATCCGATACCATCGTATTTAATATTATTATAAAATTAATTATTATATGTCAAATTTACTATTTTGTAATATATATACTACTTACGCACCTACCACATCATATTTTCACATCATCCTGAGGTTGACTGGCAGAGAATGCCATATGGCATTAAGTCCGCCTTTGTGCAAAATGTGCATCAAGCTTGAATAAATAAATAAATAAATAAAATGACAGCGTTCGTGCTGTCGCTGGATGTCCAATGGTCTAGAAGCATCACTAGGCTCCCATAGTGTGGGTCACCATGCTGCATTGTTGCATTGTCTGCATTCGCAATGAGTATAGTTACCACCACTCTAGGATTCTGCTTATGCTTTCCATCAGGCAGAGTAGAGTCATTTTGGCAGGGCCATACATAAAAAAAGGTACATAGTAAAGTGCTACGTTTTTTATCCTCATCTTCATTGTTCGTGGTCGGCTACTAGTAGCCAGTTTTACCTTAATATAACTTTTTTTCACGCACGATTGACATCGGATTGCCGCAACCTTGACGGCGAACTGAATGAATGTTTAACATCTCTCTCTTCAGTTTTTTTTCGGGGCTTTTAAAGTACTTTATCTTTGTTCAATTATGTTTCAACCATTGTGGGGTTCTACTATTTTGTTGTGTACCGAGGGAGAGCCCCGCTTCGCCATGAATGGCTGACTGGAAATGGGCCGCCTCGACCGGAGTGATACCACGGCCTTAGAGAATACCGGTGTAAAATAGCGCTTGTGCTGTGTTTCACCGAGTGAGTGAGGGTACCAGAGGCCCATACCCCAACCCCACCCCCCAACCCCCAAATACCGGCAACGCACTTGTGACGCCTCTGGTGTTGCGGACGTCCATGGGCGGTGGTAATCGTTTACCATCAAGCGATACGTCTCCTCGTTTGCCACATATTCCATAAAAAAAGACATGAAGCCTTAAAGTTACTTTCGTCTTTTGCTTCACGTACCTACATATTTTACGCTCAAACCATAGGCGACGTAATTTTTGTTAATTTTGTTTATGTTTAGGGTTCTACATCAGTACTGTCTACAGGACTACTTAGCGTTCTATCTTATTTAAAGTTCTATTTAGTCGCTAATATAAAATATATTACTACAGCGAACAACGAACTACTGTCGGAACACTTTTCTAAGAACATGCACCAATCAAACCCGAACACTAAACACCGCATCACAATTGAACTAGTAGTTTTGGATATAAAAGGTAACATTTGCACAAACATCCTCTCGCCCCAATAGCTTACACCCTCTTCGTAACCTCGTCAGTATATTATTATCTGTATCGAATATAAATTGCCTTCAAATTGTTTAAATAAACTTATGTATTTTATCTTGTGTAGTGTGTACAATTTATATGAAGCGAATGATTTTATTGATGTCTCCCAGTGAATTTTCAGTAGCAATTATTTCCACTTAAAATCCGTCGGAAATATCTGCGAACCAGGCTTAATGACGTCATGACTAGAGAGTTAATATTTGACTGAACAGTGAAACAATAAACAAGAATGAGATTACGAAAGCAAGAATAATACACGTGCGTCGGCGCTTGGTTAGCTAACGGTACTAGATAGGCGAAGGTGGGGTGATGTGTGTGGAAGAGAGAGATGAAGCGCATTCCAGCCGAGTGCGCAGATATTTCCGACAGGTAGTACCTTTTTAGTGTATGAGGTTGTAAACTATACATTAGGACCATAAATTCTGTCTTATATTAGATTCCTAAGATCCTAAGACTATTAAGATCGAATAATTGATTCAATTATAAGATTTAAAATGTGTTCTAAGTAATTGTATTTGTTTTAGTTTTGTAATTAGATGAGATTAATAAATGATACTGATGAACCAGAAATTCTAAAATATTACACTGAAAACTCTCTTAAACTATATACGATGTCTAAAACAAATATATTTTTTAGGCCCCCAGTTATAAATAGTTAGTAGTATGTATGTTCATGTAAAAAAAATATTGTCATCAAAGCGTACAAAATCATAACAATTATATTTTTTGTGATTAAACTAATGGCAAGCAATTTTTAATGGTTATTCGATGGTTTGATCGATCACCACAGTACAGGGCCTGCAGTACGCACAGTACAGTGCCTGCTGTACGCACAGTACAGTGCCTGCTGTACGCACAGTACATTGCCTGCAGTACGCACAGTACAGTGCATGCTGTACGCACAGTACAGTGCCTGCAGTACGCACAGTACAGTGCCCAACTAGCTCTTTCTACAACAGCTTACGTTTCTCTTCTCTTGTATTGTTGTCAAATATTTTTTTATGACCACGTGATTTAGCGTTGAGAAACGTCATTCCCTTACATTGCTTTGCTAGAAGGGCAAGCACAGTAGTGAATGATACCAAAGTTATACTTCAAATTTTATAAAAAAACGTATCTACGAGTATAATGCAATTGAAAATGAAAATAAAACGCATTTTTCATTTGTTAGTGCGATTATGTTCATTAATATATATATATTATACTTAACGAAATGTTTTTGAGTTTTCTTTAGGTGATAATTAAAATAAATGTGTGAAATTTACTTAATTAAATTTGTGAACCAAAGCTAAATAAATAAAACCGTTATTTAGATAACATTATATAATAATTATTGGATAAGATATATGTATAACATTATAGTACATATTATTACAGTCTATACATTGTTAATTAGTAATACAGAAATAAAAATGTAAATATTTGTAGCAAATACTAGATATAGGTATTAGAGAACAAATATCATTAAATGAGCAGATTTAATTACTTTTTTAATACATATTTTTTATTAGAAAGTTGAAATAGTACCTACGTTTTTTCCATGAAAATATTATCCCATTGACTATTCATTTTCACAGTAGATACTTTGCTATAAGTTAATCTATTTTAGAATATTTATCTCGTTATTAGTAGAATACAAAAGTAAAGATGGCGACAACTGGCGTCGAATATGTATGAACTTTTGATGAAATTAAAATAGCCCATGATACCCGGGTCATTATTACAAATCTATTGACACTTAATTTATCAAAATAGGTTCAAGGGTTTAGTCGCTACGGTAGAACATACAAACGTACATAGATTGCCAAAACTATTGCCCTTTTGGATTCACTTTAGTTGGGTAATTATTTTCTTAAATGTTTTGCTTATAATAAAAATTTAATATTTGAAAAAAGTGAAATACGTGCCTACATATTTTTAAAGACTGGTTGTACCTATTTAAAATGTGACTTATGCCATAAAAACTTTAATTACTGCTATTAATTTACATTATCTTAATTAATTGAAAACTAAGAAATTTCATATTAGTCCGCCTTATTACGTTATTCTGTGTAGCGTGAAAGATTCAAGTCAAAAAGTCCACTCAATTTTATATGCAAAAAAGAGGATACTGAAGTTGTATCTTCCTTCCTAGCCTTCTCCCAAGATTATTTGGGGTCGTCTACTAGTTCCAACTGTTTTACCTGAATATCAGTTGTTCCACGGAGGGATCGGCATCAGACCTCCGCAACCCTGAGGGTGAACTGACTTTGAAGGTAGAAACTAGTTTCAGTATATTTGAGGGCACTGACCTCTCAATAACAATTACCATAGATGTTCATGGCAACCGGGACCGACGACTTTACGTGCTCTCCGAGGCACGGGCGGGTTAACGCCGCCATCTTCCATACTCCGGGCCGGTTAATACGGCTCTCTCTCTACACTTTGGCCCGACTCTTGGCCCGATACTTCTTGATTGGCAGTTGCATAAGTCAGCCGCCAAACCAACGAAGTAGTCTACTGAAAATTCTATCTGAATAATTATTTCAGCTTTCTAATGAAATATTAGTAACATATCCGAGCCTTATATAAAACATAAGTAATTTGTGAGATTGACTTATTTTATAACCTTTCTTATATTCGTAACTTGTTTCCCATTAAACTACGCTACTGTTTCTATAGAGTAATAATATTTCTAAGCACAGACGCATTTACTATTCTATTATTTACATAATAAATTATTTAAGATTTAAACCGATTTTTATATTCAAAACCCTTTCAACATTGAAGTACCTATATTCACAATATGGGGGCACTGTCTTAATATTGAAGTCATCGAGTTACCGTGGGAGAGCCACGCTTCGGCATGAGTGGACCGGCTCGACCGGGGTAATACCACGGTCTCACAGAAAATCGGTGTGAAATAGCGCTTGCGCTGTGTTACACCGAGTGGGTGAGGATATCGGAGGCCCATAAAGCCCGGCAACGCATGATTGTTGCCTCTGATGGTGCGGGTGTCCATGGGCGACGGTAATCGTTCATAATATTTTCACATCATCTTAATAGACTACTGGCCCGTGTTGAAAAATGATGGGTCATTTGAACCACCAGGTGACCTATCTAGAACGATATAAGAGAATAAAATAATAAGATACAGCACTATGCCGTCACTTGTAAGCTGTCCAACTGAGTGCAGGTGAGAATTCAAAAGTACAGGTAGAGTAAGTACATTTTGGTCATATATTTTTGTACGGCATTCTTACCATCGATAGATCCATGAAAAATAATTAAAAAAAAAGTTGCGTGTACTACACTCGTAAGAAGTGAAACTTCTTTATGACGTTATTTTTCAAAAAGTAAATATCATATGTCGACGTAAGGTATAACGACAAAAGACTTACAAACCAGCAATATTCGTGACAATTCTTATTTCAAGTGCAATAAAAGTTAAGGAGCGAGACCTGAGTAAATATTTCGCGATCTGTGGTGTGAATGAAGTAAGTTTGTGGAATGTGATGTGTGTAGTTATTTACATTGTGGACTAAATAAAATAATATTGTTTGTAATGTGATATTTCATTGTAGTATTAATTTGGTCCTGTTTGTGTTTGAAAATGTTTTTTGTTTTATTTTATAAATTTTTTTTGAAGGATTGTATATAACTACTCTCAATAATGATAAAACATTTTATCATGGCCGAAAAACGTCAACGTCCACCATCGATTTACAAGCAGAATTTAAACGATTGTCTCTGAATAAAGTAGAGACTATAAATGACTATTGTTTCAGTTTATAAATAACAGGAAAAAAACTCAAACGTAACTACTCAAAACGGGCCGCAAAATACATTGGAGACATTTACCAATCCCTACTCCGCTGGAGAAAGTATACTACTAAATTGTTTCATATTTTATCTACGATATTTTAATTACTTACCGACAGTGTGTAATGCCCTTGAATATCAAAAATACTCACCGACCCTCATCAAAGCGTAATATCATCCTGAGTTAATCAATATTATGCCACTTGAATTACGCTCGAGTGACTATCTAGGGCTTTCACGATATAAATAAAACTGCCTCCTTTATTGCCAATAGTCTAGCAACCACCGGCCGTCAGTACATAAATAGATGGTTTCCATAGCAACGCCCTATTCGCTAAATAAATTTCGCTTCGTTACCTGTCACCATGACAATGATATTCATTCTTTAACAGTCAGCCGTGTCGATAATACAAAATGTTTTGGGGCATCAGTCCTGCTATTGATTTGCAAGAAGAATACTTACAACGTGGCGATAAAAATGCCTACGAGCTCAACTTCCTCGTCATCGGAGGCTGCGATGGCAGACATCTTCTCAAGACGCTCTCTCAAGCGTATCGTCACAATAGGCGCTACATGAACATATTCGTCGTTGATGGGTGTCCAGAGCTCGTTGCCAGGCAGTTGCTTCTTACATCTATGGCGCTAGAAAAAACTACGAGATGTGGTCTCTTAGAAAAAACAAGACGTTACCTCGAAGTGTATGGGAACCTCCTACTTCGTCCTTCCACATCAAGGTATTTGATTGCAAAAGCTCGTCAGTTAGTTGGCATGGTGACTAATCTTGAGTACATGAACGGTCTTCTACCTTGTGTATCTATAGAACAAATGAAGTATCGGGAACGTGACTATATAGAAAATCTTTTAAACTTTTGGACCACTGGTAATAGTAATCAGTTTAACGCTTGCGAACTATGGGAGCATCGCTTGAGACATAGCCTCGGCACGAGATACGATCACAGATTAGGAGTCTTCGATTGGGATTACCACATGAGATTGAAAGAAATTGCTGCACGTATTTGTTTTCCCGAGTACAAACACTTTAGAGAACACGGTGTATCGTTTACGTGGCTTGAAACTGAAGTCTGCCGTCCAAATGTGAGTTTAGCAGCTGGTGTTTGTAAATGCGGTGACCGATACTTGCACAGGGGATACCTAGGAGATATAGTTACTTCTCCATATATCGGATTTGGATTAGATTGTGAAGATAAGGATATGTTAAAATCATCTCACGGTGTTAACTACAAACGCGCAACAGATATAGCAGAGCGTAACGTCATGAGAATGCTGTACGAACTGGAAAACCGGGACAGTTTTGATGTGAGTGTCATGAACATAGACAATGAAAAGAATTTAGGTATGGTAATATTGAATGATATTGATGCTAAAATATCTGAAAGTGGACCAGAAGCACCTCTACTACTACGTGAAGATCGCGATACTTACTTAAATGTGGATTATGGAAAGTTGCATTTTCTATCTCTATCAGCGTTGGATCATTATCCTCACAAGCCGCAGTTTCAAGGATTATTCCATGGTGTTTATATTGGGCACAACATGATATCCCGCTTAAAGCCAAGTGTGTGGTCCATGGCGAGAGATGATGCTGTTGTACTGATGGAGTCCAGAAAGTATATGGTAGAACTGAAGAGAGAGGAAGTTAAGGCATTTGGAGATCAGATCCACCAAGCTGCGACAGCTGCCCAGTGTGAGAAGATCTGTTCTTTTGATCCGGAAAAAGATGACTTTGCCAAGTTCTTGATCAAACGTAGAAGTCAAAGTATTGATGAGTCTTAATTAGATATATTATATTTTCATTTTGTCTAATCTACATTACCTAAATATGGTTGCTGCTTTCTGTCATACTAGCTTATATCGTAAAGCGAATCTATATGCTGCAACTATTGATTTTGATCCATCATTCAGTACAATATTTACTTAGTACTTAATGTTGTTTTATTTTATTCCTCAGTATTGTAATATTCGTAGCTCCTTTACTTTGAATTAAATACTATCGTGAGATTTCAAACTGTACCATATATTTGGTCTTGATGCTTTCTAGGCTGAATTTTTTTAAGCGTAAAAATATGTAAGTAGACCAGGTTTTTACCATGGTACAAACCAAGTTTTTAATTTATTTGATACAAGCAAGCATATAAAAACTGAATTATCTATAACACCAGACTATTATGAATTTAGCTATACTAATATTATAAAGCTGAAGAGTTTCTTTGTTTGTTTCTTTGAACGCGATAAGCTCAGGAACTGCTTGTCTGATTTGAAAAATTATTTTAGTGTTAGATAGTCCATTTATCGAGGAAGGCTATAGGCTATATATCATCACGCTAATATTAATAGGAGCGGAGCATCAATGAAGAATGTTTCAAAAACGGGGGAAAGTTTTCACGCTACGGGCAATAGAAGTCGCAAACGAGGTTGCGTGGGTCAGCTAGTACTAACTAAAAGCAGTTTTTAAGAATTTTCACTCTAAAATACTGCTAAAGATATTGATAACTAAATATACAATTCAGTGCTAGGCGCTGAATGTGGAAAGTATGAAGTTGACTACGTTTATTAAAAATTGTTGATTCTGATAAATATCCGTTCAATAGTTTTTACTAAGTTTTAAGGTAATAAGTAAACAGCCAGTACCACGCTTGCAACGTGTATTGCCAAAGTAATATTTGAGAAGTTGTCAAATACCACACGGGGCAATACTTTGTGTGATTCACAAATTATTGTTCTGAGTCTCTGGGTGTTCTTTGTGTCCGTTTCATGTATATATGTTTGTAAAGTCCACAGCGACATAGGAATACATTCTGTGCTGTAAACTCCTATGCAGCAGATGTATTAAAAAAAAAAAAAAAAACTAAGTTATTTTACCCTTAGATCATTTGGATGAAATAGTAAGAATAAGGAACAGTAAAACAACGCTTAAAATTTGTGTTCATCTATTTTTTCATTAATAATATGTTACATTCATTTAGTAAATCATATAGCAAATATATTTACAAGGACAAAATCAAACGGAAAAATTACCAACGTCTCAACGTTTTTTTTCGTTTAAAATTCGTATTTTTATAATTACATAATAATATCACTTAACTTTAACATTTCTAAATCAGTATTTTCAGTAGTGTTGAACGGTCTCTACGAATTATCTCGTACCGAAAAAATGTAATATTTGAGCAAGTCGATAATTCATATAACTTGTTCACACGTTATACTTAAAGTACAAAACATTCAATATTCTGTGTTCACAATTGATAACTTCGACATACATGCTACACTGTTACTCGCAACTGTGCTATGTTTCGGTACAACGGGAGAACGAGAGGGTGGGTGAAGGCAACGTCACAGTGTACAGGGAGGAACGTCCGCGGAACGCTCGACGACAGGTGCACAGTGTGACGCTGGAGGGCCTCGTCATAGCACAGTACGGGAAACTCCAATATACGAGTACGTTACGAGAACTCGCGTCAAGAACAGAGCACTACCGTGAGCAATGGCGGTGTTCGGCGCCTTTCCCAATTGACGTTAGAGGCCGGCCGCCTGCGCCTGCGCCTGCCGCCCGGCGCCGCCTGCGCGTGGCGGGCGCGCGCCGCCGCCCGCGCCCGCCACGCGCAGCTACAGAGTATTGCAATCACATCTACCCTGTACGTGTTATACTACTAATATTTACTTATCGTTATAACCAATATCTAGAGAGTAATTTGGAAACGGTAGGGCCTCGCGGCACCAGTGTTCGTCGTACCGGAGCGAGTACTCCACACATTATTATTTATTATTTAACTACTACGAATACATCCGTGGCCGCGCCACCTAACCTAGCGTAAACGCGAATGAAACGATAACTTCTTAAATTGTCACAATAAAATAAACATGAAAACTATAACATGATACTTTAACATACATACATCTCTGCACATGTCAGTGTTGCGTAAATTCGTTAATTGAATACAATAATAATAATAGATATTCTGATAAAATCGAAACATTTAATTTTATTCACCTTAAAGTTTTTAGAATATGTGTACGTTATGGCTAATTACATGAAGTTATTGGTGCACGGTGAGACGAGATCGCCGAATAGTTGTCTATGGGAGCAACAGACCGACAACAACACAACGCACTTAACGACACGGACATAACTAGTGACATTCAACCATGTAACGCTCTCTGTTTGTTTCCTCGGTTCGTCCGGAGTGAGGGACGCGTGTGTGACGAAGTGGAACATGAAGTTGGGCGCATATTCGGAGAGGTGATAACAGTATGAAAGCGATTGAATTCTCTCCGGGGACGGTTGCATCTCGCCCTCCTTCTCACAGCGACGAGACGCGCGGCTCTCGCGTGACTGATCGCGTGATACTCGCGTAACTTGTCGCGTGACACTCGCGTAAAACTTAGATAACTTAAAGTAGGTACAACTACAGCTGTAGAAATGATACACACTAGGACATGAGAGAGGTGACGCGACGTCGAGCTCGCCGTCCTCCCGCTACCACGGGTTACATTAAAGCTTCGCTTATCAATTAGCCCAATTTGTTAATCGCCTATCTAATATGCAAGCTACTTGAGCTTCGTTTGTCGGAAGTGTTGGCGGTCGAGCTCGACGTCTCAGGACCTCGGCACCGTACAACTCGCTTACATCTACGTCGTACAACGATTGTCACTTAAAGTTACTTTAGACATACAACCTGCCGCAACTCCGCCGAGGTGTGCGACTCGAACAGATAGGTTATAAAGCGTATCGATTGAATGAAACGTATAATACGGGAACACGAGAACGGAATAGATGCACCCTCCGGCGGTGCGGCAGCGACACTCCACCGACACTAAACCGACGGTTACTCTAAACGATCATAACTATATTTCAGTCATATCAATTAATATACTGTGCAATTAACATACGTTTTCGTTTTTTTATATGTACAATTTCTATAAATTCTACTTTTATTTATTATATTATTCACAAGCGCGGCGCGACGGGGACCGGCCCTACTCTCCGAGTCACTATCCTTTATTTAGATTATCTACGCGTGAGAAGAATTATTGTGTTCCTTACTAACGGATAAACTATTTGTTTACGTGAGTACCCTAACAGTGCAAACAGAGCTCGATACGGCGAATACTAGTGACCTACGAGTGGGTAGGTGCAGGTCGCGTACGTCGCTCGTGTCGCGCGTGTCCGTGTGTCGCGTGTGCTCTGTGCGTCACGCGTGCGCGGGGTGCGTGGGGTGCGCGGGGTGGCCGGGGGCGGGTGGCGCGGGGCGCGGGGCGCGGGGCGCGGGCCGTCAGTGCTTGTACTCGGGGAAGGCGGCCGGCGCGGGGCCGCGCGGCGCCTCGCTGCTGGAGCTGTCCGCCGGCGACGGGAAGTAGCCGCGCACCGCGCCCGGGGCCGCCACCGCCTCTTCACTCGCCCACCGGGCTAACTGTTGTTGAGCTTGAATAAATTCATCACTAGAAAATGATAGAGAAGAGGAACGGAGAGGCGAGGCGCGGCGCTGTCCCGGCGGAACCCTCTCTGTGCGAGCGCCGCGGGCGGGAGGAGCCCGCCGGTTAGCGCAGGCCGGTGTCAGAGTACATTATGGCTATTTGACTAATATATAGGTCACTCTATGACGCAAAATTTTATACGTTTTGTCTCTTTTATAAAGCGATTCTACCATTTTTATTAAAATTTGAATTTAATTTAAAAAAAGTCTATTTACTACTGTTTAATATTCGTACATTGTAAGTACGCAATACCTTAATCGATTACTATTAGTCGTAAGCAAAGTTTGTGAGTGTGTATTCTAAAGGAATTTTGGAAGGTCCCTGAGGGATGGCCGATCGGAGTAAACGTATCATATCTCACCTCTCGCTGTCGGGCGCGTCGCGAAGTCGCTCCGCGTCTGCGGTCTCGTAGAGCGCGTCGTCGTCGGGCGGCGGGCGCGCGTGCGGCGAGTGCGAGGCGTGCGGCGCGTGCGGCGCGTGGGGCGCGTGCGGCGCCAGCGGGGGGAGCGGCACGGGCACGCCCCCCGCCGCGCCCCCCTCCGCGAACAGCCGCCCGTGGTGCCGCCCGCTGCCGCGGAAGCGCGGGTAGCTGAAACCGGCGTCTTCGCTGCGACCGCGACATCTCCTACACATATCACGTCACCATTTCGTTACAAAATTATGACTTTTGTAAATGCCTGAATCACGTTGATAAAAAAAATGATATTTGAACATGAAAACAATTTTTTACAGGAACTTTTCGACTCTGCAAGTCGTCTGTCGTAAGTCAGTCAAGTCTGGGTGGTATATTTTATTTTCGATCTTAAGTTATATGAAATGTTATAAGTTATTAGAATATGAGTGTTTTAGAAAAACTCACGGTGGAATATCTCCTGGTTCAATTCGATAATGTCTGTCGGCTTCCGTTTCTGACATTCTGATGTCTTCGGAACCTGACGGGCTCATGTGCCTGCTGGAATGATGTTCGAGTTGCCTGATTAGGTCTTCGAGGTTCCTGATCCTGATGGGTCCACACTGTGGTGGTTCGTCTTCCTCGTCATCAGCTCGTCGACGAAGATCGGCTTCATGGATTTTCTCAGCGGACGGAGCTCGCTCTCGCTTATTGTACTCGTACTCTTGAAGCGCGCGAAGATCACCTGATCCACTTGCGCCACCTACGCTCGCGCGTTGTGCGGCTGCAGTCTTTAGAGCCACGATTATATTCTCGTGGTAACCATTTAAATCCTGAAAACGGGAAACAATATTATGGAGTACGTTATTTTTCTATGTGGTCTTATCAGATTTTTCAAGAATTAATACACTAAAATAAAGTGAAGTTGCAGAAATATGAATAAAAAAAATATTCATGAATTGTACAGTAAGCTAAGTTTTATGAACATACCTTAAACTTATATTCCATATCAGCTACGGCTCCCGAAGGCTCCTGACCATCAGACTGTGAACCTGCCTCAAGTTGCTCAGACTGAGAGTCGTCTCCCCATTTGTCCTTGCCATCCACAGCGCCGTAACCATGCTTTTTCAGGATGCCTTTCTCTGGGAGCTTCGCCATTGTATTTGGAGCAACATCTATAAACGCTATATCTTCTTCCCCTGAAACATCAAATTTTGAATTCTCTTTAGTTTGAATGTTTTATATTAATGTTATAGTAAGTTGGGCAGGGGCAGCGATGACGGCTAATTCATCAGTTGGTAGTATTAAAATGAGTAGCAACAAACAACTAAATATTTTATCGATACTAGTTCCATGATTAGGGCTCATGTTTAAGCCAATGTAACACTCTACTGCTAATTTGACGCTATCTAACAGTATTCCAATATTTTCGACAGTGACAAATACAATTTAACAATAAATTATAGAGTTTGTACTAATTTTGAACATCTGAAAAGTTTATAACATCAGTTAATAAATTTTTTAGACATGTGATTTACACTTTCCAAAAGCAATATTTTACATATCACTAAAAAATGGTAACATTACAAGCAAAATGCGTAAACTTTGGAGTAAATGGGTGAAATTACTCCACGAAACATCTTTACCAATACTTATCCATGACAATTACTTTTGTATTTGCTCCGTGGTAACAACATACGTTTTGTGTTCATAATTTTTTGTTGCACTAAAATAATTTAAAGGGTAATTATTATGTTATAATAGGTGTAAAAATGAATAATAAACTCACCTGAACCTATTGGTTCGTCTTCGCTGCCAGAATGTATCCGTTTTGGTTTGTGATCTCTGTAACAGATGAAAACACACATTTAGAACTTTCAATACTGTTGATGTTGAAATAGTTTTGTTATTATCAAGTCGAAGATATAAATTTAGATTAAATTGCTAGCAATCGGTTATATATGTCGGCGAAGGATTTTCATTAATATTGAACCATTTTAACTGATGGCAAACTATAGGAATGTTGTCTATGCTATGTCTAGAGACACGAGATTTGGTAATTATTCCTCAAAAAGTTTTAAGTACTTTTTTATGGTGTTCTTTTTGTGTCACTAGAGAATGTTTAATTAGATAGCAATAAATCTTATAATACTTATATATTAATGAATAATATTAATAATTGAACTTAAAAAATCACCTGAATAATAAGTATATTGTTTTTAATGATATATGGGTATTGGAGTTAAGACACAATTTGCAAATCTAGAGATTTACTTGTCAATGGAATACGGTCATAATTATTCAATAGTTTAAATACCACAATAAACCAGACTAGGAGAAAACACATGTTTGGAAACGTTTGTATCGAATTACGCATAAGCTGAAATCATTTGTTTGGCACTGAAATAATAACATCGTCATAACTATATGATTTGAAAATAATTCTTTCTATAATTAAGTATCAAATAGATAATAATAAATAGTCAGGACGATATAATATAGATTTTTTCGTAGTCTAGTAAATTTTTTATGGGACTTTAGGATCCGCCGCTAAGCCCCACATAATACCTCATGTTTTTACATCACACTGAAACATTTGTCATGCCCATCGTAACAAGAGCCACATACACGACATACACGTTCGTGCACACACACACATGCTTACATTGAGCGTTATATAAAGTGATTACCGTTCCCTTTCCCCATATTTGGGTAATAATTTAAACAACTTACGAATATCTTCCCGAGCTGCTGGAGCTTGACATATGGTTGCCATGTCGGAAGATCACACGTTGAGAGTCTCCACGGCTGGATACAACAGAACTTTTAAAATATAATATAATTTTATACGAAATAGTTCTATAAGTATTTTACTTCTGTATATAATTTTTATCCATGTGATTATATATTTTTTATTGATGATATAATACAGTATTACAGATAGTATTGTTAAGGTAAATTTAATGGTAAAATAGTCATGATGAGAGGTTCGAATAAAAAGTTACATGATTTTACTGGCGTGGTTATCGTAGAGTTGTTGGACTAGTTTCGGACCCTATTCCTAAGGAGTTGTTGTATGTTGTAAAAAAGACAACTCCCACATTAGGAATAAACATCCTGTGTCGTGGGGGACTTTACAGACATACATGAAACGGACACAAAGAACATCCAGACTCGGGACAACAATTCGTGGATCACACAAAGTGTTGTAGGTACCGCGTGGGATTTGAACCCACGACACTTGGCGCAGTAGCAAGCGGCATGGCGACCGCTGACACCACTCGGCCAACCGTGCAGTCTGGAGTGGAGTGAAGTTGATGTCCAAGTAACAGGCGTCAGTTGAATGTTAAGCTCTCGGTATATGGCCGTCCTCTGTAAGGGCGCTTTGTTACAAGTTGTTATGGTTATTTTGCATGCACCCTGTGCTCACCATACCGGTAGTGATTTTTTTTTTGCGGCCACGGCTGCTTAATGGAGCTTAGCCAACTACGCAAGAGATATTATAGTGCACAAGTGTATGGGCAAACACAGATGCACTCTCTGTTCCCTCACTTTCATAATCTGATGGGACGGTTAACCGACACGATCGGGGAGAGATGAGGCGCAGGTCCGATAGCTTTACGTGCTCTCCGAGGCACGGGGGTTCAGACCCCAACTTACAAACTCCGAGCTATTATTAAGTATTTATATATTCAGAAAACTCAATAACACTATTGGGCCGGCCCGGGATTCGAACCCGAGACCTCTTGATCGGCAGTCGCATACGTCAACCGCTAGACCAACGAGGTAGTTCCAGATACCAGTGACATATTAGTTACGACACTGTCCCAAAACTAGAGAACCATAATCATAGTATTTTCTTAAATCGTTTTCCCACATAGTGATTTAAACGACAGCCCAAAAATCCAATTTGTTCAGGCGCTTGGAATTAACATTTCCCTTCTATTCAGCACTCATGTGAAAATTATAAAACTGCATTGTAGAGATTATAAAACTGCATTGTTAAAATAGGAGATATCGAACACACGTGTTTCGATTTTGAAATACTTTTTTTGAATGACGAATATTAATAATATTTACAAGTTATACCTAGATATGTGGATGACTTGCCAAAATGCTAAAAATGATATATTACGTACAAATTCGAAAAGCCTCTAGTTAATGTTAATGTATGGCTGCTTCCGATAAACTAAATTGAAATGTATTTGACATAACACTCGGTATTATTCGTTTTGAAAATAAATATTTCTATCAAAGAATTAGAGTGCAAAGTGTAGCTATGTGCTGTCTTTTTTATTTCTATATAAAAAAAAGGAAAATCAAAAAAGCGTGTCACTTGTGGGAGTGCACTCTCATTCAATAAAAACAAACCAAAATTGCAAAATCTGCTTAAAGATCTGCTCTAGTCCTAAGCACTTTGGGACTGAAGCATTGTGAGCTAAAAGCGAAAATCGTGTGAGCAGAAAAAAACAGCAGTGCGCAGTCATATCCACGCGAAGCTTTGACATACCTTAAAAGATTTCTGAGTAGACGAGTTCCGTTTAAAAGAGGAAAGAAAATTTAATTTTGAGGATAAGACTTGGCGTAGTTATCCGTTACAATTAAGCTTACTTTAAAAAAAACGTTAAGTAAATTTCAATAAAGTGTTTTTTTAAATAAAAAACTGTACATGTTAAGACTTTGTTTTAGCTGTTCCATTTGACAAGTTGAATATAGCAATTTTACGGGTAACTGCTCTTTCATTTAAACGGTTGTAAAATTAATTACAGAAAATTTAATTATGCAGTTTAATATGGAAAATAAAGAACATTTACATTTACAATTTAGGTATTTTAATTTACCAATATTTTATGATAATAGACACCAAGATTGTACAAGAAATAGGTATTAGTGATTAGACGTTCATCAATGAACTTAAAATTGTCAATGTTTGACATAAAAAAATCACAATCTTGAATTTCCAAGAAGATTTTTAGAATTCGAAAGAACATAGCAAGCTCTTTTCCAATTACGTCACTGACAATTTCATTTTCTCTGAACGCCTTAAGTTTACAAAACCTACCTAAACGCATTATTGAAGGAATGCTTTCCTCCAGCATCCGAGATGTCTTCCTGAGAATTGTTGGACGTGGTAGATCCAGCTGTGAAGTTCTTGATCATAGGTTTGTTGTTGGTGGTGTAAGCCTGGTTGTATTTACTGCGCGCCGTACTCTTTCTCCTGGTGCAGGCGTGGCGTGGGAACGCACACTCAGATCAATCGATAAAGTTTACCAGAGTGTGTACGGCGGTCGGACAACTGGTGCTGTCGACCATGGACAAGGAACAATAGGGGATTCACCATCAACAATAGCATTTTTAACCAACTGTTCCAATTTTAAAATATTGAAAGCAAAATTATTAATAAAAAAAATTTGAAGTAATAAAAGGTACATTTAGTCCTCTATTGTTCCTCAAAAGTTGAAATGTTGATTTGACTGGTGCTTTTGGATATTACAGATAAAATTCTTTAATTAAATTTTAGAATTGGACTAGATCAAACTTTTCGTTTCATTCCTCATGGGAATTGATGTCACATGGAAATTACATCAAGAGATCGATCTTAGCTTAATGATAGTTAGAATCCTTCCAGTAAAGAACTTTAGCATTTGTTTAGTATCATGCCAAGACTAGTGTTTTAAAAATATGAACTGTTTTGCTGGAAGGGTCCCGTCGGTCTTATATGTAACATTAGGCGTTGCTAACTAGATAGACAGCTGCTTGAAAGAAGAATCCGTGCATCGCACATTCGCTTCTCGTGCAAAAGTTAATAGAATTTAGTGATAGTGGTAGTGATTGGTGACGAGAGTCGAGCGATCTATATCTTCTCCGGTCTCATACAAGTGCACAGTACATACCTCGGTGTGGCTCGTCACCACGTACCGTCTAGCGTGTCGTCGGAGTAAGTCGCGATACTGATACAGATCATGTAGTCGATACGTAGGAAGATATAGACGCGAGCGGCGGCCGGGTCACGGTCGCGGTCGCGGGCGCCCGGCCGTGCCGCTCCGACCAAGAAAGGAAACGAAAACGAGTCACAGTTCACATAAGCCAATGCATACATCCAAGAGCCCAGAATCTTAAGGGTTTGAGTCGAGGTGTCTCGAGTACAACGAGGAAAGCCTTGTCGGCATGCAGCGAGGCGGCCGGACAGGACGGTGCGCGCGCGTGTGTTTGTGTGTGTGTGCGTGACGTCACTCGACGTCACTAGCGGCGGTGGCACGCCGGCCCGGCCGCCGACGCGGACACAGAACCACAGATCAAATGCAGTTGTGGCGCGACGACTCTAGCCGACGCGCCACCCGCCAACTCTAACTCTACGACCACAAAGTAAACGACATAAAAAACGTATGTCCAAAGGATAAAATAAAAATAAATAAAAACCAATCGCCGACGTAAAAACCAACAGAAACACCAACGCTAACGTCTAAAATAAACATACAAGTAATACGAAGGTGACGATTTAAATTTCTTCTTAAAGACTACCTTTGGTCTGTTTTCTGCTCACTAACCTTAGGCACAGGGAGAAGTTTTTGTGTACTACGACTGACCTGTAGCAGAGAGCGCTCAGGGCAAATACTATGAATACCCCCCCTACCACAGACATGAGCACCGCCACGAGGAAAACCGTGTTCGAGCCGTGGTAGTTCTCTGCGCCCAAACAGAAGGGTGTGAGTGGCGGCCGGCGCACTCGGTGACGTCACGAGCGTGCGCGTGACGTCAGCGAGGGCAAGCGGCCGGCGCCGGCGCCGCGGCGGGGCTCGCGGTCGGCGTGACACGACACGACACGACAAGGACACGACACGACAGGCACGAGCGACAGACACAGTGCAATGACAACACCGATGTTACCGGCCGTTACCTGAAGCAGTACGCCATCCAGGCGAACCCCACGAACACGGACAGCACGACCGCGAGCAACAATATCACCATGTTCATGGTGCTCATCTTATTCCCCTCGTGCTCACCTGCAAGAGAGGGGTCCCGCGCGTTAGTGCGCCGGCACCGCCCGCTGCCTAACGCCTATCCGAGCATTGCCTCTACGACTAATAACCAAATCTCACGGAACGCGGGCTAACGTGCGACTATTGTAAGCTGACATACATCTTTTACCAACGTTTAGTATTTTTATGGCTAAATTGATTTAGTTTGACTTGTGTAAGTAGTGTCACTGTCAACCTACATTAGACACACAGGTGTATTGATATGATTAATGAATATTCAAGTTTTATGTGGTGCGACGCGATATAGTGTTACACTTTTGGAAAGCGTAATTTTGAAAAGCAGTGCTCGGAATCTTTTTTACAATTTATTTAATGTAGGGGGAATATTAATAGGTACAGTACAAACACCTGAAAACATAAAAATCAATTATAATAGAAATATTAAAATTATATAAGTGGATGTAGAAGAAAATACCAGTTAAACAATATAACAATAGAAAAATTGTGGAAAGTTTTCATATTTTTTTTAAATGTTATTGTGCTAAATCTGTTCCTGTAATCTATCAACGGATAACGTGACTTATTCATGAGATAAAAATGTATGTATTTACGAGTCATTGTCATGAAAACTTTCCTATATCAAAAATATAAAAGGGTGACAGCCTAGCTAGGTTTAAAGGTACCAATCGCACAACTGTCCCAGACAGATCCAGAATTGGGGCTTTTCTCCGGACTCCACCTGGGGCCTAATGTTATATTAATTTTTTATTATTTCTACTTTTCAAATGTTAATTTTGTCATGATTAGAATTAGCTTTTTACTAAAAAAATGCGTTGGTAACCCTAAAGCTGTTAGTGGATTTCACTTTTGACATATTTTACTGTAGATACATTTAATTTCAGTCGACAGAGGTCCAATTATGTATGGATCACTGAACAAAAATACCTCGTATTATAAAAAAGACATTGTGATAGACCTTTTGAAAACTTTAGTATTAGAGTTAGTTCGTTTTATGACCTACATCTACTGAATATAAACATTTCTACAGATATATATACAGGGTCTGTCGTAAATAATGGATAAGTCGTAAACTGGAGTTGGTCCGGCTATGAGACTATTAGAAAATCGTATCTTTTTGCCAGGGTTTCTAACCGTATGGAAATGGCGTAGACTTTTATGTTTTTTTATAAATTTCGCTACTCTTTGCATTCATTCCGTTGCCATTTCGTTAAATTTAGGTATTTCTGTGTCATTTTTTTTGTATTATAGTCTTGAAGATGTGTATTATTTAGTTTTAGTACTGTTTTAGGCGTTTTTAACGTTGGTCATTTTCAAAATTGTCATTTTAAGATTTTTTATGTTTTTGTTTTACTTAGGGTCAACTTTTGATCATTTACTGTGTAAAAAAAAAGTACGGCGCTATAGCTGCCCATGATCTTAATAAATTATCTAGTATGTGTAGATTCTAAAAAGGTATAACAATGCATACTTCACAAGTAATATTAAGCTACATGAGCGAGATCAATATCAAGGTGAGAAAATATTTTTTTCATGTAATGTTGTAAATGGTTATAAAACTTCGTCATAATGATTTATTTCTGCCAAGATTCTTTACACAAACACTATGGGGCCACTATTAAGGATATTCAAAGAAAACTAGGTAGTTTTTTGTCAAAAAAATTTCATGCCTCCTCATTTCATAAAGGTGTTTAATTTTAAAATTGATGTGCTCTAATAGTTACATGCGACAAACATGTTACAAGTTTATTCGTAAAAAGGATCATCAGGTAAAAAAATGAACAAAGACAGCAATACAAAGGGTCTCCCCGCGTGAAAAGGACATTGTTACTAGGCACACTGCATGATGCACCGTCCCTTTCACACTCACGATGTGTGAAAAGGTTAGCATGCGTTTAGCTAGGGCGCACTCCTGATACATCTCTCAGTGTGATTTTGACCATCGCATGTGCTCTCGTTTTCATTACTGTCGTCAATTTGTTACTGCTTTCTAATATCGGACTTAGATTTTCTTTGTGATTTGGACTTGTTAACCTGGTGATATTGACAACTCAGCTCTCATTTATGGGCATCGTGTTGTGCTATCGATTGCACGTGTTATTTTGGAAAATTTTGTATATCATGCCTCAACAATACACGCCGGCCGAATACGTAAACATGCATTACATTTATGGTTTATGTGATGGCAACGCCAATAGAGCTGCTAGAGTTTATCGGGAAAAATATCCAAATGCCCGGCAAATGCAAATGTTGAATAAATATTTTTACGTACTAAAACAACCTAGTTTTCTTTTAAATATCCTTAATAGTGACCCCATAGTGTTTTCGTAAAGAATCTTGGCAGAAATAAATCATTATGACGAAGTTTTATAACCATTTACAACATTACATGAAAAAAATATTTTCTCACCTTGATATTGATCTCGCTCATGTAGCTTAATATTACTTGTGAAGTATGCATTGTTATACCTTTTTAGAATCTACACATACTAGATAATTTATTAAGATCATGGGCAGCTATAGCGCCGTACTTTTTTTTACACAGTAAATGATCAAAAGTTGACCCTAAGTAAAACAAAAACATAAAAAATCTTAAAATGACAATTTTGAAAATGACCAACGTTAAAAACGCCTAAAACAGTACTAAAACTAAATAATACACATCTTCAAGACTATAATACAAAAAAAATGACACAGAAATACCTAAATTTAACGAAATGGCAACGGAATGAATGCAAAGAGTAGCGAAATTTATAAAAAAACATAAAAGTCTACGCCATTTCCATACGGTTAGAAACCCTGGCAAAAAGATACGATTTTCTAATAGTCTCATAGCCGGACCAACTCCAGTTTACGACTTATCCATTATTTACGACAGACCCTGTATATATAAAACAATATTCCTCAAATTAAATGGTGGATACGTCATATCTTAACCGGCTGCGACTCACCATACGGTGTTTCCTTCTTGGTCATGTTGTAAGCCGCTTTGGTGGTATTTTCAGGGGTGTACGGGGTTGGTGAGGGTGGCAGAGCGTCATGATGTGAACAGTCCGGCCCAGTCCAGCCGCGATTGCACACACATTTGTTAAGATTCGAGCACACCTAGAATTATCAAAATTGCAAGTTTAATACGAATAAATAAATATATTTTGTATTTTTCTGTTGTCAGACACGTCAAACGTATGAAAATGTAATAGGTAGTTATATAACACACTTATTTATCTCGTGAATATCATAAGAGCTGACTAAAGAATCTAACTATCCAAACCAGGATAACAGGACGGGGACAGGTAGTCTGGCCTTTGAGGTATAGAAGACCAAAATTGCTTACGCCCTTTCTAACAGCGGACGTTGCTTTATTAAAGGTTGTTTAATATGATAAAGTGCGAACACGGTAATCTACTAATCTCAATGTGGCTATTTCAAGCCAATTTATTACCTATTTGCCACTTCCACCAAACTTATAAGAATTACCTTTAAATAATTATGTCAAAAAAAGATATCTTGTAACATAGGTGTATCATAGATAGTTTATTTTTTTTATTTGAGAGCCACGCTTCGGCATGAATGGATCGGCTCAACCGGATTAATACCACGGACTCACAGAAAATCGGTGTGAAATAGCGCTTGCGCTGTGTTTTACCGAGTGAGTAAGGATACCGGAGGCCTATACCCCAACCCGTCCCCCCATCGCCCTTCCCTTCCCCCAAAGACCGGCAACGCATTTGTGACGCCTCTAGTGTTGCGGGTGTCCATGGGCGGCGGTAATCGCTTACCAATAAAAAAATATATATATTAAAAACTTGACAGTAAAACACTTTTCTTTCTTAAACCTCTTGAAACTGATGATCATACAAATCATCCTCACATATAAAATGTTCTTGAAATAACGGGTTTAACTAAAGCCATTTCGTGGCACAAACGGATCTGTAACTCGGAACTAGAATTATCGAATCAATTCCGGACTTAGACAAGTTTTAGCGATATTAAGGAAATTAATTTCGTACTGAAATCGATTCGTATTACCTAACGGCCACAAATTGGAAGCTGGAGCTGGTACTATTGTTAACTCGCTCGGTTTCGTAAGTGAGAAGCTTATGGGATTATTGGAACATGCGAATTGATTATGGTTATTCGGGCCCATGTGTATAAGTGTGTGGACAAGTAGTGACTGTATATTTTGAGATGAAAAATTGTTGGTCTCGCTAAGTGAAACTAAAATGAAACAACGTTCATAGTTTGATTGTTATAGGTGCACATACATAATTACATATTATAACTAGCTGACCCGACAAACGTTGCTTTGCCATAAAAAGGAATATCTATTTTAGGGGTGGGTCAACAAAAATCACGATGGAAAAATAGGGGTTGATCGTAGAGGGTTGCAAATTCAGGGTAGTATGTATTTTATAATGTTGTATCATAAAAAAATTAAAGTTAATGTAAAAATAAAAAATAAAATTTTGTGGTGGACTACCCTTACATTTAGGGGGATGAAAAATAAACGTTGGCCGATTCTCAGACCTACCTAAAATGCTCACGCAATTTCATGAAAATCGGTCTAGCCGTTTTGGAGGAGTATGGAAACTTGTGACACGAGAATTTTATAAATAAGAAGAAGATAGGTGATGGTGAGTTCACTTGCTTAATTTTAAATTAAGTTTCTGCATAAGAGGTATTCTTGACTCTTTTTATCTTCTTCTGCAATAGTGAACGTTTTAATGTTATTTTTATTCCGCCAAAATAATCGTTTTCTATAAATTGAGTTTGAATCAGACATGTATTGCTGATAAAAGGAACTAGAAAAAACCTTTTGTAATGTTGTATATTGCGCCAACTACAAAGAAATTGTCAAAAGACAGGAAGAAAAAAGACAATATGACAATACTAATCTATAATATTAGTCTGGCCATAAATACTGTTCTAAAAAAAACAAAATACTACTTTTGAATTTGGAATCTGCAATTTTTATAAGATTGTACATTGTGTATTCTTGTTATAAAATTATTCCGCGCCCATATATTGTAAAATATTTTGTGATATTAAAATGGAGTGGGATGATAAAAAGAACCGAACCGCTGTGATTGCATTACATATAGTAGGTATGGAGACAAATACAATTTTTAAAATCCTCCATATGTTTGTGTACCTAATGGTTTTATATTATTGTATGAAACTTGTTAGTTTAAATAGATTAATATAAAACCATTAGGTATATTATTACTATTACAATTACGAACAATAAAAAAAAATTGTGACAATATTTATGGCAAGACTAAGCATATATTAGGATCGTCATGGTGTCTTTTTTCTTACTATTGACCGTTCTAGGAAATAATTATTACACATAAATATATACTTAAGTAATTTTCCCATTACAAATTATGTGTTTTCAAATAAAACATACAACAATAAAGTCCTTTTATATGCGAACAATAACGTGAACAACAGATTTTAAAAGAAAAACAGACGGACCATCAAGTGGTCCTAACATGCTTCTAATTTTACTTTGAAGATACGGAATCCCAAAAGCAATTTGTCCTACTGTCCTAGTAGTACATTAAACCCTTTCACATAAATTCAAAGAACCAACTCACAACGAATTATCGTGAAATCTCGAATTGCCGTAACAATAAGTCAGTTTAAGTTCTCAGTAATTTCCAAATGAAGCTAACAAATTAAAAGTGAATTGACGTCGAGTTCCAGCGGTAATTCAATTCTACGTGGATTGAGTTTGGACACAAATTGTCGACGAATCTGATGCTCCACCGAACGGAGCTAAAGGCCGATGGATGGACAATTATTAAACTGTACACTACCTCATATTTATTCATGTTATTAAAAGTTTATTAGTTTTTTTTGTTCGATCATTTTGAGGGCTACTGGTTTGTGTTGCATTGTGATAATTTATTTGTTTTTGGTCGAGTGGTTATTGATCTGGAGTACTAGAACAGAAGTTGTGAGTTTGATTCAGAATAAATAATCGTGTGCTGTGACTTGATATCAGCTGTTACAAGTAGGCACGTATGTGTCACCGAGTTCGAATTTAAACAAATTAGAAAAGTCCATAGACAAAATTCGCCAATTATTTGCTACCACTGTGCACTTGTTTGCTGTCGATGATGTATTATAATTATAATGACTAGACATGTTAGGTTTAGTTAGATTAGTCTGAATTCAAGTCATAAATAAACAATTAAATGCTAAAATTACAGTCGGCAATGATAGATTTGCCAAAGAAAGCCTAAAGCTAATATTGATCTTTTAGTAATAAAAAGAATTCAACTACTCGAAAATATGTTCGTTTTCGCTGTCGCTATGTGTAATATGCTTCAGTATTTACACATAAGTAAAGTACATGTCATATTGACTGCCTCGGTGGCTTGAGGTCTAGGGTTCGATTCCCGGGTCGGACCAAATGTTTATATGATCTGCAAATATTTGTTTCGGAGTATGGGTGTTTTCTATGTATAATATGTATGTATTTATGAAAAAAAAGTATATAAGTATTTATATCAGTTGTCTAGTACCCATAACACAAGCTCTGCTTAGCTTGGGACTAGATGGCGGTGTGTGTTAGATGTCCGGAATATTTATTTATTTATTTATTGTGAGTCTAAAATATAGCTAACAAGCACATCATCATAATGATGAAAGTTGTCAAGTCTAGCTTAGCAATTTAACAATGTAAAAAAGAATATCATACTCACTATAAAAACTTTACTTTAATTTCTAAATAAAGCTTACTTCTCTATAATCATATTGTACAAACAAGTTTACCTAAGCATAATTACGAACTACATTCTGGAACAATGAAAGCATGTGACGTATTCTCCACTGTATTAAACAGTGAGTCTTGTGCGCGGAGTCCGGAGTTAGTATTTAAACTATTTACGTGCTTAGCTCAACTATTCGGAGGTCGTAATACAATTCGTGGCACCGGCTCTGCGACCAATCCGATTTGGACGAGAGTTTCCCCAGCACCCGACACACACAGATTTAGTTAAGGCGTCACCGGCATGCCAGGATTTTGAGAATTTATGCAGTTATATTTTGAATTTGAAATCTCGCTTTTGAAGAAATATGAATGGACTTGAGCGATTGGCATATACACGAGTGTTGTATATTATGTATCTGTATTATTACAGCTAATAAAATAAATTTTTCTTTTAGTTTGATTTAGTGGAAATAGGCCTATACAACTGCACGCCACTCCTATTTCCAGCAATGGAATACGATAGACTTGAAATGTTTTTTTTTTATTATATAGGGGGCAAACGAGCAGACGTACCACCTGATGGTAAGCGACCACCGCCGCCCATGGACACCCGCAACAGTAGAGGCGTCACAAGTGCGTTGCCGGCCTTTTAGGAAGGAGTACGCTCTTTTCTTGAAGGTTTGTAGTTTGTTTGTTTAAAAAAGTAAGTTTGTTAATTTGGCTAGTATTTTTTTTAGAGATACAAAACCGATCCTATCGTTTTGCCATTAATAGGGTAACCCTCTAACGTGCGCCCAAGGATAGTTACATGGGCCATTAACGACAGGAGATAACTTAAGTCTCCTAAAATACGCAACAGATGTCACCTACGTAATATTTAAAGGAAAGGTAATATACCTATTTGTATATCTGTAAAAGAAGGCTGTTGATTACTTATTGCAAATATCTGGTTTGTCGGGTTATTTTAGTAATTATGATGGGATTGATGTGATGGATGATTTATGTTATATTTTTTCAGTAGTACTGTCGGAATTAACACTGGTAATGAGCCTAATAACTTATTGTGATTTCGTCAAGATGGTTTGACAAGACTGACTAGTATGATGTTTTATACTTGTGTGTAGATATGTTCACTACTTTGAAACTGTAATTAAAAAATCGTCCACTATTAAAGCGAAACAAAATCATTTTTTAATTAAAGATTAACAGTATGAAATAAATTTTGTATGACGCTTTTTAAATTAGCTGCATAACATGTGGCTTGCAGGATTTATGTGAATTAAAATTCGCCGTGCATACAGAGATAGGAGGAGGTGTTAACGAAAGTCGGTGTGGCGCGGTGCGGCGTCGACATTTTAACAAATTCAGTGCACCCTGCTAATTACCAAAGTGTCCAAAGGTATCTTCTGTAGACTTAAAAGGCAAGATGACGCGATAAACGTAAAAAATATTAAATACGGCACGAAACCTAATTATCCTGTGAAACTTTGTATTAATAGTAGGTAAGCTAAAGGTAAAACCCGCGTCCAATCTTTTTTCTTTTTTATTGAATAGGGGACAAACGAGCACCTGATGGTAAGCAATAACCGTCGCCCATGGACACCCGCAACACCAGAAGCGTCACAGACGGCGACTTTTGGAGTTTAAGAGGAGGGGTTGGAGTGTGGGTCTCTGGTATCCTCACTCTCTCGGTGAAACACAGCGCAAGCGCTATTTCACACCGGTTTTCAGTGAGGCCGTGGTATTACTCCGGTCGAGTCAGACCACTCATGCCAAAGCGTAGCTCTCCCACGGTATATTAAATTTTTAACAATCAGAAATTTTTCCGTTTCTACCAGCAAAAGGTCATGTCATGTAAATATTTTATTGTTAGAATTCGTCATTTAAATATTAATATGTCAAGCAAAAACTTTGTACTTCTTTTTTCGAATTATGCGAACGCAGGAGGAATGCACAAAGTTAAAAAACAAAATAAAAAAAAATAAAAAAAACTATGATCGCATTTCGACAGCTAGGCGACCACTAGTTTGATTAAATGTTAATAATAATAATGAAATGATGTTGACGTTCGAATCAAACTTAGTTGCATTAAACGAAAAGTTTATATTTATACAATGATATAACACTACACATACACACCAGTACGATCTCGATATCTCTGTCAAAGTTACATTGCGAATCGAAATCAACAAATTGACGATTATCTGTAAGGGTCATTATCCAATGCTCGCTAACCTGTCGCAACTTGTAACGAATCATTAGGAAAAGCGTACATGGTACAAGTTATAATTAACGAGGTCCAAACTGTAAGATAGAGCCAATTAAATGATATTGAATTAAAAACTTTGCACAGTTTCTGATCGCATTAATCCTACTTTATACTTCGCTCTCCACTTTATCGTAACTACATAATGGATTCCTAATATTAGGTATATTAAAATGAAAGGTTTTGAAATTATTTATTCGATTTATATTCATACTAATTTTATAAATTTTAAAGTGACTCTTGTCTGTCTGTTACGCTTTCCCGGCTAAACCGTTACACCGATTTGGATGAAATTTGGCATGGAGATACTCTGATTCTTGAGGAAGGACATAAGGATATAGGTTTTTACTGCGTCAAAACACACGCGGGCGATGCCGCGGCAAGAGCTAGTTTGTCTTTATAACGGTATACTTCTTAATTAGCAAAAACGGCTAGTCCCTTCAAAAGGAATATTTTTTTGCTCGACAACGACAAAGTCCAAAAAAAGGGTAATAGGTTTCACAGTGTATGTAGATATGGTCCACTGTGGCGCCTAAACTACTCGTATCAACAGATTCGTTAAAATGGATCGACTGACATAGGCTATGTAAAATAAAACAAGCCAAGTGCGAGTACAGTACAAACCTGTAGCTAACTAAAAATTTTATGCTTTTCGTAATTTTTCCTTTATCTGTGTTATGAGACGTTGCTTTGTATCAAATTTGAAGATTCCGAGTTAACGAGAAGTGCCCTGTAGGTTTTGATTCCCTCGCGGGTATCAAAAATTTGTAACGGCTGTATTTTGATTGCGTTGGCTTAGAAATTTAATAAAATTATTTGATATAAATTTCAGCTTGATAGGCACGCCTCCACGCGTTTCTAAGAAAAAGGGTTTGACAGACAGACAGATGGACAACAAAGTGATCCTATAAGGGTTCCGTTTTTTCCCTTTTGGGGTACGGAATCATAAACATGCAGTTGGGTTATAGGTTTTTGGTTCTTCAGTAACTAATTTTCAGTTTATTTTAAAATTGAAGGACCATTGCCTTATACACTATAGTACATGTGTACCTTTCCCCAAATAATTACATTAATTACTTACACATGTTTATCAAAGCGTTTCGCCTTACTCAGCACGGCAATGAAATTAATCACTTGGCATTTATTACGCAAGTACGATTGGAATACTCTACGAGTGGGCAGTGCGAGATATAAATATAGGAGTGCCTTTAATGTATGTTATTAATAATGTGCCTATTTCTTCTTATTTTTCATCGTCGACTGCTTAACATAGACCTCGTGTTCCTCCCAGATTGGTCTAACTGTAAGCGTATGCGACTAACGATAAAAAGATCTCCGGTTCTATACCAGGGTCAGGCCAAAAAAGTGTCATTGAGATTTTTGATTATAGAAATGCTTAAACACAGCCCGATGTTTACAAGTTGGGGTCTTAGATTCCCGTTAGTATTGTGCCTGATCTCTCCCCGTGTCGGATAGCCGTCACGTTGGATTGGGACAGTGAGGAAACAGAGATTTAAACAGGGTATTATAATATCTCCTGCGTTTTTTTAGCTAAGTAAGCTAGTAAGATTAGCCAACTGGCTAATCTTTGTCGAGAGTGGACGCTGTGGCTGAAATCGGCTAGGTTAAGTACATCACAATCATCTTTCCCAGGGTCATTGGGTTCCGTTAATATCGTTTTGTGACAAACGAAGAAACGGTGTTCTGTGAGGCCATGGTATCTTGTATTATTTTATAAACTTCCAAAAGTCAAATTATGGTTGTATTTCTAAAATAATTCACTACGCTGTTGTATTATAAATGTTTAAAATTTTTACACTGTTTTGTTTCGGTAAAAGTGGAATTTTCATTGTTGAACTTTCTGTAACAGAATAATTCAAGGCATGCACTGAACACGTGTAGGTGTTTGTAGTCATTTTTATTTATTTCCTTTATTTAAATCTAGCTGCACCTCGAGGTGCAGCTAAATTTAAGCGATTAAAAACGCTAAAAAAAACACCGCACGCATCGTGGGACGAAACTAGTCTACAATAAAAGTTGCCTCAGTTAATTCTTATACCATCAGTTATTAGATAGTGAAAGTCCCGTAATAATCATTCCAGCCGGTCCAGAGCTTAGTCGGACATTTATTAGTACACAGGAATTAAGCTTCTTATGAAAAACGCAGCGTTGGGAGGCCTATAAGACGGTTTTATGACCTAGTAAAGGTCGTGGGAATCACAGTATCTGCTCTTGTAGAGAACTTTTGGGGGATGACTATGTCCAGCAGTGGACGTGTAACGAAAACGTATATTTCTCTAAAAACATCGTCTTAATAAATTATTTATATTGGACAAAACAAAGGAAGTGTGTGTTATATAAATATTGTTAGGTACCAAATTTTTGTACTTCATAATGTACGAATACTGTACTCGAGGTACGCTGAGTTACTTTTTAATAGTTTGAGTGGCGGCATACAGCTCGTGTTATTCAATTTTTGCTACCCCATATTGGATTTTATATGTTTAGAGTGGCAACATGCGAACCAGAGCGAGTTTCGACTGTTCGTTAATATTTATGAATGTTTTTATAAATTGTTTATAAATGTCACAATACTATTTTGAAAGTGTAACAGTGTTGTTAGAATTAGAACAGAACGAGTTATTAATAAATGAAACTAAATATATTGTAAAATTATGTAACAAAGCACAATGAACGAACATATTAAACCATATTTAATCACTCATAAAAAATACATGTAGAATTTTAGTTCAGCTCCTATTTCTTAGAATTTTAATTAAAATACGGATGTGTGAGAAAGAAGTAAAGAACAAACAGAAAAAAACTATCGGGCATTAGAAATGAATATTGAGTTTTTGGTGCTGTAACTCGAGTTGAGTTGAGCCCTTTGTAACAATATTGACAATTCTCGCAAATGTACAGTCTACAATAAAAATACCGAGAGTTAGTTCGAATAGTGTCATGTATATGTTTTATTTTGAATTGTCACAAAGACTTGGGAAACGACAGGCGGTTCGGCCATATGATTCTGGATTAAGTTCAAATAATAATGCATTGTGGTATATAATGAACTTTACCACAGTTAACATGAGGTCGAATATTGGTAGGTTGTGGCTATGTTGGCATTGGCACATTGACAATGCCATATTGTTCTATTCTATTGTCTGGAGTTTTTTTTTTGTATAGGGAGCAAACTTAGCAGACGTATCGCATGATGGTAAGCGATTACCGCCGCCCATGGACACCCGCAACACCAGAGGCGTTACAAGTGCGTTGCCGGCTTTTTAAGAAGGAGTACGCTCTTTTCTTGAAGGTTTTAAGGAATGAACCTGTGGTGAGTAATATAAGCAGGTGCTTGGTCGACCGCAAGATCCAGTTAGAGCTACAGTGCGATAAATATCGGAGTGATCTAAGTGATTCAACCAACGACCTCGGCGATAATTAAGGGCAATTGTTCTGTATTATTTATTGTTCCACGTGTGTTTGTAAAAGTCTCTTAAAATCAAAAACACGTAACAGTAATATTGAATTTGTAAATAATTCTGAAATGTTAACATTGTTAGCAAGCCTTAATAAATCTATATAAATAAAAATAAATTATCGAAATATATGTACGCCCATAACTCCCGATCGACTACACCAAATAGGATAAATATTTTTGTTATGTATTTGTTATTGTCAGGACAAGGTTTGTATTGGAAAAAATAAAAGAAAACCTGAAGTGTAATGTTTTCATCTGCGACTGTAGGTACACTATCCCCGTGGGAACCTGAAGCGGGCATAATACTAAAACAATATTCCGAAAAAAAAATGGCGGTACGAAGTTCGCCGGGTCTGCTTGTAAAAATAATATTTATTAACGTCAAGTTTAACACAAATTTTGATACAATAGTGTTTTATTAAGGATCGTGCTTTTTTCGTGTGGTGACGGATTCAGAATACGGAGTGTCCACCCCTACTCATCCCATGGGTGTCGTAAGAGGCGACTAATAGAGACAAACTATGCAGGACCACTGTAAAGAGAAGGGAAACTTGACACTAAAAGGAAGGGAGAAGAGGCGTGATCCTTTTACTCAGTGGGAAAGTCACGCTTCGGCATGAATGGGCCGGTTCGACCGGAGTTATACCACGGCATCACAGAAAACCGGTGTGAAATAGCGCTTGCGCTGTGTTTCACCGAGTGAGTGAGGATACCGGAGGCCCATACCCAACCCCTCCCCCTATTCCCTCTCCCCATCCCCCAAAGGTCGGCAACGCACTTGTGACGCTTTTGGTGTTGCGGGTGTCCATGGGCGGCGGTAATCGCTTACCATCAGGTGATGCGCCTGCTCGTTTGCCCCCAATTCAATAAAAAAAAAAACAAACCCGTCTGGCCAGCGTGGTATAGGAGATCGTTGATGATTACGGCTCTGCTAAACTAAGGGTACATACCATTCAGGGCTAGATTATCGCAATATGGATTTTAAGATAGAGCAAATAAGATTGATTTTATTAAATTGTACTCACCCCTTTGCTAGAACACTCGTTGTTGTTGTGGTCCGTGGGGCACTTTGTGTGGTCGATGTAGGGAAAGATGGAGGTGCAGGTTTGGTTCACGCAGACCAGGTTGTCTCCACACGGGGTGCCGTCTCGGACTAAGCCGAGGGGGGCTATCTCCGAGTGCTTGGGCAAGCCGGTTGTTGCTCTGGAATTATTTTGGTTGTACTTTATAAGAATGCATTTTTAAAAAGTTGAGGAATGGAGTTTTTTTTTAGGTAATAAGTAAGTATACATCTGTCGATGACGTCACGCAGTATATATGTTAATTAAAAAAATATTTTGCAGGGAACAATTAATTTTATATGCAACGTATTTTTAAATTTTGTAATTGTTTTTTTGAGAATTTTTTCACTTAACGATATTTATCCAAGATATAGATCTTTATTTTTTTTATTTGTGTATACCTGAATGGCAAATTGGTATTTAAGACTATAATGTCTTTTAATAACGTTTATACTTATTACAAAAAAAACCTTAAATCTAAAAACATAAGAAATGTTTCGAAATAAAAACATTTTTTTTTAATTTTCCATATTTCTTCTTTTCATAATGTGGTGACGTCATGAACTCACTTGCACTCATATTCGCTTCCCTTGATGCTGATGACGGTCCTAGTGTAGTACTCGTCCATGCCGGTCACTATCGGGTACCTGTTGCCGAGCTGGCACTGCAGCGAGCCACACCGCACGTTCCTGATACATACAACGATGTTAATACCACTTTGCCAATATTGCCGACGAAATATTGGCACAGATTGCACACTTTCGTAATCAAAAGCTTATGCCGATTGATTTCAAAAGGTAATACGAAACTAAGTGGCTTATATTGATGGATTTTGTGGTAGAATCCATAAGAATAGCAAGTTATTTTTTTTTTAATACAGAGGTCCAACGTATTTAATGAAATTTAGTATGTAGAAGGTCCGGGAGCGATAAATCAATCTAGCTAGGATTCCCTTTTAGAAACTTTACTATTAAAAATCCTTTGAATTATAACTAGCTGTTGCCCACGGCTCCGCCCGCGTTTATGTGGGTTTTTTCGTGTTTTTTCGCGGTCGCGGATATGTGACTGATGCAAAAATTAGATAAAAACAATCCTTGATGCGGATTATAAATCATTTTAAAATTTCAGCTCGATCGGTGCAGAACTTTTTGAGTTTTTGAAGCGTACCCAAACCAACATAACATTTATATATATATATATACATATAGTTTGACGATATCAACCTAGTAATTTATTAGTAATTAAGTTAACCTCTTTTCAAAGAAGATGCTTAAATACAACAGTTGACTATAAAAACTATCGGTGATGAAAGTTAATATTTTTAATAGGGAAAATTGTTAGATATGAATGAAATGTGTTTATGCCCTGCGAACTTGTTGTTACCCGAACTTTCTCGTTACCTTACCTTGCAAGGGATACAAAAAAGGATTATGATACGCATCGTTCAGAAAATACGCATCATTAAAAACATAGATACTACTCCTAAGGGATGCAAAAAGTACATTAACATAAAAACAGCCAGGAGCGAAAATAGATCTGATAAAAGTCGATAATATATCGCTTTTCATAAACGTACGCTGGAAACTCATGTTTTAAATAAAAAAAAATAAACCAATGAAACTGAACAGAAGTCCTTGATTCGATTCTCTCCTAAAACAATATTATTGTGTTAGGAATATAACAATTTATGTTAGTAATTTGTGCTATATAGTTTAACAATTATTTATAAAACATATTTTCTTACATATATATACTTAGGCAGTTATTAGCAGTCTTGTCAATTGTTAAGGTATTATTATAAAATACTTACTCAGTCTCACATTTGACAAAATGTCCATTGCCATCTTTCCCGCAGTGCCCAGTCACGGCTCCCTTAGAATTGAACTGTTCAAAGCATTCCTTATCAGCTCCAATAGTTCCCTGGCCCCAGATCCTCTCGCACTGAAGAGAAAGAGTTGGGCACTGGCCAGCAAAGCAGTAACCCTTGCCTTCTTCACAAGGTTCTCCATTTTTCCGATGAGCGTCTGGAGGACAGGAGCCAGAAAGGCCCGTGCAGGTCTCGTCCAAATCGCATTCGTTGGTAGCATCTCGGCACACTACTCCACGAGGTTTTAGCTGTAAGAAAGTTTTATGTTTTATATTTTCAAAAACCTTACATAAATTTAACACTGGTATTTGGACTAAAATTGACTTGTGCTTACATACGACAACTTAACCGTGTCTTTTTTTAAGAAATGAACTATTCTTAATTTCTTAATAATAAGATTTATCAATTATAATCACAAATAGTGGTACAATAGACGGTTTTATTGAAATCTGTGATCTCTTACAGATAATCTTTAGATAGAGTATACATATGATTCAATTTATTTACGTAAAAGTAGATTTTACTTGTATATTTATATAAAAAATTAAGTAACATTAATAACAAAAACATATTTCCTAAAAATGTAACAACCAAAGCTCTCGGAACTCAAAAAAACTGTATTTATTTTATACATGCCGTCCAATTTAATATTCCCTAACTTAATCTCAGTTTTTGTCCAACCATCTAATTTGCATAGTTGTCACAAACGTTTCCCCCAAATTAACGTTACACTTCAAGCATTAGCACTGGACTGGTCAGGACGTAAATCAGTAAAACTGAGTACCAAATGCCTTGTAAATTCTGAATACATTTGGCATTCCCACAAAATGCAAATGCTATTTGAGCTGCGAGGCTGTATTTAAATGTGATAAACAGACTAGTGGGGTTAATTTTTAACTTTTTTTTTCGCCCACACTGATTTATCTTGGTTGTTTTTTTAATGAAAGAAACAACGAACAGCCAATCATTTAATGGAGACTGGCTACAGCCGCTCATGAACGTTTGCGACTCCATTCTATTCTTTGTTATGTCTAAGAGCCCCCGCAAACTGCAGACTTTTGATCAGACATAGTTTGGTTGGTTTCTTAATCAGTATGAAGATGTGTGGAAGTGCGCACATTATAACGATTCGGTATTTGCCGATAAATAAGCAAAACGTGAACACAGTCAAACTATCAGCTGATTAAAAAGTCTGTATTCTGCGGGGGCTCTTAGAGAGACTGAGTTAATTACTTCCTAAGTGAGATAATTAAAGTAATTAGTAAGTAAAATTGACAAAAATGGCAGACAAAAGTGTTAATTAGATAGAACATTTTCAAACTTTCAAGAACGAGAGCGTACTCCTTTTTGAAAGGCCGGAGAAGCACTTGTGACGCCTCTGGTGTTGCGGGTGTCATTGGGCGCCAATAATCGCTTACCATCAGGCGATACGTCTGCTCGTTTGCCCCCTATCCTATAAAAAAAGAATCATGATTATCGAATACTCACCTGACACCTATCACAACATTCTCCAGAAGCACATTGGCTCTCCTTAGTCAGTCTGCAAGTGAAGGGATCGCAGCAAGGGTTCGTGTTCTGGCATTCGGTAATAGTGCCGCAGTCACACTCCTCACCCTCATCCAGCCGGCCGTTTCCGCATTGGTGGTGGATCACCAACTATATAATAAATAAAAGAACAAATGTAAGTATTTATGTAACTAGTTTTTTTGATAGCACACCTCATTTTTCTTTAAACTTTTTACATACTGACACGATGTTCCACATAAAGAAACTGTGGTAATTACGATCTTAGAGATTTTCTTTAGATGCTAAAATTATGTTAGTTGTTGATAAATCGTTTTAAGTTTTTTTAAAATGTCTATGATCATGGTTTGTGGAATTTAGTAGACGCATAAAGGTGAAATGCTGGTACTAAAATAACATTCTGTGCGCCTGTGAATGCCTTCATTATTATATAAATATATACCTAACAGAAAATGTTGAAACGAAAGATAATGAAAGTCGGTGTGAAACACCGCCTACACTGTGTTTCACCGAGTGAGTGAGGATACCGGAGGCCCAACCCTAACCTCTTCCCCCATCCCCCTCCTCATCCCCAAAGGCCAGCAACGCACTTGTAACGCCTCTGGTGTTGCGGTGCGTTGGGTGTCCATGGGCGGCGATAATGGGTTACTATCCGTCGGTACGTGTGTTCTTTGCCCCGATTTCATAAAAAAATACTTATACGCTTTCAAGACAAGAAACTAAACAATTACGTAGCATGAAAATAAATATCTGCAATATAAATATTTTATTAAACTAATATTATAATTTGTATGACACGAAGTAGCTGTAAAATAAACATGGTTCTATGGATCGTACTAATTCATCAGAACTAATTTCAAATGTCAAATATACAACAATTAATTATGATGCCGATAGTGCCAGAGCCCTAATGAAATATGTGCACTAAGTCTTATCTATTGACAGAATTTATAGTTTGAAACTAACGCGAAAGTTCAAATCACATTCGTCATTTCCATTACGACAAATTCTACACTGGAGGTTCATATATATTAGGAGGGTATATGTATTATTGATTGATTGTATGAGGTTTTAATTGCATCTTTCTGTATCATAGGAGGCCAATGAATAAACAGGCAACGTGATAGTAAATAAACTGTTATGAATTAATTGAATAATTTCAAAATTTATCTTTATTTTGTTTTTGCTTGCGATATTACTTGCTTTTGGTCTTTTTCGTTTTCAAATCTTTTCATTTAAATTTATTCAAATTGTTACGTTGCAGTAACATTACTACCTTTTTAACTTTCTTTCAATTATTATTGTTTATTTAACGATATTTAAACATGTGGTAAAACTCTGTAATTAGCTGAGGGAACAAATGTAATCTGTCAATTTGTAAAAAGTGCATAACCTGTTGCATGGTGTTGCATACCTTAATAAATCAAAAAAAAAGTTGCGTGTACTAGCGTACACTCGTAAGAAGTGAAACTTCTTTATGACGTTATTTTTCAAAAAATAAATATCATATGTCGACGTAAGGTATAACGACAAAAGACTTATAAACCAGCAATATTCGTGACAATTCTTATTTCAAGTGCAATAAAAGTTAAGGAGCGAGACCTGAGTAAATATTTCGCGATCTGTGGTGTGAATGAAGTAAGTTTGTGGAATGTGATGTGTGTAGTTATTTACATTGTGGACTAAATAAAATAATATTGTTTGTAATGTGATATTTCATTGTAGTATTAATTTGGTCCTGTTTGTGTTTGAAAATGTTTTTTGTTTTATTTTATAAATTTTTTTTGAAGGATTGTATATAGTACAGTTGTGGGGGAACGGGTATCATGTTCCACCCAACACAAAGGGAGGATCCTCCGACCAGGCGAGGTGATCATACCTGGCGGGCTACTGTCCCTTTTTACTTCGTAGTTCTGTGTATCTTCGGTAGATGGCGCTGTATGTGGAGGTCGCCACATCACTCCCCTCCAAGACTGGAGGTCGATATATGTTGAGTCAGCTGTCTGTGCTCTGATGCGGAGCTTACCAGTGCCAGGAGTGAGTAGTTCCAGTGAGTCGGAACTGAATGCCGCAAGTTCCAGTGAGTCGGAACTGAATGAAGCTAGTCCCAGTGAGTCGGGGCTGAAGTCCGCTGATCCCAGTGAGTCGGGATCGCATGCGGTGCGCGGTGCTGCGGTGAGGTCCCCAGTGAGTCGGGGCGGTTGCTGCGTAGTGGCTGGCTGCTGCGTAGACGGGAGAGATGTGCTCTGCTTACATGGACCGTAGGTGCAGTGTGCTGTGCCTAGACGCTGATGAGGCCGTAGGGGTAACCAGGCTGGAGCGGTCGCATCCTGCGTGTGGTGTATCCCTGTTGAGGCCGAAGTTGCTGGCTGGCTGAGACTTGCTGTGGGAGTGAACATGATGGTGCTGCGGCTTGAAGGCTGCTTCCAATCACGTCGGGGTCACCACTGTGGGGGAACGGGTATCATGTTCCACCCAACACAAAGGGAGGATCCTCCGACCAGGCGAGGTGATCATGCCTGGCGGGCTACTGTCCCTTTTTACTTCGTAGTTCAGTGTATCTTCGGTAGATGGCGCTGTATGTGGAGGTCGCCACACAGTCATTTAGTATTTTTACCTGGAAAGTTTTCCGGGAGTTTTGAAATTTGGCAATTTTATAGATTTTGGTATGCTCTTGCCAAATTTCAACTTTGCCACCTCGTATAGCTGCCGCTCGCGCCGCCATATTGAAAAAATGGCGCCCAAAAGCAGTTTTTTGATAATAACTCCTTTCTGGCGCATTTTACAGGAAAACATATTTGTTCAAAATAAAAGTAGAGAAAATTTCCTACAATTTATGTCTTAACCTTTTCTTTCCTCAAATCAATAGTTTCGGCGTAGGAGCGCCGTAAAGTGTAATTCAATACACGTTTCGGCAGAAATACTCGTTTCCACACCACCATGAGGTAGAGACCGTACACCTTAGACCGAATATCTTCTGTAACAATTATTGCTGCTGCCTTTATAATACGCTTACGTTCTTCTAATTTGTTGTCACTTTTTTCATTGTACCAGGCATCCGTTAATAACTTAAACCCTGTACTTCGAAAACAAACCACAGGCGACTTATTGGCAGTGACAGCAATTAAAATATCATCACCATATTTTTTAAGCAGTTGTGCTTTCACTGTTTTTATGTGTGGACGGTAATCACCTTCAATTTTTGTCATAAGTTCATCCAGAGAAAACTGACATTCTTCGGAATTTTCTTCGAGATATGAATAAATGTATTGCATCGCGGTATCAATCTCGCTTGCATACGGACCTCTTTTTTTTCTTTCTTCGGTCGAGGGCGTTTGATACAATTTCTTCATACACGAATTGTGATATTGTGCATCGGCTGCGACTAAGTCAGTAACCTGCTCAAGGCGTTCAACTATTGCTTGTCCCCAATCATCGTTACGAGCCCGAGCAAGTTCTGAAATACTATTTTTCATCGACAATTTACGCACACTATAAACGATATTACGTTCACATAAACGCGTCTGTTTTTGTTTAGATATGAACTCCGCTGTTATCTCAGCAGCACATAAAAAACAATGATTTTTGAATGAGAACGTTGGACGTGTAGATCTTAGTTGTACTTGAGAAGTTGTACCATCACTTCCTCTACGCAAAGCTGCAGCGATTAACTTCTCATTATTATATCGTTTTCGACACGCATCGTGAACTACTATGGATTTTAATCCCACCAAAAGTTTGTATTTATTGTCTTTTCTTTTTATACTTGACTTACGAAAAGTTTCCAATCCTTTTTCCTTCACTTCAATAACTTCACTTTCTTGCAGTATATCACCACAAATAAAGCAGTTTACTTCATTAGAAGCCATGGCTCTGTAAATGCAAACGACACTGTTAAATGATAAACGTATACTGATGACTCAGACTAAATATTTCTATTGAGCTCAGCTGGGGCCAGATGTTTCTTAGAAGGGAAAGAAGGGGCCTGACACAGAAGGGACGCATTCCTTTATACCTGCGGAGACATAACAGACTAGCTAGACATGGTAGACTAGTAGTTAGCTAGGTTTTCATTCTATGGAACAATATTTAACCTTCGTATAATTTTTATAATTTAAAAATCACAATATGAGCAGTTTAAAGTAAATATTGCACGTTGGTGTGGATGTATAATGGTTTACGGTGCTCGTACGCCGAAACTATTGATTTTAGGAAAGAAAAGGTTAAGACATAAATTGTAGGAAATTTTCTCTACTTTTATTTTGAATAAATATGTTTTCCTCTAAAATGCGCCAGAAAGGAGTTATTATCAAAAAACTGCTTTTGGGCGCCATTTTTTCAATATGGCGGCGCGAACGGCAGCCATACGAGGTGGCAAAGTTGAAATTTGGCAAGAGCATACCAAAATCTATAAAATTGCCAAATTTCAAAACTCCCGGAAAACTTTCCAGGTAACCTCTATTTTTTCGACCAAATGACTGTACTAATATATAATATGCTAGAACACCCGGGATCTAAGCAAGACTTGAACAGCCAAGTAGAAACTTTTCAGGACACGATATATACATACTTTTGTGAGCGCTACCCACCACCAAATTTTTATGCGCAAAAAGATAAAGAAAACACTTTTAAATCGAAAATGCGGAGAAAGAAAAGAGAGTTAATAAAACAACTTCGAAAAGCCAAGGCCATGGGCGATAACCATCTAAGTCACCAACTGTCTAGGGCATTAAGATCGATCCTTAAATTAATTCAAGGAATATCGCTACAAATCACAAAAAATCGCGATAATTTTAACAGAGCTAAACACGAAGTAGATTTTGATAAAAACCCTTTTCAATACTCGAAAAACATTTTCAATGAACAAAAAGGTAAGCTTCTCTTGACCAACCAACAGATTTACGACCACTTTAAAAGCACTTACCAAGTGCCAAAGCGCGGGAGACGGTATGAGGATCCAAACATCCAAAAACCTCATTATCCTCTTGTCAATTTTGAAAGTTGTCCACCTACCCTAGAGGAAGTTGACCATCAAATTAAAAAGAAAACATCCAAGTCAGCTCCAGGACCTGACGGTATTCCTTATATAGTGTACAAAAAATGTCCATCGGTTCGTAAACATCTCTTAAACGTATTTTGTAAAATCTGGTCAAAGAAGCAAATACCAACATCATTTGGCAAAGCAGTTTTTGTCCTCATTCCAAAAAAAGACGAAGTAACTCATCCAAAAGATACTAGACCGATAGCACTAACCAATACAATTTCCAAAATTTTCTTTAGCGTACTACAAACAAAAATGACAAAATTTATGATCAGCAATAGGTATTTCAGGCCAAACCACCAGAAAGGGTTCTTGCCCGGTATTTCTGGCTGCCTGGAACATAACACATTATTAGCGGAAAGTTTGAAAGATGCCAGAATGCATGAGAGGCAAATTACGGTCTGTTGGATAGACCTTGAAAACGCATTTGGTTCTGTACAGCATGAACTAATGATCTTCGCCCTGAAGTGGTATAACTTTCCTACTGTGGTTATCGACATAATCACATCTTATTATTCTCAACTACAATTTGCCATAGCAGCAGACAAGGAACACACAGAAACATTGCATTATAATGTAGGGTTGTTCCAAGGCTGCTGCTTGTCACCAATAGCTTTTAATATAATTATAAATATTCTTATAGATAAGTTAATAAGTCATGAGAAAAAATGGGGCTATCGGTTTAAAATAAACAACAAATACACAGAGTCCATCTTAGCCTTTGCAGACGACCTTGCCATACTGACACGTAATCCAAAACAATGTCAGAAGTTATTAATTGAAGTGGATGAGTTTTGTACATGGACTGACGGACTGAGGGCAAAACCAAGTAAATGCCACTGTTTATGTCTGGGTAGACGGAATACCAAATATACCTCATATGATCCGGGACTCTCAATAGGAGGACAATGTGTAACCACGATTGCTGAAGCAGTGCCTTTCAAATTTCTTGGTAGAAAGATTGATTACAAAGGACGTACACCATCCTTAGAGGTAACTGTCGAAAATTTTCTTAGTGACTTGAATAAGGTAGACCAACAACCATTAAACAATATTAAAAAAGTTTGGATATACGACAATTATCTTACGTCGCGTCTGACTTGGCCTTTCCTTGTATATGACATCGGTAAAAGCCTCCTGGCAAAACTAGATGCAAATGTCAAGAAGATATTGAAGTCATGGCTCGGAATTGCACACTCAGCTGACCCCTCAACTCTATTTAGGGATCAAAACAGTTTTGGGATGAAATTAAAGAAGCCATCTGAACTCTATAAACACCTCAGAGTGACCAAAATGCATGTCTTGGGACAATCCCAGGATGAAATAGTCTCATCACTCCCAAAAGATAAATATGTTACAGAGCTTGAGTCAAGACTTCAATTCCATAAACAATTTATGGCTGGTGCACAGTTTAATAAAGTCGGGCTGGGTTTCGCAAAGAGGAAGGGAGACCGAGAAATAATAAAATCCTTTATACAACAAGATGAAAATGATAAATATAAAGTGCATGCAATGAATCTAGAAATGCAAAGTGAGTGGTTAACTATAGGTGAGTTCTGCATCCCGTTAGCCCTGAAATGGCGCACCTTGCTATATGATTGGTCTCCTGCCCTATTAAAATTCTATCTGAATGCCTTCCAAATGACCCTCCCAGACCAAAGTAACCTAGTGAGATGGGGGAAAGCATCTGAAAAATCTTGCTATACGTGTGGTGAGGCAGTAGGTACTGCTAGGCACTTACTGGTAGGTTGCAGGGTGCTGCTTGATAGGGGTTATTACTCACGCCGACATGATAGAGTACTAGAAATCATACGTGAAGCAGTAAGTCTTTCAGTAGCTAGAGCCCAAAAAGGATTGACTACAAATAAACGAGAAATTAACTTTATAAAGGATGGCTCAACTACCAAATCTAAAAGCAAGCCTTTCTCAATCCTAGGTACTGCACCTGACTGGACTATTTTGATGGATACGTATGATAAGCACTATAAAATCCCAGAGGATGTTGGTGTTTCGTCATCCAGACCGGACATATTCCTTTTCTCTAGACAAATTAAACACATAATATTAGTAGAGCTTACTGTTCCGTGGGAAACTAATATTCCTAAAGACCATAGAATAAAATTAAATAAATACTACGATCTAACAACTGAACTTAACAAAAATGGCTATGTGGTTAATTTATACGCGGTAGAAGTGGGAGCGAGAGGTATACCAGCTAAATCTCTCTATAACCTTTTGAAAGACCTTGGCCTGTCGAGATCTGCAGTAAGTTCTATTTTAGAACGAGTATCCAAGGCTGCACTAACAGGTTCCTACCAAATTTGGCTAGGTAGGGCGGGAAACTCGAGCAGTGAAGGTGACCGTTGATGCGTATCTTAAAGGGGGCCTCCTTAAACCTACACCTAGGTCGTAAGTCCTGGGAACTGCTTTGAGTTTCTCCCTCTGCCACACGATGGACCCGGCACCCGCACGGTGAATCCATGGAGTGCTAAGAAGTTTGTCTCACTACTCTCAATAATGATAAAACATTTTATTTTAACCCCGATAAAGAAGTTTCACTTCAAAAAGATAGCGTAACGGATAAATGTGACGCGTAACGTAACGGATTAATGTGACGCGTAACGTAACGGATTAATGTTACGCGTAACGAAAAAATGTTACACAAAATTTTTTGACAACCCCGATAGAGAAGTTTCACTTCAACTCACAACTTCACTCTAGCGAAAAAGATTTAATTTAAAAAGTAATAACAAATTTATTTATTCATTAGAATAACAGAACTCATAGTAATGCATTTGGTTTAACTTTACACACAAAACGATCAACCAAGTATAACTCCTAGAGCCCTACACAACTACATACACGTCATCTAGTCAAAAAACCATTAGAGAAACAAGAGAAACATTTTAGCATAACCCAGAGGGTGACAGAAACTATACCAGGCTATTGAATTTACATCACCGATCGGGACTCACTGCGGTGGGCAGGATACATACAAGGTACCATAGTACACACCTACTCGTATTTTATGGTTTGTTTTTGACAGCGGATTTAAATTGGACAGATGCAGAGTGAATCGACGTAGGTGAAACGATTTGATGAATTCGTTTGTAGAATTAGATAACGTGACAAATATGAATAATATAATATCTGGCGTTCTGGTTAATTGTGTTTTCTTTGAGCTTTTGTTAGGAAGATGCTAAAGAGACACAAAACACTAAATTCTTTGAGATTTTCATTGCATATTTTTCTTTTTATTATCGGCATTTCACACACAAGGTCATTTAGTCCTAAGCTAAGCGGTGTTTGTGTTATGGTACTAGACAACTGATATAAATACATATATACTTTTTTTGTAAATACATACTTTAATTTTGGTATTATACATAGAAAATACCCAAATTCCAAAACAAATATTTGCAGATCATACTAACATTTGGTCCGACCCGGGAATCGAACCCGAGACCTCAAGTACAACAGTAGCTTACACTACCACTGCGCCACCGAGGCAGTAAAAATTGTATTGAATCTGAAACCCACATTCATTTAAAGAAAGTAATTACTAGTGCATTGTATAGGACCTATCGATTTACTGTACAGTGACCATTTGAATAACTTTGACACTATGAGTGAAAGATTTAAACTAAATCTAACCCAAGTGAATATTTGTCTGATTTTCTGTCTATGTTCTAAATATCAGTTTTAAAACTAGATTCACGACTGAGACGCCTTTTAAAATATGAGCCTATGTAATTTTGAAAATTAATACTGCGTGCGCACTTTTGTCTGAAACTAAACAAGGTTTTCATAATCCGTTTACGCCTATTTCAAATGGGTCACATAAATTAAAGGTTCCAAAGTTTATGAAAGGAAAGTTAGAGCTTGTGTAAACTAAGATACGATATGATAAGATACGATAGCTAAAAACTTAGAAACAATAGTGTCACTATAAGCAACTGACAGAATGGAAGATCAAAGCATTCATTCACAATGAATCAGAGATAAATATGTAAACGGGAGAAATCGAAGTGGGGAGAACACCAGGGCGTGGCATTATCATTTCTGACTATGCAAATTTATTCCAATAAACCGTGCCTGGCGTTCGTTCCTGTTATTATATATTCGCAAACGAAGAGATAATTTAGAGGCGAGGGCAGCCCGTATTACCATAACTTTTATTAAAGGAGTGGGCCTTAGCAGCGTGGATGACGACAAACAATACGACAACCAGTGATTAATTTTCAACGTGAAAATCTGTTTTGAATTCGAATGAAGTCTGGTGTGTTATAAGTGGGGACGGTGTGACGATGATGCCCTCGGAACTTTTCGGAAACTTTCGACGGCACCAACTGTCGGCAGGTTGACGTTGGTTGTACGTATAATTGAGCGGTTGTCGAATTACATTTTATGGTTTTGTCGCCGGAGTGTTGAACCGAGTTGGCTCACCCTCCCGACTCTCACTTTTTAATCGAGAATTTTAAGTGATTTCATGCGAAAACTTCAGTGAACACGATTAGATCCCACGATTTAGACTTAATTAAATTTAAAATAGGCATCTTTGTGGAGTTAAGTCTGATTGATTGGAATAGAGGCGTAGGAATAATTCGTTAATTCCATTACAAAGTGTTGTGTCATTGATTTATCTGTAGTTTGTTCTAATTAAATCGTAGTCTAAGCTGAAATGTTCTGATTAATCTTAGATAAGATTCAATCAAATTATTTATCATCTGATTAAATTTGTAAATATCTTATTCATTCTAATATTAAATATTTATCGTAGACGACGATATGAAGTAGCAGAAATTTTAAATATTTATTTTCGTCATTGTTTTTACATAAAACCCTAGATTATGATATCCTACTAATATAATACATGCGAAAGTTTATGACGATTTTTGGATGTTTGTTACTCTTTCACGCAAAAAGTACTGAACGGATTTGGATGAAATGATTTACAGTAGTATAGCTTATACATCAGAATAACACATAGGCTGCTATTTGCCGCGATAATCAACAAACACGCGGGCGGAGCCGCGGACAAGCTAGTGTGCTATATATTGTCACTTAACTTAGATTGAATATAATTATAAGAGTCTTTTAACAAAGTTCAAGCGGTCGGTTGACCTTTTGCCTGTTTTTATTTTGATTACAGAATGCAAAAGTAGCGAAATATAATTCTTAGCATTTATTCTTAATCATTTAGTTAAATAAGACGATTTTTTTGTCATATTTGTTTCCAGTTGTGAATGACTGAATTTGAAATAAGTTCTAATGTTTTTTTATCTATTAACAATATAGTTTGTGTTTCTTATTTTCCCTTTTCGACTAACCGGGTACTTCTATCGCCCGGTTGCCTGGAGAGGTAGCACAGCATGACTACTGCGTCTGCGTAATGTTCGCTGGAGGGCGTTTGATGTACTCTGATCTTTTTGGAGCGTCAAGTGGTGAACTTTGGAGAAAGTCATAGACAGAACAGATAAGGATCGAGAGATAATACTTAGTGAACAGCGTGCTCTTTTTAGGGGTGTGTGCCCGATAGGGAAAGAAGTACCTACACGACTTATTTACGTCGAGACGAGTGGATGTCAGTTGCACAAGAATGCAATGACAATCATCTCCCCTCTGATGGGATAGGAACACCTGGACGGTTAATCAAATTGTTAAATCGAATCTTGGCAAAAACTCTCGTTCATACGATATTTTAAAACAACAATAGGAGGAATGGTTTGTAATGCAATCTTCGGATAGAATCTACTCTAGAATTGAAAGCATAGGATCAACAATATTGTATACATATGTAGTACACGGATGCATTTGAGCTGAATATCAAAATTCATATTTGTGGAGTACAGGCACGCCTGGGCCCTTGATGTACGAGTATTGCAATGAAAATTTAAATTTAAGGTATGATAATACACTATTGGATATGAAAAGTAATGGAGTTTGTAAACTAACCATGTTAGATGATAAATGTTATACTCCAGCACAGTGTGCTAATCTTCCCTACATCATTAGTATTTTCATTCTTTACATGCCAGTAACTCTGGCTGTCTGTTACGCTTTCACGGTTAAACCGCTACACCGAATTCAATGAAATTTGCCATGGAGATACTTTGATTCTCGAGAAAGGATATTTTTTATTTAATTTTATTTTATTTATTAATTCATTTATAAAGAGAGTTACAAAAGTGCTTACAATTGATGCAATCACAATCTCATTTGAGATTTACCGTGCATCAAGATCATCGATTACAATAAAATTACACAGTAATACTACACAAACGCATATCGTGGGTAGATGCAAAACAAAACTCGCATCAAACACATTGGCGCCTACACATAGTTACTATTTACTGCAATAACCCACATAATAAATAAATAAGGCTTTTTTTTCTTGCTTTTACAATGTTTTGTTCATACAACGAAAGTAATAAATATATGTATAGTGTTAGTAGTTAGTCGTTTACTATAATTAGAAGTTATGGTTTGTAGTAATTTAGTAAATAATTAAGTTTAAACAATAAGTAAAAAATAATATTCTTCTTTGACTTTTTTTTAATAACCCACATACTCGCGGTTAATAGCTAGTACATTATAAGTATATAAATTCACACCTAAATAGGACTTCGTAAGTTCTAAAATGACACTAATGACGACTAACACAGAGTTCAATCTATAATTGAAGGATATTAAATAATAGAAGAAGTTCTAATGAAAAGCGCCGTTGTATACTGAATGAGGTAATTTATTTTTTACTACGCAACTTTGTTATAAAGGATATTCCATTTGTCAGCGACTTTCTCGTACCATTGGAAGAGTAATTCTAGCTGTAAATTTTTCGAATGTGTGATCGCAGAAATGAGTGTTTTTTTAAGCGTACTTTAGTTTGATGTACATCGAATTATCATCAATAAGCAATGTATGGAATAACACATTATTAATCGTCTTTTCTTATTAATTTTAACTATATAATACCAGTTAATATAACAAATGCATGTAAATTGTAAATGTATAATGTAAAGCTAATAAATGGCTTGCAGGAGCTGGATGCGAGAAGCCGAGGATCGAACCAAGTGGCGAGCAATTCGAGAGGCCTATGTTCAGCAGTGGACTGCGGTACGCTGATGATGAATAATAATAGGTCTTTACCTATGAAATTGCGTGTCTTCAGTACTGGTCATTTCAAATAAAAAAAAGTTTGTAATGGCTCTGTATTCTAAATTCAAATTAATTTTGTTTTAAAACCATGACATTCTATTTACAAACTCAGTCTTTTGTTTTTTGATTAGCGTTGTATTTTCATTACATTTGAACATTTTAGATTAGACACGTTAGATTTAGTCTTATGTAGGGGCATTAGGGGAGGAGTGTCGGTGGAAGCGGCAGACGAAGCACTTGTGCGCGAAGACACGCTCCATCCACCTCTGGCAGTGAGCTTTGGAAACACTTTTGTTCCTACCCTTGGGCCATCACCATCCTCTGATGCTGTCAACGGAAACAATAAGATTAAGAGGGAAATTAGACCTAAATGGAATTTTTACAAAGCAGACTACCAATTATTGTATTCCATGCTCGCATCCATAGACTGGAGCACAATGTATGAGTCCTATAACGTTGAAGACATATTGAATATTTTTTATGATAAACTTAATACTATTTTAGACTTGTGTGTTCCGCGTAAAAAGCTAAGCTATAAAACTTCACAGTATGTTTACCCCGAATGGTATACTATACAAATTATTAAAGACATTCAGATGAAAGCCATTCTACATAAAAGATTTAAAAGAACTAAGCTCAGAAGTGTTTATTATAAATTTTCTCAGTGCAGGGCCCGTATTAAAAAGTCAATAGAAGTTGCACACAAAGAACACTTACATAAAATACAAGGTCAATTCGTAAAAGATCCAAAATCATTCTGGCAATATGTTAGGTCAAAGAGGAGTAGAACAGATAAACAGAACATTGTATACAATGGTCAATATCTTTCGGATGACGATTGTGCAACGCAGTTTGCAAATTTTTTTGAGTCCGTTTACAGTACTCAGCGACCTCAACTTGACGCACGGGCCGTAGCAGCAGAGGTGGGAGCGAACAGCGCAAGGGTGCATTTAGAGACTTTAAGTCTTCAAGATGTTAAGGATGCACTTCTAAGTCTCAAACCAAAATATTCCTCTGGCCCGGACGGTATACCGGCTTTTTTGTTTAGAGACTGTGGCAGAATATTAACCGAACCATTACATCATATTTTCAATGTCAGTCTAACACAAGCGACGTTCCCAGTTCGGTGGAAGATTACACGAGTGATCCCAGTACCAAAAGGCAAAGCAGGTCCAGATGTCAGCGGCTACAGACCTGTGGCAGTGTTGTCAACACCAGCAAAGATATTCGAATCAGCTATCCAACATAGAATGCAAAGACAGGTAAGTGCGCAATTGTCGGATGCGCAACACGGATTCCGGCCGGGACGTAGCACTGTCACAAATCTACTTAATTTTATGGTGAAGGTGGTGCCAGCAGTGGATGCAGGTTTACAGGTGGATGTCGCATATTTTGACTACAAAAAGGCATTTGACAGCGTCGATAATGAGATATTATTAAGAAAATTGTCAGAAATTGGATGTACCACACACCTGTTACAGTTTTTCGTTAGCTACATGGAAGACCGACAGCAGTATGTGGACTATAATGGGTACGAATCTGAACCGTACTACACTAGGTCTGGCGTAAGCCAAGGTAGTAACCTGGGACCTCTCCAATTTATTATTATGGTAAACAAGTTACCGGAGGTCGTGAGGCATGGTTCATGTTTACTGTATGCAGATGACCTTAAGTTGTTATTAGAAGTCAGGGATGAGTCAGACTGTGAACGTATGCAGGATGACATTAAACGAGTGGTAGACTGGAGCCATAAGAATAAACTATGTTTAAATGCGTCTAAATGCTCGGTGATGACTTTTTCTCGCGCACGAACATGCATAAAGTACGAGTACAAAGTAGAAGACACGCCCATGCAACGAGTTTCGCAGGTGAGGGATTTAGGGGTACATCTCACTCCGGATCTAAGGTTTCGAGAACAGGTAGTAAATATATGTAAGAAAGCCTACAGAAACCTCGGGTTTTTGCTAAGACAGTCTCATGGTTTCACCAACATTACAGCTCTAAAGGTATTGTATGACGCATTAGTTCGTAGCCACCTGGAACATAGTGCGGTCATTTGGGCTCCGCATGAAGCAAAATATTGTGACATGTTAGAACGGGTTCAGAATAAGTTCACAAGACACTTATATTTAAAACTGTACGGGGTATACCCGTTCTTCCCATTGATGTACCCAACTCTGTTTGTGCTGGGTATGGTCGGATATAACAAACTAAGAGTGCGACGTGAATACACCCTTGCTGTGTATGTAGTAAAACTCCTACGAGGTCTAGAACATAATCCTGGGGTACTGGGCCACCTGAACCTGTGCGTGCCTGATCGGTACGTGTGGAGGCGCCGACGCCCGCCTCTATTGGCTTTACCAGTAGCCAGAACTAACTTACTTGAGAAAGCACCCCTAACGCGAATTATCTATCTAATTAACGAAGTTCACAAAGATTTTGATATTTTTTCATGTCAATTGAGTGTACTCGCAAAATGTCTTTTAAATTTAATTTGTTTTAAAACCTAAAAGAGTTGCAATATTTTGTTTTTGTTTTATATTTTTTAATATTAAGATAGATTGTTAGTTTTATTGAGTTTATATTTCGTTAATGTATGTGTTTTTTTTGTGTATGTCTGTGTATGTAATAATATAAATGTAAAGTAGCCTCACTATCGCATTAGGGAAACCTGTAATGATAGTAAAGGTGATGTGTATACATAAATAAATAAATAAATAAATAAATAAATAAATAAATAAATTTTTCGTCATAATGGATACTTTAAAAATTCGTGTAATTATGGAATATCAGTTCCGTCGTGGCACCAACGCGACACAAACGGCACGTAACATCAAAAACGTTTACGGAGAGAACTGTACAAACGAACGCACAACCCTTTATTGGTTTTCCCGGTTCCGTTCTGGAAATTTTGACTTGAAAAATGAAGCTCGTGGTCGTCCGGAGACTTTGGTTAACAATAATGAATTAAAGGCGATTGTGGAAGCTGACGAAACTCAATCTACAGCTGAGCTAGCAGTAGCTTTTAATGTAAGCATCAAAACAATATTGATCCATTTGCGACAAATTGGCAAGGTAAAAAAGCTTGATAGATGTGTGCCTTCCGACCTTAACGATCGCCAGCGCAACGTACGCGTCGAGCACCTGCCTTTCGCTGCTCAACAGGCAAAGAAATGAAGGAATTTTGAAACGAATAGTTACGTGCGACGAAAAATGGATTCTGTTCGACAATCGAAAGCGCTCAGCAAGTTGGTTAGACCCTGGTTCAGCACCAAAGCAATGCCCTAAACCAAAAATGACCCCTAAAAAGGTGATGGTCACTGTTTGGTGGTCTAGTGCGGGTGTGATTCACCACAGCTTTTTACAAAACGGCATGAGCATTAATGCAGATGTGTACTGTGAAGAACTGGAGAAAATGATGGAGAAGCTTGCACATCTGCAACCAGCTTTGGTCAATCGGTCGTCCCCACTGCTCCTTCACGACAACGCGCGACCCCGTACTGCGCAACAGACAGTCTCCAAGCTGCAAGAGCTGGGGTTGGAAGCTCTCCCTCATCCGCCATACTCACCAGACTTTGCACCTACCGACTATTACTTTTTTCAAAATTTAGACAACTTTTTAGTGTGTAAAAAATTCAATTCCCGAGAGGCAGTACAAAATGCCTTTGAAGAGTTTGTTGCCTCCCGTCCAGCTGATTTTTACAAGAAGGGCATCAATAAACTGCCAATGCGTTGGCAAAGATGCGTCGATTGCATGGGTGATTACTTCGAATAACAGAAATAAAAAAGTTTGAAAAAATAAGTACTTTCACTTATTGCATACAAAACGGCAATTTCATAGGTAAAGACCTAATACAATATTTATAATTACTTATCAACTAGCCTTGACGTCTGTACAAAAATAATCGTCTTTACCTAATTTAATTTAGGTAAACTTGAAGTAGAAATGACCTGTAGCTAAATTGAATTTTGAATGAACTCTATCATAAACTATGTACAAATTGCATTCAAATTCGATCTGTAGATATTGCGTGATTAAGTATTAAATTTCCAAATTTACTAGTTGTATATCAACAAACTTTCTTTATTACCATGTTACAACAGTGTTCAATGTCGACAGACCTATTATAAATCTCTTTTATGAAGTCGACGAAATCGTATAATAGTTTGGTCTGAAAAATGACATAAATGTGTTAATTCTTGGCAGGGTACCAAACTTACTTCGTTAGGTTTGTTCAGTAAACATAGTCCTTGGCCAACTCTGAGCTCGTTGATGTAGTCGTTTTTGGAGCAGTCGGAGAACTTGTAAGGCTGGACGTTGTCTGAACCGACGATGGACTGCGCCATGATGCAGCCGTGCCAGTCACGGCAGAAACACTGTTCACGTCCGTCGTCGTGGCCCATTCCTGTGAGAATAGTAATAGCATTTTATATAAATGGCCAAAGCTAATTTTTATACCGACGTCAAAAAAGAAAAGAGGTTGTCAATTCGACAGTATTTTGTTTGTTACCTCATAACTTCGATTGGGTGAACCGATTTTGATAGTTCTTTTTTTATATGTAAGCTGTTTTCTGCGTGGTCCCATTTCAATTTGCTTTAGTTCTTGAAGTCGGATGTTTTTGTTAAAATTTGTGATTATTTTTAACTCATTTCATGAATTGAAAACTGTTATTAACAAGTAAATCTAAAGAATGAAGTACATAATTTAAATATGGTATTTTTTCCAAATAAATATTATACCATTGAATGCTGTGTACTGTAATTAGACCTCACATCTAGATATTGTAAAATAGTGTGTGTAATATTTATTCGACTTTGTTATGTGTTTCAATTATATAAAATAAAATAAAATATTATATTGTAATAAATTGTAATCTTTATAGATGAAATAGTAAGAGAAATTTTTATCATGGGGAAAATTCTTTTATGATGCGTACGTGCTATTTTAAAACAATTGAATTGCTTTCGACTATTTAAATTTAAAAAGTAATTTTATCCTGATTGTTTATTGCTAATTATATATATAATTCCCAAAAACCTCTAATATTTCTAATTCAGTCAAAATAAAACTTTGACACTAAACCGCTTCAAAGATAATTTTGTCTATTATGTGTACCGGCAGTGTTATTCATTACACATCAGCTACAATGTGCCACAGTGAGCCATGGCATGGTATAGCAGTATAAATCCAACTTACCGATATTGTGTCCAATCATATGCGCCATAGTGCCGGCTAGTAGATGTGGTTCGTAGGTATTTGTGTCCACTGATATGCCGACAGACTTGGGTGTGCAGAGAGTGTCCGGCACCGATATACCGGACTCGCCCCCGGGGAACGTCAGACCACTGCAACAACGTCACGTATAGATAACGGGCTTTGGAATGTGAAATAGACTTTAGAATTTTTTATATTGTTCAACTGTCAAATGATTTTTACTTTGTAATTAAATTCATTACTTTTTATTGCAAATGCATATATTTCAATTGTAAACCACAGGTTTACAATTTGAACAGATTTTCAGTTTTTATTTACAGGAAGATTTGCAACATTAAAATATTCGTTTATGATAAGAAAGTAAAATGGATGGATGTGAATTAGAGTCCTGTAAAAAAAATTATTACATTCATTCTCTTCGTTTATTATCTTCTTCATTTTATTAAAAGACAGTAATTGATTATTAGGAATGTAGAACTACCATTCCAAGTAAGGCAAAAAGGGAGGAGAGGGGGATTGGTTATGAGAGGAACATTCCCTTCCAACAAAGTGTAAGACATACAGAAGAATATTAACACACGAAACTTATTCGTAGCGCTGCGTATATTCGTGTGCTACGCCTTTCATTTCCTATGTAGCTCGTAGCTCATAGTTACGAGTACACTCGCTACAAGGGATTAACTTTATATATTATTTGTAGAAATGTTTAAGTTCGTGCATATGCACATAAAACTATTCGTTTGAGTTAAATTTCATGTTTCACTTTCAAACTTTAAATTTGTGAACTAAAGTGGAAATGTTAAATATTTCTTCATATTGCAAGGGTAATATTGTAAGGGTATAATTTCAAATGTAACTGATTTTTTTAAGTCTTCTTTAGAATCATTGTGATTTCAAACCGGATGCAACGGAAAAAACGACAGGTAAGAGACACAAATACAAAAAGTCGCCTGTAATTAGTGAGCCAGAGCGAGAGATCGGTCGGTCTCATTCTTTTGTCGATAATTAAGATAAAAGGTAATGTAATACAATCTTTATTAATTAATTACAAACCATTTTTTTCATTTATTAATAACAAGAAAAACAATTATCATATTATGTGGGTGTATAACTGAAAACGGCTGAACCTATTTCAATTAGGTTGATTGTTGTGTTTGCAATTGTCAAGAAGGTTTATGTGAAACTAACTGTGGTTTTAAGGTATCATGAAACCTTCTTTTAATTTTTATTTGATTCATTTCAACACCAGAATAGCTACAAGTTAATTTAATTACAACCTGTTAAATGTAAGAGATTTTTATAAAACCAAAACGTTATTCCCCTTCTGGGACCCCAAAAGACAATTAGGTGGCAGATGTAGGCTATAAAAATAATAAATTTCTACCGTTTAGGGTTATTTCATGGTGGAGGTAGATTAGGCGCATGTGTGGAACTGTTGTCCCATTCGTGAATAAATTATAACATTATGGCCCTGAAAATAGACCTAACCGTTATATTAATAGCCGGTTAATTTATAATTAAATGAGGGTAGATATTAAAAGATACTTTCTTAATGGCGTTAGACACCGTAAAGCGAGCAAATTAGTTTTAATACACGAACCTCTACCCCCAGAAGAGTTAGCAAAAGTATGTTTGGCAACTATATGTTAGTCACACTTACGAAAGAGTTACCAAGTTTAGTTTTAAAAATAAAATTAAGCAAGAATGAAATAAGGGGTCGCATCTTGTGACTCAAAAGTTGCCTCTACCACTCAAACCATTTGTATTCTTCATGTTATACAAAATAAAAGGTGTGCTATATTGTAGCGATTCACTAATTTTGAACTAAAATCTTGAACTTAAAACTGGGCTTAGAGGAAAGACGGGCAATGATTTATCAATAACAGTCGTTTTCAAGCCTAGCATATAATATATCGCTGGACTAATTATATTATGAATTAGGATATATCATTTAAGATAAAGGAAGCTGAAAATGTTGATGATTTAAAGACCCGTAGGAACCTTTACAGACATTAAAAGAAATTGAAATATCTATGTTCATTTTGATGTCGTTAGTTTTTTGATAATATGTGGTAAGTAGTAAGAAGATAATACTTTATAGGATCCGAAAATTCCAGGTTTGAACCCTAGTAGGATCGCCATGTATGGTATGGTACCGAGGTGTTTTTGGAATTAATAGGAGGGGTGAGTGTCTGGGTGCTAGATCCGTCATCACACGGAGAAGTCTCCTTTATTCACTTTCGTATCGCCTGATGGTAAGCGATTACCGCCGCCCATGGACACCCACGAGTGCGTTGACGGCCTTTGGGGGATGGGGAGGGGAATGAGGGAGGGCTTGGTGGTAAAGCTTCACTTACTCAGTGAAACGCAGTGTTTCACAGCAAGCGCTGTTTCACATCGGTTTTCCGTTAGGCCGTAGTATCACTCCGGTTGAGCCGGCCCATTTATGCCGAAGTGTGGCTCCCCCACGATTAAAGTGTGAAAGTAAAAACAAATAGCTTGTATGTAATGCAAATATTTAATGATAATATTATGTTAGCTACAAGCCTACTTACTACACCACAAATACTTTTATTATTATCAATATTCATTCGATTTAGCTCCACTTATATTGTATTGGTCTTTCGTTTCATTTCCTTGATAGATGTCAAGAAGGAGAACGTCAAAAAATAAATCAGCTAAAGGACATAAATCTTGAACGTTATAGCGTAAAATTGACAGAAAAATAAAAGTAATTATCACTTGAACGTTTCTTGATCACCTATCGAGTTACAAGTCGAAGGCGAATTTGACAAACTCGGTAACAAGATGAGATAACGTCACTACTTATGGAAATATTGCTTTTTGGAAATATACGTATGGAAATTAGAGCCAGTATTATAAGATTATATAATCTGCAATAAAGTTGCATGAACACTTTTGTATGGTAAACTTTTTTTGAGTAGATGTTTTTGGCTATTTTGTTTGAATAAATCATTGTGTTAAATACGTGTCATACTGTCAGCAGTAAGTACCGTTATTAAACATCAAAGCATAAAATATTTATATTAATATTGTACTTTTTTAAGTAACTTAAACTCACAGCATTTAATATGACATAAATAACCTCTTTTCCCACTTCTTCATTGAAGATTTTAGTGAAATGGAAATTTTAATCGGAAACCACTAAAACAGCTCTAAAATAAAGAGACTTACAAATCCTACCAAGGAAAATTTAAACATACACATTTAATTCTCTGACAGAAATCAGTTGTCCCACAATGCCATAAAAAATATTGAATAGGGTGTCTGAAATGAATAGGTTTTGTACTTGGCTTAAATTTTTTTATACCTACCAAGCTTAGTATGTATTTACGAGTGCAATCTCGTATGTCCTTAATATTGATCAGTATGTTTCTATGATGTACGCAGCCGAGCAACTTTCAAAGGTAGACTCGATACTCAAAGAGTTTACGTCGTCGAACCGATTCAACTTGGATATCGGAAATTATAGTTGAATTACTTCGGCAACAAGCGATAGCGCTGACGTCACAGCCGCCATCTTGGATCCTTTTGTAACTGACAGTGACGACATATAAAGATTGTAGAAGAAGTTTAAGATGCTTTTATTGATTTTAGTCTGGTTGTCACAATTGTCATAGACAGCTAATAATGGATCCATTTTTTCAAATACATTTTGGCGACGGTAATAAAATAGTCGTAGTCTTTACTGTCTATTTGTAATATCTACAAAACAGGAATACCAAATATTCCATTCGCCAAATTGGGGATAATTACTTAAAGAAGTTCGACACCTTAAATTCTCAGACGACCTGTCTCCAAGATCGTTATGCGTCAGTTTTATTATTTTTACCTTATTCTTATTAATTTGCCGCTGTAAAGCGTGACAAGCTACAGCTAAGACGTTATAAATCTTAAATACTAAAACAACAGATTATAACAATTTATCCACGAAATAGTCGTGGTATATTATTATTGATTATATTTCAAAACTTAAAAGAGAGAATTTAACAATTAAAACTTTCTAAATTTCCAAGAAAATGTGAATGTTAAATTCTTTCTTTTGATGTGGAGTAACAATTCTCTATTACTCTAAATTACTTTACGTATGAGTCAAAACTTATGTCTATTCGTTTCCTATGTACAAGGTAATGCAGTTTTATACAGTACATTATTGAAACCGTACACATAGTCGGATTCTTAAAACATTAAGTGATTGGTTTCTAAGACCCTGACGTGACGAGAATCTTATCATAATAGTTCAACGTTACGGTACAGTATTTTCAGTATAAGTAAGCCCAAAAGCCTCAGAAATAGTCTGATTGGACTTACTTATAGTAAAGGTTCTATAACGGTAGACATAGTATATACTTTTGTCTATTAAATACCTGACATTTAATTGATTTTTCTTTATTATTGAAAGTATTACACATATTTAAAACTACTCAAAGAGTAACTAAGTAGGCCCATTAAAAAGGTTACATCGTTGACTGCATCGGAGTAATATAGATTATTTTTTGTTTTTTTTAGTACGAGTATACCGTGAATTCGGTTTTTTTTCAATTGAATACGGGGCAAACTAGCAGTCGTATCGCCTGATAGACACATGCCTGGCACAAGTTATATTGTTTACTATTTCATTGCTTTTAGTGTTGTTTTCACGTAACACATATTTTTCTAAACTAAAAGTAGCTTAAATAACAGGACTCAATACATTTTCAAACTCAGTCTAGTCATTTCAGAGACTAGCTGGCACACATAGATAGACATACAACAAAAATTGAATTTGTTTTTGCTGGTTAAGTTGCAACCGCTGTTCAAGGATGCAACACAAATGTGTAGCCGGTTTTTAATTTGCTAACTACTTCTCTCCTTCTGAATCAGGGGGAAGGGAGTAGTTACTAATACCACACTCACTCGGGTAAAGGAACGAAAAAATTACTTAAAATATATAGTTTCGCAGTTCATCGTTAGCAACACGAGAATTATGTATATTAGATTAATGGGGATATTATTGTTACTGTTGGTGATTCTATAGTAAATAAAAATATATAGGTATATCGTGAGGCCATAGTATCGTTCAAGTGAACATGTTGTCAGGAGTATATAAAAAGTTATAAATATTTTCAAAATATTTTTTATCCCTCCGAACCGTCAACATAAAAGTAATACATTGCGGATTTTTCATCGAGCAGCTAATGTTCTAATATGTGTCAAAGGGTTATGAATATCGAAACAAACGATAGTGTCGCATGCATCAGTTCGTTTCTCTGTACAATTTAGGGCAAATCGTATTCATTTTTCAAAGCATTTGACAGTATGGAATCGAGTTAGGAAAAAGAGAAGTTAAAATACATATAAATAAAGATTTCTTTTGAATGTCGAATGGTGATACATTGAACATGAATATTGATTTATACACTATTACGAAAAATACATTAATATTTTTGACATTCATTGTGTTGGATCTTCTGCCATGATAAATTGACTCGATATTAATCTTTTTTTTTATTTATATCTTTATTGAATACATAAAAAATTACAAAACAAAACATGATGATGAGTTACAAAATATGTAACAATAGGCGGTCTTATCGCTCACGGCGATCTCTTCCAGACAACCATGATACGGATTTTCGTTATCCAAAAATCTTGGGTAGCTTACATACAAGTAACACACGCTTACACATATATACATATTATTATTATAAGTTGAATTTATGAGATGCTTTATTTAAAGTGTAGAAGTCCCCTTCAGTCGTCCTTCAACCAGGGTTCAGATATCAGATCGACTAAAACCACAAGGTGTACCATTTTACATGGAGTGTTCCGAGACAGCTGTGCTTACGACATCCGGACCTCATTTATGAGATGCTAAGCCTAAACTACCCTAGTACATAAGGTTCCAGTATTGGACTAAGAACTGTTTATTTCTGAAATAAATACCAATAGATTTGGACTATTTCATTCTATCAACAATTTGAACGTTAGAAAAATATAGTACTTTATTCATAACTTGTGACCCGGTCTGGCTTCGCATGGTCAAACTCTTTGAAATTCACGAAAATTTCTGCCTCGCAAAACAAAACTGTGGAATGAACTGCGGTATTCCCGGACCAATACGACCCTCAAACCTTCAAGAAAAGAGCGTACTCCTTCTTAAAAGGTCTGCAACGCACTTGTGACGCCTCTGGTGTTGCGATCATCGCTTACCATCAGACGATACGTCTGCTCGTTTGCACTCTATTCAATAAATTCTCGGTTTCCTCAACTATAATATGCAAACAATACACATATTAATCACTTTATCTATTGCTGAAAACTGCATTGAAATCCCTTCAGTAGATTAAAATAGATAAGCGAACAGACAGCGTAAGCGACTTAATTTTATACTATGTAAAGTTTAAATTCCAAGCTCAACTTATTATATCGCAATCTAAAGCCTTGAAACGGTTCAAAATCAATTCATCCACAAACGTAGAAACTAATAATTAATTGGTATGAGTTTCAAATAATTTAGATAAGTCAAGCAGTTTTGGATTTTCATGAAACGAATCCGCGCGCTTTGCCGTGGTTTTAAGCTGCGTTAGTTTAATTCAAAACGTTTACTTTAAAAGTAATTCACGATCAAATTTCTCTTCCAGTTTTATAAAAACGAAATGAGATAAATACACAGCTTTTAATTATTGCTATTTAATGAGTTTTAAGTCCATTGGACGCTTTTATGCAGACAGCAGTTCTAATCTTTAGTTGAAGTAGTAAAATAAAGTCAAACTAGTATAGCAGTACAGTATAGATTCACTCTCAACAAATTTCAAAAAAGGATTCGTTATGATAATATTCTTCTATGTTATGCGTTTGCTATATTTTCTCTGTTTGTTTTTTTTTTTAATAATTATTTTTTTAAACCAAGTTTCCTTTACTATGCTTGAAAATAGGTATAAGCCCGAGAAGAGTTCCATCATATTACACACTAACTGACTCACGCAAAGTCGTTTGCGTCTTTTATTGCCCGTAGCATGAAAAATTTCCCCCGTTTTTGAAACATTCATTAATTCATTGGTGCTCCGCTCCTATTAGTATTAGCGTGATGATATATAGCCTATAGCCTTCCTCGATAAATGGACTATCCAACACTGAAAGAATTTTTCAAATCGGACCAGCGGTTCCTGAGATTAGCCCGTTCAAACAAACAAACATAGAAACAAACTCTTTAGCTTTATTGTATTAGTATAGATTATCTATTAATAATGGCCTCCTTCCTTACTTCTTACTTCGCGTTTCTTACCTTGAAAATAACAAATGTTCATGAAATTGCCAAAAATCTTTTGTGAGTATGTGAGTGAGTATTTATAACCTAAAATGAAATCAAATGCTAATGGGTATATAAATATATAATATGGACCTTTGGGAAGAGTGAGTAAAAGATATTCATATGATGTTAAACTTTTTTTTAACATCTGTCAACAATTTCATGTATGTCTTGATAATCTATAAATATATATATAATAATATATATATCTATAAATACGGTTTGATAATAAAATAGCTCGTTCTCAGTAAAATAAAATATAACATAAAACGTTCTGTTCATTTCGAAGGTTTTTGATTCAATTAGTTCGAAGGTCGATCCCTACATACGGAAGTGAAATTAGATAAATTCCTTGTATTTGTCGATGCCGCGGGCGGAATCTTATATAGGGACGTTTATTTAGTTTAACTACGTACGTACTATTATTGTGTTATTCCTGTTTATGTTTGACTCTACTAGCCTTCGTGAAATACATAAATTAATTATTAATTCAGTTGCTAACTGATTTTCTTTTAAGAGGTTATAGGATTTCTTTGTATTTCGGAGTGATAGGCTGTTTGAATTTGTGTTTCACATGAATATTAAAAAGTAAATAAAGATTCTGTTGCGGGGATTTTTGTGTATGTAGTCTATTCACAAGCTTTTCATTTTTGTCTGAAATAGTTGAAATGAAAAGAAACTTTTATTGATACACCTTTTTTGACGAGGTGGAAAATCCCTTCTGATCTCCGGCTCTTCCGGGGACTGAGGTGCTAGGTATGTGGTGAGTCCACTAAAACCACCCCGGTGGCTGGTCTCAGGCGCCCTGCTCTGGGGAGGACCCGGACTAAGTTATTTCAGGTCCCCCCCAGAAACGACACCGCGTCTATAGATGCTATCCTGGGGGAAGCCTGGGCTTCCCCCTGCCTGTTGGCCCAACCGTTTTGTTGTTATTTATTGATACACCTTAAAGTTGAGCAAATATACTTAACATCTTTTTTATTTAACTAACTGAGAAATTAAGATATGAGCATAAATAGAATAAAAAGAAATTGAAATAGGCACTTTTTTTTTCATATTTCGGACAATTATCACACAACACCGTCTAGTCCCAAGCTAAGCAGAGCTTGTGATATGGGTACTACGGATATAAATACATATATACTTTTTTTTGTAAATACATACATATTATACATAGAAAATACCCAAACTTCGAAACAAATATTTGCAGATCATACAAACATTGTGTCCTACCCGGGTATCAAACCCCGGAACCTTAAGCACAGCAGTCGCTTACGCTACCACTTATGCCACCGAGGCAGTCAATAATAAGGCACTTAAAAATGACACAACATATATATGTTATATTATTTAAATGAGCAAATAATAAGGGGTGAAAATTAATGCGTTTAAATCAGTTGTAGATATCAAGACTACTAAAATTTATTATTCTGTTAAAAACAAAATGAATCTGTTCCATTCCACGTATGATTCAGCTTTCCTACTATTCCCAAACCTTCACTCACATGAACATAACTCAAGATGAATATGTAAATTTGGACAATAACCTAAAATAACTGATGCCAATAAATGTCATGATCGTATTGTTTGGTTGTCACTCCAACCCGGCATTCTTTCCCGAAGGATTCCCGCTATTTTAGGATACACTCGTAAATATTTGATATACATCAATCATTCAGGCGACAAGGCCCTTCGCCGATCGAAAGGGAATAGACACAGTAATGTTTCGAAGATATTGGCATGTAGACCTGCAGCTGACGCTTGAGTTATGACATGATAACAGCCTGTCAAAAGCATTATCGCAGATCTAAGTAATTCGTAAAATTAGAGCGATAATATCTACTGGTATTTTGTAGGAGATATTTACGTTGAAATATGGACTTAGGAATATGCGATTTATGGTTGAGTTTACAGCTGAGGTCGTTTCTTGTGACGCTTTTCGACGAATTCGTTTATCGCTCGAATTAATTCTCGACCTCCTTTCGTTTTCGAGATTAATTTCCAGCTGTTTAGCACACTGGCAACTTGTCAATCTAGCAATTTTGTCGGTTCAAAGTGAATAGGGTTGTATAAGCAGATTTGTGAGGCGAGCGACGTATTTACTGAAACATTTATGTTATTCTACGAAATGCAAGTAGGAAAGGACGTTTTAATGAAATGCAATGTAAGGAGTATTAAAATGGTAAAACTACTCAAAGAGTGGTGCAGGATTTCTAGTGAAAGAGAATATATTCTTGATAGAATTTATTTCGAAGTGCGGTGAACGCTTTCGAAGCTCAGCATATATTTGAGTATATTTGATTATGTACCTTTTGAGTTATGTTCAGTAACGTGGTAAAATCTAATGATATTTATAACAAATGCTTAGTAAAGTGTTCTGTCAGAATTAATACACCACTACTAAATTTCATCTCAAATTTAATTATGTTTAAGTTGTCTCCATTGTAATGAAATCACTTATTGGAATTAATTCATGCAGATTACTTAATTTAATTTATAGTCCATGGTTCTTGGAATCTAAGCTGCGTTAACTAAAAGTTTTACTAGTAATAAATATGAACAAAGTCAGAAACAAGTAGATGAACAATTCCATAAGGGTAAAGACATACATATACGCATATATCTTATACTTGGAGTATACAAGCGTCGAAAATAAAAAAATATGAAGAAAATAATAAAAAAAAACTATTTCCAAAGACAAAACTATACATTGACTTCGTTATAAGAGCCTGTGTTACTTGCTGTAGCTTTTCATTAGATAAATAATATTATTTCAAATCGGTTCAGGTGTTGCTGCATGAAAGCTAACAAACAAATAGACACAGTCGCATTTTTAATATTAGTAAGATTGTCTATGATCCAATCTACTCACGTAAGCAACTGTGTGGTATCTTTCTCGATCTTGAACAGCTTCCTGGCGGTGTAGTCACTGAACTTGTGGATGGCCCTTGAGATGTCTTGCTTGCGGTCGATGTCGGCTTGGTCAGCTGACTGCCAGGACTCGATGTAGACGAGAGAAACCCGTGTATTGAGGGTCCGGAAGTACTGAAAGAGAAAGTGTATTAAAACGAGGTAATATGTACACAAAAAGAAAATGGCTATAGTACGAGTATATTATTATAATATGTACGTACATACACAATTTTAGAATATCTATCTGTTTAATTCAATGACTTTAACTGCCTCGGTGGCGTAGTGGTAGCGTATGCGACTGCTAAGCTTGAGGTCCCGGGTTCGATTCCCGGGTCGGACCAAATGTTTGTATGATCTGCAAATATATATTTTTTTTTTTTTTTTTTATTTAATAGTGGGCAAACGAGCTGGCGTATCACCTGATGGTAAGAGATTACCGCCGCCCATGGACACCCGCAACACCAAAGGCGTCACAAGTGCGTTGCCGACCTTTGGTGGGATGGGAAAGGGGATGGGGGGAGGGGTTGGGGTATGGGCCTCCGGTATCCTCACTCACTTGGTGAAACACAGCGCAAGCGCTATTTTACACCGGTTTTCTGTGAGGCCGTGGTATCACTCCGGTCGAGCCGACCCATTCACGCCGAAGCATAGCTCTCCCACGGGTTTGGAAAACACCCAAACTTTGTTTCGAAGTTTGGGTGTTTTCTATGTATAATATGTATGTATTTACAAAAAAAAAGTATTTAAGTATTTATATCAGTTGTCTAGTACCCATAACACAAGCTCTGCTTAGCTTGGGACTAGATGGCGTTGTTTGTTAGATGTCCGGAATATTTATTTATTTTGTGGCGACCTCCACATACAGCGCCATCTACCGAAGATACACTGAACTACGAAGTAACGCACTGTACCTACAAACTACACTACACGGAGTAACTACCAATCCTGAATCGCGCAAATAAAGTTCCCGCGCCGATTATCATATATACAACATCCCAACATCAACTGTTGGGCAGTAGCCACTGTGGGGGAACGGGTATAATGTTCCACCCAACACAAAGGGAGGATCCTCCGACCAGGCTAGGTGATCATGCCTGGCGGGCTACTGCCCAACAGTTGATGTTGGGATGTTGTATATATGATAATCGGCGCGGGAACTTTATTTGCGCGATTCAGGATTGGTAGTTACTCCGTGTAGTGTAGTTTGTAGGTACAGTGCGTTACTTCGTAGTTCAGTGTATCTTCGGTAGATGGCGCTGTATGTGGAGGTCGCCACATCACTCCCCTCCAAGACTGGAGGTCGATATATGTTGAGTCAGCTGTCTGTGCTACCCGTTCCCCCACAATTTGAATAATTCACTTGTGAGTCACAATCTTTTACATTATCTGTAAGTAACAGCGTGATGAATACCATGATGACATGGAGCTGATCTCTTGCTTTAGCTGGAAGGTGAGCATAGAAACTTTAAAAAGAAACGCCGCAACACCATCGAGTTTGGACTCCTTTGATTCATTATTATTTGCGCATTTCAATTAATGCTTGTTTTTAAAAAGTTATTTAATTTATTAAACTTTTGGAAGCTATCTTAGATGGCTAGTGAGTAATAGAAAAATCAGATATAGTAGTAGTTATAGCTGTTTCTTTTTTTTAATTCTTCTAAATATCATATCTTATCTATATATATATAAATGTTATATTAGTTTGTGTACGCTTCAAAAACTCAAAAAGTTTTGCACCGATCGAGCTGAAATTTTAGAATGATATATAATCCGCATCAAGGATTGTTTTTATTTAATTTTTGCATCAGTCACATATCCGCGACCGCGAAAACACACGAAAAAACCGACATAAACGCGGGCGGAGCCGCGGGCAACAGCTAGTTTGGAATAATTATGGAATATTCAAAAGTAACTTTAGAAACGATACATGATATTCTTTATTTTTCACTTTAAGGAAGTTGGAAATGCACATTTCAATATTAAATCTCTTCCATATTAGTAATGGTCACTGTTGTTTAACATATCATGTTAATCTTAATTAGATTAATAACTAAGATTGATTAATCAATTGACATATATATTATATTAGATTAAGCGCTACTTGATTGAATTAATCTCAATATAATCCTCGCTTAATAATCGTCAGTCAATGTTGGCAGTATGACTGATTAATTACCAAATGAAGGCTATCATCAGCATCATTTTTTCAGGCTTATGACTTATATATTTATTTTAAAATAAACGGATTTTATTTTAGTGTATTTTCGTGGGAGAGCCACGCTTCTTGGGCAATGGGCCGGCTCGACCGGAGTGATACCACAGCCTCACAGAAAACCGGTTTGAAATAGCGCTTGCGCTGTGTTTCACCGAGTGAGTGAGGATACCGGAGGCCTATACCCCATCTACCAAAGGCTGGCAATGCACTTGTGCTGCCTCTGTTGTTGCGGGTGTCCATGGGCGGTGGTAATCGCTTACCATCAGGCGATACGTCTGCTCGTTTACCCCGCTATTCCATTAAAAAGTGTGCATATTGAGAATGCTCGGCAAATATTATAATAAATGAAATCGCCGGTTTATAAATTTCAGTAATGCCTGGTTCCTATATTTAACGAATCGTCATCGTGTAAAAAATTTCTACAACCGACTACGAGTCCTAAATACCGTTCCTCAATTTATTATTTATAGGAACGATTTTAGCTTACGCCCCGTATAATATATTGCTATTCGTACCTAGAACGGATCGTTTTTCAAATATAGGAACTGGTCATAAGTGTATGGTCTGTGTGGTGATGAATTAAGTATATGGAGTGTGATCACCCTTATTTCATGTGGGTGTCGCACTAAGGATACCAACTACGTAGGACAATATCACTGTAAGTATAAATTCAGTCCACATTTAGGTCCGAACTGAGATTTATGTTGACGTTTACGCATACAATAAATAAATATTCCGGACATCTAACACACAACGCCATCTAGTCCCAAGCTAAGCAGAGCTTGTGTTATTTATAAATACATATATATACTTCTTCTTTTTGGAAATACATACATATTATATATAGAAATCACCCAAACTCCAAAATATATTTTTTAAGATCACAGAAACATGTGGTCCGTCCCGGGAATTGAACCCGAGACCTCAAGCTCAGTAATCGCATACGCTACCACTGCGCTACAGAGGCAGTCGATCAGTCAGTCATTCAATGCAACACAGAGCATTAAATAACATACAGAAGCGCTTTGTTAAAGTTTGTTGGTCAGACAAGAAAAGTGACAATCCATTCTATGTCCGCGGAGGCAGAAAGACAAAACAAATACTGTATTTTCAACAGGGAGTTTTTTTAAGAAAATATAAAACAGTGGTGTTGGATTAAGAGTACGGAGTATCACACCCCTATTTGTCCAATGGGTATCGTTTGAATCGACTATAGGAGCCAACTACACAGTACAACAACACTGCAAAGAGAATGAAAACTTGAAATATTACCGTCTGTTCAGCGACCTTTCTTTAAGGAGAGGCGTATGTCCAGCGGTGAACTTATTAAGGCGTATGATGTTGTAAGGACTTCGTAAAATAGAAAATTCGGTGTTAATATTATGTCATGCGACTAATACACGCTATTATACACACCAGAAGAACGTTATGATTCGTCAAAATTTAATTTCGGACAAGCATTACTTATTTAATGGCTGCAAACTTTTAATGAAGTTATGAGGTTCAATTTAGAAGTTTGATGATTCGGTGAATTTTATGTGTGGATCGGTGGACCGAAATAATATTTGGGGTGGAGTTTTTTTCTAGTTTATACGTAAAAGTTTAATAAGTGTATTAGGAACTGATAATTAGGTATAAATTCATGTTAGAGAGCCATTTTCGGCTGGCTCGGTCGGTGTGACAGTGGCCTTGTTCGATGGCCGACGACCGGTTCGAAGCAATTTTTCTTTTGCTTTTCATTAAGTGAGGTTATCGAATCTCAATCTTGTTTGCTCTCAATGCCATAAAGAACAAAATAATAATAAAGAAATTGATCACGTTGGCGCTCAATTTTTAGCGCTGTCGTCGTTCTGTCATACAAAAATAGATATAAAATTAAAACACATAAACCTGTGCATAGTAAGTCCAATTACAATTGTGCGTATCACAATCGATTCTTTAATCGTAGCTATGTGGATCACGATACTAAAACTGATTGACTACCAAGTAATTCTATAAGGTAGGCCACAAAAAAAACCAACAAAAATCAAAGACAAGTATACTTCATTTTGTAAACGAAAGCTTCGGATTCAAAAATAATACCTACCTAAAAATGAAAATAATTTATATTTAAATTATGAGAAGCTGGAGTTTATAAAAGTATTTTAACAAATGAAAAAGTATCAATTTAAAAATCGACTAAGCCATTGCCCGAATACAATTATCGAACAATATCGAGTTTGTCCATTTCAAATGAAATTTTAAAATAAAATAAATTTCAACAGAGAGAGTTGGCAGTAAATGGGTTCAGTTGATTTGATTAATGAAGGAGATTATTGTAAGCTGCCTAGCTGTTTCCAATTGATGTTATATATATTTGTAAAGCCTTTTATACAGTAGAGAGCTTAAGAAAATTAAGCCTATGGGGGTTTTAGTATCATTTAAATATTTTAAAACGACGGAGAATTATGACTGGTCCAATGGTTAATAATCGTAACTGATGCCAGAAGTTCCAGTCCCACGTAGAAAATATATGAAATTGTGTGTTGAGCACAAGCATTTAATTATGTTTAAAGAATTTGTTCTCATAAAGACACATAAGTCACTGGCATGAGAACTTATTTTGACTTAAAGATAATATTTTCATACAATGGTCGTGTAAGGACATCTTAATACTAAAATATGTTACAATAAATATTTATATGAATAGCGAGTGATTGCTTATTAGATAATGAGTTAGTCTTGATTAAATAGGCTTAATATGCTAACATATATATATACATAATTAAAGTCTAGGTATAGTTTATCTGTAATATAAAAGTATTCATAAAATATTTAAGTATGTTTATTAGAAGTTTGACTACCACAGTACTGGTTCCACCTGATTTGAGATCAAAATCTGCGATGTGTCCAGATTTGACTGCCTCGGTGGCGCGAGTGGTAGCGTAAGCGACTGCTGTGCTTGAGGTCTCGGGTTCGATTCCCGGGTCGGTCCAAATGTTTGTATGATCTGCAAATATTTGTTTCGAAGTTTGGGTGTTTTCTATGTTTAATATGTATGTATTTACAAAAAAAAAGTATATATGTATTTATATCAGTTGTCTAGTACCCATAACATAAGCTCTGCTTAGCTTGGGACTAGACGGCGTTGTGTGTTAAATTGTCCGAAATATTTATTATTATTTATATATTATTACAAAAGCGTTTGCTTTGCTGTTTCTACTATTTTTGTAATATACGGCACAAGATAAGTTTACGACAGATTAATTTCGTTAGTTTTGAATAAATTATATCTGTAGCAGACAGCAACGTGCGTAATGAACCCGAATACTTTCTCCCTCGCACAACGACTATCTGTCTCAATCGACGCGCATCACACCGTGGAGGGGGTCGCACAAGGCCTTTATAAACAGCCGCGCAGCCTCCATTCAAACAGTCGACAGCTAGACGACTCAGAGTGCGATAGCCCCGCAGTCCACTCTGATGTCCAGTAGGCATAGCTGACCTGATCGATAGCCCCGCAGTCATCAGGTTCTGCTAAGTATTGAGGTCTTCTAGAGCGATAGCCCCGCAGTCCTCTTAAGACACTCACGTAGCGTAGGAAGGGTAGTGTTGAGCGATAGCCCCGCAGTCCTCATCACTCCCAACATAGGGTTATATGTATAAGTACAAGTTTGTAAATATTTGTATGAACTACACAGAAACCAGAATAAACGATCAAAAGTACCAAAGACGTCTATAATTTCTGCACTGGTAACCCTATCGCCCTACATTTGGCGCCCAACGTTTATGAAGTTAGCTACCAATGTCAAGAAAATAAATTGACTTATTGTAAACTACCCACAATTTTTGAGAAAAACTACCCGCATTTGAAAATATTATAATGTCTGAATCTAAAGATTTGCCATCAGACGCAATACATCAGTTAAGCGATATATTGAGTAAACTACAACTCAAAGCAATGGAATTGGAAAGAACAACAAGCCTTTAACAAGTTAAAAAAATTGCATTGACTACAGCACCCGTACTGAAACAAGCTAATGAAAATTTATCATTTACAATGAAAACAGATGCAAGTCAATATGCCATCGGCGCAGTTTTAGTGCAGGGGGAGGGCGAGCATGAACATCCTGTAGAATACGCGAGTAGATTGCTGAGTGAACCGAACACCGTAGAAAGGAAGAATAGAGATATGAAATCACAAATAGCAATGATGGTTAAAGACAAGCATCACAATTGGCCGGCTACATTACCTGCAATTAGGTTTGCTATGAACACGTCATTTTGTCAAACAACAGGCTATTCACCATCATACTTAACATTTGGTCGCGAATTAAGAACCACGTATGACTTAACACATGACTTAAGTTGTACCATAGAATCTGAGAACTTTATAAAAGGAATAACTCCAACTTTAAAACAATTAGTTCAAGATTTGGCACTTGCGAAAGAAAATATTGAAGATAATTTGGAATCAAACCGACATAAGGCAAACACTAGGAGAAGACCTGATCCAGGATATAAAATTGGAGACTTAGTCTTAGTTGAGACACATCCAATCAGTAATATTGAAAAACAATTTTCCGCAAAATTTGCTCCACGTCGAGATGGTCCTTACATTATACTCAAGAAACATGGAGTTTCCACATATGAGGTGGCACATCCAGATTCACCTGAAAGAGCAATTGGCAGATACCATACGTCTGCTTTGACCAAGTTCGAGAGAAGAGATGATGTTCTGCCAAACGCTGTTAATCCAATTCGTCGAAGAGGAAGACCTCGCAAGGATGCTGGTGCTCTCACGGGACGTTAAAAAGAGCACCAGAAGGGGAGAATGTAGCAGACAGCAACGTGCGTAATGAACCCGAATACTTTCTCCCTCGCACAACGACTATCTGTCTCAATCGACGCGCATCACACCGTGGAGGGGGTCGCACAAGGCCTTTATAAACAGCCGCGCAGCCTCCATTCAAACAGTCGACAGCTAGACGACTCAGAGTGCGATAGCCCCGCAGTCCACTCTGATGTCCAGTAGGCATAGCTGACCTGATCGATAGCCCCGCAGTCATCAGGTTCTGCTAAGTATTGAGGTCTTCTAGAGCGATAGCCCCGCAGTCCTCTTAAGACACTCACGTAGCGTAGGAAGGGTAGTGTTGAGCGATAGCCCCGCAGTCCTCATCACTCCCAACATAGGGTTATATGTATAAGTACAAGTTTGTAAATATTTGTATGAACTACACAGAAACCAGAATAAACGATCAAAAGTAACAAAGACGTCTATAATTTCTGCACTGGTAACCCTATCGCCCCACATATCTCCAATATCTTCTTCATAGTTCCACAACGCTTTAAGGAAAAATTTCAAATCTTCCAAAACCATTCTATCAATGATAAACTGAAACTTGGTGGTTAAATTGACGATTAATTCTCCAAAGAGCAAAAAGTTTCTGTCGCCCTCGGCCCTTATTAAGTGTAAAACAGAATGTACCAAATTTTATAATATCCGGTGGAGTTAATTGCTTCGTTGAAAGAAAACGACAATAACAGGTTGTCACAAGTCATGGAGGCGAGAGTCAAATTTGTAACAAGACTGAACTCCTAACGTTTTAGCCATTAATTAATTTCATGAATAATTCTACCTTTAGTATATTTTAGAAGAGTAGTTTCTTTTGAGGAATAATTGACGGATTATTAACAGTATTAAATATTTAACTAAGAAGCGCCGTGGCTCAGTGGCAATAGCGTAGGCTAACACTACGTAAAGTTTAGTAAATTGCAAATAATATCAGCCATATTTTATTTAAAAACTGAAATTGTACTAATTATTTGCTATCATGTTATAAACGTCCCTCCTACACTATTTTTTTATTTGAATAGGGGGCAAACGAGCAGGCGCATCACCTGATGGTAAGCGATTACCGCCGCCCATGGACACCCGCAACACCCAAAGCGTCACAAGTGCGTTGCCGACCTTTGGGGGATGGGGGAAGGGTTTGGGCCTAAGGTATCCAAACACAGCGCAAGTTCTATTTCACAACGGTTTTCTGTGAGGCCGTATCACTCCGGTCGAGCCGGCCCATTCATGCCGAAGCGTCATGTCATGACTATGTGAACACAACCTACACACACATTCACTCACTCACACTATCCACTCACACAAACTAGTTTGCTGTAATCTGTAATCTGTACTCTGTAATCTGAAGTCTTATATTAACTACTTTATGGTGTTATTTTTGTATAGTCTACTCTTGTGATTCTTCGTATTAATTATCATTCATGTGTATATTCATTCATAATTAGCGTATTGTTCAAATATTACTATTGTAACTTAATATTGTCAGCTGTGAAGGACATTTAATAAATAAATCCTAGCCGTGTTTTATAGTGTAAATGTCGGGACGACTTACGTAAGAGGGTTAGTAGTGACTGGGTGCAGAAATAGACCGGGCTCTGTGGTTTTCCTTGGAAGAGACTAGATGTCTAGCAATAGATTGCAACGGAATGATGATAGTGTTGAAGCCTAGCCAGGGCAGCTAAACATATTAAGAGATAGACAGAGTTTCTTTGAAGAATACCTCAGGCCTTCGGTCAGGTTACGGGTAGTTGGATCCGTGACAACTCCAACAATTGTAATCTACAGAACTTCGATATGTCCTAGGTACTTGGAGATGCGATGAAAGTCGTGTCACGTAAAAATCGAAGTTCCGCCTTATTCGAGTAGACGTAAAGCCGACCTAGTTTCGGAAAAATATTTATCCAAGTGCTAGAGAAGGATACAGTACTCAAATGGTAGACAAATGTTTTGTTTGCGTAATTAGGATTGGGTAGGTTACGGATGTGGGATCAAAATGTGGGTATTTAATTCTCCTGTTACCCTTTCGGGATAGAGGTTTATGATTATGAATATCTCAGTATTTTAAGTGTTTAATTGTTTGGTTTTGTACTTTCTATTATAATACTAGCTTTTTCATGTGGCGTCCGCGTGTATGTCGGTTAAATATACTATATTACGGTAAAGCTTCATCTAAATTCAATCCGTAGTTTTCGGTGCTGTATATAAAATACTCAGGACAAATTCTTCATTCTTCAAAAATAAATAAATAAAAAATAAATAACAGTTTTTTTTTAACAAGGAGTTTATTTTATTCTTGTTTAATCACTAGTTTTCGCCAGCGTATATCTCGATTATTCCTTCGGATCTCCAGCTCCTCGTGGATACAGGAGCCAGGAGTATGTGGTGTTTCCATCGAAAAACACCTCGCCGACCGGCCTCTGGTGCCCTACTCTGCGACGACCTGGCCCATATTATTTCAGGACCTCCCCAAAATGACACCGTGCCTTATCAAGCCCTGTCCCCGGGGAAAATTATTTCCTCCCCCTCAGTCCTAGCGATGTAGGCTGATTGCGCACTATGCAATCATGCCACTATCCCGACCGTAACAATCAATCTGCCTCCAGAGGTTCCCATCCTCAAGTGGCCCGCGGTCCCGTCGACGGTTTTATTCGCCGACGTCTTCTTCGCTCAGGCTCGGCCCTTACCCGATCCCGTTCAGCGGTCTCTTTCTGAAGCATAACATCTTCGCAGAAAGAGACCACTGCGCTCCAGCCCACCTCACCCGCCAGCATGGCAGCAATAATTGCTGGCGTAGAAAACAGCCTCGCGTAACAATCACGTTACGAATAAAACTAATCGTATTAGTGAGATCTCCCTGGACACATGTTTTGACATGGACGAAAACTAATTGTCTGTAAATGTTGGACACATGCAACATACACAATTAGTTTCACTGACATTCAAATTAGGAACATTGTAATAAATTATTCAAATTCCACGTAATTGTACCACAAACACATACCTATGTATTTACGGTTTATCCAATAATAAACTGATATTTTTATAGCTCAAGCTCATCTAATAAGTAAATTAGAGCATATAATAATTCATAGTGCAAGAAGGATTATGTAGGTATAACACAAGAACCTTACAACATTTTCGCGTTTTAATTGATTTTATAATATTTTTTTACAAAGTTAAGATCCATAAATTAGTGTACGATTATTTTTCAGTAACTATACGTAGAGCAAAGTGTTTTATAGATAGATATAATCTTATATATAAAAATCTATTGCTGTTCGTTTATTTCGCTAAAACTCGAGAACTGCTGGGCCGATTTAGATGATTGATTTTGAAATACTTGTGGTGGTACAGGCAAGGTTTAAACGATGAAAAATTAAACATAACTTGAAAATCCAAATGTCACGTGTACGAAGTAGCTAGTATGTATATCCATCAACCCATAACGTCCCACTGCTGGGCTCGGGTCTCCTCTCAGGAGAGGGCCATACGTCCCCACGCTGTCTAAGTGCGGGTTGGGGACTGGCTAGACAACGTTGTGGCTACGTAATCTTGCCGTTGGATGTTTTTATGCCGCCCAAAGGCCTCTAACTAAACTTCACGACTATTATCCTATGATAACAACCGGGACGGACTACTTAACATGACCTCTGATTCATGGAGACGCTCATGGTTACATGCCACCAGCGGTCACCCATCCAAGTACTGACCGCGCCGTCGTTGCTTACCCTTAGTATGTATATATAGACGTCTAAATAGATATAGACAAAAGGTTTATTCTTGATAAATTTGCATGTAGCGACATTTCTAAGGAGTCTTTGTAGAAAAAAAAATCAGATGAAGAACGGCTGCTGTGGTGGTAGGAGAATCTTAAGTTTCAGAACTATATTATATACTTAATAATTTAGAATAAATGGTTGTATTAACCCTATCAACAAAGTTATGTCGGATTGAAACCCAAAATTTCTTGCTCTCCGACTTTCTTTTTCTTAATCTCTATAATTATCTTAAATAACTTAAAGTTTATCCATATGAGAAACTTACCAAATCAGCAATATTAGCGACTTGAATCGCGTCGTGAACGACTTCAGATCTGGTGCTGCCATTTCTCCTATCAAACATCGCCTTGTCTATCACCAGAGCCGTTTCGATGTACTTCGTGGTTTCTCTCACGTCACGCCTGCGTCTGTTAAGGGATCGCAGGCCAGCATCTTGCCACCATCGCCACGCTCGCTCTTCTTTAGAACGGGGTGATGAACCACTATAACAAATAAATAACATATTTATTATATTTATATAATAAATAAATAAATAATTCCTAAGCATCTTCGCTGTCAGAACAGCAGTCATGTTGAATGACAACGCTGACTCTCATTGGTAAAAAAACCTTTACAATTACATTGCAAATATATTAAAACTAAATCATATTACTTTCGTAAAATAAAAAAAAAAAATTCGCGCCGAAATCTCCATGACAGATAATCGTAAGTCAGAGATAAAATAGAAGTAAGATTTTTTTAAAGTAGTTTCAAGGATGATTCGAAGGAGTTCTTATCTCTCCTCTTGAGCGGGCAGTACTTAATAAAGTCAGGCCTTCTCTCTAAGTTGTTATTATTGGCATGTAGGGAAATATCCCGACGCGATCTTTGAATGCCGCTGTTGTAAATAGAAAATGTAATGATGTTATCTACACCTGTTTTTTTGAAAAGTGTATTTAGTTGAAATATTTTGTACTAGCTGAACCCCGCGGTGCTACCCGTGGTACGACAATAACCACGGTCAACGCCACGAGGCGAAGCTAGTATCTCTGTAAATTGTAGCCTATGTATTATTTTGATGTATAAGCTATATTTTAAGCTTACGATCAGGCGATACGTCTGCTCGTTTGCGCCCTATATAAAAAAGGACTGGCAAAACTAAAAAAGACTAGAATGATTTTGTTGACATAACTGAAATATTTTAATTAAAAATAAATGTTTTCTAGATATTTCACTCCTAGCAGAAAATCGTTACAGCAGTTTAAAACCAAACAAATTGGTGCGAAATTAAAATAACAAATTAATAATTAAATACTTAAGTATCGTATTCAAAAACTGTAACGACATTACAGATACTTTCAAATAATTCTAATTTTATTTTCATCAAAACAACTTTCTACCATTGTTACCAACTTTTCATGCGAAACAAAAAGCGAGGCAGGTAATTAATTAAAACTTCAAACGGATTCATTTCAATCATTCGCTATATTCATTCATTCAGTTCGTTTATCTGTTTTCAAACCATTCTAGACTCATTCACTTAGCGATACTTTCTGAATGTCAATGTTAAGATTATGACGTCTGGGAGACTTCAAAGTGAATACTTCAAAGAAATAAATTGGTATTTATATTATATAACTTCTTTTATGTTCTTTATTAACACACGCATTCTCTTCATCATACTTTTGTCATTGGCAGAATTGTCGACATCGTCACAAATTGCGATATCCAAAAAAAAAAACTTTTTTTTTAACTATTCGATAATGAGCTTTATGTAGCTTTAAGCGCTATAGTCCACGGGCCCACGAACAAGGGATTTCAGTGATTGACAACAGGCTGAAAGTTTATACTCAGCTTTGTTTTGACGAGACACCCAACTTTTATTATTGGACCAAATTCTGAAAGTGGAAGGAAAAAGCGGGATAGGGAGCGAAACACGTCGATTTGATGAGTGTCCCAATTTAATTAATAACAGTTTCTAAAAATCAATACTTCGAGAAAATACGATGGAAAACTGAAAAGAACTTGTGGCATACAAAGTGAATGGTACCTTCCGAGTGACCCTCAGCTCTAACATGTCAGAATGGTGACTTGAAAATTTTTATTCATTTTCATTAATTACAAACTGATTTTTGTTTTGGGGCTTGCAAAATATATATTTTTTTGAGACCTACACTCGAAAGTTGTCAAGATTATGTTAATATTTTTTCGAGTGTAGGACTCAAAAAAATTACCGTCAAATTTGTATGCCGATGCATTTTTTATGAAAAACTCAAGCCAACGTTATATATCTATGGACACCTCATTCATAAAATTGGTTCAGTGTGTATGTTCCATCGGCAGTCTTGCATTCACTTTAAAATACTTATTGCAAAAATAACTGATTTTTTATCCAAAAAGCGTAGTTATTTTTGACTAGTATTTTTATATGTTTTCAAAACGGGGTTTAACATTATGTAAATAGCAATGTGCTTGCAAGATAGCCTATAGTAATCATTTTTTTTAAACTTAAATCTTTGAAATCAAATAAGGATGGAATGAAAGAAGATGTCAACGATCGTTTCTTTTGGTTACCATTTTGGCACAAAATTTTTCCGAGTCATTAATATAAAAAGTTTTTATTTTTTTTATTGAATAGTGGGCAAACGAGCAGACGTATCACCTGATGGTAAGCGATTACCGCCGCCCATGGACACCCGCAACACCAAAGGCGTCACAAGTGCGTTGCCGACCTTTGGGGGGATGGGAAAGGGGATGGGGGAGGGGTTGGGGTATGGGCCTCCGGTATCCTCACTCACTCGGTGAAACACAGCGCAAGCGCTATTTCACACCAGTTTTCTGTGAGGCCGTGGTATCACTCCGGTCGAGCCGACCCATTCACGCCGAAGCATAGCTCTGCCACGATAAAAATAAAATAAAAATTTGATAAAATGAAACTATTTTTAACATAACTATTATACAACATAGTCTTTATTAGGTCTCACCAAGATTGGCTACCAATCGAATGATTGAACAGTTGAATGTATTGGCTACCCACGAATCCAGGGACGGAGTAACAAAAAAATAGCTTGTGTGCGCGAGGCCAGGGACGCCTTTCATCAGTGGCGCCAACAAATTGGGTTCGAGAGAATGATATATGAGGTAAAAGCTTCACAATGAAACCTTTTAATAGATCAGTTACGTATTGTTGTGTACTCTAAATGCTTTTGAATTTGCTTTTAGATGTTATTATGTGAAATTAAATAGATTGTAAGTGGGGAGCTTTGTTTCGGCACGTGTAGACTGAATCGTCTTGGTTGATACTTCGGGTTCATAGGAAATTGGTTATGTAAACCATGAACCATTTAAGGGTGGAATATTTACTTATAAAACAAATAACGTCAATTTTGAGTAGATATCCAATTAAATTAGAATTATTGACATCAGTTCACTGGCAAAGATATCAAGTAACATTGAAACTCGTTATTTGTAATTGATAAAAAAAAAATGTATCTGTTTTTGTGGTTTAGTTTTTTTATGTTATTTACATTCTTATAGCCTTTCATTAACTCAAAAGGTATGGAACTTTTTGAAAAGTATTGCTTTTCAGTGGTGTAGGGAGAAATAAGGTTGAAGATTTTTTAATAATGGGAGCAACTGGAGATTATTTTTTTTTTTTTTTTTTTATGTAAACCCACTTTATGTTGATTTATTCTCACACCTCCAACATAATCGGAGTCTTTTATGAATCTAAGTCCTTTCATTCTTGTTAAATTCTCCCGTTGTTTCGCCGTTCTAGTCTTCCGTTCATCCTTTCATACGCTTATTATTGTATTTGTGCTATTTTATGCTATTCTACTATTTTTGTTTTTCCATTCGTCCTTTCATACTTTGTCCAGTTCAGTCCTTGTCTTGTTCCAATATTTATATGCGTGTTTACTTTAACTAAATTTAATTATTGCAAATCCTAAATTTTAAAGAACTAAATATTTGTATCAAAATTATTATTTACTATGTTACTTTTTAAATTTTTACTCTGGCTCTACGCTATGATCTACTAAAAATACTCATTATTTTTGGAGTCATAGTGTTTTAATTGCCTTTTGTTGTTGTCTTCTTTAATTTTGTGTGCACGATGTTCCTTTTTATTTCTGTTGCTGGTTGTTCTGCGTAAATTTAAATTTGCAATTTTAGTTGCAGTATTTTCCTCTAATATGCGCGTTTGTTTAGTTCCAGGACTTTCCTTGATCGGTTGGGGGTTTTGAATGGCAGACGGGTAGTGTATCACGGTCACCGAGGAGCCCTCAGCACTGATACTGGATTGTGGACCTCGCGATGTTATCCCACTTAGCCCTTACTGGGCACAAGTCGCTAAATTCGTTGTGCCCTGTGCTGCTCAGCTTCTCCCCTTGGCAGTTGCAGCAGTTTGGCTCTGTACCAACAGCGTAGTTTGGGCACTCGGTCCTCAGGTGGGGCCCGCCGCAGTGACTACACCTAGGCTCCGTGCTGGTACAGAACCTCCTGACATGGCCGTATCCTAGACACAGGGAGCACTGCACCAAAGGGGACTGGTCAGCCACCCTGATCGGCTGCAGGTCGAGATGCAGTCTCCCCATGTCCAGGGCGCGGGACCAAACCGCCGGAGAGACCCTGAGCACCACATGGCACGTGTGGGGGTTTCTTGCTGTCCTTCTGTACAGCACCGACAGTCGATCCTGGTCCGGTGTGAGGTCGCGGAATATTTCATTATTCCGCGACCTCACAGCGTTAACTATATCCTCGTCCTTTTGGTGTTTTAGGACGCTGTACAGTACTAGGAGAGGATCCTTGTTTTTTATTTCCTCCACCACGAGGTCCTTTCCCTTTTCTGTTATTCTCTTTTGGGCCTTTTTCTTATCCTCTTCCGTTTTGTACCCTATTATAATTTTCCTGTCTTTTCCTTTCCTTATCTTTTCCACTTTAATCCAACCCTCATCTTCGTTCGCTGTCTTTCTTAGCTTCTCTATAACCTGTTCCCCTGTGTCCATCTCGTCTTTGGACGTAACGGCTATCGAGTGCAAGGTCGTGCGCGCTGGAAGCGGGGCACTAGAACGGCTTGCCGCCGCATCGGTACAGGTTGCTGGTCCTTTCTTTTCCTTCTCCTTGCAACTGGAGATTAGCTGTTATCACCTTTTTAGTACTGGTATAGTAACATAAATAACACTAGAGCTACTAGAGAAATAACCTTAACTGTTCTAGGTGTACTCATAATCTTGTGGAGTTTTGTCAATTTACCTTATACAGAATGTCTCAAAAGAAATTTTATATTTGTTTAGCTTACTGCGTGAACGCTGCGTACTTGAGGGGTGCGGGGGTTATGTCAATTGGTAGCTTGGCTCTTGGGGATTCAGTCGCTATGGAGCGTTTCTCGGGAGCAGACCGCGCGTTGTGCGTGCGAGAGTTTTACAAGAACGGTGATTCGACAACTGTTGCGCGTAGAAAATTCTGCAGTATTCGAGGTTTTCGCCACTTAAATGATGCGCCAAGCCTTCCTCTCATTCGACATTGGGTTAAAAAGTTTGAAGAGACTGGATCAACGCTGGATAAATCAAAATCCGGGCGACCTAGGTCATCAAGAACGGTAGAAAACGTGGAGAGTGTTAATCAATCTGTACGTGACGACCCGAGCCTTTCAATTCGGAAGCGCGCGAGTGCTTTAAATGTGCATAGATCATCATTACATCGCATTATGCACAAAGATCTAAAGCTGCACCCCTACAAAATTCAATTGGTGCAAGAATTAAAGCCCCAAGATGCCGGTCAGAGGCTTAATTTCGTAAATCAGATGATTGAGCGATTTTCAACGTTTACCAACATTTTGTTTTCGGATGAAGCTCATTTTCATCTTAATGGCCACGTAAATAAGCAAAACTGCCGCTACTGGAGTTCAGCCAATCCGAAACGCAAACATCAGAAACCCCTACACTCGCCTAAAGTGACCGTATGGGCTGCCATGTCGGCGCGAGGAATTACTTTTTTGAAGACGAAATGGGGCGTACAGTTACAGTGAATTCAGAGCGTTATGTGGAGATGTTAGACAACTTCTTGGTACCTGAACTGCAAAACTTTTCTGGCTATACCAAAGAACATGGTTTCAACAGGACGGAGCAACTTCACACACGTCCAATATATCTCTGCCACGTGTTCGTGAAATTTTCTCAGGAAAATTGATCTCCCGGAGAGGTGACATAAATTGGCCTCCACGTAGCCCAGATTTAACCCCTATGGACTTTTTCCTATGGGGTTATCTTAAATCTAAAGTTTACGCCAATAAACCAACTTCACTGGCGCATTTGAAAGAAAATATCCGTCACGAAATGGCAGCCATCCCTCACTCCACCTGTCGAGCAGTCATAAGTAATTTTACTGTTCGATTAAATGAGTGCCAACAACGTGAGGGTTTACATTTAGACGATATTATTTTTAAGAAATGAATTCCCAAAAAGTGTATTTTAACAATAAATAAACATTTTTTCTATATACCGCTTCCTTTTTTTTTAATCAATCCACTAAATATGAAATTTCTTTTGAGACACCTTGTAATATATTATATATTATATATATTATGTCTTTACACTAGATGACAAGGGAACATTTTTCATTTTCAAAAGTGGTTGAAATAGCTTACGACGAAATAAGAATCACCTACATATTTGAAGTCAATTAAAAATCGATCATTACTTTTTAATCTCAATAAAATCGGTCTTAACACTTATAACTTCTGTATTTTCAATTTGACACCATTAAAATAAATTCATAGACATTTATGCAACTCAAAATTTGCTTATATATTCAATCTATCATCGACAAATATTGACAGGAATGAATCCACACTAACCTCGATGTACACACATGTTGTGCTACATGACACGATAATTATGACCGCAGTCGGATGGTTCGTTAAATCGCATTAATTAATCGATATCCGTACAGCTCACAGCTGTGGTGAAACTTTGTTATAACAGTCTCTATACAATTCTAGTTCTCACACGGACCTCAAACGTGTGCGACATTTGGGTTACCGTTGCCTCCGTTCATTTTTCATATAATATAATTGTTTATGAAAAATACAGTAGTAAGTAGTAGTAGTAGTAAGCGAATTATTTTTCATAAACAATGAAAAATAATTAGCTTACGGTATTAAATAGATCTATTTAAAATGCATAACGCTCAGGATGATTCTCTAGTACCAGAGACCATGCTATCTGTATGACTTATTGTAAGCAAGTTTTAGTCATCATAGAAAATCATTTTTTATCATTTTTTCTGTTCAAAAATTGCGTATTAAAATCACAATAGAATAAAACTCTATCCTTTCACAAAATAAGACACTATTTTTATTCGTGAAATATTCCTATACCAAAATAATATCGTCACTCTAAGTCGCAAGAAAAATCTATTTCAATCACTCATTCAAATGAATTCAGGACCAAAATGTTGAAGAGAATTGCATAGCAAACTATTTTCCTTTGTCGTTCAAGTTTAAATTATTTTCTCAAACAAATTCAAATAGAATTTATAATAGAAGTTCTCAGTGTGTAGTTGAATGAAAAAAAATATACGATAGCCGAGTTGGACCTGCTTTATTCACTTTAAACTTGGTTCTGACAAATCTACGATTTTTTTTTGATATTTGTTTGTGGTCGCTTTATTGTTTAATTTATAACGTTATTGTGGTTTTAGTGTTTACTATAATATACAATGATTATTTAAAGAACATTTTTGACTTCATAAACGAAAAAACTAAAACTTGGAACGAACTATGTATCAACCCGTCTCACCAGTGTAGTATATTAGACCAAAGCTTCCATGCCAAAGAGAGCCTTATATCTAGCAGTCGCTTGTTAAAAGCTGTTGATGAATGAATTAATTTTAAATTGTTCACTTTGCTTCGTTGGTTCGTTAAAATAATTGGAAACATGTCTGAAATTTATTCAGACACAGCACATCTTCTAAACTACATTTAGTTTGCTTTAAAGTGCGCTGAAGTGTGGCTCGGTACAATGATCAAAGACTTGAGTGCATTTATGTTTGAGTTATTATTGTTTAAGCAGACCAGCACACTAAGTGAAGTATTCTTGGATTAAAGGAGGTTGGTTTGTGAAACTACTCAAATTTTCTTGCAATTTAGCTAATTGCAATGACCTAAACATAATTGGAAAAAGTTCAAAAAAATGACAGATGCCAATTTCCAATTTTGAACTTCCAAATTCAAATAAGCCCTATCACACGGAACAAATTATCTTTAAACATCCCCCAAACTTGTCTCCCAAAACCGTTTTGACAACTTCTCTGCTAATTGGCTGTTTAAATTATTTACGGTCTTATAATTCTTCATAATACAGTGGCTCCATCTGCCTAAAGGGAATAAATCGATCAGAAAGTATTTTACTTGTTACAAGTTCGTCCGCGGTGTTCTTTTGAGGAGCGCCTGTTAAGTGAAAAGATAAAACAAAGTTTTTAGTTGCTCAACTTCCTAAACTGATTTTGTAGTTCGTGCACCTGTTGTATTTGTTAAATTTAGCTTAATGCCTCAATTTACCTACTCGACATCAGATGTCGTTTTCTTTAAATTTAAATACTAACTCATTCACACAACTTCGTCTGCATCTCCTGTTGCCTAAGCTAGTAGCTTGATGTTATGACCGCGTGAACAAATTTCTTTATCATAAAAACGATTATAACGAGCGAACCTTAAAAGATAGACATATATGTTATCACGGATTATTTTTAGATCTTTTAAAGGGGAACAATTCTTTTTAGCATTGTTTTCGTGAATCTTTAACCGTTTATGCGCTGTACACAATGGAAGCTATTATAAGGAATAACTTTCTAGACCAACAGGCCCCATTCTATAATTTATAAAAAAATGTTAACTGTCGTTTATACATTTGGTTTAAATTAATGTCGGTTTTAAAAGAGTTATTAAAACATATAAAACAATAAATGTCGTTACTTACTGTGTGCTAGGGTCATCACCCAGCGGTTCTTCTACGTAGGAAACATGCTTGGTGCGTCGACTCTTCGGTCTGAAGTCTAGCTTGTTAGCGCATCCCTTGTTGGCTTTCGTACGCGCCTCGAAGATCACATGTGGGTGCTTCTGCTGGAACGAATCGGTTAAACGTTTCCTGATTAGTGTGGGTTCACAATGTAATATGTTTTTGTGTGACCTTTATTGTATGTTTATAAGATGTTGGGGTAAAATAGTTCAATAGTTGCGAAACAAACGTAAATTTTACTTAATTTGTAAATAGACGACATTATATAAATGTAGGGAAATTGACAGGATCACAATAGCCAGAGAGTAACTCCGCCAAAGTGTCGGATTATCGCACACAGCCGTTTATAGTCTGGAAGTTTTGGTCTACAATACCACGTTGTTCGTGTAGGGTTTGTTTTAAATTTTGCTTCTCTTTGCAGTTTTGTGTTTCTTCATTGTTTGCACCCTTAGTCACCTCTTACGACACCCATAGGATAAATATTCTTAATCCATCACCACACAGAAACACAAAGAAATTTAATGTGTATCAACCACCAATGGTCATAAAAAAATGTCGATTTCAAATTCTTAAGCTCATTCCATACGACTTTTACTAAATGAATATCTACACTAATAATAAAGCTGAAGAGTTTGTTTGTTTGAACGCGCTAATCACAGGAACCGCTGGTCCGATTTGAAAAATGATTTCGGTGTTGGATAGTCTATTTATTGCGGAAGGCTATAGGCATCACGCTACTAATAATAGGAGCGAAGCACCAATGAAGAATGTTTCAAAAACGGGGGAAAATTTCACGCCACGGGCAATATAAAACGCAAATGAGGTTGCGTAGGTCAGCTAGTATAACATATAATCTTGAATATTATCACAACTCTATATTATTCTCTTGCGAAATACGAAACTGTAATTTTACCGTTCCCTTTTCTTTCGCTACGAAGACAGGGTAAGCAAAACATTCAACAATTTTTTTTCTGAAAAATTTGTGTCATTAATCACATTTGTAAAACCCGGTTCAACGTTTACTAATTTAAAAGAAATTACAGTTGATTCATGGAAAATGCTAAGAGGTTTTAGATTGGAATGGAGTTTCTTTAATTAATCTTTAATTGGAATTGAGTATAATAAGAGGCCTGTTACTGTGTTGGAATGCTACCCTAACTGAAGTATCAGAAATATGTTGTCTATCCAGTTATACCTGCTAATTATTATGAAGTTTGTGAGTATGTTTGTTGATTTTTCACGTAAAAACTACTGAATGGATTTTCATGAAACTTTACAATTAATATAGCTTATACATCAGAATAACACAAAGACTCCAATTTATAAAGATACAGCTTCGCCTCGCGGCGTTGTCCGCGGTTATTGTCGTACCGCGGGGTTCAATATAACGTACTCATTCTTAAAAGGCTGGTAACGCACTTTTGACGCCACTGGTGTTGCGGCTTATCAGGCTGTAGGCTACCTACTACACTTACCATACTTACTCACTATATTATTATAATAATCTTTAGAATAACCTATATCTAAATCTTATAACTATTTATATATTTATACTTATATAAATACATATATATATATTCTATATTATTATAATTAACCTACTAACTATATTTACATATTTACTTTTCTCATATAAAATATTTAATATTAATAACATACAATATCGATATCGATTGCATCGACTCCTGGAGTGCACTATACCGAGCCGCGCAACACACTACCACAAGGCGTGCGCGGGCGCCGGCGAGACCAGTCGTAACTTGTTATTGACGCGGAACGTACGCTTGTTTACCTCAGTTCATATACTAGTGTAAATGCTTTAATATCGCTTATGTACTTTATGTTATTTTGTGTGCTATGTTATGACTATACATCTTCCTGCCTTAAACTATTTATTGTGCTGTGCTTATGCTTGTATCTTCCTTTACCGCACCTTCTATTGTTTACTTGTGAGTGTTGGACAATAATACATATTAACCGTGAGTTGAACTTTTTATTATACCTGCTACACACGAGTCAAGTGGTTATTGCCCCATCACCACCACACTGGTGATCGGCACAACCATAAGGCTATACGTCTGCTCGTTTGCCTCCTATTTCATAAAAAAAACTATCTAACATACTTTTCTTTTTTTAAATCGCGTTTGCTGATGTGCTTAAGATAGAATAGTCAACATTACATCATCTTACTAGCCTTTATTATTCCTAAGATCATTTGTTTTCACCTACTAGTTCAACTAGTTTTACCTGAATATCAGTTTATCCACAGAGCGAATGGCATCGGACCCTGAAGGCAAACTAAATGCGAAGGATGTACTAATTGTACCTATGTTTGGGGCACTGGCTTCCCGATAACGATTGCAATTCAGCTAGTATTTAGATGTATTGTTTTAACAAACGTCATTTTTATATAAAAGGCTTGTGACATCGCACAGGCATTAAAAGTTATATGACAAAGCAAAATGCTTTTTACTGTGTCTTCTTTGTAACTGAACCCGATAAAATGTCGATAATATGGCCTAATACGAGGCCATTATCAAACGCACGGGACCCTAAGACCTCATCGCATCGTTAGTGCCTTGTCGGCTAATGTGAAAGTGCTCTAAGTCATAAATTTTTATTGAGGGTAAAGCCTATGATTTTGAAGGCATTAGGGGGATTCGTGGATTCTTTTAAAGGCAACGAATTTAGGGACTTAGAATATTGAAAGACATAATATATCATCAAGGCATAAATATACTTCATTTATGCGGCACTGTGTTACTTCCTACCAAATTTGATAAAGTAAAATTCATTGTTGAAAGTAGAAAAAACTGCTTTAAAACTTTGTTTATTTTTTTAAAAGAATACGCTGTGGTAAATTAGACTTAGTATTTTTTATTATATATATGCACTGAATATGTATATGTTTTGTCACAATTAATGTCCAGGGCATTCTCTTCCAATCAACCTTCGGGTTGTGTATAAATGTTATAAGGCAGGTGTGCAGCGGTTACATACTTATGAAGTCAGTTTAAATGTGCCAAGGTTACAACATATTCAAAATTATACATACGCCTATTAATATGATACATATACAAGCACACATTTATATATATATACAGACTGACGTATATATAAATACTCCATCATTACCACAGACAACAATCTAAAGTAATTATTAACTTTTGATCCTATTAGCGCATAAGTACATACTACATACAGAGCAGGAACATTTAATTCCTGCTCTGAATGTAGTATGTACTTTTCGACAGCGACTTCTAAGAAGTCAGACAATTATCGTCACTTAGACTTGCTTGGAAGATCATGTATTTAACGAACAGAATACAATCTCCCTTCCCTCTGCTACTGACGTAATAACAGTCACTAAATATGTTATTGCCAAAATTCAAAATTTTGTAAGATATTGTATCTGACACAAGTGTCAAGTACGACATAACTATCTGACACAATATAAATTAAATTTGACGAAAGATTTTCTACAAATTTCAATTCAAGATTATTTATTTTAAAAGAAGGTACATTAAAATGAAAAAAAAATGTACTTGACTGACAGTCTCTTTTGATAAAAGTTCTTACAGATAAAAAAGGCAAACTTAATATAGTTTTAATCAGACGAAGAGAGAGTCAAGGGGCCCTCGACTTAGGTACCTTTTCACTCATCTTATTCGTCTTTGTTCTATTTGATTTACCAATGATTTTGTTTTCACGAGAATAGAATGTGTATGTTCAGTAATTCAATTTAGTGGCCCTTTTGTATACGGCTTGAACTAGCTCTAAAGTACATTGTAACTTTGTTCAGTTTTTAATCACTATGGGATAATGAAGAGAGAAATTATTTGTGTTATCTATACAAATAAATAAAATTAGAGTGTGCGTTTGTAATATTAAAAACACGGTACTTATACTAAAATAAATAATAAATAAATATTCTGAATATCTAACACACAAAGCCATCTAGTCCCAAGCTAAGCAGAGCTTGTGTTATGGGTACTGGACAACTGATATAAATACATATATACTTTTTTTTGTAAATATGTGGGGAACGGGTGTCATGTTCCACCCAACACAAAGGGAGGATCCTCCGTCCAGACGAGTGATCATGCCTGGCCAATAACATTTTTTACATTTTTTGTCTAGGAGGGTGTTGAGCATACGAACCTGCCGTACTACATAATCGGCGGGCAACGACGTGGGGTGAAGCTGATATAAAAAAAGTAGCTATAGTCTCGTCAAAACCGGTCTTGCCGTTTCTGAGATAAGCCGGAACAAACAGACAGATAGATAGACAAAAAAATTGATCAAAATATTAATTTGCTATATGTACCGTGTATACATACATATTCTTTTAGTAAAAAGCGGTTATTTCAATATTACAAACAGACACTCCTCTTTTATTATTATTATTTTATCATATAGGGGCAAACGAGCAGACGTATCGCCTGATGGTAAGCGATTACCGTTGCCCATGGACACCCGCAACACCAGAGGCATTACAAGTATGTTGCCGGCCTTTTAGAAAGGAGTACGCTTTTTTCTTGAAGGTTATATATTCTATATTTGTATAGAGTATTCTTAATAAAGGACATTGACTACTTTTAGTGCGATAAACGATATACATGCATATCGGTTATCGCGGATCCTCGACAAATCGGTTTAGCCGTGACAACTTAACAGACAGACTGACAGAGTTACTTTAAAAAGATATAATTTCATAATATTAAATATGGATTAATCATTCAAGATTTAAACATCATTGTCCATCATTGGCATTGGCACTAGCTGACCCTCGCAACCTCGTTTACGTCTACTATTGCCCGTAGCGTAATAATTTTCCCCCGTTTTTTAAACATTCTTCATTGGGGTTCCGCTCCTATTGGTCTTAGCGTGATGATATATAACCTATAGCCTTCGTCGATAAATGGACTATCCAACACTGAAAGATTATTTAAATCAGACTAGTGGTTCCTGAGATTAGCGCGTTCAAAAAAACAAACTTTTCAGCTTTATAATAGTACAGATATTCAAATTGACGTACATTTAATATCGACCCATCAATACCAACATCTGCAATCAACAGGTTATTACCATAGTCATTATTCAATTGGGCGTTGCTCATGGAAAGCGTGTCCGTCACACCTGACATCGAATAATATAATTGGTATAGACATTATATATATATATATCTGTATGGATGAATTTGAAGAGAAATTGGCATATATATCTATGTTTGAAGTATTAGAAATGGAACTGATAGATTGACTTGACTTGTATTGATTTGACTGCCTCGGAGGCGTAGTGGTAGCAACTGCTAAGTTTGAGGTCTCGGGTTCGATTCCCGGGTCGGACCAAATGTTTGTAAGATCTGCAAATATTTGTTTAGGATTGTGGGTGTATTCTTTGTATAATATGTATGTATTTACAAAGAAAAAGCATATAAGTATTTATATCAGTTGGCTAGTACCTACCCATAACACAAGCTCTGCTTAGCTTGGGACTAGATGGAGTTGTGTGTTAGACGTCCGGAATTTTTTTTTTTTAATTTTGCATCAAATCCGTGATTATAAATCAGTAAATTTCTTTCTAAAATTTATCAAAATTAGGTTTAAAAAAAATGAGGAAATGTTAGTTTTAATGACATGATTTTCATACTTCATCAAAATTACCGTTTTTTTTAAATGGCAACTCCCGCATTAGGAATAAACATCCTGTGTCGCGGGGGACTTTACAAACATACATGAAACGAATACAAAGAACACCCAGACTCGGGACAACAATTGGTGGATACACACAAAGTGTTGTACCGCGTGGGATTTGAACCCGCGACACTTGGCGCAGTAGCAATCGGCATGGCGGTCGCTGAAACCACTCGACCAACCGTGCATTCAATTTCGGTTACCAATGTATCTTATTAATCTTCAGGTAAATAAAAGGACGATTGCAGAGATTTTTCCGAGTAAATGAATGCAATGATACTGTATTCACCGACCTCTCGCCCGGTGCGATGATTGCTGCAATAATTTTGGACGATTTGCGGTTCCCTTCATTTCGGTTGCAGCATTCGGTGCGAGTCGTGATTGCCAGGTAAATATTTATAACTTTACGTACGTTGCTTATTATACGTTTATTTGCTTTCTGATCATTGTTTGCGACAGAAATATCAATTACAAATATAAGATGTCATTTAAAAAAATTGTTGAATAAGTTAATTTTCAATTCTTTTTTTATTGTATAGGGGGCAAACGAGCAGACGTATCGCCTGATGGTAAGCGATTAACGCAACACCAGTGGCGTTACAAGAGCGTTGCCGGCCTTTTAAGAAGGACTACGCTCTTTTCTTGAATGTTTAAAGGTCATTTTTATTATTTAAATTACTCGTGAATACTTTTATTTTCGTTGACGTAAATGTCTAATTTCTATAAATTATGTTTACACAATTACAGTACACAGTACCGTATCTATAAATACTTCTAACGGGGCACTATCAGGATAGTTTCTTCCCTTAAAAATGAATACTCTCACACTAAGTTGCTTCATTTCAAATAAAAAAACTTTAGCCCTGTGTTCCAGAACCAGAGACCTAAACACACGTAAAACCAGCCAGCCGTAATCTAATTCCTTTAGCAATACCTTACGTTACAACCAAGTATTGAATACCGTATTGATGGACTGGCCAAGCGGGCGAAGACACGTTGGGAAGCTTAATGATCTAATAAAATACGACGGCTCCATAGTACGTGATGTGAGAACCAAGTGCTTTAAGGATATAGAGAGAACAAAATTGACAGACTTCGTTCGATGCCTACGGGAAGCGATTTACTTTTTAGCCGGTTTTATGCGTCTCGGTTTGAATGAACGTCAATGTTTTGACATGCTCAAAAAAAAAGTAAAATTTCAAATAAAGAAGCAAGATACCATATGAATAAAAGTTTTTTTTTAAAACCTCAAATTAAGAACTCAATTTGAACATAAGTCATTTCCAAAACTTCGAATAAAGAACATTATTATCAATAGAAACTTTTTAAAATTTCAAATAAAGAAATCAATTTGAACATTTTTTTTCAAAATTTCGAATTAAAAACTCAATTTGAAGGGAAGCCATTTCCAGTATTCCAAAGTCTTACTCGACCCAGTCATAGTTTTAGATAAGAAACAGAGTTGATCGATGAACCCGCCCCTTCAATGTGGACGGCGGGCAGGTGGGAAATCGTTTTAAGGACGGGACTATGCTAATGTTTATTTATATTCACGACAGCTTCGCAGATTGGGCAGAAGGCCAACTGCTGGTGAATATTGAAATACTGGTAGAAGTTGATGGGACTAGTAATTGGTAAATTAAACTCCGTTGAATTTTTTAAATCACCTAAAACTCATATCGTTGGATTATTTTATAACTCAAAGCTCATAGATATTACATTATTATGTTTTCTATTTTAATTTAAAGTAATAAACTCATTAATTATGGTACTAAAACTAACCCATTTTGGAAGACTCGAAATGAATTTTTCAATAATATTTGAAGAAACTCTTGCAAATTAAATATTTCGAAAAGAGAAAAAAACCTTTTTTGAGCAAGGCAGACACCAACGTGCGGGTTATCTTATATTATTAGTACCCCTAGCAGTTCAATATCTAACAAAACTGTGTCTGTAAAAAATTTAAAACCGTTGTAAATTAAATATAAATTCACGAGGTACATCACAAGCTGGCATATACACTACACCTGATTCTATACTCTATGCAATATACATGCTCCGTATGTTCTATGTAGAACGGTTAAGCCAAACTAATTTGCGATGTGTTTTGTCAGTGGTGCGTCTATTTGCCTATCTAAAGGCTCCACTATGCCATGTGATATTATAACGACCCGCTGTGTAGAGAATTCTAGTTACCTAGGTTTTTGGTGAATAGCAGTAGTTAATACGTAAGTTAACCGTGTTTATTCGCTGATTTTTGTAGGAAATAGTTAAGTTTTTAAAGGCGTGCTCAATTTTGATGAGCAAGTGAAAGATTCTTAAATAAAAAAATGGAATCCTGAGCGTAAGCAAGTGAATCAAAAGAGGACGAAGTGAAAAATCTTTGCACTCGAGTGCAACACGCAACTTTTCATCCCACCTCAACAATGAAAAGGCTAAATGCAAAAAAAGCATTTACAATGACAAGATACTTTATGTCAGGTAAGTATTACAGAATAATCTTTAAATTATTTCAAATAATACTTAGATATAATTAAGAAAAATTTAATGTAACATTGCTACAGTTAGAGAGCTATGCTTCGGCATGAATGGGTCGGCTCGACCGGAGTGATACCACGGCCTCACAGAAAACCGGTGTGAAATAGCGTTTGCGCTGTGTTTCACCGAGTGAGTGAGGATACCGGAGGCCCATAACCAAACCCCTCCCCCCATCCCCTTTCCCATCCCCCAAAGGTCGGCAACGCACTTGTGACGCCTTTGGTGTTGCGGGTGTCCATGGGCGGCGGTAATCGCTTACCATCAGGTGATACGTCTGCTCGTTTGCCCACTATTCAATAAAGAGTTGATTTGCGCATTATCAACTATTTCAATCAGTTCTGTTGGCGTAAAATAAATTTACTCGTCGCTAGAATTACTCATTTTAGGGTTTTAATTGTTTTCAAGTTTATTGTTTTTAACCTTAAGTTTTAAGAATATGACGTGAAAAGAAAATGGCGCGAGTTAAGCAAATTAAGAAAAGTACACCAAGAAGGTTCTGAGTTTATAAATTAGGCACCATAGAGGTAGAAGTAAATAGGTTTATAACAATAACCGTAGATAATACCAGGACTCAGCTAGTAATAATAATAATAATAATAAATAAAAACCCTCCTCTAAAGGCTAGTAATAAAGATAAATGAATAAATAAACGAAATATGTACATTTTCTCAGGCTTACGCTATTGATAGTACAAAACAAATAACGATAGTAGCTAAAATATTAATTAAAATCTTTATTTTTATGTAGCCATTATGACATATTTTTTTTACGTTATAACATATACTAGGTTTTATCCGTCGCTCAGACTGCGTGTATCTGAACTATCGCGGTAAATGTGGTCGAAGAATAAAAGTATTAATGTCAAATTTCATTAAAATCGGTGTAACGATTTAGCAATACCGTGAAAGCATGACAGACAGACAGGCAGACATTTGAATTTGTAATATTAGTATGGATCATTCAAAAATTATAACTTCCAAATGTGGTATACTTCTGAATCCCATATTTTAGTTTAAAGTCGGCACAAAAGATCTCGTAAGACCTTCTCATTCCTGGACATTTACATTCAAACTTTAATATTAATAATATATTCTATATAAAAAAAAATAGATTAATTTTATTTTCATGTTTCTGTTACTACGAATGATCATTTCCCTTTTCCCTTTGGTCCGAATATAAAAGTATAAAGTGGAATAAAAAAGCGGACTCTGAAGCAGGAGCCTGAGCCGTGAGAAATATCCAATTTAGCCGCGTTTGCCGCGTAAATTGACGCCATTTTTCATTTAGACCCGCGGCCAACACGGTGTTGTGTACGAAATGTTACCATACTAAAATATTAAACAATAATACTGACGTGGTAGAAAATAGTGAAGCACTTATTTTATTTATAGTTTAGTTAGTTAGAACTAAAAAAAAAGTGAGAAGCTGAGGATAACAAAGGAGAGGTGAAAAACAATTTTATATAAATACACTAGACATTTTATGGTAGTTGAATAAGCATCATAACAACTTACATTCCAATGTAATAAATTCTTAAGCCTTTCGAGATTCAAGTTCTGGCATTCCAGAAATGCAATCAAAAATTCGTACGAATTCTTACTACGTACTAATACATACCCAGATTTGTACGTAACATGGTATTTGTAAACAATTCAGCTGCCTGTTATGTACAGAGAGTACAAACGCTTATTTATCTTACACGCTTCTAATTCCAAAACCAATCACTGTGTGTACGTGATTGGGTGTAATTCATTTTACACCTGCCAACTCTGTTAAATGGGAAAGCCTGAATTTGTATGGGTTAGACCTATGCGCTACTGACGCCTGTAATTGGTAGTGTTATAGCCTTCTATTTGTTGTTAGATTTATTACATTGAGCGTTAGGTGATTAATCTTTTTTAATAATGCACCGGCTTTATATAATATTTAAAAAATTAATGTGATTTTCTTTTTTTATATTTTTTTGTTAATTTGTGAGTGAGTACAAAAATAACATACGAAAGTTTACGGGTCTTTACCTAGAACAACTTATGGCTTTTTATCGAAAAGAATACCAATTGATTAGTGAAATAAATAATCGAATTTCTGACGAAAAATAAATATTATTACGTTCATAGAAAAAATCTCTGACCATGTTCATTTTCAGTATTAAATAAACGTTTGATTAAACACACATTACAGTAATAATTTTCTTTTCCTGCAATAGAATCTGCTGATCCACGCAACCTCGTTTGCGTCTTATATTGCCCGTAGCGTGAAAATTTTCCCCCGTTTTTGAAACATTCTTTAATGGTGCTCCGCTCCTATTAATAATAGCGTGATGAAATATAGCCTACAGCCTTCCTCGATAAATGGACTATCCAAAACCAAAATTGTTCAAATCGGATCAGCGGTTCCTGAGATTATTGCGTTTAAACAAAGAAACAAACTCTTCAGCTTTATTATTAGTATAGATACACCACTATATATAAGACGTATGTATAGGATTCAAATCGAATCAAATAACATTTCTTTCAAGTAGACCTTTCCAGGCTCTTTCGAAACGTTACACTAATGACTCTGGTAATTCGATCTAAGACTTGCCTAGAATTTAAAATAAAAACAAATATTACTTTAACAAAAACCAATTGCGGATACCTCATCCACATGAAAGTATGAAACTCACACTTGACCGGTCTTGTAAATACTTAAAGATTCATATCCGTACCGATTATTCCAATATTTGTACATATCCGGATGATATCCGGGGCAGATTACCGTGCTCTGCCAAGCGTGCCGGGATCTCGATGTGTAAACACGGGTCACTTATTCAGGGACAAACTGTGCGACGGTTAAGCCCTCAGATCCCTTGAGCCTCTCAGCAAGCTATTAGCCACGTGCCCATCAGCTGTATTTTTCTAATATAATGTCTCCCTTATGTTAGACAGGACAGGATTAAGGAATCGAGTTTCGTCTATACAAGGCCTTATTACAGATAAATTGTTATCTTTTCATCGGAAGGGAAATATAATAATAAAACATAAAGAAGTGTATTCAGGTATTCAATTTTCTTTTTTGTACTGGAGAAAGGGGATTTTGATTAAGGCCTCTAGTAACTTCACTTGGTTCATGGTATAATTATTTTTTATGTATATACTTTAGCTTTTTTAACGGTGGGAGAGCCACGCTTCGGCATGCATGGGCCAGCTCGACTGGAGTGATACCACGGTCTCATAAAAAACCGGTGTGAAATAGCGCTTGCGCTGTGATTTACCGAGTGAGTAAGGATACCGAAGGCCCATATTCCAACACCTCCCCGTAACCCGCAAAGGCCGGTAACGCACCTGTGACGCCCCCGGTGTTGGGGGTGTCCAAGAGCGGCGATAATCGCTTACCACCAAGCGATACGTCTGCTCGATTGCCACCTACTTCATATAAAATAAAGAAAAAAGTTCAGTTCTATCACTGTAGTTGAGCGGCAATCTGATTACCTAAATAGGCTTAGCCAAGTGTGGTTACACAGCCGTGTGTGAGTAATTACTCTCTCTCTATTTTTATTATCTGTGTAAAATTAAACCTCTCGTAATACTTATCACACTATTTGTAAGCACTCATTAATATACGTATTTACTAGAACTGAAAATTTGGAATTATTTCTCAGATAACTAATAAAATTTCCTGATATTTGTAGCTGTAAGTTTCACATGCAACTATAACTACACGACTTACTAGAATGTTCTCCAGATTAAAATTACGCAACTGCTGCATTCAATGCACAAGGAAACTGGCAGTAACACCTCATTCCAGTATTTGATTGCCGTAGCTAAGAGTTGAATGCAATTATCGACTTAGTGAACGTCAAACTTCTGTAACGAGCAAACTTCCCCGAACATGTACATATATGTGTATTTTTTTATTACACTTCGACCGCCTAACGTTTTTAATGAGTTTTTGCGGTGGCTGTTTGGGAGTTTAAAATTGTATAGTAAGTGACGTGGCTTCAACTTTGAATGATGTAGTGAAATTGTTTTTTAAACTTTTACAATGCAGATTTTAGGTTTGTTATTATCGATTTGGCTGCGTACAGTTACCTCTCTTTACTATTTTTAGGGTGTTTTATGGCTTGGCATATTGTTATACTTGTGAATGATAGAAAATCAGATAGGATCAATGTAATTTACACCTTCTAGAAGAAAGAAATCCTTCTTAAAAGGCTGGCAACGCACTTGTGACGTCACTGGAGTTGGGGGTGTCAATAGTAAAAAACAATACACCTGATTGTCGGAACTTAGTGGCACTTATTGAATTAATAATAGTAATAATAAAATATCGGTAATGGTTTTATTTATTTACTTAAATTGACCTCCATGTTTCTTGGTATAGTAGGCCGAAACTTCCTGAGGAGAGGATTATATCCAGGAGTGGGCATTCAAGGCTTTTGATAATGCATAAAATTAAATAAAGAGCTATACTTTGTTTTTGAATTGTGATTTTATTTGTAACGTCGTTGATGCAATGGGGTAGTTGACATCTTAGTCAAATCAGTTACTTTTTATCATCTGTCAAAACGATGACTTTATATGAAAAAATTACCAAATATAAAGTTGTGACGTCACTGTTTTAGACTACTCAATTGAGCAATATTGTTTATTTGATTAAAAATTTGTATTTGAAATGAAAAACTATAGTAATTATATTATCCGAGATGTTTTGTAATATTCTTTTTAAGGAGGGAGACATGACAATATAACAAAACGGGCAAAAAATCACGTTTGTCGTATGGGATTTAAATATTTAATTAATTCAGTTTTTTAGTATTTGTTGTTGTAGCGGCAACAGAAATACATCATCTCATCATCATCATGTAAATTTCAACTGTCTGATTATCACGGATCATGGGACACGAACAACGAAGTCTTAGTAATAGGGTCCCGCTTTACCCTTTGGATACGGAACCCTAAAAAGACGTTAAGGGAGGTCACCTATCCTCTCGTTTCAAACACTTTAATTTGATTTTAGGAGACGTTTCCAATATTGAAAATTTATGGTGTCATTTAAAATTAAACTACACCGAGTAAATAGGATTTCAATGAAATCTTAGCAATATGGATTGGAATAAATCAAGGACCTCGCAGCTCCACACCTAACAAATTTCAATCGTCTTTGCAAAATATGCACTCAAAAGTGCAATTGACAAGCTAAAACCAGCCTTAACCCCACGTAATATGCATCACAACCACGGCAAGTAAATTTTATAAATATTGCCAATAGAGCATCAATTGTGTTGAAGCTAAAATAGACTTTATAACAAAGTGGCAAGAGTTATTGCTGAGCACATAAGGCACGTTTTCCGAGTTTATAGCGAGTACAATATTAAAGCGAATGATATTCTTCATAAATTCTTAGGTGTCAGTGTTGCGGCGTCTTCGAGATATTTTGTGTTAGATTTAAAATGTTGGTTGTGGTTTTAAGAGATTCTTTTAGAACTGACTTTTACAACATTGCAATGCAGTTTGCAATGGAAAACATACTTTTATATTACCTTATGAAAATGTGCAGGAATGGTAGTCATAACGAGCAAGTGCCCAACGGTTGAAGTTGGGATGTTGTATATATGATAATCGACCCGAGAACTTCTAATGTGCGATTCAGGATTATTAGTGTTGTGTACTCCGTGTAGTAACGTCACTCCGTAGTTCGGTGTATTTTCGATAGATGGCGTTGTAGTATGCTGCTGTTGCGCTGTATGTGAAAGTCGCCACAGCACTCCCCTCCAAAACCGGACTAAACGTACGGCCTAACTAAAAAACTTGTAGTTAGAACCACTACCAACAAGACCATAAACAAGTCCAAAGAACAATACAATATGTCATCAAAATATAAAATGCAATAAAACCTCTGGTTTCTACCATTATTGCCATGTTTTAATTCTCTTTTACATATTAAAAAAGAGAAAAACGATGGAATATAAATAATAGCTCTCAGGATGGTGAAATCATTTTTAAAGAGCCCTGGTACAAGCATTTCAAACCTAATATATTTTGACCTTAACTGAAGCACCGCTTTATACCGATATTCCAACCCACCTGTTATTTCGAGTATGAATGTAAGGGACGACATTATTACTTCTAAGTAATATTTGGATTATGTATTATAATAAAATGTGGTTAAGGTTTATATTGGCTAGGCTAAGTATTGCTACTATTCTAAGTGGGTAAATTGTATTTTTTTGTATGTTTCAGAGTCTCTACACTAGATACTGTTGTAGCAATGCTGCTTATTTGAGTACTATTTTGTTTTATTCGTGTGGATATTATTGCTAACCATTTGGGATTATTGCTTCCTTGGGATAAAAATAATAATATTAAATTATGAATTCGAACGTAACTCTGTCTGTCTGTTACGCTTTCATGGCATGGCATGGATATATTTTGATTTTTGAGGAAGAAAATAGGATACACTTTACAACGATAACCGATATATATGAGGCGGATCCGTGGACAAAAGCTAGTTTCTATGACATTAATATTTACTAGATTAGTTTAGATAGGCTTTTCAAGAGAAGGCCATCAATTTGAAGGGCAAATAGGCAATCTTTTTAAATCTTCAAAAAGTCCTTTTTGTCTTTTTATTTTTATATATTTTTTAACTTCTATTTCAATCATCTAGTAACACTAGTGGTTCGTATTTCTTAAATATATGAGCACATGCCTATGTATATTTAAAAAAGTTAAGTCCGATAAATTAATTCTCAATTAATTCTTTGCACACATTTTTCAATTTCTGTAAATGTATATTTACGCAAAATGAATAATAAAAAATATATTAAACTTTTACAGTTACAATAACTATACACTAAGCATATTTTACTTCATCACTAATTTTTTTAAAAAATATCCGCCATCTTATATTAATTCTAAAATTCTTTTAAACACTTAACGCTCTAATTCCCTTAGTCCCGCACAGTTATTTAAAGTTCTAAAAATAAAACGCAATAAACATTAAATAATTTCAACATACAATTTATTGTACAGCTTTTTCGTTATAAAATTGAGTTGTGAAAAACATAAATCCTCGTCTGTAAACGAGTTTATTCTACATGAAAAAAAACTGCAATTACAGTTGCCCCCGAAGCTGAATTTCAAACATAGTTACAGCGTTTCGTATCAAATCACAATTTAACCTCCCTCGGGGACGTCAGAAATACACGGATATACTTCCAGTTTTGTATATGACGGTGTTTTGAATACACTAATGTTGGATTATGGCAGTTTTATATAGACAGGGAGTTAGATATATACGAAACTTTATTTGCACACCTTAATATTATAGAGTTACAAGAGACAGAGAATACATAAAATGTGAAATATGTCATGTACACAATGTACAAGGGGCCTTGTTGCCAAAAGCAATCTCTGCCAGGCAACCTTAGGATGGATCAAAATGTTTCGGAAAGACAGTAGTTCTATATATCTGTAGCTGGTAGTTATATAAAACTGCCGTATATATATATATATAATATATATTATATATATATATATATATATAAGCATGATGCTGACTATCATATATTTTTATAGTATATGTAAACAAAACACACAAATAAAAGTGTAAATCGGTTAGGTAGTTTCGGAGTTCATCGTGAGCAAAAACGTGACATGAGAATTATACATAATAGATATATGTGTATTTACATAGACATACCTATAAAAAAAAGTACGCAGCGGGAGAGCAACGCTTTGACATATATGGACCGGCCTATGAACCTCGCAGAAAATGAGTGTTGCGAATTTTGTTCCGAATTAATTCACGGAGTAAGTTAGATAATCGGAATGTAACCCATTTTTTCTGGAGAGGGGAAGGGAGGACTCACAGTGCAGCAGCGCACTTTTGACTCATAAGTTGTAGGTGGTATTGGATTTTATATTTTTTTTTGGACTGTCAAGGACTGTCGTCTCATTGGTCTAGCTGATAGTGTATGTGGCTGCCTGTCAAGAGGTTTCGGGTTCAATTCCTGGGTCAGGCTGAAAGTATTGTTAGATCTTTCTTTATAACAAGACATTCTTAGTGACCTGTGGGACCTCCACATACAATATAACATACTACAGCGCCATCTACCGAAGTTACACAGAACTACGGAGTAACGTACAATACGAAGAAACTACCAATCCTGTATCGTGCAATAGAAGTTCTCACGCCGATTATCATACATACAACATCCCAATATCAACAGTTGGGCAGTGACCCACCAGGCATGATCACCTCGCCTGACCGGAGGACATTACACACCGTTCCTCCACAGACCGTCCGGAGTATGGTAGTTTCACGGTGTTTCACGTCCGTGCCTCAAAAAGCACGTTAAACCGTCGGTCCTAGTTGTCATGAATATATTAGGCAAGAGTTGTTACAAAGTCAGTGCCCTCAGAAACAGTGACAACTATTTCCTCCTTTGATTTGACCCTCAGGGTTATAGAAGTCCAATGCTAGTCGCTCCGTGATATTCAGGTATAACCGATTGATCTAGTAGAAGATCCCAAAGAATCTTGGGAATAATAAAAACTAGAAAGATACTGTTAAGGGCTGTTGATGCGATGTGACGATGGCAATTTATAGTCACTTACTATTAGAGACGTCGTTTGTTCGTCAATCCATAAAAAAAGTCAAAGACGTAAATCCATTCTAACAGTTTTATTTCCAAGAAGTTAATTCAGAAACTTTTTATTACTGTCTACTTATATGATTCCGTCGACAGCACTTAAATTGTCTCACGAATGATGAGATCAAGTCGCAGCGTCTTCTATGGGAACATATAATCCGAAATGATGTAAAACACACCATATATTCATGTTAATCACGCATTAAAGCCACACAAGTTGTTGTATGTTTAATTAATGAGAAATTGTTATATCATGTTTTGAAAGTAGTTACATGAGTAATGAATATTAACACGTACATACGTAGGTGGGACTATAATTTAAGTCTCTTTAACGTCACAGGGTGTAGGGCTATTGCTGGTTCGCATCTAGGAATTAAAAAGGATCCAATTTGTATTAATTTCAATCGTGCAGTGATAGAAACATCCTCAGACATACATACGACGTGAATAGCAATGTATCATTAGTCCCGTTTGCGTAACAATGTATGAGACTTATGACGTCAATCGGGCGCCTTAAGAATAAATTTAATACCAACTTTTGATTTTGTTTAACGGCGCGAGGATGACAGTACGTTCCTGTCAAAAGGGGAGGAGGTAATATCCTAACAAGGCATATGATCTGCTAAGTATGTATGTAAAACGTAACAAACGAACTTAAAATAATGAAATCAACTGAATAAATGGCTATTATCAAAGAAAATAGTTTTCATATATACCTATACATTACATTATACATTTGGGAAAAACTCGAGTTAAGAATTTCCACCCATAATAACCCTTTTCACGTTAGAAATAAGAACGTATTTTCAATACAAATAAAATCTTTTTCAAGTTACTACTATCCAAAGGCCAGTATATTTCCTAGAGACTGCATTATTCAAGAATATAGTCGTATCTATGGTAATAAATTAGACACAGGTGTGATCAAAGCAAATGCACCTCTTAAATCCATGACTCCCTTCTAACTTACATCTGTTGGATTTAACCAGGGACGTATTTGGAACACAAAGACGGGGGTCATTTACAATAAAGATTTAGACTAACTTATTAATTGAATAATGTTTTTTTTGAAATATATTATTTATGTAACTAAACTCCTAACTAAACAAATACCTGAAATCATACAGAAGCATAAATACATTTTCGTTATTATTGATGTAAAATTTGTACATTTTAACTATAACTTGAACGAAATGCATAGGAGTTTAATAAAAACAAAATAGCCTAATGTATGTTCTAATAATATATCTATATTATTATTACTAGGTACAACTTAAGGTACTGCAAGTAGTCTTGTTACAAATATTATTTCTAAGGATTTTTTTTTTATTTATATACCTTTCTTTTTGGTAAGAGTCACCTAAGCATTAGTTAAAATAAAAATAAAAAGTAATTTAAGTATTGAAAATTAGTTTAATAGTGACCCTGACTGCAAAGCTCCAAGTCGTAGGTTTGAATCCCAGGCAACAAAAATAAAAAAAATTACGAGCAATATGAATCTTCTGTATCTGGGTGTAATTTATCAATTTAATTAGAATTATTTAAGTATTTTTATCTATAGTAGCTTGGTAAAATTATTACTTAAACACTTGGTTAAGAAAATCTCGTGATTAAATCCGACCCTGCAATCTAAACTGACTCGGAGATCGGAGCTACATTGTCTCGGCTACTTTTTTATCGTAAACATATTGGGGTACATAAATCGAAATCCTCTAACAAAAGGTGCACTCTATTTGTACCTGATTGTACATTTGTAACTGTACTTTATTGTTAGTTAACTTATTGTGTTTCTTTGTGAAAAGTAACGTTGCTTATGGCATTAAATCAATAGGAAATAAAGTACAGAGAATTTCATTATTTATTTCAATTGACTTTTTGTTTTGAATTGTTTTTCCAATCCGATTTTTATGTTTTTTTTTGTATAGTAGATCTACTTCTTCTTTCTACCCTTATCCCAAGATTATTTGGGGTCGGCTACTAGTTCCACCAGTTTTACCCAAATATCAGTTTTTCCACGAAGCGACCGGCATCAGACCTCCGCAACCCTAAGGGTGAACTGAATTCGAAGGTTGAAACTAGCGTCAATATATTTGAGTGCACTGACTTCCCAATAACGATTATCATAGATGTTCATGGCAACCGGAACCGACGACTTAACGTGTTCTTCCGAGGCAGGCAACACCGCCATTTGCCATACTCCAGGCCAGTTAATAAGAATTTAAATACAAAAGAACACGATATATCAACTTTGGCCCGACTCGGGAATCGAACCCGACACTTCTTAACTGGCATCTAAGTTGCATACGCTAGCCACCAAATCAATGAAGCAGTCGTGTATAGTGAATACATGGTGGAATTAAAAAACCGGTTCTTCTCTATAAGAATGACGTTTTAGAATCGAGGAACTAGAGTCGAGTCTAGAGTAGAGTTTGAAATAAAAGTTTAGATTTTCATTATAAAACAAAATACAGATACAGGTTTAATTATAACTAGATACAATGAATAAATAACAAGCATATTATAATAAATAAATAATTAAAAAATAAATATTTCGTACATTTAACAAACAACGTCATCTAGTCCCAAGCTAAGCAGAGCTTGTATTATGGGCACTAGACAACTGATATAAACACTTATATACTATTTTTTTGTAAATACATACATATTATACATATAAAACACCCAAACTGCGAAACAAATATTGGCAGATCATACAAACATATGGTTCTCCCATGGTATTAAACTAACTACAATACCTTAAATCGGATATATGTAAAACTAGCTGAGCCCACAGTGCTATCCGCAGTACAATAACAATCACGAGTAACGTCGTGAGGCAAAGCTAATCTAAAAAAATAAGCCTAAAGTACTCCTTATATCACCAGCTATCTGTCCCAGCCTGCCGTTCCAGAGATTAGCCGGAACAAACATACAGACAGAAAAAAAAAATTGTTTAGACTTTTTCAATAGTATATAAAAATTCTCCTCAAACTGGATACCATTCATATAATACGCTTCATAAATCCTTATGCCTTTATGCAATACATTTAAAGCTCCTTAGAGCGTATTAAAGGCAATGTCACTTTATGCTTTCAATGCGCTCGCTTTCACCTTTGTGATATTTCTACTTTTAAATATAATACTGCAATAAAATATTCATTTCATTCAATATTCAAGTGCTGGTTTATTAAACAGAAGGGAAGAGAAAGTAGCTTTTAATAGATTCTAATTCGGGTTACTTGATGGCAAGCAAACACCGACATCTGCTCCTCAAGGGACATTGAGCGCCTAATCCTCAAATTAAGATGGAGGTGGTTCAGTCTCTGGTAACAGCACTAAGAAAAATAGGAAAATATTGTTAACACGAGATTTATTACTTGACTACGGTCAAGCCAAAAGAAGGGTTAATGGATTTGGTAATCTATATTTGTTTTTACCATTGAATCAACATAAAATAAATGGGGTATTAATGAATCTGTAATAATGACCCGATGACATAGGCTATTTAAATTTTATCAAAAGTTTTCTGTAAGACTGTGGTTTCACTCCGGTCTAGCCGGCCCATGCATACCGAAGCGTGACTCTCCTACGGTTAAATTTGATTTAATCACAGATTTTCTTAATTTTTTTAACCATTTTACATAAAAGCCGGAAACGTACTTGTGACGCCTCTGGTGTTGCGGGTGTCCATGGGCGGCGATAATCGCTGATATAATAAAAAAAACTAAAAAAAAGCTAGGTATCCGTGAGTCCATCACTACGATGCGAATATACCTATATTATTATACCTCTCTGTGTCTATAACTATGTGTATGGTGTGAATGAGGGCTCTCCAATCCGCATCCTCGATTTTATCATTGTCAGAATGATGAATTAACCCCATTCGTTACGGGCAGCCTTTCAACCTAGGTTGTAAGTTAGCTTTGTTTAAAACCACATTTTACGGGTCGAGAGTGACTTTTAATTTTAGGCTATAATGTTATTTTTCTAATAGTCGTATCATCGATAAAAGATCTAGTAAGAGTGTGGGAATTCAAATGTTATGTAAATTTATGTCTGCTTTTTATCAAATGATCGTCAACAGTCTTTAATTTTTTTTTTTTATTGTATAGGGCCAAACGAGCAGACGCATCATCTGATGGTAAGCGATTACCGCCGCCCATGGACACCCGCAACACCAAAAGCGTCACAAGTGCGTTGCCGACCTTTGGGGGATGGGGAGAGGGAATGGGGGGAGGGATTAGGGTATGGGCCTCGGGTATCCTCACTCACTCGGCGAAACACAGCGCAAGTGCTATTTCACACCGGTTTTCTGTGAGGCCGTGGTATCACTCCGGTCGAGCCGGCCCATTCATGCCGAAGCGTGGCTCTCCAACGGAAAAATAATAATTTACCACTGGACATTAGGCTCTCTTGTGAAAGGAGATATTGTCCTACTATACAACGCTGGCTAGAGGGGTTCATAAAGGGTCTGTTTCTCTCCTTCTCATTAATGTGTATTTATCCTACTAATATTATGAACGCGAAAGTAAGTGAGGATGTTTGTTGCTCTTTCACGCAAAAACTACTGACTGGATTTTGGTGAAACTTTACAATAATATAGCTTACACATCAGAATAACACATAGGCTACATTTTATAAAGATACTAACTTTGCCTCGCGGCGTTGCTCGCGGTTATTGTCGAATCGCGGGTAGCACCGCGGGGTTCAGTTAGTCGTCTATATTTTTTTTTCTTAGTTGGTCTTACTACACCCACAGGGTAAACAAGTGGGGTGACACTCAAAATTCTTAATCTAGGGAATTAATCTTTTTAAAATGACTTTTTTGAAATTTTTAACCTATTAGTGATAAAATTACAGGATTGACTTCACGTAAATCTTACGTCTACGTTAAAACCATCACAATTTCCGCTTACCGAGAAGTAAACCGCTCATTTAGCACCCTAGTGGTGTAAAGGTCCGTACCATTAAATTTGATTAAACGATATCTCACGAAAATTCTATATGATTGTAAAGGAGATTTATTGCATACTATTACGGCGTGTGATATTCCACCCCATTATAGGGAGTGCGAACTGATTTTGAATAGTTTGAGATATTCCAATCGATTTATCGTCTTACGATTCGAATTTAACGCGTTATTGTCACCTTGGGCTATAAAACTTCACAAGCGAATGTAAACCTTAAGTAAAAAGGTGTAAAGTACAAATGTTAATGTGCGTTTGATAAAATACTGAGTCTCTAAATTCGATAATCCATTCAGAGATATTTTTTGTTCTTCTAAATTGTCTTTGTCGGTAGATGATAGATATTTGAAACGAGAATTAATTGTGCTGAATGTGAGACTGACAAAACCAGAACTTTGGTAATTAATAAAACTGATATAAAATGGTTCATTTATATAGAAACAAAGGTCAAAGTTAAATAACTTCAAAACAAATTGTGAAATTATTTGAAAGTTATATGCCTGAACTGTTAGTATTGTAGTTAGTTTCCAGACTAGTAAAGGGACCAGAGGCCGTGGGTTTGACTTCAAACCAGAATTTTTTTTGTCCTTTGTATGACTGTATAATAAACTAGCTTTTGCCCGTGGCTACGCCCTCGTGTATCTCGGTTGTTGCGATAAAAAACAGCCTATGTCCTTTCTCAAGAAGTATGTCAAATTAATTCATTAAAATAGGTGCGTGGCAGACGGACAGACAAAGTTACTTTCGAATTTATAATTTTAGTCAGGATGGCATTACAAAAGTACACGATACGAAGTGATAAGTTGATGGCAATAAGCTTACAAGTAGTACGTGAGTGGGACTAATCTCTATAATTGTATAAATGCCACTTTTTTATTATTTAAAGTCTATTACCAAAGTTTAGACTCTGCCTTCTCATATATATCTACTAACAAATACATATTTTAATATCTTCAAGAAAAAAATATACCACTTATTTTGAATATCTTTAGACTGGATCTGCTAATTATATTTAGAAGTAGGTATTATACAAACGCTCCCGAGCGAAAGATTCTTGTCATGTAAATCAGGGATTAAAATTATGAGGACGTGTGAATTCGTATCTTGATAACGATATGTAGTGAAAAGTGGGGTTAGATATCAAAAACAGACATTCTTTTGCTTTGCGTAACTGTACCTAAGATCTCATATATTCATAAATGATTTTTATTTATTTTAATTTTATATGTGTATACGCATTGTAAATTATAGCAATAGGCATACAGAACATAATTATAGTCCCGCAAACGTAATAAAGTATAAGTGAGTAAGACTATAATAATTATAGTTCTAAACTATTATTAAACTAACTAAAAAATATATATACACCTATTTATTTTAGTTAAACTCATATCTTTCTACCCTATCGAGGATAATAGACGTGAATATATGATGATGATAGGCAATTATAATTACCATAAGTATATGTGTTGTTTATTAATTTCAAAAAGGTTACGGAAAAGGACGATGGATAGGATAAAATTGTGCAGAACCGTTTTGACTCAAATTATGAAGTGGACGTCCTGGCAGATATTGAAGCAATGGAAAGGTACAATGTATAGAACAGAACTGATAGATATATCTAAGATACTATTCAAGTAGTAAATCAAGTCATTAACATCCTACCCTAAAAAAATAACATCTGGCAAAACGACAGGTCAACGATATCACAAAAATATCTGATGATGGGGGCTCAAAAGGCTTACACGCTCTTAGCAGAAGATTACACATATAGTATACATCTTGGAAACTTCCTCTTCCTTCTCAAAATATTAAACAGTCTTAAAAAGAGACAACCTCAACCTACAGGCATACACAATTAGGTTCCATTTAGTACGCAGACTTAAAAAAAATATCCTAAATTAGTCCCAAATTTAAGTATCGACGCAGCGAGGTTTATTCACAATATGGATCCCTTACAAAACTCAATCCAATTTGTAAGTTCTTACTTAATAACACCATTGTTCCATTCCAAAATATATTTACATACAAGTATTTTCTGCAGAAGCCAATTAAAGTGTGTACTAACGACTAAGGGTGATGTTATATCCGTGTCTTGATAGCTTAATTGTGTGTTCAGCTCATTGTGAGGGTGCTCAAGTTTGTTTTGTGAGTACACATAATAATATACCAATTGTTTAGCCAAGTTCCAAGCTGTATTTAGAACACTGCAGATGTAAACTCGTTTCTGCTAAAGCTTGTTAAGTTCAATAGGGTAGCAAGAATACTGGTAGTCGTACTGGTAAATTGATTTTAATGGAACGTTTTCTGTTCATTTTATTCTAAGCCGGATGAATTAAATTGAGTGATTATAAGAAGTAATAAACCTATAACAAAGAGGTATGATTCTTCAATCACTAGAAACAAAAGATAATACGAATATTAATAATATTATAAATTCGAAAGTTTGTGAGAATGTGTGGTTGTTTGTTATTCTTTGAAGCAAACACAACTGAAAGTATTAAGATAAAACTTTACAGTAATGTAGCTTTTATATCAAAATATTACATCCGATATACATGCAGGTGGAGCTTTGCACAAAGGTTAGTATTACAATTATTATCACACACATCAATGAATAAGAAGATAGAGGTGTATTGAACGACCATATTTGGCCGAAACTCAAGTAAAAAAGGGCAAGCAATTAGGCATTATTATAAGGCAGCTCAACTAGACTCATATACTTCTATGTAAACATACTAAACTTCTATGTAATGTACTTCTAAATCTATACATATTATAGATAAATTACACCACAACAAAAATTTATAATCGTGCATTACATAATAACCTAGCTGAATATGGAAACAACGATTTCTGGTTTAACACACAGAATCGATAACGACTATTTCAAGATGCCAGTTTTTAGTAATTAACAATTTAATTTATCAAAGAAATACGAAAGTAAAAGATTAATGAGTGGTTTATAAGATTTAAATACAGATATTAATTATTGAACTCATTATTTTTTAGTCGCGCGATCACAATCTCAGTGGTGTAAGGAACGCGTGAATTATGAAGGCCTTTAAACTTGTGATAAAAGTACCGTAAATCTTTCGAAGGACTCGGTTGTTTTCGGTGATAAAGTGCCCCGCGACGGACGGAACCAAGACTTCATTAGGGTTCTTTCGAGAGATTTGTAGACCTATTTATACTTTGCGAGGTAAAAATAAGATTATCTTGATTTTCAAGCAAAAATAAAATGCCTATCTGACATTGAAGTCTTCGGAATTATTTTAGTAGCAAGTAAACGCCATTACATAACTTAATCTTTGAATGCATTAAAGATTGCCTCATGTGATGTGGTACGTACTTGTTTAGCATATTACGTTAGTTCTCTTATATAAATATTATCAAATTCCTAGAACCAAGAATACTGCACAAGTCTTGGTTCGAAGGACCAAATGTTTGAGGAAGAGTTGATGCATTTAACAAACAACTCTGTTCCAAGCCACTAAATCCATTCAAATAAAGCTAGTATTACACTGCAGTGCACATTATCCAAGTGGTAAACCGCAGCATGCAATTGTCTGAGTAAGCAGAGTTCGGAACTTATTCCTCCAGCGTCCAGCACGTTTAGCCTGAATTAGTTTAGTTCTCCGCAGCGGTAATCAACGCCCCTGCGTCACAGAGAATGCTTTACAGCCAGAGCCACCCCACGCATACGAATTTCGAAAATGGCTGATTACACAACTGCAATTCAATTCTGTTATTAGGTAATAAGAGGACATTGTGACGTTTTGCGACAAAACTATTTGAACTGAGAGCTAAGTTTAGGAGTAAATGTATTTAAATAGGACATATAGAACTAGAAGAAATTTATATCTATTTATATTAGTACTGAAGTCGTTGTCCATATTTTCGACTGCCTCGTTAGTGCAGTGGTAACGTACTCGACTGCTGTGTATGGGGTCTCGCACTCGATTCCGGGGTCGGACTAAATGTTTGTGTGATCTGCAATTATTTGTTTCGAAGTTCAGGTTTTCTCTATAATATATATGTATTTATACAAAGAAAGTATAAATGTACTAATATCAGTTGTCTAGTACCCATAATACAAGCTCTGCTTAGTTTGGGTCTAGAAGGCGTCGTGTGTTAATGTCCAAAATATTCATTTATTTAGTATTGACGAGAAGTCGCTGAACGCATTTATAGAAATATCAGAACGTCACAACGCAGAAATTTGAAATATACAATAGAATAATAATAATAAATCTCTTTATTGTACCAGCTGATATAATTACATGGTAAACTTAAAACTATTATAAAGTATGTACAAGTGGCGGCCTTATCGCTCCATGGCAATATCTTACAGGCAACCATGATAGAAGTTCAGAAAGTAAACATCTAAATATCTAACAATGAGCTATCATCCATCCATCTACTACTCCAACCGCAAGAGTCAAGTATCTACTTTTACCAATACCTCAATAATAACGTTCATGCAATAAACAATCTCTATTATGTCTAGAAACTTTAAACTTCTATTCTACTTAAATCTACATAGAGAGTAATTGATGTGATTGCACTGAATTGTTTCCACTGTAAACTTAAGGTACATCGAGAGATTGCAGGTTAACTTAACTAGGAAAGTAGCAGGAGTATATTTATTGCTACAGAGAAAGCAGCATTGCGGAAGGCGATTCCTCTCAATATAAATATTTATGTTATATATTTGTTTCCATTGGCCTGGATGTGTTTAACGTAAGAAGTAATTAAATTAATTGTTTCATTAATATTTATTGACTTTGGTTAAAGTTCTCCCCTGCACATTGTTTATAATAATAAAATAATAATAATAATATAATGTATATATATGTTTATAATCATTTTTTTAATGTCCGAGAAATAAGATTAAAATATTACATGTAATATTTGTATTATTTTTAAGTTTCTAAGGTGTCGGATCTACGATGAAACCATTTCAGGTTCAATATTCACCCAGAGCACTCTATGTGAGAACACGCTTAAACATCTGGGGACACGGTAGTGTCTTCGCCAAGTTTAATTTAATTAGTTTCCCCTGTAATCTTTTTTGTGCGTTTGTTTATAACTAATTTCGTAAGCATGTTTTTAATTTTTTTTAAACTTTATTCAGTTTTGTATTTTTTGTATACCTAACAAACGTCTCTGACTGTCAACTCATCGACAGTTACGGTTTGAAAACGATATGAATGATATGTGCCGTACTACAAAATAAATAACAGGGGTCTTGGAACAGGTTTTATTAAGATATTAGGTACCTTCCTCGAAGGGATACCAAAACAAAGGTAATGTTTTTACTCACTAACTCATGTTACTAATATCCTATATCTTAATCTCTAAATTTAGACAAAGATTTATATTTAGTATTAAAAACAGCTTGAGAACTTGTTTTAAATGCTTTATATATCTGAAATAAAACGAAAAAATGATTATACTACTGAATAAATACCTTTACAACCCGCTTAATAGATGAACACTCCAAACTCATGCCAACGTACATAGAGCTTTACAATTTAAAACTAAATCTAGAATAAGAAGAAAACTTCAAACTTGTTATGCAATTAAGCAACCCACAGCAAATGAGCAGCAAAAAGTATTACGTTAAAAGTTCCCAACTCTAAATTAAAATAAAAAGAAACTACACTCCTAACAAATGCAAGTTGACTAACTAATTCGAATACGCAAGACAGCCGGCAGCTAATCTCAAATGCATGTTGACACTAAACTATTTGAGTAAGCAAGTATTGTGGCGGGAACTTGCTTATTGTTACCTAAGATATCTTTTGATGTGATTGAAATAGACGTAAGATAATTTAGAGTATTTAAATATGGCGATAAAATTGATACTTATATTGAGGACTGCTTAATAAAATGATCTTGTATCCATACTAATATAGAAAGTAACGATGTCTATCTTTCTTTTACGCTTTCACGGCTAAACCAACACACCGATTCCAATGAAGTTTGACATGGAGATACTTTGATTTTTGAGTTAGGACTTAAGCTACGCTTTACTGCGATAACCGACATTCAAAAGTTTGAATAATTAGTTAACCAATAACTTCTTGTAACATACTACACAGCGCTATTTAAACCTGAACTAAACATAGTTGTAGAACGCGGATAACTTTGTTACAAAAAAATTCCGTGGACGAAACGGACGGAACACTCAAATGAACCTTCGTGTAGGGTATTGAAAAAAGAATTAATATACTTTTAAAATTAACAATATTTGTATGTCAGTATATCTATTGTATTGGTTTGGGTGTTGTTATGTCATATATATATTTATTCCTCAAATACGTTATAACTAACCTTTGATAAATAATTCGGCCATCGTATCATATGATATAGTTGTACCAAAATTACTGATATTGCAGAACACAACTGCAATATACCAAAAACCAATTTCCAAACCAAAATACACTATCAAATTAGAGTGCATTAGCTGAACCTTCCCAACAGACAGATACACATTTGTGAATTAATTTGTCAACTGACAACAAAATTGATGACAATAATCCTAAATTAATATATGCTTTGATCAATTTATTCGCAACTAAATTGATGTTTCAGCAGTAGTTTATAGTTTTGATGAAATACAAAATTAGATATGTATGTATTGAGTTAATATGTACAAAATATCAGATACAATTAAATATTTCGGACATAAAATATACAACGCCATCTAGTCCCAAGCTAAGCAGAGCTTTTGTTATGGTTACTAGACAGCTGATATAAATACTACGGTATTTATATTGTGGGGAAACGAGTGACATGTCCCACCAACACAAAGCGAGGATCCTCCGACCTAGGCGAGGTGATCATGCCTGTCGGGCCACTGCCAACAGTTGATGTAGGGATGTTGTATATATTATAATCAGCGCGAGAACTCCTATTGCGCGATTCAGGATTGCTAGTTACTCTGTAGTTCAGTGTATCTTCGGTAGATGGCGCTGTAGTAGGTTACTGTTGTCTTGTATTTGGAAGTCACCACAATATTTACTGCATATCAATTTGAACTTAAATCAATCAACAAAGAAATAAGATGCTATGAAAAATATAGCATCTTATTTATTTTTCGGTCATGGCCTTTATTTTTAGTATATAATATGCTCTAAGCAATATAAAGTTCAATATTTCAAGATTTATATTTAATAAGTTAACACAAATACAAATCAAACACAAACCACGTAATTCATATTCGCACCACGTTTCCAAAATAAGCAGCCTATCCAACGACTGACGAATCCACGACCAATTGGCTATTAACTATGCAAACCTTATTACAATAGCTATGTAAATAAACCAGAGACAATAGGACTGTTTCTAAAACCCGAGTATTTAAACCCGAGAACGTACCCACTTGATTGATTGCCAAAGATTTGGCCCTGACGTGTAGATACGTCTTAATATGTCTTTTGTGCCAAGGGATTAACCCTTCGCCGGCCGATTGATGTTTATAAACTTGGCCCCGGAGGTTTTATATAACCGTCACTTTCTAATAGACTAAGGGGAGTTATTGAATGTTGTGTGTGTATTTTAAAAGAGGTGTTCTTTTATTAAAATTGTAAGCAAGTTCTTTTTGAAAAATTAAGGGATGTTAAAGGTGTTTTTGGATATATTGATCTTAGTACCTCTATACCCTTAGAAGATTGAGAGCCCTTTTTGGGATCGCAGGATGGATGGACCCATCATATGACTTATTAAGATTGGTGTTTCTATTTTGTAGTGTGACAATAAATGTGTACAATTTTTATAAGACAGGGCAATATTTATATGTATTTATTTATCATTCTTAACATAAGTTATAAAAATAGCAACAATATGCCATAAACAAGTCTCCACAGATAGAAAATAAATATTTACAAAAGAAAATCCTTTAACAAAACAATTTTAACGGTTTTTAGAATAATTGAAGTAGAGTATGATTTAATAAAAATTACCTGCCAATCAATATGTCTGATTCGAATTAAGATTCAACAATTGACAATCTTGTCTGATCCTGAAAGAGACATGTCGTTCCAATCGTTTATTTAACTTTTGACAGCTCTAATACTTAATCAAATAGTGATACCCTGACACGGTACCGATACGATTTCTTTTATCGATCGATTTTATGCATGAAGACGTTTTAATCGATTTAACACACTCATTATTTTATAGATAATTTCGTACTTTTATCGATTATTAAACGGCAACACCGGACGCGCGACGCCATTTTGTTGTCAGTGTTAATCCACATTTTCATACGTCGAGTTGAGTATTTATATTCCTCCGTATTGATTTATTTGAGAATTCTCACGTTTGGTTGAGTTGAGCGTATCGTTCCTCCCTTCGTTACTATCAAAATGCCAAAAAATAAAGTACTCAAAGGACAAACAAGAGAGTTTGTCTTGCGAATTTATGAATACGATAATCGATTTATTTCAAAACCGTTTTTATAGTCTGTGGTCATTAATTACGAATGACACATCTCTAAGTGGGTGGAGCCCGTCCATGAAGTACAGTATTCCCTGTCTGTCATTGTATCAAAAAATATTACAAAACTTTATGTGCGTGATCTGTCAAAAGTTAAATAAGCGATTGGAACGACTATAGTCATTATATTTTGATATTTGTTTATTTATTTATTATATATATTCTTTTTAACATACTCATAATCTACAGTTAAGAAAAGATTAAAAAAGTTACAATAAGAAACGTAGATATAATTTATTCAACCAAAAATAAGGAGCCTAACAATGAATCTGTAAATAATTAGCTAAATATTAACAAAAATATATAGGTTTAATGTCATTGGGTACTTTGATGTAGACATGTATTTGATAACATAAACAGAATCCAGTTGGGAAAATCCCTAATGGTTTGAAGTTATTAAACAATAATTAATAACCTGCATGCCGAAATTTTAGTTTATTTTAAGGGGCATATATTTATCAAAATCGCTCAGTATTTTAAAATATTGTGCTAATTATAGTTTACAATGTAAATAGTTTTAAGTTCCATAAATAAATATATGTAAATTAGAACCATATTTCGTGCAATATGACCTATTTCAAATAATACACAATATTCACCATAAAGCATAACACTACTATTTTAAACAAACCAATTTGTCTCTCGTAAATCGTGTGTTTTCCGAGGAAAGTCTAAAGTACATCCGAGGCTAGGTCTCGAAGGAAGTTATGACAAACGATGTCGTTCCTAATCCCGATGAAAATTTACGCAAACATTGGCTTAGTTTCATCCTTCCTTAGAGGGAAGTTTAGAAGTGTATACGGTATTAAATTTAGCTTAAGATGTAGCAGTTTTGTTTCTCTGTGTAGTGTTTCAAGTGTATAATTCTTTAGACAAAGTGTTGTATATTTGAGTTGACGTGTTGAGGTAACATAGTTCTGACAGCTCACTTATTTTAGAAGGATACTAACATATAGCATAGCAAGCATGAATGGATTCAGACCCCATGGTCTTCACAGAAAACTGATGTTATTTATTTTTTCTATTGTTCTTCATCGAGTTAGTAAAGTAACTACTGAATATATGGTCCTAGATCCAATATAGGACAGAAGAAGTAGGTTTGGATAAAGAGACTCAGAAAAACCGGTACTGCAACTATTGATATTTAAACTTATTTAATAGAACTTTTTCTCAAACTTAAAACCATTTAACGAAGATTATAAAAATATCAATTACGTACAACAAAAAAAAAATAACCTCGAAAATCCCAATAACACGAGTTAGTACTATAATCTGCCCATTTGAATTATCTTCAAGCATGAGCCAAGCGTAAATTGGCGTAGTGGAGCGGAACTTTAAATTCCTTTGTGCGTCAAATCAGACAAATCGTTTCCCTTGTTTGAGATGCATTACTGTGAGACGATTTCCGTTAAATTCTCGAAGTGAGCGGGTGGGTTACATATAAAACTGTGTGTACGAGTAAAAGAGCTCGTCTTTCAACATTGAACCATATAATAAACGTATTATGATAAAAAATCGTAGATGCGATATGTGTTGGTAACAATTATATAAATGGTTTCTTGAATATCTTGACACCAAACGATTTAGTGATATCGATAGATAGTCGTATTTGTAAACTCATAATAATTAAGTACGTCACTATTGTTCTATAAGAATGAGAATGAAGAAACATTGAATACCTCTTACCTGACTAAAAACCCTTAAATTTTTTTCAAAATCTTTGTGTGAATGAGCGCACAGATAGTTAGTGTGCACTCAGTTACAGCATCATAAAACAGTGTAACTAGCCTTGTGAGATGGGTATAGACTAACTAACAATACTAATATTAATGACAGTAGTACCTGATTTAATAATTTTAAGCTAACGACTCGAACGTAAAACGTTCGACTATATTTAGTAACAAAACTTAAAACAATTTTATAAAAAAAACCGACTTCAAGAACTGGACCAAATTGTAATGGGACCACCCGGGAAGCACCAGCTTTCAAATAAAAAAGAATCTTGATGATTCTATGATGATAAATCGGTTCAGTCGAAAGTTCTGAGGTAACAAACATAAAAAAGTTCAGTCAAATTGAGAACCTCCTCCTTTTTTTAAGTCGGTTAATTAAAACAGTCATAAGGACTGCTGACATAAGTGGAAACTCAAAACTATTAACAAACAGTTGTTTAAGCTGATCAGAAATAAACCTCTTTGATTATAGAAAGCGTTCGGTGACGATGACGCGAGTTCAATGGTTTTTGTTCACCTAAAAAGTGCGTAACGCGACTAAATAAGTTTTGACTTCAAAAATAATAAAAGTGACCCTAACATTTAGTAACAATAACAGAAAAAAATTATAGATATTAGCGTCACTTAACTTATCAGAAATAAAGTACATGTGTCGCATGGCCTTAACCCTCTCCTGAGTGGAGACATTATGGGTTGTTGATTAAATTTAAAAGTTAAATTATTTCAGTAAATACTGCAGTATTCAAATTGAATGAATGCAGCTTTTATATCCACGTCAGATGTTAGTAATGAAAGGTTGAGTTGCACATGTGGCCTGACAGATTTCAAAAACATTCGAAATTAAACAACGTCAGTTAAGACATTTCATCGTCGCTCGGTGCCTCGCTAGTGGTGACTAGTATTACCAACTACGAAAACTGATTTTCAGGGATGTCAGTTAGAGAAAAAATATCTGGAATATAAGAAATGTCTTATTTAAAATTTAAAAGAAAGTCTGCCTTATCCTTACGTTGAAGTCAGTATTTAAATGTCATATCTTGTCTATTTCCTTATTTACTTAACAAATAATAAAATATTAAAAAGAAAGAAATAAGGTATATATATATATATATATATATATATATATATATATATATATATATATACTTTTTCTTTTATATATTAAGATAATTAGATAATAAGAGATATATATATATAATATATATATATATATATGAGGTATTATGACTATTCACTGTCAGATAAGAGCAAAAGCATGGGAAACCACTCAAAGTATAGTGTAGGAAAACACGATAATTTATTATATTTTCGGACATCTGACACAAGGCCATCTAGTTTCAAACTAAGCAAATTTATGAGTACGCACGAAAACTTTCACAGCGATGTGAAATGTTAAAAATACAAACACGTACTATTCGTGGTACTTGCCAAAAATCTATCACAATGCTGTTGCAATAAAAAACCGGCCAAGTGCGAGTCGGACTCGCGAATTGAAGGTTCCGTACAAACCTGTAGGTATATCTATATATATTTTCGCAAATGTTTCCTTTATCTGTGCTCTAAGACATTACTTTGTACCAAATTTCAAGATTCTGCTATGTCTTTTGATTGCTTTGGCTTAGAAGTAAGATTTTTTCACAGCTCCAAGAGACAGTAGACCTGCTCTATATTTCCACGCGTTCATGAGAAAAAGGTTCTTGATAGACAGATGGACAACAAAGTGACCTTATAAGGGTTTAGTTTTTTCCTTTTTAGGTGCGGAACCCTAAAGCATCAAGTATTCATATATGTTGTCCTGTTATAAACTAATATTTTATAGATAAACTAAATGTTGACATCCCTAGTGTAACTGCAGAATGCAGACGTAGCAGTTGGTAACATTGTCATTTTCATAGAGCTGTCACGTTCGAATATCGAACGTGGTTCAGATACAGTTTCAGATTATTGTAATAATCTATGGTATTCCTTGATCGGAAATAACCGAATAGTGTGAATTAATAAGAGTCGTTAAAAGCCAAATATCTGTCAGAATATTTGTATATGCCAACTCTGTATATATGCCAGTAACATTATTACATAAAAAATATTTAATTTATTTAAAGTTAATGCACATCTTGTACAAAGGCGGACTTAACTTATTCAGAGGCATTTTCTACCAGTCAAACTTTAGGTGATGTAGAAATATGTAGCAAAAATACAATATGGGTAGAAATTGACATAGTAGGTATAAATATAGGTGTTATCACACCATAAATGACAAAACAATATTAAATTTACTGCATTAGCTGAAGTTTATAAGCTTGAAATTTTTAAATTTATTAATTTAAAACCTAAAATACTTTATAAAAAATATTTTCAATTGTACTTTGTAAATAAATATTCCGGACATCTAACACACAGCGCCATCTAGTCCCAAGCTAAGCAGAGCTTGTGTTATGAGTACGAAACAACTGACATAAACAGTTATATACTTTTTATTAAATACATACATATTATATATAGAAAACACCCAAACTCTGAAACGAACATTTGTAGATCATAGCTTTTTGTTCGATTCACGAACCCGAAACCTCAAGCACAGCAGTCGCATACGCTACCACTGCGCCACCGAGGCAGTTATTATCATTATCTTAATAAATCATATTATCTAATTATCTTAATATTTAAAAGAATAAGTAAATGTTTAATTTTCAATGGTTTGTAAGTTATAGAATACAATTTACGTTAAACTTTATTCAAAACTTGCACTTGCATCACCGGGTTAAAATAAAACAAAGAACACAATGAAACTTAATAATAAATGTATGTAACACATGCTGCAACTCGCAAGTGTTGTTATCTCAGTTTCTAAAATATAAAATAACAGGCTCACTATGTTGAAAAATGTGAACCGCCCGTCCGAGACATCCACTATTTATTGGGGCATACTTCACCTAAATGGGGCTCTTAGCAGGGTACTGAGGACCCCAGCGGGGGTAACTGGAATTGTTTATTTTATTTATAATATTGTGTTGTGTTTTACAATTGTACAGGTTGTTGGAACGGGTATAAGATGATGGGTGAGGTTTAGGAGTGTGCGGTATTGTTGTGTGTTTAACATTTCAAAACATTTTGTTGCTAGACTACTCTAGGAGTTATTTTTTTTAATGTATGTTTGTATTTGTACTTTTTGTACTCTCTGTAGCCTAAAGCTTGATAGATCTTGAAGCGTTTGGGGTATCGTTAGAATTATCTAATTGTGAGAGTTACCTTGGGTACGGTAAACTGAAAAGAACTGGGATATAAACTTTATGTACGTATTGTACAATGTTTCAGTTACTACTTTTTCTTAAACTTGTACTAAGTATGCAAATCTTAGAAATTAATTTTAAATTACTTTTATCTGTTATATCTTAACCATAATAATATTACTTGTTTATTTGGATTTAATAACACATTAACATATAAAATTTGTGACCATTTGTGATATCTTAACTATATTCTGTTTAATATAGATTGAAAGACATATGGTAATTTTAGTATATTGAAGTTGATTAGGTTATGAAAACAGGAGGTGAATGTAAATCTCTTCAATGACCAGTAAAACATTAGAACTACATTAAGAGTAGCCAATATAGAGTGGCAGAATTGGCCACCGAAGAAATTTCAGCAATGTACTAATGACCTTTGGGTTGCAAGCATCCATGGTTGGTGATAACGACCTACCAGCTCTACCAGCTAACTTATCCATATCTATACTAATATTATAAAGCTGAAGAGTTTGTTTGTTTGTTTAAACACGCTAATCTCAGGAACAGCTAGACCGATTTGAAAATTTATTTCAGTGTTGGATAGTCCATTTATCGAGGAAGGCTATAGGCTATATATTATCACGCTAATACTAATAGGAGCAGAGTACCAATGAAGAATGTTTCAAAAACGGGGCCCAACTTTTCACGCTACGGGCAATTGAAGACGCTTACGAGGTTGCGTGGGTCAGCTAGTTTAAAATAAAGAGAAAAAAAGACATCGTTTTCGTAATTTCTCATGTATTATCGTCACATCTATCTTAAACTTGGTATGTTCGTTACTAATTCATCTACGATTTAGGTATGTCCTCTGTAATCTATATTATCTACATAATGAACAGAACATTATCGGCAATAATCGTGAGAGAGATAGTCCCTGGAGTGTAATGTGCAAGTGTTAAGCTGTGGCACTTGATTACGGTACCACGTAGCGCGTTCAAATGTACCAATACTTTATCCGCCTTACGGTATTCTAATTGTTACGATCTTTTAGTGAAAATATTATATTTTCTGGACGCCAAATAATGGTTGAAATTCAGATTTGTATCTAGAATGCGCTATAGCAAGTGAATTTATTTTCACATTTCATTATTTACAGCTTGTTGCACATGTAATACAAAGGCAGACTACCTAACATGAGTCATTCTCTCCCAGACGACCTTCAGGTGATGTAGAAATATGATCCGGCAGGTGTAAACGAGTTTTGTAAACAAGACATATACCTATATATATATTACTATATTAAGTATTAATAATATACATACATAACTTTACTACTACATATATTATTAAATGGACATTACATATGGATATAAAATATGTACATTAATTTAACACAATGTTGGATTTTATATAATACTCCTTGGATTGCCATGGATTGTTAGTAGGTTTAGGCAACTGTAACAAATTGTTGTTAAGTTTCCAACATTTATTAATTCTTATTATTCAAGTGTGTTTTAAATGATTCAAGTCAGTCAAATGTGTTAAGAATATGATTACTAATTTATAATTCGGCATAACTTTAATCAGAAAATTTGGTTAAGTCTCAGAACGTAAAGTGCTTTTGAACCAATCAGGGTAAGCTACAAAAAATAATCCACAATCTATATGAAACTACGCCAAGTCAATTGATAATATGAGCTATAGTGTTGAGTATCGCAGAGCAGACGTATCGCCTGATGGTAAGCGATTACCGCCCACGGACACCTGCAATACCAGAGGCGTCATAAGTGCGTTGCCGGCCTTTCAAAAAAAAGTACGCTCTTTTCTTGAAGATTCCTTCCTTGGGACGTCGAAGCATTTAGGGCGTGTTTCGGGGCTAGTCAAATTATTTTGAAGGGTAAAATATATATTTTTTACTTTTATTATTTTATGGAACAGGGGGCACACGAGCAGATGTATCGCCTGATGGTAAGCAATTACTGCCCCCATAGATACCCGCAACGTCAGAGGCGTCACAAGTGCGTTGCCGGCCTTTGAGGGATGGGGAGAGGGATGGGGGAGAAATTGGGGTATGGGCCTCCGGTATCCTCACTCACTCGGTGAAACACAACGCAGGCGCCATTTCACACAGGTTTTTTATGTGGCCGTGGTATCACTCCGGTCGAGCCGCCCCATGCATGCCGAAGCGTAGCTTTCCCACGAGCAAAATTTTAAATCCAGCTATATTTCAAAAATCCAGCAGGATCAAAGTTGTATCAATTTTATTGGATACTTGTATTTATTTTAAGTTGTATCATTACTCCATTACGTCCTTATTAAATGTGGCGTTTCAAATTAAGTTACGTTTATTTTTCGGGGCATTGCCTCTTGTTCATACTTCCTGAAATTTTGTTTGAGTTCAAAATTTATTTAGATTCGGTGTTGAATTTGCGCAAAAAGTTATAATTAGGCCGGCTTGTGGTGGCCTTTAAATACGCATAATGTTTGTAGAAATTATTTTAAATGTGTGTTAATTAAATATGCAATAAGTTGAAGATGTTTATGCAGGCAACTAAAACTCTAAAATAACATATATATATATAAATATAACGCAAAAGTGTATACAATAATCGGTTCAAATTATATCGGGCAATGAATCCACAAAATTTCAAATTATTCCGAACAATGAAGTGTGGCGACTTCCACATACAGCGCAACAGCGATACACTATAGCATCATCTACCGGAGACACACTGAACTACGCAGCAACGTACAACACGAATAAACTACCAATCCTGAATCGCGCAGTAGAAGTTCTCACGCCGATTATCATATGTCATATGTCAACATTCGAAAATCAACTGTTGGGCGAGCGGTTGGGGAGGATCCTCTCTTTGAGTTGGAGGGACACGACACCCGTTCCTCCACAGAAGTAAGTAATCTATAGTGCAAAGTGAAGTTTTCGTACCAAATGATATTAATAATATTTCAACTACCCAACATCAATGTCACCCAAAAAATATGTAAACCTTGCACGACTATCTTGTTTGGTCCGAGGGACTAAAAAAAAGAAACATTTTTCAGTCCTAAATTTTAAAACGTAAAAAAATCAACATAGAAATGCAAAAAACTTGTTTCGATATTGTTCAGAACATCTGAAAAACGTAAATCTAAAACTTTGAAATATTTCTATCCATACTTCAGCAATACCAATCAACAAATAACCGCTGGCCGAAACATAAATCCTTGGCAAAAACATTTTTCTCCTAAAAGTGTTCAGATATTTATTTAGAAGTTCATATTTCGTTTATATAACATCTGGTGGAGGAAGCCCACGGACTCATTTCCTCAATAAATTCCCGCTGGAGTCGTGAACGGGTTGAATTAATGTAGTTGCCCCTTGCTGAGAATCATTTCAAGAATGATACATGGGACTATGTTTACTTAGGCGCGTATTTAATGTATTTCAAAATGTTTATCGGCTTGTGTCAATTTCTTTTTTACCGGCTAAATCAAAAAGGACGATAATATTTTTTGCAATCTATGCATGTTTGTATGTTCTACTGTAGCGTCTATACTACTGAACGGATTTTAACGAGTGAGGTATCAATAGATTTGAAATAATAATCCCGATGATATAGACTATACAAATTTAATAAAAATTTTGCTTGTTTTTTTTTTCATATAATATTGTCGATTCATAATATACTAATATACTAAAATATTCCTGAATCCCATGTTTTATTGGGACAAACGTGCAGATCGGTTCACTGATGCGAATTTTTTAGTGCTACCTTTGATCAACTTTAGTGATGAATTAGGAAGGGGAATTAGGTCTTCAGTAGTCTTGTACTCTAAGTAACTAACAAAATATTTCCTTTATTTGTGAGGCTGTGAATAACTCCGGTGGAGTACTCGAACATGTTCCAAAACATCGCTCTTCCAAAGTACCGCACCCATTTTGTTTAATTTTTTGTCATTATGCAAGAATGAAGAAGAAGAAGAATTTCAATAAGGAAGCAAACACATTATTTATCGTTTCATAGTTTTATTTTTATTCAGGCAAAACAATTTCCAGACATTTTCTTACGCGAGTATTTTCAACTGTCACTATAGGCCGTAATCAGCTCGTGCCGAATAAGCACCTCTGCCGCAAAGGTGAATAACCTTTCAAAGCCAGGTTCGTCAATCAATAAATGGCCAATAAACTTTCAGAAGTCAACTGAAATTAAATTATATCTAACATTATAACGTGCTAGCTGAGCCCCGCGGTATTATTCGCGGGTGTAATTGTTGCTTTAATACAAGGATCACGAAACTAGTCAAAATAGTGACTCCTTATAATATCACCTATCTGTCAGTGAAAGTCCCGTCAAAATCCGTCCAGCCATTACCGAGGATTAACCGTAACAAACAAACAGAAAAAATGTTAAAAGTAAATTTTGTAATGTAATTACCGTATATACTTTCATAGATATTTAATGAAATGCTGTTAATTTAAAATTATGAACAGACACTTCAAATTAATTTATTTGTATAGATACATACCTACAGACAGAGTAACACAGACATTTTATTTATCAGACAACAGCCGACCTCTACCTCTGTCAAAATAAATAATCTAATTCAAGAAGAGATAAAATAAAAAGATTGTAGAATATAAACATAGAAATAAACGGACACTTTGCAATCGGGGTTGAATAAAAAATATGCGATGGGGCTGTACGATAGCGGCGCTGGCGGACTGTTTTAATTACTCTCGACTTCTTTATTTATGAACAAAATATGTTAAAATACATCTGTTCAAATTATGTGACCACCTCTGAATTATACTGACAAGATTATCAGAACAATATGTAACTTTTGTTAAAAGAAGGTAAGACGTGACGTGGATAGCCTGTCAGAATAATGAACTAGGATTTGACATAGGTATTTAAGGGAAGACGTGGGAGTATGAACTTTATAGTTACGCTGTAAGAGTCGTTATTTAGTTGGGAATGAAGTATGTTTTCTTTTTTACATGAACCTCTTGACTTATTAGTAAACTGGCCTAAGAATAGATGGTACTTGTGTAACATATGCTCAAGTTTAGAGACAGCGGTAACGGCTAGAAGTATAAAGAATATTGTGAAAAATTAAGAGAAAAATAGTGTTAAAGTTTTCACCAAATATGTATATGTCATACAGTCTTATCTTTTTGTTACCAGAACATAGCGTTCACATTTTAGCATGGGGATTTGGTCTAGTATTTAATGATTGTGCTTTGGGCAGATTGTGTATTTTTACCAAATTTTAACAAAAAAATATCGACTTCAAGAACTGGACCAAATTAAAATAAGACTAAACGGTAAGCACTAGCTTTCAAATAAAAAAAATAATCATCAAAATCGGTTCACCCAGTCTAAAGTTATGAGGTAACAAACATAAAAAAAAATACAGGCGAATTGAAAATCTCCTCCTTTTTTGAAGTCGGTTATAAAGTGAAAACTTTTAGTACCTTATACCTACGAATAAATAATAAGTCAGGAAATGTAACTGCGCTCTAAAAATGACCCAACAAAAGTCGTGTCCAAGTGGGCGGTGCTTAAAAGTTGTGTCCACCGCCGCCATTAGTCGGATATTGTTCTTGCAAGCGATCACACTTCATATTTCGATTTATTATTGTGTTGTCAATAATCATGCCAGCGTGTGTTGTGAAGTGGTGCAGGAGCCATACAAGGCTAAAATGCCCAGGGATCACTTTTCACTGGTAAGTAGTAGCAAAATTATAGTTATATTTATTGTTTTGCAAATATGTTATCAAACTGAGATAGTTAACACTATGCAACATGAAGTCAGTAAATTTTTGATTGTATTTTTTTTCTTTTTGGTGAAATATTGAAAAAGTATATCGATAATATATTTTTTATTATTAACAGGTAGGTATATTTATTTTGATAATTTTATAACAATAATGTGTTTTTTGCATAATTGGTTTTCTTTTAGTTTTCCTGCGGATGCAATTCGGCAAAAAAAGTGGATAGCTGCAGTTAAGTTGGCAAGACAGGAATATGATTGGATGCCTGTGAAAACATACTGGACGCTAGGCTTCAATTGCCAGAAACAGTGGAGCAAATTGTAGGCTATATAGCCGGCTTTGTAACCCGGAAACTGCATGCGAAAATTAACTGTCCAGAATGCTTATCATGGCTACCTGCTAATGAAAAATTGTATTTTCGCAAGCTGATCAGTTTGAAAGATTTCGGTGGACTCTCGTATCTATCTGTGGTGTTGTATAAAATATGCACACGCACAGAAACACTGATAAGACATATAATAAAAATACATGATAACGGAAAATCACTTACTCGAAAAAGTAATCTGTCAGTGATATCTACACAGTGTTTTCCTAAAATAATTGGCAAGGAAGATATTCTGCGCTTACTAAAAACAGTCACCAGACAAATAATGACCATTTCATTTTTTTTATAAAATATGTAATCGTTGAATTTCTCAGAATCCGTCTTCACTACATGGCGAAAAAAGATTCTTTTTTAATGTCTTCTAAGCAAAAACTTAATAAATTAATTATATTTCGAGAGACATAGACTTTATAATAAAAAAAAACAAATATATAAACATTACACAATTATATTGTTTTATTATTAACTTTGACCGGTCCACTTATTACATAATATCGTCCATGCTGCTGTCATAGAAGACATTGCAGCAAGCGCATGAACCAATCCCAGCTTTCGTTTTGAATTCAAATCAATCAGAAACAATGTCTATTTCTAACCTAGGTTGTGATTGGTTTTTGTTGCATACGTCGTTTTGATTTCAAGACGGGCCACTTTTTGTGTGAAATTTGTTCCGAGTTAGACTTCCTGACTTATTATTTATTCGTAGCCTTTTACAGAAAACTATTGCATAAATGTGTGTATACAATGTAGAACAAATTTTGGCAAGCCCAATGTATCTTCGTGTTGTGTGGTATCTGTGGTATATACGGTGTTGCCAATCGATTTAGGTAAGATGTCGTGTAGGTTGTCGCTTGTCACACATAAATCTACACAATTAACTGATAGCTTACAACATCGACATAATTACAGCAGCTCTGAGCGATTAACATGAGATATTTAGTAGAAGAGCGAAATGTCTATAATAGTTTGAGATTTGCTAGTTTGTGAATATGCGTAACAAGGAATAGTGATCCGTTTCGTTTCAATGTTGAAGTATGCTGAATCTTGGGTTTTTAATAAAATATATTTTTTATTTTTATAATAATTTAATTTATTGATTTATTTTGTTGCAATTCGTGGAAACCGACATACACTCAGACGAAGCCGCGGGCAATAACTAGTAATTAAATAAAATAGCTTAGTATGGTTTTCTGTAAGGTCCGATACTCGTGTAAAGTCAGTCTGTATGTATTATGTGCTTATAATCTCCTACAATTTTTAAGTCTAATTAAATCTTATGTCCAATCAGTGATTTGTTGAAAGTTTATGTGATAACAAATCATTATATACGCATCCAACAATATTCCTTGACTGAGGTAGGTTTTTTTTATGGAAAGGGAACAAATGAACAGACGTATCACCTGATGGTAAGCGATTTCCGCCGCCTATGAACACCCGCAACACCAAAGGGGCCACAACTGCGTTGCCGGCCTTTGGGGGATGGGGAGGGGGATGGGGGTAGGGTTTGGGGTATGGGTATCCGGTTTCTTCACTAACTCGGTGAAATAGCGCAAGCGCTTTTTCGGTTCTCTGTGAAGCCGTGGTATCACTACGGTCCAGCCGGCCTATTTATACTGAAAAAAAGTTCATCACCAATAACCAGCCTTTAACAGTCCATCGCTGGACATAGGCGTTTAGGCTGGATAAGGAGGGAGTGAATTTGGCCTACTAAAACACGCTGCCTAGACGGGCTGGTAGAGTTTGTTTCAAATTTCAGCTTCTCTGTCCTGCGTAGTTTGCTTCCTTAGTTCTTACGACACTCATGGGGGGAATTGGGATGGTGAATCTCCGTATTCATTACCACACCACACGGACATAAGTTATTTATAGGTAATATTGAAATATGTTTTAAAACTACTTGTATAACAGTGAAAACGTTAACGGATAAAAAATTTAGGAGTTATTTACTATGCAGTATTTATGGCAGTTTCACAAATTGCCTCGGGATAGAGTACATAAAATTTTACTGTCAAACTTTGTGTTTTAAGGCTGAGCCGCTAACTTTCACTTGTTTGTCTTAGATTTTGTTCACTTTTATGAGCTCTGTGTTGTTACAGGGTGCTTTGGGCGTAGTTAGATGTTTTGAAAGTGATATTCAAATTTTAAGAGAACATCCTGAAAGAAAATTAGGCTATTGTTTTTGGGGCTAAAACTTCCTGTGAAATAAATTGATTTTATTTGAAAACTTTTGGGTTTTTGACAATAAGTTTATCAGTTACCACATGATTATTAATAATATTAATTATGACTGTCATTTCATAAATAAATGGTAGGTATATTATGTAAACTTCCTCGGTGGCGTAGTGGTAGCGTACGCGACCGTTGTGCTTGAGGTCTCTGGTTCGATTCCCGGATCCGACCAAATGTTTATATGATCTGCAAATATTGATTTCGGCGTTTGGGTGTTTTCCATGTATATTAAGTATGTATTTTCAAGAAAAAGTAAATGTATTTATATCAGTTGTCTAGTACCCATAACACAAGCTCTGCTTAGCTTGGGACTAGACAGCGTTGTGGGTTAGATGAACGAAATATTTATTTATTTATTTAACAAATCAACACAAACCAAAGTTTTATAAGCACAAGCTGTATTAATCTACATATTTGAATCTATTAAAAATGAATAAAAATAATATAATGCTTAAGACAATAATATATAAATACTTAGTCAGTAGTTCGAAGTATGAAAGAAAAATATTACTAGAGAAATTAAATCCAATGACGCTCAACTTCAACTTCCGTTTATACGTACATTTAAAGTTACTACTCGTATATAGATGGATCACACACTGTGCGTGATGACCCTGATTCGAGTAGCAATCTCTTCATTTCCTCCCCATCCTAAACAGAATTATAACCATAATTACTTTTCCAGCACAAACCGATTTCAATATACTCAAATTCCGACCGAACGTCCCACATATCTAATGCTCTATATCCGTTATGGCGTCCACAAGCAATTAGGTCCAAGCTCCTAATGCATAACTCCTCACACTGGCCACTCAGTTAATGCAAATTACTTTTGTTCCCAAGTTGTTAACAATAGCCAGTATATAGTTTGTTCCGAACTGAATTTCGCAAGTGGGTAGTCCATTTATTATGAAGCTATTACTCTCTAGTGAATTCTTCAGGCATGCAATAAATAAATATTTTTGAACATCCAACACATTACGCCATTTTGTCCCGAACTAAGCAGATCCATTGTGATAACTGAAATTTTATTAAAAATGTAAAATTGTTTATGGAAGCCAGAATTTCAAAATTAATTTTATGAAACGTGTAAATTTTTCGGACATCTAATACAAAACGCTATCTTGTATCAAACTAAGCAGAGCTTGTATTATGGGTATTAGAAAACTGATATGAATACATACATACTTTCTTTTTGTAAAACCATAAATACTATACATAAAATACACTCTAACTTTATAGCAAATATTTATCTTCTGATACTTGATCCAACCCGGGAATCAAACCAGGAACCTCAAATACAACAGCCGCATACGCTAATACCGCGTCAACGAATCAGTCTTGTAGTCGTAAGCTTGTTCGTTTTATTGTATTTAAACTACTAACCTCGGCTAGAGATATTACCATGCTAGATAATAATTCCGTGAGTCTTAGAGATATTTGAGATGTCAATTGTCAGATATGACTATGATAAAAATGCTCACATAATAATCGTCTTGACATGTAAATTATAGGTGTATGATTCTTTAAGTTAGAGTATTTTGTGCCTGTCAAAGAAAATTAACATGCAGGATTGTAAAAATATAAATGCTTCATGTTCATATCGATATCATATACTTATTAAAACTTATATAAGAGTGAAATTTTATATTTCTGTTCCACTTGAGATCGAAACATTTGTTTGACCTATTTCAATCGTTGAACACATACAAAACGCCTAAGAACGAACAAAAATGGCGTAAAAGGATAATAAATTGCCGTCTGGTGTTGTTTGATTGAAAAAGTTTTTGGAAAAAGTGTTAGGCAGGAGTAGTTAATGATTGAAGTTGGTATCGCGACATATCGGATCTGACCCGAGAAAATATTTGTGTGCCGTTCATTTTGGTTGCCATGTTGTCGGTTTTTGGAAAAAATATATTACAGTTAGTGTTGTTAAAAATAACTGACACAAAAAAGATTTTTCAGCAAGAGAAGATGGGTATTTAGATCGTAATTGGTTAATGATTAACAGTAGCAATTAGTGATATCTACACTAATATTATAAAGAGGAAAACTTTGTTTGTATGTTTGTTTGTTTGTTTGTAATGAATAGGCTCAAAAACTACTGGACCGATTTTAAAAATTCTTTCACCATTAGGAAGCTACATTACCCACGAGTAACATAGGCTATATTTTATTTAGGAAAGAATAGGGTTCCATAAGATATTTGGGTTTTTCGGACCCAATGTGTAAAAAATCAACCAGATAAGTTACTTATTTTGCGTACGCTGCCATAACGGTAAAAGATAGAACCATAAAATGTTCTAATTAATCGTAGATCTTATAAATATCTACAAAAAAGTCCGCAATACACTATACCTATCTATGTCGAGTGAGGCACAACGACCATTTTTTTATTTAATAATCTTGAATTTTGTTTGGACTACATTTAAACGCGTTTATTTTACTCATGCTATCAATCCTTATCAAATAACATAATATACTTTGTGATGTGAAATATAATGTAGGACTAATTTATTTTTTCTTTTATGGAATAGGTGGCAAACGAGCCGACGTATAGCCTGAAGGTAAGCGATTACCGCCGCCCATGGACCACTGCAACTCTCGAAGCGTCATAAGTATGTTGCCGGCCTGGGTATGGCCTCTGGTATCCTCACTCACTTGATGAAACACAGTGCAGGCACTGTTTCACACCAGTTTTCTGTGAGGCCGTGGTATCACTCCGGTCGAGCCGGCCCATGCATGCGGCCGAAGCGTGGCTCTCCCACGAAAAACTTAATTATTTTTTACCTTTGATATATTAACAGGGAAATGATATTGTTTTGAACTATTTCACCATAGTAATTGGTGATCAATTGTCTCTGCCTACTCCTTCCGGAATAAGTTTATGTAATTTCCCTTCAGTTTCCAAATTTCAATATGTGCTTATATCCTAAATTGAAAGGTGATAAATAATACTATTTTTATCTTTATCGGTATTTCTAAAACAGTCACTTAGTTTCACAATAAAAGCGAGTATCACCTAAATTCTTATCGTTACCTCAATAAATCCTTTAGGTCTAAAAATATCCGAGATTTTTGTCCAATCACTCGTTATCTGAATGTTATTGCGTAAAGTGGGCCCGAATGATCAGAAATAGCCTTATACCGACCGCGAGTGGCCTTAATAGGTAAGGCGAGGCCTTATCGCAGTCTTATTGAGGCCTAATGGAACCGTATCTTACGTTTTATCACTGAATATCTGACATAAAGGTATGGTTTTATTTTATTCACTGTTGTAAAAGTAGTAACTGTGAGGATAATTAATCATTTTGGTATTGTGAACCTTTTCGACATCGTAATAAATTTTCTATTAACTTAACTGAACTGAAACTCATATTTAAGAAAAGGACATTAATGTGCTTAGTGAAATGTGGCAAAATTTATGCGAAATAGATTAAAAAATATATCTGTGTTCATATCGACGTGATTTTAAACTTGGAAGATGAAAGGTAAATTTCGCCTTTCTTCTTTAAAAGAATTCCCTAAAACATAAACGATAACATCAACAAGCTAAGCGACTATATTTAGTGAGTCACACTAATTACACAATCCGCCATCTTGATTTATAATTCTAAATCCGAATGCAAATAACCACCGAACTGAATTCTAAATTTAAATCTAAATGTTAATTACGAGCACGCGTCGCACCTGTCACGCGATCACGTCTTAACACTGTCCGAAAGTTGGTGCGCTCACCCCACAGAGTCGTGATTAGCGCTAAGGGTGAACCACCCGAAGTTGGCCAACCGAACGTGAGTTAACGAGCCGTTAAAATTTTTGGTCCCACCTCAACGACAAGATTGTTTTCGTTTTAATTTGAATATAAATTAATTGTTTGTTGAGAGCAAATACTGCAAAGTACCGGTAGTACATGATGATTTTAAATGGAATAAATATTTCTATATTTCCTGTACATTTGATTAAAATGCTAATTTTGTAAGATTGTTTGGAAGTCATCTTGCGTAAATCATCATGTAGTTAGAGCTGGATGCGAGAAGCTGAGGATCAAACTCAATGATGTGCAATTGGAGGCCTATGTCCTGTTGTGGGCTGCGATAGGTTGATAATGACGATGATTTAGGAGCTAAAGATCGATCTAAGTGAGTGCTGTTTGAGAATCTGATGTGCAGCAGTGGACCACAATAGCTAAGTGATAAACTAGAGAGTAGTAGATGCTTGGAAAGGAGATCAGTAGAGGTCTCTCCTTTTTAAGGAGACGTTTATATCTAGCAGTCGATTACTGACGACTGTTGATGATTAGGAGTTGATGTAATGTACCTTGAATACAAAGTGAAAATCTTCCGACCAGGCTAGATAATCATGCCTAATAAAAAGGCGCCAACTGTTGAGTTGGTGATAATGGTTTATAATAATAATATGAGAATTATGTTAAAGTACTTATTCACTACATTTGGCGCTTGTGACTTCGTTTTATTTATATTCGTTGTCAAGACATCCAGCAAAGGTACCGCACAGGTACGTTTCGTGTCAAACGTGGCGTTTGTTCCACCTAAATAAAATAAATAAATAAATAAACATTATTCATTCGACCGAATTGTGAATCTAAACCCGTTATCGAAATCTCAGGAATAGACACATTTTTTTTTATTAAAATTGGTTCCACCGTTTAGGAGGAGAGATATAAAGAATTAAAGATGGTATTAAAACGTTGGATTAGACAGCTGAATTAAAGTTTTGTCCATTTTTGAACATAATATGTTCAAAAATGATATTATCATTTATTAAGAGACTAATTATTTTGTAACCAATTATACATATAAGCAAGAAAACTATAATACACTCAATGACAAAGTGCAAAATTGTGACGCAATAAATTTCGACACAGCAGCTATAAAAAAAGAAACGAACATCAAACTAGAGCCGCGACACCACAAATTGGAGCCGTGTCGTTTGCGTCTCGCGCAAGTAATTCAAATCAAACATGCCGCACGAATCCGAATCTAATTTCCCACTCGAATTAAATAGCATCGCGATTCGCTGGATTGGATTAACGTTATGGCAAACATTTGGTGCGGTTACCCTGCCTGTATGTAAATAGGGTAGGCGTGTTTGTAGTTGGCGTGGTATAAAAGAAAACAACTGTTTGCAGCTGTTCCCTTTCATTCCGTTGTGGTCTCAATAAAATCGCGTGTACTGTTCATTGGTTATTGTTTAAGCTAGTATATAACCTTTGTATTAAAGCTATCATTAAATAATTTTAAATGACTACATTTCATAATATGTATGTACTAAGTACATACTTTTGAATTGTCTGACGTTTCGACCAGGTTGCATGACGCTGTTAGTATATAGCTTGATCTCTATGAGTTTATTTATTTATGAGCCTGCCAAATGACTTTACTCTGCGTCTTGGATAGCTTGAGCAAAATCTATCGATTTCACTATGTTTCATCAATAATTTTATTCTTTACGTAACGAGTTTTATGACAAAGAAATTGCAATACGTTAAATACAAAAAATCAAACTTTAAATTTACCTCGTAGGTTCTTATGCAACAAATACCACAATCATTGAAGACCAAGGTAAACCAATTGATTTAACCAATGCGTTCTACCCGTGACGATATACGGAGCCGAGACGTGGACACTCACCATTGGACTGGTTCAAAAATTTAAAGTGGCTCAGCATGCGATGGAGCGTGCGATGTTGGGTGTTTCTTTGTCTGATAGAATTCCGAACGTTCTCTGACGAAAAACGTCAGAGAACTAAAGTACCCGACATCGCACAGAGAATCAGTACGCTGAAGTGGAATTGGGCCGGTCATGTCTCTAGACGTACCGATGGTCGGTGGAGCTGAAATGTGCTTGAGTGGAGACCGCGACTAGGCAAACGTAGTGTAGGGCGCCCTGCGGTACGGTGGATTGACGACTTAAAAAGAGAGACTGGCAGCGGATGGATGCGGCCTGCCCAAGACCGGGATAGTTGGCGCTCCTTGGGGGACATCTACGTTCAGCAGTGGACGGCAAATGGTTGAAATGAAAAAAAGTTCTCATGTGCATCTCATTAAGAACTATACGTATAATGACTGAGTTCCCGTAAATAATTGTATACATTATCATTTTCAACCGTCTTCAACAATACCTCCTCCGATTCTCAATTCAATTGTTTTTATTTTTTGTGCCTCAAAACTCAGTTATTTATAAATTAATCTAGATTTTCTATCCATTTAAATGTTTGTTATTATCTTATGCAGCATGTTAGCTATATGTCAAGCTAAATGTAGGTGATTGTTTTAAAAAGTATAGAAAATGCAATTTTGTCAGTAGTATACTACCAATCTATCAATGTTTCATTAAACAAAGTGCTGGCTTAAAGTCAATCGCCATTTTTGGTTCTAAATCAATTAGTGTAATGCGTCGAACGAAACGTTGAGTTGCAATGTTCACGGGATTGAACATCTGGTTTGAGAACTTTCACCATTAATGTTATCTAAATAAACTATGAGATATGATCTGATGCAGATACTATCTGAAATTTATTTTTTTGTCCCTTTCAATGTTTTCTAAATTTAAATAAGGGACAAAACATCCGATACATTTCCAAATGAAAAATAATACTTTTGCTTTTTATAAGGAGTAAATTATGATGATGTGTAAAGGGTTATGAACCTCACTATAAAATTATATATCGCACATCTAACACACAGCGCTATCTTGTCTCAAACTAAGCAGAGCTTTTATTATGGGTACAAGACAGTGGTCTTGTACCCATAATACAAGCCCTGCTTAGCTCATAGTAAAAAAGTATACATGTATTAATGTCAGTTGATATTAATACGTATATACTTTTTCTGTAAATATATACATATTATACCTAGAAAATTTTAAAGGTAAAGCACGAATGGGCCGGCTCGAACGGGGCGGTAAAATAATAGCGTTCGTGCTGTCGTGTTTCATTGATGAGTGCAAGACTGGAGGACTAATGATGCAGAAGCATCACTAGGCCGCTATGGTGTGGGTCACCATGCTGCATTATTGCATTGTCTGCATTCGCAATGAGTATGGTGACCACCACTTTTGGATTCTGCTTATGATTTCCATCAGGTAAATAGCAAATAGCAAATTTTAGCAGGGCCATACATAGAAAAAGAAAGCACCTAAACTTTGAAACAAATGTTCCCCTCAGACCTTAAGCACAGTAGTTGCATACGCAGCCAGGGAGTCAATCACCTTTCATAGATAAAGGAGTGTTAGTGTATTTATTCGTCGTATATATAAAAATATGCTTTGAGCTGTCGCATACGTGGTGCTTAAATCCTTTTAATAATAAAAAGGATAAAATAGTGTTTGTGAAATTCACGACGTCCTTCGATAGACGTGCCCTCTTTCGTTGTGTCTGTCCATTTGAAAGACTCCGTATGTGCAGAAATGTGCATAAACGATTCGTGTGTATTCTCCAGCGGAACGGAGAATGCGTCACAACTTTAATACGTACGTGCATCGTATTTCTGCTTGTTAGTTGAACATTCTAGAGTTAAACTCACTCATACTTATTCATCTATATCATTATCCTCACATAGGGCACATAAGGCGAAACCGGTGAGGATTAAAGTTAATAGTGAAATAAATGTATTACAACAAATTCCATTAAGTGCCGATAATCGACAGTATAAATCATTAATTTAACATTTTATTATACTTTCATCGTTTTGAGGACATAAATAAACTTTCTATTCGAATCTAATTTATAAGGAATAAGGACAATGTTAAACTTTAATGAATGTCGATAGACCAAAATTATAAAATATTTCTGTCCTCTACTTTCAACCGGTTTGAAAGTTGTGGACGAAAAAATGCTACTAGTTTTATGAGAACACATAATTAATACTCTTGTTTAACTGACTGAGCTGTATATACACGTACACATATGTGTATACCTGACTAAGCTTGTGTTGCAACTGAATTACATCACCAATAATATATCAATATACAAAAAGTAAATAAAGATTAAAAGCATTAACATGTCTATTTAAAGAAAAGGAGTTGAAATAAAAACATGGGATGGTTTCGTTATAAAACTCCTTATGTTCTTGTTATTCATATTATAACATTACTTTTAGAAATAAACAAAATCCACTGCCACTTCACAATCATAATCATCAGCCTATCTTAGTCCAATGCTAGACCTAGGCTTCTCCAATTTCACTCCACTTGGTTTGATCCTCTTGGAATTTAATCCGCTAAGTTCTAAGACTAAATAACGTGTTAATTTTACTCATTAATATCAATATCAGATGACCGAGGTGCATTTAAGAAATATCGAAGTAAAAATTTCAATTCGAGAATAAGATAATCCGTTTGAAACAATTACGTCCTCAGTGGGCCGTGGTAATCTTTTCTTTTTAGGAGACAGCCGTATTCCTCATTACAGCAGCGTTTGGTGACTTCGGGGGGAAATTGAATTATTTCGGGGAATCGTATTACATTTCCAATTTATCGAAGCGTCGATGCTTAATGGACGTGTCTGGACAGAATTTCGGGGGTAGATTGGATGACTTCAGTTATTAAAAATCGTATTAGTTGAGGTGAAAAATATATATTTCAACTTCGTCTTGGTTGAATTAGTATATGTAGAAATACGTAGGTATAAAAAGACTTATAGACGGCTCATTAAACAGAAAATGAAAAATAAGATTATAGTTAGAGTATGTTTATGGGTTTTATCTCCTTTGTGATAAAATATGAAGGTTTAAAATTAATTGAAATCGAAAAGTAACTACTTCTGAGGTACATACTCGTATATAGTTACATATAACTTTATATGTGTGACTGTATATGTGACCATATTTGATTGTTTGTTTTATTTTCAATTAAATACGACTTACGACATGCAAAGTTCACTAAAGTATGTTCACCTACATTTTTTAAAATAACCGTTAAAAATAAATAATTTAACATGAAGTATGTAATGATATTAAAAATACAAGTAATACTGTAACAATTTAGAACCCATCTGAACCTTTAATATAAATTTCAGAGTGCAATTTCGCGAATTTACTCCACACATCACCTCACTTTGCCCGCAGCGATATTTACAAATTCTCTCAGTTGACTTTTCATTTTCGAACTTCATCTTTTTTATATACGTCATATATTTTTTCCCACCACGTATGCTCCGCTGGGGCTTAACTTAATGAATGACATGATGCATTTTTTATTTAGCATTAACGTGGCCAGGAATTATTTTTGACTTTTTAATCTGTGATAGAACGAATTTCGTTCAGGCACAAATTAAAATACGCGTGTAGATAAAATTTAAAAAGAAGTTAACGTGTTCTATTTTCGAATGACATCAGGTTTTAATATATTGAGCTCTTGGTATGTTAACACATTGACAAGTTAAGCAATTTCAGCTAGGTCAGTATGTGGATTTGTGACCATTTTTAGCATATTGAGACCCCTCAGTGCCTCAGAGAGTATGGTAAACCTTTTAAGCTTTAGCAAGTCTGACAACAGTCTTTATATAGAATTTTGATAGCACTTAGTACGTGGCTTGTGAGATCAATCATTCTATGTAAAACATCAAAGATCAACGGACCCCTCGTATACCACCCCCTGGTGGCATGTCGAACTCGAACCGACTAAAACCGCACGCCGTCTCGGGTACTAGATGCCGGAGAACCAGGTGCACTCTAGAAAGGACAACCCTGGAACCCCGACGTACCTCGGGCCACCTACGCTTTGTAGACGGCGCCCTCCTGTGTAGGAACCCCAATGTTCCCGATACTGTGGATCAGCGGACCCTAGTTTGAGAAAACGTTTTGAATTAAAACTAATCAGTTTTTGAAATAGCGATTTTTATTAAAGCACTCGGATTATTTATACAGGAATATTTATTTGTCTGCCTATAAATAGTAGTCAATCAATGTAATAAATAGGAGTTTTTATTTCAGGTCAAAGGTTATCATTGAGAGGACGACAACCTACTCGTTGATCAGTCTCTATTGTAGGCCCAAATTATTCCTTGTGAGTATTTGTATGGTCTCGTAAACCGGAATTTTAGTTTTGTTGACGGGTGTATTGTTAGATACCGACGGGATTTTTTTGTTTTCCTGCCTAGACATGGGTAAAGTTAATGTAGATACGAGTAATATAACTAATCACAATACAGTTAGACTCGCCTACGTGATTATCGTTCAAGAGTAAAGGTACCTTTAAGCTTTTGTTTTAGCCGTGAAAGTGTCATACAGACAGAGTTACTTTCGAATTTATAATATTAGCATGAATTCTACATTAACAATCAAGGTTTTAGCATCTGTTAAAACTAATTGTAACTGGAATGGGTTACTGTTATTGTGTTAATAAAATATGGAATCAAAAATTTTCTGTTGGTACATAAATTAAATATTTATAATGAAATTTATAGTAACCTATATTAATTTATAATCTCAAGTGGATGTAAGTATCTTTCTGATAAAAAATCGAGCAATTACGAGTACCTATAAACGTAACGTAACGTGTCATTCGGCATTAAGTCCGCCTCATGCAAATGTAATGCAGGAAGTATTAATAAATAAATGAATAAATAATACTTTTTACCTCTTATTTCTAATGTTGATGTCAATGATTTATAGGACACTACAGGACCAATATACACGACAGCGGTTTATCTCAACTCTTGCACTCCCTATTCCCAGTTCAAGATGAGCGGTACATTTAACGATGTCTTTATTTTCGTTTTTGATTTCTTACTACACTTTTGCTGCTCCTTTGTCTCATCTCAAAATGATTAAATGCGCAAAAAGTGATATATTCTAACAGATAACTATCCATAAGAACTATTTAAAAGTTTTTGGGATTGGATCTATTCTCTCGATCTTACATAAAAGTGACAAATGTTGTTCTTTTGATGAACAAAATGATGATAGTGATGAATGACAGCTTAACTACTGAGAAGTAAAGGTTCATTAGGCGCCAGTATTTGAGTAGCAGTGTAATTGGCATATTTTCTGCAACAAACAACTATTAAAACCAGTAATTACATTCAAAAGCGGTTCTGATTAACCTGACACAGATTTCCACTGCATTAACTTGTTCATTAACCTCAAAGAGATCAAACATTCTAAACTTAAATCTTTGTAATTAAAATCAATCTTGAACAGTCGTGAACACACTGTAACTAAACATTATCAAAATCCACAAATCGAGTCGAAGACAATGAGCCAAGACAATGGGTTATCTCCACAAAGAAACTGAAGCTCATTGCTCGAAAAGCATGACCAGTGTATTTCGAACTGGCAAACTTCATTACTTAACACTGTCTCACCTATTTTGTGAAACACAAAAGTGGACGGGAGCTCTTTGTAAAATGGTTTTTGTGTATTATCGTTGAGTCTAGATAATTGATAGATAAAGATCTATAGCTGGCCTGAACGGGTAGGCTTTCGCTGAGTTATTGTCTGAACTAGATATAAACTTTTTATTTGATTAATGTGAATTTTTTGTTTCAAAGAGTTATAACGGATTAGAAGGGTACCTACTATGATAGAATGAATAATGAGAAATCTTAATATTTATTATTTGTTCTTATACTAAAGCCTCTAACTTTAAAATGACAATGAGCTTGATATAGAAAACAATACGTACGCTAAGGAAGCTAATCTTTAAGTAAAATTTAAGTGGTTAAAGCTTGGTTCTTTAATAGACCTTGCCTTTCCTCCCCGAAATATTTTTATTGACGACTACTGAAGTCAAACTACGCAATTTTTTTTTGAAAATTATTATTTTTACTTTTGTTAATTACTATTTGTGACAATTGATTTAATACTAAATTTCGCAGTGAAACCACTTTTCTGTTCTTGAACCCAATACAGAGATGAATTCCAATTCTTAACAAAGAAATTGAATTACCGAGACTGTGATTCAAGAGCGACTGTCGATTGGTCTCGACTGAGGGTGAACTATTCATTACGTAGAGGGGTTACGATGCTACGAAAGTGCTACGAATATAGATGATATGACTTGGTTAGATTGATGCTATCTAGTTCAGCGTTCTTCAAAGTGTTATAACTTACAAAAAAACGTAAATAAAAAATAGGTAACTGTGTGTAATAATTTTTTTATTTTTTTTTACAATATTTATTTTACCAATTTAAACGTACTTTAAAATTTAAGTGACACGTATGAAATTAATATTACCGATAGGAATTAATTTCAAAGCGCAAGTAGATTATATTCAAATCTTTAGCTCAAACTGGCTAGTACCGAATATCGGAACTCTATCTCCAAAAATTACATTTAATAAAAATATAAAAAAAAAAGATCTCGTGACTGATTCTTAACAAAATGGCAGAATAATCAAATCGAAAATCAAGTTGTCATAGTATAGAATGCATGAGAGGCAAATAACGGTCTGTTGGATAGACCTTGAAAACGCATTTGGTTCTGTACAGCATGAACTGATGATTTTCGCCCTGAAGTGGTATAACTTTCCTACTGTGGTTGTCGACATAATCACATCTTATTATTCTAAATTACAATTTACCATAGCAGCAAACAAGGAACACACAGAACCATTGGATTATAATGTAGGGTTGTTCCAAGGCTGCTGCTTGTCACCAATAGCTTTTAATATAATGATAAATATTCTTATAGATAAGTTAATAAGTCATGAGAAAAAATGGGGCTATCGGTTTAAAATACACAGAGTCCATCTTAGCCTTTGCAGACGACCTTGCAATACTGACACGTAATCCAAAACAATGTCAGAAGTTATTAATTGAAGTGGATGAGTTTTGTACATGGACTGACGGACTGAGGGCAAAGCCAAGTAAATGCCACTGTTTATGTCTGGGTAGACGGAATACCAAATATACCTCATATGATCCGGGACTCTCAATAGGAGGACAATGTGTAACCACGATTGCTGAAGCAGTGCCTTTCAAATTTCTTGGTAGAAAGATTGATTACAAAGGACGTACACCATCCTTAGAGATAACTGTCGAAAATTTTCTTAATGACTTAAATAAGGTAGACCAACAACCATTAAACAATATTAAAAAAGTTTGGATATACGACAATTATCTTACGTCGCGTCTGACTTAGCCTTTCCTTGTATATGACATCGGTAAAAGCCTCCTGGCAAAACTAGATGCAAATGTCAAAAAGATATTGAAGTTATGGCTCGGAATTGCACACTCAACTGACCCCTCAACTCTATTTAGGGATCAAAACAATTTTGGGATGAAGTTAAAGAAGCCATCGGAACTCTATAAACACCTCAGAGTTACCAAAATGCATGTCTTGGGACAATCCCAGGATGAAATAGTCTCATCACTTCCAAAAGATAAATATGTTACAGAGCTTGAGTCAAGACTTCAGTTCCATAAACAATTTATGGCTGGTGCACAGTTTAATAGAGTCGGGCTGGGTTTCGCAAAGAAGAAGGGAGACCGAGAAATAATAAAATCCTTTATACAACAAGATGAAAATGATATCTATAAAGTGCATGCAATGAATCTAGAAATGCAAAGTGAGTGGTTAACTATAGGTGAGTTCTGCATCCCGTTAGCCCTGAAATGGCGCACCTTGCTATATGATTGGTCTCCTGCCCTGTTAAAATTCTATCTGAATGCCTTCCAAATGACCCTCCCAGACCAAAGTAACCTAGTGAGATGGGGGAAAGCATCTGAAAAATCTTGCTATACGTGTGGTGAGGCAGTAGGTACTGCTAGGCACTTACTGGTAGGTTGCAGGGTGCTGCTTGATAGGGGTTATTACTCACGCCGACATGATAGAGTACTAGAAATCATACGTGAAGCAGTAAGTCTTTCAGTAGCTAGAGCCCAAAAAGGATTGACTACAAATAAACGAGAAATTAACTTTATAAAGGATGGCTCAACTACCAAATCTAAAAGCAAGCCTTTCTCAATCCTAGGTACTGCACCTGACTGGACTATTTTGATGGATACGTATGATAAGCACTATAAAATCCCAGAGGATGTTGGTGTTTCGTCATCCAGACCGGACATATTCCTTTTCTCTAGACAAATTAAACACATAATATTAGTAGAGCTTACTGTTCCGTGGGAAACTAATATTCCTAAAGACCATAGAATAAAATTAAATAAATATTACGATCTAACAACTGAACTTAACAAAAATGGCTATGTGGTTAATTTTTACGCGGTAGAAGTAGGAGCGAGAGGTATACCAGCTAAATCTCTCTATAACCTTCTGAAAGACCTTGGCCTGTCGAGATCTGCAGTAAGTTCTATTTTGGAACGAGTATCCAAGGCTGCACTAACACGTTCCTACCAAATTTGGCTAGGTAGGGCGGGAATCTCGAGCAGTGAAGGTGAGCGTTGATGCGCATCTTAAAGGGGGCCTCCTTAAACCTACATCCAGGTCGTAAGTCCTGGGAACTGCTTTGAGTTTCTCCCTCTGCCACACGATGGACCCGGCACCCGCACGGTGAATCCATGGAGTGCTAAGAAGTTTGTCTCGTCTCGTCTCTGTGTATATTTATAAATATCTCCATATAAATATATATATGTATTTATGTCGTACTCATTGTATATGTGTATATATGTATGTTTAAGTCTATGAATGACATATATGTTTTTTACGTATTATATAACCCCGTGCACTTCCCTAAAAGACCTCTTCTTCTACAGCACCCCCATAAGCTTGACTGGAAGAGAATACCATGGGCGTTTAGTCCGTCGATGTACAAAGTGCATAAAGTGTAAAATAAATGAACAAATGTTTTATATAAATAAAAATTAATCATCGAAATGTATGTACGCGCATAACTTTCGATCGGCTACATCAAATTGAATAATTCTTTTTCTGTGTGAATATAGAAGAAAATTAAAATATACAAGTAACTTTAAAAGTTTTTTTTTTGCCACCTGTACAAAACTATACTTTACTATACTAAACTAAACTAAAATAAGTTTTTCAGAAATTCAGAAAATATTTCCTAAAGAAAAATACAGCAGTACAAACGGGTCAGCTAGTAGTTAAAAAAAAACTAATACGAACACAATTTTATAAACACACTAAACTAAAAAGTATAAAATAATTTTAATCTAAAAATGCGTGGGGCAACATTATTGAAATATATTTAGAAAGCACCCATATTTGAATTATTATTTTGTTCAAATTATTATATTCTCATTGGTCCTCGATAAGTCTACTAAGTTTAAATGAAATCTGACCGTTCGAAGTGAGTTAAAATCACGTCTAAAGGAGTCGGTTACAAACAAACATACAGGTGAAGCTAATAAAAAGAGTCTAAACCTATTCTTTTTAAAATGAACTTGATTGAAAAGCATAACAAAACCACTCTTTCTAAAATAGGTTACAGTTATATGTGTAACCCATTTTAGAAATGCGAAATATGAGAGCTCTCAGTGCCCGTTCTCGAAATAAATTTACGTAGAACATTTTAGCATTACACTTTGCTATTCGTATTTTGTTGTGGTTCCATCTCGTATCTGTTTTGTTTGAAATACATCTTTAAAGTAATGATATACATTGCCTATTCTCCTCTTTAGGTTGTTGAGTTATATAACGGACAATTGTTATGAAATTTAATATCCCCCAATGGATGTCCTGACTTGTGAATAGAGTCTGAGATGCATTATGTACCATACGTACAAATATATATTTATGTACTTACACTGTGACCTGTTTTATCATTAATATATATAATTCTCATATCACGTTGTTGCTCGCGATGAATTCCGAAATGATATAACCGTTTTGCACATTCTTTTTTAATAATTGTTTACTAGCATGCCTAAGATGACATAGGTAACATTACGCTAGAACTAAAAGGTGCTTAGCATGATTGAAAAGAAGTTGCGTGGGTCATCTTTGGGTGGTATACTAAATGTAAATGCATACATTGATTGGTGAATTTTACTTAAGTAAGCTTCAATGCGTGAAAAACATGATAATCAAATGATGATTTTCAAATCTAAATCGTTGGAATGTTATATTTAAACGAGCAACAACAACTTATACAATAGTTTGCATGAAATACAAAAACAAACCCGCCTCTTGATCACGCCATCTATTTCTGAAAACTGCATTAAAATCTAACTACGCAAGTTTTAAAGATCTAAGCGAACAGACAATGGAAGTAACTTCATTTAATACTATGTAAATATTGAAATCAACCCGGACAACAACAAAACAATTTTATTATTGTGATAATAAATAAAAATAATAAATATTTCGGACAATTTATTTAACACACAACGCCGTTTAGTCCCACGCTAAGCAGAGCTTGTGTTATGGGTACTAGACAACTGATATAAATACTTATATACTTTTTTTTTTGTAAATACATATTATACATAGAAAACACCCAAACTTCGAAACAAATATTTGCAGATCATACAAACATTTGATCCGACCCGGGAATCGAACCCGAGACCTCAAGCACAGCAGTCGCTTACGCTACCACTCACGCCACCGAGGCAATCAGTAAGTTATTATAAGTTATTTATTATAAGTTATTTTTGTATCGATAAAATTGTGGACATCAATCATATTACTAAAAGAAAAAAGATCGTATATTAAAAACTTAAATAAACAATTTTCAATAATACTCAAAAGCTGTACACGTGTAGACTCAAACTAAGCTTAGCTTTAAGTATGGAGACTAAATTGAAATAAATTTCTCTTTTAGGGTCGTCTAAATTATAAATTTAAACAATAAATATTATAGTATTTAATACTTTTATAATCAATGAAGTCCTTTCTTAATAATTGTATAAAATCATTAAGCTCCGTGCTCGAAATATTCTCTCCTCGTACCATTTACTTTATTCCAAAAACTTTGAACTTACTCCTATATGCCTGCAAACGTCTAGCGTAATCTAACTAAAGCCTGTTCTAAAATCGATGAAGCAGCTCAACGTAGTATGGATTCTGGTGTTTGTTCACCAAACTGCATTAGTGTGCTGATGCCCGCATATTCAATAGGTCATTACAATTTGCTTGCGTTTGTCTTTCCAGGACTTAGATTATCAATAGCGTGTTTGTAATTGTAGATTCTATACTAATATTATAAAGCTGAAGAGTTTGTTTATTTGTTGGAACGCACTAATCTCAGGAACAGTTGTTGCAATTTGAAAATTATTTCAGTGTTGGATAGTCCATTTATCAAGGAAGGCTATAGGCTATATATCATCACTCTAAGACCAATAGGAGCGGAGCACTAATGAAGAATGTTACAAAAACCGGAGAAAAATATTACACTACGAGAAATGAGATACGTAAACGAGGTTGCGTGGGTCAGCTAGTTGTAGATAATCCTGTTCGTGAAAATGGTTTAGTTACGCCATTCACCCAAGAATTGTTTATTCACGATTGATGGTGTAAAATTATTATTTCGGCAGCTAGCGTGCTGGTATATTTGAATTCCCTTACTTCAAATTTCGGTCAGGTTTCACTGGATGTGGTAAATAATCAGTACCTAGCTGAGACCAGCCTAATAACTTTTTGTTTAGGTTGGTAAAATATTTTATTCTAGACATCTAAGAAATACCACGTAGTCGAGCCAACGTTATAACTCTAAAACAGCCATGTAATAACACCATAACATATCATACACGTGTTCCTGTCACGCCCGGGACACATTTGTCACGCTGGCGATAATCTGTTCCGTACAGCCCTTGTTTTGCCTGCGTTACAAAATTACATGGTCACGCTGTCACGTTTGCTATACCATTACTATTTTCTTTAAAAATAAGAATAAATTATTGTGTCTTCTGGAACCCATTGTGATTTTATTTAATATGGACATGCGATACGTTGTCTGATCGAGCTGTATTTATTTACCCCTATTTATTCAAAGTGACCTATTTGTAACGTTTATATAGCCTGGATCAAAGGATAAAATAAAAGTGTTTTACATGGAAACATTTCGGTCGAATAAATATTGAAATATACGTTTTCATTGTAACCGATATTGATTTATGTTACATAGCATAGATTTTTTATATTTGGTATAGATATTTCTTTCACACGGTTTAAGTATGTTGATACATCTGTTAATCTAGTGGTTACTGATAAAGATTGTCGATTTGATTTCTACCTAGAACAAATATAAGTGCAATAATGGCAATTATTTATGTTATGATTGATTTATGATATGACTGCACGGTTGGCCTAGTGTTAAAAGTGGTCGGTCAAAATCGTGAGTTCAAATCCCACATAGGACAACACTTTGTGAGATCCACAAATTGTTGTCCTGAGTATGGGTGTTCTTTTTGTCCTTTACTGTTCTTTGTAAAGTCCCCCGCGACACAGGATGCATATTGCTGATGTGGAAGTTGTCTTATATAGAAAAAAAGAAAAATATTAGGGTCAGGTACAGTCGAAATCATAGTGTTAAATCGTTTATGAATTCTTCAAATCTCAGTTTATATAATACAGAAAATGAAATGATTAAGTGGATCCTTCAAGTACTGACCCAACTGCTGCTGGGTTTTTCTTTGTATTTAATCAATGTTCACAGACTTAAAAGAAATAAACCTCTGTGGTTTGTTTCGGCATTTCTTCCCAGAGTAAGTCTTAGGAAATGCAGGCCTCTTCTAGCTGTAAAATTCGACGTGTAAAACTATCTGTAAAGATTTAATTACAAAATAAATATCATTTATTAATTCTCAGTTTGCGTATTAATATTCTTTTTCATACTTTGATTTTTTGGCACCACAATTACTGAATACGACTATAGATAACCACAAAAGTACAAATAGCTAATTCATCAATTTATAATAATTATACCTATTCAATCTTTAAATATGACTTTAAGAAGTTGATTTTGGATTTATATTCAAAAGTCCAAGTTTTATTTATTTTGCAATATTTACAAAGACAACTGTACAATACTCAATTGTGACTATAATTTTCTTTTACACTCCCACAATAAATAGAAACTCTCACTACACGATGAAAAATCCACGAAATTCCACACGTATTTCGTTTAAGAATGGTGGCAGTTGAACTTAGTAGGAACGTTCTGTCCACAAAGAGATTACAGTAAGCGGATCATAGGAGGGCCCTACAGTATATTATTTGCTAAATTAGTTTCAACGCACTATACTGTGTATTGTTCCTGAAGTTATGTGTACACATCTATAGATGATGTACTTTTATCGAGTGTAACAATCTATTTTAGTAGTCATAGACAAATATTTAATGATATCTATTATTTTATGTTCTGCCACAGAATATATGTTATAATGATATACTTGTATTATATAAAGTACACTTTTGTGGCAGTCAGGAGGACAGACTAGGATAAACACTGTGCTATGGATTCCAGGCTCCCCCTTACGGAATCATATATTTTTCCGTTTAATTCTCTATTTAATTATTTATGACAAAAAAATAAATAAAAGCAAATGAAAATTCATATTATTGACAAATTAAATAATAATAATAAAAACTTTATTTGAAAAACACAGCACACAACCAAAATACAATTTTTCAGACATAGTAAAAAAAAAAGATTTAAGCAAATAGTTATTTTTTTCTTTTTGAGGCTTGTAACATTTCAAATGTCAATCAGAATCAAATTGCGTGGCATTGATGATGTATAAATAAAAGTATTGTGTGAGTTTGTGTATTTTTTTTATGAAATGTGAATGAATTTTCTAGTATGTATAGGAAAGTGTAAGCGATTTAATTACTTTAGAACAGATTGTGTCTAATTTGAATTCCATTGACCGTGTGTTAGCTGTGTCTGTCGGATATTGAATGTTGTAATTTAAAAGTTTAAAATACCAATAAATAGATTTGGCCCAGGCCCTGTTTCATCAATTACAGATAAGTTTCAGATAGCTTATCTAACGGATAATTTGACGTGCTTTCCATATAAATTGTGTCAGACCATGTAAAGATAAATGAAGTATATAATACTTAATTTAGCATAGTTTAGTATAGTACTGATAAATTAACTATAGTTATACTTAATTTATCTTTACAGCAGATTTTATATAAGAAAGCTCACAGAGAGACTATTGAAATGAAATATGCACCAAAATAATGAAAGTTAGTTAAACAACACAATGTTTAATATAATATATAATAATAAAGAGAAAGTTTTGTTGAATGTTTTTAGTATAACATCTTCCGGGTTTCACGACATCAGTGAATATAGCTTGGTAGCTCCCACTCTGGTGAAATAGGATACCCGTTTTATCCCAGGACAAGGCGGATTTTCGATCAGATTGTATTTGTGTAAGGTAAACAATGTTTGTTAGTTGTGGAGACAGAGTTCTATGGCTCCGGGCGATAGAGCTGATGTTTATGCTTATAAAGCCAATATTGTGTTACATGTTGATGGGCGACGTCATTTGGTAGGTTAAAGCTCATTATTGGCAACATTGCCTTGAGCTTACTTTACATCAGTAAGTATTTTGTAATCAACACATTTTTGTTTTTATAAAAACAGATACATAATAACATTTTAAATTTAGGTTATGCAAGTGTATGGTAGCTTTTCTTCAATTTAATTTTTAGTCGAATTTCTACCATTTTTGAATGTAATTTTTACTCCATCAATTAGTTTAGTTTAAACTTTCACAATTTAAACTTTAATATTATGACAGTTAAAAATATAATATGTGACTCTTAAATCGTGTGAAATCTATTAATTGCATTTTCAAAAAATTTTTTAATTTTAAAGCTCATATTATTTCAAAATTTTAGCTTTTCCTCAGTACAATACTAGCTTTTGCTCGCGGCTCCACCCGCGTGTATGTCGATTATCAACGCTCGATATATGTTCAACCTCAAGAATCAAAGTATCTTCACGGCAAAATTCTTTAAAATCAGCGTAGCATAGTTACTATCAAGGAGACATGTCTTAAAAAAAAAATTGGAGTGGGTCACTGGGATTTGTTTTTGGGAGGTATGAAAAATAGATGGTGGCCGATTCTCAGATCTACCCGATATGCATACAAAATTTCATAAAATCAGTCCAGCCGTTTCGAAGGAGTTTGTTAACAAACACTGCGACACGAGAATTTTTATATTAGACTAGTAGTAGTAGTAGATACGTTGGGAATATTCAACATATTCTTTATGAAACAGTATTATTTCGTACTCCAACTAGTCTGTTCATTCTCGTCTGTTCAAAGTCGTCACCGTAAATGCTTAGAATAATTAACACGATTAACTATTTTAAACTCGGACCGATCCAGTCTCATACTTATGCCACACGTGCTCAACGCCATTCAGACTTCTAAGACAAAGTTGGTCTGGCAAGTGGTGTAACTTGTGCCAGCTAAGCACTGCATATTAAGCGTTAACTTGACAGTATGGGCGCTTTGTTCACATGGAAATCTGATTTTGGAATTCAGCTTGAGGATAATTTGTGTTAAGGTAGGTAAGAAAATAAAAAAGTATTAAATTTATATCGATAAGCAATGTAGGTTTACTACATATGCTTAGGCTACATGCTGTAAAATATTCGTATAGATTTTCATAGTAAGTGGTCAGTATTCATCATATTGCAGGAGTTAATTGAACAAATATGATGATATATTGCCTAAGAAATATTAATATAAAGTAAGATCTAACTTTCCTACTATTGTTCAACGCACAACACTGTCAATTACTTTCACGCACAATTTAGCTTACCTAAGGCTTCAAAACTTCCTCGAGACAGACGTTAAGTGATCTTCTGATAACAGAATAACTCTTTTCAGTAATTGTGCGACAGAAAAAAAAACAAGATTCAGACATCCAATACATCACAAATGTTCTTTTAGCGAGAATTCGCCAACAAAATCACAAGTTGCTATACTTGAGAAGTGCGTCGTCACGAAGTACTCCGCTAGGCTGTACAGAAGACTCATCTAAAACTTGCCAACTGCTGACTCATTGTATCCAACAGTTTCTTCTACCAATGATTAATGTTTAGAGCAGTACTCTTGTTTACGAATAATTTATCTAGATATACTTTCATGTTGGGAATAGTTTCTTTTACTCACATAAAGGGTTGTATTTTAAGTGAATGTATATTAAACCGAAATGAGACTCCTCAGTTATACTTTAAGATCTTGGGTTCGATTGGCGGGTCAGACCAAACATTTATGTGATATTTGTTTCAGAATTGGGTGTTTTCTATATCAAATACGTATGTTATAAATTTATGTAGCAGATCAAGCTGACCTCTAGACAACTGTATTCGATACCCAAGCTGTGCCTAATTTGAACTAGACGATGTTGTGTGAGTATTGTGGAAGAAGTATGTAATGTCAAAAGTAACAGCTCGAATTAGACAGCTCTCATATGACAGGAGGATATGTGTCTACACGGATACACAACCTTGATCTGACTGCACGGTTGGCCTAATGGTTTAAGCGGTCACTACGCTGCTTGCTACTGCGCCAAGTGCCGTGGGTTCAAATCCCACGTAGGACATCAGTTTGTGTGATCCACAAAGTGTTGACCTGAGTCTGGGTGTTGTGTCCGTTACATGTATGTTTGGAAAGTCCCCCGCGACACAGGATGTATATTCCTAATGCAGTAGTCTTTTTAAAAAAAAATCTTATCAAATAATTAGTCTTGCTTCGCCATCTAAGATTTGCGATAGGGCTATACCTAGCTTCTTAATTCTACTTACCTAAATTTTCTTACTCTTCTTGTACTAAACGATTAAGAAAATATTTCCTAAGCGATTTGTTGGAAAATAAGTTAGACAAAACCTTTAACAATATTATACCTATACTGATCCAATCTCAAGAAAAGTAAAAGAAATAAGAAGGTGATGAAAATTAAACTCATAGAATACAAGAAATAAATATTTCTAATAAGATATTAGGAAGATGCATCTCTCAGATAGATAAACGAGCAGTTCTTGATAATCTGATTTTCGGAAACGGTTCCAAAAATCTTCATAAAAGTTACTATGTATGCTTTCTACGTGTCTGTGTCTCTTAAATTTATTTTGCAAGAAGAGTATGAAACCATTTATGTTTCGGGGGAAATAAATCGATTGAGCTAGGATTTATTTTTAGAAAATTTAAAGCAAAGCTATAACCAATCCTTCAAAAACATTGTAAAAAGGTCCACAATTTATTTTTATCTTGAATTTTATGCTAAATTATGATACCTATCAATAATAATTTCATGGGCATTAAGCTTAACTGATTTATATATAAAACTGATGCATAAAACCAACAAAAACATTGTCTTAAAAACACCAAGGCCTATCACATTATTTCTCGTAAAACGTCTGCGCGGAATAATTGGCGGTATTACTCCTCATTACTCCTGAGTACAGGGTATTGTTCTGCCAGAATCTCTCTCAGCGAAGAATTAGAGTTATCTTCATGTGAAACACTCTTATTAAATGATGACCATTATTATGTCCAGAAAATTGGGATGTTTTCTACACGAATTTTGATTGTGTATAGTCGTGACATACCTTTTTATTTTATAGTGGCCTTTTCGTGGTGTAAGTTGTTATTATATAATATGGCTTTTTTGTAAAGATTTATTCTCTTAAAGATACTTAGAAAACACGAATAAACGTAGACCAATTTTATTAATAGACTAGCTGACCCTCGCAACCTCGTTTACGTCTACTATTGCCGGTAGCGTAATAATTTTTACCCGTTTTTAAACATTCTTCACTGGGGCTCTGCTCCTATTCATCTTATTGTGATGATACATAGCCTATAACCTTTCTCGATAAATGGTCTATCCAACATTCGAAGAAATTTTCAAATCGGACCAGCGGTGCCTAAGATTAGCGCGTTCAAACAAACATAGAAACAAACAAACTCTTCAGATTTATAATATTAGTATAGATTGCTTACTTTCTCAAAGATTTAATTTATTGTACCGTCAATTTACGAGTACTATTCGATAAATATTTCCAAATGTCACGCACAGTCTAAAATACCCAGTCACAAAACGTAAGATTTATTTCTGCTCTGACCCCAATAAATTAATCGAAATGAATATTACTTATCCGTAATATAAGTACCTCAGTTGGGATTTAAATGTAAATCTATTTGATAATGCGTTGAGCACTGTTAAGATAATTTTTTAATAGCATGATCAAAAAGCCAGTCAGTAAAAAATGCGGATTTGAACTGCCATCGCAACTTGTTTATTTTGGGTATCTCGTACATTTTTGCATATTAGAGTGGTTATTTAATGATCATTTGTTTATTTATTATACTCATACAAAATTAAGAAAGATCCTCATCAGTGGGCGATGTCAGTCAGCTCTTGACCTAACCCGGTGTGACGTTTGTCACCGATGTAATCCGCGCCCTAATTGACGCCGCGCTCTCCGCCCTAATATTCTAACAAATTGCTGAGGATCACCCGTTTATTATTTATGACGCTGTCAGCCTACCGAAACGGGATTGTCGGCCATATTTTATTATATTTTAGTGGAAACGGCCCGATGGATTTTTTGTGAAGGCTCGCCTTATTTTTGCAAATTTCTGGTTTTTTCGGGGTTAGAGGGATACTGACTTTGAATTCACGGTTAAGGTGACATTAAGAGGTTTATGGTTAGTTGTATAAGAAAAGTTTTCATTTTATGTCTAAAGACATACTTCAATACTTGAAACTCTGTATAAATATCGTAATACTGTTCTTAAAGTTTAAAGAACGCCCCTGGTGAGTAAAATTTAACTATTTTACTAACAGTTGCGTTATTTTGATGATACATATTTATTTTATTTAAATCATCGTTATTCTATGATAACAACCGGGACCGACTGCTTAACGTGACCTCCTGTTGTCGGAGACGCTCATGGTAACATGCCACCAGCGGACACCCATCTAGGTACTGACCGCGCCATCGTTGCTTACCCTCGGCAATTGTTTCTAATCACCGAGTGCAACTGGGCTATGGGCGCCTCTCATCGCGCCTTCCTTGGTTGGATAATCAGGCATCACCATAAACCTTGTTCCCATGCTCATAAAGACCCAAAAACCCACTCTTACTAACGCAAACAATAACATACCTACCCAATAGCGGTTTATTTAGAAATCAGACAACTTGGAAGACAAAGCTTATTATAGCGTAATTTGTTTCCTAAATTAACATAAATGAAATTGATTTTAGTGAAATAGGTTTTTGATCGATTGTCTGTCGTGACCGATAGTGCTTTGTCAATCAACCTCAGTATCAGAAACAAATACTAGCATTTGTATAAAATATGCAAGCTTTTCTTATGTTGTAAATTATTTCGGATAATACTCGTAACATAAATTATCAGTAGTTTCGTATCGCATTATTATACCTTCCTATTTTCCTCAACACCCTTCCATTTTTGTATCAAATCAAAAGTTACCCAATGGAGTCCAGACACTAGTGCTTACAAAGTATCCTAAAACCCAAATACGTTGCATTAGTGACATAGAAATGGACATTGCAACACTGAATGTAATTGTCATTCTCAGATAGTGAAAGTTTTCCTCGTAATACGGAGGGACTAATAATAATAAAATAGTGGGAAAAGTACAAGCGAGTTTTGTTTTTAAGAATGTACGCATCTTCTACCGCATTTACTATGGGAAATGCTCCGAGGAATTGATCGGACTGGTTCCTGCCGCCTCTTTTCGCCGTCGCTCTACGCGACAGCAATTTCACCCCTATCACTTGGATGGCGGGCAGTCCACAACTGTGCTTTTCGCTAAACTTTCTGCCTCGCACAACAAAACTGTGGAATGGACTGTCGCCTGCCGTATTCCCGGACCAATACGACCTTTAAGAAAAGAGCACACTCTTTCTTAAAAGGTCGGCAATGCACTTGTGATGCCTCTAGTGTTGCGGGTGTCCATGGACGAAAGTGATTGCTTACCATCAGGCGGTACGTCTGCTCGTTTGCCCCTATTCAATAAAAATATCCATATCGTTTCGGTGTAATTTATCCATAATATAGTTATGTACAAGTGTGTTAGAAATGGACAGTTGTCAGAAATAATAAGTAATTAGGACTAAAAATATAGTTGTCTGCCTAACCCCTACACTAAAGATTTGGCTGTACAAATATATGTCAGTAAATTTATTTGAAAATTGATTACATTCAAGATTCACACACCGCGGTTAAGAGGTATCGTACACAATAATTGTCGTAGAAGACAGAGACAACAGATGTAAATGAAATACCTTGAGTGATCTAATTTATTGATATGAAGATACTATACTTAATTAAATTAATATCAATTCGGTATTCAAAGCTTCTAAATAATTACTACGCTACAATTGTAACAAGTGTGTGGCAATCTCCACGTACAACATAACATACTACAGCGCCATCTACAAGATAAAAGATAAGAAGATACACTGAACTACGGAGCAACGTACAACACGAATAAACTACCAATCCTGAATCGCGCAGTAGAAGTTCTCACGCCGATTATCATATACACAACATCCCAACATCAACTGTTGGGCAGTAGCCCGCCAGGCATAATCACCTCGCCTGTCGGAGGATCCTCTCTTTGTGTTGGAGGGACATGATACCCGTTCCCCCCACAAGTGCATACATGTACATATTTATTTATAATTAATACACATGTAACAGAAGCTTTAAATCCTTTATTTAATGGTATATTACAGGATATCTCTAGAATCATAATCTTTGGCGTTGTAACTCCGAAGCCGGCAAACCCCCATGTCGCAAGCCGCAAAGTCGTTAAAGTCTATTTATTTACGAGTTTAAAACTCGTAAATTACGGGAAAGCCACCACACCAATTACTGTTAATTACGAAATGTGAATGAATGGCCTATTCTCATTTAGCTTGTTTCGTATCTTTTCATAACTTTTTTTTTATAATTTTCTTTTAATGGCTGTGTACGGCTTTCTGTTAATATGAGTTTATGAACGGACACATATTCTATCGCGTTGTAATTTGATAGAATATTAAAAGTCATACAGAAAGTGAGAGAGGCGTATTAAACGACTGCTTTTATTAACTATAATAATTTTAGTCCCAATTACTTATAATGGATACATGTAAATGGGCTAATTAGGAACACAATAAAGGGATAGGTAATTAAAGGTATTTATCTAATGATGGATAAAGTTTTTTTTTTTTGGCATATATTGAGAAGTTAAAGTAAAAGAAGGACTAGTTCAAGATCATTCGTACTCAAACTTACTGCGGATATAATCAGTTTAATAATTTTAAAAGTGTTTTCATGCATCTTGACAGGAAGCAAACATGTAAAACGTATATTCAAATAAATATACGACTTTGAAACCTAGACTGGCTAGTGGGCAGAAGGTCACACGTCACCCTGGAAAATAAGATACTCGTATACAAAACTATAAGTAAGCCAATCTGGACGTATGGTATGGAGTTATGGGATCAGCAAAGAACTCGAATGTGGAGATCCTACAACGGTTCTAGAATAAAGCACTTAAAATCTGCGAATCGCATGAGTACACAGAAATGAAAACTGTCAAATAGGAGGTGGAACACAGAGCACAAGCATACAGGAACCGCCGAGGAGCTCATACTAACAGCCAAGCAAAGGTGTTATGTGAACATATGAGTGGTAGAAGGCTGAAAAGACAACACATATGGGACTTCATTAATAAAAAATAATTAATAGGAGATAGTTTTCTCACTAGAGGAACAATCTCTACCGCCATTGCATCTTCCTCAAAAAATCTGCTAAAGGCTTGTGAAGCCGATTGCAAGATGAAGGAAAAAAAAAAATCTTTAAGAAAGTAATGAAATTCATGATATTGAAAGATATCAGATAGATACCAATTTATTATTATTATTATTTTAATCAGAGGAGATAGGTAACGATTGATAGTACATAGTGCAGAACGCTGAGGGTCCGCCATTTTGTTAGACACGGTGTACAGTCCTCGTTAACGTAGTCCGTTAATTAGTGTTCTGTCTTAGAGGATTATTTTGATGTAGTATTGGCGTATTTGTACACGTTATGTGGCTTAATTTATTGTTTGAATTGAGTTTCATTTAAAATGGCTACAAACGTCAAATAAATCGTGTGCACGCACACGTCATCAATGCCACGACATTTGACTTTGACTTATTGTAGCAAGCCTCATGAATGTCTGTTTTCTATTTTTATTTTATGTCTGGCAAATTTAGATTAAGTTTATTACTATTTAATTAATTATGATGATTATCTTTAAAAACTATTAGTTTTATATCGATTTATCCACGAGTGATAGTTATCTGCGATGTGTCTTTATAAGAACAGCTTTATACAATATAACCTTTAGCTTACAGAAGCTTTTAAATAAAAGCTGGGAGTAAATTAATTAAACAGTTCTTATTATGCACAAAGGTTTATAATACATGTTTTACGTCATTTAAAAGATATGAACGCTGATAATGTACAAATAAGTTTGAATATCACACAGGATGCCTTATGCCAAAATGATATTTATGATGTCATTTTTCGTAAAGCGATCGGAATAAATCGATCGGAATCGATTAACATTGGTCGAGAATCGATCGGAAAGGAAACAATTAATCACTCTTGAATAAGAAACATTTGAGCTTGCAGTTGTTGCTAACAATTTTTAGCTTATAGTTTATATGATAATATTGTATAAAATACTAAATATGGTGACACAGCTATTTCTTACAACCTTGAGATTTCTACGGGATGAGGAAGGACAATACCTTCCCAAGTCTATGTATGTTTTAAGGGGAGAGAGAGCTTTTATTTGGAATCAAGAACCTATTATAAAATTTTATTGAATCCTAAATATCCTATGTAACTCATAGAAGAGCATTTATAATGGTCTAACTAGGAATTTCATCTACAAATAACGTTTTAATCCTCAGGTTTGTATCCCCTACATATGGTCGGTGGGCATCATTACAGATTACGTTAAGACTAAGAAAACCTTTGAAGATTCAAGGCGTCCATTCGAATCTTGGACAGCTGATTTATATCCGGATACCAGGGTAAGCATTTACTCATTGTCAAGCGTTGTAATAGGTATCCGTCAGTGTATACCCGGGTCGGCGTCATGCCACGTGTGGTAGATTAACCGGACCCTTATCGTTAGGGTGCCATAAATTTGGCACGCAATGTACGTTTGGTGGATATTTTAGCTCGAATATTGTCTTTAGAACTGAGAAATTTGAAATCGCAAAGGTATTATTTTGTTCTTGATAAGTTAAAATTCTCGAGTTTCTTCTAGCAACTAGCTAGGATAACGAAATAAACGCATTTAACTAAACGTTCAAAGTTTATAAGGTTTCATTTAAATTAAGATCTCTTGCCATGGATATTTGTTTGATTATAAGAACACAGTTAATTATTGGACTTTTAATTTCTACTTTTACTTTGGAATAGAGTCCCTAATACAGATTAATAAATTGGAAAAAGCCTCAATTTCGATTTTGTTTTGTATATGCTTCGCGATGTCTTCAGTTATTGTGAAGCGATTTTCGTAATTATTTCTTGGAGGCACCTTTTCTTGGAGTTTTCATAAGTGACAGTCTTTCTCATAGAAGTGTAATTAATATTAAATATTTTACAATTAAATTATAACGAAGCGAGAGGAAGATAGCAGGCGTGATTTATATTATAATTATATTTCATTATTATGAAGTGTGTATTACGTCGATATTTCATATGATTAAATTGTGATTGCCTTTCTTGAGGGAGGTACCAACTTTTGACATACACCATGACTCGATTACTTTGCTTAGATCCAGGATCCTGGAGTCTCAAAAGGGTAACAAATAAGTCCCACCAAATTGTCGTGGAGTTTTACTCATGTGGTGAAATGCCTTATTTTGATTGTACTGGACCGGGAGCTGTATTGTGTAATGTTCCTTGATGTCTCTCATTTCCATTGCTTAGTTTTAATTTTATTTCGTTGTTTCTGTTTTTATTTTATCTTTTGCCTATTAGTTGGAATATAGTGTGACTGAGTAGTTTATTATTAAATATTGAATTTATATGTAACGATTTGGTGAATGTTGGTTGGCCCGTAATTGGCAAGTGTGTAAGGCCTTATTACATTTATCACTTCACACAATATATTTTGTAACGTATAAATAAAAAAAAAAAAAATTGCCACTCAATTACTTTTTAGGTTTGTTATATAAATAAAATATTAATAATATAATAAATAAAAATTTGCCCTGTTTCATTTATCAACGTTTCTCAATAAAGTAAATACATAGACATTAAAACTCTTGAGCTAGCTTTGAACATTTAAGATGTGCTGAAATCTCTCAGGAGGTCGGTTGTAGGAAATCGTGAATACAACGTCTGGACAAATGCGGTGCACTTCTCGGAAAGACTGACGTAGATTTAGTGTTGCTTGGATTGTAAGATAATGGATTAAGTGAGACGTTAAACAAATGCTGAACTGTTCAAATAATACTGTATTTAAATAATTAAATCTATATCAATAAAAAATACGACCAATGCGACCTTCAAACCTTCAAGAAAAGAGTTTCCTCTTTCTTAAAAGGTCGGCAACGCACTTGTGACGCCTCTGGTGTTGCCTCCATGGGCGGCGGTAATTGCTTACCATCAGGCGATACTTCAGCTCTTTTGCCCCTATTCAATAAAAAAAAATGTGTGCGTGTACTAGCGTACACTCGTAAGAAGTGAAACTTCTTTATGACGTTATTTTTCAAAAAATAAATATCATATGTCGACGTAAGGTATAACGACAAAAGACTTAGAAACCAGCAATATTCGTGACAATTCTTATTTCAAGTGCAATAATAGTTAAGGAGCGAGACCTGAGTAAATATTTCACGATCTGTGGTGTGAATGAAGTAAGTTTGTGGAATGTGATGTGTGTAGTTATTTACATTGTGGACTAAATAAAATAATATTGTTTGTAATGTGATATTTCATTGTAGTATTAATTTGGTCCTGTTTGTGTTTGAAAATGTTTTTTGTTTTATTTTATAAATTTGACGCGTAACGTAACGGATAAATGTTACACGTAACGTAACGGATAAATGTTACGCGTAACGAAAAAATGTTACACTAAATTTTTTGACAACCCCGATAAAGAAGTTTCACTTCAAAAAGTAAAAAATGAATCGCCTAATAATCGTATGTACGCGCATAACTTCCTATGGACTCCACTAAATTGGATAACACTTTTTTATGTGTTCGTTATTTTTAGGAGAAAGTTTGTTTGAAAAAAAAAAGATAATTGATTTCTTTTTTGTTTGCTACTGCACTCTACCTGCGGGAATCGGCTTCCCGCATCGGGTGAGCATAATTATAAGTTTTTCAGAAATGTCGGAAATATTTACAAATCAAAATGTTGCGGTACTAAGCTCGCCGGGCTAGCTAGTAGTATTAAAGAAATGTTATTCGTAAATGTATTCTAAAATGAAAAAAATAATTGAACTAACTTTCTAACAGGCAATCATCTTCATGAATCGTTCTCAAGTCGAAAGAAGTTAGCATTTACTGATATTATACTACTAGCTGACCCACGCAACCTCGTTTGCGTCTTATATTGTCCGTAGCGTGAAAATTTTACCCCGTTTTTTAAACATTCTTTATTGGTACTCCGCTCTTATTAGTAGTAGCGTAATGATATATAACCTATAGCCTTCCTCGATCAATGGACTATCCAACACTGAAAGAATTTTTCAAATCGGACCAGCGGTTAATAGGATTAGCGTGTTTAAACAAACAAACAAACTCTTCAGCTTTATAATATTAGTATAGATTACATTTACTCTAACTTTCTTTATAGATGACAGTTTGGTTCCAAGGTAGGCAGAGCCTGTATTATGGTAACGAAGCTGCTGCGATTGATGAATGTGGATAAAAATCAAAAGTAGTGCCTGAACTGTAGTCAGTGGGATCAATTGTTTCTGCCTACCCCTCTGGGAAATATGCGTCGCTCTATATACCTGTTTATGTAACTGCTGATAAACATCCTACTAAACCTAATAAAATTATAAACGCGAATGTTTGTGAGAATGTAAGTGAGTATATTTGTTGCTCTTTCACGCAAAATAATAGAGTGGCTTTTGATGAAACTTTACAATAATATAGCTTATACATCAGAATGACACATAGGCTACAATTTATAAAGATGCTAGCTTCACCTCACGGCGTTGCCCCGCGATTATTGTAGTACCGCGAGTAGCACCGCGGGGTTAAGCTAGTACTTATATATTTTCAAATACATACGTAAACTACACATGATCGCGAAGACGTCGAACATTGGTCCTAGGTGGTAGTTTTTACTTCAATTGATTTTTCTCTTAGGACTTCAGAATATCTTTTAAAAAAGTTTTTTTTTCTTTAAAACATGTAAAGTACTCCCACTTTCATAGTAAATGGCTTAAATATTACAGGTAGCCCTAAAATACTAGTATGGTATAAAGATTTTGTAAAAAATGCGACACATGTCAAAAGCCTACGTTATATATTCACGGCCGTTTTGTTAACGACGTGAATTTCTTTCATGTGCCTACTTTCGATAAAAAATGTTATACATTTGTAAGTATTAAGCTCCTGCGGTTGGTTGGTGTGGTTTATAAGATATAGCGACAGCGGTTATTGAAAATAATTTAAATAGAAGTCAGAAGTAAAGCAAATGAAGAAATAATAGGTAAACATATTTTAATAAAAGTATGACGGGACTCTGTTTAAAAAAATAATTAAATGGAATCACTTCAGAATTGCACCTACTCATGAATTGAGTGTTATAAAACCTTAATTATTGATTTTACTGGTTGTTATTCAAAGAAATTTGTTTTAAAATCAGCTAGACTTTTTTAAAATCTTTATTTATACAGCTTAGCCACAATAATGACTATGTCATCAGCGAGACTTGACGCGAGAAATAATAAAAAAAAAACATTGTTTTAGTTTGTTTCATTCACGATTATTTAATCATAAATTACTTTTATTCTACCTCTTTTGATGCTGTTATACATTTATAATGTATAATATAATGTAGTAATGTTATCAGCCAAGGAAAGCCAGGAGTTGTTTAGCTTATTGTATGGCTATCCAATATCGCTTGTTTCTGTGACTTGTACTACAGTACGATTTATTAAGGCCGCAAACAAATTTGTCGTTGACAGGCACAACACATTCATACTCCACGTCTTTGATTGCAGGGTTACACGTAAATTTGGGGTACAGTATTAAAGCTATATTCCTTTGAAAATAAACATATTTCATGTTAAAAACTTCGGGTGAAAGGAAACTTGAGGTTACGTTTTATTTTACGACAACATTAATATTCTGACAGTTTAACTTAACTACATACAACTAGTTACGGGTTAAAAACAGAATAATAAATTTATAAAAAACTTAAAGGTATGTGCAGTTTTATTAAGTGTTGTTGTTTTCTATCATTAATTAAATAAATAAATATTTTTGAACATCTACACACAACGCCATCTAAGTCCCAAGCTAAGCAGAGCTTGTGTTACGGGTACTAGACAACTGATATGAATACATATATACTTTTTTTTTGTAAACACATACATATTATACATAGAAGACACCCAAACTCCGAAACAAATATTTGTAGATCACACAAACACTTGGTCCGACCCAGGATTTGAACCCGAGACCTCAAGCACAGCAGTCGCATTCGCTACCACTGCGCCACCGAGGCAGTTTAATATAAAAAAGCAATTAAGATTTAAAATATATTTTTCAAGTTAAATTGTAAGCTATTTCTGGTAGGTATTGGGATCCAATGTCATATATACATTTTAATAAAAATGAAACGTTTCTTATACATATAGACAATCCTGCTGGTCTAGTGGTTCGTGATCCAGAGATTGATTACTAGATTATATAAGAGGCTTGCGAGATCCTCTGAACTCGACTCAATTCACTTTGATTGATGCAAAATGGTACTACGATAGGTTTTTACTGCATCGTTTGTTTTGTGTGAGATACTGAACTGATTGAATCATACATGCATACTTACATTAAATATCTGGTAGGCAGAGAAGTATAAAATTACCACATTTTTTTCTTACATGATAGTGGATATGAATCTTACCGATTATCAGGCACTTTAAAAATTTGGAATTTTATTGAAAGAAGAGATAGATATTAAGAGAAAGCATTGATATGAAAGGAATAATACTAATGCATGGTAGATGCATTACATTGCATAGTATGCAATGTAATGGTACTGGGAAATACAAGCAATATACCGAGTTGAGAAATATATAGTTTGGCGTATACGTAAAAACGATGAATGATATAAGACTCACGAAAAGAATTTCTAGAGTGAATGTGTGTGAAAGTGTCAGAAGAGGTCGTTCACAGCGAATGTTTACTGACCAAATTGGTGATGTTCTGAAAAAGAGCCGTGTGAAAAGGGCTAGGATTGATGAACGAATGTGAATAAAACAAAAAAAGTGTGTCCAAACTGTAGTAAGTGGAGTTTAATTGTTTTTGTGTGACGTGACTCTGAGAAATATACGTGACTTGTTGTTAATCACGTAATCATTATCGTTGTTGTTTTAACTTAGTATAAGTTGGATACCTGTAACTTGAATTTGGTACTGTTTATTTTGACTTATGTACTTTTTACAAAAAAGTTCTTTAATAAATAAAACTATTGTTTTTACTTTTAAAATATTTTTTTATGAAATTCTTTTCCCGTTTTACAGATTGTTTATGGAAGATAGTTCTTAGCAATCAGGTATCACGTTAAGAATTATAGACACTGAGAAGGTTTCAAAAAGTAATTAAATTTAAGCTTAAATGGTGTATGATGAACGGTTGGTAGTTGAAGTGTTTTTTAATTTTCTCACTTAAACAGAACTCGGTCGGGTAAGTCGGTCAATTGTGGTTATTTAGAGGTGAAAGATGTCGAAGTTTTTAATCGTCGTAGTAAACGGACCGTTATAAATAATTTATACGTACTAACAGACGTAATAACATTAAACTACTATCTGACAGAGTTGAGATAGATAGATACATTAAAACATCTTTGAAAACCTACAATTAGCCACTACTATTAAACCATATTTAAACTAATAAATACATTTTATTTCTTATAAAATATTCTACTAACTTAAGAAGTTCAATGAACATAAGAATTTACAGCCTCTGTAATAAGTTTTAAACATCTTTAACCGTAAAATATTTAATGTTTTGGGCTTAGTTCGAGGGTTAAGGAAGAACTTAGAACAAGAAGTTTAAAAGTAATAATATAATGTTTAGGTAGCCGTAGTCACTAAGGCGTTGGACTGACGGTAAGGCTGTTGAGGCTAAAGCCTTACAATTGGTTAGGTACTAACTCCACTAATTCAAGCCTAAATACATATATTTTTACTTAACATATAGTAAACTGGATGCTCGAGCTTAACTCGGTGTTTATTTTTGGTAAATTATCTAAATATATATCCTAGCTAGATAAATTTATTGCCCCCAAACCCCCAGAATATTAAATTTCATGAAAATCTTTGGAGCCATTGCCGAGATTCTGATTAGATACACAGGAATTGCTCTTTTAAAGGTATTAGATTTAATAAATTGAAGGATTTTAAATAAAATGGTCAGCTTGGTGTCTCGACTGAACGGAATAGGGAACATTTGATGTCGCTTTCTTAACTTTAAACTAACTACTAAATTTTATAGCCACTCATTTGAAAGTATGTTTGAAGAAATAACCAATCTTATCTAGAAGTTGAAGACATTGCTCACATACGGTTCTCTAATCCCTGACTAACCAAAGGCGTCGATCCTGGGAGGAAAAGAATTAATACAAAAAAAAATATGGATGAAACAAAAGCCAAATAAAGAGACAACAATTGTAAGCTGTGATAAATAGAAAGAAAGAAAGAAAAAAGAAAGAAAAAGTATTTATTTTAACGACATTGCAACACAGCAAAATATTAAATGAAATGGTACATAATACAGTACTGAAACATTATCTTAAAGCAAAGTTAAGTATTTAGCATAGCAGTATTCAATGTTATTACAATTTATTTATATCTTTACACATAAACTGATGCAAAGTTGCGTCGAGTGAACATTAAAAACAGATGCTGCTCAGTCTAATGCTGCATCATAAACGATACAGCGCTGATTTTCAGCAACACCTTGATGGTGATACGTGTATCCAGAATAGTAGAACCAAAATGAAGATTTGTGTTTCGAAACAAATTTAGTATACTGTACGAATGTTTTAAATAATTGCTACGGGATAATTACAGAATATCGTTTACAATGTCCATTAATTACGGTTTAAATACCAATTTCAATTAGGATTCCATTTGTTGATCTAATAAAAACGCTTTTAAATTTATCTTAAATGTTAGGGTTGTTTTAAATTTCCGCATATGTGGAGGCAAGTCATTCCAACATTTTGTTGCCGCGTACTTAGAGCTACCTCTAAACACTGTTGTGCGATGAGTAGGCACATTCAAGATATGAGCTGACGACCTAACAGGATAACAGTAACTATCTTGCAGCCAAAACAATTAATCAAACAGATATTTAGGCTTCTGGCTCCTTACTATTCCAAATAGCATGGTAGCGAAGTGTAACTTTCTTCTAGATGCCATATTGAGAAGTTTATTATTATTTATAAATGGCGTAACATGGTTCCAATGCGGTGTGTCGAAACAGAAACGAGCACACGCATTTTGAATCCGCTGCAGTAACGTCTTCGAACGCTTAAGTACGCATGGTCCATACACCACGTCACCATAATTGAGTTTTGATTCACTAGGAATCAACCATGTTCTTACGCAGGTCAGTGCTGAAAAACTGACGTATTCTGTACAACACTTTTAAACGGTAAAAACAATTACTCAATGTATTATTAATGTGAGATTCAAATTGCAGCTTCGGATCCATGGTTAATACTAGGTTACGAACCTTGAAAACTCTGTTTATTAGATTTCCTTCAATGATGATCTGAGGATTTGCAGCTGTAATCCTATCTATTTGACTCTCACTGCCCAAAACCATGCACTTGGACTTCAGAGGATTCAAAACTAACGCGTTCCTCCGGGTCCATGCAAATATTCTGTCCAGGTCCTCATTTATTGCTCTTACAGCTGTTAAAGTTGTATCAGGTGTGGGATCGAAAGAAGCGTAAATTTGTATGTCATCAGCATACATGTGGTATTTATAAAATTTTATGCAATTTGTTACATCACCACTGTACAGAATAAACAAAAGAGGGCCCAAAATAGATCCTTGTGGTACCCCCCTCGTCACGGGACGAAGGGAAGAAAATATCTTGCCACCATCATCTCCAGTAATCTCCACAAGTTGCGCTCTATTGGACAGATAGCTTTCAAACCATTTCACCGTATCAACATCAAAGCCATAGTAGATAAATACAAAGAATTTTCTGAACTGTAAAAGTTTAAAAGCATTGAAAACGTACAGATTATATTAAAAGCCTCTGTTTTAATTATACGAAACATGTTCAATGGAGTTAGTGGTTAAATTAAATCGAGCCAACAAGTACACAATTACTGATAATATTTAATTAACAAACATTTGTACGATGTCGTTAAAGTACTGGAAAATATAGGGGCTACGATCTACAGAAGCCTCATTTGTGTTTGTTTTGCTTTTAGAGTTAAATTACTTAATCACTGATCATAGTATTTTTTTCAACAAATTACACCGAGCCTACCCATGAATTTCAATTTTTGCTGTCGATATGTCATCCAAAGGTTGCCAGCAAGAAATAGCTTTTTAGCTATAAGGCCGCCATTTGTACATGATCGTTATATTGTTATGCTCTTAAATGTGAACTGTATTAACTGGTGAATAATTAAGTTTATTCTCACTCATCATATACACGTAGTCAGAAGTATAGTTAAGAAGATGAAACATCTATTTTATGTTCTATAGTTTTGTCAAAGATAGCTAATATATTGAAGTGCAAAAACTATCTTTTACCTTTCCGCGAAAATACCTACATTATTGGGCAGGACCTATACAGCGATGGATGGATTAAGGAACTTTTGCTCCCATCTTCAAAATTACAAAATTACGATGAGTAGGTTAATGTTTTGCTGTTGGAAACTTCTGTGTCACATAAAAATACTTAAAATTGGATATATGAAAGCATGCGACACTGACCGAAAGATCCCCGCCGTAGAATGGATGTATGACAAAAGTCTCGTTGCCAATGTGAATGACTCCAGACACCCCGTTACATGTGTGGAATGCTGCTGATGCCCCTGGATAATCCTTTACCGTGCCATGGTAGTAGCAGTGTTCAATTTCCTGAGGACAAAATATAATATAGGTTAGAATATTTTTTCGACATTATGCAAGACCTAAATATTTTTAAAATTGAAGTGACCGTTTATAAAATTACAACACGCAAAAATTAGATATTCTTTTTTTTATGTATGGCCCTGCTAAAATGACTACTTTTCCCGATGGTAATCATAAACAGAATTCAAGAGTGGTGGTCACTATACTCATTGCAAATGTAGGCAATGCAACAATGCAGCATGGTGACAAAAACTATGAAAGCCTAGAGATGCTTCTGCATCTATGGGCCTCCGGTCTCGCACTCACCAACGAAACACGACAGCACGAACGTTGTCATTTTACGATTCGATAACAAAATAAAAATTAGGCAGAGCTTTTTTGTGTAAATTCAGAATCGCAACAATACATGAAATTACAATAAATTTGTAAAAATAACAGTATTTACCGCATAGCATATCATCTTCCTAGCTTTTATTATTCCCAAGATTAATTGGGATCGGCTACCAGTTTAAGTAGTTATCTATCTACCTGGATATCAGTTTTTCCACAGAGCGACTATCATCGGACTTCCGCAACCCTGAGAGGGAACTAAATTCGAAGATTGAATCAGTTATCAGTACATTGAAGATTGTCATAGGTATTCATGACAATCGGGACCGAAGGCTTAACGTGCTCTCCAAGACCACTAGTATATTTAAATGAATTTAACTCCAAATTTAACATTCAAAATGAAAAAAATGTGTTTAAAAATATGGACGAAATTCGTTTGAAACAATTGAAATATTTTTTTTTTATTTTAAAATGTTTCAATTTTCAATAAATGCTGAACATAACTACCACCTTAGTTCATCTTAGTCACCAAATTTTTGGAGTACTTCTTGCTGAGTTAGGTTCATGAAATTTTGGCTAGAATCCAAGTTTCACGGCTAGTAGTGAAAAGTATCTAAAACCTAAAATTTATACGAATACCGCAATTTTTAGCAAAGCAAATATTACTTTTGGAGCATTTATATCGACGTCGGAAAAATAATGTTTTTAACTGAAAATATTCTTCAATACGATCGTCTTTTATTCTTCTAGCCTGAAATCTTCAATAGGGTATCTTATACTTTCGATTGCATCATCCCAAAACACAATGATAATGACTATGAACATTAATTTATAAAATACTAGTTTTTGCCTTAGGTTCCAGTCACGACGTGCATGTCGGCAACCGCGGTAAAGTAGCCTATGTCGTTTATGAAGAATCAAAGTACCAAGTACAAATCGATGCATCAGTTTAGTCATAAAAATGTAACAGACCGATAGATAAGACAGATAGACAGAGTTACTTTCGAGTCTTTCGCCTTCTGATCGGTTAAGTAGTTTTGCGTGAAAGCGTAACAAACTTACTTTCACCTGTATAATATGAAGTGTGATAGGATTAGGATATTGGTATAGATTTAAGAGCCAGCTTATCATCATCTCCGTAACCTTTTTCCCAACTTTATATAGGGTCGGTGCAATGAGCTTTCCTCCTCCATTCTCCTATTTTTATAGATTCAGTTATCCAAAGATTTGCTAATTCTTTTCTATATTACTGTGAAAATAAGAATAAAACTTCTTAATTCAGTTAGAATGAGTTTCAAGACGGTGTTTAACAAATAAAACCAAAAAGGTATTAATGATTTTCATCTCATAATAAACACTTAAAAATTGTAGAAAACAATTTCAAAGGAATCAAAATACGAAAAGGTAATATTACAAAAAGCTTTTGCTAAATTTAAAAGCCATATTCATTTCTAGCGATAAAAAAGTGGTGGAAAATTCAATAAAATATTCTCGGGACCAATTTCGTGCGCCGGGAGATCTCCTAATTTGTCATTCACGAGTATCGTCCTTTAACAGAAGGGAAAAAAGATGCTATGTGAGTGTATGGGCCCTAGAGGCCGCGATTAGGACGTAAATATGTGTTGAATTTCCTATTAAAAGTGTTAAAGGGGTTGAATCCCATACTCAGTACGTTAAGAAGATTTTACGCATGGTCTCAGTTGGTAACAGGTTGAAGGGTTATCCGGAATAATGATTGGTTAGTTTCTGGATTATGATGTGACAACGTCTAATAAATCGATGAAAGCTTGCTCGCACAAAAAATAATGATTTTTGGTCCCGTTACGCTCATTGTACGCTTGTACGAATGATTCAATTTTATTCATAAAAGTATGCAATAATTTCATCAATGTTTTGTTATGACGTTGTCACGTTAAACTATCATTCGTAAGCCGACCTTACAGACAATATTTTTGAAGTGAAACCTTCTTTAGCGGCGCTGTGTACTTTTTTGGAATGGGTAAAAATGTATAAACTCGCGTCAGGTCACGTGACCTGATCGAAAAATCGTAAGACGGATGGAGAGAGGACGTATAAACTCGCGTCAGGTCACGTGACAGGACAGGCGGCGCAGGGCGCTTGCGCGAATGTTCGTGTGTGTATGTAATATAAATTGTCATGTTTGTGTACGATAGCGCAATAAATGAATATTGTATTCCACCACATAAATAATAGTACTTTTATACTGATAATGAAAGCAATTCGTACAAAATTATTCTCTAACCATTCCAAAATATCAAAAATGCAGAACGTTAATATTCAAGTTTTCACTTCTGCCGGCACTCCCGGAGTGCAACCCGTCGATTTTTTTTTTGTTATTACCTAATAGATGGGAGTATTTACGTAACATATATCTTACACTTAGTAGATGCATGATTTACAATATCAAACAATAACGATTATATTTTATTTTATTGTGTGTATATTGTTTTATAATAATCATAAAACACACAAAATAAGAATGTTGATTGTTTTTTTACCTATGAGGCTGCCAAAGTGACTCTACTCTGACTGATAGACAGCATGAGAGGAGCAAGTGAGCAAGTGCTCCGAGGAAATGTTCGAACTGATCCCTGCCGTCCCTTTCCGCCATCGTCCTACGCGACTACATTTTCATTCCCATCATTTAGATGGTTGGCAACCCACAAATGTGCGCTTCTCTATAAACTTTCTGCCTCACACAAAAATAATATGGAATGAACTGTCACCAGGACCAATATGACATTCAAACCTTCAAGAAAAGAGTACTCCTTCTTAAAAAATGGGCAACGCACTTGTGACGCCTCTGGTATTGCGGGTATCCATGAGCAGAGGTAATCGATTACTACCAGACAATACTTCTACTTGTTTGCCCTCTACTCCATAAAAAATGAGCAGAATCCAAGAGTGGTGGTTACAATCTTATTGCGATTGCAGACAATGCAGAATGATGACCTGCACTATAGCGGCCTATGGAGATGCTCCTGCATCATTGGGCACCCGATCTCGCAATCATCAATGAAACACGACAGCACAAATGCTGATTTGAAAAAAAATAACTAAAATAAATAGCCTAGATACTAACAATCCAGTTTTTATTAACATTAAACTTCGACGTTAAGTGACAGATTGTGAAAATTAAAAATATACTATATACGAGTAAATAAATAGATATTTCAAACATGTAACACACAACGTCATCTAGTCGTAAATAAAATAAATATCTATCTAGTTGAGAGACTCCTTCGATTTGAAATTGTTTAGAAATTAAAATTGATATTTTTAAATTTATTGCAAGCCTGCTCAAACTTAGAATCATATCTACTTCTTCTTATACAAGAATGATTTGGTTCGCATAGAGTTATGTTCAATCCCAAAAAAATTTAACGTTATAAAAGTTCTTTAACTGTGACAAAACTTTATCAATATTCGAAATTATTAATAATAAACAATGAATTGAATTTACTTATCTATTTTTTTAACATATTTAAAACTATTTTAAAATAAAATATTTACATTTATTATTTATAACTAGCTACCCCGACAAACTTCGTTTTGTTGACATTATAGACAAATGTTTTTATTAAATTTATGGTTTCAGTGGAAAAGAAATCAATTTTTCTCTCCATAAGAACCTTCCCTGTGCCTTAACAAAAATATTTAAAAAAAAATAAACCGAATTGGTCAAGGAGTTCTCGGGTTTTACGCTTATAAACACTTTTAGCAATTCATTTTCATTTATATGGAAGATACCACACTAAACAACCTGAATATAACCAAAATCATTTGCTGACCTACTATTGTTCTACTATTTTAACACTGCATTATTCCTAAGGAACGAATATTATGTTGCTAAAAGAATGTATTAATTAAAGAAGTTTCCGAGCCTTTACAACGAAATTGCTCTGTCAAACTTAAAACCGCTTATCTCGTGACCACAACTTAAAAACCTCGCTCGCAATTAGGCCGCGTTTTTTTGCTGTACGAAGAACGAATGAAAGACCGAACCGCACGTTCACAAGAAATCGAAAAGGTTTCCATTCATTCATCGTGAATAGTACACTAGAATGATATTGTACTTACTTTTATTTTGCTCACATTTCTAATTGTATATCGACGGAGTCTTATTTTGTTTTCAGTTTTCTCGCAAGTGAACTTAACATTTTCTATAGTCTATTTATTTTGAGCCACTTTGATTTAAAATAAAGAACACAGTAGAAATTCAAACTTTACTGATAAAATAATAAAAGCTTGTTTATTTGAAAAATCGTTTTAATAGGCACTAGCTTTTGTCTATCTTTAATCTTATTAAATTTAACCAATGAGAACTAAATCTATAAATAACCTTATAAGGTTGTAGAGTCTCACTGAATTCAGCACGAACGGGCCGGCTCGACAGAGGCTGTACTACCCTCGCACATACGATTTAGTTTTCATACTGTCCTGTTTCGTGGGTGAGTGCGAGACCGGAGGCCTAATGATGCAGGAGCATCACTTAGCCGTCGTGATGTGGGTCACTATTCAGCGCTGTTGGATTGTGTGAATTCGCAATGAGTATGGTGACCACCACTCTTGGATCCTGCTTATGCATTTCATTAGTGAGAGTAGAGTTGTGGGGGAACGAGTGTCATATCCCTCCAATACAAAGGGAGGTTGCTCCGACCAGGCGAGGTATTACGCCTGGCAGGCCACTGCCCAACAGTTGATATTGGGATGTTGTATATATGATAATCGGCGCGAGAACTTCTATTGCGCGATTCAGGATTGGTAGTTACTCCGTGTAGTTACTTCATAGTTCAATGTATCTTCGGTAGATAGCGCTGTATGTGGAGGTCGCCACAGAGTAATAAATAATAGCAAAATACCTTGTCAAATAAATATGTAGAAAATAATTTTACATTGATAAATAAAAATCATCATTGTTAACAACCCATACAAAAACCTATTTACACTCAATAAAGAACAAATATTTCGCACGTGATATGATATTGAATACAACCCACAGATGAACAATATTCTACCCGTTGTATGGGTAGAATGTTTCTATTTATAGTGGTTGTGCCTCGAAATTCGTGAGAAATCATTTTATTTATGCCTGTCGTACGTAGTAACAGTATGAAAACATATATAACATGTTATACACGTGTACCCTTATCAACCCATGGCTTCAAATATCATTTTAGTTAGAAGTTGTAATAGCAATTGCCCGAGGGACTGCCAGTTATATAACATTATTTTGCCCTGTATCATCAATCATTATGAAATATACGAGTATATACTCTTGTTTTTCTTGTATCAATATTTTGTTCAAATACTAAAAAATAATATTTATATTAATATAAATATTTCGGACACCTGACACACAACGTTATCTAGTCCCAAACTAAGCCGAGCTTATGTCATGGGTACTAGACAACTGATATATAATATTAATACATGCATATTATACATAGAAAACACCCAAACTCCGAAACAAATAATTGTAGATCATACAAACATTTGGTCCGACCCGGGAATCGATCCCGAGACCTCAAGAACAGCAGTCGCATACGCTACCACTGCGCCACAGAGGCAATCAAATATTATCAAGTTTAGGCACATGGTATGTAATTAACTGTTAGGAAAGTTAAGCTTAATTATTTTAAAGTTTCACACGGTTATTGTGGTAAAGTTAAGTCTATGTCCTTCCTTGAGAATCAAAGTATTACTAGTATTTCATTGAAATCCGTGGTTGCAAGTGGTTTAGCCGTGAAAGTGAATAGACAGACAGACAAATAAAATAATATTAATACAAAACTCATTGCACCATCAACTACGACTGTGTCTTCGATACATTTTGATCCATTTTCCACGTTGACTGGAAGCGATTGCTTTTAATTGCAATAAGGCCTCCCTTTGTACATTACATGACACATTTTATGTACTCCCTTGTAACTTTGTAATATACCGAAATAAAGCAGCACTTTACTAGGAATGTTTATGCATTAAGAGGTTTCAAGGAAAATCTTCAGGCGGAGGATCTTTAGTAACGGAATTTCAGTATTCTTTTTCACTCTGTTAGTCCAGTTTCATCCTAGGAATTTGACGTAGATGGAATTTAAAAAGTAAGTTAGTGAGTTTTCTTTCAGGCACTAATACGAATTAAAATGTTTTAACTTTTAGGTACTTTTATAGTTCTAAATAATAATAATAATTGGCCTGTGAAATTTTGAGTTCCTCAAAAATTTACAGATTATTGTTGAATTAGTTGAGTTTCTACGAGATGTTTCATTAAAATTATGATTTATTTTCAACTTTTTATGAGTTAAGTACGGTCTATACTTATTTGTTGTCGTTATCAGCCTGCGTTGGCGTGCGTTTTGATATATAATATTATGTAGTTTTGTGACAAATCGGTGTATTAATCTTATCATGAACTCCAATACCCTTTTCACAATATACCTACGGTGTAACGAACTTTCATAGGTATATTTATTAGTAGAGCGTTGCGTTCCTGCCGAGATCGTCTCGACGTCGACGACACGGCTCTTTGTACTACCTTACATCATACGTCGTGTGACGTGACGGATGCTCAGACGGTGGACGACCTTCTTCCCTTTGAAATATAATTCGGTAGCAATTACGCTAAGTACCGCTCAAGTTTTGTACTCGCATTTGTATTTTAATGTTTTTAAGGTGTTTCTCACCACACCTTTTTTTACAAACTTTCCTGAGAGTATGTAACTCAAGTACGTCTTTAATATTTCAGTTACGAGAAATAAAAAAATCGGTTCAATACAGTTCTTACAAATTTCATTAACGGTCTTAAATTAGTTATGATAACTTTATATATCTTATACATGGTCATCGAATTCGGGTAAAGCCCATACTACTTTACACCGTGAGAGAGCCACGCTTCGGCGTGAATGGGCCGGCTCGACTGGAGTGATACCACGGCCTAACAGAAAACCGGTGTGAAATAGCGTTTGCGCTGTGTTTCACCGAGTGAGTGAGGATACCGAAGGCCAATACCCCAACCCCTCCCTCTATCCCCCACCCCATCCTGTGTTAGTGTCCATGGGCGGTGGTAATCGCTTACTATCAGGCGATACGTCTGCTCGTTTGCCACCTACTACGTTAAAAAAACTAAGACAATCAGGTCATTGATAAGTCTGCTTATCCATTTCTAAATACATATATATATAGATTATAATCTCGAGCTTTATTCACACAACAACAACTTATTTGAAATTGAATATTTTATGTAAAGCGACTACTACCAAAGTTCCACACTCCAAATACTAAGTGCTAATAGTAGCTCAGCATTTAGATTGTTTTTGGACTTTTCAGGGCTCCAACTGTCCGGAACGATTGTCACAGATGCTCGTAAAGCAACCTGGACCGAGGGTTAGCGCGCCTTACGAGTCACTGAGAGGCATCAATATGTTAGGGATGGTCATCCATCAATAAAGTAACCTGACTATGAATATTTAACTTTACAGTCAGCACTTAATCTTAAAGTACATATATTAATCAGTAAATAATTCCTATGCCTATGTGTGATAAATCGCTTGTAACAAAAAAATTATACTAAAATTGCAACAGTTAAAAAATATTTAGGATAGCCGCCAGTTACACATTTAATCGTGTAAATGCAGTGGGATAATTGTCACTCCCCAACCTACTATTCTTTGAGAGACAAGATGAATTTGATTCGTAACTGTTTCATTTTTCATAGAAGTGTTGAGACAGTCCTCTAATGTGGCTTGGGACGCAAATGGCGTGGGAAATATAGAATGGTTTTCTTGAAGTAATGATGAATGGAAATTGGTATAAAATTGTATGAAAAGCTTGGTAGATTAGGCTTTTTCTCCATAGGGAACAGATAGCAAATTGAATAAAATAATGAGCCAAAAGATATATGATCGTAGCGTGGTAAGCATCATATTGAGAGTTGCAGCCACCTCAAGTTGAGTTCGTCCTTGGTCGGTTGGCAAGACCACCTGATTAACTTGAGTAGCAATCAATGGCATCTTTTATTTTTTTAATGGAACCAGAACAAACTCATAGTTAATAAAACAAAAGCAAGAAAATCTATTTTACAGACCCATTAGACAAAAACGAATTTTAACTTATCTCTTGGATTAAAGTTGAAAAACAGTTTAGTTTATTAACTTCTTATTAATGGCGGAAGGCCGCCAATTAAAATACATGTAATTTCTTAAAATGTCATGTCGTTTTAATGTTTTCTAAGATGAAATGGTTGTTTTTCGAGAGTTCGCAAATGCCCAAGAACACCATTATACGAAAATCGTTGCCGAAATTTCTTATATCACATAGCAACGTTTAGTAAGACAATACCGGTAGAATTTCTAATTAATTTGACAACGCAATATCCTCACAATGGTCTGAGTCAGACCCAACTTGCGATTAAATGAAGGAAAAGAATCCGCGTGCCAAAATAGACAGTATCGCACACTTCATACTAGATTAAACAAGGTGGGAGGGAAAATTCAATCTAATCTAAACTTCCTTCAATCCAATTTGAATTTCCTCACCTTGCGACCTTCCTACCTCGTCCCTCTATCGTCCTCCGATGGCCTTCAGTGCAATTTATCCTAGCAACTGCTGTCAATTTCTGCATTTTGACTGTAACGTGTATTATCAACACTTGAAGTAAACATATTCCAAGAAATAGTTCATGCGAATGTACGTTTCAAATAGTGAAACATTAGAAAAAAATATATCGATTTCAAATAAAAATCAGGTACGATTAATCGAACGATAGTAATATTAAGAAGGCACCATCAAACGCAATACTTAGGCCTTCTTTTTATATATTTGATAAATATTATTAAGAACCATATTTACTACTGCCTCTTAACTGATTGTAGTTTTCATACCGACAATAATCTTGTAAAAATAATAGTAAAAAACATATAAATAAAAAATAATTAAGTATTAAAGATCTTCGCCAGTACCTGTAGTATGTTTTATCCCACATATTACAGATACTAGTGGAGAATATGTGAGGTATATCGGCAAAAATGTTGTCATTTTGTTAGCTGTGTCAACTATTCATGCTAAACAATAAAAATCCTATAATTATAATTTTGTAGTTAAACTGTAATATACACCCAACAAATGACCTACATTGTTTTATTTTAAGAACAACGGGGACTGCTCTACAGTTTGACAAGTTAGTTTACAAATTTCGAAATGTGATGTAATTGGCTTTGTCACTCGCGCTAACATAAAAAGGAGGTGTGGCGGTGGCGGGAATTATAGCTGTCATCGCTGTCAAAACTGAAGGAGATTTACTTTGTGATAAGCAAACAAGGACTTCCGAAAATCAATTAGTACATACATTGTAACTACCAACTATAAGGCTTTAAAAAAACTCGAAGTATCCTTAGCTGATAAAATTCAATAGCTCTAATCTCTGTATCTGGATTAGAGGGATTTAACTTACACCGATTAAGTGTCAACGATTTATCGTGGAAAACCATTGAATCTACAATAATTCTTTATTGAACGATCTCCTTACAGGTCAAAAAGGCCGATAGATAGAAAACAACACAGACAAGAAGGGTTAAATTACCGATTGAACGTAAAACTATGTGTGACATCAAATCAACGTTTTCACATTATCTATTGTGGATATTGCTCCAAGTTGAGCTGGAGCAAGGAAAAAGGTGATACACATGTGAAGTTTTGTAACGAATTCTTAGCTGACATTCGCATCGATACGAACCTATGGGACAGTTTCAATCGTGGGTCTAATCTCATTTATCGGCTACTCTGTGAACGGATCACGGCTTGTCTATGGGTACAGTTATATTTTACTAAAATCTTAGCATCAAAACAACTCTTTATTAAATTAAGAATATCAATTTAAAAATTAACACTAAAGACGTCTGCCGTTTCTAGAATCGTTGGTTATTATTTTAAAATTTGAATCATATTTAAATAACGTTTTCTTTTTTACGTTTCATTGAGGCTTTATTTTGGTTTCGTGTTGTTGTTTTAATTAAAAGTTATTATGAAAGTCCTTTTGGTTTCGTATTTCCATTTTAGATTAAAACTTCGTGAAAACATTCTGTTTCAATTATTTGTATGCTAAATCTAAACGAAGCCCAATTAATTATCCATATTGGGGTATACACATATAAATATTCATTCTTTTACTTAGAAAAGGACATTCCCTTAAAAAATAAGTAGAGGAATTTTGAAGACACCGTGGAAAGCACCGTGACCTACCAGACATGTTCTAGGAATGATAAAAAACATTATATAATTTAAAGAAATATTGGTTTGAGGCAGCGATAACAATCTGTACGACTATATTTTTGTAGTTGTAAATGTCTTTGCCTTAGAATTTACTTTTTATATATAGCAGAAGAAGTTTGTGGCTATTAGTTTATATGCCAGTATTCTTCTCATAAGGCCCTACACACTTTTGAAACTGGAAGTTATAGATCGACACAAGTAAGCAGTAGATTTGACTACCTCTGTGGCGCAGTGGTAGCGTATGGGACTGCTGTTCTTGAGGTCTCGGGCTCGATTCCCGGGTCGGACCAAATGTTTGCATGCTCTACAAATATTTGATTCGGAGTTGGGGTGTTTTCTATCTATAATATGTATGTATTTACAAAAAAAAAGTATATATGTATTTATATCAGTTATCTAGTACCCATAACACAAGATCTGAAGACAATCCAGTACATACTGTGGCGTATGTTTGTGTTAATCTATGATTTTTAACTGAAGCTTCAATTTAACGTTCATAAATGTGACTTAGTGTCTTTATTGAATAAAATATTTTGATTTCATTAGAGGATTGTCAAAGGCTGTTTTTATTAGATTTAATATGAATTAGAAGTCAAATTTTACGAATGCATCTTGAAATACCCACTAACAAAATATATTATTCCATGTGAAGATTGATAAAAGCTTCCTTAACAACCCATTGACTGAGTTTGAGTCTATACGAAGCAACTTGATAATATTGGCGCTAAACTCTACATATTAGTAACAAGATCCAAACTCCTATATTAGACACTGTTCAACTATAAATAAATAATAATAAATAAATAAATAAAAAAAAATATTGCCATAAAACGTTTTTTACAAATTATATTGAGCTCCCTGATCTCAGAGCTAGGTTCAATGACCTGTGTTACAGAGATCCGTGTTCTCTCTCGGAATGAAATGATATAATTATGATTTTATGGAAAAAAGAAAAATACAGAGGTTAATCACAAAAAAAAGCAAGTAATACCCTTATATATTACAATCAAAATATTAGATATTTATGTGTGTACGCGTGTATATGTGTGTCTCTGTGTGTGTGTGTGTGTGTGTGTGCGTGTGTGTGTGTGTGTGTGTGTGTGTGTATGTGTTTGTGTGTGTGTGTGTGTGTATGTGTGTGTGAACTATAAGATCAGATTTGCATATTAAAGTTCACTGCACGTTCAAATACAGAGTAAGTAAACAGTAATTTAAAATAGTTACATGAGAGGAACACTTACAAAAAAACCGTTATATATCGTTGCTTCGCTTTTAATTTCGAAGCTATAAAAATAATTTGTCTATGGAGTAAAAAGTACCGCATGGCTCGATCACAGGATGTTACGTATTTTATGAAAGAAAACACAATCATTTTACACTTTGTACTATTTGAATTACAGCTTCCTGATTTCGTTTCATTCTAAATTCATTGTAGGAAAAGAGGAAGGTTTAAGTATCGGAGAAAATGCAAAGAGAGAGATAAAATGTATTTTTAGGGTTCCGTACCCGGGCCCCTATTACTAAGACTCCATTGTCCGTCCGTCTGTCTGTCCATTTGTCACCAGACTCATGTACCGTAATAGTTAGATGTTTGAAATTTTCACAGATGACGTATTTCTGTTGGCGCTATGACCTATGACAGACCATATTTCATAGATTAATTGATATAATCTATTAAATATGGTCTATCCAATATTGACCTCTGGACTATAGATACAACACAGAAAGAATCGAAAAATTATCAGATAAATGAATTTCCTCAAGAAAAAGGAGTTATCTTTAGAATACCACGCGCAAATTATTTATAGGACAATATAAAAGAAAGTATGCAAGACCAAAAACAATATCAACACGAAAGTAAGCAACACATTGTATCATTTCCACACCACAGCCCACATCGGTGGCCCACGGATACAGTTTTACGACATCCTTATCTAGAATCATTTGCATAGGGTATAGAGAAACTACGAGGCTTCTCAGTCGTTACCAGCTGCGAGCTTAATACCGAGCTATTTGGATCAATATCATGTAAATATAGGATATTTTACCGCACGGTAAAAAATACAGGCATTTTTCTGAAAAAAATCTTCAGATTTTTCTTATCGCACTCAAATAATTAAAAACCATTATTTGACACAATGAGACCCATTAAAACACAAATTCGTTTTTGAAATGTTCCCACCAATACCTTTAGTAAATTAAAGTTCCTGGATATATCGAATAAACTGATGTCTGAGATCAAATTATCCAAAAAATATCAATTAAGTTGAAAGTTTTTAAAATAAGGGCTTCATGTAGGTGGTTGAAATAAAACATATCAAGTCTTCGTAAAAAAATTGTTATTTAGATTAAAAAAGTATCTAAGATGGAAATAGACATTGAAAGTTTTATTTAAAACTTGAAAAATATAACTTAAAACTATACGAATTGTCTTCTTTGAAATATTTTAACTTAACAAATAATACTTAGTGTTTTGATGTGAGCTGTTGTATAATAAATATGAATCCATCGTTGGTACTACGTCGGCGAATTTATTTCTCATAGCAGAGGTTGTATTGTTTTTTTTTTAATTTGTAATACAACTTCCGATCTAAGCATATTCATGTGCCGCGGGATTTTGACAGTAGATGCTCCAACCTATTTATAAAGTATAAAAACTTAATAGACAGTATACATTATATAATAATACGGCAAAAACGCTCATATAATATTTGTTTTTTTCTTTTACATCTCACTCAACTTTGGGCTTCAATTTGGAGACAATATATTTGTCCGAAATTTTGATGAGCTCGTACCTTCAACTGATTGTGGTAATAAAAAAATATGTGGTCATGTATCAAATCTAGCTAGAAATCGAACGAACAGGATTATGCTCTGTTGTATCGTAAACTGTGTATGCCTTAGCAATGAGAATATAAGGTATTGGAGTAAGTACTAACGAATAATATCAATCAGCTGAGTGCAATGTTTTATAGCTTTACGTAGAAATATACACACAGACGTCTCTGAACAACTAAATTTATAGTTACACTTATGATTTGGATTAAACATTATAATTACAGTTATACTGTGTTTTCTCAGCAAGGTAGAGAGGAATGAAAACACTCAAAAAATATTTATTAGAAATAGAAAAGAAAGAGATAAATTAGTAAAAAGAAGAGATCATGATACATGTATATACATTAATCAATATATACAGCCTTGAAAGAACGCGTGTCCAATTGAATGCAACTATCAAGAAATTTGGTGTTGTTTGTATCGTTATATGTTAAGTGATTTATAAATAAAAACAAGTAGAAGGAGGTTAAAAGAAACTTGGGAGCTTTTCATACAAAAAATATGTACATTTTATTAGAAAACATTCTTTATAAGTAAGTCGCAAGAAGTATTAAAATTTACCGGCGATATTTGCCGTTGTTTACAAAAAAGGAGATTAAAAATACTGAGAGTGTGTAAAAGTTGTACTTCCTATTTAAAGAGGAATTCTACCTCAGAAATAGTACAAAATAAAAACAAAAGTATATAGATCGAAACCAATCAACTCCGTTTCTTTCACAAGTCAAAGATTATCTCTTTGCTGCTCTGATTAAACCGGTACATTATGAAAAACTGCTAAGCGAGCATCCCCCGGTGTTATGCAATCGATTTGTCCAACCTCGGCTATTTACCTTGTCCGGGGCAAGCCCGGCTTTAATTAAACTCCGTACTAAGTCGCTGTGATAGCATTGCCTACATTTAATTGCACAATCTGATTGCTTGCAGTACTTGAAAAGATTCTTCATTATTATTGTATTATTATTATGTTTGAATGGACCGACTCCTGGATTATTCGGGTTCAAGATAAACATATTTCAAAATTCTCTTTGTACTACTTCTAACAGCTATGCTATCCAACCAATGTTAATGCAGTTTTTACCTGACTACGACTAAGGGGAATCGTGAATATTTTGGCAGTCGTAAATGTATGTGTGTCCATTGTAGCGCAAAATTTACTGAACCAATTTAAATGAAGAAGGTTTCAATAGAAATTTATCATATTTTTTATGTCATAGTTTTTAAACTTATTCTCGTTAAATTACTGTTATAACCAAAATTAACCAGGAAACAAATTCTTTATAAACCAATGTTGAAATGATCTGATGCAGTGAAAAAACAAGTTTATACTAATTAAAATGTATTGAAATAGACTATCTTGAAAACCGTACACACAATAAGAAAAGTGAAATAAATATCCTGTTGGAAATTACTACTCAAAGTTAATATTTCAAATTGATTGAACTAAGTAATATATATTTTAAAACAGAAGATATTTTAGATATAAATGAAATAAATTTTAATATACGAAACCAAATTGAAGTTGATACAAATAAATTCAAAGCTTTATAGTCGATCGACAGCTATCTAACCTGACTGTGTCCAAACTTAGTCCATTCATCAGGTAGACAATTAAAATACTCCAGAGCCTTTTAATTGAGTTTTGAAATTTAAAGACGTACTGTTGGATTAAGATTAAGGATCTGCCAATTGTTATTCGATAATTCTGGAAGCTGCCCATTTTCGACGGATTCCATTTTTGATCCTTGTTTATATTTTTTTTTTCATTACGTATAATATTGTTTAAGCTAACTATGAACATTAACTATATCTATATATATAGATAACTGACAAAAAAGATGATACGAGTAGATAAGTAGAAATTCGAATTCAACAGCTACAACAACCATTGTACTAGTTTACATTTTGAGATACATACATTACTACGTAAAAAATTCTTGAGAGTCAATTTACACCCATTAATGTATTAGGAGTTTCTTCCTGTTCTTAGCTCTGAATGATGTGTATTAATCATATATCTTATGTCTCATACGACAGACCAATACTAACTGTGGAAAACTTTCTAAAAACCCAACCATCACTAAATACTTTGAAGCTTTTGATATCTTAGATAAGCTATACATCGATACTTGTTTTTAACGATATCTACGCTACGAGTACGTTGAATACAATAGATAAGAAATATTTTTTCGGTCAATATATTAGAAAATACAAAATGTTTGGTTCTCAATCATTTATGTAACATCTATGGAAATGAGTGGTACATTGTACCAACATTGTACCAGCCAATTACACTTCTCTAATTTTAAGTTTACCTTGTAATGCATCTGGTGTATAATAAAGTGATCTATTATTAGTATTACATTGAAAATTTCTGTACAATGGCAAAAAACTAGCTGGTAGAAGCAATTAAGCAAATAAACAATTATTTCAACAAATAATTGGAATGAGTGAACAAAAGGAAACACAATAATTAAAAATTTCCACACCAACACTTGAGCTTAAAAGGCGTAGTACAATTGAAATTAAACAGTGACTGTTTTAAGTTGGAATCGTTAAACAAAGAGTTTGTTACAAGTTGAATATAACTTGGCACTTAACTTGAATAGTCACCGTTGATAGGGACCAGGTCACAGAGATAGCGGAAGCGAGAAGCTTTGATAGATTTGATACAAACGATAGCTGACGCAAAGTTAAAGTAATTGAAATTTTGAAGGCAAACGTTAGGTATTTTAAAACTGAGGCAGTCAGCGTTGATGTAGCTAGTGAAGAAAAAATATTGAATAATGGAATGTATATTGAACAAGTGAGTAATAATTTAATATGATAAGAGAGCTAAAATAAAATTAGAAACATCCCTTTTATTAAAAGATATCATAATCTAAATAGGTAATACTCGTAGTAAAAGTACTTCTTTGGTTGAATAAAGAATAACGGTATCTCAATAGTAAAGTTTTGGGTTTAGATAGCATTAAAGTGAAGTATGAGAACCGTCTTGCGCGAAGACTCGATGAATTCCAATCACCGGAGCAAGCTGGGTTTCGGAGCGGATATGGCACCATAGACCACATTCACACAGTACGGCAGATTATACAGAAGACCGAAGAGTATAATCAGCCCCTGTGTCTAGCATTTGTGGACTATGAGAAGGCCTTTGACTCGATAGAAATCTGGTCTGTTCTGGAGTCCCTGCAGCGTTGTCAAGTAGATTGGCGATACATACAAGTGTTGAGATGTCTCTACAAAGCCGCCACAATGTCAGTTCAAGTACAGAATCAGCATACAAGACCCGTACCATTGCATCGAGGAGTGAGACAAGGGGACGTTATATCCCCGAAATTGTTCACTAATGCAATGGAGGACTTCTTCAAGACGCTGCACTGGAAAGGACGCGGAATCAACATCAATGGCGAATACATCTCTCACTTGCGATTTGCAGACGACATTGTCATCATGGCAGAGACGCTGCAGGACCTACAACAGATGCTGAACGACTTTGCTGACTCTTCGGTACGCATCGGCCTACGGATGAACTTGGACAAGACCAAGGTCATGTTCAATGAACACGTACTACCGGAACCGGTTGCGGTACACGGTGCCGTTCTCGAAGTTGTTCAAAAATACGTGTACCTCGGGCAGACTTTGCAGTTAGGGAGAAACAACTTTGAGGACGAGGTGAACAGGAGAATCCGGCTGGGTTGGGCAGCGTTTGGGAAGCTTCGTCGAGTCTTCTCATCATCGATCCCACAGTGCCTAAAGACAAAAGTCTTCAATGAGTGCGTCCTACCCGTAATGACATACGGAGCCGAAACGTGGACACTTACGGTACGGCTGGTCCACAAGTTCAAAGTCGCTCAGCGTGCTATGGAAAGGGCTATGCTCGGCGTTTCTCTAAGGGACCGTATTAGAAATGAGGTGATCCGACAGAGAACCAAGGTCATCGACATAGCCCACAGGATTAGCAAGCTGAAGTGGCAGTGGGCTGGCCATATTTGATAACCGATAACCGCTGGGGTAAACGGGTTCTTGAGTGGAGATCGCGTCTCGGCAAACGTAGTGTAGGACGTCCACAGGCCAGGTGGAGTGATGATTTGCGCAAGACGGCTGGCAGGAGCTGGATGCGAGAAGCCGAGGATCGAACTAAGTGGCGTACTATTGAAGAGGCCTATGTCCAGCAGTGGACTGCCTCTGTCGCGCTGGCAAACAACGCGACAGAGTCCTGGCAACGCACCATAGAGCGAGCTAGTCAAGACTGGTCGAGTATACACCGCTTGTGCCGCCAACTTTCCGGGAAACCAGCTCCGATTAGGCCCTTAATGGCCGGTGACGGAACCCCACGTTACCGTGCCGAGGACCGAGCGGAGATGTTTGCCGACTTTCTGGAAGCGCAGTTCCGACCAAACCCTGCCCACAATGTGCAGCACGTAGCAGAGATCGAGAGGAAACTCGAGTTATACTTTGAGCAGCCGATAGCCCCAACCGAGGATCCCGTTATCTTCTCCCCGGGACAAATCCAGAGAATGATTCGTCGGATGCCTCTCCGTAAAGCGCCCGGTCCTGATCGGGTAACCAACGAAGCCTTGCGTCACCTACCTCCGCAATCAATCGCAACGGTGACGCGTCTTTTTAACGGCATCCTCCGCACCGGATACTTTCCCACTACATGGCGACTTGGCAGAGTCATCATGCTGCCCAAACCGGGGAAAAACATCCTCCTACCGGGAAGCTATCGCCCCATTACACTCCTCTCGACAACGTCGAAGCTGTTCGAGAAACTGCTACTGCTGCACATGACGCCACACCTTCAGCCACGCGACGAACAATTCGGATTTCGCGCCGAACACTCCACAACTCACCAGTTAGCGAGGGTACTGCACGATATTACGGTCGCACGCAATAAGCGTAACCGGGTCATTGCTGTCTTCTTAGACATGGAGAAGGCGTTCGATCGTGTCTGGCATACCGGCCTGCTGTACAAGCTGTCCACGTCTACTACTCCCCGTCGAGTAGTGAAGATTGTGGCCACCTTTATGCAAGACCGACGGTTTCAAGTGGCGGTTGAAAGCGCCCTATCCACAGAACGACCAATCTGTGCCGGTGTGCCACAGGGAAGTTGTCTGTCACCAGTGTGCTATACTTGGTACACGAATGACATCCCCGTCACCGACGGCGTGAAACTTGCGTTGTACGCAGATGACGCAGCCTATATAGCGACATCGATAAACGGTGCAAACGCTGCTGCCAAGATGCAGCACACACTAGACGCACTTCCCAGCTGGCTGAAGGACTGGAGACTGACGGTCAACGTGGCGAAGACTCAGGCGATCTCTATAGGAAGCGTTACACCGCCGCAACTGAAGCTCATGGGGCAGAATGTCGAGTGGTCCGCGACGGTGAAATACCTCGGCGTGACCATCGACCGCACCCTCTCCATGAAGCCCCACGTCAACAACGTTGTTGCACAGGTGCGTGCCGCGCGCTCTCTTCTGCGGCCTGTATTATCCTCCCGTTTGCCGCTCCGCACGAAGCTTGGCATGTACAAGGCGTACCTTCGCACCCGACTTACTTATGGTGCCCCGGCCTGGTTCGCGCTCGTTTCCGAGACGAACCGCCGCCGGCTGCGTGCACAGCAATCGCTCGCACTACGCACCGTTGTCAACGCCCCTCGTTTTGTGCGGAACAGTACAATCTCCAGGGATCTGCGCGTGGAGAACCTGGATGATTTCGTGAGACGCCTGAGCACCAATCTGTTCGTGCGTGCCGATGGATCGCAAGCCCGCCACCTGCGGGAACTCGCGCCCTATCATCGGCGACCGCCAGACAGGTATGGACTGCCACGAGACCTCGTCTTCGAAACAAGCCCTGAACCAACCCCAACACCCGACCTAGTGCTGGCTGACGGGCGCTCCTCAGGGTATATATCCCGAGGAGCTCGACCTCGCTAAGCACAGGTCACCATACTGGACCAGACCCGGGCGTTACTAGCAGGTCGCTTCGGCTCCGTTAGTTACGCTCATCTCACCGGACCAACACTCCGGGACTACGAACAGGCCCATGGGGCCCACCCTAGTGACCCACCTGTAGTTGCAGGTGGCGCTGAAAACCACTCGGACAGGCTTTAAGCCTGGAAAGGTTACCCCGAGACCCTTGAGGGTCTACGAGAAGAACCTGAATGAGTGGACTGCGATAGGCTGATGATGATGATGAGAATTAGCATATTAGTTTTGTTTTTGAAAGCAAAACAGGCACTATTCGTAGGCAGATAAATTAATTAAAAAAAGTCATGGCTTATACAAAAAAAAAATTACTAGAATAATATTAAGGTTTTGGTCTCTAGACACAAAGGAATCAGTTCAAACATTATTGTTATCACTCAAGCGCTGTTCATTTTACTATCGCCATCTAGATAATCATAGTTTCAATTCGTCAGAGTCAAATCCACAACTTTACGGCTACAGTTAAATTCGGATTTATGAGCAACTAACGCTTTTAAGACAGTTTGCAATAACATTGTTGCAATTGTCAAGTTTGATTTATACGTTTGCAAACTTAGTTTTATTGGATAATCGTTACTTTGTTTATGGGTTGCAATTTGTCGAAGAGTTTTGAATATGTTTTTGTCATAATAGATATCACTGTCATTTTGGTTTGACATAAAGAAATAAATGGTTTCGAGTTTTGTCCATATTACTAAGGAGTGTTTAAAGTGTAACATCTTTCTTCTTAACATAAAGTGATTGCGTGATAAGAGATGGAGATGGAAGTATGTCACCATGTGTCAAACACATCAAAATCCTATGGGAATTGTCACTGTCGCTTTTCACAAGTTCTAGTTTAAAAATACCTTTTGTTGGTGATTATTCAGTTCAAAGTCCATAACGAAGTGATGAGACTTTCAACATTGTTGCAATGTTTACTGTTGACCCGACTTTGTTTCTGTTTGTTCAACCAAAGTTTATTCATATAATATAAGCAGAGTTGAAACTTTGAACTCAATGATTTTTAAATCAGAATTTGGAATTTCTTGAGTTCTGTAAGCATAAGAGTATATAAGAGACGTACCAAATTTATAACCTTTTTTTGGTGTTAATGTAACAAATTGTTTATTTTGAGCTCTTAATATATTCATTATAATTAACAACACAACACAATACTTGAAATATAAAGTTTACTAGTGAAGGAAATAGCTGCATAAGTAAAAGTTTTCAAATTATACGAGAAACTATTTTCGAAACCGTCGCGATACAATTTCCTGTAAGAGGAACACCTAACGGCTAACATGTCTAAGCCATTGATCGGGAAACTTGTCAAATTTCCAACAGAGTAAACTCAACTAGTGCAAGTTTCTTATCGACAAACAAATTGCACAACAAGTCCTAATTGAAGCAATATTTTCACATAAGTCCTTTATAGAAATAAAACGAAGATTTCATTTCCAGAATTTTTGCTCTTCGGCAAATATATCGCAAATTCTAATTTCACGCATTTCCTTAGGGGCGGGGGTCGATCTACAATAAGAAAGTTGTGTAAAGAAAGAAAAGCTTCTGTTATATTTTTGCGATTGCCATGAATAGGATGCAAGGATTTGTCATCAATGGTCCACCTCAATGGGCGGCTTTAGATTTGATATCATAACAAAATGCTTTCTGCTTTCTATTTTGTTGACTACAAATATAAAAAATGATTCAACGTAAATTCGAGATGTTTCTGTTTTTAATGTTTCAAATGGAAGGTGACAAAAAGGTTTTTGAGGCAGTCACTTGATTTTTTTTGTGTCGTGATCTACGTTTTAATGGGTTTTTTCTTAAGATGAATGTAAAATGGTTCATTAGGTTAAATTATGTTTTTGCTTTGTTTGAAATTAAAGTGTAGTTCAAAAGAAAATGTCAACTCTATTTGAACGAGGTAAAGTTACGATATGCATCGACAAGTATCAGCAAATGGAAGTTCCATTAACTTCCATTTACTGACACTTTTCGATGCATTTTCACTTGACCCAGACATTACGAACGTGATGGTCTTTAGAAGCTCGTGAATTATCAGCCTACATTCATAAGTAGAATTCAAATTCAAAATCATTTATTGAATTAAGACATTAAGTGACATTTATGAACGTTAAATTGAAGCTACAGTTAAAATCATAGATCGACACAAACAGACGGCACAGTATGTACTGGATTATCAAGGTAAATGTGGTAAAAACATCAAAATCTACTGCCCGCATGTGTCAATCTATAGTTTCTAGTTTCCAAAGTGCCTTATGAGAAGAATACCGGCAAAGAAACTCATGGCCACTCTTTTTAAAAGTCTGATATTCAAGTACAATAGAGGTAGTATTACATGAATGGTAAACAGTACGCAAGCTATTGACAGTGTTATTTTTCTAGACTAATTTTAAAGAATGTCTATATGAGACGATTTTAGAAGCCAACGCAGAGATTAACATACTCGTAAATACGTTTCTTATTATCATAATATATATTTTTAACAAATTTACATTTACACCTCAAAGAAATTGTAATCACAAGTTGTATGCATTCATGGTTAAATACAAATTTCTAGAAATAGGCGTTACTTGATCGGGTCACATAAAATATTCCCTAATTCTTCTTATTATGGTTGTACCAGGTTGATTCTCTATTATTCAATTTACGAATTAAATTAACAAGATATAAGGTTGTTTTAAGTCGTAAGCGGACTTTAGCTTATCAAATATTTAGATTTTAAGTGTCTTATTTTAACTCTTTTAAATCCAAAAATCAAATGCATTCTGCGCTTTAAAAGTAATGTATTTTTATTTTTCTTATATATATATGAACCGAGCGAGTTGTGTACACGAAACAACTCGTTTGATTTTGTTATCGTTTTGTAGTACTTTCTGATTCCGTTTGATACAAGGAAAGAGTAAAATGTACGGTGATATTTTTTACGTGTTAAAAATATTACCGAGTTTGATATTCGAGGTTGTGTATAAATTATGATTTTTGCCTCGAATAGAGATTACATAATATGTATAAATAAGTTAGGTAATATTGGGACATCTAACACACAACGCCATCTAATTCCAAAGCAGAGCTTGTGTTATGGGCACAAGAAAATATAAAACCTGACATAAATACATATTATGTACTTCTTTTTTGTAAATACATACATATTATACAAACATTTGGTCTGACTCGGAAATCGAACCTGAGACCGAAAGCACAGCAGTCGCATACGCTACCACTACGCCACCGAGGCAGTAGCAGCATGGTCTTATGTACTAAAATCTGACTTACTAGGTTTATGCAAAATTCTATATCTATGCTAAATATTTTATCTTTTAGACTTTCGACTTTTACATGTACATATTACCTTCTTATTCCACTACACTACCCCGTGGTCACTGGTAAACTCAGTGTACCCGTTCGAAGAAGCGTTCGTACTTAGTCATAAAGTACCGTATCATTTTAAATAAGTTTTTTAATTTTACATTTTCTCATGTACAGTTTTACGTGGTAAGACCGATTAAACGTTTTGTTTCTAATTGATATAATTTTGAATGATTAAAATAAGTTCATATTCTGTACCAAAACCGCGTCTGTCAAGCCCAGGTGACACGGCATAATTTGGCATGTGTCTTTTTAAAGTATATTTTTCGAAGAATTTTCTTACTTGTGGTTAAATTGGTTTTATAGGTTCAGAAAGATATCAAAATAAAAGAAGAGGAGTTGGTATATTTCGAAGCAATAAAATATTTACGTCATTCATGTCTGTGAATCTGCCGGATGCAATTCCCGAAGGAATGGGCAAATGCAAAACTAAAAATATCCTGAAAGCCTTCAACCGTAAAATGTATGAAAGTTTACGAGGAGTAAGTAGATATTTACTAATCGATGGTCATACAAGGTAAGACCTAACAACTGTTTATGACGATAATGATAATAACTAACCTATTGATCTAGTAGTTACTCGTACCTATACATAATAGACTACGGGCCCGTATCGAAAATTGATGGGTCATGTGAACCACCAGGAGACTTTTTTAGAAAGATACAGGGGCATAAAACAATAACATTTAGCACTATGCTGTCACTTGGAAGCTGTCCAACTGAGTATAGGTAAAGGGGAGGGAGTAGGAACCGTCGATTTTTCTCCCTTGTCACATAATTTTTGTACGGCGTTGCGAGATAATGGATTAGAAGAGATATTGAAATTGAATGGGACCGATGCCGTACAAAAATAGTGAGCCACAAAGTTGGATTTCTTTTTGATTTCCCGGCGATTGTCTCGCTCAATTTAGTCATTTAATTTTAGACGGCATCGGTCCCATTCAAGTTCAATATCTCTTCTAATCCATTATCTCGCAACGCCGTACAAAAATTATGTGACAAGGGAGAAAAATCGACGGTTCCTACTCCCTCGCCTTTACCTATACTCAGTTGGACAGCTTCCAAGTGACAGCATAGTGCTAAATGTTATTGTTTTATGCCCCTTTATCTTTCTAAAAAAGTCTCCTGGTGGTTCACATGACCCATCAATTTTCGACACGGGCCCGTAGTCTATAAGTATAGGTACGAGTAACTACTCGATCGATCGATCGTACGAAGTATGAAGGACTAGGGGAAAGTGAATCTTTTGACAATATTATATTAAAACCAAAATGATGTCATCTCGTAAGGTTGTTAAAAATATTTTTTAATATTTATTTAAAAAGGCTTTATGTTCGTGTGATTGAGATAAACTCTCATAATGAATAGTATGTGTGGTAATAGTGTGCCAAAGATAACCAACTTAATGGTTTTCTGAAAAAAATAAGTGATGAAAAAAGTACATAAAACTAATTCACTATCTAATTGAGTAAGAATTAACGGTACTTTTGAGTAAGTATAAGATAGATGAACTAATTTATATCGTTCACAAACTGTTCATTTGTTCTTGAAGATTCTAGTTTCATTACATTTGATTGAGCGTCCCCGTCCAACTTTGTATCAGAACTTGCAATTACAATCAACTCCACTATTTTATCCTAAGTGCAGTTTTCTTGCAAGTTTACAGCAGGAAACAATTCATTCGTTGCTCGCTTAATCTAGGAGTTGAAACTGTCTGCGAAACGCAGGCGTTATTTATAAAAGTTTTGTAATAAATCGTCCCGATGGCGCCATTGCTTGGCAGTGTATGTCATATCAGAATGGTGTAGAATCAAAAAAGGTAAATTTAAATAGCAATTTTCGGTTTAGTGTTGATACCGAATATGTGAACACATAATATTTTATTAATTTTAACATTTATAGTAATTTAAAGATCTTTACAATAATTACAAAGTGTTATTAACTTTAGTTTAGTGTAGTACACTAAATAACTTAGTTTTTTAAACAAACTCTCAATTCCAACCGCGTCCCAAACAACCAGAATCTATAAATCAAGAATAAACAATACGTAATCTTATGTTGCATGTTGAAAATACTATAACATGAATAAAATGTTATTGTTAGTTCTAAGTAATTTCATTAACGAAGACTCAAACAAAAAAGTTAAAACGTAACTTGATATGCTCATTGCTCATAAGACTATTGATATAAAAAAGATGTTTGGATCAAGAAGGTAGACAAAACAAATCCAGACAAACAATAAGTAATTACATAACGCATCGTAAACCAAAAGCAGATCTTGATTTAAGAAGCTAGTTGCTTACCCTAATCAAATCAAATTGAATGAAAAAGAGACGAACAGTTTTTTTTTTAATTTATTTGTCCAAACAATACAAGGTACACGCTTTATTAAATACAAGATGCCACATGGACTTATTTGAATTTTTCCGTGCACCCGTGTCATCACCAAATCATATTTAAATCTGTTATCAAATAAAATGATGCGTACAGTGAAATTTATTCACATAAAAACGATATCCTAAAATGAGACCAAAAATCCACCCATCCCTAACAACAAAACACGGTTGTACTGGTAAAAATAGACACGCCTTTGTATCGTTCGACAGGGGAGGATTGACAGCATGCATCGACACCCGACCATTGAAATTGTGCTACTTTTTATTTTTACTTTCGAATTGAATGTACCGTATTCCGTTTCTAGTTACCATGGCAACCTATCGTGATTGTTACGAGTGGGAATTGCAACCTTTTGACTTTTTAACTAGCGCGGTGCTTTGTCGTGTGCGATACTTAAGTGGATCGTTTCACATTTATGTTCTTTCTAGCGAGTCTAGTTTGGTATGTCAAAGAATAAATAGCTATGCTGATTAATGAAACGAGTGTGTTTGTGATATTTTTTGTTGTGTTGTTCTCTTACCGTTAGATTGAAACAATTCAAGTATTTTTTCTGAGACTATAAAAGTGCTTTTAAGTGTCAGTAATTCTTCCTCTTCAATCCGTTTAACGAAAATAGATGGTCTTTAAGTACTTAAGTTCTTATAGCTTTAATAATTATTATTTTGCGTTAACACAACACTTTGTATGATTCATAAATTATTGTTCTGAGTCTTTGTAAACATTTTTGAAGTGAAAACTTCTTTAGCGGCGCTGTGTACTTTTTTGGAATGGGTAAAAATGTATAAACTCGCGTCAGGTCACGTGACCAGATCGAAAATTCGTAAGACTGATGGAGAGAGGACAGGCGGCGCAGGGCGCTTGCGCGAATGTTCGTGTGTGTATGTAATATAAATTGTCATGTTTGTGTACGATAGCGCAATATTTGAATATTGTATTCCACCACATAAATAATAGTACTTTTATACTGATAATGTAAGCAATTCGTACAAAATTATTCTCTAACCATTCCAAAATATCAAAAATGCACAACGTTAATATTCAAGTTTTCACTTCTGCCGGCACTTCCGGAGTGCAACCCGTCGATTTTTTTTTATTAATCGACACAGGTTGTATATTCCTAATGCGCGAGTTGTCTTTTGTTTAAAAAAATTAAATGTTTAAATGTAGGTTCAGCTTACAATTGACCATCAACAAATATTTGAATTCGTATAACATATCAATATTTTATGTAACAAAACACTTGCCATTGCGAAAAACTAGTTCAACATAGTTCGATTTCAAATAAATATTTTCAACATTTCCATTGTGAAATTTCAATGCAGATTGCTGAATTAGTATTTGTCGAAACGTGTTCCATAGACTCGAATGTTCCATGAATATTTTTGGAAGAGTTAGAACAAAGCAAATCGCGAAGCATATATTTTTAACAAAAAAAATTTTTTTTCATCGAAATTATTTGAAACATCAACGAAATGACATCATCATCAGCCATTGGTTTTTCGTAACTCTCCTGCTGTAATAACATTGCATTATTTAACTACATATATACGACTTCATTTAATCATCCGATTTTCTTTTTTTTTTCATTTCTTACATATCATTCTGTGTTTTAAACTTTCATGATTATAGATTTTAAGAATATGACTTAGGACGTTAACGTTATCATAATTATAACTTGGTCCGACCAAAGTTCACTGATCGTGGTCACAATACGTGACTTACTAATCTCCTCAATAGTTCCTAAATTTGTAATTTTATCTTTATCCATTACATTTTCATTTCTTATCAAAATTAACTCTTTAATATTTTATAGATTTTTATTTTCTATTTTTTTTTTATTGAACTGTGGGCAAACGAGTAGACGTATCACCTGATGGTAAGCGATTATCACTGCTCATGGACACCCGCAACACCAGAGGCGTCACAAGTGCGTTGCCGACCTTTGGGGATGGGGGAGGGGTTGGGGTATGGGCCTCCGGTATCCTCACTCACTCGATGAAACTTTTTCACACCGGTTTTCTGTGAGGCCGTGGTATCACTCCGGTCGAGCCGGCACATTCATGCCGAAGCGTAGCTCTCCCACGATGTTACTTCTGTCGTTAGTTTGCTTATTTTTTATTTATCCTATTTGTGTCATGCGATATTTATTCATTGTAATTAATTTGTTCTTTTGTTTTCATCCGATTACCATCCAGTATTTACAATTACATCTAGAAAGCTTATGCATTAGTACAAATAATATAATTAAAGTAACATTATTTAGAGTGTAATACTTGTTAGTAGTAGATAAATAATGAATACTCACAGTTCTAATATCACTTTCAGCACCATTCGCGAGGTACTGTGTTTGCTTTAAATTCGGCGCTAGCAGTTGCCTGTAAAGAAAACAAATGATAGTTAGATAGTATTATCACTGAAAAAAGCATATAATATATTAAACTAAAATCATATAGACCTCTGATGACCTTGTATATTACTTGATACTTAGCGGATAACCAAGTCATGGAGTTAACACATGAAGTAAGCCGAGAAAAACCGCATGTTCCGGCCTAGTTTTAAAAGTATCTCTTCATTAGTTACAAAATATTTGTTACGAAAGTTTGTTTGCCTGCATTATTACGATATATTTTCAATTGTTATGATTACAACCAATTAAATTCCAACGTATGAAAATACGTTTTCCTTCGTCAACTTTAACATGATGTTGAGCGAATAGTAAAATATTCTGTAAGGGCCATAGGAATGAACAAACGGTGCAGGCTGATCGCGAAAGACATAAAAGTCTCACGTACTGCATGTTGCAAAGTTTTATCGTCTCTGTTTACCCCGGACAGGAAAGTGGTGTGAGTATACACAATGTATGGTAAATAAAATGAGAAGTAATCTGAAGATAGTCTTTCGATACTGTAATATAAAATAAAAGCTAAATAATTCCATTCTCTACCATTTTATGCCAAAATGCTTATACCTTTTCAGTTTATTTTAACAATCACTTACATCAACAAAGAACTCAGAAATAATAGTGAATATTTTTCATTAAATGAAGGCAAGAAATTTACTTCCTGAAGCAATCTGCGAGATGATTTTAATCTGTGAGTGAACAGTTTTTGTTATAATTTGTTAGCGGTGGAATGTTTTGATTTTGACTTGAAGGGTAAGCGTGTTTTTGCCAGACCTTGGGTAATGGGCCTTTACTTTAGGCATAGATACACTTATACGCAGAAATATCGCTCCGTAGTTGATTTTTGGTTTGAATTTTCGAACTTTGAGCGGACTTTCAAAGGTTGCAGGCGTATTGAAGCCTGCTTCCGTTTAGTTTTTTAGTTAATGTCTATATGGTTTATTAAGTAAATGTCTTCTTTCCTACCATTTGATACATAAAAAAATTGTGTCTCCTGAAATAGTAATTTTTTTTTTTATCATGATGTGGAATTATCGATTTAATACTGGTACGAAACGTGAAGTTCTATAGAATACCTTAGTAAAAGGGCTATTCAACATCATAAAAATTTTAGTTGAACCTCACTTTTTGAACTTGTTAATTTCAGTCACACTGACTGAAATTAACAAGTTCAAAAAAAAAATTATAACCGTTTAAAAACAAGCATATGAAGTAGGTCCTCAAACAGACGTAACATAATTGTAAACAACATTAGCGAGGGTTTCCATATGTTAATGACTTTCGAACTTCCCGTAGTCATTGTGTACTTTAATTTATCCGTCAAAAACATAAGCTTTCACAGTGAGAAGTGATTTTGTATAACAATAACAAATGAAATGGGTTATATTATGTTGAGTTATTTCGGTTGTTTTATGTTAAACATTCACCCTTGGTTGAAGAGGTTTCGTTTTATTTTAAACTTATTTAATATAATCTTATCCCTAAATGCTTATAGCTTGATGATGGCTGATATTTTTCTATGTAAAGTTCAGTTGTAGTGAATGAGTTGGAGTGAATTACTCATTGTACAATGAGTAATGAAACTTTATTTTATTTTAAACGATTTATTCACATTATGGGTATCTTAATAGCCGACTAAAGCAGCAAACTATGCAGCACTTAAGGCCCACGTACGAAGGATTCAATACTCAATTACATTTTCGTGAAGAGTTAAGAGTCAGGCAGGTAGCCATAATCATAAAAGAATAAAGGAATGAAAACAGGAAAACGTATGTAATATCTACTAAATTTAAATATATAAGAGCTTACAAATATTAATTAAAAATATCTATTACTCGAACTCGAACTGGCATAATTATATAGCATGCTAACAAAAACAAAAGAAGAAAAGTTATTAACATGTACAAAAAAAACCTATCTCTTTGCTTAATTTAATGTTGAATTAGTTGTTAATGACGAAGTTAATACATATTCAGTTACTTGCCAAGGTCTATTAATGATAACTAGGGGTAAGGATGTAATTGTCCTATAATATAACTGTGACTGAGAAACAGAACTGAGACTGAACAACACTGAATGTCTGTGGGAGGTAGTATCCAAGTTTTCTTTTCAACTTCACAATATTTTATGAGTAATCCAGATAATTTGGGTGCTAACTTCAACACGGTCATGACACGCCAGTAGATGGATTTCTCTACGCCTGTCTTTAAAATATAAATGAGCACCTTCCCTTAAAAATACTATTCTAAACAACTACCGTTACGTATTTCCACAAACAAACAGATAACAAACACGCATATTGCACCAAGTACAGTCTATGAGACTGTGAGCTGTGCATCACGCTCTGATGCACATATTCCGAATGCAAACGAAACCGCTGTCCCGTGTTCGTGCGTGTTTGTTAGAGAGGTCTCGCTTGCCTGTATTGCTTTGATACTGATGATGTTTTGTATTACGTAACCGCTGCCTGCAGTCAGAATGTATTGGACCAATAAAATAAACAGAAGAGGCTACTAACGACGATGTATATCTTTCCGATATTCTGTCTGTACAAATATTTTCACCACTTACTGTAAATGTCTGCATTAGATGAGTCTATTTCTATTAAGTGGGTAACACCATATGAATAATAAAGCCATATGACAGTAAGAGACGTATCTCACTTAGGTGAATATCTAATTTCAATATACAGTTCGAAAATGCAGGTGTTAATCTCCTTGACCATAGAAAAATGTTTTTTTATATAGTTATATAAGATGTTGACTGAGTGTTATAATATCGTTTATTGAAATACTATATTTCTTCACACATCGCACAAGGACGTCTGAGTTTAAAGCAGAAAGAGTTTTTGCTATAAACAAATTAATTTTGTATTTTCATGTCCTTATCCAAGCACGCCTTATGCTAGTGTGCCATTTTATTCCATGCTGACTGCATTGGAAAAAATGTATTTAATTTGAATGCGCAGTCTAACCTCTAGCTAAGAGTGACATATTATTTTTTGTTTAAAAATAGAGCTCGTGGCATTTCTGGTTCGCTTAGCTGATCCTATTATATAGAATGATTTAAAGAAAGTACCTGGATCACCGAGCATCGCTCAATATTTTTTGTGTTGGTATTTTTTTTTTTTAAATGATCCCTATCTAAATCTATTTATTTCCCTCATAACTGCTTGCATAGTAAATTTTATGAAAATGTTAGATCTGTTACCGAGATTACAAGATTTGCTTTATATTAAAGGTATTAGATTTTATTTAACTGCCTCGGTGGCGTAGTGGTACGCGTATGCGACTGCTAAGCTTGAGGTCTCGGGTTCAAATCCTGGGTCGGACCAAATGTTTGTGGAATCTACAAATATTTGTTTCGGAGCTTGGGTGTTTCTATGTATAACATGTATGTATTTACAAAAAAAAAAGTATATATAAGTATTTATATCAGTTGTCTAGTACTCATAACACAAGCACTGCTTAGCTTGGGACTAGATGGCGTTGTGTGTTAGATGTCCGAAATATTTATTATTTATTATTATTATTATTTATTACGATAGCAATAGACATGTATTTAATTACTGCTTTTCTTTTCGACTATTAATGGGCAAAATAAGATCAAATCTTGCCGTTTTCTTTCATAAAATATATTCAGCCTTTAATACTGCACGTGCGAGGTTTACTTAGTAACTTGTAATATGAAACGTTACACGTATATTTTCGCTACTCTCTACTTAAACTAAATGATAAATTAGTTTTTCAAAATAATACTATTATCTTACTAGCATTTTCTTGACTTAATTTTTAGCTTAATTGATTCAGTTAGAAGTAGAAACAGATTGGAATTATATGTGACCATGTATTGTTAACTTCTGTCTGTTTACTCACCTGCATTCTTCACTTCAAAAGTTTGGAATGCTCTAAAAAACCATTCGATCTAAGAAACTTTGCGTTCCAGCCTAATACATGGTAAAATGATTGTTATTACATTTAGTTTCAACTGTCCCGATGTTTGTCTGTAATCAAATCTTGCAAGTTCAATTTGATCCATTTCCTATTTAGTTCTAATTACAATGCAATTATATACGATCGATATTATTATTAATCCAAAATGGCCGCCGTAACAAAATGGCGGCTTACATATTTCTGAACAACCCACCCAATATGGGTGTCAAATAAAAGGGCTTAAAGTTTTTTTTTTTATCAACAAGTAATAAATCGCTTGTTTTATCAGTATTCATCGTTTTGTTCAGTTTCTAATTTAATACGCGTCTTGTTGTGAGTCAGAATAGCTCAAATCCACACACAGTCATTGCAATAGGACTGTGTGCATTAATATGGTCCAGTGAACGCACCGAACACAAACCCTGTTATAGCCCTCGTCGTATAGTGGTCACCGCACAACAAGCTTGTAACGAGTCGACATTCTATTTAAAGTTACTTGACTTTGCGCATGATTGTGTTTATTACCAAAATATTTCTTAGTTATGAATGTCTACAAAATTGAGTTAACAGGTAAGTTAGACGCGACGCTGTAAAAGTTCTTATACCACTTAACTGAGGTGGTAGAACTTCATCAAAACTCTCGTGTGAAGATTTCAAATTTGTTAACCACAAATTGTTAACTTTTGTTTTTGAATAAAATTAAAACGATAGTGTAGAGTTTTATGATAGTTTGATAGAGGATGCCAATTTAGGGGATTTTTTATGTTATCACGAAATAATCCACAACTTGATAATATTAAGTTTATTTTCCTCATCCTCAGTAAGTGTCTATTAATTCAGTTGCCACAGAAGTCAGTATAAATCTGTGTTAAGAAAGCGATAAAGCGTACAGTTTACGAGCTGTCGTGAGTGTCGTGCACGCATCGCTGTAAACAATTTTCGACATCCTATTTTTCTTACACAGTTAAACGTAGGGGCTTCAGTATTGTGGTACAAGTTATAAAAAATCTGAGACTTCATATTTTAGAAAGAATTTCGATCATCATTGAAATATACTGTCGGTAATACGTAAATGATCACGTGGAAAAATATTTCGTTTAAAATAAACCATTACTATTTGCTTCAATTAGGCCTAATTTCAAGAAGTTTTTGAATGCCTTGATTGTTAAAATATTAACGCACAATTTAAATGTTGACAGTCTTATGGTGAAGCAGGGTATTTTGTAGAGAGAGAGGTGAATACACGGGGTTTAGCTATAAACGTATAATTACAATAGAAAAACTAAATTAAATGTATGAAAATTTTTAGAATTTAGTCTTACCGTCAATCTTTGCTTATATTATTTATTATAGTATAATTCACGTAAGAATTCCTGCTGATTATTATGAATCTGTTATTTACAATCGCTTTCGCTTATGCCTTAGTGTAACACTCATGTCATACATATTTTACATGTTTTCCCATCGCCGGAGGTTGCATAAGGTTCGGATCTGAAAATTTATACTTCAAATGAATGGTTGCATGCGATTTTAACTTCCCGATGTTAGTATTCGATTCGTGGAGAAAGTAAATATTGAAGACGATTTACTGAGTTCGCCAACATCGAATACAATTTACGTCAATAGTCTTTTTAGGGTCCCGTAGTTTACGTATCGGCACCTTTTAGTTTCGTCATGTACGTTCATCTGTCCTCGGCTTACCTTCCAAACGATTAGTTCTGGAAAGATCAGCACGACAACAAAGTGCAAAAATAAAGTCATGAAAAAAAAATTTGGTGTACCTCCCTTACACGTAAAGTGGGGATGTTTTTTTTGCATTAACGCCATTTTTATCCATCTAGTGTTAGGTTTCATTAGGGAGATCTTTTAAAATGAAAGGTTGCTATTATGAACATTAGGCATTCGTTTGCGAAATATTCAACTTTAAAACGCATTTGTTTGTTAAAATATGGCGTGGCTCTAAGACCTCTAAACGCTAATCGAATGGCAAGGAAAATCTGGAAAAATAACGATGTTAGGACATATGATGAAATTTAAAGAAAAGCTATAACGGTATGGATAACTATTTGTTAGTTTTAAGTTATAGAGACCTAACTTAGGCCGGCAACGCACTTATAACGCCTCTGGTGTTGCGGGTGTCCATAGGCGGCGGTAATCGCTTACCACCAGGCGATTTCGTCGTTTGCCCGCTATATAATAAAACAAAAAACGATGAGTTGCACTCCGGGAGTGCCAGCAGAAGTGAAAACTTGAATATTAACGTTGTGCATTTTTGATATTTTGGAATGGTTAGAGAATAATTTTGTACGAATTGCTTTCATTATCAGTATAAAAGTACTATTATTTATGTGGTGGAATACAATATTCATTTATTGCGCTGTCGTACACAAACATGACAATTTATATTACATACACACACGAACATTCGCGCAAGCGCCCTGCGCCGTCTGTCCTCTCTCCATCCGTCTTACGAATTTTCGATCAGGTCACGTGACCTGACGCGAGTTTATACATTTTTACCCATTCCAAAAAAGTACACAGCGCCGCTAAAGAAGTTTTCACTTCAAAAACAAAAATTTATCAAATGCGCTTATGTAGAAAACTTTGTACAAAAATAAAGAAATAATAAGTAAATATTAAAATAAAATGAGAAATAAAATCAAAACAAATGGTAACTAACAAAATCTATTCCATGCCTGGCCTGCAATGGTATACACATATATGTATATATATATATATATATTTAATGTATGGGGGTCAAACGAACAGACGTATCGCCTGATGGTAAGCGATTACCGCCGCCCATGGACACCCGCAACACCAGAGGCGTCACAAGTGCGTTGCCGGCCTTCAGGGCATGGGGAGGGGGACAAGGGAGGAGATGGGGTATAGGCCTCCGGTAAAACACAGCGCAAGCGCTATTTCACACTGGCTTTCTGTGAGGCCGTGGTATCACTCCGAACGAGCCATGCGTGCCGTAGCGTGGCTCTCCTACAGTTAAAAACAGTTTGAATCGGTCACGTAGTACCTTCCCAGTGACGTTGCTTAATAAGCCCTCAAAAGTCCAATTTGATACATTTTCGCGGTACGTAAAAATTGATAGTCTGCAAAAGTGAACGTAGATAATCATAAAAATGGTAACAAAGAGAAATCGTTTTTTTTGCTGGAATATAACCTTTAAGTTTTATATCTAACTAGCTGACCGACGCAACCTCGTTTGCGTCTTTTATTGCTCGTAGCGAAAAAAATTCCCCCGTATAGTGTGTCGCGGACTTTTTTGTAGATATTTATAAGATCTACGATTAATTAGAACATTTTATGGTTCTATCTTTTATAGTTTACGCAGCGTACGCAAAATAAGTAACTTTTTCTGGTTGATTTTATACACCTTGTGTCCGAAAAGCCCCAATATCTTACGCAATATCGCAATATCTTACCCTATTTTTTTCCAAAATAAAATATAGCCTATGTTACTCGTGGATAATTTAGCTTACGAATGGTGACAGAATTTTTAAAATCGGTCCAGTAGTTTTTGAGCCTATTCATTACAAACAAACAAACAAACATACAAACAAAGTCTTCCTCTTTATAATATTAGTATAGATGACTGGTTCTGGGTGTTTTTATGTTACTATTCGGCCCTTTTGGAAAACAATTGAATTGTAATAGTTAGGCGAGTAGTGTTTTTTACGTAAAAAAAAATGTCAAAACACAGATACACATAAAATAAATTAAAATATGTAAAAAACATTTTAGGCTTAATTAAAATGAATTGTATTAACTGTAAAATTTGAAAATAAACAATTATTTTTCCTGAACTTGATTAACTGTTTCAAATTAATGAACGTAATTAATCTCCTGGGTGAGCAAGGAACGTTGACTCTTGAGAGCTACGAGACCTTTACCTAAAATATCGAACGGGCGTTGTCTGGTTTGTTATCTCTGTTTGTCAAGTTCAATATTTCACAGCCAGACCACTATCTGTGTGAAGCAGTGTCTTTTACCTAAATGTGAATAGTGTTCTCAGAGAGATATGTGGAAGTTTCTTTCTGTAATATATCTGAAAGATTTTGAGACATAAGTGCGTTGTAGAATACTAAAACTTGATGTAAGGAGTTCAAAGATCAAACTTGATGATACGCACTTAATTAAGAATAGGAGAGAGGGATTTGGGCATCTATAATATCAATTAATCAATGAAAACCAACGAACTATTAACCAATAATATTTATCTATCATTGTGGTATTCTCTGGCTTCACTCTTTTCAGCTATCTTAATTCCTATTGATCTAAGCGTGATGTTAACTATCCTATCTTAGGTACGTCATCAAACACATGTTTAAGAAAAGTTGTAAAAAAGATTTTTATAGTTTTGTAGTTCATCGTGAGAAATAACGTGACAGGACAGTTATATATGATAGATATTATTCGAAGAAATGTATTCCAAATAATACCTGGTCTAAATTATATGGTAATTCAAGACTGAGTTTACCACTTAATGTGATAATTAAGATATGGAGAGTTCATATACATACCTTTTAATAAGAAAATGTTGGAATTGTGATGTGACTTACAGGTGCTATGTGCGGGCAGCAAAAACTATTTTATTACTTCGCAACGCAATGAGACTGAATATATATTAAAAGTATATGAAGCTGCATAAGGAGTTATGAGTTAGTTGTATATTTAAATAAGAAAGAAATAGCTTTATTAAAGTTTCTTAAGTAGTTATTTCTTAATAACGTAATAAAGAAATTATTCTTTGTGTTTTTTTTTTATTAAAGAAACGACTTTAAGAACTGGACCGAATTGAAATGGAATTTATTTGAAATGTACCAGCTTTCAAATATTTTAATAAAATAAAAGTATTTTAAATACATTTGTATTGCAGATAAATTATACTTAGGTGCAGAATGATAGTGAATAAATCTTAAGACCTCTAGGTCTAGTCAGTCAAATAACCGCAGTCGGGAACTTTAATAAGTTCTTTAACTTTGTTTCTATCCTTTATTTCCTCTTTTCTATCCTATCATTATTGGTATAGTTCAACAACAGATTTTATTAGCTGGACATAACCTCTTCTTATAATGGAGATCTTGTTGTTATTTTTGTATAGATTAAAATTAGTTTTCGATAATTTAAAAAAGTCAAATAAATAAATAGTTTATATACATAACGCTAATTTGCTGCGCCAATGCAGTTATTAATACTTTCCGAGTTTGATACACACTTGTTAGCCGAACTATCCGTCTGTGAGTCCACATCAATGAGAAAAAGTAGCCGTATTATATGTACCGTTGATGAGATGCGTATATTATACGTCCTGTGTGAAAGCAGGATGAAATGTTTTTTGCTTTGGAAACGCTCGCGGTTTTTTAAAGAATGATAACATGGGCTGGATACCTCCGCGACTGGGATTAACTTTTCTTATATATTTTTTAGTAGAAATGCATACACGATCTTTAAAACCAGCATCAGTATTCCACATATGAATATTTACGAATTAAAGAAACGTATTTGAAAACTCCTAGGGGACAAGTTTATGATAGACCGTAAATTTAAAAAAATATTTAAACTTTTGCTTTTTTTTAGGGCCTGATTTCAGATTGTAACCAACAAGCATGAGAGTAAACAAAAAAGAAATAAGAATGAGAAGATTACACCTGATCGAACATATAACGATTCTCTATACAAGTGTCGATCGTACGGATGCTACTGCCGCTTTCGTCTGGGGCTCTACAGCCATTCTACAGCCAAGACTTGCCACAGCGACTTTTTTTTTTTTGTTTATTGAATAGTGGGCAAACGAGCAGACGTATCACCTGATGGTAAGCGATTACCGCCGCCCATGGACACCCGCAACACCAAAGGCGTCACAAGTGCGTTGCCGACCTTTGGGGGGATGGGAAAGGGGATGGGGGGAGGGGTTGGGGTATGGGCCTCCGGTATCCTCACTCACTCGGTGAAAAACAGCGCAAACGCTATTTCACACCGATTTTCTGTGAGGCCGTGGTATCACTCCGGTCGAGCCGACCCATTCACGCCGAAGCATAGCTCTCCCACGACTGTGGCAATTCTTAGTATGGCTGTCTAAATCATGTGAAGATATGAAAAGATCCATGTGTGTGCGAGTTCATGTGTGCAAGAAATGCAGATGAGAAGAAACAAATAAATATGTAAATTAAGTTTTAGGAATAGCTTTCCTTTCCAATAAACCTGAGAAAAATCTATCATGAAGGAGATTATTTTTTTTGGATCGCCTATTCTATACAGAAACTATTTGTAGTTACGCAATAACAAAGAAGTTATCTTGTTTTGTGTTATTGCGGGTTTGTAGGTTTACAGAAACCTTGTGGCTTTAAATTTGTTTCCATTCAAATTATATACCAAACCACACCTACACTCCCCGAGTTTTTCTTTCCTTTGTGTGTAAGAAAAACAAAAGGTTTCACGTAACAGGTGGAATCTTATGTCTCGCACAAAGCATAAAGAATCAAAGGAAAGAAACAAATCAAAAGACGACAAAAATAAAATGAAAATACAGCGTAACGAAGTTTTTTTAAGATGACGGTGGGAGAAATCACGACAAATTCCCAAGTGTAAACCCAATCAGATCAACTGGAAACTTTTCGTTGCGTACCACGGAAATGGTGGAAAAAATATCTTTTGACAAAAAAAACAAAGTTTGTAAAATCTTCAAACGTGTATGGGTGAAAGTTGGCAAGACTTGGTCCGTACTTGGCACGACTTGGCGAGACTTGGCCGGGCTCGCGAGGTAATCAGTTAAGTAAACACTTAGTTAGGTGACGATTGTTGGAAATTTTTCAGTTGGGAACTTTTATTTCAGTTACTTTCGCAGGTGGCTTATTTTGTTTGCTTTATTTTGGGAATTCATTCGGTTATAATGTTATTCTTGGTTTCTTGTTTAGTATGGCTTCATTTTTTATGTTAAATTAAATGTTACTAAATTTGCATGACTGCTAGATTTTAGAACCTTAACTATAGTATATTACAAGCAAGTTCCACACCTCATGAAAGCAACAATAAGCAAAATTACATAAATAGAATGGCTCAATGAGCTCGGAAAAGATTTCAAACACCTTTTTCAAGGCCAGTGAACGCACTAGCATTGATAGCTGTCTATTCGATCAGTCAGAAATAAATAAAACTATAGTCACAATCTCACACACTGTTTCACACGGCAAACCCTTTCGCACGTAAACGCACACTCATTGACAAACTGCTTACTCAGCTCAAAAATCCCCTGGCCCTTAATAGCCGGGATATAAAGTGAGCATAAACAGTTTACCGGAGCGAAGGCGATGGCCAAATTGTTGAGGCGGTTATCTAGTTGATGGGTTGCGATATAACACTATCAAAGAGAGGCTTTAAAGTGGGGTTTATGAGCAATGAATAGTGATATTTTGGGCTGACAGTAATTTGTGTAGTTTCTAGGATGCGGTCTTAGCTATGTTACTTCAAATACTTCTCTGTAAATGGCGGAATTATGATCATCTTATTTTTAAACTCTTCTAGATGTTGTTGTAGGTTCCATTTAAATTTAAAACTGGGAATGATTCTAGTGGGTGTCTTTAAGGACACACAATAAACAACCCCTTTTGGGTATGTAACCGCTAACAAATGGGGTTTGAAAAGAAGGTAAATTGGGAAGAAATACAGAGTGAAAAAAGTAGTGGTTTGTCATGTCTCGGATTTGAAAAAGAGATTTGAGAAGAATTAGGACAAAGAACAGTTACTTTCCAACCACAATAATAAAAAAAATCGTATATTTTTTCATGTAGCATATACTTCTTGATTACTATAACATATATATTTAGTTTTTCATACTTAATGTTGTCTTCAAATTAGATTATCTAAGGTAAAAAGGTTAATTAGAATCTGTAGATTACTCCCAAAAATATAAGACTAAGAGCTCACTTATTATGACTTATAAAAGGCCTATTTAATTACCAGTTTCATCTGCTTTTTCTAAGAAACTTATTGTTTTGTATAATTTTGATATTAACTTAATTTTTGATAATACTTAGTCTTGAGTCTTATGAGCATGCTTTCAGTGTAGGTATAAATTTTTAGACAGTGGTTGCTAAGATCGACCTGTTTATGTAATTAATTGTAGGATAAATTTTATTTTGAAGTGTCATCTACAAAGACTTTTATTATAAGATGCAGTGGTAGCAGAAGGTAAGGTGGAAGAAGCAGTGGCCAGTTTAGTGATAGAGGAAAATGAGATCTTAATTTTAGTAACCCAATCAATCAATCATCCTGCTTGTAAGTTGAAAAATAGCTTAGACGGCTATTACAATTTATTACAATTGTTGCGTCATACTATTACTGAATTAGTACAATATTGAACTAAACAAGCAACGAATGAAATTATTTTTAAAGATATGATATTAGTAATAGTAATACCTCTTTTGATATCTACAATAGACATGTTTTAACACTTCTTACGAATTTAACACTGTGTATTAAATTAAACAGTCCTAACGGTTGCTGATGAAATAAAGAATAAAAATTAATGAAGGGGAATAATAAATGAAGTTAAATGATTTTACTGAAAAGAAAGACAATATTATTATATTTCTATCCACGATCCTTTTCCCCCCAATTTGGTTGAAGTCTTCACATCTACTAAACTGCACTTAATTTATAATAAAAGAAATAATAATAAACTAAAATTATTTGATAACGTGCTAAAACTTAAAAAAGATTCTTTATATGAATTATAAAAGCTCTATTTTCATCAATCTAGTGTGTTTTCAAACTCTAAATTATTTTAGTGACATGGTGACAAATATAAGTAAAAAATTAATTAAAGATTTTTCAGGAATATCGACGCGTATTCTATAAAAAAATCAATGAATCTTCATTCAACCATAAACAAACTAATTTGGTAAATAGGTTTCAAGCAAATGCAACAAATTTTGAAAACAGGGAACGCGCGTATAAAATCGTTACCGCTTATAACTTGACCACTGCGGCTGCCACGTCATCTGGCGGTTGTGCTTTAACGTCACGCTCGCGTGTGTTGCATTAACGAGACTTCTGACGTCATTCGTCAACAATGTTGGCGTGGCATAATTCATTGTTGGAGTGTTATTAGAGAAGGATTATTTTGTCCCATTACTTATGAAAAATGTTAACTGAATATCCGTGACCTTGGTTTTCTTATAAATCAAATATAAAATGAAACATTCGAAGGTATGCAATGTTTATTAGAATGGTGACTAATTTTGAAAAACTGTTTTATTTTTAGAATAATAAAGATTTTGTAGGAAGAAATGGCGATTTAAATTTTAATGGTGCTATCATGGCGTTTGTTTGTGACGTCACACCATAGACTTGTTTTGTTTGTTAGTTTTTGCAGGCTATTTCCGCACTTAGCGTCGGGCTACCCACTGTTTGTAGGCCTGTCTGCTTGCTTCTGCTAGGTGCCAGGTGCCTTAATATGTCACTCTAAGACTTGTGCCTATGGAGGACGGAGATAGTTTTTACCATAGGAAAACATATAGGGTTGACCACACACGGACTAAGTTGACGGTCATCAGCCTAAAGGCCCTCATTAACCCTTTCCTCAACTGAAGTTGCATTGATCTCATAAGTAACAGTAAATACATCATCGTTATTATAAATCCTATATTCAACGTTAACAATTACTTGAACACTATCCAAACTTACTGAGCTTACTTATGTGTTGAGAACATAAAATATCTAAATTTCCATTGCGTAAATTTTCAATAAGCTCTTGAAATATCTATCGTAAACTTTGTACTAAGTGTTAAGCTAGTTTATAAACGATAGAAATATGCATGTTCCAATACTATTAGGAAAATAACACAAGTTATGTATGTAAGTTTATATATTAGTTTATTGCTGTGAATCATCATCGTCATCATTGATGGTGGACTTAGGCCTCTCCTTAAAAAGGAGGTTTTAGCTTACTGTAAATTTAGTAAATATTTTTGATTAATTGAAAGACTAGGCTAGGTTAAGGCTAGCGGGAAAAAATATGAATATTATAAAACTTTACTAAAATAAAATCAACTACCCGCATAGCCCAGCATATTCCACTGCTAATCAAGAGGCCCTCATTCCTAGGGCGGGCCGAAAGTAGTATAAGTTTTTTTCACAAGAAATTCAGAGGTGTTTTTCGCCCGTGCTTCTGAGAGCACGTTGAGCCGTCGGTCCCGGTTGTAATGAACATCATTGACAATCGTTATTGGAAAGTCAGTACCCTCAAATACATTGATAACTAGTTAACCTTCGACTTCATTTCCCCCTCAGGCTTGCGCAAGTACTATGCCAGTTGCTCCATGGAAAAATTGATATTCAGGTAAAACCGGTTGAACTAGTAGTCGACCCCAAATAATCTAAATCCTAAATAATACGAATGCATGGAAACTGATATTGAAATAAATATTCGATTCAGGGATTTTTTCGATTAACTGTGTTAATTACGAAAATTAAAGAACTAGTTTAAGAGTAGGTCATAACTAAATAAAATATAGTATGAATAGCTGCACTGCGTGGTAGAAGTTTATGTACACTGTGCTTATTACTTTGCATTGCATTTGAGATAACAAAAAACCATTTGTATAAGAACTATACATGTATAGTTTACGAATGATAGTTTAATACTTGGATACACATTGCAGAAATTTTAATTAAAATTCACTTACTTAGCAGATAACCCTACATTACTGGGTTAGTAACAAATTAATTAAAAATATGTTTAAAAGCATCGTATAATTCTTTCTTTCCTCTTATTTCTTTAGCGTTTTATATTTTTTCTCTACAATACACATTTACCTAATAAACAGGCTACTCGACCAATTACGAAACCCTTACCGCTAGCCAAGCTTCACCGTTCTTCATAACAAGACGGAAACTTAACAAAAAGAAAATCATAATCCCTATTTTCAAGACACAATGACTATCGCAACCCGGGTTTAATATGCCCCGGATGCGAGGAGCAAAGAATATCAAGGAATATGAGCCAGGGAATACGAGGCAAGGCAACGAGGCAGGGAAACGAGGCAAGAAATATGCAGGTCGCATTATTCATCTAAAAGTTCGCGCGTCATGTGTTTCGGAAGGTTTGTGGCGGCTTTAAAGTAATTTTAATTTCGAGCTATAACATTTTTGTTTTTTGGACGAATGTTAGTATATTACGGCGTCAAGAATTATATTATCTGAGGATTTTTTCTTTTAAAATTGAGGTTAAATAAATAAAGTACGAATAGAGCAACGGTAGCTGATTGAACTATACGACTATAAGACTCATCCATTGTAATATTGTAAATTTTAAAGTGAAAGTTACTATCTAATATGGTTTCACGGCTAAGCCACTGTACCTATTTCAATGAATATAGGCATGAAAATACTTGAATGCCTGACATAATTTACTTTTTATGAAGATAACGGCATACATGCAAACGGAGCCGCGGACAAAGTCTAACTAATATAATTTGATCGAAATAACGATAAGGTCGAAAGTAATGACAGTAAATCAACTGCTAAATAAATTTATGAATTTTATGTAAAACTAAGATAAAGAAATCTTCCACAAAATTGATATTGATATGAAAATTCAAGACAAATGTTCTTTCAAAAGGCTGTCACTTTTTTTAATATAACACGCAGTGAATGGAAGGGGACGATGTTAGTGTCAGTTATGATTATATTATTGCTATAGTGTCATGGATACGAAACAAGGAAAGAAATATAATAAAAACTGTGCTCTGAAATTGTCGCCAAGAAAAGGCTTTGTTTAAAAATAGAACTACATAGTGATGTACATTCACAATTCAAATAAATATTTCAGACTTATAATACAACGCCTTCCAGTCCCAAACTAAGCAGCTTGTATTATGAGTACTAGATAACTAATATAAATACATATATACTTTTTTTGCATACAAAACACCCAAAGTTTGAAACGAATGTTTGGAAATCCAAATGTTTGGTACATTTTGGAGATTTAGGCCTACTATACCATGCAAATTATAGATATTACTAGCTGTCCCGGCAAACGTTGCTTTGCCATAAAAGGGAATATATGTTGTAGAGGTGGGTCAATAAAAATCGCGATGGAAAAATAGGGGTTGATCGTAGAGGGTTGAAAATCTAGGGTTGTTTGTATTTTCTAATGCTGCATCATAAAAAAATAGAAATTAAAAATTTTGTCAAAAAAATAAAAAAAAAATTTAGGGGTGGACTACCCCTAACATTTAGGGGGATGAAAAATAGATTACAACCGATTCTCATAGATACCGGATAATCACAAAAAAATTCATCAAAATCGGTCGAGCCGTTTCGGAGGAGTTCGATTACGCACCCCGTGACACGAGAATTTTATATATAAGAAAGATAAGAAGATAAGATAAGATTACAAGCGATGTCAATTCGACTATTAGGCAAGACATGCCCTGGATACTACATTTTTATTTATATACGAGCCTGCCAAAGTGATTCGACTCTTACTGAAGGCAAGTATGAGCAGAATCCAGGAGTAGCAGTCACCGTACTCATTGTAAATGCAGACAATGCCACAATGCATCATGGTGACCCTTACTATGGCAGACTATTGAGGTGTTTCTGCATCATTGGGCTTCCTTCGCACTCACCAAAAAATTACGACAGCACGATTGCTGTGATTTTAAGTCAGTCTTCTGTGCGAGTATCGCCCTGGTTATGCTAGTTCGTTAGTGCTTAAATCATCATGGTTCTACTACCTTACTACTGTACTGAAATTGTTCATTTGACAAAACTTATAAAAACAACACAAGTTGCAAAGCAGAAAGTAGACGTAACTCTAAAGGTTTTAGACTGTTTTTGTCGTTTGATCATCACTATTTGCATCTGTTTTTGATTTTTAATTATTATGCCATTTTAAAACATATACTCGTATTCTAATAGATTAATATTTAACAAATAGTTGAAGTGTAGAAATGTACCTGCACAAATGTAATATTTACCGCGATTTATTCCGTCCACAGAAACAATGTTCACGTACGAAATTCCACAACTAATCAATATATCTTTATTAAAATATTTGCGCCATGTACCCGCGGTAAATACAGCTTCCATAATAAATTGGGGCTCGACAAACAAGGCTTCGAACGTTTGTACAGTCTCAACATAAATTAACCTGTTTTACATCCCCTCCCGAATCTGTCACCCCTCGCTTGACAACTTAGCTAATTATTTTAGTTCGAGGTTAAGGTGTATGCAGGTAATATTGGCGACGGTCTTTGTCGCGGTTCCAAAGTTGCTGTCAAGTTGATTTCTGCTCGAACTACTAATTTGTAGTATTCAAACCTGTTAACCCGAAAGCTAATCTTGAGATATCAGGTGAATAGAAGACACTTGATTGGGAAGTTATCTACACCTTACAAAAGACGTCAACAGTAACAGTTTCGTACAATGTTGATTTTGCTGGTTATGAGAATGTCAGAGTTTCAGAGATAGGGGATATGATGATATTTCACATACTCTAGTCAAATCAGTTTGTGTTGAGCCTAGATCTATAAAAATACTCCAAAACTTTTCAGTTCGGGGAACCTCCGAACAAAAATTTGATTGGAAGAAAGAAAGCATTAGTGTTTTTCCTTATAATATGTTATTGATCATAAGACAAAGATAAAGTTCTGAAACAACACTTCAACTTCCTCATTTGTCCTGTTTCATCTTGTCCTTGAGAGAGTTCTTAGCGTTTGATATATTCTTTGTTTCTTTAACTATATAAGTAGGTCAAAATGAATATATATCTGTGCAGATGTACTAAATATTATCAAAAAAATAATAGATGTCAATATTTAGTTATTTATGGCAATCGGCAGCAATCTTCTGTAAGGGAAAACTAGAGAAGGTAAAACTTAAAACAAACACGACACCACCTGGTCAGACAAACGGTCATTGTAGACCAAAAGCCTATTTCTAAGGTTTTGATTCACTAATATCACATGTAGAGCATATGTGGAAAATAATCCATGAGTGCTAGAGAACTGCTAAAATGAGTTTGATAATATATGTTTGTTTCTTACTTATTCTCTTTAAATTGAGTGTTAAGAAGTTATTGTTACCAAAGTATTTTGTTACATTTAATTTAATAAACGAATATTTAGTTAAGCAAGATAAGCCTAAAATTTACATTTGACGAGTTTGACTCTTCAAATTTTATGAAGACTATCTTAAGTTGTAATTTAATTAATAAATAGGTATATTCTCTAATTTAACTAAGCCTATGTGCCCTCGCCTTAACTCAACAACTATTTATAGTGAATATTGGTACCTCAAAGTTAGTTTCGTGATTGGCTTTCAAATTGTTGAATGGATAAGGATATATCAGCGTGGTTATAGCACAATCTAAAATTAATTAAAACTGAACGCAGGTAGTAACAAGGTGTAAGGGTAAATGGCCTATATTAAAAAAAAAGTTTTTTATTACGTCATAACCAACATTAGAGAAGTCTGTTAAAAAAATCGTAAAAAAAACAGCAAAGAAAAATAAACAAAAATGATATATATTTAATCGTAAAATATAATAGAAAAAAACGTGTGAATTAAAAAATGCCCAACGATGGTGGCAAAAGTGTCAGTAACGCTTACTAGTCTAGTCTAGCCCATCTACCCTTTGTTATTCCCAAGATTATTTGGAGTCGGATACTAGCTCAACCGGTTTTACCAAAATATTAGTTTTTCAACAGAGCGACTGGCATCGGACCTCCGCAACCCTGAGGGTGAATTGAATTCGAAAATTGAACTTACTAGACATACATAGAAGTATTACATCACAAAGAAGTTAACAAAGACAGTTAAAGATTATTGGTATAGTAAAGTATACGATGTACATTTATGTATGTATTAGTATGTGTTAAGGTAATTCGTAATTGTAATTTTTACAATGAGTTTATTGGCAAGTAGTCAATACGAACCCACTCCTGTCTCATAAAAAAGTATTGATTGACCCTTCCAAAAACAGTCAACTGATACTTTACTGATCTTTGAATTTGCCAGTATACCAAATACTCTTTTTATTTTATTTTTGTCTGAATATATAAATATATGTACTAAAATCTAAATTGCTTTTGTGACTTCAATTGAAAATCCAATATTCCGCTTGAACAATAAAGATTTCTCAACGGCAGCGTAATTGGAACTAGACGTCTACAAAATATAATTTACATAATATTATAGTAATAGGCTATGTAATATCGCTTATATCTTAACAGCTTTTGTAGAATGTATGGGAGTAATAAAATATAACAAAATAATATTTATTTCTTTAACGGGATTTGATATGATTCTGAGTAAATTTTTTTATAATATAATAAATAAATATTCCGGACATCTAACACACTACGCCATCTAGTCCCAAGCTAAGCATAGCTTGTGTTATGGGTACTAGACAACTGATATAAATACATATATACTTTTTTTGTAAATACATACATATTATACTCGTACATAGAAAACACCAATCGCCGAAACAAATATCTGCACATCATACAAACATTTGATCCGACCCGGGAATTGAACCTGAGACCTCAACGCTTAACAGTCGCATACGAAACCACTATGCCACCGAGGCAGTCAGATAATGTGTACCTTACAAATTATAGGAAAGAAAAATGTAAGTGATTCAAGATCGAACAAACTTCTGAAGTGGACATCAAACTATTCGGTATAGTTGGGCACTAATAGAAAAAAAAAATCCAATTTATATTACAATGAGCTGTCATAAAAAATGATTTATAATGTAAAACTATACTAGATTAGATTACACAAAGTTTTACGTAAAAGTTGAAAAATAAAGAATTCTGACCCCAGTTAAATAACATCTCATATTCAGAATTTTTTACAAGAGAAACTTTCAAAAAATTTTCACAATGTTTTTTGATGCCAACAAAATGGTGTAAAAATACGAACAAGCAGTTCTAGTTCGGGTTTAATAGAAAGCCTAAATTGTTGGAAAAGTTGGATGAAATCAATTTTTACAAGCTGAAATAGCTGTACGAAGTTTGATCCTCGCCAATCTGCACTGATCTGGAATTAGCTATGGGATTATTGTAAGTGTTTAATAGACAAAGCTACCTCAGAGTGCAAATACCCTGGGACTGGTGATAATGTTTTGTTTTAGTTATTATTCTTAGTTGAGATGACCCAAATTAATTTTGTTCGCACTTTTGTAAGTTTTTACTCGTAATTTGAACACGTGAACATCAATAAAATTAATGATATAAATCGTATGAGGAACGTAAGTGATTGGAAGATCTGCTTTTTAAGAGTGTGTCTCTTTCATCAGCGTGCATCTGTAAGCGCCTATAATGGGCCTTCCATAAAATAACTACGTCTGAAAAATTTAATGAGACGAAATAATAAAAATCCACACATTGCAAATAAACTTCAAGAAAAAAGCTGCCTGACTCCATTATAAACCTGTTAACAAGAGTCTTACTTTGTTTAAATACATTTCAACAGCGAACGGCACGCTGCCAAATCCTCCAAAGACTAATTGTATTGACTTATCCAACGGATACTCTGCGCTCAACGTACGGATTTCTAATAAATTAAATTCCCCAAAAAAGTTATTTAAGTAAATAGTAACAAATATATAATACCATAATAAAGAGCATAAACAGTTTGGTTTCCGTGTTTTATGTAAAGAACAGCTTACTTTGACTTTGCTAGGGACAGTAATAATTTTTTACCATTTTAAACGCCCTTTCTTTTTTTAATATACGTTTGCTAATTAATATTTTGTGATTGTAATCTTAAAAATAAACAAAAATATTAACTCTAAGCCGATATCTTTAGCAAATTTTATCTTTTTTAAATTAATTAGTTACTTACTAGATCAAAACTACGTGTCATAAAATCTTAGTAAACAGAAAAGTGTTTCTTGAATATTTGGACTTTTACACACTACTGATAAACGAGTAAGTATTTCAAAGTAGAACTGCTCGTTGCCAAAGGCAGTATTTCTAAGTAATATTTAACTAAGAAAAAGGTTAAAGATAATGTACCGCAGAAAAAGTAATTTTATCAATTTTTCTTTTACAGTCTACACCGGTCTAAGAATGCCGCCTTGAGGCACACCTCCCCAAATGTAAATTATGAACGGTGTGGATCGATTGCTTACATTATTCAATGTAAGCTTGTTCTCTGATACTCTAGGGGCTTGGGTATAGAGGCTGACGTGTGAATTGTGGTTTAAGCCTTGTGCTGTTTTTGTACGGGTTGCTTTTGAATTTTACAGAAACATTTCAGTCGAATATCGAATGCTGAAATATACGGCAAATATTTCTTCCCTTTTTATTGTACTCCCAAAATTACGTTATACGTAAATATCTTATTAGCCAAAATGCTTCAAATGCATTACATATAGTCCACGGGCCCACGTACAAGGGATTTCAGTGATTAATAACAGGCTGAAAGTTTATACACAGCTTCGTTTTGAAGAGACACCCAACTTTTATTATTGGACCAAATTCTGATAGTGGAAGGAAAAAGCGGGATAGGGAGCGAAACACGTCGATTTGATGAGTGTCCCAAATTAAATAATAACAGTTTCTAAACATCAATACTTTGAGAAAATACGATGGAAACTGAGAAAAACTTGTGGCATAAACAAGCTGATTTTTGTTTTGGGACTCGCAAATTATATATTTTTTATAAAAAATGCATCGGCATACAAATTTGTTGGTAATTTTTTTAAGACATACACTCGAAAGTTGTCAAGATTATGTTAATCTTTTTTTGATTAATAACCGTATGCCACGAAAAAATTATGTTTATTTACTTAATTCTTAATCTAAATATAATAGTGACCTACAAAACAAATGGATTTTTTTTAGTTAACCTACAAAAACAAAAAATCGAATCATTTTATATGTGCTCCGTACTTATGTCTTGTAACCACTGGTTTCATTTGTAATATATTAAACTAATGTTAAAAAATGAAAGCTTGTATTTTCAGTGTATTAACAGAACTTTAAAAATAATGCAATGTGCAAACAGTGCATGAAAATAATTAAACTTATAAATAATTTATGATAAATATTAAAAAATCAATAAATCCTCATCAGATTCGTCACTCGATGAGTCTTCACTATGTGTGATGTTATCGTCATCTTCAGAACTATCGGTATCATACTGTTCAGATTCTGTAATTTTTTTTTTTTTTATGAGTTTTATTTTCGGATGAAAACGTTCGTCCTTACGTGAAGAATTGCACAAGAAACACTCCATGATGACGATCACTTAACAGCTTCGAAAAGAGAGCTCGACTAAACCCATTTGGTAAAATAGTCGTTAGAGCTGATGCTTAAAGGAAGTTGGGCGGGGATAGTGGGTCTTACGATTTTATACCTGAGACAAAATCACACAGTTCAGCATATTATTATTTTTGATATTGATATTGAACTAAATTGAAATGTAATAAATGTTTTTTATAAGGTACTGCAAAAAGATTATACTGAAAAAATTATCGCTACAAACATGTAAGTATTATTTGTATTTTAGGTAAATATTTTTAATTTGTTAATATAATAACTTAAAGATATTACTTTTAATTCGATTATAAATTATAGATTCAAATTATAAAGAAATTAAAAAACTTTAATTTATATTAATTTTAAAGTACCTACACGACTTATAAATATGCATTTTTCGAAATTAGAACTAATTTTTTTTATAGACGTTAACTGATTTTACGATTTGTTTTGCAATACAATGATTTTCCCTTACTTGACTATCACTTAAAAATTGTTGTTAACTGAATAATAAAATAAATAAGTAGTTCAATAGCTCAATCACTCGTTACAAGAAATTTCAACAAATTTTCATGCAATTCCCTTGTTTTTATTGCTGTAATTGTTTGTATAATTAAGTAATTTAAAAAAATAATATTCATTTTCATTAAATAAGCTGTAATATTGTATACGAATTTTCCATTTTAGCAATTTCAAACAAAAGCTGGCAAAAATTATGTACAGGACTTCGACATGATATGTTTTCAAGATTTAATTTGTTTGAAATTTCGAAAAGTTCACTTGTAATTAATCGCTTCCATTTTTTTTGTATGCCAATAGTTTCATGGTGTTATACGTTTGATTCTTAACAGAAAAAAATAAAAAAGAAGTTGTTATTAATGAAAAAAAGATTAACATAATCTTGACAACTTTCGAGTGTAGGTCTCAAAAAAATTACCAACAAATTTGTATGCCGATGCATTTTTTATAAAAAATATATAATTTGCGAGCCCCAAAACAAAAATCAGCTTGTTGTTAATACATTTTTTCAAGTCACCATTTTGACATGTTAGAGCTGGGGGTCACTCGGAAGGTGCCATTCAATTTGTATGCCACAAGTTTTTCTCAGTTTTCCATCGTATTTTCTCAAAGTATTGATGATTACAAACTGTTATTATTTAATTTGGGACACTCATCAAATCGACGTGTTTCGCTCCCTATCCCGCTTTTTCCTTCCACTATCAGAATTTGGTCCAATAATAAAAGTTGAGTGTCTCGTCAAAACGAAGCTGTGTATAAACTTTCAGCCTGTTATTAATCACTGAAATCCCTTGTACGTGGGCCCGTGGACTAATATACATACATTCACAAATAAATAAAATTAGGGTGTCTGTTTGTAATATTTAAATAACCAATTTTTATTAAATACATATGTATAATAAAATATTATTTAATAAAATAATAATGGGACGATTTTGACGGGACTTTCAGTAGCAGATAGCTCGTGATGTAAGGAGTAACATAGGCTACTTTTTAGACTAGTTTTGTCTCATATCGTACAAAGTATTTGTAAAAATCTGTTTACAGAATTCAATGACTGACTTTGAATGTATGTATTATGATGAAATTTATCACTTTTAACTAGTATATATGTATTTAGAATTGATTTTATTCAAACCCCTTAAAAAAGGCGTTATTGAAGCAGAAATTTAAATTAACTTAACTTTTAAAAATTGTTCATAAGCAAGAGGTAAATTTAAATTTATCCTCATTAGAAAATCACAGCCTAAAAATCCTAAAAGAATTTACACGCTCAAAATTAAACCAAGTTGTTATATTGCCTAAAATCATCCATGAATACACAATAATCTTTTCACTATTAAAACTCCGATAACTAACAAAAAATCTCAAAACCAGTAATGATGTTTTTAGTATTAATTATCCAAAATCTTGTAAAATTTTCATAAAAAAAGCAATTTCTGACGTATCTTTAAATAATAAGGTGACCTAATTTAAATAATTAAGTAAAGTCTGAGTCGAGTGGCATGAACAACGGTAATACTGGGTTAACGAAGCAGAACAAAAAAGACCCAACAAGAAAGTCTGGCGGCACGTGCTAAAACTTGAAAAGCAAATTGAGAATAATAACCCTAGAACGGAAAAGAAATATTTATAATACTTATTTAAAATGGTTTGAGTTCATTTATTAGAAAATAATACACACCTGAATTTAATATTACTTTGAATAGACCAATTATATTTTTTTAGAGTTTATTTTTTTTAAAGTCGTTGAAAGAAAAATTCAAGCGAAGTAGCCTTACAATTTGACCTTTCACACATACTCAGAATTTTTCCAATCCATGAACAGAAATATATATCTGAATTATTGGAAATAATATTTCAGATTTTACCGTACATGTGTAATATTCACTACTTGACTCATATTCCACGAAATACTCATTTACTTTCGTATTGCTTTTATTCTTGGTTTTCTTTAGAATATGATATTTACCAGGTAGTCACGATACATGTGGTAGATAAATAAACCATAGTAAATAATATATGGTGTCTACATATTGTAATTGAATGCATCATAATGAAATTATTTTATATGTTTACAAACATCCAAATTATTATTTTAACACAATGTCACTTAGATCAAATATGCTATAAAACACACTCCCTGAAATAATCACTTTAATATATAGTACTCAATGAGTTTAATTTAAGTACTGCATGTATTTAATATTTTATGACTATGGTAGACCCAATTAGTGTAAATTATATAGTAAGAGAGTTCCAAAAATGAGGTGGAAGGTGAAAATGAGGAACTCTTGCGTGGTCAATATACTCATTGCGAATGTAGACATGACCCACACTATGACCTATTGTGTTGGTAATAATAATATTAGTCTTTTTTTAAATTTACATTAATGATCTCATAACAGATTATATGTTAAAGAATTTATGCCTTAATAAAGAAACGGCGGTTAGTGGTGATTAGTAAGAGACAAAATATCTGTGTCTATTTTAGTTACTTATTATATGAATTATGATTTACTTAATAGTTTACTAACATCATAACATATATATTTTATAAAATGTCATGTTCTCAATTTATAATCATAACTCTCAAACTACAAAGATATTGTAGTAGTAGTTAGTAATAACGTTGGAACATGGAGTTCACCGAAACGTTTGTCCAAACCACGGCCGAATCTAATTTGTGTTGCTAATCCATCTGTGACGTGAACGCCAATACATAGGGCTTAATGAAATTCTATATTTAGAATGATGGGGAGTTTCCGGTTAGTAATGTGTTTTGAACAATTTCATTCCCATCTTTTGAGTATATATGAGTGAAAGTTCATGTCATCGCGACTTAGTAAAATCATAGGTGTACTAACTAGCAATTTTCTGAGTCTTGTAGTCATAATTCCGTACCAAGACTTGTGTTACCCCTTATGTCAGCCTCTTTCGTCTATATATTTTCTCAATTTAGCTTTGTTCTTACTGTGTCTGGAAATGGTAACGTTTCCAAGAAAAATTTGCGTCATATGATATTAATAAGTAATTAAATCGTAAATTTGAAAAAAAAAATACAAGTAATTTATTTACAGAAAATAAACTTGTAAGGATAAAGAATTCAGACAAACAAATAAATACGATTTAGCTCCTATTAATAAGACAAGGACTATAAGGGATGAGAAAATTTAACACTGATATAACATATTATATTGAAATCATAAATAAGATACTATATACAGAAAATACTGGTCTGCTATGCATAAATATGAAATTCATATTTTGTTTAACAAAATCGAAATTGAATAGGACTGTATTCAATTTAGATTTTCTACTATACTAAAATCTATCACTATAAAATACAGTATAACACTTCAACTTATATCTTGTTTAGTCCTAAGCGACTAAAGCCAACCACAAGCCTCGGCGTAAAATCGGTCACAACCTCAAAATTAAATTTCGCACAATCAAGCTGTGAGCGACAACAGGCCGTGGTTGGTGCAAATTTCAACCGGGTTAAGGAGTAAACTAGTTCAGGTTTAAACTTGTTTTACAACACTGAACTATACAAACTCATAATATGGTTGCAGAATATTTAATCAAGTACTAATTTAACATGTACTACATGTGTTTTTTTCAATACATGCAATTATTGATTCATATTACTAATTTTAAAACTGTCGTGTCTTGGAATGGAGGCCGCGTCTTGGCAAACGTAGTGTGGGACGCCCTCTGGCCAGATGGCGGGACGACTTACGTAGGAGGGCTGGTAGTGACTGGATGCAAAAAGCAACAGACTGGGCTCTGTGGTGTTCCTTGGGAGAAGTTTATGTCCAGCAGTGGAATGCAATGGGCTGATGATGATTACTAATTGATGTTTGAACCTATGAGTTGCTGCAAATCATTCAAAAGACAGATGGTTATATATTGGTTTGTTTGTTTAATATGAAAACTTTTTAGGTTTGTATAAAATTATTTTAGTCATAACAGAAAATGCTTAGGTGAGCTTGTACCATATTTTTTTTGCTCTGTAATTTGTCCGGTTATAACTAAATTAATTCTATATTAAACTACAGTTACTGATTTTATACGCAAATGAAATGCTCAAGGTGTTTGCTACAAATTCCTAGGCACGTATGGATAAAAGTGTAAAACATCAATTATTTTGAAATAAAGATTTGTGCAATGACCAATGCTATAGATTGAAAGACCGAAATTCTTATATATATATATATATTGATTGAAAGACCGAAATTCTTATATATATATATATATATATATATATCTAAAATAAATTAGTAAAGCGAAATAATTTTACTAGAAATAATTTCACTACTGATGTTACAATTACTAATAAATATCACGGTTTTGACAATAAACCTGCGACATATATAATTTTAATAGTCATTATATTATTGAATATAAGTAAATGTGCATATATTAAAAAAACATTCACTACCAGCTTACAGTGGGTTGTACAAAGCTTGAAAAGTTTATTTAAAAGTTAGTATTTATTCACAAACTATGGAGCAGCATCTCGAGTCTTTATAAATATTTCTCACAAATATTTTAATATCTAAGTAAGTAGCGGTATAATAAATAAACCTTTTGCATAAAACCTTGCAAAGTGGATGCTACAGCGGATCTTGGCACTAAAGAGGGATAATTCTAAGAAAACTTGGTTTTGCTCACAAAATGCGGAAATACTGTATTAAAGCGTTCGCAAAGTGTTTTCTGAACATAATTTTATATGGATGAGTTGGTTGAGTTATTTTAGTTTAGCTTTATGTAAACCATTTTTAATTTACGTAAGTAGTAAACTAAATTAAAACGTTTTTTGCATAGAGCTGTAAGCCTTTGTGGATGGATTTGTCTTCTTATAATGATGTTAGGAATATATTCTAAAATTGTTCCCGTCTCTGTAATATATTTTTGTATATTTACGTGTTTTATTGAGTCAGTTTTCAAATCTTTATTTATTTAATGAGGACTTAGTTACGAAGTGTTTTTGCCGCCTTAAGTATCTTTTTACGAGTGTTAATTTTGTGTTGTAGTACCCACAGTAAATAGTAAGAAAATATTTAACCGATCTTTGGCTTAGATTTGTGTCTTTTGTTAGTATAACGAAGGACAAAGCTAGGAATGAAGCTATATAAGAAAACCAAGCCGTCTTTTTAACGTATGTGTAATAAAAGTGACGACTGAAGTTGACAGGTATTGAGAGTAAAAAATTATGTAAATTGATACAAGACAAACGAATGAGATTAATTTCATAAATTACATTAGGTTTCAAGAAGATTTTGGGACAAATTCTCTTAAAATATACTAACTCATCATAAATAACTTCAATTTTCAAAATTTACTCAAAAGAAAATATAAATATATCACAGAATATATTTCACCTAGTAACCCATGCGTTCGTAATGAATATGGGTTTGATGGACAGACAGATGATAGACAGAACAATGAAATGGTCCTATAAAAATTTCTTTGTTAGCTGCAAAGAATATTGAACCCCTCAAGTATGTCATAAAAATAAACGAAAACACCGTGCAATATACCGCAAAAACCTTTATAAAAATAAGGTTATAAACTAATAAATGAACCGTAAATTACTTTATCTCATAAAACAATTTCAAACAATTTAAAACAGACCTGTAAAAGTACCTTAACAATAATACAACTTATTAATTCAATTATTCTACGTAATTTCTATTAGAATTTCAACGCACTGACCTCAAACATGGGCAAACCACATGTTTCTCTCTTTCTCGCACATATACGATTGATCATATATACCGTCTCTTTTCCATGAACGGATAAAAGTTGATCAAAACTTTTAATTGCCTATTCTGATTTTATTTGCAACGCTACTTTACAACATTGTTATGTTGACTGTTGTAATACGTTGTTGATTTTGTAATATTAATGTTGTTTGATTATGTATATTTTAGGTTAGATTTGTTTAAAATTGTACATGTGGTTTGTAGCGAAATTTGTGTGATGTGGATTCAAATAAAGAAGAACTTTTTGTTTTGTATCCCATTATATAATTTGGTATATTTAAAGTTATGAATTTTAACAAAGTATTTTTAGTGGTTTTGAATCATTTAGTTACGAAAATGATACTTATATTATTAGCAAAACTTAGTGCAAGAAATAAAATACATTTTTCATTTCTATTTCTCTTAAAATACATGAATTCCATTACTAGTAAAATCTAAGATAACTATTACGAAAAGAGTGCAGTTGTAAATTGTAACGACTCATATCGCACAGATCGGTTCTATCTTGTTCCCTTTCTCTTGTCATATAGTAAGTTATATGTTCTTTCTAATCACTGTTCACTTATTGAACAAAAATTTAACCGTTTTATACTACGGCATTTGATACTGTAAAGTTAAAAAATAATAGAAATCTCTATTGCCCTAATGTAAAGATGTCTATAAAAATAGATAGTATCATTGTCTTAACATTGAATCAAGCGATTACTCTCTCAAAAATGTGCAAAAAGGAAATTAATGGACATATTTACATTGAAGAGCAGTTGAGGGTACATGTGGTGTGCTTTAGGGTGTTTTATGGGTCCACCTTTTTGAGATGAATGGGAGTTGCGATATTTTTGACAGTATTGTAAATTATTTTTATGTTCGTGTTAGATGAGTTGTGAGGGTTGTAGATTACTTTGCTTTTGTTTTGGATAAAGCGCAATAACGACTCTGATTTTATAATGTTTCAAACAAGGCACGGTAATCACTCACAGCCACTCTCGAGGGAATATATTTTGTAATGTAACGGAGCTTTGGAAAGAAAGCGAATTGCGAGCATGTACTTCATCCTATTTTTAGATTAAATTGCTTATATTATGAGCATAAGGCGAGTGAGTCATGGTTTGAATAAGCTGATTATGTTTTTATATTAACCTGCATATACCTAGACAATATTTCTTATAAGAATCTTTTCCTCTCTTAGTCATCTGTAGTTTAACATTGAATGGCAGTCAGGTTAAGTTGTATTTTTAACACTGTAATGGCTATTACCAGGCTTCAGCATAGTGCACGTCTGTAATCTGTTCTTACGTCCTTTGTAATATTAAACAGTTCTCACCTTGAGTGCTCTTTCTTTATTATTTTAACTATCTCTATAAATCTTCTTTGGCCTCGAAAAGATAACTTTTTTAAATGATAAAGTGTCAATAAAGATTGTCCATTTTTAAAATCCTAGCCAATCAAGTTGGTCGCCCTGACTAAAACTATTTTTAGTATCTTTCACAAACCATGCTTATTATAAATTCTTTAAGCATGGTATTATTTTTAATCTTTTTTCACAAGTACTACCCTTTTTTGGGGTAAATATTGTGAGCCATAACAAAATATTTTTTTTTGGGTACCTTTATTTTTATGTACTTAAATTAATATTTATTTAATCCAATCAAGTAGCATGTTGGCTGACATGTAATTTGCGTAATGACCAGTCGTATACGATACAAATTATTATCATGTTTTATAAGTTAATTACCGGCAGTAACATGAAATACGTTCAACTTAAATATGTATCGGGTACAAATTTATGATAATGGGCCCTTATTACGAGAACCATCGGTGTATAGACTGTATCGAAATGGTAATATTTCGCAAGCTTTATTGAATTTTTATTCAATTTGGGGCGTGGTATGTTCGATATTATCGTTCGTGGATACTCTTGAATTTTGATAGCCATATAATTAATGGCATGTAAAATTAAATGCATATTCGACATATTTACGATAATTTTATTTATATCGATGAATTGTAATACTTGCATTATAATAATATATCAAATCAGACAATATACTCATGGCTTACTGTTATAACAATAATTAAAATAAAATACATTATAAATATATTATGAATATGCAAAATGATTTTTTTAAATATGAGGTTAGATGGAATAGGATAAATATTGTGTCGTCTAGAAAAATATTAAAAATGCAACTAAGCTATTCAAATATTATAAAATAAATTTAGAAAAATACGGTCCGTAAACGAGAGGCTTATTCTAGAAAGTTAAGAGAAAAATGTTATACAATAAAAAAAAAACACCATTTTCCTTATAAGGGGCAAACGAGCAGACATATCGCCTGATGGTAAGCGATTACGCACTTGCAACACCAGAGGCGTTGTGCGACAATGTGCACACAAGTTACCGGCCCTTTAGGAAGGAGTACGCTCTTTTCTTGAAGGTTTGTTTTATTTAAGTTTATTATTTCATACACAAGTTACCTAATTAGAGTCACAAACCTTGTATTATGATTTTTGAAAACCAGCGAAATAGTCTACTATCAAAAGAGTGAAATTCTAATAAGTAATTTTCAATGGTGCCATTATGCCAGATGCTCGACGTACTTCTACGAAATACTCTATGACTATTTGCTTAGAAGATAACTATTGACTAATACATATCAATTGGCAAAAAGCCTATACAATACTCACACACGGTCATCTGACTCTAAACAAGATAGAGCCTGTACTTTTTTAAAATAGAGTAGGTGGCAAACGAGCAGTATCGCCTGATGGTTAGCGAGTACCATCGATGGACACCCGCAACACCAGGGGCATGAGAGGTGCGTTGCCGGCCTTTTGGGGATGGGGAGAGGGACTGGGGAGGGGTTGGGATATGGGCCTTCGATATCCTCACTCACTCGGTGAAACACAGTACAAGAGCTATTTCACATCGGTTTTCTGTGAGGCCGTGGTACTCGTATCACTCGAGCCGGCCCATGCATGCCGAAGCGTGGCTAAACTTCTAAAGAATTAGATATACTTAGATATCAAAGACAAGTTATGCCTGGGAAAGTATAGCCTTAACCCTGTCCTAGGAGGAGACCCGAGCTTAGCTGTGGTGCATTATGGGTTATGGGTTGTTGATGATCATACCTAACATTAAAATATTTATGTGATGTATGTAATGACGGTAGTAGTAATTATTTTAATATTACGCTACCGTCAACTTTGTCTTCTGCATTATACTATCAACAGTACGCTGGTGTTTCATTTCGCTACCTAACTAGAACCCTAAAAGGCTACCTAAAGGCTTAGACTTAACAATTTATAAGATATATTTTTTAAGATATTTGGACCACTGATATACTAAGTGGAGCTTGTACAATGAAAGTTAGATTTACTAATAGAATACTTTATTTTTTTGTTAATAAATACATGTTGTACATAGAGAATACCTATACTTTGAAATATTTTTTTGCAGATCATCCCAACATTTAGTCCAACCCGGGAATCGTACCCAAGATCTCGGCATAGCAATCGCATACGCTACCACTGCGTCACTAAGGAAGTAAAAATCTGCATTTTCTGTTTGTCAAGAGTACTTTGTCATGACTCGGGTTGGTGACAAAATGATCTTCGTTTCCCCATTTATCGTAACTAACCTATTATAAGATAATGATCAGCCATTTAAAACAAAATCTATCGTAAATTATCTGTTACCAGATTCTGTTAATTAATGTCAGAATACAGATGAAATAAAAAAAAATTAAAAACCACTTGGTAATCATGACATAATAAATTCGAATAATATTCATAGTGAATAATGGCAGCGCAGAGAATGTAAAATAAATATCAATCATTAATATGTTATTAATAAAATGATTTATTGCAATGATACAGAGGGTAGTGATCGAAGCCAGCGACGGATTTCGAAAAGCAGAATACATATTTGAGAATAACGAAGACAGACTATGTAGAATATTGGATTTCAAAGCACCTTTATTATGATAAGATCGTTTAATCTAGGGATTTTGGAGAGTAATCACACGACGTAAAATGCAATACAAGATCAAATGCGTAGTCGGTTATACCTTCAACGGACAAAGGCTCCTAAATATATACACATATGTGTATTTTTATAACTATTCTTCTTGGGAGAAGAAATCACTGCATGATTTATAGGCATAACGGAAATCGAAGTAAAGCCAAACTTACGTTGGTTTTTGTTATGTGAGTGAATTGAGCTCCGCCCAAAATTAGGGGAAAAAGATTTTTAGCTTCGATAGCTCAGTTACAGTAGCCCAAACCCAGGGTGGGTTTGGGCTACTGTAACTTGAGGGTGAAGGACTCAAAATATGGCAACTCACTTGTGACTTTTGAATTGCTGGTGCCTATGAGTGGCGTAGCCTATTACCAAAATGCGACCCGTTCACCATGCTACATTGTTGCCTTGTCTGCATTCACAATGAGTATAGTTTTCACAAATCTTGGATTATCTTTTTTATTCATGCCGTGTATCAGGCAGAGTAGAGTCACTTTAATCAACATACTCATCAACAGGCATTAATGTCCCACTGCTAGGCTCGGGTCTCCTCTCAGGAGAGGGTTAAGGCCACACGTCCCCACGCTGGCTGAGTCCCTTTGGTGGGCTTGTATTATATATATAAAGAAAGAACCTATCAATCAATCTAACTGTTTGAACTTCATTATGGTCATCACACAGAATGATTTTAATATACTCCATAAAAACCTATACACTCAATTTTATATGATGATATTTATTGGATCCAGTTGTTCATTCGTTCAATTATCGAATGATAATTACAAACTACATCGAAAATATATTACATTCATATCGCCACGAATGGAACACCCGACATACATTAAATTAAGTACATTTCTGATGGGGCGATGGACTTTTGTATTGGTTTTATTCTATTTATATCTCTGCATGGTCTGTTTAATTTATTAGCCTATATTAATTATTTTTTGCTTTCAATGATTTCATGGTTGTATATTTATATTGTATATATTTGTCATCCTACTTACGTGGCAAGTCTATTGTCATCTAATTAATTGGGTGGTTTAGTCGTTTGATATGACTGGCTAACCCTTTGGGGATGAACAAGTGAATGTTCATCCCCAAAGAATATTGGATTTCAAAGCACCTTCATATAAAGTATGAGGCTAGTATGAGGTAAGTATATAAAGTAAAAAGCTTACGAAGTAGCTTTGCGAATTTAAGTAAAAAATTAGAAATGGTATACTCGTATCGGCACGAAATATGAAGTTAACTGTACAAATTCATATTTAGGATCTTTCTGGAGGTTTTGAGTGTTTCCATGGCCCAAAGGTCTTTCCTAATGAGCTTGATTAATATCGAATAGGTAAGATGATGGTCAGGGCGCGTATACCGTCTGTATGGACAGGCTGATTAAAAATTATGGTCCTTTCTTCAAAAGCCCAACTCAGACCCTATACGATACTCGCATAGTTTTATTTAATCAATGTACACGGACTTAAAATAAAGGCACCTCTGTTTGTTTCGCCATTTCTTCCCAAAGCAAGTCTTATAAAATACCAGCGCCTTATAGTTGTAAAATCCGACGTGTAAAAATATAATAAAAGATTTACTTACGAAATAAATGTCTTTATTGTCATTGGCAAAAAAATACTTCTGACATTCTCCAAAATATAGAAGTAACTAACATCGAAGTCTACAGACTAAATAATAAGTTGTTATTCGATAGTTACATTAAAACTCGACTAACTATAGCGAGAAGTTTTGCTCAAGTGTGATTTTTTAAGTAGATCTGCTATGTTTATGGTATTATAGGGCTTTGTTAAAGCCTAGTTGTATTAAGCCATACTTCGCTGTGACCCATTCTAGTCGTATTGATGGGAAATATCCCCATTTATACTATTTTTCTTGTTCCCATGACAGTGATGTGAAAAAATGATAAAAACTATCGTCGAAATGTATTTAGTGTCAAAAAAACTCAATTAATAATATAATAGATTAACGCAAATAGAATTATTTAACGAAAAATGGTCTCTGAAACGTCAATATTGTTTTAAGTTACGAAATATTGAGTGACAGGTGTTAGTAGGTCAAGCGGTTTCATGTAATATTTTATTTACATAGATATTCCATTTCGATTCGGGGACAAAAGAGTTATACTCGTACACGAACGAACTAACGGCACATATCATGAAACACAAAGGAACCATAACTAAATACATCACCATCGATCTGTGAGGTTCTATTGCATATTAATTATGTACTATTGGTATATAAACATCACAGTCTTCAACCAGTGCGTCCTCTCTGCAATGACGTACGGTGCCGAGACGTAGACACTGACTGTAGGACTAATCCATAAGCTTAAAGTCGATCAACGTACCATGGAGAGAGCTATGCTTGGAGTCTCACTGAAGGACAAAATTCGCAACGAAAAAATTCGTCAGGCAACCGAAGTGACCGACATAACTATAAGTAGCAATGTGTTGGTCACATATGACGCAGAACTGAGAACCGCTAGAGTAAGCGCGTTCTGGAGTGGAGACTGCGTCTTGGCAAACTTAGTGTGGGACGACCTCTGGCCAAACGGGACGGGTCTGGTGGGACGACTTGCATAGAAGGGCTGGCAGCGACTGAATACAAAAGCAACAGAACGGGCTCTGTGTTGTTCCTTGGGGAGAGGCCTTTATCCAGTAGTGGACTGCAACGGGCTGATGAAGACGATTGTTTTAGTCAACAATATCTGAACCTTATCGTTTGCCATTTTTCTCTATTACTTGACGGATATTAGCATATCCTCTTCCTTCAAGCTATCCTTCTCATGCAGTCATTGATAGTTTTCCTTTTTAACCCAGTTGTTTGTCTGACCCAATCTTCTTTGTGAATACAAGTAACGTATCTAACTACGTACTCGGTTCGAAATACAACATAGAATGTGTGGCTACATCCACATACATATAACACAACAGTAAACTACTACAGCGCCACCTACCGAAGATACACTACACTACGAAGTAACTTATCTTAGATTATCATATGTACAACATCCAAACATCAACTGTTGGGTTGTGGTCCGCCAGGCATGATCACCTCGCCTGGTCGGAGGATCCTCTCTTTGTGTTCGTGGAACATGTCACTCGTTACACCACAAATGTTAATGCAGTTCTTATGATAACTAACAGCCTATTCACACTAAAGATGTACGTTTCTCTATAATTTTTAATATCTTAATAAGAAAGTGAGCTAACTATACTCAGCCGCCCTGACAATAGGTGAACGTTGTTATATGAAATTTATAGCTAGTTATATCATAAAACGATTCAATTTCTTTTTATGACAGTTTATTAACGTAACCCTCTTATAATCAAAATAATAAACAGTTTTGTCTTCACACTGTCAAAAAAGGATACACCGTAATTCATCTGTATCCCTAGAGAAGTGTACCTTGGGTGGCTATTTATACACCAGGCCTACCTTCCCGTAAAGGGTACTTAGGGCAAGGAGTGGGGGGAAGGGAAGGGCACTCACTCAAGTTCCGGAAATAATAAATAAAAGCACCGTAAAACTGCTTATTGTGTATTTTTCGGAACTTGGTCATTTAATTCCGAATGTCTTTTGTGTTACCATTTCTAAGAAGCTGAACTAGGGACTTAGTAGGGTTATTTTGGAAGTTATTTAATTTTGTGAAGGAAAAGAGCTTGTTATAATTGCCAATTTTGAAATAATACTTTTATCTGTGTTGTACTTGTCGTTTTTGTATTACGCAATATTCTCTTGCTATTATATATATATATATATATTATTCTATTTTCAGCTTTTTAATAATGTTCAGATTCTGTGGAGTTTACAATTAGTAATGGTAAGGAAAGAAGAAAAAGTTGTAGCTTGAAAAGGCACAAAAAGGTTTACTTTTGATGATAAATATTTCATTTTTTACTTTTTACATTAAATGTAACAATAAAAGGAATATAACGAAATAATTTATTATAATAAGTATAAATATTAACACCTGCATTTCAGATACTTTATACGCCTTAGAGTATCTGAAACACAATTTATTCTCACAATGAAACATTATGTCAAATGTATCCTGCACCTGTTCGACATAACAATTCAACTTCAAAAAGAAATAAAAACATAAAATAACTTGACGAAATCACATGCATTCGGGGCAGTATTTGTCTCTTTTCTGCTAATCCACAAAACCCAAGATGGAAAAAGATAGTACTCTGGTACGGATAATAAAGCATTTTCGCGTGTCTTTCATAATTTATTCGGAACAAGTGGTTGGCAGGCACACCGTAATGAGATGAATTCAAATTAATGCCCCTCCTTATCTTTAACAAGACGAGGATTATGCTTTGCTTAGAAATGAAATTTATTCAAAAGGAAATTTTCTGCGTCATTTCGTATATTTGTTAGTTACGGCTGCTGCTACAAGTAAATGACAAAAAATTTGAAATATTTCATTTTTGAAGAGCATGTTGGTCTTAATTCATGTCACTTCATGATGTTGACAGAAGAAACGATAAAATTGGAGGTCGGATTGAAGATTTGTGTAATGATGTTGAGACATCATTACACAAATCTTCAATCCGACCTCCAATTTTACTATTTCTCCTATTTTACTGAGGTAAACACAGAGGCCAACTTTATTAGTACATATAATTATCGCTTTATAGTTTATTTATTTAATAATTTATTAACAGAACATATACGACACATTTTAAAAAATATTATTTAGTAGGCATGCCCATTACAGGTACACACAGAGCCTTCACCATATGAGATAACACATAACAACACACTGTTAGGAGTAAAGTAATACAAAGTTTACAAAAAACAAAATACTAAAGGAACTTAATACCACTTAGTTCATGGTGTCGTAATTCTTATTTTTGAAAAAAAATAAAATTATTATTGATGTCTAAAAAGGTTATGATGATTGTCCTCTATGATATATGTAAAGAAAAATACTAATAAATAAATGATACTGTACGATCAAGGCAAATAAAATAAAATAAAGTATTTTACCAAAAAAAAACCATTAGTGAAAAGCAATAAAACCGAAATTGGCTTAAGTCCCAACTTCAGATTTATTTTCTCAAATATATCTACACTAATATTATAAAGAGGAAAACTTTGTTTGTATGTTTGTTTGTTTGTTTGTTTGTAATGAATAGGCTCAAAAACTACTGGACCGATTTTAAAAATTCTAATATAAAAGACAGAACCATATAATGTTCTCATTAATCGTAGATCTTATAAATATCTACAAAAAAGTCCGCGACACACTATACCTATCTATGTCGAGTGAGGCACAACAACCATTTTTTTATTTAAAAATCTTGAATTTTGTTTGGACTACATTTAAACACGTTTATTTTACTTATTTCATCACTAACTTCAGTTTATGTAGATAATATTTGGTCTTTGAATGATAAAAATTGGACGTTTGGTTTTGAAGTTATGGCAAAATTAAAATATTACTAATAGGAGCGGAGCACCAATGAAGAATGTTTAAAAACGGGGGAAAATTTTCACGCTACAGGCAACATAAAACGCAAACGAGGTTGCATGGGTCAGCTAGTTCATATATAACAATCTTGTGTTTTTAATCTAGTGATTACTGATCCATTATTTGCTTTACGGAATAGTCTTGTTTTTAATTAAAACACATCCTAATCTTTCCAACTTAATTAAGTCTAGTATTAGTTTAACACTCATGAATAACCAAACCAATTTACAGACTCTCTAGTTAGAAGTAATAGTTTGTTCGAGTCCTTTACGATCTAACTACTCGACAACATCAAGTATAACAGTTCTATCTACAATCTGAGAGGTTGACAAATTTAATTTCCTTCGAGCCGATGTAAGTAATTTGTAGGTAGGTTTCAGTTAAAAGGGCTTTATCGTTAAAATAAAATAAAATTATGTTGTAATATAAATTCAGGTAAATCAAATTATCGCTAACAACATTTTGACAACAGGTAAACACGACGAAATTTGTTTTTGGAAAATATTCTGACCAGGAGACGACACAACCCTTAGATCTTTGATGTTGTTAATGATTTAATAAGGATACCCACGGCTAACCGTAAATAGATATTGGCAGACCACGTAAAAAAATGATAAATAATTTTGTTATAAAATGTTTTCTTTTGGAGTGGAATAATTTAGGAACGTAAAAGCCAGCGACGTTAGACAGGCTCGCTGCATGGAGGGCGAAGTGTTCTACTGTCCTGAGTGTTGTGGATTCAAATCCCTTATTGTTCCGAGTCTGGATATTGTTTGTGTTGGTGTCACATCATTGATTATAAAGTCCCCGGTAACATAGGATAAATTCCTAAAGTGGGAGCTGTCTTTAAAAAATGCGGTCTAACATTATTTAAATAGTTTGTTTAGTGTATGTGAATATTAAGTGACACCTTTGAATAGTTTCGGTCTTGAATCAACACAAAACTTTATGAATCAGATTATCCTATTAGGTATGTATATCATTCAAGATCATTTAAACTCAACCCTTTCAAATCTACGGTCTATAAAAAGCGAAGCCTACACTTTCAGTAAACGCAATAAAATGGTGTAACAACCCATCCATCTATTTGCATGGGAAAGGCTCTGTGTATTGTTTTTCAATCGACCCCCGTGTACCGCGCATGACGTCATCGTAAATAATATGGCCGCCGCGAGCTGGGAATGTTTTTGCAGAATTACGCTCACTACGTAACATTGTGGAGATTAACCCCGAAGCCTAGAATGAAGGATGACATAAGATTTTTCTTTTGTTTTTCAACGTTGAATGAAAACCGTAAAGTTTTTTGTTGGATTTTGTGAAACAGCTTTTTTGGAAACGCGAGTGTTGTGAGAGATTGCTTTAATATTTCTGTTATGTATTAAGGTTAGAGTACATTTTGGAATATAAAGGCACACTGGCGCCCTCTTTCAAATCAAAGCAGTTTGTTTTGCTACCAGTACTCTCAGTGAAAGCATTAAATATGAGAAAATTATAAACGACCCGAAGTTCCATGTTCGGTGGGCTGTGTATATTTCATGTTCCAAGTCCTCCGCAAAATAAGGGACACGAGGCTGACTTTTGAGGTTGATATTTAGTGGAAACATCACATACTCTTCTGTCCTGCGTTTCAAGGAGTCGCAGATCACAACCGATCAAGATGAACTTTTCTAATATCGTGTAGTATTAACTACAAAACTAAGCTCAAAAAAGATCAACCTTTTCGGTGCAACCAACTTCATTAAAGGTAGGTATGTGTTAACAAAAACCTTAACTAAAAAACTCAATACTTGGTATATGGAACTGAAGTTCGCTTAAAAACCCTGTACCAATTTGAGACCAAAATTCTAAACCCTTGCTTTTCAGCCGCTGCCTCGTTGCGAACTCGTCTAGATTAGGTGTCAGTACAAGTTATGAGCGAAAAGAGAGAGAACGAGACTTAACACGTTGACATAAATGAGTATTATGTCAATGATGATCTTTAGTGGTAAATCTAGTTTCTTTTTTTCTTTTAAAACAAAATATAATGTTTGTAAATTCTTAAGGATTTAAACGTAGCTTCCAATATCCTGAAGTTTTGCAACCAAGCAATATTTTGTAGAACTAATGGTAATAGTCGGCTCGTTGGTAATATACAAAAATCTGTTATTTTTCCATTCAAAATACCAAAGATTTTATGGAGAAGTTGTTTGTCTATAACATTTTTATTATAATGAAAGATAAAGTAAATTTATCAACTAATCTAAATATGCAACTACAATTAAGTAATCTGATATATAAATAATTGACGTAAAGAATTACAGTACAATAAATTAATTACTGTGATATTTAGTTAAAGTAAAATTTAAACTAGCATGCATTAGTCTCTTTTTTTAAGTCTAGTGTTCTAGGTACAGCAATGCACCATAAAGGACTGTTGTTGATTAATGATCAATTAAACTAAATCTCAAAGCTGGCAGATTGAAATGAACAATGACGTCACATTATTAAATTGCCTTACATTGCCCGCTCATCACTGCTAACTCGAGCCTTTATTTCCACGTGCGCTCCCGACAACTTCATTAAAAGTAGCTCATAAATAAATTGCAACGCCTGCAACATTTTACATGCAGAACCATTAGCAACTTAAATACATATTATATAAATACGTTAAAGTTCTCTTCCGCTGTGTTTATATCTTGTCACGGTTCAAACTAATTACGAGAAACCGAAATGCAGCAAACACATTCGCGTGTTACAAATTCATGGCTTCAAAAAGTTTACTAATTAATTTTCTTAAAATTGCTTTTCATATGTGTTGTTAATTAAAGTAGTTTTAGATTAACGTCATCAATTAATAACAGACTACTGCTGAACGTAAACCTCTTATAAAGAATGTATTGGTCCACTAAACTACTAAAGTTTAGACAGACCTAACAGCCAGATAGGTTGTTATGTGTTGCTATTTTTGAAAATAATAAGTGGAGTAAGAATGTCATACGGATTTTCTATGCAGCTGAGAATATAATAGAAATGATTTAGAGTTGAAAGTCTTCTAGGTAATACCATGATCGTATAAAGTATGTTGGTAGAATATGCTTTTTGATATTTACTGAAGATCATTCGGCTTTTATATTTGACCATTATTAAGGTTTAATTTGACCATAAATTTTGTTAAAATTTAACAGAATTTTGTATCGTGACAAGTCAACATATCTACTGGAACTATTTTATTACGATATTATAATGTTTAAGATTTTATATGTATATATATGCGTATATGTGGTATATATTTTTGAACACAAACTAATTTATATTAATGGGCTTCTCCTTTAGATGCGTTTAAATAATTCTCTTAAAGTATTCATTTATACGTTCATTTAAAGTATTCACATGTTGATAGACCAAGTTAATATTAACTTTAGATTTATTTATACATCGTGTGCAGTTTCAATACACGATAACGATTAAGTCACTATTGGAAAACACAAAAGTATTTAAACATAGTGATATTGGCTCGGACCAGGAATAAAAGTTACGAAATACTAACTTGATGATCGAATGTACTACAATCAGGCCATAACTATTCAATAAATATGTTGTTTAATATTTCTCTTGTGTCTTACACCACACCAAACATATATCCGCTCGAAGCTCCAGCGACAACTTCATTAAGAGCGTCACAAACAAAACGCAGCGCCTGAACGCTCGCGACACGCTTTGTATGCCAATCAAATTTTTGTTAGCAACAAAATTTTTGTTTGTAGAAAATAGTGTGTTAAGCTAAAAAGCGACGAGCTTGTAATTCTTTGTGTAATTATTGTCTTTTTATACTAGTTCACTGAGTGAAAGAAGTTAATTCATTCAAGATCTGGAGTTATAATCAGTCTAACTTAAGAAATAACAGTTTACTGGGAACAGAAGAGGTTTATTTATTTGTCTATCGTCTCAAGTATATGTTTTTTTCACGTCAAGAGCATGTATTTGGTATACCTCTTTTGATCTTAGATTGTTAAACATCTTCACTGTTCATGTCATCTATATTTCTAGATAAATATTAAACATATTTTCATTTTGTTTAATTTCTCGTTGTTTCTGAAAAATTACCTTTGTTAAGCAAAAAAAAATTGCTAAGAATCTGATAGATAAAAGTTGAAACAAATTTCAAAATAGTTCTTTTTATTAAACGTAAGATGAAATGAAAACCCATTTGCCATAGACTCATAAAACTTTGAACCAAGGCAAATATTTGTCCCAATGTACTTATTAAAGTATAAACCCGTAAAGCAAAACCAACCGTTATTATTATTTACAACACTTCATATAATAAAACACTGCATTTTCCATCATCACAAAGAACTTTAAAAACGCGGTTTAATGTCCATATGGCAATATTTTACCGCAGATGTTTACTGTTGCCAATGTCCCATTTTGTCCTGTGTCCAATGTTGTCCTGTTGTGTTCTGAGTTGTCCTGTTAGATATGCAACACGTCCAGCCACTGATTAATGCGGCGCGCTTAAACATGTTCGTTCTCATTTTTCAATTTTCATTTTGAAATGAAAATGCAAAGTTAGTGTTGAGTATTGTGTTGTGTTACTGTATTTGTTGTTGTACTTATCGATTTAGATGTGTTAATGTTGAGTTATTTTTTCATTCCTTTTCCTAACATTTTTGTGTGACTTCCTCCTCCATTCCTTGTCTTCCTAACATTTTAAGTGATTCTTGAGTTCTATAAGCGCTTATCCGTGGTGGTAGTCACTTGCTATCAGGTGACCAATCACCCGTTTGCCTCTTCAATACATTTAAAATTATTAGCTGTTGCCGTGGTTACGCCCGCTAATTATCTAGTATATGTCCTCTTTCTAGAATCACAGTATCTTCATGTCAAATTTTATTGAAATCAGTGCAGCAGATTAGACTTGAAAGCACAACAGACGGAAAGAGATAATTACTTTTGAAATTATGATAATAACGTGGATTAATTTCATATGTAAACTTAATAAGACCAAATTTCGAAATACATATATACAACAAGTTTTACGAATAGTTTTAATTTTGTTTACAACCAAACTGTGCCATACCATACGTAAAAGCGTTCACTCGTATAAAAGACTACAAATTATCTCTGTTACAATAAGCGACATCATAGAATCATATTTTATGATTCATTTTAAATTAACTTACTGTATATGACAGCTACAACATGGTTAGGAAAATGCCTCTATTGTTTTATTGAGGCCAAATAATGCATTTCTGTTCTTTCAGACATTTAAAGAATTATATTCACCTTAAAATAATAATTTTATTTTCGTATGTTTTAAGTTTAGTGGTGTTCTAAACTACTTATAAAATTTTGGATACCCAATTGATGCAATCAAAATTGAGACTGCAGATTTTAGACTAACTGTGGAATTTATGAAATTTAGTTGTGTGGTTTAATTTTTTGGTATTAGTAAAACGAATTTTTAATGCGGCGGAGAAATAATATCATCTTTAGAAATCATTTTAAAGGGTAATGATTCACTGTTTTATGACGAAAGAGGCCTACAGAACTTAAAACATAAAAACTAATTAACATGCCTGATAATTGTAGCGTCCATTGCAGATATACAGTAAATCTAATTGGTCGAGCTTTTGACTATGAAATAAACGTTCATAACGAAGATTTTCTTCAAAGTCACGATGCACTTACAGTCTCAAGACAGTCAAAGGGGCAAGACTTGCATTCAATTTCATTATTGCATTATCATTATTTTAATTAAACCACTTCAAAATCTTCATCGTCTACTATACGAGTTGTACCTAACTCTGTTATTGTCATTGTTAATCATAATAATATCAGAACTTTCGAATAGGCGAAACGATTTTGATGATTCTTTTATTTGAAAGCTAGTTCTTTCCTGATCCCATTTTAAATTGATCATCTTAGAACATCAGTTTTTGGAATCAGTTTTTTTTAAATTAAGAAATTAAGTATCATGTTTTTTCGTTTAATCATGTAGTTCACTGTGATTACTTTCATAACTTATACTTTTCTCTTCTTTTATTAGGGATAGATGATTCATATTTCCATATAACTTATACTATGACTTTTTAATACCAAAACGCTTATCTTACACAAATCGCGTATCAATAAACGAAAGAAATTCAACGATTCCCAACTCGTAATAATGAGACTTTGGATGACTACAAAATTCCTCCTTCCTTGTTACTCTCATCTGGATGTTCTGTTCCTGTCTCTTTCACTTAAGTTACTTCCATAAGTTCTCATCACGGTTCGCCCCTTTATATTTCATTTATGGTATATTTTGATACTGTTTTTGAAGTCTTCCCCTGAACTGGTACGATTTGTTTTGAATTGAGCAGAATTTCTTTTAACGCTGATTGGGGCATTTATTTTCCAAAATAGACTCAGGAGTTTTTGTTTATTTGATTTGATTGTTTGGCTCTTAGGGTCGGATTTCTCTTTGAGTTCGGTTTTTGTAGTGGATGTTTTATGGTCAGGACCATATCATTTATATTTAGATGACTTAATTATGATATAATCGTACCGTTGTATTTCTTGTTATGCAAAAAAATATTGACAGAATTTTATTTATTACATGAATATGTAACATGTGACGGTTCCTTTTTGTGGTCAATTTTTATTATTTCGTAAACAAGCATTTTAATATGATAATATCTTTTATTTATTTCTATATTATGCGTTTGTCATTTGTGAACCACATTTAGAACACACAAAGACTTTTTCAATAACAGTTAAAGACATAACTGCCTCGGTGGCGCAGCGGTAGCATAAGCGTCTGCTGTGCTTGAAGTCTCGGTTCGATTCCCGAGTCGGACTAGTTTTGTATCATCAACAATATATAATATCCCACTGCTGGGCTGTCTCAGGAGAGGATTAAGGCCATACGATATATGTATGATCTGCAAATATCTGTTTCGGAGTTTGGATGTTTTCTGTGTACAAAATGTATGTTTTTTTTTTAAAAAAAGTATATATGTATTTATATCAGTTGTCTAGTATTAGTAGATATCCATAGTACAAGCTTTGCTCAGTTTGGGACTAGATGGTGTTGATATGTATTTATATCAGTTGTCTAGCACTAGTATCCATAGTACAAGCTCTGCTTAGTTTGGGACTAGAAGGTGTTGATATGTATTTATATCAGTTGTCTAGTACTAGTATCCATAGTACAAGCCCTGCTTAAGTTTGGGACTAGATGGAGTTGTGTGTAAAAAAAAATCGACGGGTTGCACTCCGGGAGTGCCGGCAGAAGTGAAAACTTGAATATTCACGTTGTGCATTTTTGATATTTTGGAATGGTTAGAGAATAATTTTGTACGAATTGCTTTCATTATCAGTATAAAAGTACTATTATTTATGTGGTGGAATACAATATTCATTTATTGCGCTATCGTACACAAACATGACAATTTATATTACATACACACACGACCATTCGCGCAAGCGCCCTGCGCCGCCTGTCATCTCTCCATCCGTCTTACGAATTTTTGATCAGGTCACGTGACCTGATGCGAGTTTATACATTTTTACCCATTCCAAAAAAAGCACACAGCGCCGCTAAAGAAGTTTTGACTTCAAAAATCCACTTATAAATGTGGAAAAAACAGTTTATTACAAACTGTTGAAACATTTTAAAACTTAGGTACTTATACTCGTATGAACATCATAAGTTACCAACTTAAAAATTCTAAGTCCATACTAATAGCATTAATTCGAAAGTAACTCTGGCTATTTGTCTGTATGTTACGCTTCACTAAAATTTGAGATGGAGATACTTTAAATTTTGAAGGAGGAAAAAGATACCCTTTACCGCGATAACTGAATACACGCAGACACAGTCATTTGAACATAAATATAAATTCTGAGAGGTTCTGAAAAGTTATAAATAAATATTTTTGACATCTAACACACAACGCCATCTAGTCCCAAGCTAAGCAGAGCTTGTGTTATGGGTACTAGACAACTGATATAAATACTTATATACTTATTATATCAGAGATCTAATAACAAAACTAGAAGTCCCATCTTTCTTATAATCGAGAGTATCATAATCCTATTAATCTCAGTCCTAGTAATATTTTAAATGCAAAAGTTTGTTAAAATGTTTGAATTATTGTTACTGTTACATTGAAAATAAAACTTTAAGCAGTAATATAGCTTATACATCAGAATAACACAAAGGCTACTATTTGCCTCGATAACCGACAACCAAGCAGGCGGAGCCGCGGGTATCAGCCAGTATAACATACTTATAATCTAGTACTTACGTATTAAGCTCTAGATCCAGTCTGAACTTGTGATTAAAAGCTTTGATGAGTAGCGACGTTCTGTGAAAATGTTTCCCAGTCTGCAACAAAGGAAAAACATCTTTAAAATCCCTGTAAATAATGTTGAATTTTCACCGTAATTTATTTTACTACTGGTTTTTATTTGCCACTATTTTCCATTATCTGTTTTCCTCATCCTAATTTGTATTCTTTGTTTGTCTCGTCTAAAGATTTCTAATCGTATCACCTACGTATATTATGTAGGTGATAGTATTGGAAATGATCCTCTGTAAAAGATCTTAATAATATAAATAAAAATAGTTTTTATTTTTTAGCACATTACAGTATGGATGGATATTTGTTACTCTTTCACGCAAAAACTACTGAATGGATTTTGATGAAACTTTACAATAATATAGCTTATACATCAGAATAACACATTACTTTTATTATTAACAAGTAATAAAACCTTGCTTTTAAAATAAAAAAAAGAATACTATTACTTTCTAGATTCTTCAGAAATGAAACTATCAAACAATGTCATTATATTATAAAAACTATTAACAGTACTTTAATTTATAACCCATTTTATCCTATCTGTGTAAAACTTTTAGTTCTAACAAACAAACATTTTCAAAATAAACGTGTACAGAAAATATAAATAATAAAAGCCCTCCGTAGTGCGGGTTCGACCCTTATCAGAGATGATCATTAGCAGCCTGTCTATAGACCTTGTTGCGTCAGATTCTCTTGTGTGCAGGATTTGTATCGACTGTCCACTAATTTAAAGAATTTTGTACGAGGCCCGAGATTTTCTTGGTTGTTTCTACTATTTCGGATAAAATTATTTCAATGAATTAGTGTTATCAGTGTAAATAACTTATTTTTATAATATTGAAGAAGCTTTAAATCATTTGCTATGGCACAAAAGTTTTTTTTTTATTATTATTATATAGGGGGCAAACGAGCAGACGTATCGCCTGATGATAAGCGATTACTGCCGCCCATGGAAACCCGCAACACCAGAGGCGTCACAAGTGCGTTGCCGGCCTGTTAGGAAGGAATACGCTCTTTTCTTGAAGGTTTGAAGGTCGTATTGGTCCGGGAACTCCGCAGGCGACAGCTCATTCCACAGTTTTGCTGTGCGTGGCAGAAAATTTCGAGAAAATCGCACATTTGTTATTCGAATCGAGGTTGCAAGAGTGGGATAGTACCTACTCAATAGTAGCTGCTAGTTTAATAGTCAACTTTCTTTCTAAACGATTGCAAGAATTTTTGAGGTACATGTAAATACATCGAGCAAACTTTTCTTAACGTGCCTCAATAGCTTTAAGAAAATAATACTTAATCTCATTTCCACATAAATCCTTAAAACCCATTTACAAGAATGGAATAAAAACATTTATGAAAATCACACAAATTATGTGGAGAAATAAAGAAAAAAAAATGGAAATCACATCAATTGGACTGGCAAATTCAATTACCAAGTCAACCTTACATAATTATGTTTGCCGCCTTGCCTTTCGCGAGACGATTTTGCCTACTGATATAGAGGCGCGGTTCACTGAATCGTCACAACTTATTTTTTCCCAAGGAATGACCCATTTCTTACACATCGACTGGTCGATATCCGAAGGAAGTTGAATTTATGTTCCTCACGGATAGATTCTTGATTCACCTGTGTAACGATTTGCAAAATAATAAGAATTTTCAAAAGAATATCAGTATTATATTCAATTTTATATTAGAGCATATTTTTTGGCCACGACTAGTCCATTAGTCTTATCATTAGTGTTTCTGACTGCTGAGCCAAAGCAAAAAACCAACGAAATCAATATCCATTGATTTCACATCTCAGATAGGGTAGATAATAAATTGTTTCACATACATACTCAAACACTATATTTTCCGAAAATAATATAGAAAATGTCGTCTAGATTCAGTTTTATATATTACTTTAGCTTATAGACGAGAATGGAGTAACAAAAAGAATTCTTGAGACTACACATGAATGTGAATTTTTTTTAGTGCACCTTTTTGGAAATTATAAAATGAATAAATAATCTTTGATGTTAATAAAAGCATGTGTGATATCACAGGGGATAAACATGAATAAAATTTCCCAAAACCATAAGTGATTTAATAAACATTACGCTGATAATAAAAGATCAAAGTGTTTACGTTCATTTTTAATAAGAGGAAAACATTAAAGTAATCGCTTTCTTTCCTTAAAATGTTTTGTAAAAATATCGATTGTTATGGGCTATTTTCTTTTATATTTCCTCTCTCTAACATTTAATAAGGAACGCGTTTTATTGAATTTCTTGTTTCCCCATTTGGAATATAATTAAAATTGAGTTTTATTGTTTGCCTACGGGTTCTTGTTCAAAAATTTCTGCTGGGATTTTATTGATAATCAAAAAGTAATCTCGACGTTAGGAGAGTGTTTAACTATAAAAGCTATTGATATGAAGGTTTAATTTAAGTTTAGATTGTTTGAATGCTTTTTATAACTAAGTTCGATTGCCAATGTAGCCTTAACCAAATGATTTCACAAGTATAATTCAAAATCTTTTATACTAATATCTACGTGAAGTAAAAACTTTATAAACCTCTTTGGAGGAGTACGAATTAATGAGAAGAGTAAGTATAGTATATATCAAGGAGGAATACAGAAAGCGGAAAAAAAAAATGAAATTTTTAATAATGAATTTCAACCACTATGCGATCAGTAGTTATGATAAATTTGAATAAGCATTGTTTAAATGCAAACCTACAAATATATCTAAAGTCAAACAAGGTTTTTGTATCATTAAATAATATACGTATATATATGTATATTTTAACAAAAAACTAAGTTTTACATTTTAGTATCAAAATATTTAATGGAAATATGAGATTATCTGAAGCGGTACATTATATGAACCGACGCCTCAGGCGACCTGTCCACGCATCAGTGCACAGATCACTCGTTATAGAGTAGACTTTAACGATCTTGTTTACAAAGAATTACTACATTATAGTTAATTTCATTTATTTTGCACTCTTCGTGTATAGTAATAAAGCAAGAGAGATTTTTTTCAAGGAATGATTGAATAACGAAAAAATTAAATAGTTTAGCTTTTACTTAGGACATGTTTTTATTAGTTATCGTGATATAAAATGATTAACGTCATTCAGTTACTGAAAATAATGTTATTAGTTAATTGTACAAAATATTAGTACTTGACCATGAAATAATTATTTGAGAAAGGTTCAACTGAGTATTAATAACAAAAGAAAATTTATTGAAAAACCATGGTGTGGGCATTATTGCATTGTCTGCATTCGCATTAAGTATGGTGACTATCATTCTTGAATTCTGCTCATGCTCTCTATAAGTCAGAGTAGAGTCATTTTGGCAGTGCCAGCTATTAAAAATATACTTTATTAAAAATATAATATACATAATAATTTACGCCTTCCACGATCATAACCTAAAAGTAGTACACGGGCACGGGCTGGCTGCTATTCTTGGTTAAACAAGCCTGAAACAGTGGTGCGATATGTGTTCTCATACCCTGTGATATGTGGTCGTCTGTCTATAAGGTACGCTGAGTAATAGGGTCCCCTGAAATTTCCTTACTTAAAACGAAATACATCTTTGTTTCATTCAGTTTGTGTTGGAAATACGATTTATTTCTCTCTTGTGGCTCGTAGGTGTTACCACACAACAAAAAGGTGTCAAAAACGTTTTCAGAATATATATTTTCACTGTTAACACTTCTTACTTTTGATAATAATTAATTTACTCAAGTTGTAAAACTTTCATCGGAGTTGTCGAGTAACAAAGATAACAAACATAACAAAAGTTTGAATCGTCAAGAATTTCAAAACCCAACAGTCGAGATTCAATCTTAACTAAGTTCAGAGCATTTTATGTCAGAACGTTACTGTTATACTGTTTAAAAGGTTTTAATTAAAATGTAAAATAAACTAAAGTAGTACTAATAACGTTGAAATTAAACAAAATATTCAAATTATAAATTATTTCACTTTGTAACTGATTTCTTTAGATGAATATGTCTCGTAACTTCTTTTCTCCTTTCGAGCAGAGGTTTTATATACATTCATATGAGACTGTCAAAGTGACTCTACTTGATGGAAAACTTAAGCAGAATCTAAGTAGTGGTCACCATACTCATTGTGAATTTAGACAATACAATAATGTTGCATGGTAACCGACACTATAGCGGTTTGTTTATGGTAACCGACACTGTGGTGGCCTAATGTATGGTTAGTGATACGCGGCTCCGCCCTCTTATATATCAACAATTACCTTATTTCCTTCTCCAGGGCTCATCGCCTATATTCATACCAAAATTGATTTAAATCGGTTCATTGATTTAGCACCCGCAACACCAGAAGCGTCACAAGTGCGGTGCCGACCTTTGGGTAACGTGGAACGGGAATGGGGGGGGTATGGGCCTCCGGTATCCTCACTCACTCGGTGAAACACAGCGCGAGCGCTATTTCACACCGGTTTTCTGTGAGGTTGTGGTATCACTCCGGTCGAGCCAGCCTATTCATGCCGAAGCGTGGCTCTCCCACGGAAAAAAGGCATTCGAAAAAAAAATGTAAAATTTGGTATGGTGTGGAAGTATGTATTAATGTTCTATTTGTAAATAGTGTTTTTTTGGACGAAGTATTTGTAAATAACAATTAATTTATCCCAACAATACATTTATCCTAACTCTCATCATCTAACGCATAAATTATTCAAATATCGAAACATTGTACAAAAATTAAATTACTATCAGTGGCCGAACGAAACTGTCAATTCGCGTGTCACAGTCCGAGATGAGGGTCTCTGTTTATTACACAATTAGAATTAGTATGTGCTGTCATCGCATCAGCGTTGACAGACGTCATTGTATATATTAAATAGCTTTTATATTAAAATTCTAGGTCCACCCTGCAACACTCGCTGGGGCTCAGGCTGGGCTTGTGGTTGACTTGGTGAGAAATATTGAAAGAAAGAAACTGATATGAGAAATAGATGAATACCTACAATCTTTGAAGGCTCACATTATGTTAAAGTTTGAGTTTAATTAATGCAGAGATTTTAGAGAATTTGAAGTTTACACAACCATATAATATTTAATAGTGTGTATTTACACAAAATACACACTATTAAATATTACAAAAAATGAGGTTCCGTTTACAGGTCGACAAAATAAATGTAGACAAACGCGGTAAAAAATATTTGAAATAAATACTGAAAATTAAATTTATTTCATTTTCAGTTTATGTTTAAGTTTGTCAGGATATTTTCAATATAAAAATATTTATTTTGTTGTTTGCTCTTACAATTACATAAGAAAAGAGTTTTGAAATCATTTAAATTATGGTTAAATGTCGCGATAAGATATCGTCAAAATGTACGTAATAACAAAATATTATTTAAGTTTTTTTTTAAATGTGGATTGTTTTCCGAGATAAAAACATTCGAGAGGTATTGCGGTCAGATATCTCTACCTACACCGTAAGAAGGAAGTCGTAAATATACATAATGTAAACGATACTATAATGTAGATGTCCCAACCCACCCCAAAGGCCAGAAACGCACCTGTGACGTCCCCGGTGTTGCTTCGTCGCTTACCATCAGGCGATACGTCTGTTCGTTTACCACCTACTCCATACAAAATAGACAGAGGATATTTAGAAGATTAAATAGTTATTAGTATGTGAACAGTTCAAAACTTCAGGAATTTAGCTCCTTACAAATCACTCTAAAACTTCTTTATCACGGGCCGCAATACGCGTGACTTGACGTTAATGACAGATATGCTATAACATAGTAATATCCATCACAGCATGATGTAATATTGGATATAATAGAAAAAAATCAAAACCATCTCACAGAAGACCAACCCTAAATGACAGTTTTGAATAAATACTGTCGTATTCGGTTGGTGACTGTGAGACCAGAGGACCAACGATGCAGAAGCATCTTGATACAAAATGTTTGTATAATCTGCAAATGTTTGTTTCAAGGTTCAAAAAAAATTTAACTAGACGAAATTGAAATAGTAAGCACCAGCTTTCAAATAAAAAAAAGAAACATTAAAATCGGTTCACCCAGTCGAAAGTTCTGAACCAATAAACATAAAAAATATACACTCGAATCGAGAACCTCCTCCTATTTTGAAGTCGGTTAGAAAGTATATAAGTAGCAAGATGTATTTTTTCCAAATATAAGAAAACCTACGACACTCGTAGAGATGCGATGTTTACCGAAGTCTGCCGAAGTTAATACACAGGATGTGTTAAATTTCATCCATTATTTACGCAAGTGTGACTACTTTAAACGCTACTTTAGTGGCATCCTTCGCAAACTGTTGGGTTGGGGGCCGACTGAGGGCGGACATTAAACGCGTGGTTTGATGACACCTTGGGTGAATAAATTGTAGTAGAGTAGATGGGTTTTGTTTTCATAAATGTTATATACATACATACCGTTATACACAAGTAAATAGGAGAAGGCGTATTCACACAACTTCATTCACGTTTCTTTTATAACATTTGACTGCCCTAGTAGCACAGTGCTAGTGAATGCGACTGCTGTGCTTGAGGTCTCGCATTCAAATCCTAGGTCGGACCAAATATTTGTGTGATCTTCAAATATTTGTTTAGAAGTTTGGGTGTTTTCTATGTATAATATGTATTATACACAGAAATGTATTTACAAGCCTAGCCTTTGGGGAATGGGGAGGAGGACGGGGGAGGGGTCGAGCCGGCCTATTCATGCCGAAGCGTGGCTCTCCCACGGTGAGTGAATATATAAAATTACAATAAAATTTAACTTATAAAACTGTTGTTTATTAAAGATTTTAAGCTATTGCATAGCTTCTATCGCGGGTCTTCAGCGTGGAGATCGAATCCAAAAATTCCGTAACGAAAAAAACCTAACACCCCCCACTCCGACCAGCACAGCGGTGATACTTTTTAGTTTTTCCACCTATCGATATTTTTTTCTTTTTCATACATGTAATGATTTTCAATTTGTGTTTCGTAATCGCTAATCGCTGGCACTACAACAAAAGCTCAAAGTACAAACAAATAAGTGGAGGTCGAGTCAAATATCGGGGGCCTTAGAAAAAATGTGAAACAAGTAAAAATAAAGTTACAGATTACGGATTTAGAACCTTTTCTGGGGCTTAGGTAAAGCTTAGCATGCCGACTATAAAGTCAGTAAATAACTCCTTTTGAAATGGATAAGCAAAGTTCTAAATTTATAGGAATTTTCGTTTGTATTGGCAAAAAATTTGCTACGCTTAAGCGTAAGCGACTTTGGATTTTCTTTATGGTAATTATCATTTTCAGTTCCTGATGGTTTAATCTTTTAAATTATGCTTTAGAAAAATGAACAGCCCTGTACTTGGAATATAAGAGAGAAAGTTTTTAACATGAATATTAAAGAACCTCACGCCTGGGTTTTTATGAGAATATTAATTCGAAGTGTTTATGTTTGATCAGTAGAAAGAGGTAGAAGACGATAAATTATTATTATCGTCAAGAAATTTCAATCTTTTTAGTACAACATGAAGTGTATTTCAGTATGATTGTGAAGAATTTGTCGCCCAATGAGTTCTTGATCTAATTTTACTCAACTCAATTCAAATGTTTAAGCTCTCTTGAAAATAGACGATATTGCTACGAGTAATAGACACATATATATAAACTAACTAGCTGACCCACGCAAACTCGTTTGCGTCTTATATTGCCCGTAGCGTGAAATTTTTCCCCCGTTTTTGAAACATTCTTCATTGGTGCTCCGCTCCTATTAGTAGTAGCGTAATGATATATAGTCTATAGCCTTCCTCGATAAATGAACTATCCAACACCCTAATAATAATTCAAATCGGACTCACAAACTCGTTTCAACAAACAAACTTTTCAGCTTTGTTATTAGTATGGATTTGATTCACAAAGAGTATGCTTCATTAATTTGTAGCCTATATATTAAATACATTTTATTTATATATATTAAATCTATTTACAACATCTAATATTATTTATACACATATATTATATATCACATACACAAAATATAAACATTAATACGAACAAGTATATTATTTCAATATTTATAACGTGCATTGGAAACGCTCCGTCGGCCCGCCACCAAAACCTGTTTCGTTGAATTCTTATACAGACTCTGCGCTCGCGCCGCATTCCTCAGTCGGTATTTACCTACGTCGCGCGAAGCTCATGTCGCTCTTAACACGGTCGGTCGAACAACCATAACTGGTGACCCCGAACAGGACATACAAATAGTTAAGATGAGTGATAGTAGTGATTCCGCAAAAACAGTTAGTTCAAAACCGGACGCCAACATCACCACGCGGCGCACTCGCAAAGTGCGCGTTTCCACTGACCGCGAGGACAATGTCGTACGAAAACAAAAAATTAAAGTGCCATCGTTTTCACCTGAGGATCCAGAGTTGTGGTTTGCACTTTTGGAAGGTCAATTTGAGAGTCAGGGTATCACGGATGACAATATTAAATTCACAAATGTCACAAATAATTTAGACCTACAATACGCCAAGTCAGTAAAGGACATTATTATTAACCCGCCGTCAAGGAACCGGTATGAGAAAATAAAGACCGAGTTAGTCAAGCGACTTTCTGCTTCTCATGAGAAGAAGGTGAAGCAGTTGCTTACTCATGAAGAACTCGGGGACAGGAAACCATCTCAATTTCTCCGACACCTTCAGGACTTGGCCGGGCGTTCTGTACCCGATGACTTTATCAGATCCATATGGAGCAACCGCCTTCCTCATAATATCCAGACTGTGCTAGCGTCTCAACCCACTCATTCTTTGGAGCAACTGGCAGACCTAGCAGACCGCATTCAGGAACTGGCAGCGCCATGTACTGTAGCCGCTGCGTCTAGCAGTGGACACGGATCTCACCAATCGGATGAAATCGCGGAGCTTAAGAAGATGGTGCAGCACCTAACCATGAAGCTGGAAGAGCATACCCGCGTAGCCTGCTGCGCCGCCGACCAATCTAGATCTCGTGAGCTCCGACGCCGATCATCATCACGACAGCGAAGCCGTTCCAGTTCCAGCTACCAGAAGCACCCTATCTGCTGGTACCACGCCAAGTTTGGACCACGAGCTCACAACTGCATTAAGCCCTGTGACTACTCCTCTTCTAAGGCGGTAAACAGCAGGGGCAGTCGCTAATGGCGACTGACGGCTGTCCTTCCGCCTCTGGTCGCCTCTTCGTCACCGACCGCAGCAGCAACCTCCGATTCCTGATAGACACTGGCAGCGATCTTTGTGTTTACCCTCGTTCTGCACTTCGGGAGCGTCGGTCCAAGACGGATTTCCAGCTAAGCGCCGCAAATGGATCGACAATTGAAACTTATGGCTTTATTGAGCTTACTTTAAATTTAGGTTTAAGGCGTAGTTTTATCTGGCGATTTACTGTGGCCAATGTTACCAAACCAATAATAGGCGTCGATTTTCTGTGCTTTTACAATTTAGCTGTGGATTGCCGCAACCAGCGCTTGATAGACAATACTACTAGCTTGTCTGCTTGTGCTTTTCTCGCTAAAACTAATATTTTTTCTGTAAAGGTTTCGACTGGCGACACGCGTTACCACGACATCTTAAGTAAGTTTCCTGAAATTACACGCCCTTCAGGCACACAGACGTTTCCAAAACACGACACTGTTCATTATATTAAAACTACACCTGGCCCTCCTGTTTCTTGCACCCCCCGAAGACTGGCTCCTGATAAATTAAAAATTGCCAAACGGGAATTTGAGCTCATGCTTAACAACGGTACGGCGCGTCCTTCTGATAGCCCCTGGTCTTCTCCTCTTCACCTGGCGCCTAAGAAGGATAACGGATGGCGGCCTTGTGGCGATTATCGGATGCTTAATGCGCGGACAATACCAGACCGATACCCGTTGAGACATATACACGATTTTTCCCAAGCTATAACCGGTTGTCAAGTTTTTAGTACCATCGACCTGGTTAAAGCTTATAATCAGGTCGCGGTCTTCGAAGCTGATATTCAGAAAACAGCCATCACAACACCATTCGGCTTGTTTGAATTTCCCTACATGACCTTTGGGCTAAGGAATGCTGGGCAAACATTCCAGCGATTTGTTGACGAGATGACGAGAGGCCTCGACTATGTATATCCATTCTGTGATGATTTTTTAGTATTCTCGAAAGACCACACCCTCCACGAGACCCACCTTCACCAACTTTTCACCCGTATGAAAAAATATGGTATACTTGTTAACACCTCTAAGTGCGTTTTTGGGGCATCTGAAGTATCTTTCTTGGGATATCAAATCTCCGCATCTGGCACCAAACCGCTGGAATCCAAGGTTCAGGCTATAAAGGAGTTCCCAGTCCCCAAGACGGTTCGACAACTCAGACGATTCTTGGGGATGCTCAACTTTTATAGAAGATTTTTACCTCACTCAGCTGCAATACAAGCACCTTTAAACGCCCTTCTGTCTGGTTGCGTCAAGGCATCTCAATCGGTTGACATATCCGGTGAGGCGCTGTTGTCTTTCAACCAGTGTAAGGAGAGCTTAGCTGACGCTGCACTACTTGCTCACCCAGATTGTCAGGCCGAGCTCGCTCTGGTGACAGATGCGTCCGACCTAGCAATGGGTTCAGTTTTGCAGCAATATAAGGATGACATGTGGCAACCTCTAGCGTTCTTCTCGCGAAAGCTGAGCCCCTCCCAACAAAAATACTCACCATACGACCGTGAACTTTTGGCGATTTACGAAAGCATAAAATACTTTCGGCATATGCTCGAAGCGAGGCATTTCGTAGTTTATACCGATCACAAGCCCCTTATTTATGCTTTCAGTGGTAGGAAAGATAACTGCTCGCCTCGACAGTTTCGCCACCTCGATTATATTTCGCAGTTCACGACCGACATAAGATACGTTAAGGGCAAGGACAACGTTGTCACTGACCCTCTGTCACGTGTGGATGAGCTGCAAATGCCAGTCGACTTAGACGTTCTGGCTGCATCTCAAGCCTCGGATGATGAACTGGCTCAACTTTTGAGAGAAGAATCGTCTCTGCAACTGAAAGAGTTGAGCATTCCTAACACCCAAACAAAGCTTTATTGCGACGTCAGCACTGCTTCTCTAAGGCCTTATGTGACGAAACCCTTCAGGAGACAAGTTTTTAATAGTCTTCACAGCCTCAGTCACCCAGGCGCTAATGCGAGCGCTAAACTTGTGGCTGAGCGTTTTGTTTGGCCTGGGATACGCCGAGATTGCCGTGAGTGGACTCGTCAACGTCTGGCTTGTCAACGTGCCAAGGTCCATCGACACACGTCTTCTCCATTGGGCGTATTCGATGTTCCTCGCACTCGATTTACATTTATCCACGTTGACATAATCGGCCCTCTCCCTGTATCACAAGGCTATCGATATTGCTTCACAGCGGTGGATCGTTTTACTCGCTGGCCGGAAGTTATACCTATGGTTGACATGACAGCTGAGACGGTTGGAAAGGCAGTAATATCCTGGATATCCAGATTTGGATGTCCTACGGATATTGTCACCGATCGCGGTCGACAGTTTGAATCGTCACTTTTTCAGTCCCTTGAAAGAATGATTGGATTCAAACATCGAAAGACAACCGCGTACCATCCAGCCTGTAACGGGCTAGTGGAACGATTCCACCGCCAATTGAAAGCAGCGATAATGTGCCATGCCGATAGCAATTGGGTTGATGCTTTACCCTTGGTAATGTTAGGTATAAGGAGCGCTTTTAAGGATGACTTAAAATCGTCACCGGCCGAGTTAGTGTATGGAGAGCCGTTACGTTTACCTGGAGAATTTTTCCAGGCAACGGCTCCTGTAAATACCGATATATCGGACTTCACTACGCGTTTGTGGCATTTCACTTCGAAAATACGACCTGTACCAGCTGCACGTCACAGTAAAGACAAAATTTTCGTACACAGAGATCTGAAGACATCCAGCCATGTATTTTTAAGGACCGATGCATTACGAGCTTCTTTACAGCCACCCTACACTGGCCCTTATAAAGTCGTTGAACGAGGTGACAAAACCTTTAAAATTCTAGTGAAAGGGAAAATTGTCACGGTATCCATAGACCGCCTCAAACCAGCCTATACACTGGTTAATCCATCTCCCGATCCTATTTCCACTACAACTCCTGCTTTAAGGCCCGATCCTAGTTCCCTGCCAGATCCTGTTCCCTCAGGACCTAATTCTCCAACTCAGGATTTCCGAAGAACACGTTTGGGTCGTAAAGTCCGCTTCCCTGATTTTTACCGCCCGTCGTGACGGTCTTGGGGGGGAGTGATGTAGCCTATATATTAAATACATTTTATTTATATATATTAAATCTATTTACAACATCTAATATTATTTATACACATATATTATATATCACATACACAAAATATAAACATTAATACGAACAAGTATATTATTTCAATATTTATAACGTGCATTGGAAACGCTCCGTCGGCCCGCCACCAAAACCTGTTTCGTTGAATTCTTATACAGACTCTGCGCTCGCGCCGCATTCCTCAGTCGGTATTTACCTACGTCGCGCGAAGCTCATGTCGCTCTTAACACGGTCGGTCGAACGTATTAGTTACGCGTTCAGTTATAATATTGTGATTTGTATTATTCTCTTGCTATCACTATCATCTTACTTACTCCTTCATTCTAATTTCCATGTGCTTATTCTTCGTGTGTTGTGTGAACTATTTCTTATGTGTTGCTATGCAAAATAAACTAAATTTATTGTGTTACTTGCTTGTGCTTCATTTCATATCACACAGTCACCTCACGAACAACCATAAATTTAAAATAGCTTCGAATTAGAACGTCAACACAGGTTATTACACAACCAGGGAAGATACTAACACAAAATATACATCAGGACACAAAAATAAGTTAAACTTACCGAAACTTAAAATGCATGCATCAAGTTCATATGTTTTGTTCATTAAATTCTATAATCAAGTATTTAAGTTTAAGTTTCAGCGACAAATAGTAGCCTGCGTGTTAATCCCTAAGTAGCCTAAGTTACCCTTTATATCATCAGCTACCTATCAGTGAAAGTTCCGTCAAAATCGATCTAGCCGTTACAGAGATCAGTCAGAACAAAAAACTTAAAAAATTTATAAAATTCATTTATATTTTCAATTGCATTTAGTGAAAGCTGTTAATTTGAAATTACAAACAAACACTTCAATTATATTTATTTGTATAGATTAAAAAACATATTATTTTTCAAGTTTCTTTAGCAAATACCTTGAAAAATATTTTAAGTTTTAATGTTATACATTTAACTGTTCTTATTAATTCAGAATAAGCCAACCTCACTACCTAATTACACCCGACTTGCTGATTGTACCCAACGGCTACGAGATCGTCTAACCGAGAATCTGCAACCACATTTAAACGAAGGCATAATGGAACCAGACCTTTATTCAAAAACAGTCCCGTTTTGGGTTCAAACAATCCGACACCTCCTGATTTAAGTAGGGTTTCGTACGCATAATCTTTTTAATTAGCAAAAAGGCTATGTATCAGCCCTTTCCATTGTTCTAAAGAAATATGTAGGGTTCTTATTTGTAGGTTTTAGTGTCTAAATGTGCTTTTAAGTTGAAGATCGATGGCTTCTAAAGGTCAACGGAAAATAATTTGAATTTTATGCTGTTTTCTCGATGTTAACTGGTAATAAATGTAATTCGTAATGGGGACTTTAGTTTTAGAGAACAGTCTTTTTTATAATAAAATTAGGTCTTGATTTTTGACTGAAGATATGTATCAGTACATAATAGTCACAACAGATGATAGTCTACGGTTAAGTATTATTATAGATCCCACATGGAATAATACTTTGTGTGATCCACAAATTGTTGTTCTAAGTCAGGGTGTTCTTTGTGTCCGTTTCATGTGTTTGGAAAGTCCACCGCGACATACGAATTATTCCTAGTGCGGAAGTTGTCTTTTAAAGAAAAAAGAAGAAAAAGATGTATTTGTATCTTTGTATATATACAGATTTATTTGTAAAATTATAACAAAAAATCATTGAAAGTTTCTACAATTATTTTTTCCTGATGCACCTTACAAAGGCCAATAAAAAAAAACATTACTTTTACTATTTCATATCCATTTCCACGTCAATCAATGAACAATATTTTATCATGTATCAACATCTGTTCTAAAAATATTGTCATAATTTATCACAACATTTTAGGCAAGTACCGTTATCGCCGTGTACATTAAACTTTCGCTGAGATATAACAAAGATATACAAAGCGTATCCAAACAATATTCATCAGAAATTTCAACGGAGCAAATAAACTAAAAGTACCCGTAAATAAATCTCTCAAACACACGAGAACAATTTCCGAAGAACACATAGTACATTGCGTAGTCGGCAGTAAATAGTTAAACCTTGCTCTAAGTACAAGCAGCAATGTACAAAACACTTAGAGATAAAATATGGGGACGTGCTAATGCATGTGTGGAGATAATGCCCCTCTTTGTTGAGGAATAGGATTTATATTTACGGGGTTTTACATTTGTGAAAGATATGTAAGTGATATTATAGGTCTAGTTGAGATATTTACTGTAGGTTTAAAGATTGAATAAAATGGTTATTGTAAACTCAGAAGAACCGATCGTCAGTGGAGACGAAATATGTTTGAGCGGAGACCATGATTAGGCGAACGTAGTGTCTGGCCCCCAGTGGACTGATGATTTGAAGAAAGTGGCTGGGATAGTTGCAGATCCTTGGGGGCTATTAGTTGATTCTAAACTCAGAAGGTGACATCTGCGTATGCTTGGACGAGTAACAGAGATTTTTTATATCAAGCCCTATACTTTTACGGGTCGAAGCTAATGGACAACTAAATTTGTTATGAAAAAAACAGTTAACTCGAATATTTCCTATTTTCTTGTTTGTGCGATGGGAGAGGCCTCTGTTAACAAATGGACAACAATATGCTGATGATGACGACTTCCTATTTAAGGCACGGCATGCTGTAATGAGTGATTTGAGCCTGTTTGATATCACCTCACTTTAAAACTGCATATATGGCTCGAGAGCTACCACTCGTAGAAGTAAAAGAATAAATAAAATTATCTAAACTCTCATCTCATCACAACTGTTCTTTATATTTTCCTATTCCGATTTGATGTGAGTTGTGAGGGAATGGGTGGCATATCCCACCAACACAAAGGGAGGATCCTCCGGACAGGCGAGGTGATCATGCCTGGCGGGCCACCGCCCCACGTTTGATGTTGGGTTTTTGTATATATGATAATCGGCGCGAGAACTTCTATTGCGCGATTCAGGATTGGTGGTTACTCCGTGTAGTTACTTCGTAGTTCAGTATATCTTTGGTAGGTTATACATATTCTACATATACAGCGCCATGTATGAGTTTCTATTTTTAGTTTATTTCCTGCTCTATGTAGTAAAGATTCTGTAAATATGTAGGTTTCACGTATTTATTCATTTCCGTATTTCACTTTGATAAGATCAAACACTACAATAATAAACCAACACAAACATGTATATTATAAAGAGTAAAGAACTCCATTTATTGCGAAGAGAACCAACTTTTTCAATTACATTTACTGTAATGAACCTAGTGAAGTGTGGTTCCTTTGATAACGACATACATAACGTTATATGAAAACGTTTCAAACAATTTTTTTTTCGTTTCAGTATTAAGCAAACATAAATATTTGAGTGTGTGATGTAACGGGGGACTGCCTCGTCGGTTTAGCGGGTAACGTAAGCGACTGTCAATCAAAAGGCTTCATGGTTCGATACCCGGGTTGGTCAAAAAAGTTGTTACTGTTTTTGTGATTGTGGAAATGCTTACTCAGAGTTTGGAAGTTGGGATCTTAAACCCCGTGCCTTGGAGAGCTTAAAATTGGTTGGTTTTGCACCTGATCTATCTCCCGATCAAATTGGATAACCGTACCATTGGACTCTGAGAATTAGGGAATAGACATGTACCTGCGTGAGAGCACTTAAAGCTGTTAGGTGTCGGCCCTGCGCTTTATCTTCGGTCGTATCGGTTAACCGTCCCATCCGATTATGAGAGAAAGGGGTCAGAGAGTGCACCTGTGTTTGCGCATACACTTGTGCAATATAATATCTCTTGCGTAGTTTGCTGGTCTCTGTTAAGACTGGCCCCCGTGGCTGATTACGGCTAGGAGAACCTTATCTCTTGCGTAGATGCTGGTCTTCGTGAAGAATGGTCTTTCATTTTAAAAATAATGCAACTTGTAATATGACCTATCTCCTAATAAATTCTGCATATTTAAGAATGGGTAAAACTTTGATATGTAATGCTTTATGTAATAATTTAACATTGCATTCAAATTGTAATATCTACTGGTAATAAATCATTGAGAGTTCGCGCTACACGTAGAAACAATAAACGTGGCATCCAGCAAGCCCGACAGACGTGTGGACGTACAAATTGTAAGCCAGCAGCATTAAATCATGCTGTCCACAGATATGTTTCTGCTGATTTCTTGCGAAATTAGAATGCTTTCACCTGAATTGTTTCTTTTTAGAGAGAACAAACGAACACGCGAAGTACTCTGATATAGGTGTAAGATTCTTGCTTGAAAGTTTGACGGTTGTATAAGTTTGGACAACTTGTTAGACAATTTATGAAACTGATTTATTATGCAAAGTTTAGTATTCACTGTATGCTGTTTAATTAGTTTAAGCGCATAATTCGAAATCATCTTTAACGTGTATCCTAAAAGAAGATCACTGGATGAAAATCATATCGAAATTAACAAATAACGAAATAGAAAACTTTATTGATTAGTAATTATTTTTTTAAAAGTCATTGCATAAATGTAAATTATATCACTATTTCTTATGAGTCCTAAATATTTCCATTGGTCTCAGTTAATCAATGTAGAAATTTGATATTTATGCAAAATAGTGTCTCCATAAGGTTATCGGTTAAGAACGCAGAACGCAAAGTATGGATTAACGCGTCCATAAGTGTCGATGTACATCATTTAAACCACCTGGCTGTTACTTTATTAAATTATAAAAAGGTAATTTGAATGCCACAGTAAACGCTTGACGTGCCTGCAACCAAATGGGTACGTTTGCCGAACCCCGAGTGTGACCGAAAGCAGTTTGCGTGTTTTTACGCAAAACATTCCGAATGTCCATCTTGGGTGAGATTTGGGCCCGACCGTCCAACATAATGGACCGCCGGGGAACTATGTGTTTTTATTTTTCTACCGCAATTTTGTGGCTGCAAATTTGAGTGTTTTGGTGTTTTCTGTGCGATAGGGTTACTAATTCATTCCCTTTTCCTTTTTCTTGTAAATATTTCTTTTTGTTTCTTGGTGGTGATATTGTTAATAAATAAATGTTTTTTGTCGTTCAATATTAATGTTGTATTTATAAAACACAACTATTGCAATTTTTCCTCGTTAAGATAGATATTGAATTTCACTAAAAGAAGTAATTTTAAACTGTCTTAAATTTCATAATTAAAAATGATTACACTAATTTTAAAACAACATATAACTCTATCAAAACGTTCACAGAAATAGATCCTTACGCATTAGAGTTTATAAAATTAAAAAAAAGAACAGTTTGTCTAAATCTGTACCAAAGTTCATGAAATAAGAGATTTTTTTAACTAACTACGTTGAAATAGTTTTAGAAACTTGCGCAACCGCAGCTGTATTGGAAGCAAATAAACGAACATAGTAACAGCAAGCAGTTGATCGCAAATTATTTGAACCATTTTCAATGCGGTCGCTATAATAAATAAGTGCAGGATTACGGTAGAGTCCGTTTTATATAACCGGGATAAGTTTAGTACGTTAACTTAATGGTGTTAATGGCTGGGTATTTTATTTAATTAATGCTTATTTTGTAAAAGAGACCATATTCAGATGAATTGGTCGAATAAGCCTGTAGGAACTTTCGCATGCAGGATCATTTTTACCAAATATTCTGCATCGTTAATAAAGACTTATTAATTTAAATTTTAAGCCAGCCATGGTACGGTAGCCATAGTTTTCTTTTTTTATTGAATAGTTGGCAAACGAGCAGACATATCACCTGATGGTAAGCGATTACCGCCGCCCATGGACACTCGCAACATCAAAGGCGTCACAAGTGCGTTGCCGACCTTTGGAGGATGGGAAAGGGGATGGGGGAGGGGTTGGGGTATGGGCCTCCGGTATCCTCACTCACTCGGTGAAACACAGCGCAAACGCTATTTCACACCGGTTTTCATATATATAGATATAGATATCGTCATTGTATCATCTATTAATCATTCTGCTTGATTCTTTTTATAGATTTGTTTTGATGACTTTAAAAAGCTTTATTGGAACCTATCAAACCCTTATTATTTCTTTATTGAACCATTGAAAGCAAACAGCAGTTCTGAAGTACCTTACTGTTAAAAACTACAGATTTAAATAATTCTTCGGACAATTTTTTTTTGCTCCAGGCAACCTCTGAAATTCTGTCTATGTTTACCATATTATAATAATCCTTGAAAGTACAGTCAATTGATTTAAAAACCAAATAAAATCGCTTATTTATATTTTATACCGACTTTAATATGTATCTCATCAGTACATACCCAAAATAATGGTATCTAACATATCGATATGAGCCCCCCAATCCACCAAATGCAATAAACATGTCGTTATCATTATTTTATATCTATCAAAGTAACCCCTGACTTCTACCGTAATAAAATTAAAGATATTTGAATAGAGCCTGATAATGGTATGTAAGCACTAAAGGTATAAATAATACGGTTGGATTCCATTGTGATAATTGGAATTTAAAGGTTAAATTTATTTATGAAATCCAGAATTTTATATTAATTTTAGGTAACGAGTAATAGGATTTGATAATGTCATTAAATAAATCTATACTACTATTATAAAGCTGAAGAGTTTGTTTGTTTGTTTGGTTGTTTGAACGCGCTAATCTCAGGAACCGCTGATCCGATTTGAAAAATTCTTTCGGTGTTGGTTAGTCCATTTATCGAGGAAGGCTATGGGCTATATAACATCACGCTACTACTAATAGGAGCTAAGCACCAATGGAGAATGTTTCAAAAACTGGGGAAAATTTTCACGCTACGGGCAATAGAAGACGCAAACGAGGTTGCGTGGGCTAGTCATACAATATAAGAGTGAAAAATGTTATATAAACTCAGTATATACACGGATATGTACTTAGATTTATTTGATTTTTTAGATCTAAAATTGTCAGTGCTTCTCTAATTTAACTACACATAATAAACCAAGTATTGCTGTTCCATAAATTCGTTTAATTCTAAAAGCAAACAATCCAATCTAGACTATTTCAAAAGTCACATCTCTACTCAACAATTCGATAACAATATTCGATCTGCACGATCGAATGAGTGAACGGAGTGAACCAATAAAAGTACTCTGTTCACGCTTGCCGAGACAATCGAAAAACCTGATTGGCATCGACTAGAGTACAGCAGTTTATTTTCCGTGCTTGTTTATTTTAGGTTAAAGAAAGCTTTCGAAGATGCCACAGATTTTGCAGGAAGAATAAACACTTGAAGTTATAGTGAGCAGAAGTCACTTTGCTCAAGAATTAAATGATTGACAGATTGTATTCTGATCCGAAACTAATAGGAACCTATGGTATGGTAATCAAACGGTTGATAAACACCGTGGGAGAGCCAAGCTTCGGCATAAATGGGCCGGCTCGACCGGAGTAATATACCGAATACCACGCCCTTACAGAAAACCGGTGTGAAAATAGCGCTTGCGCTTTGTTTCACCTCTCCTCCCATCCCCCTCCCGGATCCCAGGACCTCCGGCTTAGCAGTCAGGTTTTTTTAAAACGACAACTCCTGTTAAGAATAGACATCCTTTGTCGCGAAGAACTTTTAAACAACAATTTTTTGATCACTAAAACTGTTGCTCGAAGTGGGATTTGAACCCACATCACTTGGTGCAGTAGGAAGCAGCGTGGTGACCACTTAAACCACTAACCGTGCAGTCAACAGTCAACTGAAGACTATTGACCAACGGGTATGTTATGTAATACACTTTTAGTATCACATTTTTAGGGTACATCTGTCCTCGGTTTACCTTCCAAACGATTTGTACTAGAAAGATGTAACTTTGCATGTGTGTATGTATTTCCCACGTCGACAAATTGTCAAAATGAAATCACTACCACTGAGCTTACGAAGAAACACTTAACAGTTGGGCAAGATGGGCAGCGACAACTAGTCTATAAAAGACGTCAGTACCTTGACGCACTTATGATAGTGATTGTGACATACATCTACACATACATTCATGTAACGGATAGACAGATGCTTAATTATCCACAAACGTTATTTAACATTAAGCCGGTCTTTAAGGTTATAAGTTTAAGGTTGAAAATCCGTTGAATCTTTCTATCAAAAGCGGTGCTTTAAAGTTAAATAAAGTTAATAAATAAGGGGGTAATATATCAAATTTGTGTACAAGCATTCTTAAAAAAAATCTTAAAAGTCGTAAGTCTTAATCATATATTGATTTTTGTTTATAAGTTAATAAAAAACAGATCATTATTCATTCGACAGTTCATTAACAATTCGTCACTGTCAATTGAAGATCGACAGTTGTCAAAGACACGACCTGCGAACCAGCTACGGTTGCTTTCAGCTCGAGAAAAAAATTCGAGGAACATTTTTTGGACTTTTTTAACCGTAGATTAGGGAAATCAAATTTTGATCATTTGATTCAACATTTGTTTTGTCGACATTGCTTCTTTTTAGGCAACTCTGAGCTGTATTGTTTTTAAGTGACTTTTGAAGGTAAACGAAGATACAGAGCACATTTATACTTTAGAAAATAAAACAAACCCAAAAACGATTGTACAGTTAACTTGAAAAAATCATTTGCATAAATAAAAATGCATATATGAACACTTGTTTCCCAAATCTTAGTAAATACTTAGCAAAATTATATCAACTCATAAAGTTTAAACCTCACAAAGCCATTAAAAAGTTAAGCGACTAAAATACGTTTTTCAAATTGCATTTTTACCTATTTCTAAGCAATATTTCACTGCATACTGCCGCATGTTACGTTAAATCAATAAAACTCAAACCTTAATTAGAAACAGTAAAATTAAAACTCTCAATTAAAAGTACATAACAATACAAATTGAATGGAAATAACATTAATGACGTCACAAATATGGCGATATTATTCCGCTCGGACTCTGTGTGACCGCATCTACCGCTAGTTAATGAAATATAATTATTAAACACACATTAAATTGTGGCTGTCTGCCACTACACCACTTGGGTTATAATTATTTAAAATCATAACATTATTTATCTTTATTTAACACATCATATCCATCCATTGCTGCATTGGTGGACTGAATATGAAAAGCTTTCTCCTCCAGTAGAACACAGAAAAATCAAGAATAAAATAAGTGCTTTTATTTTTTATTTTTTTATGTTTCCTGTAATTTTTGGGAACGATTTTGTGAAAAGAAACTTAAATCCTACACTACTTTTGCATAATCGTGGTTTCCATTCTAGGACATTTCAGCTCCAGCGACCACCAGTCCGCCGAAAGCTTATCTCTAGGGACTGGAACGGCCCACTTCCACTAACAACTTATATTACTACTAACTGTTCCCGACTTCGTTCACGTGGAAAAGTGGTTTTGGGTTGCATTTATACAACCCTTTATCCTCCACCCTTTCTACTCCTTACAACTCTGTTTTCGCTTTCAAAAATAGCTTATGTCCTTTTTCAGGCATTAAACTATCTGTGTACGAAATTTCATTGAAATCGATTCAGTAGTTTTAGCGTGAAAGCGCGAGAGAGTTACTTTCACAAGCAAATACAAGCCTTTTCCGCATCATATTTGAAGGAGGTTCATCTTATAACATAAAGTTTTAATAAGTGAGCACATTGAAGCACGCACTGCGGAAGCAGCTTGCAGAGTTCGTCTTATGCACTGAACTTCATGTTAAGTATGAAACTTTAGAGGTTAGTTAGGGAACGGTTGCAAGGCTTCTATTCCAACTTTATTTTAAAATTATATGTATTTTTTCCACAACTTGAACTAGATATTGACGATCTTAATTAGGTTTTATTCGATTTTGATCTTTTATGTAATATAAATAAATGTTTGTATAATATTAAGGTCAATACTAACATACAAATTACACACGATTATCTATAAAATATCTAGTAGTCTGTCTGCCTCGGCAGCGCAGTGGTAGCGTAAGCGACTGTCGCTGCGAAACCTCAAAGTCTCGAGTTCGATACCCGGGTCAGATCCAATGTTTGTATCACTTTTCGAAGTTTGAGTGTTTTATATATATATATATATATATGTATATATGTATATATGTATTTATATCAGTCGTCTAGTACTCTTATTACAATTTCTGCTTAGTTCGAGACTAGATGGCGTTGTGTGTTAGATTATTTTATATAAAATGGTTACTGATTTGCGACCGCTCCTAGAACTCAAAAAGTTCTACACGACTAAGTTCGAATCGTTATCCAAGATACAACCAGCATGAAAGGCGATTTTCATCTATTTTTCATGACAGTTTTAAATTTTTCTTAAATTCTGATAATGTGCTAATGTGATACTGTTGAGACATTACCCTTTCTTACATATAATGCTAGTTTAATATATTCATCTATATTAATACTTAAAGCTTTTTTAGATCCATTTGAATTTGGATATTAGATAGAGGGGAAAAGACTTAGAGGCCCTAGCCCGTTGCGCTGTCTACACACTGCTCGAGATAGGAACAGGTGACAAATTATCACTCACAGATTGACTCCAAATAGGGGTCACGATCCCTCAAAATTAGGCATAATGACACAAGGAGGAGTATTTGGATAACTAATTTTTATGTTTAGATAAAGTGTCTACTTCAAACTTTATGTAAACAGACATATGAGAGTTCAACTAATACTGGTCGTTAAAATAGAATAACCGCAATTTAATTTGTATTACAAATACCGCATAAATAATAGACGTGTCATAAAATGAATCCAAAAAACTGCAGTATCACACGTTGTATTATTTTTTATTGTTTATCCAAAGGTGCCTTTGTGATTGACGTGGGTTCTGGCATTTTCGTTAATATGATTCTTTTATGTTATTATATTTCTGAAATTGTTTTGATACAGGAAAATAATAAATATAATGTTAGGTATACAATCAAACAACAAAATTATTTGCGAGGACAGAAATGATTTAGAATATGAAATAATGACAGTACTAATACAGCTTAGCAATTTCATTTTATTGGTTTAAAGAACACTTTGTATTTAATATTTTTAAAATAGTTTTAGTTTCGTTTAGTATTTTAATGATACAAGTAGCAAATTGCAAACCACTAGGCCAAACTGCACGTTTGGCCTAGTGGTTAAGCGGTCGCCACGCCGTTCCCTACTTCGCCAAGTGTTGTGGGTTCAAATCCCACATGGAATAACACTTTGTGTGTTCCACAAATTGTTGTTTTAAGTCAGGGTGCTCTTTGTGTTCGTTTCATGTATGTTTGTAAAGTCCCCCACGACACAGGAATTATTCCTAGTGCGGGAGATATCTATAAAAAAAATTGAAATAGAAGTTAGCATTAAATTCTGTAACTAAGTGTTAGTTTCATAATTTCAAATAGTATTTCGTCAAACCATCCAACGTTAATTAAACAAGAATAACATGTTTTGATAAACTAGAATAACAATTCAATATATCACACATACGTCTCTCTGATCCCGAATTTGGCAGAGCCTGTACTGTAAATTTCTAAATAAAATTATTGTAGGGGAATTACATGCAGATACATAACAAATAATTGAATCGAATTCACGACCTTTCACAGAACAGTCAGGGTCACCTTATCATTAGAACAACTGCCATCCTAGTTGACATTCTACAGACGTGACGTTATAGAAAAGTAATAAATATATGGAAATGACGTCATCTCGATGTAAGTCACGTGGTTAAAAATATTATCCAATAAAAGAGGCGTTAACAATTGTAGAGAGGGAAACATTGCCATCTTGCCTTAGGGGCAAGCAATGTATGGATTAAATCAATGAAATTAATAAACTAGTTATAGTCGTTCCAATTGTTTATTTAACTTTTGACAGCTCTAATACTTAATCAAATAGTGATACCCTGACCCGTTACCGATTCGATTTCTTTTATCGATCGATTTTATGTATGAAGAAGTTTTAATCGATTTAACACACTCATTATTTTATCGATAATTTCGTACTTTTATCGATTATTAAACAGCAACACCGGACGCGGAGCCGACGCGCGACGCCATTTTGTTGTTAGTGTTAATCCACATTTTCATAAGTCGAGTTGAGTATTTATATTTCTCCGTACTGATTTATTTGTGAATTCTCACGTTTGGTTGAGTTGTATCGTTCCTCCCTTCGTTACTGTCAAAATACCAAAAAATAAAGTACTCAAAGGACATACAAGAATAATTTTATTGTATGTTTTATAAATATAATCGATAATCGATTTATTTCAAAACCGTTTTTATAGTCTGTAGTCATTAATTACGAAAGACACATCTCTAAGAGGGCGGAGCCCGTCCATGAAGTACAGTATCTCCTGTAGTACATTGTATCAAAAATTATTACAAAACTTTATGTGCGTGATCCGTCAAAAGTTAAATAAACGATTGGAACGACTATAGTGATTATGAAAAGAAGAAACCATAAGAATTGCCTTCTGTGAGATATCGTTTCACTGAACATTAGTTGGTTCGAGACCTTTTGAATAGAGTCTATGACGTATAAGTACAGTCTGAATCATTATGACTGAAAATATTATATTAATTCCACATTATTCCATCTACTTTGGCGTCACATTTTATAAAGGTTCGTTCATCCGTTTTGTCGAAAAAAATATTTATTTATTTTTGGTGGAGTGATGATTTGCGCAAGACGGCTGGCAGGAGCTGGATACGAGAATCCAAAGATCTAACTAAGTGGCGTGCAATTGGAGAGGCCTATGTCCAGCAGTGGACTGCGATAGGTTGATGATGATGATGAGTAACATACCTCTATCTCAACTTATCGTTTACATGGTAGATGTTCTATTCTATTGTACGGAACAAAAAAGCATTGCTTCCTCCTTTCAGAATATTCAGAGTTGAGAGGTAAGGGAACACTCCACCTGAACTGACCCATTTTTGAAACGTGGCCATTTTAGTTGATATTACTTTCATAATTTATTATATTTACAAGAAGTTTGTAATAAATCAGGATGTATAGTACAAATACTCTAACAAGTGTAGCGAAACCAATTATCGTCATATCCCCTGACAGCGTATAAATATCGGTAAACACTAAATTAATGTTCGTCCGTCTATCCGTATAGGCGTGCGGATGATTTGTGCTCTGGACTGTCAATTTTTCATCTACCCTACCGCTACTAAATCACGCTGAGGACTGCGACCGCTCAACCAACTATTCACCTTATAGGGAAACAGTTAAAGTTCACATTTGTTTGACATCTTTTTAAAGTAAAATATCCAAAGGTCTCCTTATATTTGATATTTGTTTACGGACGTAATAAAAATTCGTATTACAGGTTTGTCTCGTTAAAAATGATATGCTCAACTGTACTTCATTTATCTCTGTCTTATTAAAGTCTGTTCTATTAAAGCGTGAAAGGGACAGCAGTATTTTGCGTATGTATATTTCATTTTGGCTGCTTGTGGTGGTTATAAAGAGAGTATGCTGTTAGGTTTTATGTTGCTCATAGTCATAATCTACATAAATAAACAAGGGTTGGATTGTAGCCTAAAAAGATTAGACAGAATATTACTGTTTGTGACCCAAAGTATGACCAAATAACAAAAGTTTTGCTGCCCAAATATGCGAGGACATTGACCTTAATAATAGCTATTGTGCATACATTTTTAGGACCGTTATCCGTGGGAGAGCTATGCTTCGGCATGAATGGGTCGGCTCGACCGGAGTGATACCACGGCCTCACAGAAAACCGGTGTGAAATAGCGTTTGCGCTGTGTTTCACCGAGTGAGTGAGGATACCGGAGGCCCATACCCCAACCCCTCCCCCCATCCCCTTTCCCATCCCCCAAAGGTCGGCAACGCACTTGTGACGCCTTTGGTGTTGCGAGTGTCCATGGGCGGCGGTAATCGCTTACCATCAGGTGATACGTCTGCTCGTTTGCCAACTATTCAATAAAAAAAAAAAAAAAAAATGTGTATACATCGTCATCGTTAGTTTGAACTGAAAACAAATTAGAATAAATTAAATTCAATTGATATTCATGTATGTTAAATCCGCTAAATAAAATGTGTCAAGATTATTGATCAAAAGGAAAAAAATGAGTTAAGAAAACTATTGCAAATAATTATTGCTATAATTATGTTTAAGTTAAAGTTATTCTTCACGCAAAATGTGAATCAATTAACAACCAAATCCGTTGAGTCAGTAACCTTTTTTGTTAACTCTAATTAGTGGTTGGCATTTAAAAATCCCTCGGGTGAATTTTTAAAGTGGCTGAACGAATTCGTTCTTTTAGCGATGATAACGACATGTTTAAACATTACCTGTATTTTGTTTTATTTTTGAAGTGAAAACTTATTAAGGCGCGTTGTGCTTTTTTGGTGAATAAAAATCATGGAACTCACGTCATCGTCACCGCTTCATAAATTTCTTAGCTTTCATTTCTATCTGTAGTCTCCATTTTTTTTTATAAATTATCTACCAAAACGACTCTACTCAGGCTGATGGGAAGCTTGAGAAAAATTAAGGAGTGGTGGTCACCATCCTCAGTGAGATTTATTTGTCTACCAATAAGTTTGCAAATAAATATTAATAAAACTTTGTGTCCGTTTCATGTATGTTTGTAAAGTCCCCCGCGACACAGGATTTATGCCTAGTGCGGGAGATGTCTTTTTAAAAAAAAAAAGAATATAAAAAAAAAAAATATACCAACTACCTAAAAGTAAATGATCATTCTAGCAGATTAAATATTTAATTAAAGTGAAAAATATTATTGCTCTTTGAACTGTAGTAGTAATTTTTTTCCGAATAAGTAACTCCGCTTTTTTTAATGCCGAAAAATCCGATTTTAAACTAAATATTGTAGTTTAATTTTTTGTTTTTAAAATAAGTGTTTTTATCTATATTAATAAAAATGAATCGCTGAAATGTATGTACGTGCATAACTTCCGATCGACTGCACCAGATTGACTAATTATAATTTCATGTAAACAAACACATAAGAAAGGGACAAGGTTTGTATTAAACAAAATTATAAGAAAACCAGAAGTGTATTTTTTTTAAGTTTACGACTGTACTACCCGTTGGAAGCAGAGGCGGGCATAAATAATAAAAACAAACTTTTCAGAAATTTGGAAAGTATTATAAAAAATAATGCGGTACAAAGTTCGCCGCGTCAACTAGTAATTATTATGTATTGATTAAAAAGTTGTAAAATTCTTGATAGTTCTTTCTTGACAAACACCGTGTTAAAGCGATAAAACACACAGAAATAAACACTTGTGATTGACATAAATGCACCTGTACTATATAGTAGTTCAATGACAAGCTAAATTCTTATATATTCCTAGGTCACGAGAGTCGTTATTCGTTTAAGAGCAGTAACTGAGTGTCTATTCTGTACGTAGAATTGTTTTTCCCCGTACTTAGTTCGCAAAGTAGTAACTACCAAGGAGGAAACGTTAAAAGTGGACTGGCAATGTATTCTAGTAGTAAAATCCAGCAATAGCTACCCGCAGTTTATTTTTTACGGTCTAGGCAGTGAGATGAGTAGATAAAATGTTTTACTACACTTATTACCTCCTAAAGTTCTAGTGTAAGTTACACGAGTATCCTTGGGTCGTGCTTCGTTTCTACAAAGTTTCGACCTTAACGTCATATATATAATGTCTAAGAGAACGAATAAAGAACTCATAACTTAGAGAGGGTAATATGTATGTTCGACTAAAATAAACTAAATGTGTTTATGAATTCGTTTAATGAAAGTAAAGTTACTTAGCAAAGAGTACAGTTTTATGGTTTTATAAAAGAACTGGCCTTTCCTTGCTAAACTTGACAGTAACACATCGGGAGCAATTCTTGTTTAGATATAACCTGAATCTCAAAAACCGCTCCAACGGTTTTCATGGAACCTAGTGTACAGGAAGTTTCGGGGCGATAAATCGATCTGGTTAAGATATTTTTTTAGGAAAACTACCTAATAAAAAAAAAATCCGATCCATCCAGATATTGAAATATGAAGAATAAAAATAATGACGAAAATTTTACTTACACAATTACACAATATTGTGTTAAGATTTTAGCTTAACCGTTGTAGAAATAAATTTAGATAGTGTATTTTAGTTCAGCTAATAAAAAACAAGCAAAAGTTAGCTTTATCGTGAAAGATACAAAAAGGAATATTAAAAAGATCCTGTATCTTTTATTTAAAAAAATAATTCACTAAATAATTTCTATGTAATAATGATTACTTAAATGTAACTAAACGCTATATTCCACTTAACTTTTCGATTGCAATATTGCCGAACAAAACACATTTAGAGCAAAATGCTACGCGGCCGTATCGTTAATAACTCTATTAAAATCAATTTCTAACGGTAATAGGTAGCTGTCGTTATTAGATAGCAGCAACATATTAACAAACAATTTGTGTAAACATATCTTTATAGAAGATACTTTTCAAGTGTGCGTTCACTCTGTTTGCGAACAATTATTTTTAGATGGTTTGCCTAATTGTATATACAGTTTTTGATACATGAGGTAAAATACTCAAATTACTATAATTATGTACTTATTTATTTAGTAATATAATATTTTTTCATTCGTACAATTATAATTCTCATTCGTTCCCATTCCTTCATCGCGTCATTCACTCCTATATCTAACATGTACTAAATCAACTCTCAACCAAGTATGTTCTTTAACTTTATCATCATGGTAAAATTATCTATTCAATACTTTTTTAACGTTAATTTAATCAGCTACAAAGTATTGATATTTCAAATGCAAATTGACATCAATAACCGAAACTGTTATCTCAAAATCTCATTTCCCTTCAAAAGGTTGAGCGATCTTGACAATATTCGTGTATTAAATTGCTTGAAACAGAAAAAGGTACGTGTCTGCAAGCATTCGAGGCCGAACCCCAGCAAGCTGATTCGCTCCAATGGCCTTTTATATAAAATATATAAGGTAAAACGTGTTCATTCAATAGGAAACTAAGTATGTAGGCGAAGATTTGTTTTATTGAGTTTTTGCTTAAATATGCAACGTTAACGGAACTTTTATGTTTGAAGAAACGTTTGCGTTTGCGAAAAAGGGATAATATCCATGAGATAATGTTGTTTAATATAGAAGAATGGGATAGTAATGTAATGTAGGGTAGACGTCAGACTTGAGATCAGATGGTTTCGGGGTTAAATCCTACCAGGGGATTTACCTAAAACTTATCAAGAATTGGTTTTGATTATTATATTATGGAGGTTATGGAGAGAGTAAGAGGAATATATCTTAAGCATAATTTCAACCAATCTCTGGCGTCTTTACTTAAGTTTTTTTGATAAATAGATTTTTAAAGAAGCCTCCCTGGGAGTTGACCTGTAAGTAAATTTCCTCTCAATTAGGTCAGAAAACTCCACATGAGAGTATATACAGAGTATCTCGTGGGAGAGCCATGCTTCGGCATTAATGGGCCGGCTCGACCGGAGTAATACCACGGCCTCACAGAAAACCGGTGTGAAATAGCGCTTGCGCTGTGTTTCACCGAGTGAGTGAGGATACCGGAGGCCCATACCCCAACCCGTCCCCCCATCCCTCCTGTTGTGCCGCCTCTGGTGTTGCGGGTGTCCATGGGCGGTGGTAATCGCTTACCATCAGGCGATTCGTCTGCTCGTTTTCCGCCTATTCAATAAAAAAAACTATAAGTTTTAGTTATTTATTTTTATGTATTTATTCATCGACACTATATATTACTATTATATACATACCAATATATATATATATATATATATATATATATATATATATATATACATACCATATATACATCTTCATCTTTTACAATCATCCCGTGGTTGCCTGTTAAGAGATATAAGGCGCTCGTAGCCCAGTTGCACTCGTGATCAACGTAAGCAACGACGGCGCGGCCAGTACCTGGATAGGTGACCGCTGATGGTATGATACCATGAGCGTCTTCGTGATTCGGAGGTCACGCTAAGCAGTCGGTCCCAGATGTTATCATATTATAATAACAGTCGTGAAACTTAAAAACATTCAACGGCAAGATTACGTAGCCACAAAGTTGTCTTGCCAGCTGTCCCCAACCCGCATTCGGCCAGCGTGGTGACGTATGGCCTTAATCCTCTCCTGAGAGCCGAGCCCAGAAGTGGGACATAATGGGTCGTTGATGTTGATGAGATTTCGTTGTAATTCATGTGGTGTACAATAAAACGATATATTATTATTAAACTTTCACATTTTACTACATAAAACCGTTAACATTACAATAACCGAGACATTACATACATTATGTATAGTTAGTTAAGTTTCACAATATAAGTAATTATTTCCTATCTATCCTCGCTCGAACAAGTAAGTAATATTCATTAATATAAGTAGTGGTTTTTGCTGACGGTACCCATTCATCATGTAAGTGGCTGACGCGTGGGGTCAATCCAACTCCACTCCATCTTTCATACCGGTGATAAGTAAGAGTCTATTATTCGATACAGTAATTATTATACGACTATACGTAATGAATATATAGATACATATTAATGTAATAATAGACACATTGGTTTAAGAAGTCGCCACGCACTTTGCTACTACGCCAAGTGTATTCCCTGCAACACAGGATGTATATTCCTAATGCGGGATTTGACTAAAAAAAATCAAAATATTAGAACTATTTTTTTCATCATCTGTAGTAGAATTCTATTAGATGATATTTCAGGGGGTTAATCACTAAAAGTTCATTTTTTTAATCGTCAAAGTGTCGTTTAGTCCATTCACAAAAGTTTTTGTTAAAATTGACGTTCCAAAATCAAGTTCTTAATATTTGAAACGACATTCAGCTAAAAACTTGTAAGGCTTGAAGAATACTATTGTTCTGACTGTCAGTTGCTAGATTACTCCAATAAAATTAATTTTTGAACGTGGATTTTTATGAATTCCTAAAGATATGTATGCATAAGTGTTAGCACATCTAATTACATGGACTAACGGAGCGAAAGGAAACGTCCGAGCTTCATTAAACAGACCACTCACTGTCCCCTTGTGCAATCTTGCAGAAAATAACGTTGCAGTGATCTGACTTGATATCTTTGACGTGAAGGGATGGCGACGCTTCAGATCGTTGTAGCATTTACATATACTCGCACACATATATAAGATATATATCTATTAATAGAACTTGATTTATAAGTTATATAGTCACAGCTATGGCAAAGTGCTCGAAAATGAATGAACACTGAAAAAAAAACTTATAGTAAGAAAGAAAAATATAAAAATAGGTAAAAAAACTTTTTAAGTTAAACGGTTTTATGTTAAAAAATGTACTAAAAACCAAAAAAAAAAAAAATTGATACAGTCGTGGGAATTATAAACATATGCATAGACTAGACTAAAATAAAACCGTGGGGTTAACATGGAGTGTATAACTATTGGAATTTCCATGAGCAAGAAAATAGTAATTAATTTCCTCACCGTCTGCGGGCCAACTGCCTAACCACGAATTAAACGATTCTTCTATCGCACATTAAGTCGATAATTTGTAGACAATTGACGGGCCCCACGGTTTTATTTTAGTCTAGTCTATGCATATGTTTATAATTCCCACGACTGTATCTATTTTTTTATTTTTTTGGTTTTTAGTACATTTTTTAACATAAAACCGTTTAACTTAAAAAGTTTTTTTACCTATTTTTATTTTCTAGTTTTTAGTTTTTAGTGCTTCATTCTTTCAATTTTTTATAGTATATTGTATTCTGCTTGTTGAGCCCTTTCATTTGATACCCATATTGATGGGATTGATAAAACCTACGTTATCCGCCATTTTTAGCGGCCGCCATCTTGGATTTCAATTTTTTATAGTATATTGTATTCTGCTTGTTGAGCCCTTTCATTTGATACCCATATTGATGGGATTAATGAAACATAAATTATCCGCCATTTTGTAGCGGCGGCCATCTTGAATTTATAATGATAATGAATAAACATAATTGTATTGTCACCAAAATCCAAAGTGTATACAAAATTTCAGATTAATCGGTTGACAGGAAGAGGGTGAAATTTGAATTACTAAATTTGATTTTTTGAAGGAAGAATAAAGAATAAAAAAGAAAGAAAAAAACAAACGGGGTGAGCTAATTAAAACCGTTTAAAAATGCCTTATTTCTTTTCATAAATAAATATTCCGGATATCTAACAGAGCTAAGCAGAGCTTGTATTATGAGTACTAGACAACTGATATGAACACATATATCCTTATATTTGTAAATACTTACATATTATACATAGAAAACACCCAAACTCCGAAACAAATATATATAGATATGCACGCCACTGATTCACTATCTTAATTTAAGAAACAATTTATTTATTCAATCATAATTTTGACATATTAAATCAATTTAATGAGGATTTTTATACAAATATTAATGCTATCAAGAAATAACAAGTAAAATAAAGAAAAAGTAAAGAATAGTATTCTAAAAATATCAATGAAACCAAACTGAAACAAGCACATAAAAATAGGCATTCGAATTTTAAACTAGGTCGCAAAAAGTAAAAACAAACTGCAGATTCCAATTTAAAAAATTACAACGTTCATACAAAATATTAGCATTTCAATGCAGCTCAAACAAATTTTCAATCCAGAAAAATATTGGATAAGAAAAAACACGAATGAACATCGGCCAAGTCGATTTCAGTCACTGATGGGATATTTGAGATAAGGTCGCAACTTCATTCCGGCGGCACAATAGATGTTGGAAACTGATACAGGGCTCTTTGTTTGCCTTTTAAATATAGAGAAACACTATAAGGCCTTCGAGAACAGAGATCAAAAGCGACAAACAATTTCGTTAATTTCTAAATGTTGTATTTCAATTTTGTTTTAGTACGAAAACACGATAAACTCGTTACTGAAATTGGCCTGAAAGCCAGTTATAGTTTTTATTTGTGATGCTATGCTGATTACTAAACTTGGAAAGTGAAAAGAAAACTAATTTAGGAATTTAGGCTCTTAATTATAGTTTTGATTACAGTCTCCTGATTACTAAGGTAGGTAATTATATTAATATATATATAATTATTCGACTGCCTCTGTGGCGCAGTGGTAGCGTATGCGACTGCTAAGCTGGAGGTCTCGGGTTCGATTCCTGGGTCGGACCAAGTGTTTGTATGATCTGCAAATATCTGTTTTGGAGTTTGGGTGTTTTCTATGTATAATATGTATGTATTTACAAAAAAAAGTATGTAAGTATTTATATCAGTTGTCTAGTACCCATAACACAAGCTCTGCTTAGCTTGGGACTAGATGGCGTTGTGTGTTAGATGTCCGAAATATTTATTTATTTATATTTATTATGTCTTTGTGTTACTGTAAAATAAAGAGTTACCTGTCCATCTATCTATAATTATATTTCTTCATCAGAAGGATGCATTTATAGATTTCTGAGATTACATCATGATTTATAACTTAGACATGCATGACATAGCAAGATTTGTTAAATGTGGTTTTGTCATTGAAGAACATGGTATAACATATTGCAATAATTGCACTATATCAAATTCAGAATGGTGAACTTGTAATTAAATAATAATACATACAATGAATGATCGACAGAAGATCCATGAATTGAATGCATAAAGCTCTTTTCTTCCACCCCTAATTTTTCAACTACCGAATTCGAATGAATGGGATCCACTGATTCTATTTATGTAGTTATGAAATTAACACTATTTCAATGTAATACGATGATTGGCTGTTGACAACATGCAATTGGATGCATTATTAATGGCTGTTTCCAATTATTATCTCCAATTAATTGTATGCGATTTTATTTTAATAAATTGCATGTGTACTTGGTTGAAGAGTTATAATTAACTATTATTTCTACTTTCTTCGAATATTATGATATTAAAAATTGTGGAAGAATACTTATTTGAAGTGTAAGACGAAGTATAAGTCCAAGTTATTAATGGAGTACTCATGACATGGCTAGACATTGAGGTTAGATGACTATTATAGATTTAGGTTATTATTAGGCCAACTCTGAACTTATTCAAATTCATTTATTCAATAAAAACACTAAGTGACATTCATGAACGTTAAGTTTAAGCTACAGTTAAAAATCATAGGTCGACACAAACAGACGCTACAGCATCTACTGGATTGTCAAGGTAAATATGGTAAAAACACCAAAATCTACTACCCGCTTGTTTCGATCTATGACTTCCAGTTTCCAAAGTGCGTAAGGCCTCATGAAAAGAAACTCATGGCTACTCTTTTTAAAAGTCCGATATTCGAAGAAATTAGCGTAATTCACGAACCCAGTTACTTTGTGCTACTACAGTTGAAGTCTTATTATATCTAAAATTAAACTGACCTTATGGCATTATCAAAGATGAACCTTTGATAATGTCATAGGGCGAAATCGGTCAAAATTGAAGATATTTAAGTTAGAAGTGAGTTTTATTCTAGAATGTATTTTAATAAGCTTCATCGAGTGCCAATTAATGGGAGTATAAATGAAATCTTATTTCTCTCTACAAGTAGAATATTGTCTTATTCCTTATCCTAGTTCCCTCGATCTATCTACTTTGTTACGTTTATTTTGTCAAGTTTTTTTTCTCCTTTATTCCGTCAACTGTGTCTAGAAAATGGTTATATTCCCAAAGGGTTTAGCATTAGGCAGATGACCGGTAATAAATTGAATGAAAAAATCTTTGCAATATCACACAAGATATGGTACCAACACTTAAATAAAAGAGATGGTAATGATGACATACATATATTTATAATATTAAATATTACAAGTCTGACAAGAATAACATACATTTATAATGTCTGGGTAAACTTCACACAAAATAATAGCTTCGATAATGTAAACTTTCACAAAACAAAATGCATTTCGTGCCGTCAATTTCTACTTCAAGAAATTATTTCTATGAGATCTGTCTGCAGTGAACGATAGAAAGTCACCAGTAACTATCTCGTTTGTTTTGTAGTAAACAAACGGAAGATTATTAATATAACAAAATGATACATCCTGTTTGTCCTGGATTACGATTTGGCAATATAATTCGAATGAGTCGACGAATCCCGGGAGCAATCTATCTAACGTGATTATCGTTCAGTTCAGTCTTCATAATCTGTATTATAGCGAGTATAAGGTATTGTGGGACCATCAATACGGACTATTGAGAGATAATTGGATGAAGGAAATAGTAAGTAAGGGATTATCGTTTTTTATAGGAATAGCTGTTTTATTTAGATGATTGGGTGAGTTAGTCGATTACTGATATTACCAAATGTGCAATTACTTAGAATTTAGAGATTTGCAATTACGGGGAGCTACTATTTAAAGTAATGGACAAATAAATTTTGATGAAAACTGACTGACGGTTAATGAGCTCAAATAAAAAGTCTCATCAGTGTGACTACTAATATAAATATACGATTAACATATAATTTGTTATGAATTCCCACTGAGAGCAAGACTAAAATGTGCACGAAACCAGTTCAAATTAATTCAGGTAATGTTGTTTTACTCTTCTAAAACAAAAGTAAAATAACATAAGGAGAAAAGCGTAAGCAAATTTTGGTCTAGCCTTCACCCATATCACAAAACCACATTTAAAGAAAATGATTTTCACATTACATGTAAGTCTAGTCTGGCGACCTCCACATACAACAAAACATACTACAGCGCCATCTACCTAAGTTACACTGAACTGTGGAGTAACGTACAATACGAAGAAACTACCAATCCTGAATCGCGCAATAGAAAATCTCGCGCTGATTATCATATGTACAACATCCCAACATCAAGTGATGGGCAGTGGCTCGCCAAGCATGATCATCTCGCCTGGTCGGAGGATCCTCCCTTTGTGTCGGAGGGACATAACATCCGTTCCATCGATATCTAGTACATATAATGGCCTGTCAAACTATATATGTTATTAAAAAACCTATTGGCGCTTAATATTAATCTTTTTTTTTAGGTTTAATCTGCGCAGTATTACTCTGAAGTTCCTTAAGCATTTTACAATATTATAATGTTCGCAATAATAATGAACAAGATTCCAAGCCGCCATCATAACTCAAGCCCTTTGTGAATGCACGAAGTAATCTCCTTATTGGCACAACAAGTCTTCAATAAATCTGCGGTCGATCTTGCTGCAGATACTGTGCATAATTGATTGAAATATGAGACTGGTTCAGGCCTTCATTGTACGACACATGAACGGTTTCTTTGTTGTCGTGGCTTTGGTTACGAGAACAAAATGATTAGTTCCAGTATCATTAAGTTTTGCCCTCTCAGTCTTGACAATAATAAACTTGGCTTACACATGATAGAATCTATTATGTCTATCGATCTAGGTTTGGATTATTGCATTTTTATAATAAGTGTCTATCACACTTTATTTTTAAGGCAAAAGTTTGTCTGTGACTGTTTGTATGTTTTGTTATTGACTGCTTCGGTGGCGCAGTGGTAGTGACTGTGACTTCAAATCCTGTGTCGGACCAAAAGTTTGTGTAATCTACAAATATTTGTTTCGGAGTTTGAGTGTTTTCTATGTATAATATGTATGTATTTACTAAAAAGGTATATACTCGTATGTATTTATATCTTATGGGTACTAACCCATAAGACATCTGCTTAGTTTGGGACTAGATGGCATTATGTGTTAGATGTCCGAAATATTTATTATTTTTATTATATTATTTCTTCACGTTCAATCTGCTAGACAAACTTTGATAAAATGTGGTATTGGATGTAATTGACAACCTAGAAGTATGTTTAAGTTCCTCGGAATAAGTATATTATACTTTTGTACCAAGTAATAAAGTGTTCTTTAGATTTAGCAAGGAGGTAACCTTTTCTACTATTTTTTACTACAGCTGGCTCAAATAACGTATAAAGATCAAAGACAGGAAGAAAATATGATCATTTTGATTTTTAATTGTGCCTTCTGGAAGGCTTAAAACCTTTGTCGCGTAATGAATCTATCTTTGGTAAAATAGGTATGAATGTATGTATACTTAACCTTCTTTTAATTACATTTTAATCTTTAACACCAGCTCCTAAAATTACTTTCTTCACACGTCTCTAGTTTTTTCTCTCCAAGCCACTACAAATTATACTCTGCCTTGTGAGTGTAACAAAAACAAAGTCCTTCTGAAATGTGGTGTCTTAACAAGAATATATTATTTTTTTAATTCTACCGAATTTGTCGCAATAAAACAAAGTTAGACCAAAGACATTAACAACTTCTAGACAAGCTTGAAAATTTGAAGGAAAACAACAAGATTGGTATACAATTCACAATTTGTAGACAAACAGGTTTTACGAAATACTGGCCTGCAAAGATTTGTTGAATAAGTTTTATGTTTTAAAGAAAAATTCGCAAATTTTTGAAACGTGTTTGTCATAAAATGTTCAACTGACACTGACCATACACTGAAAATACATAATTGACACATATGATTACCCGACCCAAAATGTCTTGATTTACAAGACAACTTATAGGTGCCATACTTTATAATACTATAATGCATATTACTACAGGCTGAAAACCTGGAAAAGTTACCCCGAGACCCCACGGGGTCTACGAGAAGAACCACATGACCATTGAAGCTTATGAGTTCTTCAAACAAGGCTATTTTTAGTACACTGATGATCTGGTTAGTAAAAATTTCGGAGCCTGCTTACATAGGTTCACCTATTCACATGAGTCTTATATAATATATCAACAACCATTAATACAATAACGACCTTTCTGAAATACCTCAACATGCAAATCTAATCAGACATTCATAAATCATGGAAAAATATCAGTGCTTCTGTAGAAAGGTCATTAAATTTTGCCTTATAATGTAGGATATTAAAGTGGCACAGCGTGCGATGGAGCGTGCGATGTTGGGTGTTTCTCTATCTGATAGAATTCGGAACGAGGTTATTCAATAGAGAACTAGAATAACCGACATCGCACGGAGAATCAGTACGCTGAAGTGGAAATGGGCCGGTCATATCTCTAGACGTACCGATGGTCAGTGGAGCCGAAATGTGCTTGGGTGGAGACCGCGATTAGGCAAACGTAGTGTAGGGCGCCCTGCGGCACGGTGGATTGACGACTTAAAAAAAGTGGCTGGCAGCGGATGGATGCGGACTGCCCAAGACCGGGATGGTTGACGCTCCTTGGGGGAGACCTACGTTCAGCAATTGACGGCAAATGGTTGAAATGAATGTAGGATAAATATTTCATTTTATATTCTACGATTAGCGTAAATAAATTGATGGCCATACCAATAGTTCAATATAATCGGCCGAGTGGATTTGGAGCAAATCTATCACAGCAGACAGATACAAGCGATACTAAATGGGTTCCATTTTTCTAATCGGGAACCCAGAGCTCTAAAAATAACTTAAGATTACCTTTTAAGCTGAAAATGGGTACTTTTCTATTTACCTCCCATATACCTCACATATATTTACCTCAAATATATGTTAACGAAATCTCAAGGGAAATTTTTTGTGTGTAATAATTTCGGTACTCGGTGGCTTCGTATTCACTCCCAAGATACAATTAAGGAGACTTTATCATATTTCTGTTTGCTCATATTAATGGATTACTCCCCTGGCAATACACCGTTCGTATAATTTTATGTGTTAGATATATTTTAAGTGAAAATACGCGCTTTCTGTAACAAAAATTTATATACATTATTTTTTGAATTAGAGTGGAACGTAAAAACCATGTTTAAATCTTCAAAGTTATAATATATTTTATTACTAGCTGTGCCCGCTACTTTGTACTCGTGACATTTAGATTTTAAAGTTATCTTTAATTTCTCACCGTTTTAACCTTCCTTGACTACGACAAATATTTCAAAACCAAAATCAGCTAAATCGGCCTAGACGTTCTTGAGTTTTGGCGACACAAACGTAGAGCAATTGATTTTTACATAAAAGAAATATTATTTTGTTTATATGTCAGAGTTTCCTATGTTAACTGTTACGGTTAATCACTATTATATATAATAATAAAGAAACATTATTAGTAATTATTTTTAGCCAACTGCGGTAAAGATTATATGTTTGAACTATAATATAATGTTTTATATACATGACATATCAGAAAATTACGATTATATTTATAAATCAATAGTTCTGCGATTATTAAAGTCGGTTTATAATAATTTCAGCCACCTACTGCAAGAATAACTGTTACTCCGAGTCACAGAGGTAATTGTAGCATGAATACTTATCAAATCTTAAACTATCAAGCAGTTAGTCGAAATCAGTTGCAATAAAGAATGAATTACGTAATTAATTCATAACTATTGTATATAGCCGTACAATATATAAACTAACACTGTTTGGACATTAATCAAGTTCACACTACTGCCATCTACCGTCCGATCGGAGTGATAACTTGGGAACCCTAATCTTTACTTAACATGTAAATCCTTTCTCACTAAGATTCTGAACATTGGCAAAGTTTCATGAACAACACGTGAAACTAAAGACCTCAAAGCCTTTGTCCTCAGGTGGAAGCAACTACTTACATATAACTATTATTAATCTGTGTCAATAGGTGGAAAACGTGAATATAGAAGACAGTGGATAGTTATAATATGTAAATATACTAGCTGACCTATCGATTGACTATCATTGTTCTGCCATATAGATTATGAAATAAATCGAATCGCGAATCGTATTTTATTTTTTATTGAAGCCTGCCAAAGTTACCATACTCTGCCTGATGGAAAGCATGATTAGAATCCAAGAGTGGAGGTCACCAAACTCATTGCAAATCCTGACTTTACAGTAAGATGACTACGGTGGCCTAGTGATGCTTTTCACGATAAGCCTAAATGACCCGGGATCATAGTGGGAGGGAAAAACGTGCGCTGATTGATTGCTCGGTATTGGAAAAAAGAGCCGATCGTTTAGTTCGAGAGCATATTTTTATCACTCTGAAACGGAATAAGATAACGTATTTTTTATTTCTTTTATGTTTTAGCTGCCAAAATGAATCTGCTCTGCCTGATGGAAAGCACGAGCAGAATCCAGTAGTGGTGGTCACCATCTTCAATGCTAATAGGGAAAATGCAGCATGGTGATCCACACTATGGCGGCCTAGTGAGATGTTTTTTCACGCTCCGCTTAAAGGACCCGGGTTCAGAGTGGGAAACATGTACACAGGTAGTGAGTTCCAGGTTTTGGCCGCTCGCCACAGGAAGGAAGAACCAAAGCGTACTCACCACGAGAGCGTATGTCTACCACTCTGAAGCGGTGACTTCCTAGACCGGCACGTGTTATCCTGTAGAGGAAGGGAGAAGGGAGGACCAGTTGGAACATTTTAATAATTATTAAGATAGGAAAAATAAAATTATTGAAATCGATTGGTCCGTTTCGAAGGAGTGTTACCACAAACACCGTTACGTATTATTTCGTGGTATCTTTAGACTTAAAAGACAGATAACGGGTATTCTAAGTGTCTGTATTTTTACATAAATTAGTCTCTCTCGAACCCAATAGAATTCCATATGGAATTCTTTATACCAAATGATGTAGGTAAATTTTAGGGCAAAATCGAAACGGGTGCTTTGATACTCTTAATTCCTTTTTGTAATAAATCTTATGGGTTCTGCTTATTTTTGTTTTGTAATACACGTTGATCTTGGGGTTTAAACTAACAGTTTATTCTGTATATTAGGTTTGGTAAGGTATGTTTGTACACTGCTTACGATTTTTTTTTAAATGCCGGTCGAACTATAAGCATACACATTAAACTATTGTTTTATTATTTGTTTTTTTTCTAAATATGAGAATGACCCATCAAAATCTTTCATTTTTGGTAAGTTCGTGAACGGATTATACTAATTTCACAACTGTTCATGCTGAAAGCGCATAATCCATCACCATTAACAGAATCACGTACATCACTTAGATTTATTCAGACAAAACGATAAAAAATAAACCACATAAAGGATAATTCGCATCTTATTACTGTGGTTTTTAATATAGGCACAAGTTTTAATGTGTGTCTTGCCACACGTAATACAAGTATAGACGATGAGCTACACAAGACGAATTGAAACATATTCATGTAAGCTGTAGTCTAAAAGAACAATACAATATTTCGGACGTCTAACACACAATGCTAATGGGTACTAGACAACAGATATGTATACGTATATAAATTTATTTTGTAAATACATACATATTGTACATAGAAAACATCCAAACTCCGAAACAAATATTTGTAGATTACACAAACATTTGGTCCGACACAGGATTTGAACCCGAGACCTCAGGCACAGCAGTCGCATTCACTACCACTGCGCCACCGAGGCAGTCAAGTCAAAAACAATCTTTGTTTACTAATCAATCAACCCTGTTTTTATCTTGTGAAGCGAAGTTAAACACATATTATTTTAACTACATATCAACTCTTATTTTATCTAATAACTATTATCCTATGAAAATAATATTATTTTTAACCGACTTCAAAAAAGGAGGCGGTTCTTATTCCGACTGTTTTTTTAAAATGTTTGTTACCTATAACTTCCGACTGGGTGAACCGATTTTGATGATTCTTTTTTTATTTGACAGATTGCTTTTCGTGTAGTCCCATTTCAATTTGGTCCAGTTCTGACCATGTCATCCATAAAAAAACTATATAAGTCTTCAAATTGCATTAAGTATGTGCGCGACAAATTGTCGAATAACTCAATATCACGCCAACCGAGTTCGATGATTATTTTTTTATTTGAAAGCTGGTGCTTCTCGTGTGGATCCATTTCAATTTGGTCCAGTTCTTAAAGTCGGTTTTTATTTTGTTAAAATTTTGTTTTATTAGTTTCAATGTACTATTCTCAATTTATCAAACTGCTTTTTTCTACCCATTCACGGTGAAATCAAAAGAAATGGTAATAGTTTTAGCAGCCTATGTATGTAGACACATAGAGTTAAAAGTAATGAACCGACTCTAATGAATGAGATATATAGATTAGACTATACTAGACAAAGGCTATAAAAAAATGTTATCAATAGTTTTTACGTAGTCGGGTTATAGCTTTTTGAACTTATTCTTGCTTAAACATAAAAAATAAACAATAACATTACTCAAGAAAACTGGGTACATAAATACAGCTGATTATTTTTTGCTTCATACTATTATAAATATATAATTGCTAGTGTTTGCCTACCCATACCATTTGTCGTTTCAACGTCATCGCATACCCTAAAACCACATTAACATTCAAATATTAAACATATTAAATCCACAAGTATACCGAATATTTACTATTAACAAACATTTACAATACAAGTATATCGCAATTTAAGTCAATACAAACCGCAAAGACCCTTAGCTATTAAGTATTAAAATCTATAAGCTAATCTTTATTTATTAATTTTGTACTCAAAAATTACGTGATCAAAGTTCAATTTTGATGTAAACGTGAGCTAATATAATTAGTTTGAACTAAATGTACATGTTCAGTAGCAGGTGTAATATATTGCTTTACCCGGGTATTATGTACAATCCTCATCATAATTCCATGTTGAGTGGCTACGTGAGCAGATTAACGAGTTTTTGTGGTTCATCGTATCATGTTATAACATCAATATTCAAAAGTATATTTCGGTAGATTGTTATTTGATATAGGATTAGCGCATAAAATCAAAATTAATTCGTCGTATGTTTTAGGTTTGCTTATTTTTTATCTTTTTTAACACGGGGAGGGGGGGGGGGGAAACACCTTTATTCTTTGATACTAGCGTCAATTGCTTGTAATTTGTGACGTCACGGCCATTTAAAGAATGATCTACTTCAAAGGTGGTATTTTTGTTTGAAAGGTGAATAGATTGAAAACGTTCTAACTTTTATATACAAACTATCTGTTCAATTGATTGATTAACATCACCTTTCTTCTTCATGAAAAAAATTGCATGGAGGAAAATACGTAATCTACGAATGGGGATATTTGGCGTGACGTGAAAAAATAGGTGCTTCTAATAACTTTATCAAAAACTGTATCATTATCATGTGCAAACAGTGTCATCTTTGGCTTTTTTTGCTTTATTAAAAAGACAACTCCCGCACTAGGAATAATTCCTGTGTCGCAGGGGACTATACAAACATTCATGAAACGGACACAAAGAACACCCTGACTCAGAACAACAATTTGTGGATCACACAAAGTATTATTCTATGTGGGATTTGTACCCACAACACTTGACGAAATAGGGATCTCGTGGTAACCGCTTAACCACTAGGCCAAACGTGCAGTCACTACTATTTCTATATACTTGTGAGTGTACACCTAACATCACACATCTACACCATGAAAGCTTTAATTTGAGTGTTTAATTAAGCCTTTACGGGCTCGGAGGAATGTTCTGTGTTAGTTTGTGAAACGTAGTGGTTTCTATGTCTTGCTAAAGTGAAACTACTGTATTTCATAGTATTAAGTAGAAATGCAATGTTCCTTTCCAAGTTTCAAATGCAAGTTATTGTGGAGCTAGATTGAGCAGATGAATATTAAAGGTGATTGTCTCATTTTAGTATACAAAATTACTAAAATACAAGTGTTCGTAAACATGAGTTTATGCCAGTGTATGATATTTTGCCTGCGTGACAGTTTTGTTGTATAATAATATTGACAACCCTAATTAATACGAGTAATTAGTGTTGCACTCGCTGCCACCGCCGTCTCCCTGATCTGACTAAGTGTCTAGTACAATTTATTCATTTTTTTCATCATTAACAACCCATTATGTCCCACTGCTGGACTCGGGTCCCCTTTTAGGCAAAGGTAACGCCATACGTCTCCACGTTGGTCGAGTGCGGGTTGGGGACTGGCAAGACAACGTTGTGGCTACGTAATCTTGCCGTTAGATGTTTATTTTTAAACCGCCCAAAGGCCTCTAACCAAGCTTAGCGACTGTTATCCTATGATAACAACCGGGACCGACTGCTTAACGTGGCCTCCAAATCACGAAGACGCTCATGGTATCATGCCATGCACGGCGGTCACCCATCGAGGTAAAGACCGCACCGTCGTTGTTTATCTTTGATGATAATTTCCAAACACCGAGTGCAACTGGGCTATTAGCGCCTCTAGTGCAAAAAGTGTCTAATATTTCAAGCAATGCATAGGTAGCTCATTGCCGTATTTTTTTCTAAGTCTATCGTAACTATGGGTCCTTGATTTCATATAGGACACCTAAGCATAGAGCAATTAATAAAACTAGTGGTGGCCCAGTAGTCAAAACTCGACCATAATACTTTTTTAAGTTCCTGCACTCCTGCTTCATATTAACTTTAACTGAGCCAAATTTAATATGCCTCCGTTTGTATTATGATCTTAAATAAAAGTACAGCATTTTTGCTACACGTATTTCTATATACCTATTCAATTTTTATAAAAAGGACTAAGAAAATGTCGTATTGTGTAATTTATGTACTATAATAGATCATGGTAATAATTGCAATTTAGTCACGCAAAAAATGCAATTTTAAAATATCTCATCTCTAGCAAAAACGTGGTTACTAAAATAAGACTTACCCTAGCGCGCGACCTCGTGCCTTGCTGGTAATCGTATCCTCGACCCTGTAACAGACATTAAATATTTAGATTATGTTGAATCTACGAACTAAATATATAAAAAAAATCGTAGCCTATGCATGGTAATTTTCATTAAAATCGGTGCAGCCGTTTAGCCCCTACACCCCGCACCCCCCGCACCAGCTCTCTCATAGTAGGCGCTTAATGAGGCTACATTTAGGGCAATCTTATCGTGATAACCTTTAAAATATTTGTCCAAATTACTTAGTGTAAAAGACAAAGTTTAACTACATTAATACTTCAAGTGTAAAATATATAAATTTTGATGAAAGTTCGATAAATACCTATTCTTAGTGAAAAAAATAAATTGTATTTATGGTTCATTATTTTGGTCATAGTGACATAAAAGGATCTACCTTTATGCTTTTGCGGACTTTTATTTAAAAATATTTAAGACAAATAGTCTTACACTAATTATTTTTCTGTAACTTCCATGGTTTGAGCAGCGCACTCCAAGATAGCTCTCAGGGGACAGATTATTTTTTCGACTTGACAGGTATCGTTATATTATGACCAAATTATGAAAAAGAAAACTATACATTTTAACTTATTGTGTTCTTCTGATGTCCAAGCTATATTACTATAAAGTGTCGTGAAAATCAGTTTAGTAGTTTTTGCGTGAAAGAGTAACACACACACACACACACACACACACACACACACACACACACACACACACACACACACACACACAAACACACACACACACACACACACAAACACACACACACACACACACACAAACACACACACACACACACACACACACACATCCATACAAAATTTCTAATATTAATAGTAGGACGTACATGAATATGTTATACATGTATTTGACGATATATTCCCTACAAACTAACAATAGTTTGGCGTACAAACTTTCTCACATTATTCAAACATCCCTAACACTACCGTAAAATAATTACAACAACACAAACAGTGTAAGTTACACGTACTTTGTAAGGTAATACTGAGTAAACTTCAAGTGCCTAATCCATGTAAGTCATGTAAACGAAACCTTCTCATACGTACAGCATAACAATAGCTTCAATTATGTTGGCTTGGAAGCAATGAATAAGGGTTGAATTGCGAATGCGAACTTCTTAAAGGTGAGCATATATGCTGCATGAATTAGACCGTATTCTGATAGAGTATGTTAAGGACGAGATAGATACATGCGGATTGCAATGATCATCTTCCCATGATCACTTTTTGAGGCTTCATAATTGTTCTTATAGGGGAGTATAGAACGTTGATGGTGTATGTGGTCTAACCTTGTGGGTTCGGTTCCTATCCAGGGCTAATAATTGTATGATGGGCACGCTCATTTGTCATCTACAACCTCCCATCGAACTCAGACGTTTGCTTCCATTTTTAAGCATTAAATATCAATTTTAAAACTTCACCCATAAATTTTCTCCAAATATAGTAGCAAAAATTTAACCTCTTTATATTTTTGTTGTTTACGAACTAATTAGCAAGAGTTGATCATTAAAATACTGAAATTACAACACTTTTGATTACCCCTTAAATCCATCCAAATCCCAGTCTCAATCACCTTACTTAATCCCAATGCGATAACACAGTAAAAACTACATAAAACTCCAGTTAAATTTTAAAGTATAAACAAGTTAAGATTGAGGTAGATGTACCAGTTACTGTCCTTGTGAGACGGTGGCCTAATGCAATTTGCATGGAGTCGGCAACTTTTAGCCGTAAACACCACAAGCTTTAACGTCTTTTATAAACTTTAAATTGATTCTGTATTTTATTGTAACCTCTTTGTTTGAAAATCTGGAGAGCGGTAACTTGAAATGTTTTAAGCGAATCAATAAGCTTTGAGAGGTTAGAAATAAAAATGTAATCAAGATATCTTTCAGTCAGCTTTTAATAAAAGCGAGAGTAAACACGTTTTTTATTCTAATTGAATTTTAGACTTATAAGAGTTACCTAAAATGAATTGGTAAATTCGCCAGAGAAACTTGGCCATAAAAAAACCGTTTGACTTTACGATTAACCTATCATTCTGTTAAAGTGAAACTGTTGTAACTCAAATACTTAATATTCTGAACACAGGCACTTCCTGCCATTGAAGCTACTCGAGTTTTATACTTTTAAAATTCTGTTGACTACCTTTACGGTAAATTTTTGTATCGGTAACCAACTTTTAACGATTTCTTGCCATTCGAACATCTGTGGCAATCGTTACGGGTAGTTGAAGTTCTTGAAAAAAGTCTGTCAACTTCCAATAAAAATACTTGGGTTATGAAGGTTTGATGCTTTAGAAATAGCTAGCTGGCTAGCTAGCTCAAGTAGGTCGAGATTACATACCTATCAAACTATACGTGTCCTAAAAAATTAGTTCTACTAATATTCCAAAGAACTAGTAATGAATTATTAAAAAAAACGACTGCGTATATTTTTTTGTTTCTTTTTTATTTTTTTTTACCGCCGACGCCATTCTCATAAAATTACGACAAGCCGTTTAGGCTCTAGGGCGTGCCAAAGAAATATACATACATACACTTGAAAAATATAACCCTCCTTCTTACGCAGTTGGGTAAAAATGTCCTTAAAAATTAACCATCAAATAAAAAATATTGAGAAAACCATTTACAAGATGATTGGTATACAAAATTTATTCAAGAACTTTAAACAAATGTATCAACAAAGCTTTGAAAATACATTTCAACGGTTTTTATGTAAAAATTAGCAAACAAGACGTCCTTTGTGTTGCGAAAGAAATGATTGTAAATCCATGGAAATTGTTCTTGGAATCGCAATTTATTCGTCCTTTGGGGAAACTGTGGTACAATGTTATAAAAGTAGCGAAGCGGAAACAATATACGGCAAATTTAAATAATAGTATAAATTGCCTCTTTTTACGAGTTCAAAACAATGAAATTAAAATATGAACAAATTTTAATAAGCATGACAAATTACGTGTGAATCATACTAAAAGATAAGCAGACATACTACATAACATACAAATCATAGCTTATTTTTTTTTGACTTTGTTTGTAAAGAAGAAAAGTATATGTAATAAAGTTAAAATAACTAAAAATGTAGTTAAATTATTTTAGTTTAAAACAAAAAAGTAATATTTATCATTCAAATAAACTCTTACATTGTAAGTACTACAAAGTAATAAATTTCAAATTAATATTGATAGAATCTTATAACCATAAATTTTAATGAGCAATTTACACACAAACCGTAATAAATAAATAATAAATATTTCGGACATCTAACACACAACGCCATCTAGTCCAAAGCTAAGCAGAGCTTGTGTTATGGATACTAGAAAACTGATATAAATACATATGTACTTTTTTTGTGAGTACATCCATATTATACATAGAAAACACCTAAACTTTCAAACAAATATTTGTAGATCACACAAATACTTGGTCCGACTAATTTGAACCCGAGACCTTCAAGCACAGGAGTTGCATTCACTGACACGGGGCCACCGAGGCAGATACATAAACATACAGATGGATAAAACCACACATTCAGCCCAGTATAAACATATTTACTTAAATTGATCGCTATATCCCGAAACTTAAAACAGAAAAAATCGACGCATTAACGATTCAGACATTAGGTAAACAAAATTAGTCGTAGGTAAACGTATCTCGTCATGGTCTGTTTGTCTTGCGCGTGTAATTACTGAATCCTACCAAATGGGATTTGGAAATAAATGGAAAGATATACACAGCTATATAACGCTTATAAAGTTGTTGAGTTTAAATGAAGCTAAATATCAGGCACTTGGTAATACTCGTACCACTATCTCCATTCATGTTAATATTATAAATTTGTAAGTAACTCTGTCTGTACATCTGTTACGCTTTTACGATTAAGCCACTGCACCGATTTCAATCAAATTTGGCATGATACTTTGGTTCTTGAGGAAGGGCATAGAGCGACAACTTATATACACGTGGAGCCGCAAGTCTGCCTTTCAGTTCGCAATAAACTCGCAGACTACTAAACGGATTTTAATTTAAGTAATAAGTTATAGTGTTGTTGATGATAGAAGAAATAGTAGAAAAAATAATTTGAATATTTATCGCGAATTGTCCTGGCGACGCAGAACGAGGAGAGCCGACCCCAAATAATGGGAAATGGCTAGGACAAAGAAGAAGATCGCGAATGTATCGATCAAATCATACATGCTTCTTTATATAAGTAAGGAGGTTCACAATAAGATATCATTAAAACGCAAAACATGACACAGTAAAGTCGTCTGTATAAGGACCAGTAGCTGTCAGGTCACAAATGAACAATTGATGAACCATATGAAGACGAATCCAAAAGAAAATTGAAAATCCAAACGTATTAAAAATGTAATAGAATTTATACTGTACAAAGGAAAGCAAAGAGTTAAAAGATTTTCCAGTAAATCTTTTAATGCCAGCGATTTGGTGTCACATCGACATAAATCTTCAATAGCCGCCTCTCAAAGTTGTACGATTCATAACTTTATTGTACGAACTTAAATATTTGTTAGGTTATTTAGTGTATTTAATATTAAAGATTTGAATTTATTTTTATTAGTCCTGTTACATATCTAAGCTGTCTGTAGTAAATTAAGCGCAAGTTATATGTATAAATATATCGTTGGTACTGAAAATTGCTCTCACTTTAATTTATGGTCAACATCCAAGACAAAAGAATTTCACTAATGCCTTTTTTTTATGTGTGGAAACCCTCTCGGGCCGTCACTCCGCCGTCAGGTTTGCGGCGGGGCGGTGTGTAGGAATCGACCCGACTAAAACCACACGGTGTGCCACTCTGCGCCTGAGAAGGGAGGGGTCCGGGAACTGCAGTTATTAACACGACCGGACCCCTCCCAGCGAATTTCACTGATGCCTGTATTGATCATCGGCAGTTCGACATATTTCAAAGCAAAGTTATAATTATTTAAAATATTCCAATTATTTCACAAATAAAAGAAAATTCTGGAATAGAATTTGAGTTGCCATTACAAATGCTGTTTTTAAGCTGGATTTATTTTTGGAACTGTTTATTTCCATTTATTTAAGACAAAGTAAAGTGTTCATCGTTTAGATATGGTTTAAAATTAATTGAAAATGAATTATAATATACCACACATAAATGAATTAGTGTCAACAGTGTCAACCTATCAGTATTGTCTATATCAGTATAGTGTCTGATCATCTTTTCTGTGTATATATTAGCGTTTCAAGGCAATCAATAACAACTTTACAGATAATACACGAAGAACATGTTTTTTCATTAAATTTGGACTTGAATTACTCTTTTTTAACAGTTTATTTAGTGTCCTCTTTCGCTTGTAGCTCCGTTCATTATATTCACAAGAAAACCTCGATGCTATTCACTCGACTATGTTCGATTTCCCACATCAAAAGGAGAGTGTTTCAATGTTCACGAATTCAGTTCCCTTCGCATCAAACAGTCTACCTCAAAAGCTATTTGTTTTAAATATACGTTGACTTACAAATGATTTTTGCACAAAGAACTTGTCTCTTTGTCTCTTATTTTTGTATAGGAAAAGTATTTTGTGTTTACAATTTGTGACCTTTTAAGTCTCACAGCACACACAGATCACAACAATTTTTTTATGGAATAGTGGGCAAACGAGCAGACGTATCGTTGGATGGTAAGCGATTATCGCCGTCCATGTACGAGTACACCCAGACGCAACACCAGAGGCGTCACAAGCGCGTTATCGGCCTGTGGAGGATGAGGAGAGGGTGTGGAAAGGGTTAGGGTATGGGCCTCCGGTACTCACACTCACTCGGTGAAACACAACACAAGCGTTATTTCGCATCGATTTTCTGTGAGGCCGTGGTATCACTTAGGTTGATCCGACCCATTCATGCCGAAACGTGGCTCTCCGACGGTAAAATATTTTAACTATACATTAATTTAAGGTAAACACTGACCTGTCTAGGAGAGCTGTACTTTGGAACAAATTGATGAGGCACTACTTGACTGAAATGATACGAGTATCATGGCCCATAATAAAAGAAAGAGAGACTATCGGTTGTGCTATTAACCGCTTTTCGCAAATATCTCGTTTAAATTGCGACCAAAACCTAACACGTATTAATGGATATTGATCTCCCTCATTGGTGTTTACCAGTTTTGGAAATAGGTCAATCGATTTCTGAGTATTTATCTTCATTATGACTATTTCAATGAGAGATATTATTATAAAAGTACTCTTCCCTGATCTTAGAATTTAATTCTAGCAATGAATTTGGCTTATGAGCAAACACACGTTGCTTAAAATACTTCATTAAAAATAAATCGGCTGGAGTCAAATCTGGTCTCCTAGGTGGCCACGAAATTATTATTCTTTTTTTTCTTCTTCGAGAAATGAGTTTTTCGTGGAACAACTCTTTGATAACTAGCAAGGCTTCCTTAGAAGTATGGCAAGTGGCTTCATCTTGCTGACAGGCTGAGTAACCAGCCAATTTCTGTAGCTGTGGTGTCAAAAACTACCGTAACATTTTCACAAACGCAGTAGAGTTGACAGTGACGGTGTGGCCGTGAGAATCCTCAAAATATAGGGTCCAATTAATCCTTTTACTGAATTTGCTACCAATACAGGATTTTCGCTGCTTCAGTGTCTGCAGTTCTGAGTTCTGCTCCTGAGTTTCGTCAGAAAACAAGATGTTCTCAAAGTAACGAAACCATTCCAACATTGTTTCAGCATACAATTTGCGTAAATTTAAATCACTAGGCTTCAATTCTCGTACTAACTGAATCTTAAAATGGACATCGCGTAATTAATGTTTCTGCGGCAATTAGAAAACAACACGTATGCAATTTCTGGTATAAGCAATTGGTCCTTGGTCTACGGAGCTTGATTACTTGTAATGTTTGAAAGACTTCTCCATTTGAATTACATATTCCTCCATAATAAAACAATTAATTAATGTAGGTACTCGTAGTACAAAATCAAAGGTCCATTAATTTATCTAGAATATGTAAAAAATAATCGATGCAATCATAAATAGACCTTTCATCTTACAAATAAGGTTCAGAATCAGTATACCATGTCGCAATTACTTCTTATCCCAATATTTTTCCAGATACATAATGCAAGAGCATATCTCGATATTATTATGTTAAGACATGAATATATTACGATTGTAACGATATCGTGACCAAGAAAAATATAACAATTGAAGAACATACTGACTACGAAAATATCAATAATATTAGGACAAGTTATGGGTTTATTTGGACATTGTAGTGGTCAATATGTATATAAATGTTGCTTAGAATACAACATCCTAAAAAAATATAGTATTAATAGATACCTATATATAATTATATATTTAATAATATACAACAACTAGCTCACCCACGCAACCTTGTTTGCATCTTATATTGCCCCTAGCGTGAAAATTTTCCTCGTTTTTTAAATATTTTTCATTGGTGCTCCGCTCTTATTAGTAATAGCGTGATGATGTATAGCCTATAGCCTTCCTCGATAAATGGAGTATCCAACTCTGAAAGAATTTTTCATATCGGACCCGCGGTTCCTGAGATTAGCGCGTTCAAACAAACAAACAAACAAACTCTTCAGCTTTATAATATTAGTATAGATCACGTAACAACTAAGCTATATATAGGTTTAGTCGTGACAGTGCAACGACAGACAGAGTTATTAGGTAATTAGAAATTTAAAACAAATAACGTTTCTTATTCTGTTTTTAGTTTCTAAAAAACGGATATAACAGTACTTATCTTGAAAACCGTGTTTCGCCTGAAACTTAATGATAATTTAAGTTCGTGTGTAATAAGTGCTAATAGATTTTTTGGCTAGCTTAGTTTTTGTGAGACCTTGGCTCAATATTTGGCAACCGTTTGATACGATAAGCTTAAACTAGTCACAAGATAATATACAAAAAATATTTTTGGCAAGAAAATTATCTACAAAGTTGTTTTTAAGGAAGCGAATTTTAATTTAATTTTATGTAAATAATTGGGGGCATTCGTGCTATAGCGATTTTTTCACCATAACTGTTATGTCATTCTGATCTGCCCCCTAAGCCGAGATGTAAAAGTTTCGAAATGAAAACTTTTACATCATTTATCTCTATCTATTTTTTCTATTCCCTTGTATTATGATGTTATTCTAGCCCAGTACTACCACGGCGGCCAGTCTCTGGAAACCAGCGGACTAAACAGGAGATATTATGGGTCACAAGTGTGTGCGCAAATACAGGAGCATTTTTTGTTTTCTATCTCTCATAATACGATCGGACGGTTAACTGACAAGATCGGGGAGAGATCAGGCACAGGGCCGACAGCTTTACATGCTCTCCGAGGCACAGATGTTCAGACCCCAACTTCCAAACTCGGAACTGTTATTAGGAATTTCCATAATCAGAAAAACTTAATCACACTTTTGGCCCAACCCGGGATTCAAACCCGAGACTTCCTGACCCGTAGCCGCATTCCTTGTATTATAGTGACTTAAATAGTCCGGTCAATTTAGACCAAAAAATGATAGTGAAGCTACATAAATTCCCAACAAGCTGAAAATTTATAAAATTGTTCAAAACATAATTATAAACAATACCTGAAATTTCCCCATCATTCCCGTGTGAGGAAAAAAAAATATTCAAAAATTTCAGCAAAACGGTAAGTTTTATTATAAAAGTACCTTAGACAAAATTGTAGATCATAAAATTATCTATAAGAAATTGATCAATATTTATTTCCTACGAGCCACCGTTTCTGAGACCAGACGATTCAAAAAGTTATAAATGCTGTTATTGTCATAATGTGCACACGTTTCCACGCCACCTATGAGCTAGTGTACTTACCGCTTTTTGTAACGTGGTTTCCCCAGTAGGTCTACTCCTCCTATTCCACGGGTCAGTTGTGATCAGGAAATGAGGAGGACGATGGAAAACTGCTGCTGCCTCATGCACAATACTCACAAAAGTTTTAGGGGACACTGTATTCTTAAATTCCAGGGAATCCTAACCTCCTCTTCTCTGAAGGTTACAGAGCGGGAATCAGGATAAAAACTGAGAAAAAACTCGAGTAAAAAAAAAAATAATATATTACAACTCTAGAGATGTATGTACGCGGCGTACTCATGCATATTATGACAATAACAACTTTTATAACTTTTTGAATCGTTATATCTCAAAAACGGTGACTCGTACGAAAATGTATTGATCCATTTCTTATAGATAATTTTATGATCTACAATTTTGTCCAAGGTACTTTTATGATAAAACCTACCGTTTCGCTGAAAATCATGAAAATATCATTTTTTTGACCTTTGACCTTGAATATTTTTTTTTCCTCACACGGGAATAATGGGGAACTTTCAGGGATTGTTTATAATTATGTTTTGAACAATTTTACTAATTTTCAGCTTGTTGGGAATTTATGTAACATCAAATGTCTAAATTGACCGGGCTAAAAGTTGAGGTGACGTCATTTCCAAACATTTGATAGTTTTCTAATAACGTTTACTTTTGTAGAATATCAATTAGCTAGGAGAGCTGGTCTACGAAAACATACTGTCATTTTTACTTTCTACAGAAAAATGGAGGTATTTCTATAGAAAGTAAAAATGACAGACAAGAACGATCAGTGTGACTGAGTTTTATTACTCTTGAAATTGTGCTAAACTTAATATTATTGTTCCGGCTCAGCTTTCCGCTACAGTTTAATCTCTTTAACTTAATCTCTAAAACGATGTGGCTATAAATTGTTAGGTCTTATGACGATAAGGCTCAGAAAAGTTTTGGGCACATGGATACCCTGCCTACGGCTGTGTCACAAAAAGACATATTAATTCGGCCATTATGTAAGCGGTTATCCCGTAATCATTTAACTTTCAATGGAATTTAACCCGTTAAATAATTTTCTTGGGACAAACTTCGTTACTTCTTTTGGCAGCATCTATTTTTTTTAAGTGCATTCATCTTGTTATCTCATCTATTTTAGGGTTACTAATTTTGATAATTGTTGCTTACATCAAAACTGACAAACATTGTTTTTATTAAAATGTCGTAAATTTAAAATGTGTCTCGAACTTTTCGTGAACAAAAGATGATGATAATTATTATAATGTATCTAATTAAGACACCCTTATTTAGTGAAATTACTTTGAGTGTTATCCAAAGTCATTTTACTAAATAAAAGAGAATAAAAAATTATACTCGGTTTCAAAGTCTAATTGTAATGTCGAATACGACACCCACAACAAAACCTTCAATTAATTAACCAAAAATACGAAGATAATTAATTATGTTCAATACCCATAGATCAGTTTTTATTAGTACGGTTTTTCTAAACTGGTATTTGTATCTTTGAATAAAATGAGCCCAAAGTATTTTGTTTTAGGAAAATCAAGAAGCATAAATTCAGATTGCCATGCCTAGGAAATGATTTGTAGAAATTACGAGTATAATTAATTAAATAAGTTACACATCTATTTCTTTAAACATAATTTCTTCAAAAAGAGAAAGAGAAGAGAGTGTTTTTTAAATCGACTAAAAGTGGCGAAATTTCTGAGAATAATTTCCAACATTAGTATAAATTCAATTACTCAAGAAATTAAATAAAATTTAAGTATAATAAATTACACTTCAAGTTATAAAATTACTTCAAAGGTCAAAAGTAATCGTTTCTTGAAAATTATAGAAGTGACTTTTAACCTTTACAGAACTGTCTGAAGTTATAGCTCAGGCAGATATCGATTGAATTTATTGAGGACGGCTTATAAAATTATTTTTGTGGAATTCAATATTAATTAGAAAACCCAATGGCTTCAATTACATGTTTCATCAGTTCTTGAGGAGAGGAAACCAACAAAAACCTAGTAAAATCATCACAAATCGATAATCGACAAGATAATAATAAATAAATAAATACTAGGGCGGTTTGACTCGTATTACGGACATCTAACACACAACGCCATCTAGTCCCAAGCTAAGCAGAGCTTGTGTTATGGGTACTAGACAACTGATATAAATACTTATACCCTTTTCTTTTTGTAAATACATAGATATTATACATAGAAAACACCAAAACTCCGAAACAAATATTTGCAGATACTACAAACATTTGGGACCCGGGAATCGAACCCGAGACCTCAAGCTTAGCAGTCGCATACGCTACCACTATGCCAGCGAGGCAGTCAGATATTATATAAATTCAGATACGTGCATTACCTCAACAGAGGTCTGTTAACAACCGGTCTATAGTAGCAATTGTATATGATTTTCTTATCGATTTAATTTGAGTTTATTGTTAGCTGCATTACAGCTCTAAAACGAAAGACACCAGTAAAAAAAAGTAACATTGAATTTAATCAAAAATTTCAATTCTAAGCAAATTAATATAATAGAAACTGTCATCACTAACTGCAGTCAAATTAAATTTACTAGTTAGCAAATTTAAGAACTAAGGTAAATAGGATGGTAACTAATAAGTGTAAATTTCTGAAACATACACTTTTCATTTTCAGTTTGACTCAAATGGTTATGTTTTATTAATTTAAAAGCTTTAAGATTTTTCATTTTGGGGACTAATCCCGCCCACACGCCCTCTGACTAACTAACATACACTAACTTCTGTACACCAAGATCAACAGCAGTGACCAACGAACACTCCAAGTTATGACACTCGGGAAGTCCCAGGAAAAATTAATGTTTGTTAAGATTAGATTAAAAGCCTAGATTGATCATCTTCGACAACAACGCTTTAAGTAGTCCACTGCTGGACATGAACCTCTCCTTACAAACTTTAGATACGCGAATCTATCCAATATCTATCAAGCAGCTGTCTCGAACAAACTCTGTTTCTACTTCATAAAACAAAATTTACTTATTAATCTAACCAGTTCTCTCAATATACTGAAGAGAATGTTGATATAATTACTTGGAGCCTTTTAAAGGCAGGGGAACCGATCGAACAATCTTTCAGAACTTCAAACAAGTTGCGAGCTAAGTTAAATTGGCTCCCGAACGGATATTTTGTGTGCTCAAGCGTGTGGGGTAGAATGTTCGTTGGATGATCTTTATACCCTCGTAAAGGCGAGTAATTGAACCCCAGATACTTTGGACCATCAAGACTTAAAGCTCCAAGACCAAGAAAGAGTCGTAAATAGCAATTGAATTGCAATGTGTTGGATTTAATTTTGAATTGATTGTAAAACAAGATGTTAATTCTGTTGATTCACATAAAATAGGTGAAAAAACATACGCTAAAGGTAAAGAGAGAAACACTTAAAGAGAGACACAAAGATTATGTCAGAATCAGACATTTTTTGGAAATAAGTTTTTGAAACTTAATCTTCGTGATTAAAAATATTATTAACATTTATTTTCATCCATTAATAATAAATATAAATAATTAAACACTTCTTATGAACTCAACTGAATCAGCACGAAAGTAAATGAAAGTTGCTGGTGGATTAAAAGTCCGAAACAAGATCAGGCAGGTCGCGTTTTTCAGCTGCACTAAATGGTTCAAAAGGTTACTTTAATGTATATTTAATAACTGTCTACGTGTATACCACTAAAAGGCTTAAAGACTTTTTCACCTAATAAAACGGCAAGTATTCTGCTTCGTTACGATAGTTTTGGCTATTAGGGAAAATCAAGTTTTATAAATTAAATTACTCAGTTTCTAGTACAACAGGTTTTTTGAAGGCATCATACTTAGCATATGCTTTTCCTCCGGGGACAGATGTAAAAAGAATTGGCCCCTAGGCAAGCTTATTCATTCAGTGAAACGAAACGAAAAGTAGCTCAACACATGTTTCTCACTCCAAAGCGCCAGCCAACATGTGCCTAAGCATGGCCAGCGTGGTCATCTACTGAGGTAATATTTTTTTCTTATGTATAAAAATCTATTGAAGTTCGTTTGTCTCGCTAACGAACGAGAATGGCTGGGCCAGTTTAGCTGATTTTGGTTTTGAAATGTTTTCGTGGTTCAGGGTAAGTTTGTAAATTATAAGTAGTAGTTCAAATACTCACCTTAGGAGTGTTTACCTCCCGCGTGGATATACCCATCTTTTCGTGGTGTCGCAGCTGTACCGGGTAAATGATTTGATAGTAGTGTGCGCCGATGTTTCGTACCAACTCTTGGTTCTGTCTATACTCGCGAAGCAGCCGCTCAACTTCACCTGCACAAAGAATTTTTTATGCTTAGTAAAATTAAGGACTAATTCAGGGGAAAGGAGAAAGCTAGGAAAAAGTTGCTGAAAATATTTTTTTTAAAAACCAATTATTTTAATTTTTTATTATTAGCCTCTGATCGCGGCTCTACCCACGTATACTCGTATGTCGTTTAACGCGGTGGAGAGAAGCTTCTATCCTTCTTCAAGCATCAAAGTATATCCAGGCTAAATTAAATTTCTTAAAACTGACAATTATATTACTGCCACTAGATCAAAGGCAAAAATTATCTTTCAAAATATAAATATCTCAAATGATTATGATTATGATTTTCATGTCAATTTCAGGGATAATACTGGAAACTCGATTATTTCATTATATTTTGTGGTAACTCTAATCTTACATTTTCTGAAATCTTATTTACAGTTAAAATCTAGGGTGGTGAACATTGTTACGAAGAAAGATTATTCCAGAACAACACTAAACGCACACAACACACACGCGCCTAAACATCGCGAAAGTTCTCGTTGATTTCTTGAGGCACGAAGCAATGAACCTAACATCGATACGCATAGCGTCGAATATAGATTGATTGCTGTGCGGTTTTGAACATACTCGCCGGCACAATTCTTGGAACCGGCAACGACCTTGTATGTACTAGTCTTCTAGTCTACTAGTACATCCATTAAAAATATGTCTCACGGGATGCAGTTCAGTTCATTTTGAGCTCCAGTGCGATTAATATCTGAGTGAAGTCAGTGATTAATCTAGAGACCTCGGCGTCAATTAAGGACTTTTATTATTATAAGTGATATTGTATATTTAAGAGTGTTTTTAATTAAGTCTATTTACTCGTCATAACGTTTATTACTCAAATCCATCGAACCCTAACACGTAACAGTATGTTTGATATATAACCAAAAAACAGAATTCAATCAATGGAATTGAACCACAAAGGTCTTATACAATATTTACGTTCTTACATTGAAATCAATCAGAAACACCCTCCGAACCTTAAACCAAGCTCAATTTGAGACCAAAATAAAAAAAAAAACTCTCAAGTGCATTCTCAAGTTTAAGATTGTCGGTTATAAACGTGACGCAAAGCCCTCGTTTTATGAAGCCTTAAACCCAAGCGGCCGGCTAGATTGGAACTCATTTACCTTATGAGTGCCACTTCCTGCGGACTTCAAACTTGACATTTTATACTTATACCTTCAGTTGAGAATCGTGTGTTGTTGTGGTTTGCGGACGTTTGCATCTGATTTTAATGAAATTTCTTTCTTTCATATATTATCTTGACCAACGTTAAATAAGTAAATGTTAACCTTTTTGTTTATGCCTTCACATCGCAACCAAAAATGATTAAATTTAACAAACGTGCAGGTTCACCGACTAGTAATTTTTAAACATTAACTAACATAAATTAACTCTCAGTCAACGTAAAAAAAAGTTTGATAATAACCTAAGCTTTATTGTATTTAAGTCAGTAATCTAAAAAGATACCTACGTAGTCCACATTGTTCAAATTTAAATAGATCATTAAGAGATACTTAGCCATTTAATATTTAAAAGAAATTATATTTAAAAAGAGATATTAGAAGCACTCTTAGGAACACTATCGGCTTAGTCAGTAAGCTATACAAAATATACAACATCAAATTAAGCCGAAGCAAGAGATAAAGTACTCGTTAGTTCGATAATTGGTGCTCAAAATGATTTGGGTGGGTCCTCAAACGAGGATTACGCTGCAGAGTACGACTTCTAAGCTGCGTATTATATTTATTTCAAACTTGTTTGTATTCACATTGAAACAAACCCATTCCTTCGTGCATGTAATGATATTATTAATGTACAGATAACATCCAAACTTTTCCGATTTCGGGATTAAATTCATAAAACAGACTATGTATGATTTAAGTAGACTGTAATGTACACCTGTCTTTGGAAATGAATGTAAAACCATCTCGATTCAATAGTGCTCCTCAAATAATAGCAAGGACACACCAAATTTTACCTACAACGTTGCCGAGTGGCCATCCATCACTCATACTTGCTGTCAGAACCACTGAATAGTCGCACAGCCACTTTTCTGAAAGGTTTTTGGTTCGAGGAGTGAGAATAATGAACGGTGTTATAATAGATACTTTACGGTTCCAGTAATTTGTTTTCAAAGATATTTTTTAGAGATGAAAACATAGAGAATGAGCGCTCTTTGTTTCGTAATGGAATTATCCTTTCCGTGTTGTAAATTCACCGATAATGTCAATTTAGATAAATTTCATCATATGAATTTAGGAATCAAAATTCAGCTAGGGATTCCCTATCTAGGGCAAGTAGCAGGGGTTTGGGCGAACTAAACTGTAAAACTATAGTAACCTTCACATAACTCTTTGGAAAGTTACACATTACATTAAAACTGAGATTAAGGTAGGAAAATACCAAAACCATAAATCTTTGTAGTCAGTTATGGACCAAATACTTGTAGTATTTTTTTATTTAAATCAATAATTACCGAAATAGCTTTAAAAAAATATTTTTTTGTAAAAATTATCCCATTTGAATCGAAATAATGGGTTGCATAGTAAAGTCTCTCAGATTCAGAGACATGATTCAATTTCAGTTAGAGATCCAATTGTAGAGTTATTGCCAAGCTAGTAGAGCTCAACGCTGATTTCAGCACGAAGATCAAGGTAAAATGACAGCGTTCGTGCTGTCATGTTTCGTTGGTGAGCGAGAGACCGGTGGCCTAATGATGCAGAAGCATAGTGATGCTTCTGAGCCTAGTGAGGCTCCCATGAGTATGGTGATAACCACTCTGGGATTCTGCTGATGCTTTCCATTAGGCAGAGTACATTCATTAGGGAGGCCTATACATAAAAAAATAAATACAAACGTGTGCTTCCATTTACAGTAATTGCCCCTAGAAATACGTATAAGTTGAAGTATAAGGAAAATCGTATTTTCAATATATAAAAACATATAATAATATATACGAGTGTGCCTTGCTCTATGTAATTCGAGAAAGAAAAATAATTAATGTAACGCCGTCAGCATTTTTTTGGATGTAGCCTACCGAATACCAACCTACTTGAATTGTTACCGATACGAGTAGTTTTATGAGAATTTCTTCACAATACTCGTAATAAGAATAAGCAGACGTAAAAGATTATTATGTGCTAGAAGTAATTTAATCTTATGATTTTTATATATGATTTGATTAGCTGTTGCTATGATGTTTCTATCATTAGAAAAAGCCTTTCATTTTATAAACATTCACAATAAAATAAATCCAAGTGTAAAAAACATATGACAGCACCATCTACCAAAGATACACTGAACTACGAAGTAACGCACTACACGGAATAACTACCTATTTGAATCGCGCAATAGAAGTTCTCGCGCCGATTATCACATATCCAACAACAACCTAACATCAACCGTTGGGCAGTGGCCCGCCAGACATAATCACCTCGCCTGGTCGGAGGATCCTTTGTGTTGGAAGGACATGACACTCATTCCCCCACACGAGAAACAAAACAAGATTTATATACAGAAATATAATATTGCAATACTGAGTTAAAAGGATTAATACAAATTTTATAGTTTTACGATAAATAAAATAATTACGATAAATAACACTGATTAGAACCACGAATAGCTAAATAATAATCAAAGCATTTTATACACCACAATACACAGCACAATGGCCCCGAATATCGTCCACATACAAATAAGTACGTACCACTCCACACAATACCAGAGAATGAAAGGACCTGTCCCAGAAATGCCAATCATCTAATAATAATTAATTATGGTAGTGCCACGACATGGTATCTTAATTAGTTGGAAGACAACCGTCTTGGCTGGCAAGGATTAAAATTACGGATTGATGTATTAGGCTTTGATTGAGTTGGTCTGAATACCTAAATTACCTATGAAAATTAAGGTCTAGAAGGTTCAAAGTTTACGAGTTAGTAGACGGGAACATCACCCTACTACAGCCATGATCGTGAACACAGCACACATTATATGAACTTATCGTTAAAAAACTGAGAAATTACTAAGACGATGTGGTGCTGAAACTATTAACTAAACAAAGATTTCTTAAAATTTCTCTTATTTTACTAAAACGATTTTTGAAACGCGTAAAAACGTATGTGTGTATTTAGATGACGTCTATTTTAGTGTGACATATCTAACTTTAGTCTATTTTCGGTGCTTAGAACGTTGTTAGACGGGGCAAAACTTACTTTATAGTGATTCATCATTTAGTTTAGAGAGGTTTCAAACTGCGTGTTGAATTAGACGTATATTCAAATAAAAAACGTTAAAGTTTTCAGCACTCTTAGAGGTAAAATACATTACAAGTAATTTTACTCTATATAATAATATTAAACTTTATTGTTTCTCTCACATAGTACATTACAAAAGAAAGCAGACATTGGACAAATTACTATGTTTCTATGTGAGAAACTGGCATCTATACTAGGACAGTCCTGTATGACAGACTGCCAGCCTCTCCCAACTGTGGTTTTGTGTAGTACTAGATGTAAGGTAAGTTTAGGAATATAAAAAAACTACTATTAAATGACAGTGAGTATGTCCATAGATGAGAGAGTGTGTGGGCAAGTGTTCGTTTAGTGTGTATGTGTGCATATGTGTGTGTGTGTGTGTGTGTGTGTATGTGTGTGCAACTGTATGATATTAAGAATAACAAAAGTATTAAAGTTATAATATCTTCAAGAGTTGAAAAATATTCATATTTAGCTACTCTCAAGATTTAATACACTTTAACAGATTACTACGAGTACATAAGCAAACCAAAATAAAAAGCAAAAAGCACACCACTGAGAATAACTATAATTATTATCCCTTACAGTCTTACTTCAGTAGCAAACTCCGAAGATCCTAATATGTAAACTTTGCAGTAATGAATAAACATTAAGCTACTTATTTTTTATATCTTTTATCTCACAAAAAAGGAAATTTAAAAATTCTCTCATTATGAAGAAAACAGCGTATCACCTGCTCACTGAAAAAATCCGAATCATGGAACAAAAAACCACGATACGGCAACAATAATCAGGGCGTGAGACTCGTTTCCACTCGTACAAACTCTTGCTGTGATATTCCGACATTGTGACATGGGAATTGGGGCATACGCAAATGCGGTAGGCGGCACGCCATCTTGTGTTTTGATGTGTAATTAAATTGATGTGTGATGCAGTTTCGTGTGTGTAGCTAGCGACTTTGTGTTTAAGAGTATCAATTATTTTCAAATGCTTATGGTTTGTTATGTGTACAGAAGAATTTTAGGTCACGAGATTTGAATAATTCTAAAGGCAGATTAGAATATCCATGTGGTGAACTACGAAGAACTAAAATATTTTGATTCGTGATCTAAGCTGATATAAAATTAAATAAACGAAATCCTTTTTTACCAAGAAGAAAACATGAATGCATTTTTTCGGTTTTCCAATTTAATTTTAAAAGTTTGAATACAATGTCGTTTGAAACGTCCAATATGTGAAAATATAGCTTTCAGTCGAATAATGGGTAGAATGGAAAGTGCTCAGAACGAACTTTAGACAAAAACAGCAGAAATAATATTAGTCTTGAACGATTTCACTTATTTTCTTTAAGGTGACACGGTTCCTAGCGCGTCTTACCGCTTAATTGATTTTGCCACATGAAGATACAGAACACGTGTTGTAGTAGGTAATTAAAAAAAGTATGGTCTTTCTATATCCTTATTGATAAACAGATATATTCATACTTTCAGAAATCGACTATTCATGTAAATTTTGTAGGATGTTGTTAATGTTGCTGCTGTAGGTATGAACAACTTGAAAATTAAATAGCAGTTGATGGTTATATGCAATAAATAACCTACCATTTTTTCTTACGAGTATATTAAAAACAATTTTTTCCTCTGTGATAGTTAAAGAAGTTAAAATACGAACGCACTCCACTTTTCGGCACTTGGCAAATTGTTTTGTGTCTAATGTAATTATTTGTCTGAATTCTCCAAGTTTGCCTAGCTAGTTAAAAATAGAAGTTTTTCAATTTAACCGTTAACAAACAGCTTCTACACAAACATTACGTCAAGGACCTATTTTCACGCTGACCATAGTTCCGAAATTAAGTTACAGATTACCCGACTTCGCTATTAGTTTCGTGCTAATGTAAAAGGGTGTTGTGTTTGCAAATTTTGTTTGTTTTACACCCCTTTAATCTAGGGGTAACTGATTTTAGAAATTGCAATGGTGTGTGATTTTGTTTGTGTAGTTAAACGTTGGAGGCGAGCTTTGGTTTAAGTTCAAGTTTCGTTATTTGATTGAGACGTATCTTCTTCAATAACAAATTTAAATCCAAAACCATTTGCTTAATTAAGACGCTAAGTGACATTAATGAACGTTAAATTGAAGCTACAGTTAAAAATCATAGTTTGATACGAACAGACGCCACAGCATGTACTGGATTGTCAAGGTATATTAGGTGAAAATACCAAAATCTACTGCCTGCTTGTGTCGAGAGCCTTATGAGAAAAAGAAACTCATGGCCACTCTTTTTAAAAGTCAGATCTTCATCTTAATCGATTGGATACACACACTCACATGCAGCTACAAAATTATTAGTTAACATGTATTAAATATTTTTTTGAATTATTCTATTATAAAAATGCGGCGGCGGGAAAATTGAATCCGAGACCTCAGGCACAGCAGCTGCTAACGCGACCACTGCCCCACCGAAGTAGTCATATATAAAAGTCAATAAAAATAAGAATTATTTTAATTCTTATTAATTGTTAATAACTAGTAAACTAATTCTTAAAACATAATAAAGAAGGATTAAGGATCTATGATTAAGCAGTAGATCTATTTGATTAATTAAATGAGATTATATTCGAGCAGAAAATAATCTACAACTCTTATGTCCTTTTCACGATTCAGATTTCATAAACTCTTCATTCTTTGTCCAAGCTAGACTACTCCGGCATGCTCACTAATTCGAAATCAGGATGTCCACAAACCATTTTATGTTCAAAAAGAAGATACATGATCTCCTTCTCTGAGAAACAGCAGAAATTACAAATCGATAGTTACTCCACCTTATGTTTGGGTTGTCATAGTGTACGAACGTAGTGTATTTTTATATAGGTAAATATATATGTATTTATTGCGTGTGTATTCTTTATAATATATGTATGTAGATGTTTTTTTTTGTATGTAAAAATTGATTATATAACCTCTGTGCACTACCTACCTTACTAGATCTCTACACCACCCTAAGGTTGACTGGAAGAGAATGCCTTGGGCATTAAGTCCTTCGATGTACAAATGTCCATAAAGTTTTTGAATATATAAATAAATATGTACAATTGATACTATTGATATATGTCTATATATCCTCAGAGATTTCTGTTGTCTCTCCATCTTGAATAAAAATAAAACAATCTTAATCACACTAATATTATAAAGGCGAGTGAAAGCTAGTTTAAAATAATTAATAATAATTTCTAATATTTCTTCTTGATTTAAAATCTTTTAAATTATTAATCAAATAAATGCAAATGTTTAGAAATATAAGACGAAAATTTTAGAACCATTATATAAAGATTTGACCTTTCAGCTTTATTGCTCTGTAAACAACAAACAACTTGGCGTACCAAATAGGGGATTGAAATCTAAAAATAACTTCAAAAGGATGTTCTCGAACATTCAATTTCATTATAAAACCCTTTTAAAAGACGGTGATCTAATTATGAAAAACTATTAGTTTTGTATTGACATGTTACTAGACAAAGTTTTAAATTTATATATTTAACTTGAGAAGGACATAATTGATTAAATAATTCAGTTTAGAATACTTGTTATCCGAAGGAACCAAGTGCTTAATTTTCGGAGTACACAGCACACGCACACAGAGACACAAACACACACACACACAAGTTTGCGTTACGCAACATATTTAGGGATTTATTTTTATTTTAAGATATTTTTCTATAAAAGTTTTATTGTTATAAAATTTATTGTTATTAAAACTATTTTCTAACTAACTGAGACTGGTATTGTCAGTTGTATTACGTGGTGATTAATGCCACACAAATCTGAATAAAAATATAAACACTTTTTTTAGAATCCCCATTTTTTCCCTTAAACCACTTACATTAATCTTCGTTAAACCTAAAATAACACAAACATTGATTATAATTTATATTCGTTTCGGAACTGTACCCTAAACCGCTGAAAATGAAAAGTGTCCAAAAACTAACAAGTCAGCTTACACCAAAAACCCCTTACGCGACTTAATTAACTTTAAACAGATGGAGCCGAAAACATGTACATTCACCTTAAATCTTGTAATATATAATCCAATATAACTTGATCTGGGGATACCTTCAAAATTTATACCAAGTGTTGTACGCTAAAGTTTTCCGAGAGGTCTTATTAAAATGGAGGTTTTATAGGGATATTCCGAAATATGGTGTTTCTAAGTTATGATATATTGCTTAATTAAAGATAAGTGGTGGAATAAATGGTATAACGGTAGGATGTATCACTTCGGATTTGCTGTTAAGGGTTGTTTGAGGGTAGAAGGTTAAGCCTTACGGTTGGGTAGAAACACTTTTAATAAAATTAAGTTTATCGCCCTTAATTGGTTATTTTTTCATAGCAGACTTTTTACCATACAATTTCAAGATCTCAGTTTGTGATTTGATCTGCTTCAGCACCAGAAACTGATTTTCATGGTCAGGATTTATTCTGTTAAACAGAGAACAGTTATCTTTACTTATTGCATTATTTTCTTTACTATGTACTTGTATTTACAAAAAAAAGAATATTTGAGTATATTATCAGTCAAACTAGTTTTCTTAGTACAAGGTCTTTTAGTTTGGAATTAGATGATGTTGAGTGTCAGATGTCCAAAATGTCCAAGATATTAATTATTTATTTTATTAAATAGGGGACAAACGAGCAGATTTATTGCCTGAACGTAAGCGATTACCACCGCTCATGGACACCCGCAACACCAGAGGCGTCGCAAGTGCGTTGTCAGCCTTTAAGAAGAAGTACGCTCTTTTCATGAAGGTTTGAAGGTCGTATTAGTCCGGGAATACCGCAGACAGTTCACTCCACAATTTTGTTGTGCGAGGCAGAAAGTTCCTAGAAAACCGCACAGCTATGGACTGCCAGCCATCTAAGTAATGGGGATGGAACTGTTATCGCATAGGAAGACGGCGGAAAGAGGCGGCAGGAATCAATCCGAACAATTCCTCGGAGCACTCCCAATAGTAAACACGGTAGATGATGCATAGCGAAGCCACATCTCTACGCAGTGCCAAAGACTCCAGCCGAATTGAAACTTCTTGGCAGTCGACGATTCGAGTCGCTCTCCGTTGATGCGTTCAACGGAGAGCGACCATATTTTAATTTATAAACAAGTAGCTGAACCCCGCGGTGCTACCCGCGGTACGACAATAATCACAGGCAACGTCGCGAGGCGAAGTTAGTATCTTTATAAATTATAGCCTACGTGTTATTCTGATGTATAAGCTATATTATTGTAAATCGTAAAATAAGTAACTTTTCTGGTTGATTTTTTACACCTTGTTTCTTGAAAAACGCAAATATCTTACGGAACCCTATTTTTTTCCAAAATAAAATATAGCCTATGTTACTCGTGGATAATGTAGCTTTCGAATGGTGAGAGAATTTTTAAAATCGGTCCAGTACTTTTTGAGTTTATTCGTTACATACAATAATACAAATCTTTCCTCTTTTTAATATTAGTGTAGATTAGTGTAGATTGCGGACATATAACGAAGAGTGGCAAGTCATTTCACAGACGAACACGGTAGACTGTGAAACATTTGTTATTTGTAAATTTTGAGAATTTTATGGTCTTCTACAATAGAAATAAAATAAATTCTTAGACAACTTTAGAGTTATTGAATTGACTTAAACTAATTGCGGGCTATAATTACCTATATATATCAACTGTCGTAGTGTTACAAGTAAGACTCATCATATGAGCGGAGTATTTTAAATATTTGGAGAGTACCTTTGCAAATCACTTTTGTTTTCTATTTATTTATTTATTTATGTTGATCACCAACAATTATATACACTGTCTAACAGGTTAACTAAATGTGGCATAGTGTAATAATTAATGAATAAATAATGGCATAGTAAACGACAGTATTATTAAAAATATTCAAAAGCTAATAAAAAATATCAATGATGATATTATACTTTAGATCTCGTTAACACCGATAAACGAAAATTAATAGTTTTTGACGTCACAGAAATTCCTTACGTCACAACACACTATAATTAATCAAGCCAACACAGTGATTATAATACAAAGTTTTTAAATAATGACATCGCACTACCAAAACGCTCAATCACTGATGTAATGAGTTTTATGAAAATTTTCTGTTTTGTCGCAAAATTTGCTCATTGTTCGGCAATTTGCCGCACGACAGACTTGAGGTTATAATTAATATGTAATGTGTCGCATACTGATGTGATAAATTATAATAATAAAGGGGTATAGTAACTACCACATACTATGCATACATTGTTATGTTCATGGTAAAACAGTGCTCTATTAACTAGCTTTTGATAGTTTTCCTGCAGTAATAGTGTTTTAGAAATTTGTTAACCGATTTTAATGTTTTAGTTCCATTATAACGTAAGATATCTCACCCTTTCCTTTGCCTTCCTTTCGAAAATCTTACACACAACGCCATCTAGTCCCAATCTAAGCAGAGCTTGTGTTATGGGTCCTAGACAACTAATATAAATGCATATATACTTTTTTTTTGTAAATACATACATATTATACATAGAAAATACCCAAACTTCGAAACAAATATTTGAAGATCATACGAACATTTGGTCCGACCCGGGAATCGAACCCGAGGACTCAAGAACAGCAGTCGTATATGCTACCATTGCGTCACAGAGACAGTAAAATAATACGTGCTGGCCTTGCAAGCCACTGTTTTAGAGTTTTAGAAATACGCTTTCGGACTAACGGTACGGTTCATTCTTTCTGAGCCAATCAATTCAAACCTGGAATTCACTACCAGCGTACATGTTTCCCTCTTGGAAAACTATTTTACTAGGCCTACGCCGTAGTATGGGTTACCGTGATCTATTGCTAGGATTTTCAATGAGAAACGTGGTCATCACTCTTGTTTTCTACTCATTCTTTCCATCAGACAGAGTAGTCATTTATGCAGATAATATATTAAGAAATGTTAAAACAAAAATGTTAGATAGAGTGTGAACATCAATTTTCATAAAACATGTCATAAATGTATCACGCTATTTCTTAAAAAAGACAAGAATTCACAAAGGAATTTATGTCTATTGGTTTCACCTCAAAGATTTTCAAAGTCACAAGCATGTAGTAAAATGCAACGCATTCACAAGATATCGACCTAATGGGAACGAGTTACAGGACAGTTTGGGACATCTAGTGGGCATTAAACGGGTAAGTCGCTCATAAAACCGTTAGATTGGACCAAACGCTCGCCTCACAAAAGCTGGGCATATGAAACGGTGGGGTGTGGTCACAGTTGCTGCGGAGCAATGAATGTATGTATTATTTGTAAAGAAACTGTAAAAAAAAATTTAAAGCTGTTTAGTGAGAAGCATTTATAGATGAAGTGATATTAATCAACATATTTGATTTAAAATTTATAAATAACATACTCGTACCACCATTTATAAATACCATAGGGTAGTGTGTGATAAAACATACAAGTATTAACCAAAATGCATCTACTTCTTGTTTTTTCTGAATCACCCAACGGTACAATGGTAGATAATGCAAGATAAATAGCTAAATAAAAAAAAATAAGTATGGCAAATACCTGATTGAACCCTCTGATATTTAAATTGTAAACGTTAAATTAATAAAAAATGCCTGATTTAAATTTAAATTGAACAGAGTTTATTACATTATATTTTTAAGAATCCTTATGTGTTAGATGAAATAATATTTATTACCAGTACACTATTCTCTAAGAAGTACTAATAATGATTACTCTGAAGTGCCTACTTTGCCTACCTTGTTTAGTATCTACTTTTAAAACTTTTTTTCAGAAATTATGTGCAAAATACTTCAGTGGTTTTTTTCCGCTTTAACTGGAGTCCCACCCATCTAACGCCCGAAGCATCCCGCAGATGACGCGTGCATTATGCATGGGGCTGCATTTAGCGATAGGGCCTGTGGTTGCTACATATGTATGTGTATATTGTTATTCATAGAGCGTGCTTTGCGTTCGACACGACATTGTAAGGTGCTGGAATTTTGTATGAGTGATTTTAATTTGTGAGCTATTTTACATTGATATTCTTCTAAATGAACTTCTGAGTTCATTACATTAATAATAGGTTTTTTTGCTTGTAGCGTGCGTTTAAAACGGAAACAGTGGTTTGGTGTTATGAACCTTGAGACATTAAAAATGTGGTTAGATGTTGCATGCGGCTTAAGAATCAAAGTATATCAACGACAAATGTTTTTAAAATTGTTGAAGCGGTTTTTCTGTGAAAGCATGATAGCCAGACAAAGCATTTTTGAAATGTAGACCAATGAATCCAAAGAATGAATAAACAGCAGTTAAATAGATGAGATGAATAAACACTAGTTAAATTAAAAACTCTACGTTATTTGTCACCGACTTTAAAAAAGGAGGAGGTTCTCAATTCGACTGTATTTTTTTTATATTGTCAGAACTTTCGACTATGTGAACCAATTTTGATGACTTTTTTTTATTTGAAAGTCAGCTTTCTTTCCGTATTTATCATTTCAATTTGGTTCAGTTCTTGAAGTCGGTTTTTTTGTCAAGATTTTGTTACATTACATTATTTAAGCAACACACCAAAATGTCCGTATATTTTTCAAGCAATATTAAGTAAAGTAAAATTTAGTAAAAGTAAAACTTCACAACAGTAATTTTTTTTTTTAAAATGCCTTTAAAACCAAACGGTTAAACTCCACAATGAAACAATTTTTATAAGTTTACTAGCTGACTTCTGCAACTTCGTCTGCTTCTCTTCAAAAGAAATATTTTTTTCCCAATTAGTAAATTGTGATATAAACTATCCTATCTCTCAAGTTGGATCGAACTGCACATGGTGTGCGAATTTTATTATAATCGGTTAAGTGGTTTAGGAGTCCATTGAGGACAAACATTGTGACACGAGATTTATATATATTAAGATTAACTTCCACGTACATAACGTCACGAACGGACTTATTATACAAAGGCGGCGTTAATATCATGAGTCATTCTCTCCCAGTTGACCGTCGAGTCGCGAAATAAGATACGATAGATATAAAGATAAATTTTTCCATGGTAAGTAATGATTTTTTTTAATAAAACATATTCTACATCAAATACAACCAATTAACTATTTCCCAGAAGGTCTACTTCCACACTAATACAAAAATAAGTTAAGGCAAACTAACTGAGTACCTAGAAAACACACACACACACACACACACAGATATTATAGAATAATATGCTTCGCCTGTGTGAGCTTAACTTTTGTATACAAAAAAACTGGGCTTTACGGAACCCTCTGTTTACTTTTATCCTTTCGTGAGCTGCTCTATGTAGCCTTTAAAGTTGAAGTTTTACAAGATGATGTAGTACTGTGTGGGACATACTGTGTTATACAGACCATTGTTCTGAGTTTGGATATTTTTTGTAATTGATACATGAATATCTGTACAATCTCCTACGAGAAACGATAGATTTCTAGCGTTAGATTGGCTTTAAAGAAACCAGACGTGTGCGAGTCGGACCTAGCCGTTCTGGAAAAAACCAGAGTGTACGGTTTAAATTTAAACTCGATACCTTCAGGCGTTCCTGAAATAAAGTGAAACAGACATACAGACAACAAAATGATCTTATAAGGGTTTCGGTTTTTCCTTTTGAGGTACGAAACCCTAGAAACAAAACAACAAACATAAAATAGTATATTTTGTAATAAATAAATCTACTACATATATATATAATATATCTACATAAATGATATAACATTACCATTTACTTATTTTCACTGGATAGAACCTAGATATATCAGAAGATTGATTGATCCGAAAAGTATTACATACATGAATGTTAATTTGAGAACGGTCCAATATTCAGAATATTCAAATAATTAATTCATGATTTAAGTAACTTTTATTTAGAAAATAAAAGAAAAACGGTGTCAATGGTTTTCAGGAAATTTAGTATGTAGGGGGTTAGGGGGCGATAAATCGACCTTGATAGGATTAATTTTTAGAAAATTTACAAAAAATATAACCTGTCATCCAGTTACCAATGTTAACAGGATTATCATACATGATACCCAAGGAAAACTGCGGGGGAATGGGTGTATTGTTCCTCCGACACAAAGAAAGGATCCTCCGACCAGGCGAGGTGATCATGCCTGGCGGGCTACTGCCCAACAGTTGATGTTGGGATGTTGTATACATATATGATAATCGGCGCGAGAACTTCTGTTGCGTGATTCAGGATTGGTAGTTACTCCGTGTAGTGCGTTACTTCGTAGTTCAGTGTATCTTCGGTAGATGGCGCTGTAGTAGGTTACTGTTGTGTTGTATGCGAAAGTCGCCATAAAACCTTTAAACTTCGTGTTTCAATCAGGTTCAACACAATTCAAACAACAATCTGTAATAGTTCACTGTTACCCCTTCTTAGCTAGGAGGGTATGGCTTACCATACTGCACTTGTCAGATGGATTGGTAAAGGGTTAGTTTCAAGTTTTCCATCTCTATGCCACTTATGACATTGACTGCCTCGGTGGCGTAGTGGTAGCGTATGCGACTGCTAAGCTTGAGGTCTCGGGTTCGATTCCCGGGTCGGACCAAATGTTTGTATGATCTGCAAATATTTGTTTCGGAGTTTGAGTGTTTTCTATGTTTAACATGTATTTACAAAAAAAGTATATGTGTATTTATAACCCATAGTACCCATAACACAGGGTTTGCTTAGCTTTGGACTAGACTAGACTTGGCGTTGTGTGTTATATGTCCAAAATATTAATTATTATTATTCTTAATATGTCAGCACAAAGAATTTACTGTAGTAATATATAACAGAACACCATTTATATTTTTCCATCACTCAACTCATAAAAATATATCTACAAATATACTAATCTGTGTTACATAAAGCACAATTATATGACGATCATAAAAACATAGTCAAGCACAGATTAAACATAATACGGAAGGTCAGTCAAGTTTGAGTTTTGGACCATATCGTCAAAGTTTTAATGGCTGTTTCGGCATAAAGGGGAATTCCCGTAAACAAAAAAGTTTCAAGGTTCGTATTTGACTTACTTTTTTATTCCAATATGGACATCATATGTTATGTAGCGCTTTTGTTGATTTTGTTGGGTATTGTGAAATTCAAAGCTAACTTGTACTACTACTATATATTTTGTTTATAAAATAATCCTTTTAGGGTTCCGAACCTCCGAAGGTAAAAACGGAACGCTTATAGGATCACTTTGTTGTTCGTTTGTCCATCAAGACCCATTTTCTCAAGAACGTAGAGGTTTCAAGCTGAAATTCATGTTAAATACTCAGGTCTACTGTTCCATGAAACTGTGAAAAAGACTCAGACTTCTAAGCCAACGCAATCAAAAGCTACAGGCGTTTATGCTGCAAATTTTTGACACTCGCAAGGGAATGCAAACCTACAGGACACTTTCCGTAAACTCAGAATCTTGAAATTTAGTACGAAGTGACGTCTCATAGCACAGACAAAGCATAAATCTTTGGTTACATCATGTAATATACCTCCAGGTTTGTACGGAACCCTCAGTGCGTGAGTTCGACTCGCACTTGGCCGGTTTTTCGTTTTCTTCTGAAATTTTGTTTATGTAATGTCTTTTGTAAGAAATTTCATAGTAGTAAGAGCATCGTCTATATTTAATTCCCGTTTTCATTTGACACAAGGCATTCTCGTGTTTTATGTTCTATGCAGTAAAGTTGATTTTCGTTTCTTATAACATTTTAATATTAACCGACTTCAAAAATAAAATAAATCGACTACGTTTTTGAAATACTATGTAATAAAAGGTTATGTTTCTTGTAATCGAATAAATAAATAATGTAAATACTAGTATTTGCTCGCGGTTTCGCCCTTAGCTAAGCTTTCTCGATTCCAAACTTTATTGAAATTGGTCCATTTATTTAAAAAATGCATTACAAAAACTTTGCATATTCAAAGGTATCTACCAACTATGCTAGTGTGTACTTTGAATCCCTTGACTGTATTTTATTGGATCACTATATGATTTGAGTCGGTTTTCAGTCGATATAAAAGAAAAATCTCAGATTATGACATGTTAAATTTAACTTATATCACTAATTAGTACCATCCAAAGTTTGATGACGAAAACTTTTGGCATATAATCATATATTTCGGCAGCGTCTATTACCCTGCAGAAAATAAGTCGGAACGCGCGTGTCCGCGTTAAGCGACGATTTATATGCAGGGAATGAGCCTTGAGCCGCGAGTTACGATTTCTGAATCCGTTATGTTGCGAATAATTTTTAACGACTTAGGCTGTTCGGTGGTGTATGTAGGTCAGTTATATAGTTAATGAAGGGTAGTAATAGAGAGGATAGGGTAGATATAATGTTATAAAGAGCTAGAGGTCATTTACCTTGGAGAAAGGCAGAAAAAAATACGTTGGTCGCAAATTAAACATAAAAGAGAAAAAAATAGAAACAGGTTTAACAAGACATATAACAAACTAAACAATATTTAAAAAAACAGTAAAATATTCCTGCTGTGTGACTAAAGGGTCACAGCTCAGCTTATACTACGGTCTTGATTATAATAGCTAACGGACGCGTGCACAGTTTTAACAATCAATATATATATATATATATATATAATATAAATGAAGCGCCGAAATGTATATAAGCGCATAACTTCCGATCGACTGCCCTAAATTGGATAATTCTTTTTCTATGTGTTCGTTATTGTTAGGACCAAGTTTGTGGGGAAGAAAATTTTATAAAGGAGGTCTTATATTCTCTTAGTCCTCTTGGTTCTATTCAGTGCAGCGCTACGGGAAGTTGTCATTTAACCGCGTGCTCCATTTTGACGACCGAGTTAGCGAAGGATTCAAAAATTAGAATCCTGAGCGTTAGCAAAAATCTTTGCACTAGAGTGCAACACGTAATATTTCATCCCACCTCAGCGAGGCAATGACTAAATTCGAAAAGGAATTGGCGCGGGCAAAGCAAATAAAAAAAACACTAAGAAGGTTCCAATTCTGAGTTTTCAACAAATTAAAAAGGTTGTATAATAAATTCGACACCATGGAGGTAGAAGTAAATACGTTTAATGATGTTTTGAATTCACAAACTTCGTGCACATGATGTTCTAAATTCAATTTACTTTATTCTCTAGCGAATAAAAACGGAATTTTGTACTCAGATATTGAAGGGCATAAATACTCTGTACGAGGTGAGGGGTTGAAAAATATTTTTTTCGATATTTTATAAAATATTCACAAGAATTAATAAGGTGATACGAAGAACACCGGGTCAGTTAGTAGGTATTAATTATAAACACACATTAAGGAGGATTTTATATTTAAATGTCGCCTACAAATGATGGACGTGCTTTTAAAGAACGACGTAAAAAAAAAGATCCCAAGGTGTAAAATACTTTGATACGGGTGAAATTAAGGGCAAAAGTAAGTTTATCCTAAAATCAATAAATCTCGACACCGTTTGAGTGATCACCAAGGAAAACGGGGGACCCCATATTGTTCTTACGTTGATGAGGAAGTTTGTTTTTATGCTAGTTTTTTCATTTAATGCCTCGAAAAGCTTTTTTATTTATTTTACTTAACCTTATACATAATTAAATGAACTAATAATATTTTGATAAAAATAAATACTATTGTAATATTAAATAACAGTAGTCAACAAATACATATTATACTTTTTCAAAAAAGATCTCAATTCGTTTGTATTTTTTTTTGTTACCTCGTAACTTTCGACTAGGTGAACCGATTTTGATGATTCTTTTTTATTTGAAAGCTGGTGCTTCCCGTGTGGTCCCATTTCAATTTGGTCCAGATCTTGAAATCGGTTTTTTTTTTGTGGTTATTAACAAAAAAGGCCACAGAATGAGGATTTGATTGAGATATTTGTAATGGCAAGAGTCAAAGTTCTGACTTCTAAAATGAAAGTCTGCTTTCTGGACGGCTTGAAATAGAATATATATATACATAAATTGCTGAAACATAAATAAAATACTTATTAATAAATTGTAACATTACTGATTATGAGTTCTTTAAAAATATTATTTTAAATACTAATAAGATTCATTACACCATTATTACGAAAAACTAGCTGAGCCCCGCAATGTTACCCGCGGTACAACAACAACTGCGGGTAACGCCGTGGGGCAAAGTTAGCCTAAAAAAGTAGCCTAAGCTACTCCTTATATCATCAGCTTTCTGCCAGTGGAAGTATGGTAGAAATCAGTCCAGCGGTTTCAGAATAAACAGACAGACAGACAAAAATTGTTAAACATACATATACATTTATTAAACAACGGTTATTTTGATATTACAAACAGACACTCTACTTTTATTTATTTGTATAGATTGTATAGATGGTGCTTCTTTTTAAGTTTTTGAATATTTTGTAATAGGAAATCCAGTATGAGCTACTTTTGAATGACTTTGAATTGTATGCACATTACATTAAGGTTTTTAATAGCGAGTATTTTATGTGACCCGATATTACTATCAGCAGTATTTAATTTATCACTGATCATTACAATATACCACCACCATGTAATATTTCAATGTAGCTGTCAGAATTTCAAACTGGTTCAAAAAAAGTTTTAAATGATTTTGATCTTTATGCACATTGCATTAAGGTTATTAATACCGTGTGTTTTATATGACACGGTATTACCATCTTTATGAAATGTTGGCGAAATCAATAAATTCTAACGCTACATGATTTAGACGGGCACAAAATGAGGGTTAATTGTTAGTGAGGTTTTGATAAAAGAAAAACATTTGGGTTTGACGTATTCACTAATAATACAAAATTTGAAAGGGGTTGCGAATATAGGTTTACACTAATAGGCACATTTTCATATTTTTAGAATCTGGGTTTCAATTATAAAATGACACTTGAAGGATGACCCAAATTTGTTAGGTCGAATTTATAAACTCACATTCGTGTTTTAATATCCCTTATGTATCTATATATATAACAATGAATTGCTGTTCGCTAGTCTCGCTAAAACTCGACGGCCGATTTAGCTGATTTTGGTTTTAATATATTTGTCGTAGTTCAGGGAAGGTTTAAAAGGTGAGTATATATATAAAAAAATCAGTGAAGAATGTTACAAAAACGAGGGAAAGTTATTACGCTACGGCCAATAGGAGAAGTAAACGAGGTTGCGTGGGTCAGCTAGTTATAAATAAATAAATAAAAAAGCCTTTTATTTCTTACGTAATCACATTACAGATACATTCTTATCGTTATTATAGTTGATTCAATCAGTATTCGGTTGGACTTTTTTTTTTAATTTACCTTCATCATCATCATCATCATCATCTGATAATTTTGATTACTATGTTGACATGCAAGAACCCCTTCTTATGTAAGGGTGAAAGCCTCCCCTAGAGTTTTCCACTTGTACTTATGTATTATACGAATGTGCAATTCTTAGTAACGTGAATAACTATACATTTTATCAAGTCTTGACGTAGTCAGGTTATCTTTTTTAAAGTTTTTTGAAGTGAAAACTTCTTTAGCGGCGCTGTGTACTTTTTTGGAATGGGTAAAACTGTATAAACTCGCGTCAGGTCACGTGACCATAAACTAGCGTCAGGTCACGTGTCCAGATCGAAAATTCGTAAGGATATTTATTGTTAACAGCGCCATCTACCGATATACTTTGGTAGCATTCGTTTTTCTAGATAGTGGTCCTTTCTCAATATGATTTTATATACTTAAAGTTAATATTTCAGTATCTTAAAGTGATTTAAAATAAATTAAAATAACGATTTTCTACTTACACAAAACCTTTTGTAAATCAAAAAGATTGTTTACAATTTTTTTGAAAACAGCGACGTCTATTGGAGTATCCAAGCTTTACTTCTATTTACTACTTATTTTAGTTCTTTTTATTGCACACTATTAAAAAAGCATAGGTGTTCATTTCAGGTAAGTTAAAACAACCGTTTGTTTATAGTTATGAGTTTTCACTTCTGTCGGCAGTGCTTATGACTGCTTTGTGTTTTTTTTGTACATGATTTTAACGAAACGTTAATTCGAAAGCAAACACGATTGTTAACAAAAATGTATAAGGATGTAAAAAAATTACCTGAATATCAGTTTTGCCACAGAGCGACTAGCAATAAATAAAGAAATGTAATTTACCTCCTATTATTTCTTTTTGATTTTGCTTGTTTGGGTTTTTTGGCTTATCAGTCCCTCGAGAATGATAGAGTGGAGGGAGAGTGGAATGGAAGCGAAGGAGAGGCAATATAATAATCTCAGTCATGAATATTTATACGACGTCCTTTATATAATATTACTAGTCCTACCTCAGTATTACTCGCGGTTTTTGTTGCTTGTGAATCGGACGTTGTTCATAATTTCATTGGTTTTTATTTTGTGTTCACGTAACCCAATTTTTTTCTAAAATAATTGTAGTCTAGGCTACTAATACGGCTAAAAAGATAAAAAAATAAATCTTCATGTAAGTACCAAATATACTTTCATATGCACTTACTGAAAAGCTGTTGATTTGAAATTACAATCAGATATTTAAATTTAATTAATATCATAAAAAAATCAATAAAATAGATTAATGAAAATCACAGTTTTCACGTAACCCAATTATTATTATAGATGGGTAAAAGTATTACTAATTACTGTTAAAGATATTATTATAGTTCTGTTTACGTACTACGGCGAAGACCTCTACAAGCTTCTACGAAAACAGATAGTCACAAAGCGTAGCGCAGTGTGGTTTGTAATGGATTATGTGTTTGTGGTAGTATCTTGCCACATAAATTTTACAGAACGAAATCCTGAAAAGCAATTCAAACCGTATGCCCTCAAGATAGGGTATATTTTAGGTTTTTTGTTGTTTATTGGAATTTAAATTCGTGGTCAATTGGCAAGATTGTGTGCGAATTATCGTAGGGTTTTATCACGATGAATTGAAATCTTGATTGTCGCTATGTGATATATTTTATAGAAAGTTTTTTTTTACTATTTATGAAAGTAATGGTATAAAGTTTTATTTTTTCTGATCAAACGACAATATTCAACATCCTTGAATTATTGGATTATTTGAGCAAAATTTTGCACATTTAAAGTAGTTTAAATTTTTAGAAGATTTTAGATCTAATTGCATAATAACAATAAGTACTAAATTCAAAATTCAATGCGTTAATAGGGGGAATGAAGGTGAAGGGGAGAAGGGCGGTTATGCCCCATATTCGAGTTTATTGAACCTTGGTATAGAACTGTATTCTATAAGGCATCTTTATAACTTTACAATTGTAAGGTTAATTATAATTTGTTGCTTTTGCTGTCATCAATATTAACAGTTTTTTTATATATTAATTATATTCATAGTACACTGAACATTGACACCTTGGTAATCAGTTATTAGTTTTTTAATCCGTTACACTTTCTTTAGCTAGAATAAATGTACGAGTAAATACTTGTAATGAAGTTGTGAATTTATCCTGTATTAAAATAATTATTTTTTATTTAATATTTAAAATATCAGTTGAAAAAACTTCGTTGGTCTAGCAGTTAGCGTTAGCGACTGCCGATAAAGAGGTCTCGGGTTCAAAGTTTTTGTTACAAGAAATTAACAGCAGCCCGGAGTATGGTAGAAGTGTGTATAAAATTACTTTTTTTGTTTATAGTTTTAACTTTAATGACCCTACTGAATCATAAGACATTTTCTAAGACAGTCTATAAAGTTTTGCTTGATATCTATTACAGTTGGCTACAAAACTGAAGAAGTAACTTTCATCTAGCGATTATATTTTGTACCATATATATCTATGTTTTCATTCTTTACGTGCTATTTTAGCATTATAAATATAAATATTTACACCTACTGTGTACCTTGTACGTTTAAAACTGACACTCATGACAGCTTCCACAGAGACCAAGCTATATTTCAAGAACTATAGCAAGCAACAGAGTGGTGGGGTCACCGTCTGACAGTCTTTCATGTTGTTCAAGTTAAGAGTGATGAGGGATCACTCTTACCTACCCTAGTCTGCCTGTGGATAATAATATTTTTTATATCCAACTGCCTCGGTGGCGCTGTGGTAGTAAATGCAACTGCTGTGCTTGAGGTCTCGAGTTCAAATCCTGGGTCGGACCAAATGTTTATGTAATTTACAAATAATATTACAAATCAATAGTAAATTATGTTTGTTGCTCTTTCACTCAAAAACTTATAAATGGATTTTGCTGAAACTTTATAATAATACAGTTTATACATCAGAATAACACATAGGCTGCAATTTATAAACATACTAGCTTGCATCGCGGGGCTCAGCTAGTAGGAAATAAAAATAATAAATTGAAATCAATTATTATGTTTGTCATATTCGTGCCACACATTACTTAAAATATGCCATAAACAACTTAAGCCATATGCTATCAATATAAGATAAGTTTTCACTTGTATACAGAGACATATAACCTTATTACATACACGTGTAGGTGTAGTATATATATATATCGTATGTCGCAAGTAAAACGGGCGTGAAGACAGCCTGTGCTTGAATGCGTGAGGCCCAGCGACGCGCAAGAGGATCGCTTAACGAGATTTTCCGCCCCTTGGACCTATGCGACGAAGGCATTATAACCTTTATCTTTTGCTTTTAAGAAATACTTAAAACTTTATACCGAATAAAAAGGAATTAAATTTGCAGTTAGTTCAGTATACATTTGTAAGAGATGTTTGAAAATTGTTTGGCAGACAGTATTAAAAGGATCATTTTAAATATCTAATGTAGTGTACTAATCCAGTTCTAAAGGTCAATGTATGGGTCAGAACATGTTTTTAAGAACGTTTAACGAGTTTAAGTCAATTTGAATCATCGTCATAATTTCAACCATTTGCTGTTCTCTGCTGAACGTAGGTCTCCCCCAACGAGCGCCAACTATCCCGGTCTTAGGCAGTACACTACATTTGCCTAATCGTGGTAATACTCTCGATTGTCGGCAATTGATGGAACTTGTTGCAATACATTCTAGAATCAAACTCACTTGTAATTATTTCACTATCAAAAGTTCATTATTAACCTTTAGAAACCGGTCACGTGTAAACATAATTAAAATAGTGGAATAAGTACAAGTGATTTTGATTCTAGAATATATCTTTATATTATTTTTGGCATAGAGTCGGGCCGTTATTTTGAAATTGACTTTTTACATTCAAAATAAGTTACTCTGCTATTTTTATGCATTTACTCTATATAATTTAATTTGAAAGTTCTTTTTTTCTCAAAATAACTACAACTAACTGCAGCGCTATCTATAAAGAAAAAACATCAATATTCTGCTACATAATGGCGACAAGACAGCCATCTTGAAAATTTACATGTCAATGCGTTCGGCATGGAAATTCAAACATTCGCGCGCTCCACCACGCGCTGTCGACGTGACCTGTCCTGTAATCGATTCAGCATCGGCGTGATGGTGATAGGCAGTTATCTATGCAATTTCATTATTATATTTTTTATAGTTATGTAACAGGTAGTAACGATCAAAGAACAATTGATGTTTTTGAGAATGAACGAGAAGTAGCTAAGATCTCCGTGAGAGAGCCACGCTTCGGCATATATGGGCCGGCTCAACCGGAGTGATACCACGGTCTCACAGAAAACCGGTGAGAAACAGCGCCTGCGCTGTGTTTCACCGAGTGAGTGAGGATATCGGAGGCCAATACCCCCCAACCCCTTTCCCCATCCCCCTTCTTCAAAGGCCGGCAAAGCACGTAATCGCTTACCATCAGGCGATACGTCTGCTCGTTTGTCCGCTATACCGTAAAAAAAACAACATCGACAATTCGGTAAAGCAGAGTATCCCAATCTTAACTGCCAACGCTGACAGATTGATAGATGATAGATTTTTAATCTGTCACCACAAGTAGCCATGACACATGCCGTCTCAGTCACAACTAAAAACTATAACACGCCCTGAAATTTGTACAAAATAATGTCAGTCATATTTTGTTTCAAAATTGAAATTGTATTAATTATGTGCTATGATATTATAAACGTTCCTCATACACTATGTAAACACAACCTACACACACATACACACACACTACCCACTCACACCAACTGGTTTCCTGTTATCTGTAATCTGAGGTCTAATATTAACTTCTTTAAGGTGTTATTTTTATATACACTACTCTAGTGCTTCTTCGTATTAATTTTAATTCATGAGTACTTCATAATTGGCGTATTGTTCAAATATCATTATTTTAACTCAATATCGTCAGCTGTGAAGGACTTTACATTAAATAAATAAATATATACTTATTTCTATCTATTTTTTTTTCTTTATTTTTAAAGGGCTTTTAACTTATAAGAGTATACCAGTCCCATAAGGCTTTAACTTAAACACATGTCAATTTACATATTATTTGCTAGACTGTACAATTTAATAGTTTTTTTATGTGGGTATAGCCAAAACACTTTGAATTGTACAGACGTCCATACAATTTAGATTTAACTGCTTTATTACTACATTCCTTTTAGATTGATTCTTGGCATATTCCATTAACAAATGTTGAATATCGTCCACAGTATTACACATCTCACAATTTTGGTGAGGTATATCTACGCATTAGATATTCAAATATTTTTGACAGAATATCTCTAGATCGTAATCTATGTGCTATTATAAGATAAGATACGATAAGTTTATTTGCATAAAACATGTGTTAACAAGATGTCAGTATAAAATACAGTACAGTTCTTAAAAACATGTTTTGCCATAGCTGGCGTACAAATTTTTTATAATAATAAAATGTAATTTTGTTATGTTACATCAATGTCAAATATTAAATAAAAAAACAATAATTAAAAAGTTAACAAAACAGTTACAAAATTTAAACACACGCACAAAACAATATGACTATTATGAGGCTTAATTTATAGTGTCTGCGAAAAACTTCCCAATACTATAGTAGGCTTTCTATACGAATATTTTTATAAGCTTATGTTTGTTTTTTTTTATTTGAGGTCTTTATATGGTGCGGTTAAAATTTTAAGTCATCATCAACAACCCATAATGTCCCACTGCTGGGCTCGCGTCTCCTCTTAGGAAGGTTAAGGCCATACGTCCCTACGCTGGCCGTGTGCGGGTTGGTGACTAAAATTTTAGATGCCATGCTAAAAAGATTGCCCATTAGAACAGTTTAAACAGTCTGCATACGTAACACACGATCTATAAATTTCTTAGTTACCTATTTATCTATATCTATTTTTTCAAGACAATTCTAATCTTAACTTAAAGAACTAATACATGAATACTTGTATTCGTATAGTGAATTTGATTACGAAACAATCTCTTACATAATAGGTACGATAAAATTGTCCTATTTTCAGCTCTACGTCGTACTGTTCGAAGAAGAACAATTCGTAAGAAATTAGCGATAAACAAAGTGAAACAAAAACATTACTATAGTCGTTCCAATCGTTTATTTAACTTTTGACAGTTCTAATACCTAATCAAATAGTGATACCCTGACCTGTTACCGATTCGATTTCTTTTATCGATCGATTTTATGCATGAAGAAGTTTTAATCGATTTAACACATTCATTATTTTATAGTTAATTTCGTACTTTTATCGATTACTAAACGGCAACACCGGACGCGGAGCCGACGCGCGACGCCATTTTGATGTCAGTGTTAATCCACATTTTCATACGTCGAGTTGAGTATTTATATACCTCCATTTTGATTTATTTGTGAATTCTCACGTTTGGTTGAGTTGAGTGTATCGTTCCTCCCTTAGTGACTATCAAAATGTCAAAAAATAAATTACTTAAAGGACAAACAAGAGAGTTTGTCTTGCGATATAATCGATAATCGATTTATTTCGAAACCGTTTTTATAGTCTGTGGTTATTAATTACGAATGTGTACATCTCTAAGTGGGCGGAGCCCGTCAATGAAGTACAGTATTCCCTGTAGTACATTGTATCAAAAATTATTACAAAACTTTATGTGCGTGATCTGTCAAAAGTTAAATAAACGATTGGAAAGACTATAATATATTTAAACATAGAGAGCTTTGATCATTTTCGAAATTTGATTCGGGATTCCATTCGAGTTTCGATTCGAGATCGAGATTTTTGACGAAATTGTGTTCAGGGTTTTGTCGAAGTAATTGTGAAGAACTTTTACAATGAATCTAAACACATATATATACTATATTTTTTTTCTAAAAATCCTATATAATAAAACAAACCTTAAAACAGTAATATAAAACAATCCTCTATCCTCTTATAACTTGTACCAAACGCTTCTTCTATTTACGAGTATTTCTGTACGCCGTGTATTGGAATGTCCCGCCTAGAAACTGTCGGGAACATGCAAACGACTTATTCACCTATACACGGCACAAATTGAACTAGGGTCTTATGAACTTGTTACTTCGATGTTTCCATTCTTTAAGTTGTGTGTATCTTGGAACAGAAACTTGTCTTTGCAAATTCTGTTTATTTCTGAGAGCGAGGTTTGAGCATTGTTTATGTGTTTTGGTGGAAATGTAATATCGCTACTTTTGAAAAGTTGAACTTACGACAATCGATATACCTGCCTAGCTTCTACTTGGTATATAATTATACGTTTACATTTGTATGAGTTATAAATGACTAGTTTTTTTGAGAAGAATTCCCCTTAGGTATAAATTCCGTTTATAAAGTAACATTTATAAAATTATTACAAAGAACACGCAGATTTAGAACAACAATTTGTGCATCATACGAAGGCGTTGTTCCATGTTGGGTTTAAAAATAGCGCGGTTACTATTTAAACCACCATTTTGTGATAGGAGAATCAATCAATCAATACAAATTACTATTAACTAACTCAACTAAACTTTGATTTTCAGAATATATATATCTTTAGTATTTCAGAGCCAACGTTATAAAAATAACAATTCATTACCTCTATTATATATTTTAGCCACTTTAGTGAAATTTTTAACACAGTTAAAAAAGCTTTGTAAAATAAATAAAACCATCTAAAAGTTTAATTCAACTTTAAAATATATTATATTTCTGAAATTTTCACAGAATACTTGATAAGAGAGAAAAGAGTTCGAGTAAATATTATCTTTGTAATATGAATGAGCGGGTTGCGTAATATTTTCTTAAAGTTATGCGTTTGCTGCTTCCTACACTTTAAATTTTAGACGTTCTGACTTCATTTTTTAAACGATCAGTAAACTCTGAGATAAGCTTAACTAACTTTACGTTATTATTAGATTCCTCTGCGAACTTGATACTGGGTATATGAAAATTTCAAAAAGTTAAATCATCGGTATGTACATTTTATTATGACCTTATAGATAATATTGGCATTTCTTAAAGATATTGTGAATAGTGACAGATTGATATGATGATTCTTTAGTTATAATACATCATCAGTCATCATCAACAATCTATAATGTCCCACTGCTTGGCTCGGATCTCCTTTCAGGAGAGGGTTAAGGCCATACGACCCCACGCTGGCCGAGTTCGGGTAAGGAACTGGCAAGACAGAGAGTTGGTTATACTTATTACTACTTAATTCCTAGCAGTGTAGTACTAAAACCTATTTACGTTACGTATCTATATAAATAACTGTTATTTTGTTCTACTGATATAATTTGACCGTCGCCTCGTCGTTTTCTACTGCGCTAAGGTGTTGAAAGTTAAAATTCTGTAACAGTTCGTGTGATCCACAAATTATTGCTTTTTTTTATTGTGGCCCTGAATGGCGGCCTAGTGATGCTTCTGCATCATTGGGCCTCTGGTCTCGCACGCACCAATGAAACAAGACATTACGAAAGTTGTCATTTTACGATGATCTTCTGTGTAAGGGAAGTACCGTTTCGGTCGAGCCGGCCCAAACTTGCTGAAATCAGTGTGGTTCTACTATATATAATATTTAAAACTTGTTTTGAGTATAATGGTTCTTTACGTACGTCGTATGCATGTTTGTAAGGTCCCCGCAACATAGGATATATTACTAGTGTAAGTGTTAGTTAAAAGAAGATAAATAAATAAGCTACCCAACTACCCAGACCCCGGTACCCTAACCCAAATTCATAATAACCATTTAAAGTAAAATAAATTACATGACTTCATTACAAACAAATTCATAATTATTGATTTTCAAAGCGTTTAAAGACTATTTTCTCAAATATATTTATCTAAACCTCAACTTACTTCGCTATCGAATAAATATAATATCGACAACCAAGTACGTATTCAAAAGAAGAAATACACATTTATGTTTTCGACATTCAATATACAAGACTTTAACAAAAGATATTCTATCAGAAAGTGATATATTTTTACGACTTCCTTAAAAACCCATAGAAATATTTATATATAGCTTACTTTTCGATTTATTTCCTTTATTTTTAGGTTATGAACATTGTTTTTTTTCAACAATTGAAATTTTCACAAATAATGCGTTTCTGTTGCCTCTATAACCATAAATACTAAAAACAGAATAAAATAAATAAATGAGGGGCTCTCATACCATAACCGTAATTTTATCGCCGTTTTTAGAAGTAATGGTACCCTTCGTGCGTGAGTCCGACTCATATTTGACTGCCTTTTAACCTAGACAATATATCTAATGGTAAGTGACACTGATTGTTAAGCTGGAAATGGTGGCTTCGACTCTCAGTCAGAATAAGTAACTGTTGTTTTATTCTTGAGTATAATTATTTTAAAATATAATAGCTTTTGCAGCTCACCGAGTTAAAGTGCATTGATTTAACCATGAAAGCGTATCAGACAGATGTTAATTTCGATTACATTATATTAATATAGATGTGTCTTTAGAAATATATAAGTATGTTGATCAACAGTGAGGTTACTATAATTCAGATACCTACGAATTTGGAACCACACGGTGTATAAAATATGTGATTTATTTTATTTTATTAACTAAAATCTTTTTAACATTCCAATTTCATAATTTAAATCCACGACCATTCATACATCGATCATGCATGGGCAGGCTCGACCAAAGTGAAACCAGGGTCAGAGAAAACCGATGTGAAACAGCGCTTGCGCTGTGTTTCACCAACTAAGTGAGGATACCGGAGGCCCATCCCCCAACCCCCAAAGAACTGCAATGCACTTGTGATGCTTCTAGTATTGCGGATGATCATGGGCGACGTTAATTGCTTACCATTAGGCGATACGTCTGCACGTTTGCCCTTCTATTACATAAAAATAAATACACGAATAAATAAACCAATAAGTTACTTACCCAATAAATTCAATAAACGATATTTTTTGTAAGTAAATCTTTAACATACATTTTTACCCGTTGGACAATAATGTAAGATGTAATAGAAACAGAGTTATAATATAAGTCGCTATACAAGCTATATATAACCGTACTCCGATAAACATGCTCCAAGTTTTAACGCAACACCGAAGTGAAATTCAAAGCAAAACAATTTGCAAAACAAAATAAAAGCTTAAACACATAACGACACGTTTGTATCCGGTTAGAACTGGCTCGAACAAGTTATAACCAGTTTGGATCACTTTGAACTAGTTTCTCGTATCACAACTATTTGATGTGGTGATGGAAAATTACGTTTGAAATTAATGAGTTGTTTGGAGAATTATTTCAATGGCGCCTTTGGTTTATCTGATAGATGTTGAATAAGATAAAGTAATAAATATAGTTAGCTCATATTAAAGTACGAGTAATATAAAAACTGATATTCAGGTAAAACCGGTTGGACTAGTAGCCGACCTCAAATAATCTTGGAAATAGTTAAAAACTAGGCAGATAAAGATGATATGACTGTATTCGGCGATTTTAAACCCGATCACTGGATTTCGAGGTGACCAGTTGTTTTTACACAAAATTGGTTGTAAATTACATGAGATATACAACTTTTAATTTATATATTATTTTAGGTTCAAAGACTTGGTTTATTCAACGAATTAATAGGTAGTATGTCTTAAAAGTAGGCGTGCAAAATATGATTTTAAACTTAAACTGCACGGTTGGCTAGTCTACTGCGCCAAGTGTTGTAGGTTCAAATCCAACACATTGTGTGATCTACAAATAGTTGTTCTAAGTCTGGGTAATCTTTGTGTTTGTTTTATGTATGTTTGTAAAGCACATGCAATATAGGATGTATATTCCTAATGCGAGAGTTATCTTTTCAAAAAAGCATATTTAAATTTATATTTTAAAATAATTTTATATATAAAACAAATGTGCTATCAATGTCCAAACAATGTTGCAAGCATTGGAAAATTACATAATTTAAGGATAGAGAAATTGTTATTTATTTGACCAATACATATTATGTCACTGTGAAGAACATTTGATTTAAAAAATAGTTATTATCCAATGCTTAGACTAAATTACACTATTGTAAAAGTAAAGTCCGGATAGTTAATGACACATTTTAGGCATTTTAAAATATTAAAATTTGGATCAAAAATACTTTAATCGGTTTCTACCTAAAATAGGATGAACCTGTGTTTCAGGCGATGATATTGACTAAGCTGTAAAGGATGTTACACGGCATTTTAGAAATAAAATGTGCAGCTTGAGTACAAATCAATCGAGTTTATAATATAAAAATGAAATTCATTCAATTCATCAAACTATCAAACCGGCTTAATTAAATTAATGTATAGACAAACGGACCTTACTAAAAAGAGTTAAAGCCCGTGAAAATATCATAAACATTGTCAAACAGGCAACGGTCATAGCTTTGGTAATGTACGGACCGAATATCCAACTGCAAAACATTTTGCAACAAACACATCTCATTTGGTGGCAAACACACGTTTTATTGTTTTAAGAAACTTGAATTATTCTCGCTTAAAGAAACTATCGTTTGATGATGAGGTTTTTTAAAATATTTTTGTATAAATATCTACGAACGTAATCTACTCTTTGCCCTGATAACTTTTTTTGTGAGACAATCTCTGTCCCCTGATCCATGATCTGATTTAGTTAATTACAAATTGTGTAAGTATACATATATCTATGAAATATAGAAAGATTGATGTGAAAAAAAGTTTGGAGTAATGATCATAAAACGAATTACTGATAACTGAGTACACGTAAATGTGGTCAGCACTCTATGCACAAGTAATTACAAAAACGATTTTAAATTTGTACGTTTTAAACCACAACAAACTAAAGATGTAATCACGTATTAATATTTTCCTACAAATGATATCAGTTATATTGATAATGTTTAAACCTTTACGCGGGTTTTTGGCTACTATAAAAGAATAAAGTTTAAAAGAAGCGATCTCGCCGCGTGCCACCGTTTATTTATTTTTTACCATTCATAGCGTCTCAGACGCAGTGTTGCCAACACAAAAAAAGACGTTAGTAGAAATTTAAACTAAATAGTGACTACTGAATTACTGAATGATTGAATGCTAAAAATATTATGGCGATCTGATATAAATAAACATTCAATGTATAAAAGTTTGCAAATAATAAAGAGTTAGATGTCTTGGTAGGTATGAGGGAACGAATTCTAAAAATGCATGAAGTAATGATAACAAAGTAATCATCATGATAAGCCGTAAATGATGAAATTGATGATTGATCCACTCACTGGTGAATTATATTCTCAGTTGGTATTTGTGGACTATTTCTTATTACTTACCAACTGGGCTTTCTTCATTCCAGAATGAATCGTCCAGTGTGTAATCGGCTTCTGAAACAATTTGACATCGTTTCAGTATTCTAATATTTTAAATTCAACTTTCATTTGTTGAAATTTTATAATCATGAATATCATGATCACAATCGGAATACTCAGTTTAAAATTTGTGTTTCAAATACTAAGAGAGCAGTGTTCAGTATTTGAGTCCCGAATTTATAGTTTAAAGTTCTGCATTTAGGCGTTTGCATTTCAAGTTCGTGTATAAAATACACACGATAATTCATAACTATTAATGTGAAATGCAGTTTATATGACTGCGAGAATATTTTATACAATACGTTGATGAGTTTAGAATCACCATCACATTGCATTTATTTCCTATGTAAAATTACTATACTTATTGGCTTATAAACCATACAACCATTTTTTTCCTGATTTCTTATTCCAGTGGATATTCAAGAAATTTGTATCTCACTTCGTAGTAGAATCATACTGATATTAGCAGCCTTAAACGTTTCCTGACTGCAACAGAGCTGTGAAAAAATAGCATCTGTGAGGATTTCAATTAATATTTCTACAATTAAAACTGTAAAAGATTGCCTTCGGGCGATAACGCTGCTACTTGTACTTCTATAGTTTGAAGTAAACCTTGTAATTAATCTGGTGTACAATAAAGATATATATTATTATACAGATTATAAGCATTGTTCAACCATCAAAATAATGTATACGCTCAGATACGGTCACCTTGATAGAGCCGCTGTGCGGCGTGCGGTAAGCCGTCACAAAATCAAAGGGCCCGCCTGTGGCGTACACTCACATGCACGTATGATTTGTCAGTTTACGCCGTTGTGCCAATTAATATATTCATATTTCATAACAATAACCACAATTGCGTGTGGGTGCACCAACACTATCTAAACGAATGTACTAAACTTATTATTTTTAAAAATTTCAAGGAGTTATTCGTGTAATTAATTTGTAATTTGGGTTTGGCTAACTTATTTGAACGTCAAATAGGACAAATTTAAATACCGTATGAAAAATCGAAATACTGTATGTCTGATGTGGTCAAAACAAACAATTCTATCTACGGCTGAAAGTTTCCCTCACCATTTTATAAGTCGTAGCAAAATATTTTACCTTCATTATTGTCGTGTGTGAATCTGGGGACTTCTATATACCTATACAATTACAACGTATGAATCGGTAACCTCCAACCTAAAAAGATCCTTTATATCAATACGTTTCATGCTATTGAATTATTTTCCTTTGAAATGTCACGTCGCTTAAAACCTTTTATTGGAGTACACATATATAGATATCTATAATTACTTTGTTTTGAATAATATGTTAGAACTCAACGGTACGCTATTTTTTTATCAGAGAACTGAATCGAACGTCATAAATCAAACGGGCTTGGCAAAAAGTATGCAAAATAAAAATACCGGTAGTGACATTGCCACAAAAATAAATTATACAATGGGCTTGTTTCAAGGGGTAGATTTTTTAACCCATTCATTGCGGATACAGCCATTGTTATTGTAATTAACCCGTTATTCGCTGCTGAAGTTGTAACAAAAGGGGTATATAATAATGTATGTGTGTGTTAGCGAGTTCATGCACTGTTGATATGGTGAGTGTTTTGTAATGAGTATAATTTTTTATCAAAATAGTTCATAAAGCGAGGAAAACATTTGTGATATAGCTTGATTTAGTCTGTTTTCATTACTATTGAGATGATAGAAAAAAATATTTTGTTCTTAAAAGGCACAATATAATATATTCGAAGAAAAAAAAATTCAAATTTTATAATTAGTCGTTTAAAAGTTTTCGATATATGGTTGGGTGGAAATAATAATAATAATAAATCTCTATTGTAACAAAAATGGATTACAGGATACAGCCCTAACTCCCAAAGTAGCGCTAGCTGTGTGTTGGGAGTCAGTTCCTATTCACAGGCAAAAATAACACACAGTAGTTACAATAGTAAATTAAGTGTAAGATTGTATACTTAGATAATATGTGTTTGTGTGTGAGTGTGTGAGGAAGTATGATTTATTGTGTATTTGAGGTTATGTGTTAAGATTTGTGTGCAGTGACGGAAAAGTAAGGAAAAGGAAAGTTATAATTATCTATTTTGGTTGAAATGAATCAGAACTTTTTTAAGAATCACAAAAAAATTACCTGGAATATAAAGTAATCAGACATTACTGCAATAAAAACAAGAAAGGCTTCAAAATTCGCGCTTCTTAAGACAAGAAGCGCAAAAATAAGTGAGCTGTCATATATAACAGGCAATACCCACATAAAAGGACTTAAACAATGATACAGGGTGTGCTACCATTAGCTTTTATGATACAATAAGAGAAGCGAGTTGTTTCGCAAATATGGCCGCTGAAAGTAAGTAGATTATTTACAGAGTTCGAATTTGTATATTAAAAGAATAATTTTACAATTTGTGTTGTTTTGAAGTCAAAAGTACATACTCAAGTGATAATACAATCATTTTTTAATAATCTTAAAGAAGTTCAAGAAATTTGTATTGGTTTTGAAATTGAAAAATTGTTTACCGACCAAATTAGAAAAATGAATGCGTAAGTAAATATCTTCTCAACATCAGGCAAGGATCTGTTTACAACCCTTTATCATAGTGACGTCAATAACAGGACGAAACAAGTTGATAACAGGGGAGGAACTTTATAAGTCAAAACTATGTTCAGTATTGTTAGAACGTTATGAAACGTTTACTGAATAACTGCTTGCATGCATCAACAGACATCTTCAACATTAAAACTTGAGAGTCGCTTTCGATTCCACGAGTACTTTTCTGTTGCATGAATAGTTGCTTAAAAGCTTGATAAGTCAAGTCAAGCTTGAAGAGTCAGATGTTTATAATTTTGTTGAGACTCAAAATACTAGATTTTATTTCATTGTGTTTCTGGCCAACCGAAAGTCTTATTTCAGTAGCTTCTTTTATACAAAGATTTTGAGGAATTCTAACCTCTTGGTGTAACTGAAGCTCTCTCTCGTCATCCTATTCGAAATTTCCCATATCCTTGATCTTAGCTGTCCCTCTTTGTACCTTGTCTTTATATGAATGAAATTGATATAAAAGTAAAAGGCAACCAGGGATACATGCTGAATGTTAAAAGTAAATAGCATGTTATAGACAAGAAACAGTAGAATGACATTGATATGATAAAATTCATATTCTATGATTATATATGATTTTAAAAATACTTTAAAATATATATTTGATAATGATACTTCGTCTTGGACAGGTACTCTGGCCTGAATGGTCGTATATTCTTAATGACTTCTACAAAACATATATCTGTCACAAATTATAACTTCAATTTTAGTCTTCAAAATACATATATTATAAATCCACGAGAGTGTTTACCGCAAATCTCTCATTTAAGTTTAAACTTAGAACATTTGCATTTATTTTCTACTTCCAATTCAACTAGTAACATATCATAGTCGTATTCTGGCATCGCCGGCGACAAGCTTATTAAGCGTCGCCAGCTCAAAATTAATTATATATGTCATTCCTATCTGTTTAATAAGCCCAGGATTATGAGATCTCGTATCAATTCTTTGAACCAATTTAGACAGATCCTCCTAATTAAGTTCCGAGATTCCGTGAGGTCATGTCGTTAGTTTCTGATTTAAGCATCATTTTTTTATTCTTTGTAAGTGGTTCACGTATGTATTGGTTTAGGATTTATTAAGAATTATTGATGCACACCAAAAGCAGTTTACGAAACTAGTTATGAATCACATAATAATTTGTTATTTTGTGTTTTTAATTTCAAAAAGCAAAACTTCCATACAACTTCTCTTTCATCTCTTATTTGTAATTCCTTATTTACATTTTCCGATAAATTCATCCCTTGAAAGTCACATGGGTGTTTACAGCATAGAAAGCATCGGGTGTATAATTTTAAGTTTGTAGTTCCAATGGCTCAGACTCAGAATTAAAGAATAGTTCAGAGCATTTTCAATATTTAGATTCATGAATGTTAGTCATTCTGTCACAAATCTGTTTCCCAAACACGGCATAACACAACTATTAGTGGTAGAATAGTATTGCTGTAAATGACCTTTGCAACTAAATTAATTAATAGTATATATAATGTCCAGGTCAGAGTGGGCAGGTCGGAAGTGCGGCGGCCATTATTACAGGACTCGGAAGGGAATACTGGCGCCCACCGTGGGAATCTATTGCATAATTTCATTGTTGATGAATTGCTGTTAAAACATACCCGAAGCAATCTCAGACAATCGTTCGACCGTAGACTATGTCAGTAATTGTTTTAGAGAACTCATTTGATGAGTTGTTGTGGCCAACTGGAACATCAATATTATATGTATAAATGGAACTTTAAACTTGTTATTTAACAAGTAAGTAAACGTTTGTTTATAAACATAAATATATCACTTAATAAAACATCAAAGTGAAACACTGATTCTCTTTTTTCTTTAATTCACAATCACTATTTACCTTTATTCAAGAATTAAATAGGAGCCCTTTTGCCCAAAATTGAATAATTGAATTTGAGAAAACGTATCTCAAAACTAATTTCCTATACAATGTTTTATAAAAAGTAAGACGTACGTCGTTGTTTTCATTCAGCTGTTTTTTTTTTGCTTTTCTTTCCTTCCCCCAAGTGTTTCTGATTAAAATTAATTGCGTTTGTAGAAGTTAATTGTAGCGAGGAATGAACGCTTGAACATAAATTGAGTAACAAATGGAGACGCAGTGGACCGTTATTTGTTAGTTCACCCTATAATTTGTTATGTTACCGTCGCGATAATAAATTTGGACCGGGGTTAGATCCGAACTGATAAATAGCATGGTTAAAAATTTAGAAGACTCGCATTTCGGATCAAAACCACAAAGTTGTTAGTTTGCCTCTTACTTGCAATTTGTTATAAATCCTATTAACTTGACTCGTAGCTGACTGGTATGTTCGCTTTAAATTTGATTGCCGCTTTGATTTCCAACCTCCATAGCCAAGTTGACAAACGTTAACGTTAGTAAAAAACGAACAAACATATTGGAATGACGTCATCTCAACGCTAAGTCACGTGGTATAAACAATAGTGAGCATAAGTGGTTGTATGAAAAAAGTCGATACGAAACCAACTTCAATTCTTCATCACCGAGACATTTTGAAATAAAGTATATTCTGATGCCTCCGGTTGCGGATGTCCATGGACGGCGGTAATCGCTTACCATCAGGCGATACGTCTGCTCGTTAGAGAACTATTCCATAAAAAAAACTTCATTTTCTAATTAGCACCCCCCCTTTTTGAGTGGTATATCTTCTTTATATTTATATGTCCGATGCAAATAAAAGGAACGTACGTCCTCCAAAATAATTAGGTGATTTACTTACGTTGTTTAAGGAGAGAGACTCGATTAAAAAGGCGGTTAGAAAGACTTTTATTAGTGACACAATTAATACAAGGGCAGATGTGTCAAAGTATTTTGTAAAAGTAATGAGTTTAAAAGTAAAATAATTACAGAAGTAAAGCAGAAAAGAAAACACATTTATTTTCACTAATTTAAACTAATTAAAACAGCTGTCCACATCAAGTTATAATTGCATTAAGCTCAGCGCAACACACTAGAATTTAAAACGTGAGGGTAGCTGCAAAATAGTACATTTTGAGCCGTCAGCTCTGAATACATATGAGGTTTTGCGTTTACGTGGCAATTACTAATCTGATAGACAAAATTATGTGTCATGGTGCCTGTGAATGTCTACGTGTGTGGAATATGTAAAATTTTAACGCCCGAAAGGCTAATCTGTTGCATTTGTTTCATAATTATACAGAACATTATGTTATTCCGTCATAACTTGTTTATTGTAACTTAGTTTTAACTACTCTACTACTACTAATTAACTTTGATTTGATTTTTTTTAACTATCGACATCATCATCACTTTATCATATATATTTATTAAACTAAAATATAAACCATATATAGATATTAAGAATGTTTAATATCTATTATATAATAATCGCGTGTCTAGGTATTGCTAACGATAAACTCCGAAACTATTTAATCGATAATCACGTTATTTGAATGCATGTTTTGCTAGCATGTCCAAAATAGGATATTTAACATCACACATTGTGTAAGAAATGCTTTATTTTTAAAATCAGAGGCCATAGTGCTAATTTGTTTCTCATCTACTGATGATCAAGGTGACCGCATTTACTATTGCGATTGACTGACTGACTCAAATCTGTACCAATCGCCATGCCAAATTGATGGACTTACCGTTAAGTTGACATGCTATAGAATCACTTGTTCCTCAAAGAGTCAACATTCTGATATTAAAATTTTATAAATGACAAAATTTTGTTCATTTATTAACATCATTTATACACATTTAGTAAAAGCTCATCAAAATCCTTTTAATAGTGAATACTGACTGCTTTATTGCTGCGTAAGCCTAGTTTCCAAAACCGGGTGCCACCCTCCACCATAGCACGAGTTTTGACAACACTTTGTATCTGTCACGTTGGTAATCCCCCGGAAGGGAGGGGATAGCATCATTTGTAGTTAAATAGTTAATAATTTTCGGCCATCACATATGAATGGAATTAACACAAAGTTGCATTGAGTTATTTCTGTATACTTTTGAATATAATATGTCTATAGTTAATTAATTGACTTGTTAATCATCAAATCATATCTGATACCCAATATTGAAATACACAATACAATACTGAAAACAAGACGTCCTCGATGTACTGTTTTATATTTAACGAACTTAAATGACAATACTTCTATCTCCATTTGTGTGTAAATAATATAAACTACTTAGAAATAAATTTTTCATGTTAATCTGTAATTTTTTGTCTACTTTTCCTTTCTTGATAATGTGAATAATAAACGTAAACAAAATTTTATTAAGATTCTATTCAAAGATACCAACAGAGATCGTTCCACGTTCCCGCTTTCCAAACAATACCTTATATAGGTACCTATTTGATGTTGTTCGAAAATACTGATTCTTAAAAGTATTGTTCCCCAGTACATTTAGAAATGTACCCAACCGCGGTGTTGAGAGCTACGAATATAATTTCAAATAATGTCAGTTTTTCATTTCGTGATGAAATATTGTCGGAGATGTTGTGTTTTAAATGTCGCCGCTTATTTTGAAAGTAATTTGATGTTTTATGATAAATTTTTGTTTAAGATAAGTATTGTTCATTATTTCTTGTTTGGTGTTTGTATTTTCTTTTAATATCCATCGAAAACTTTTAAAAAACATTGTTGCATTACTTGCAAAAGAACTGTAATTGTTATATAATTTTTTTTGGTGTGCTTATAACTTGTAGGCGCGTGTATTATCGTTTTAGATTGAGGTTCCTTTAAGAATACCGTTTCTTATTTTTAATTATCATAGTATGTATGTTATATGTGCTAAAAAAAACTTTAAAACTACTGCTATGAAATCTATACTAATGTATACTAATATTATTTGGCTGAAGAGTTTGATTGTTTGTTTGAACGCGCTATTCTCAGGAACCGTTTTTGTCTGATTTGAAAAATTATTTCAGTGTTGGGTAGTCCATTTATCGAGGAAGGCTATAAACTATATATCATCACGCTAAGACTAATAGGAGCGGAGCACCTATGAATAATGTTTCAAAAACGAGTGAAAATTTTCACACTACGGGCAATAGAAGACGCAAACGAGGTTGCGTGGGTCAGCTAGTGCGATAAAACCACTAATTTGCCAAACACAAAACCAGTACTTAAGTACTATGCTACTTAAATTTATAATGTATATCAAGTTCTGTCGTCATTCACTTTATTCTGGCAGACCAATAGCGTGCCGACGAACAGTAAGGACTGGTAAAACTCAGTTATAATAGCGTGTAATGATTGATTTCAATGAAACAAATAACTATTTTATCATCTGTTATGGTTACAGTTTACCTTGATTCCAACAAGAAAAACTTGTGCTTAAAATTAGTTCAGTTATTAAGGTGTTATAGTGGAACATGCATACACAGACCATGGAGTACTGTCACGTTGGCGCAGTGCTGGCGTACGCGACTCTTATGCATAACGTCTCGGGTTCCATTTTCGGGTCAGACCAAATATTTGTATGATCTGCAAATGTTTGTTTCGGAGTTTGGGTGTTTTCTAGGTATAATATGCATATATGTATTTACAAAAAAAGTAAATCTGTATTTACATCAATTCATAGCAGTTGTTTAGTACCCATCAAATAAGATGTGCTTAGTTTGGGACTGATGGCGTTACGTGCGTGCGTGACGTCACAGCTGTTACCCTTACTTTTGGGTTCGCTGGGCTAAAAACTATCCGTTTTAACTAATCTTTGACACACTAAACAGTATTTCCTACAAATCAAATTATCAACCTTCTTGTAGTTATGTCGAGTTCGTTTTGTTGGCACAATTGTATCAATATTGGACATCGTAACTCGATTTCGGAACGAAGTGCGCTGTCAATTGACGGGTGGCGTCACCAAAATGGCGGACGTTAAGGTGCGGTTACAGAAGGGTTTGAATGCTCACATACTAATTGAGTTTAGTTTCATAAGTGAGTACTTAAGCTATTAAATTTGAAGGTCGAATGTCGGCACCTCATGAGGTCTGTTGGTGTTGCTGAGTTACGAAATAATTGGAGCTAGAAATTGTCTTATGGGGTAACTGCCTTAAATCAAACCAGAGGTTGTCAGGACTTTGACTACAATATTTTCTTGTTTTATTGATGTGGTCACTATGGCATGCACTGTCTTGAATTATCTTTATAGACACAGGACACTTTTTGAATGACGTTAGAAGTAAAAGAAAATTGAAAAAAAAAGCTATTGAACATATCAGAATTTTGTTCGGAACGTTTTGTTTCAAATTAAATTTATATTATTTTCTTCTTGTGTGATTTTTGAGTTCTATTGTGATTATCTTAGAACAAGTTTGTTTTGAGTTTTTATATATTTACCACACTTACTTTGAAATAAAATATGAACCATTCACCAAAAAAGAGGTTTTCATGAAACTATTTCACGTCGGAACTCAAAACAAATGCCTAACTATTAACCCTAGCATCTTGCTATTCAATTTATCTAAGAACAAACGATCAAATCCTTTGAATCCTTACCCTATCGATGGCTTAGGTGTCAAATAGACCGAACAATACATTTTGCGAAAGCCGCCCAATTCACAACGCCTCGACGCGGATAAGGCAACAAATCAGTGGACGGACGCTTTCACCCCCACTCTACGTTCAACTCTCTGAGGCCCACTCATTTTCCGCATAATAATGTCACGTCCTAGGCTGTATAATTACAAAAACTGGTATTACTCACTCCGTTCATGTGTGACCTGTGTTATGATTTGTTAGCTACAGCATTACTCGAATAAAGTTGTTAAGATTTTACGACCTAACTTTAATATTGTTTTTATATCGTGGAAAAAAATATCTTATATTACTAGTAACATAGTATAGGCATACATTCTAGAATCAAAATCACTTGTACTTATTCCACTATTTTAATTAACTATTACCTTAAGTGAAAATTACCTTAAGGCAAAACTGGTCAGGTATAAACATTATTAAAATAATGAAATTAGTACAAGTGATTTTGATTCTAGAATGTATTGCAACAATTTCCATCAAGTGCCGACAATCGAGAGTATACATTACATAGTATGTGACAAACTAAACTTAGATATAGACCAAAATAATAAAGCTTATTACCCAAATATTTATCTAAGGCTGGAATTCAAACCAGAACCTTTCATGCAGCACCAGTCACTAACAAGAAGACCAAAAGTGAGGTCGAAAATTGGTGTGAAAAATTAAACAACACAAAAAGCTTATCAAATTTCTTGGATAATAAATCCATAGCTAGACTATTTCTATTGCTTAGGTTGTCACGGTCATTTTATATTTGTTATTATCTTATCTCGTTTCTTTTAAAAATTACTGACTGTGGTAGCGCCTGTAGGTGAGGCTGTCGGCATTTGTCAAACCCTATGACCGTATTTCCAGTATACCAGTTAGTTTAAAAGAACATCGTAACATGGGCTACTTATTAAAGATGACAGATGTTTGAATTGAAATGAAGTATTAAAATAAACGACTGATATTAAACATCCCATATAAAAAGTTTTATGAGAGAAATTTTTATTATTTTTTATATAACCAACTCCGTAATTAGTAATATGATTATTAAAACTGCTAAGAACTTAAAATATCAAAACTCACTTTCGACGGTTAGACCAAAATAGGCCATAATTTATTCATAATTAACATCTATATTACTTCAAAGATGCCTACATCTATCATCCACTCAGGCAACAATTTATCCAGAAATGTTTGCCTACCCCAAATTAAAACACTTTCTCCGTGAAAATAAATTTCCCTCTCGAATTTCCTCGAATTTTAACAGAGAACCACTGAATCACTCTATCAAACCATAGAGAAGGCCTCGACAGCTCGCCCTATTAAAATAACTGTGTTGTTTACTTGAATTTAGCCCAAAAACGGTTGATAAGAGTTTTGGAAGAAAAGTTGCAGACGGGATTCTATTTCTTGCCAGTTACTTTTTAATTGGATTTGCAAGCAAAATGGTCAGTGTCACCCTCAAAATTCAGTAGAAGTGATATAACTATACTTCATGTAATCTATAAGTGTAATATAAGTTTAGTAAACGAATCAAGTTTTGAATAAATAAATTAGTAAATTATTGTCTTTTGATAAGAGAATATCACATTGAAATACAAGTTTCCCTTAAAACTATTCCAAGAGTTTTGTCTTCACAGGCGATATATGTTACTTAAGGCAATAAAACATCGTATCTTATAATAATAATAAAACATCGTATCTTACTTAAGTTTAATTCTCTAATTATAAACACGTCTTGCAAAGCATAATCGATTACGAATCGACTAATGAAAATTTACGCAACAAAAAGCTGCAAGTCTGCCCCAAGGGAAGTCGAACTTCGTAATTATGTCAGTGGGTGGTCGGGCGGATATGAAATGACAAAAGACGTATTGGGTATCGCGTTGATAGAATGCCGGCACTACCGGTTTTTCTGTTATCCAACGTACCGACGATATATGTCAATATTGCGTCAGGTTTTTTGCTCGTACGATAAATTGTGGTTGTTTTTGTTCCACTTTTGAGGAACTTTCGTTCTAATAATATTATTCTACGAATTCAGCTGTGCGAAGCTGCCTATGTTAAGTGTGTATTTTTTACGTCATAGATATTCATTTTAGCTTGAGTTGTTTTACCGTTTTACATATAAAAAACTTTATAAATACGGGATTTTGATGAAAATAATGTATACAGATATGTTAAATTGATATGATCATTTTGTACTGTGTCGGAACGTAATTTATCTTTAAAATGTATATTGTATTTAGACATATATAAGTATGTTTTTCAGAAATCTAGTTACTATCATACAGGCACTGTTATTTTTAAACCAGACGCCCGTGTGTAAGTTTACAAAAAATACAAAAAACGGTAGCATATGCATACTCATACCATGAGTTAGCATGTTATTTTTTTTTTATGGTGTAAGTAGCAAATAAGCAGCCGTATCGCCTGATGATAAGCTATCACCGCCGCCCATAGACACCTGCAATACCAGATGCGTCACAAGTGCGTTACCGGCCTTTGGGGGATGGGGTCGGGGAAGTGGGGGGGGGGGAGGTTGGTTTATGGGCCTCCGATATTCTCACTGTGGTGAAACCCAACGCGAGTGCTTTTTCACACCGGTTTTCTGTGAGGCCGTGATACCACTTCGGTCGAGCCCGCCCAAGCGTGGCTCTCCCAAGGTAAAACAGTCAGTGAATATTTGAACATCCATAGTTATTGTTCTTTGATTGCTTTTATCGTTAAAACAACAATGCAACATTATTATTAGGAACCTACGAAACAACTACATAATCTTGATATATCTCCATATAAACCACCTTGAATATAAACTTAATTAATTTAGAACATAATATGTGCTCATATCAGTTTGTCTAGCTCCGTAAGGATGATATATATTATAATGTTATTACTTAATTAGTTACGGAAAACTTTGAAAATAGATGCACCACATCTTGTAGATGTTATACGGTACAAGAGTAGGTATATCTATCTAATACCTTTAAACGAGAAAATGTTGTATATATATATATATATATATAATCTGAATTTCGTAAACGGTTACAACATATGCTATTACTACCTATATGCTATTCTATTTTTATATTTCTGTTCTATTTCTATTTCTATATAGAGTATAATGAAATAGGGGGTAACCCTTCAGAGACGTCATCACTGGTTTTCTGCGAGGCTGTAGTATCACTCCGATCGAGCTGGCCCAAGCATGCCGAATCGTGGATCTCCCACGGTAAAATTTATATGTGACAAATTTCATTTAGATGCGTCCAACCATTCTTGCGTATAAAAGTATCAAACATCCATACATCCTTCCTTATAAGCTTACGCGTTTATAATATTATTGGGATAAGATTAAGATTTTTATAACACAATTTATTAGAATAAGGATTACAAAACAGACAGGTTCCCTAAAGGTAACGAGCTTCTATTTCACCTGGACATTTGTATTTGTGTTTCCCCCATTCTGAGAGTGCACCTCTTCCTGAATTGATACATTATTTTGTCTGATCAACGAAATAAGGAAGAAATATTTTAGACTAAAATGATTTTTTATTTCACACACGTTATATAAAGAGGAGTTATCACATAGCGACAAATATAAAGCATATTCTTATAGGCAGAATTACTAGATACTATTATTGTAGAAGTTTATCGATCTAGATAGAAAAAACACAAAAAGAAATTACATGCCATAAAAAATTATAGTCTCTAAACGGAGTATTTAAAACTAAAATTACTCGACATTCGACTAATAATATCATCGATTAAATTTTATGAATAATCGATTCCTCAATAATTAACTGGTGCCCTTCACAAGAATCGATTTCTTCCAAAACGACGTCTCAAAATATTACCATTATCATCATTACCTTCCCGAATACGGCCCCTAAATCAGGTAAATGCCCTCAAACTATGTCAAATAAAACTGAATCATGGTGCTATTAACATAAAGTTTGTTTTCGGTTGAGCGTTTAAAGGTTATAGTATGTACAAGAGGGATGATTTGGCCGGTCGTAAGCAATTTCTAAATTGGATTTTGTTAGGGGTAGCTGGTCTTGGGCGAGCCTCAGTTTCATTAAAACTTGTGAGTCTATCGTCTAACAAGGCATGTGATCCGTCACCCGTAATTATTAGTGGGTTATTATCAATTTAATTATAGTTTTGTAAGTTATATATTGAGTTTAGAATATATGATTTTCTTATCAACGTATCAAGTTGATGCGAAAGAGTTTCGATATAGGTTGACGGTTATCGATAAAAGCATCGAACAAGAAAATGTAGCGACAACCCTAAATTGTGCTTTAATTAGGTTCATCATTACTTCCCCCTTAAACATGTATGTAGACAGTAATAGGGTTTTCTCTTATCCCAAACTAGGTTGAGCTCAGCTTGAAGTCTAATACGATAAGATTAAACTTTAATTTGAGATAGTGATAGAGCTATGCAACTATAATATCTCCTGTTTAGTAGTACTAGTAAGATTTACTTTAAAATTTAACTTTAATACAAAATTAATGAGGGCAAATCAACTGTAATCACTATTAAAAAAGGCTGTTTTTTTTGGTAAACCTTTTGAAGTTTGGAAAAAAGGTAAATTCAGCATTACCAAAATATCATTATATGAAGAGACAGCACAGTAGTATAGTAGAATTGATACTGCTACTATGGACCTCCGGTATCCTGACTCACTCAGTGAAACACAGCGAAAGCGCTATTTAACACCGGTTTTATCTGAGGCCGTGATATCACTCCGGTCGAGCCGGCCCATTCATGCCGAAGCATGGCTCTCCCACGGATAGTGGTTGCCATATTCATTGTCAATTCAGACAATGCAACAATGTAGCATGGCGACACAAAAACAACAACAACATTTAGAAATAGCATTTAATCTTCAACGGAATCAAACAGGAACAATACCTTTCTTAAGATGGAAAAAAAATCCAAATCGATTAATAAACGACAGAATTCTGAGCTATAAAAGACAAAATAATAATACAATCAAAATGAGAACTTCCTTATTTTAAAGAAACCCGTTAAAATAGACTTTAACGAAACCAAAAGTCAAGAAATAGAAAGCCTACCAACAAATTACAGATTAAATGATCATTACAAGTCTTCTTAATCTAGAAATGATGTCATGTAATTTGGAAATGGAATATTTTTATGTCTGTAATACGATTGGAACTTAAAGGCACGTAATTAGTTTTTCTAATTAGTGTAAGTACTGTCGAGCGTTAAGTAATGAAAGAGAGGGAAGTTGGCCTAATGTTCTGTTTGGATATCAACAGAGTGATATTGAGGGGGAATATTTAAACATTGTCTGAATATTGCCACGATGACCTTCCTACGTAATTGTTTCATAAACATAAAATAAGATTATTTTAGGTTATTCCACTGTGCTGATATTGTTTTTATTCAGATATTCGAGAGAACGAATCCAGGTCAGATAAACGTACCTGAAAATCTCGGCAGCTAAGAATGTTAAACTGGTAAATAGATTGAGTTGATTAAACAATTACTCCCACTGCCCATTAATTTATACTAACTACTTTTTATAAAAGCAAAAAGTGTTTTCTTTCATTTTCAGTCTTTAATTTTATCATTTTTTTTTATTGAATAGGGGCAAACGAGCAGTCGCATCACTGATGGTAAGCGATTACCGCCGCCCATGGACACCCGCAACACCAAAAGCGTCACAAGTGCGTTGCCGACCTTTGGGGGATGGGGAGAGGGAATGGGGGGAGGGGTTGGGGTATAAGCCTCCGGTATCCTCACTCGGTGAAACACATCGCAAGCGCTATTTCACACCGGTTTTCTGTGAGGCCGTGGTATCACTCCGGTCGAGCCGGCCCATTCATGCCAAAGCGTGGCTCTCCCACGAAAATTTGTGTGAATTATCGAGGTTAAATGCTACTACTCGTATTAGCACGGTTATGTGATTTGAAATTATTTTATTGGTTAATGTTTTTGTTGTCCCACATATTGTTTAAACTTTATTTTTATTACCGTGGAAGAACCACGCTTCGGCATGAATGAGCTGGCTCGACCGGAGTGGCACGGCCTCACAGAAAACCGGTGTGAAACAGCGCATGCGCTGTGTGTCACCGTGTATGTGAGGATACCGGAGACCCAAACCCCAACCCATTCCCCCATCTCCAAAGGCTGGCAACACACTTGTGACGCCTCTGGTGTTACGGGTGTCCATAGGCGGCGGTAGTCGCTTATCGTCAGGTGATACGTCGGCTGGATTGCCAGCTATACCATAAAAAAGAACTGATCCCAAACATGCTCACTGGGCTGCTGTTGTCGTCATTAAATTTCCTTATATTTAGCTCACGAAAGTCATAATCCAACATAGATGGCTGATCTCTTTTTGCGTCTCGTTTTAGTTTTGGATACACAATTAAGTATTTATAAATCTAACTATAATACGATAACACTTCATTAAAATCAATAATAAAGGACATTACTAAGACATAATTAGGGTAGGCTAATCAAACAGATGGTCACGCGATGGCGTGATGTAAGCTATAAAGACGAGGTGTAACGAGGAGGTGAGTCTAACAAGATTTGTTCACGACATGCTTCTATAAAACGAGGCTTTGAAACCAGCGGTTAAGGATAAACATACTAAAAACACGCTTACAAATGTCGGTTACAAACATATAAAGGTAAGAACGGTATTATAAGGCATGAACACATAGAACATACCTAATGTCGATTAGATAGCTAAAAAAATGTTTGTTATGTAACACGGTTTTATGTTTTGAACAGTACAGTTTAGTTTTTTACTTGACCATTTGTAGACACACTGATTGTAATTGAACATTTAATACAACTTTATGTCTTGGGTATAAAAATAATAATTTATTTATTTATTGTAAGCATCTTTACAAAGTATTAATTTTAGCTGGAATCACTTTCTTTTGTAAATCACAGTGTATTTGTTGAAAACACATTTAAACTTAAAACTTGAGTATAGCATCATTGAAACTGTTTAAAGCGAAGTAATCAAATAACAACTCGACATAGCACAATCGCTGTCTCAAGAGCTCGACGATCGCAACAAAAACAAACGAATTTCACGAAGCACACAACTCGGACAAATGAAAGAAAGAATGAATCGTATTGTTCACGCAATCATCCCCCAGGGTGTGTTATTGCGTGAATGTCGCGTTTTGTTATTGTTGACAGTTTTTTCAAAGCGTTTATTGTTCGCCCGCGTTGTTAATTGAAATTATTGTAAAATATGTGGTCAATATCTCAAGACGCATTCACATTTTATTCCTCTCCAAACATTATTTAACTAATATAGGGTAGGCGTAGAATATAATTAACACTAACTACGATGGCTCTGTTAAACCACCTACAGATAATGAGCGCGTTAAACGTGCGTTTTGATATCATCAAGAAAAATAAACAATTTGTTTAACCTAGAAGTTTTGTGCATCAAGATTGGCTATTTTCAGTTTACGTTCATTAGTAAGGCGTATATTTTTATTACCTTATTTATAAAATAACAGTTTTTTACTCGGCAAAGCTTGATTCCAATAAAATAAGTAGGTCAATTAAAGAAATGTTGACAAATCACTATTCAGGTAGAATTTATTCGGTGATACATCATTACTACATTTCATTCATTTTAGTTTAAGTAATACTTAGTAAAATGACAAGAAGTACAAGAGATGAGCCCAATCAATGAAACAAAGCGAGTTCAACGACCGAGGAACGCACACCGTGTAAACGTTATTCAAAAACTTAACCCTCTTTTAACGCACGGCCAACGTCCGTCATCTAAACAAGGCTTATTTTTTTTTTTCAAATTTGCCAAAGTCCATAAAAATATATACAGACATATAAAAGAGCAATAGGCTAATACTGCCAGTACCTCATGAGGGTTCCTATTCGACTCTTTCATTAAGCCGTCACCGAAACGAGTTCTGTGCTATATCCGGTAATTTTTCGAATTTTAATTCGACCGCTCTGGCCGGATTACCGAATGTAGCAGGTTACGGTCGGTTAAATTTCCATCCAGCTTTTTAACCGAATTTCCAAAATTCTGCCTCTCACAAAAGTTAAAAGGTACGGGGATTTAATTAGGCTGAATCAATTTTATGATAATACTTCTTTTGCCCAAAGGCTTGACAAACTGAACCTATTTAAAAATGCGATCACGTTTCTATCAGTTTTAAAAGAAATCAAGATACTTGCAATTACGGATAAGTTTTGAACTCCCAGTGTACCTGCAAAAGAAATACCTGCTGTTCTCACTGCCTCGGTGACGTAGTGGTACGAGTATCATATGCGATTGCTGTGCTTGAGTTCTCGGTTTCGATTCTCAGATCGGACCAAATGTTTGCATGATCTGTAAATACTTGCTTCGGAATTTGGGTGCTTTGTATGTATAATATGTATGTTTTTACAACAAAAAGAAAATTATTATATGTATGTATATAAGTTGTCTAGTACCCATAACATAAGAGTAAGGGATAGGCTTTGTCTAAGTTGAAGTATGATGATGATGTATTGTTCTCTTAGCCTATTACTCAACGGAGACCAGCCAACTACGCAGGAAATATTATAGGGCACAAGTGTGTGCACAAACACAGATGCACTCTCTGTTCCTTCACTCTCATAATCCGATGAGACACGATCGGTAAGAGATCAGGCGCAGGGTCGATAGCTTTACGTGCTCTCCGAGGCACGGGGGTTCAGACCTGAACTTCCAAACTCCGAGCTGTTATTAAGTATTTCTATAATCAGAAAAACTCAATAACACTTTAGGCCCGACCCGGGGTTCGAAACTCGAGACCTCCTGATCAGCAGTCGCATACGTCATCCGCTAGATCATTGAGGCAGTTGAAGTATATTCAGATTGTGTCAAAATTTAAACAAATGAAAAAAATGTCAGAGAACGTTAACCTTTCCATATCTTAAAAAAAGCTTCAAATGTTAACAGCGAATATTCTGAAATATACGAGAATTTAAGCTAATATTCAACACACGCTCAAATGAAAACGTGTCTGCTATGACAAATTCAAATCACATTTGTGACATTCCTCGCCATGACGAGCGGTTCAGCAAAAACTTTTATCGTTTGAATGCAGTCGTCTCGTTCGGAAAACTTCGGTCGTCTCCGTGTGACATTTCAGCCATATTTATTCGTGTTCGATTTGTGTTCAAGAGTCGGGTAATTATCGAAGGATGATTTAAATGGGTTGTTTTAACTTTTGGAACGTGAGCGTAGAAGTTTGAGTGGGGTCTTAAACGTGTTGATGATGAACAGGGTGAGTAAAATGAGATGAATAAATTTGAAAATATTAAATTGTATGTGAGAATAGGTACGTTTTTACCGCGATGTAATTTTGAAACCTGTTCAATGTATTTTTTCAAATACAGTTAATAAATAACAACTTGTAATTCAGTATGACCATAGACCAGAAGACCTTGGGTATTGTGGTTAGCGATGCTGACTGCTGAAATGGACGTCATATATACCATAACTCAAACTCTGGAAAAATAATTGCGTGAGCAGCATGAACATTATATAGGCAAAACAGTACATTATTCACGACCCGCAACCCGCTGTGTTACACGCAGTTTATCAAATATATATCAATTCCTTAGAAAAAATTAAGGCAGACTATTTTACAGGATCAAATAGCAGTTTGGTTAGAAGAATACTCTAGCATGTTGAACTTTTTGAGCAGATGAGTACTAGATTTCTTAATTAGACTAGGCCTGAGAGGAGAGGACAAAAAGAGTCAGCGATTATCGTCTCTTATAAAGTTCAGACAGTATTCTTAAATGAATAATAATTTGAGTCAGAATTGTTATGATTAAGCATAAAAATTACAATAACTAAATATGAGCATATAAATATTAATATGTCTTAATGAAGTGTGTCAGAAGCATGAAGGTGTGGCGACCTCCACATACAGCGCCATCTACCGAAGATACACTGAACTACGAAGTAACGCACTGTACCTACAAACTACACTACACGGAGTAACTACCAATCCTGAATCGCGCAAATAAAGTTCCCGCGCCAATTATCATATATACAACATCCCAAAATCAACTGTTGGGCAGTAGCCCGCCAGGCATGATCACCTCGCCTGGTCGGAGGATCCTCCCTTTGTGTTGGGTGGAACATTATACCCGTTCCCCCACAAAGGTATTCATACCAGATTATATCAAAATCTATCCAGCCAAGAAGTTAAAATATAACAAACACATACACTCACTAACATCATTATCATCATCAGCCCGTTGCAGTCTACTGCTGGACATAAGCCTCTTCCAAGGAACACCACAGAGCCCAATCTGTTGCTTTTTGCATCCAGTCGCATAACACCTTTATAATATAACTTAATTGTGAATACCACTTACGATTTTTTTATTTCAATATAAAAAGTAGCGTAAGCAAAAAACATACTAGTATAAAATATTACTCACAAAACTTATTTATTGCTTAGACACAACTGAACGTAAGATATATAGACTTCATATGATCTATGTTGCACATAAATTTTAATATTCACCCACAAATTTCATGTTAACTATAGCTGTATTTAATAACTATGAAGTAAGCTTCCGTTGCTGTGGCAGCCATTCAAAGACCTTCTATTCACATCGACGCTGTAAGGAAAATATACAAGTAAAATATATATTAAAACGCGCTTCCCGGAGATGATACTGTTCCCGCTTTTGCAAAGATTCGGAGAATTCGAGGATATGTATTTTGCGTCTTTGTTGATGTAAATTGAATGGTTTTAATGTATAGAGTGTGGGTTTATTTTGTACGTCAGTGATCTTTTCACTGTAGTTCAGTTATTTCATACTGTTTCTCATTTTATAGTAATAGTTAGCAAGTAATATTGTTTTAGAATTCGATGATACGATTTGTAACAATATTTTAACATCTAAAAATGAGTGTTAATCGACTTTAGAAAAACCAGTCGCCAGTATACCCCTCGTTTCCTCGTGAGTGAGTTACCAAAGATTTCCCCCTACCCCTCTGCCTCTGGTGAGTTATACGTAATTAATATTAAAAAGTTTTAAAAACAACAATGTATTATTTAACTGCAGCAATTTGAACCAAAACTGCTTACACTGTAAAAAAGCTTTCCAAAACCATCTGAACAGTAGCCCATCATCAAACCATATTTATGAGATAATAATGTAAAACATATCTCAGAAATCTGAATCAAATAAAATTGCACCTTATTCGCTTCGATTAAAGTATTTACTGGTAGAAACATAGTGTGGTTAAGATAGCGCCGATATGCCGGAGAACGTTCCTTTGTTTGTTACCGATTGTTTTCTATCATTGCATAGCACTTTGGATTTTTAGGGATCCTTATAACGTTTAGTAATATACAACAACAAAAAAAGAAACTAAAGATGAACGAAATAGAATCTATTAACTCTTTTCACTTGCTCGGCGGAGAATGAATTTTTTAATATCAAATTTAAAATTTTATAAGTTTTAAACAAAACATGAGAGCGGTACCAAAGGTCATCCATAATTTTCACTTCTCATTCTCCTCATTTAATCATGGAACAGACACGTATTCACAGTAAGCACTTATTCATTACACAAATGAAAAGATTTTAGTTACAAGGAATTTAGGACACGCTAAACACTACTTTTAATTTCAAATCTTTGTTTTTTTTTTTTTAAAAAGACATCTCCCACATTAGGAATAAACATCCTGTGTCGTGGGGGACTTTACAAACATACATGAAACGGACACAAAGAACATCCAGACTCGGGACAACAATTCGTGGATCACACAAAGTGTTGTACCGCGTGGGATTTGAACCCAAGACACTTGGCGCAGTAGCAAGCGGTATGGCGACCGCTGAAACCTACCGTGCAGTCAATTTTAATAATAATTAGATTAATTTCAAATCTAAATTCTTATAAAGCATATTTTTTACGAATAATTTAAAATTCGAATGTAACGCGAACAAATATTTTCCCTTAACTTTATTAACAGCTATAAATCAACGAACATTCGTACAGTATGGCTTTAAATGTTCTTTTATTTCGCTAAGAATTGATGATTTAAAGTTGTGAAACAAAATTTGTGCGTACGTGGCCTTTGAAAGTTATGGCTTATACGTGGTTTGTTTAATATCACTTAGGAAAGTAACGCAAAAATATTGCATGTTACAGTACTATGTTATTTTTGATAGGCGTTGTTTGCAGAAGCAATAAATTTTGTACTGATGCAGCGGGAATGAGAAATTCTAGAGTCAATTCAAACTTTTTTCTAGCAGATCACTTTTAAACTTTCCTGTTTTCTCTTCTACTCCAGTAGTAGACGAAACCCATCTGCTACGCCCTTACAATATTAAAAAACTTTTATTTTCTACCACGCCAAGGTAAACCCATATCGAGTCTCCTGTGGATATACCGGGATCATTTTCACTGGGAATCACTGTTCTAAATTAAATAAGTGAAACGATGTTTATTTAAAATGTATTCCAGATTTCTATTTTTAATGAAATAAAATAATATAAAAGAAAAGGGAAGGAGAGGGTTATGCTCGGCGTTACTTTGAGGGATTTTCTGAGGAAAAATTTCTCAAACTCCTAGCGTTACTCATTTTCACTTTTTATATGACAGACATTAAACGACTTGAAATAATACTACAATATAAAACTATAAAATACAATATAAAGCAGTAAATAGATAAATAATATCTGATTGTTACAAAACTACATTATATTTGTTAAGAGTTCAAACAAAATTGTAAACAGAACAATATAAAACTATAAAATACAATATAAAGCAGTAAATAGATAAATAATATCTGATTGTTACAAAACTACATTATATTTGTTAAGAGTTCAAACAAAATTGTAAACAGAACCCGCTAGCGGTTTCCAACTCGACCAGTTTCGTATTGACATAAAAATATATATAGCGACGACGGAGGGAGACTCCACGGCTGTTATTTTCTTAAAAGTGTTTACTCAGCGATTCTGCGGCACATGGTTATAACTCCGAGGATTTTTCGCGTTTACAATGCTTCTGTTTTTAAAATGAAAATCAGCAGCAAGGTTGCTGTTAATGGATGAAAGAGAAAATGGAATTTTCAAGCAGTTTATTTTATAATATAAGAGTTTAGACTGGTTTCTAAGTATGAATGCGATATTTTTTTTGGTATAATGGGCACGCGAGGTGATTGGTCATCTGATGTTAAGTGACTACTATTACAAAGAAAGACCTGAAATTCAATAGATGCAAGTGCATTTCCGCCGTTTGACTAACTCTCAGGACTGACTTAATATGTTTTCAACTCTTCGAGATTTTTCTGATTAATTTCATTGCATGTGTATTTGGGGGTTACTACTGTTGATTCTGCTGTACAGGAGTTACAGTGGTAGGCGTGTAAGCGGGATTAGTCCCAATATCTTAGACCAGGATTTAGATAGAGATAAAATGCAAAAACTAATGAAAAATTACTGAACAACGTTTCCCTTTAAGACCATGAGTTCAATCGGGTCAAACCGATTTATTTGAGCCGAGGAGTAATTAATTCTTTCAAAATTAAATAAAAAATAAATTATTGAAACACACAATACCGACAAAAGCAAGCACATATCCAGATAAATATCCATTTGTCTCTTTCAGGCCTCTTATAATTTTAACTGCAAATTTCATCGCAGCTTCATCACAAGAACAGCTACTGATTCCAAAATAAGCACACTTGGACCGAAATTCCTCTATCTATTTAATTATTCGAGTTTTACAACCACATTTGTAATACCTATACAGCTAAAGCCCAAATAGCAGGTGTTCGGATAAAATATAGACACGCATCAGGAACAAACAAATGAAATTCCTGCCCGAACTGCCAGCTTGCAGTGACAGTGTGGAGAACAGTACACAATCCCCAGCCTTCTCATTACGTTCACAATAAAGTTGCGATGTCCTGCTTCAAACAATGGCCGTTCTTTAGCCAGATTTCATTTAGACGCTCTGTATTGTACTCATTCTGTTCATTTCTAGCTTCACCTAGGCACTGAATTCAGTTGGAATTCTAGTTTTTAAAGTTCATTCAATCCTCAAAATTTTAGCTATTATTTCACTCCCCAAAAACTAAAAATTATTAACAGTCGTTTATCAATATGCAATACAATAAATTTGCTTCAACAAACTACAGTAATATTTTTTTGTCATCCTTATAGTACAAACTTGAATAGTGTGTGCGTAATGTTAATATTTTTAACGAAGGTGTGTGATGAGAAGGTGTTTAACCCTTAAATTCTTTAGAGGCAATGATGAGAGGTCCTATTAACTCATGTGTCTTAACAATTGATGTGCTATGATGGTATAGTATCTTTAATGTATTTATCTAATTATATAATATCTGTTATATACCTTTAAGGAGTGATCTGTCTGCTTTTTAATTCTGGTACGTATTGATTTATTACTTGTATTTTATCACTTAGAATTTAATTTGATGGATTGAAAAATTGATTATTGGAATATTAAAAGTACAAACAATCAACGCGACCAAGTACGCGACGCGAGGGTAGTCAAACTTTGGCGTTGCTAAGCTGACACTAGCCGCCACCCTTGACAACAAATGGTATAACCCGTTCGAAACTTCGGGAAATAGAAGAGGTGGTAAAATTTCAATTAATTTAATCGAGAACATGTTCTGCTCTACAACAAAAAATATGTACGTATATGCGTAAAAGTTTTGAACGTCTAAAAAAAAATATTTATTTTCCCTATTTCAAATTAATAACAAGCCAACAAAATCGACGTAGTCAAGCAATAAACCATTCGGAAGACAAATACGAAATGTGTACATAGAGAAAACGAACCAATTATTTTATATTCGATTACTATGTTCACGGTATGACGGATATCGTTGGATATATTGAATAACGTATCGATAACAGAACATCGAATAATCGAAAACATATCGAGTCAAATACTTGGATGCACAGTATACAAAAAGAACAAGCGTACGCTTCAATATCTGTACGGAAGTTTTTTTTATTTATAAATATTTTGTACTAAATGATTCTCGAATATCAGTTTTTCTCCGGTGCTAACGGCATCAAGCATCGTCAACCGAGGGCAAACTGAATTAGAAAGTTGAACTAGTTTTCAGTATATTTAATAATACTGACAATAGAATACAGAATATATAGAAATATTAAATTTGTAATAATGAAATCATGCAAATCATAACAAATTGACATGGGGAGGACAACCACTTATAATAAAACATAAAGTTTAACGTACAATGCAATTCTTAAATATACATATAAATAACTTTGTGTTTATATTTGAAGATAAAACAGATACAAAACAACTAATTTACATTTAAATCCCGATCAAAATTTATGTTGGCTACTCGAGATAACACTATCGCTCGTAAAACAAGATGCTTTATTTTCTCATGTAGAATATTTGTACCTACCGTTTATACGTAAATGTGTCTTATTTATCAAGGCTCATTTAAATGCAAAACAAACGAATGAGAAAACGTCTGAGCTTCGAAAATATTCAAGATGGTGGTTCAAGTGTTTTAATGACAACAAAACCAGGGTATGAAAAATAGATACCTTTATTTTGCTACAGGAGGTAAACAAATGAAACCCATATTCTTGGGGATTTCAGTCTCACTGAAAGGAAGACAAATCAAATTCCTGATTAGATTAGAGCCACAAGATAGTATTGCTAGAGTAGTATCAGACTAATCTGTAGGGTATTGAAATGTGAATAAGTTCATTATATTTTACTTATATCGAAAAGTAATGAAAGTTCTGAATTTCCATCTGTTTTCTTTTTTCTCGTTTCGTCCCTTTCAGGCCTCTCTTTTCATGTAGTTGGGCTTAAAGTTCTTAAACTTATAAATTATTTGATGGTTTAAATATTTATTCTCATTAAGAATTATAATACAATTCACTTAACATGAGAACATACTAATGACTAATACACAAACATATTTTGCTTGAGAGCGTACATAAAAGCGGTAACAAAATAATATATTTTTCATTACTACCCTCGCCGACACAACTGCGACCATTGACGGACATCACAATACAAAGTTATAAGATTTTAGTGCGCTTCACTAGAAGCGACAATATTAATTTTTATATCTTTTTGTTTGTTTTTTTTTTTTTCCTTTTTATGTATGATACTAATAGTTTAATAATTCAAAACAATGGTTTATAATTAAGTTAAAACGTTTATTGGTCTTAGGATATAAAAAAAAAGATCTAACAATTAATTATAGTTTTTGATGACATGATCTTTAATCATTTTTTTAAAGGAAGTGATGGATCGCAACTCCTTTATATCTTTAGGAAGCATGTTATATAAGTTCGCGCCCTCATACATGAGATTCTTTTTACCGGAGTTAGTACGAGGTGGTCTTAAAACAATGTTACTAGCATTTCTTAGTTGAATCTTTTGAACGTCTCTTTTTCTGGTGAAACTTATTTGTGTATGTGTATCCCCGGCCAATACTTTATGTACAAATAAACAGGTATAATACACGTAAGTCTGATTTAAATTTAGTATTTTTGTATTTCTATATACCTTTTTTGTAGGTGTTAAAAAATCAAAATGAAAAAGAACCTTGATTAACTTATTTTGAGCTCTTTGCAACGAGTTTAGGTTATTTTTAGAGGCAGTGCCCCAAATCTCTATTAGGTAATCAATATGGGGCTTTACAAGAGAGTTATAAATATGGTAACGTACTTTACGGGTAAGAAGTCGTTGGATACCTCTCAAAACTCCTGTAAGAGATGATAATTTGGATTTAAGTTTTTCTATGTGACTTTGCCATGTAAGATTGCTGTCAATAAGTAGCCCAAGATATTTTTCGCTGTCTGTTCGATGAATACTTTGGTTGTCTATTTTAAGAGAAGGATAGTCAGAGATTTTCTTATTTTTAGCCTTGAAAAGCATGTATTTTGTTTTCGATATATTTATGGTAAGTAGGTTATATTTAAACCATTTGTTGAGTAAATTAAGATCATCTTGGGCTTTAGATATAATCGTATCTATTGAGTGACCAAAGTAGAATAGACTGGTATCATCAGCATACAATGTAACGTCACCCGTAAGGCTCAGATCGTGTATGTTATTGATGTATATAAGGAATAACAAAGGTCCTAATATTGAACCTTGGGGAACGCCGTACGCTATAGATTTGGGATGACTTTCGTGATTCCCCACCTTAACTATTTGGCTACGATTTGAAAGGTAAGATTTAAGTATGCTATGTGCAGAGCCGGTTATACCTATGTCGGTTAGCTTCTTCAGAAGGATTGTATGACTTACAGTATCAAACGCTTTTTTCAGGTCTATAAAAATGCCTAGCCCAATATGTTTCTGGTCTATGTTAAGTTTTATTTTAGTTATTAAGTCCATTGTAGCAGACAGTGTATTAGATTTTGTTCTAAATCCATATTGGTTGTTTGATAGAATTTGATTTGCTTTTAAAAATTGTTCAAGACGGTTGTATAAAATCTTTTCAAATATTTTTGATATCACAGGTAGCACCGATATCGGCCTATAGTTACTGGGATTCGATTTACTACCTGATTTGTGTACTGGAGTAACTTTGGCCAATTTTAAACTATTAGGAAAAGTACCTTGCTCGAAGCATTTGTTTATACATTTGGTCAAGTTTTCAATAATTAGATGTTTTACACATTTAATTGTTTTTGTACTGATGCCGTCAATACCCACAGCCGTGTTACAATTGAGATTATCAATGATTCGGCAAACTTCGTTTACAGTAGTTGGTTGAAGTACGGATAGCTTCGTTACGTTCGATTTAGTCGCACATTTGCCATCAGTGAATGTATTGCTTAGATGAAATTCAATAGGTATTGCTTCAGAAAGGCTTTCTCCTATGCCTGAAAAGAAGTTATTAAAGTGTTCGCATATTGCTTGTGGATCATTAGTTGTGTCTGTTGGTGTTTCTAATGAAGCGATTGTTTGCACTTCCCTTTTGTTATTATGACAGAGGCTGTTTATTAATGACCATAGCTTCTTGGGCTTATTGTGACAATCAGAGAAGGCTTTGGCATAAAATTGTGATTTAGTTTTATTAATAGTTTGTGATACAGCTTTTCTTGCCCTGAAATAATTGTCTTCCACTACTCTGTCACTGGGATTCCTTTTGTAATTACGCCATAAAGTATTCTTTCTGTCTATGGCATCTATAATATCTTGTTTTATCCATTGTTGCTTCGGTGGATAAGATTTTCTGTATTTCTTTAATTTACTTTCCCTTACACTAAACATCAGAGTTTCTTCTAGTTTATTATAATCATTAGTTACACTCGTTTCATTAAGTTTTTTAAAGGTTTTATATAAGTTATCATAGTTTAAGGCTTCGTAGGAAACTAATTTTATTAGTTGCGGTTTATAGTTCTGTATCTCAATGAATATTTGCTTGTGGTCTGACATATCTGATTCCACTATTGTTAGATTAAATTTTTGTTGTTGTAAATTCGTACATACATGGTCCAGAATAGTATTTGTGGAGTTCGTTTCACGTGTACAGTGTTGTTTGTCTATCTTATTAATGATGCAATAACCACTTTCCTTAATAGTTTCTTTATACTCTTTGATAGATCTGTCTGAGCTCAGCAGATCATAATTAAAATCACCAAATACCAGCGCTCTCTTTGTTTTCTCTAGTTGAATTGAGTAGACATCCAAAAAGTCCCTATCGTTTGTGCGGCCTGGCTTGTATATTGCTCCTATATCTAGAGAAAATTTACTAATGTGAATCCATAAGTAATGATTATCATCAACTGTTTTTTCTTCTATTAAATTATGTTTGAGACTGTTGTGAGCAAATATTGAAACACCTCCTCCCCTGTTATTTAGTCGAAAATTAAAGTAGTGTGTATATCCTGGCAGCTGGAATTTTTTGGCTTCGTCAACTGAGCTTATCCATGTTTCACATAGAATTATAATATGTATTATAGAAGAAAAAGATTGAACAATACACATCAGCTGATCCAATTTTCCAGGTTTTCCAATACTTCGTACATTTGCATAGAAACACTTTAAAGACTTTTTGCTTGTTATTATATCAGTGTAGCTGCTAGTGATTTGATAATTAGTTTGTAAATTATCTAGAGAGTTGAGTTTTTTGAAGTTGCTTGGATTATTTTGGGTACACCTCGTATGTATTTTATAATAAGATCTGTTTCGCCACAGTTATTACGGTGCTTAAGCTCCTCTTTGAGCGCTTTCATGTATGCTTGTTGTTGTGGTGTCTGGTCAGAGAATAATCTAACTTTAAATCCAAATGTACTCGTATATTAATAGGGCATTTTACTTTAAATACTTTATTCCCTATTTCTGCGCAAAATATTCCGGTAGACTGTGAACCTTGATAGCAAACAGGTTGAGTCGGCCTACTTGTACCGAATCGTGGTTTGAACCGATTTCAAACTATTATCTTTCTATGCTTTCCGTTTAATCATATATACAAACATATTGTTTTAAAATGTTAACACAATATTATAAAACATTTTGATAATGACCGAGCGCATGTCACCATCTAGTACGAGTAGTATGCTAATTTGTTTTAATTTGTAAAGCAAACTAACGCGATGGTGCTTTCATGGGACCCTCGTCACGGCTAATATGGGTACAATTTTGTGTCCAATTTCAAAGGGTTTAATTTAAACGTATTATGGTGAATTATTAGAAAACTTAGATATATATCAGATTATATTTAGCAATCTGGGACTATTATATACTATTCATATTAATTCGAAAACCCTGAAAGCTCCTTGAGATTAGACTTTATTTGGACTTCATTCAGAATGTGAAGAACTAATGATTAACTGTGCGATTTTCCCGAAACTTTCTGCCGCGCTTAGCAAAACTGTGGAATGAGCTGTCGCCTGCGGTGTTCCCGGACCAATACGACCTTCAAACCTTCAAGAAAAGAGCGTACTCCTTCCTAAAAGGCAAGCAACGCACTTGTAACGCCTCCGGTGTTGCGGGTGTCCATGGGCGGCGGTAATCGCTTACCACCAGGCGATACGTCTGCTCGTTTGCCCCCTATATAATGAAAAAAAAAATAAAAAAAATTTGAAGACTAAGGCATAATAGAGTCGTAATTTATAATTCTATCAGGATATACGCTTTACTTTAGTGCAGTCATGAAATTTGGACCCCTCCGTGATTATAAAGAATATTACCTGTATATGAACATTGTAACTGCCTTATGTAAGGGGTCCATGCTATCATAACCTCTTCCATAAGATATTAACTTACGCTTTTGTACAGTAATTAATACGTACAAAAGAATAATTTAATGAATGCTTCAACGGAATTATTAGTAAAAGCCTTATAAAAACTTGCAAATGCATTGACATTTTTTTAATATTCCCCTTTCTAAAAACAGATGGAGAAAATTGAACCTTTTGTGACCTCGTAAGGTCGTAATTTCACATTGGTATATTTAAAAGGTACCTAAATGATGAACGGAAATCACGTCTCTGAAGTTCTTCCTTCGAACAGGATAGCGTTAAAAAGCTTTTGTAACTCCCTCTGTACGGGCGTACCTCCAGCTTTCAACAGCTCTGTTGTAACGCCGTCCTCTCCAGAGGCTTTTCCATTTTTCAGCTATTCAAAAGCCATGTCAATTTCCAGTGCTGATTTCTGGCAGATCTTCGGTGTAGTAGCGTGTTAATGTGACTCTAGGGTCCTCATTTTCGAGATCAGGTCAAGATGCATGCGAAGCGTATAAACTGCCATAGAAGCTTTCGACTCCCGAAAGGACGGTCAGCTTTGAAGCAACGACTTTCTCCACTTGATATGGTCAACATAGTCAGATGAGTCAGATCCCCGATTTCGCTAGATTGCTCTTTCAATCAAAAGAGTATTGGAGCATCAGAGGTCGTGTCGTACAAGCTTCTCATCTCATCTTTCAGTTTAGAGATGAATTTATTTATTTTTATTTTTTTATGAGCCCGTTGTGTCCCACTGCTGGGCAAAGGCCTCCCCTGCAACAAGCCACTTCTCTCTATTTAAAGCCAGCTCCGGCCAGTCTCTGCGATAGGCGTCAAGATTGTCGCGCCATCTTTTACGGGGTCTGCCTCGTCGTCGGCGTCCACCCTGAGGCACCCAGTGTTCGACAACCTTGGCCCACCGGTCCGGATTCATCCGACATACGTGTCCGGCCCAATCCCATTTCAATCTGGCAGTCTTCTTGCCCACATCCGCGACTTTACTTTTGGATCGCAGCTCCGTGTTTCTAATACGATCCTGTCGCTTCACACCCAACATGCTACGTTCTATTGCTCTTTGGCAAACCTTGAGCTTGGACTTCTGACCCTCTGTCAAAGACCAAGTTGAATTTAAATACGACGATAAAAATAAAACAGCTTTATTTAGGAGAATCTTCTATAAAATAATACCCTACATACTGTAATTGACTTTATTTAAAAAAATTATCTGAAAGTGTGCCTGACTATGAGAAAGGTTTACGTATGTTTGTACCGATTTCAGTTTTTTTTATTTTTTTTGGTGAAATCTATGTTTTTTGCCAATAAACTAGAAACAATTTCTGAGCTCAAATCCGAGATCCATCGCGTCATTGGTAAGATACACCACATCCAGAAAATCATGGAAAATTTCATGTAAAGTCAGAGCGGTAGGCCACTAGACGGAAATTTTGTTCCATAATTAATCAGAGCATGTCTTCTTTACAATCATATCAAAATAGTAAAAATAATAACTCTCTCAAAAAATGTGTTTTTCTTACTGAGACGCCTTTTACAATGTTCACATCCTTCAACAAATATTTAGAATTGTCGGTATTGTTTTAATTTGAGTAAAATTACTTATTTATTTGTGTACTCAAAGGTATATTTCATTTTATTTTTTCGCTTACGTTTAGAAACCAATATCATTATCTTGTTTAATAGTCTCATGCTAAACACTAGCCTTGCCCTACTTAAATAAACATACTTATTTTTTGGAACAGTTTGCTACTTATGTTTCTCAAAGATAATCGGGTTTACTCAGTTAAGTATGCCCGAATAGTTTCAGACCCTGATGGACCCTTATTTAATTAATGAAACGTCCCACCACGATCGTACAACCAATATACATAAATATAAAAATCACTCGTTACGATTCTTTATAAATTATCTACTCTAAATAGTAATTGTTTTTAATTTTCGGTGACTAAATACAAATGCTAAAGAAATATATGCAACTACAATACATTATTCGATTTTGCAACTAATCCAAAAGCAGTTAGCAATATTTCAAATAACACAAAATGTGCAAAAATACACTGGAGAAGTAAAATATTTCTACTTTGTCGGATCATATCTCTTTCGTATTAATAGAAGACATTTTTTCCAAAGGAAAGGAGAAAAATGGACGACAGCCCAACTGCCCTAGATATATTACATCGTACTTTCATTCTGAATGTATTGTGTTTGATGACCAGTTATATAAATCTCCCGCACCCCTCGATGCCAGTATATTTCAAGATATATAAAGATACTTCTGGAGTTCTACGAGAGGTCAGCTAACAGTGGTGTTATATTTCATCGATTTCTTCATTACGGTCTATGAATTATTATTTTCTAGTGAGATATTTATATATGAAATTATACTTTTATCAGCTAAAGTTGGAACAGTTATTTAGATTTATCGAAATAGATATATTAATAGATATACTCGTATAATCGAAGTTTTGAGAGTTGATGAGCTACGAGTATCTTAAACTAGAAAAACGAACGTGCAACAGTAATGTGTGATATGATATTTGTTGTACCTACATGGCGACATGTTACTTACATGTTCCTATTCCTTTATACAATTCTGCATGAGACCTTCTCAAAATAAACAGACAGATTTACTAAGACTTACCAAAAAAAATTTAAAAATACCACAAATAAAAACATTCAACTTAGTTTCGTAGATCATAAGAATATATATGCATATGGAAAGCGCTTTTCATATTTGAAGCAGTGGACAAAAGAGAAACAAGAAAAAATGTCCTGTCCGTTGTGTATTAAGTACATAGTATCTTAGCGTGTGAACAAGCCCACTTATACGCAACAAAATCTTGGGTCTGGAATGGAGCCAAACTCAACAATGAACATATTATACAAATCTCTACTTACTAGCCATAGGCTGGTGAACTTTCCATTTTAGAAGGAATGTGAGATTTGGCGATTAAACTTTACATGGAGGAAGAGTGTGAAAAGAAACAAAATGGCTGAATTTAAATCGCAGGGCGACCTAGTTTGATATCTATACTAATATTATAAAGAAGTAAAGTTTGTGTGTTTGTTAAATTGTAGGGGGTAATCTCGGGATCTACTAAAGCGATTTTAAAAATTCTTTCAGTGTTGGATAGTCCATTTATCGAGGAAGGCTATAGGCTATATATCATCACGCTACTGCTAATAGGAGCGGAGTAACAAAGAAGAATGTTTCAAAAACGGGGGAAATTTTTACGCTACGGGCAATATAAGACACAAACGAGGTTGCGTGGGTCAGCTAGTATTTTATAAATCTGTGTAATACTCACAATTTTCTATAAATATTAATTCATCGTTAGTCGTCGGCGCGAATAGACGTGCAATATAATAACAAACTGTAAGTTTACATTTCCTGCTAAAATGACTCTACTCTGCCTGATGGAAAGCATAAGCAGAATCCAAGAGTGGTGGTAACTATACTCATTGCGAATGCAGACAATGCAACAATGCAGCATCGTTTATTTCTTGTACTACAAAATTGCTAAGTATGTTATTTAAGCACTAATTATTTCAATGAATAAAATTATTTGCAAGCATTTTCTCCGCCAGAGACACAGATTCAACCTACTTCGGGTAAGTAACAATTCATCATCAGCCTATCGCAGTCCACTGCTGGACATAGGCCTCTCCAGTAGCACGCCACTTAGTTCGATCCTCGGCTTCTCGCATCCAGCTCCTGCCAGCCGTCTTGCGCAAATCATCACTCCACCTGGCCTGTGGACGTCCTACACTACGTTTGCCGAGACGCGGTCTCCACTCAAGAACCCGTTTACCCCAACGGTTATCGGTTCTGCGGCAAATATGGCCAGCCCACTGCCACTTCAGCTTGCTAATCATGTGGGCTATGTCGATCACCTTGGTTCTCTGTCGGATCACCTCGTTTCTAATACGGTCCCTTAGAGAAACGCCGAGCATAGCCCTTTCCATAGCACGCTGAGCGACTTTGAACTTGTGGACCAAATAACAATTAATTAACTTTATTTATAAAATTAAGAATTTAATTGTAAACTATTGTACCTTTTTAACTAAATAAATATATTATTGTAATTATATTAGTTAATCAGTTTTATTGTTTTTTTTTGTGGTAAAGAAGACAAATAAATAAATGATGTTGAGTTATTAAAACTGATATTAGTGTCCAAGGAATTCGAGACACACACGTTACGTTGGCGCTTTTTGTGTTTAAGCTCCGTGGAAGAAGGAAAAGCAGGAGAGGGATCGCGAAAAGCACTTCAGCTACCTCGGTCGAAAGGTTGGACCCTACCAGTTCTAAAGTTTCCAATTTTGCGCCGCAAAAATCTTCAATAATATTAAAAATTCTATAATATTGCAATTAAATCTATCAAAATACTTTAACAAACAAAATAACTTCCCAGAAAATGAAACTCAATCAATAGTCTGATTAGCGCGTTAAGCAGAACGGTTTTCATTTAAAGTGAAAAAGGATACATTACAACAATTTGTTATTGGGAATTGATCGGGGAACAACACCCGCGAGTGTTCGAGGAAGGGTCCCACAGGAATCTTAAATAAGTTGTGTGAAATATATATATGGGCGCTTTGTAGTGATGGGAGGCGAAAACCCCGGGGAGTTTATTTGGGTTTTCAATATACCTAGCATTCACGCAAAGACTGCAAAAAATGTATGAAAGTCGTATGATTTCAATGATTTAGTAAGATAATAAACTTAATCAAAATCAGTATAATACTAATATTATTACAGGTGACATTAGCGGGAGAGTATTTTACCGTGGGAGAGCCACGCTTCGGCACGCATGGGCCGGCTCGACCGGAGTGATACCACGGCCGCACAGAGAACCGGTGTGAAACAGCGCCTGCGCTGTGTTTCACTGGGTGAGTGAGGCAACCGGAAGTCCACCCCCCAACCCTTCCCCCATCCTTCTTGCCGACCGGCAACGCATTTGTGACGACTTTGGTGTTGCGGGCGTCCATGGGCGGCGGTAATCGCTTACCATCAGCGTTTTCCCTTACTGCATAAAAAATGTTGTTAATACAGGTAAAAAATATTCCTTTTGAGAGCTTTCACCGCGTGCGCTGCATAAACGGTGTATATTTCCTAAAAATAATATAATTTTGGCAGCTTGTAAATAATACAATGACTTTTTAACTTTTATCTTACATACATAAAATCACTTTCACGATTTGAAACTCAGCACTTAACACTCTAAATACACCAGTCGGCAGTTTCCAACAAAACAAACAAATTTTACATGAGAAATTTTCAAATTGATACAAGAAAAGGCTTGCTGGCTGCCTGCCAGTCCCCGTTTCGTTTCGAGAGGCTTTTGTGGCCGCAACGTGCTTGCTGCTCAAGAACTGAAAGGCGGATAAGAAGCCGTTAATAGTTGTGCCTTTATGTTGCTGACCGTGCTAATATACTATAATACGAAATGTAGAGGGAAAATTGGTAGGGTATTGTATGACTAATTATGAAAAACACTTATACAGTAAATAAGAGATTGTAAAGAAGTTACAAGGTAGAAAAGAGAGGATCATTTAAAAACAGATGCTGACAAATAAATTAGCGTTACAATGAGTATAGTCAAAAGATTCTAATGAATATAATATACGACTCAGAAACGACGAAAAAGGTGAAAAAATGCGAAAAAGAGTAAGGTGAAGTAGGAAATAGAAATCTTCTTAATCGCTATTTACGAAAAATAACACGTTTGTAAGTGTTTGATGTTGAAATTAGTAGCAAAGCAAAAATTATTATTAGGGGCTTCATGAATCTCAATCACTTGACAAAAGCAAAGATAGAATTGGTCTACACTGGTATGCCTTAATGCCGTGGTATCACGTCAGCCTATTTATGCCAAAGCATGCCTCCCCGTGCCCAAACGATATTTATAATCCTACTGATATTATAAATACGAAACATTGTGAGGATATTTGGATGTTTGTTACTCTTTCACGCAAAAACTAGAAAACGGATTTAGATAAAACTTTTCAGTAATATACCTTACATATTAAAAAAAAACTTAGGCCACTATTTGCCGCAATAACTGAGATACACGCGAGCGGAGCAGCGGCTAACAGCAATCACATTTTAAATATCGTTCTACCATTAAGATTAATGTACATACATAAAGGCATTTTTTTCTTCGTTCATGAGAAAGTTAGCTATTGTTTCGCAATATAAGTAACAAACTTGTTCAGCAGAAGGTGGAGTTAAATAGTAATAAAAATAACTCAAAGTGCTAAGCTTTCATTTCTTTCTCTACAAAAGCCTACGCATGGGATATGCATACGTAGCTATCAATCTTGATAGCTGGCACTCAGCCAAGCTTGTTCATATGATAATGATTCTTATAGACAGAGATTGGAACTTTCATACAGTAGGCGTTGTTATTAGCATATGTTAATATTTTACCAATTATTCATAGCGATGATTTTCACGGGTTGTTTGGCAAAACAGCTGACTAATTTAGATGAAAGTTCTTTCAGCCGATATTAGTAGCTTCGGGCTGTGTTATAAAATATGAAAATACAAATCCTAAAATAATTTTGAAATATATATCAATATTCGTTTTGATTAAAGTTTTAGAGGCACCCAACGGGTCTGTTAGTTTTGACGATAAAGATCATAAATATATGTATGTTTATGTATATTCAGAAACACTGACTTTTAAAATTATGAAAATATGTTATTTTTCAATTTACCAACTGAAATTAAGGTCCTAGGATCAAAACGCTCTATCAAACGTCTATCTAGCTTTATACAGGTTTCAAATGATAAAATCCTTACATCTGCCTAGTAATATATAAAATTTTCAACAGTAATCTCGATGAAATAAACATTAGAACTAAAACTAAAAGCAATTTAGAGTACTCTTAAATTATTTACAACACAGCGCCCTCGTCAAAGAGAGCAAACAGTGATAAGATCGGTGGCACCGGGCACTGGAGTTAGTGAAAATTTTCAATCTACCCTTGGCTTGGCACAGAGCCATACAAACGGGTGACTACGAGAAATGTTAGAAGCGTATAATCTGCAATTTTAACCTTTGTTTTAATCTAGTTTTTAGCGGAATTGAAGCATTAGATGTATGACTCATTCATGTGCTATTCGCTATTCCCACATCGATTAACAGACACTGTTTGCATTTTATGAAGATAGGTTTCATTCGTGAAATTTATACAATTCATATTACTTGAAATGTTTTCTAACTGATATCATTAAACTATGAGGTAATTCGGGACACTAGCCGTTGTGAAATAAGAAAAAAATACCTTTTTTTATTATAGGTCATTACAAAATAGACTTAATATTAGTAGTAACAACGTTAAACGTTGTCTGGCGGTGCCTTAATATACATAGTTACATAGAAGATATGATATGGTCGAAAAACATTCAAATCCCAGACCAGCCGCAGACAGACAGACCAGAGAAATGAGAGAGAAATAAGATAGCTGCCAATTTCTCACTCAGGGTAAAATCTTTATATAAATATATATATAGGTAGATTAGTTTAACATTGGTCTAAATTCCTAAAGCTAACCAAATAAATATACTCGTACATGCAAATGTCGCAAGTTTATAAAAAAAAACATTAAAACAGAAATCTCCACACACACCCCATCAATATCTAAAATAATTCAACACCACGTACTTGGTTCGTATCAAAATATTCCAAGCCAATCTCCGGTTACATGGTCCATTAGAAAAAGGGATTTAGAAATACGATGTTTTTAACTTCCAACATCTGATAGCGGTCGTAGATCGAGTGGCAAACCCATAAAAAAGCACGAGAAATAAGGTCGTATTTACACTGTTATTAAGTATAGGGACCGTCCCAGTACCGTCTACGTTATTGGACGGGCGCATGGATACGAGACCAGAGGTTTGATTACCCACAGGATAGATATCGTGTAATGAGCACTATCATTTGTTCTATGTATAGTATGTATGTAGAGTTATTCACTATCTAGACTGATACAATCGTGTGTTAAATGTTTAGAATTATTATTATACTTTTAGATTAGGGAATAGAATTAAATCGTTAAAACACTCGTTAAATCGATTATTCCATGACTTCTTCGATGAATTACCATATCGATGTGGTTTGGAATTTTTTTTCTTTACATTTCAATCTTGTATTTGTATTATTAAAAATATACCTAAATATTTAAATCCATTAACAATTAGAATGATTTTTCGATTTTAGTTGATTCATTATTGTTTTTTTTTTACATTGATTACCTTATAAAATACAACTTTTACTCAATATCAATATTCAAAATTACATAAACTTAATAATGCTAGGTACTGATAGAGTTAGTTTTGTGTGTATCCAAGCTTTTGTGGAAACCATTTAATACTATTTTGTGTTCCGCAACGCTCGACAAGGATGGCCATTAGGTAATCAGGAGCGTAATGGGAAATTGATTCGGTGTGTTATAAGCCTTCGCATATTTTAATTACTTATGAAACGAGAAAGAATTTCATTTATTTGGAAATGATTTAATTTTAATTTCTTAAGGGTCGATTTTTCGATGGCCAGATAAAAATTTTCGGAGAAATAAACTATAAGACGGCAAAAATAAGGACACGTTACTACTGACACTTACTCTTGCAAATAAATTGTGCCGTCTTATAATTTATTTCTCCGATAAGTTTTATCTGGTCATTGAAAAATTGGCTCTAAGTACAATAACAATTAGGGTTAATTGTTAGCAAACATCTAAACGGCTCTCTGAAGCCTATGATATTTATTTATAGTCTATGATATTTATTTATAGTCTATTATATTTATTTATAGTATATGATATTTAGATACTGAATGGACTTATCACAGCTTGATTCGATGGCACCACAATCAAACACGATTTTGATCCTGCGATGTTATTAGCTGTTAATATTGATAAAAAAATGTACCGTGAAAACGACTGTTGGGTTTCTACCCTAGATTTCATTTAGAATAAAGGTTGACGTTAAGCTAGTGGGTTACCATAAAATAATTTGACTACTATTTGTACTGTTTCTAATTACGTACTTGAAATAACAGTGGAAAAATCATAGTAAGTTGTTTGAAAATCTTTATCTTTTTTTAAAAGACAACTCCCGCTTTAGGAATACACATCCTGTGTCGCTTGGGACTTTACCAATATACATGTAATTGACATATAGAACACCCAGACTCAGGACAACATTTTGTGGATCACACAAAGGGATGTCCCACGTGGGATTTGAACTCACGACACTTGGCGCAGTAGCCAGCGGCGTAGTGACTGCTTAAACCACTAGGCCATCCGTGCAGTCAAACGGTAAATAGTGAAATATACTGTACATGCGTACTTATTTTAATCTATCCCAATCTGTAATCCTTTTTTTGATCAAAAACTGAAGTGATTTATGATTAATTCGTACAAACTAAATTACCACCGGGTATATTATATAGCAACAACCAATTGTAGTTAATCCCAAAATGACAGCTTATTCAAATTTTATGCAGCAGTTTAAAAAGTTAAATTCGCTTAAGTCTTTTCATAAAATTAAATTTTCTAACAGAACGCTTATATCAAGCATTAATTGTTTCACAAAACCGTCCCGTTTGTGAAAAAAAATGCTTAAAAAATTAAGCTTTTTTCCGCCTCAAGCGTCCGAAACTCGCCGCTGTACTCAACATTTTTCAATTATACACAGAAAAAAGGTCACAAAAATATATCCTTTATAATGACTAAAGTCCCTCGGCACTAATGAGACCAGTTCATATTACGGGCTAATGTACCACGGTGATTCAGAGTAACATTTTTTTAAATTATCTTAAACATAAACCTGAAAAAGTATTTTGTTCGTGCTTTTGACTATGGTTTCGTTCTGAGTAGTATCGATTTTGATAACAAAATACTTATAATGTCTCACTAGGGTCTATGGTACTAGATCACATTAGGAATATATTATTAATGAAAATAATGATTTCACACATCACACACATAGCAAATTAATCAAAAGTTAAGTAGCCCAGTGCTTTGTTAAGCAGTCTGTTATTAAATACATATTACAAGGCAAATCAAAAACAGACAAATCTAAGAAATTCATTATTTTTTTTATGGAAAACGAGCAGACGTATCACCTGTTAAGCGACTACCACCGCTCATGGACATCCGCAATAGCAGAGGCGTCACAAATGCATTGCCGGCCTTTGGGGGATGAGGATATATGTTTAGGCCATCACACAGTATTTTGTCCTGGATTAGGAGTCGAATTCACAACCTCAGGCCTAAAGGTCAAGATCAGTAAACACTAGATCAACTAGAAACCCAAAAATAATTATGAATATTTGATCTGAGTTATAAGAAATGATGATATTAAAACCTTGGTGCATATTAAAAAATCCCCCAAAAACCATCACCAATAAATTTTACTAAGCCTCTTTCAAATTTTACATCCGCGTTAGATCGTCCATACTTCCGGGGGTTTTATTAGCAATAACATCATCTTAGGTCGTAAATTGATAAATGATTAAGATTAAAATGCAATTTCTGTAATGATTTGGGGAAGGAAATGGAATAATTATTTTTATTGTCCTTTAAGAAGCTTTCTCTTTCCTTTACCAAGGATATTTGAGGAACATTAACTAAACTTGGTACGAGGTCTGATATAGAGATATTGAACTAAAGTATTAACACCAATATTAACTGTCATGTATTGACTAAAGAAAGTTCTTGGCGAAGGTTGTGCACTACAGAGCTAATCCACTTGTAACTACGGTCTATGCAAGCTGATTGAACCATCATCTATTATGTTTCAAAGTTTTGTAATAACTGTGCCGACTTTCACATACAACACAACAGTAACCTACTATAGCGCCATCTACCGAAGATACACTAAACTACGAAGTAACACACTACACGAAGTAACTACCAATCCTGAATCGCGCGGAAGAAGTTCACGCCCCGATTATCATGTACCAACCGTTAGGCAGTGGTTCGTCAGGCATGATCACCTCGCCTGGTCGGAGGATCCTCCCTTTGTGTTAAAGGGACATAACACCCGTTCTTCCACAAAAACTATAATTTCGTATCATCGTATCATCGAAATCCCTTTTCACGAAATTATGCGATCGGAGGAGTATGCAATTTGGTTCGGTTAAAGTTTATTTGGAGGAGTGCCGAAAGGTATAACAAAACTGTGTGTGAGAGAGAAAGTATGAAGATAAATCACATAACTATTATACGAGTACTATTAATTTTATTTACAAAATTATCAGAACGGTATAAATAGAAATAAATGCATCTCTCAGAAAATACCAAAAAGAAACAAACACCAGCAACATTTTCAAATGACATTCGTGATCCTATGAGATCCGATTTGATCCGCACTAAGCTCCGTGATCCCTCAATCATGAAGGATTATACGTTCGGCCTGAACCACCAAACAATGCAACTCAATTGCTTTGCACAAAACTATCAATGCCATATTGTTTATTTTATTATCTTTTTTATAAGTTCAGATGTTTGTGGAGCAACATACGACAATAATTAGTGCGACATTGAGTGGTTAAAAGGTGACGGGTAACTTGAAGACTAAAATATCTAATGGTTGTGATGAAAATGGTTGTGTCATATTGTGTGAAATATTATTATAGAACTTCAAAGGTAATATAAATTTGGATGTTACAAATGTTAATAAATATACTTTAATTTCTTATCACAGCTCATTCGTAGTTTTATTTGATCAGTGATAAATGATAATTTAACCGTGGGACACGGCATGCTTCGGCGTGAATAGGCCGGTTCGACCGGAGTGATACCCCACCCTCACAGAAAACCGGTGTGAAACAGCGCCAGCGCTGTGTTTCACAGAGTGAGTGAGGATGCCGAAATTCCATATCTCAACCCTTTCCCCCATCCCCCTGCCCATCCTCCAAAGGCCGACAACGCACTTGTGACGCCTTTGGTGTTGCGGGTGTCCATGGGCGGCGGTAATCGCTTACTACCAGGCGATACGTCTGCTCATTTGCCTGCTATTTCCATAAAATAAAATATACAGAAAGATTATAAAAAAAATGTATTAACTTATATCAGACGCATATTATCTTATACAGACACATAATTCGTGTTAAACTTCAAACGTATCTTACTTTTTCTTTGTAAATCCGTTTAAAAAATTTACAACTAAAGCGGTAAAGTAGTAACATTAAAAGGAAAGTACCGGCAGACGACAAGATAAGAGTTCCGAGTCTTAAATGAATTACAGTAGAAACCATTTTGAAATGAAATGGCTTCAAGAAAACCTTACGACAGATCTCGTCAACTCTTTTGTAGAAGGAATTAACTGCACAGCTCGTGAGTGAGTTAGCGAACCAAAGGCTTTAGAGGAAGTCTTTGATAAAGTTACATCACTGAGAAGACACTGAAACTGTATTGGAGAAATCTATTAATGCAAGGAGTTATAGGTAAGTTATTAGGTTATAATCTTTTGAATGTTTGTATGTTGAACATAAACTTAACAACTCAACTTGACGTTTCAATAACTTCAAGAAAATATCAAGGTCATAATATAAGTAAAGATCGAAAAAACTATATGTATGTGTGTAAATGACAAAAAACCAAAAAAACAATAATATTTATATTATTATACATAGATACTAGCTGACCCACGCAACTTCGTCTGCGTCTCTTTTCAATCATGTTCGGCTCTTATTAGTTTAAAAATGATATTTACTATCGTATTTTAAAAACACGCTAGCAAAACACATATTTAAAAAAATCACTGTGATCGGTTAGATAAATTCGGAATTCATCACTGTTTTATTTGTATATATTCGACATTGATTTTTTTTTAATATTAAGGAGTGCAATAAAGAGTTTATCTAGCTGTCTATGTCATCATCAGCAAGAAATTCACTGATGTACACATCTCCTCTTTATATGGACTGCTATGGTGGCACAGTGGTAGCGTATATGACTACCACTCGTTTTATGTATAAAATACTATCGCTATTTGTGTTTTACAGGAGCATAAAATCGAATCGGACTCGATGAAAACTATCGATATATCGAGGAAAATCGTACCTCTATACTTGATCGAAAATATTTTTTTCTCTGTTAAGTTTTACAGTTATTTTGAATGTATTATTTCAATGTATAGAAGAAAGGTGGTATAGAATTTTACGGCGTGATTTGAATATATTAAAGTGTTACCTAAAAGTATATGGAATGGGCATTATGTAAATTTAAAGTTTGGCTCTCAGATCTAACTGATTCTGATTGGCTCACAAAAGGGTTTTAGCCATATCTAGTTTCAATTCCCATGCAGTCAATCATTCGTGAAAGCAACTAGCTGAGCCCCGCGGTATCAAGAGCTCCATAAGTATTAGTTATAGGATAGTTAATATAATGCTCAGACTAATAGAAGCCGAACATTATTGAACACAGACCCAGACCAAATTGCGTGGGTCAGCTATTGTATCTATATATCAATGTCATTTTAACAATGCAGACTACAATTACCCTCACAGCATAACTTTGAGAAGATAGCGACCTCACTTCATGCGGGTTCATAAAGTTCACGAAGCAAGTTTCAACCAACTTTAAAGTTTGTAAGTCCAAACTTGACAATGACTTTTTCTAAGAAATTAATTATAACTTGCTTTAACAGCTTAGAAATCAGGATTTATTTAGGAGTATTTGGCTTCAAATACTCTAAAATAAATTCGTACGTATTCTTTTGCTTTTACTGTTATAATTTTTAAGTAATTTTCGAATCACTGATATATAAAAAGTCACAAATGATTAGGTCAAATATATATTAGTATTATTCCAATAAAATCTATGAATTTTTATACGTGGCATTTAAAGTAAAGAAAAAAAAATAGTATGTTTATATCCTTATAACAAAATTCAAATTTGAAATTTATTTAAAAAGAAAACAAAAAATTAGTAACGAAAGATTTTTAGTTACTTTTCCAGGGCTTTAATCTTAATTAAAATTTCGCATAATCGTATATTAATCGATCCTAAATCGAATGTCTTAGATCGATATCTGCTAGTAATCTTATAACCCTACACTAAATCTCAAGTGTTCACTAGAATTCTAAGAGAAATTTAAATGCATTGAATTCCCACCTAGTCGATTATTCGTAGCTCTGTCGTCAATAGTCGGTCTGGTCTCGTTAGACCGCAATCCACAGTTTTATGGCGCAGTCCAAGATTTAGTATAAGTTGAATCAAATGTAAATTTTAAAGCTCTTAACTTGAAAATATATTTGTTTTATTTTTGATTTTAGTTTTTTTTATATTGCAATAAGAGTTTTAAGGAAACACTGTTCTTTAAAATAAAAGGTTTCCTATTAGAGTAAAGTATTTAAAAATACACGTTTAAACATTTAGTCTAATAATAATTAGTTTAAAAGTTATGTATATTATGTTTGAGGATAAAAACGCTTAAAATAATTATTATTTGAAGTAAAACTATTTTTTAAATTATCAATTTCTAGTTTTATTTGATGACGTATCTCGTAATCTAAGCTTGGCAGCCTTTTTTAGAGTATGGAAATTCATCCAAGTATAACTTCAGATGGAATTCTTGAATTAATATATAATAATATCTTATTTTGAAACTGTGTAGTGAAATATTGTGACAATTAGTGTGTGTGTGTACACGTTTTATTGTTCTATGACTCACCCATAGCATCTTGGTGTGCCGTAGAACTTCGTACTCTCGTAGTACTTACGTAGCAACATACGTAGATACACCAGTTATTTCGTTTTAGAATCCAAACGCTTTGCCCAACAGCTTGGCAACGGTAAAGCGTAGGAATTCTAAAACGAAAAGACAGGATTTTGACGCTGCATCTTCTTTCTTGAAGTATGTTAAGGCTACATGTTTTAAACGTTATTATGAGGTTAAAGTCTAAAAACTAAAATAACAAATATATATTTGTGAATGTGTGTCTGTATATGTGTTAGTGTGTAAATGTGTGGAAAAAGAGAAATACATACACAAAATATAAACCATGTTTTTTTACTATTACCTGTAAGACCAATAATACCTATTATATAAAAAAATCGCCTTCATATACACACTAAGGAAGTTATAAACAAAAATAACCATAATTTAAGTGCTATTTTGGACTATTGTCTTGGTAAATTGGTAAATAAACCATTACACAATGGCGCCATTTGCTGTCACCTTTTTACGTATACAGATAATATTCAGTACCACAGATAAAAAGGGGAGCGTTTACGGAGCTCGCCAATTACAAACCACTACGTTTAAATTAAATTATAATTTTATACAAAAAGGTATTTATTACGAAGATCTGATAAGATCGGAACGGCTTGAGTAACGAGCTTTGTAAACGTTAATTCTGCGCAGGTGGTTATTTTCGTGCTTATTTTTTTTATAACAAGTTATGAGTTTTGGAAAATGGTTTTGCTAAAATACCGCTGACGTGAGTATTTTGTTGAGTGTGAAATAAAATATGAAAAGTGTTTAATTTACCTTAGTTTTAAGCTTCGTATCGATGATTACAAAATCTAATTACTATACACATTCTTGAAAAAAAAATTGCTACTGTCGTAGCCTAACTCATAAACTAATAAAAATACTTCATTAATAGATAAAATAAAATTGAGAAATGAACTTAGGTATTTCCTATATACTGTTACGAGCTTTCGCCCGCGGATTCTCTCACATTTATAAAAAAGTATTCTATCTTACTTCTAATACCTCGAAGAATATGTGTACAAAGTTTCACGATGATCGGTTAAGTAGTTTTAGCGTGAAAGCGTAACAAACAAACTTACATTCACATTTATAATAATTAGAATATCAATGAGTATTATCTAAAAACATTTTTAAACCCCTCAAAATATATATGTACAAATTTCACAATGATCGGTAAGGTAGTTTTATTGTGAAAGCGTAATAAGCAAACTCTCTATAACATTATCGTATTAAACTTAAGATATTTTAGCCTCAAAAAGATGCGGGCGTTGTTGCTTGGACTCTACATATAGAGCGTCTCCACATCGCCAAGTAGAGTTGCCACTCAAAGGTCCCTTTGTACTCCGTCTCCATACCACGAGAGTCTTAATAAAGGGTGGCCCAAATTGTCTGCGGTGGAATATAAATACTCTACAATATGTGAAGGGATGATAGGAGTATGTTAAGTAATATTTCTTAAAATCGAGTTGTACAAATATAAAGATTGAATTTAAAATGTAAAGTCATGACTTTATTGTGACGTCTGGTAGCGAATTTACCACAAAACAAAATCAGTAACCTATACAATAAAGTATATTTTTTCTAGTCGCCATATTAGATATACGTAGTGTGGGACGCCCTCTGGCCAGATGGCGGGACGACTTGACAACAACACGTCGCATTGTTTCATTCTCCCAAGTATCCCGAATCTTCCCCGGAACATGGTCCTTCGAGCCGGATTGTGATTACAATATCACTTGCACAGGAGGGCTGGCAGCGACTGGATACAAAAAGCAACAGACCAGGCTCTGTGGTATTACTTGGGAGAGGCCTATGTCCAGCTGTGAACTGAAACGGGCTGATGATAATGATGACGAACCTAAGTTACAGTGACTTGGGCCATTCTTACTGAAACCCGTATCTAAAACACAAGTCAGTGTTTAATTTCTGAAAATTCAGAGATTTTTGTAGGAACCTTCATAAAAAAACATAAAGCAGTCATAAGTACTGCCAATAGAAACAAAAACCTAAAGTTAAACAGTTGTTCATATTTTTTAACTGATTTTGACACGTGACTATGTGAATTATACCGACAGCACTGTTAGCCTAGTGGTTCAAGCGGTTGCCCCGCCACATTCTACATATACGCTAAAGCCAAAGGGTTTTCCTTAAGCATATACTGAACAAATCGCATTTCCTTCAGTTTCTTAACATGAGATCCACACAGCGTATATAATCCCACACTACCCTAATCTAAAAACCCAAGCACATGCTATCATTTGCAAACAATCTACCCGAAGAACCGTTTCTTACATCCCAATTTCAAAATTCTTATTTCAAATTCAAATTATTTCCGAACAGATACCGAATTCCGGCCGAACCAATATCACGTTATGAATAAAGGTAAGTGGTGGAATTTAAAGACAGAGGCGATCCGCTCGGTCGGACTCGGCTCATTCGGACACGCTCGGCTACACTCGGGATTTAATCTCGCTCAAATTGCCTCCGCTGGACCGCTCCGGGCTTGAAAAAGTTCAAGATAGGCTTGCAGACGTTTCAAGACGTGAATTTTGATTTTAAATTTTTCTGAAACGTTTTTCTTATTAACATGTTCTGTGTTGGTTATTAATGATATCATCTGCTGTTAAAAATACTCGTAGAATCGTTTTAAGAATTCCAGATCTTATTCCAAAAACTTTCTTCAATTTATGATAGCAAAAAAATATTTCATAAGGTGATTCATAGCAGATTAACTAAGGGCTGTTTTTATACTCGTATCTGATAGTGGGCCTAGAGGTTTCGATATTATTATTAGAGGCAAAAATCTTGACATAAACGACTTTTAAGATTTGCCACGTATCAGTTATACTAATATATTATTCTCTCTATTAGATTTTACGAACATGTTCATTACATTTTTAAATATAATAAAATAAAAAAATATAAAAAAAATACTAGGCGACCGACTTCTGGTACAGAAACCAGGAAACCGGTGTTAGGGCTCCAAAGACAGGAACCTCCTCGTACGTGCCGTGTCAAGGAGGGCTGCTTTTTGTATCAGACCTTTGATCCATTATTCTAATTATTATGATGATTTTTGGAAATTAGTAGTTAGTATATATTTACTTCTATTATAAATAGTATGTGAGGTACGAAGCAAAGCGTTTGTATGTGCAAAAACAACTATATCAAATAAACAGCCTGTAAAAATAACAATTTCTATAAATTATAACAAAAACTAAATACGGTGTCAACGAGGCATAAAGGTATAACTGCTTACGAAGTGTCCCTGAGTATCGTCCGAACGTGCCCAGCCTGCTAATAGTACGAAATGGTCTAAAGAAATGTGTTGCATCGTTTTGCCTTTGAGTCAGTTTAATTGGCATCGTTTTGTGACCATACGAGATAGTTATGGAATATGTATTTTGATAATAATAATAATAAATTATATACATATCAAAATGAAAAATAAAATTTACGAAAATTGGTACACTAACTTGTTAATAGGTTTTTACTAACTTCCCCTTTATGATTATTTGTTTATAAACGTATTTTTAAGATTTTATAAATATACTAGCTGACGAAGCGTAATCTTTTTCACCCGTTTTTTAAACATTCTTCATTGGGGCTCCGCTCCTTTTGGTCTTAGCGTGATGATATATAGCCTTCCTCGATAAATGGACTATCCAACACTAAAATAATTTTTCAAATCGGACCACGGTTCCTGTGACTAGCGCGTTTAAACAAACTCTTCAGCTTTATAATATTAGTATAGATTTTATTATTTATTGGTATAGGATGAAAACGAGTAGTGTACATGATCGTAAGTCACTACTATCGTCATTAAGCTTCCCCCTCCGACTTTTCGGAACACTCAACTACCATTACAAGGCAGGCTCGATATCCTGGGCTAGGACATCTGCTGCGACCTCAATCCGCGCGAGTACGTCGAGAGCGTCACTAAGGCGGCCTCGCGGAAGTTAGGTGTTCTCAACAAGGTGAGACGGTTCTTCTCGCCGGGGCATCTGTGTCTCTTTTATAAGACTCAGGTTCGCTCGTGCGTGGAGTACTGTTCGCACCATTGCGATGGAGCCGCGCAGTATTTGTTTGACGCTCTCGACCGGTTGCAACGGCGAGCAATTCGCATTGTCGGCAATCCTGAAGTCACCGAGTCCCTTGAACCTCTGCAAATGCGTAGAGAAATCGCCTCTATGGCAGTCCTCTATCGCCTATATCATGGGGAGTGTTCCGAAGAGCTCTTCCAACTGGTCCCCCCTTCTCCCTTCCTCTACAGGACAACACGTGCTGGCCTCGGAAGTCACCGCTTCAGAGTGGAAGACATACAATCTCGCACTCTTCGATTCGGCTCATCCTTCCTGTGCCGAGCGGTTAAAACCTGGAACTCACTACCAGCGCACGTGTTTCCGTCCCACTATGATCCCGGGTCCTTTAAGCGGGGCGTGAAAAAGCATCTCACTAGGCCGCCATAGTGCTGGTCACCATGCTACACTGTCTTTGTTTGCATTGAGGATGGTGGCCACCACTTTTGGATTCTGCTGGTGCTTTCCATCAAGCAGGGCAGAGTCATTTTGGTAGCTCAAGTATAAAAAAAAAAAAAAAAAAACTTGGTTTAAATGCAGTACCAAAGAGTGAGCCATAAATATAATTATAGGTATGTGTGTGTGTGTGTGTGTGCATCATGTGTGCATTGCCAGCGATAGCAACCACTTCACAATATTGCTGTAATGCTGGTTTTCTGATAAGGCTCGTGCCTGGTGACTCCAGTTTGTCTATCTGCATGTGCTGTATTTATATGTATATGGTATAAGAATAAAACAAACGATATTTATCCCTAAAGAAATTAAAAAAAAAAACAAAATAATTATTTAACAGCAGTTCTCTGTAACCTATGTAACACCTTTTTATGCTTAAGCACGACTCACCTACATCTCTTTGAGCCGTTTTTTGAAAACGTCAAATAAGTCAATACTACATAAGTACCTGTAATATAAACAATTCCTGTACATACATATTTATTACCGTCCAATCTTCCATTCAAGATAATAATTTCGCATCGTTGATAGTGTATCGTTCCGTTCATAATTCTGTTCACCCCAACAGCTAAACGAGAGAGTATATGCCCTTACTTCCTGCAGCGCAGCAGCCGCTGTTGCTAGTTCGGTCACGTCTCAACCCAGTTATGTGTGAACCAATCCATGTATCAGTTCATAACTATACTTATTGTTAAGATATTTTCTTCTTGAAATAGTTTCTCGTTACTATATTTTTATTTCGGGAAATATGTTTAGATGTATTTGGGTCGTCTTATAAACTAAGTTTATTTGTACTGTATTATTTTGTGATTTCAAAGTTCTTTTCTATCTAAAAATGAACTCACTTTATAATATATACATACTTCGTAGTACATACAAAAACAGTAGGTACCTATATTAATGTCTGTCGATTTTACTCGGAAAGTTGTTCCTGATGGTTAATTCAAGTTTTTCACAAGGTTTGAAGTTAGTCGTCGACGCAAGAGACAAGTTTCACGGTTACGAATTAAGGAAATAATATATTGCAACTTTAGTTTTCTTTTATTTGAAGGATAGCTTTACTGTATAAAAAACGTGCCGGCTCGACCGGAGTGGTACTACCCTCGCACAGAAGATCATCGTAAAATGAATGTTTCATTGGTGACTGCGAGACTGGAGGTCCAATGATGTAGAAGAATTACTAGACCTGATGCTAGATGCTTTTCATCAGGCAGAGTAGAGTCATTTTGGCAGCACATACATAAAATTAAAATTTAAGTATGAACCCATATATTACGTGAATCCCAACCTGTAAATTAATCTCATTTTTCTCTCTGTTTAAAAACTGTTTCAATTAAACATCTACGGTAATAAGTTGACTGGTAACAAATTGTATCGTAACAAAAGTCATCGGTTAGAAAACAATTTTCTATAAAATTCACCCTGAGTTGGGTGTCAACTATCCGACTTAAAACAACATAGTAACTTAAGAGCGATGCTTAAAATGCTATCCTCCTTGGTCACTGTTTCTCAAACTTAGTATTATAGATCCCAAATTTCTTATTATATTATTTTTATCTTAATAGGCAATTCCTTTATTAAGAATATACATCCTGTGTCGCAGTAAACTTTACAAACATAAATGAAACGGAATCAAATAACACCCACACTTAGTATAACAATTTGTGTGATCCACTAATTATCATACCATGTGGGATTTAAACCCACAATACTCCATATAATCCATAATACGCAACATTTCAATGATAAAATATTTAATGTAAAGACAAGTGATTTGCTCGACAAAAACTCTAGACATATATATTACTCTACACTTGATAATCCATACCTATTGACTTTAACACGTCTTTCTGTATCCACTTTAAATGAAAATTCTAAAGACAATGCTCATGCCAGCGTATTTCGGGTGTCAAGGTGCTCTATACAGCTTGAGAAACGCTGTCACACCTATTAAGTAACACAACAATACTCAAACAACTATGTATTTAACACTCGACATGGCGTATTTGTAGTGACAAAATTTCAATTTGCAGCTATAATACGTCGTTTCGTTTTACGATACACCTTGAGCGGCTATTAAAAACATTGTTGAGTCAGGCAAACGTAGTTTAACAGACTTGTTAGGTTTAATAGCGCTTGATGCTTTAACTATAAATACCGAAGCTTGAGAATATATCTCGATCAAGAAGATTTACTTCAGTGAGTATAATAAAATGACAATAATTTGCAATGTAGAAGCAATCAATTTTGTCATTACTTTAAAAAAACCAGCCAAGTGTGAGTCGGACTCGAGCACCGACGGTTCCGTACAAACCTGTAGATATATAAGTAAAGTTAATGCTTTTCGCAATGTTTTCTTAATCTGTGCTATAAGACGTTGCTTCGTATCAAATTTCAAGATTCTGAGTTCATGGTAAGTAAGTACCCTGTAGGTTTTGATTCCCTTGAAAGTGTCGAAAATTTGCAGCATAAACGGCTGTATCTTTTGATTGCGTTGGCTTAGAAGTTTAATTTTTTCACAGCTCTAAGGAATAGTAGACTTGAGTATTTAATATAAATTTCAGCTTGATATCTCTACATAACATAGGATATATTCTAAGTTGTGTAAATATCCCCCAAGGACGACGACGTTTGACGAACGTTAGCTTCCTAGGGTTAAATATTCAAAAGTCAAGATACGATCATCGAAGTCAATTACCATTTCTGAACTGCGCTAGCGAAGTTTTACATCTGTTTTAGAACATAAAAGTCTAGCAAAGTTATCTCGCCCAGCATTTTTATCTAGTTTGCAAAAGCATAAGTTTGCTCTCTAGTAATTATATCTGCAGAACTTGTTGTTTTGTAGTTTACCAATTCCTTATTCATTTAGTGAACTTCCGGCAGCATTCCTTATAACTTCTCGTTGAGAAATTAAACTATAAACTATGCAGGAATAGTTTTTCTATGCTCATGTTAAAAATGACAGGAAAAATATCGCGATGGGAATTTACGCACAATGTCCCGTCCTCATTTTATATTATCGGATTATTCATATTGGTCAATATAGTAAGATGCTTACAGCAAAACTTAAAGAACTGGCAAAGTCGCTGTTAGCATAACTGTATATTGTAATTTTGGTTAGTTACAACAAAATGATTGAAGACTTTTTTTTTATTGTATGGGGGGCAAACGAGCTGACGTATCACCTGATGCGATGCTGATAAGCGATTACCGCCGCCCATGGATACCCGCAACACCAGAGGCGTCACAAGTGCGTTGCGGCCCTTTAAGGGATGGGGAGGGGGATGGGAGAGGGGATGGGCTATAGGCCTTCGGTATCCTCACTCACTCGGTAAAATACAGCGCAAGCGCTATTTCACACCGGTTTTCTGTGAGGCCGTGGTATCACTCTTGTCGAGCCGGCCCATTCATGCCGTAGCATGGCTCTCCCACGGTTAGGTGGTTATGTGTTACTAAAGGCAGTTTTCGAAACCTACCTCCAGTTTAACAACAGATAGATTATTGAAAACTGTCAGAATTGACTTTAAAAAAAGTATTTGTTCTTTTTTCGACAACTGAACCTTATTTAAAAAAAAGAATAAAAGTTATTCTGTATGTCAACAAAAGTAATGGATCAATCACAGTAAAAGAAATAGACCATCTCCAGTTTTAACTAGAGATAGAAAAACTAAAATAGCCGTAGATGTATCCACGAAAGACAGACAACAGAAACGTACAGTAATATTTTCATACAACTATACCTAGAGTGTCAATATAAGATATTTGAACTAGAGGTATTCTTTTATATATGTATTATTATTTTCTTTATGGATCAAGACCATTACTTCTGTAAACATTAGTTGTGCTAAGAGCCTATCTGGTTTGTTTGAATTTTATTTAAACATATTGTTGAGTTTCCTGTAAATAGGATATGTTTACCAATATAATATTTTGAGCGGAGGCTGCAATGATGCTGAAACATTTCAATAGACCATCATAGAAGGCATTGCCATGTTGCATTGTCTGCATTACTCACGTAAATTTACTGCTTCGGTGGCGCAGTGGTAGCGTATGCGACTGCTGTGCTTTAGATGTCAGGTTCGATTCCCAGGTGGGATCAAATGTTTGTATGATCTACAAGTATTTGTTTTGGAGTTTGGGTGTTTTCTATGTAAAATATGTATGTATTTACAAAAAACATCTTTGTCTAACCATAACATAAGCTCTGCTTAGCTTTGGACTAGATGGCGTTGTGTTTAATGTCCGAAATGTCCAAAAATTAACGAAATCTGCTCATGTTTTCTATCTGGCAGATTAAAGTCACTTTGGGTAGCTTTTATAAAAAAAAAACATAATAATATAGAAGTTTTTAAAATTGCGACTTTGATTCGACAATGATTTTAACATAAATAGTTATTCGGTCTCATGACAAAGACATATATATTTCATACAAAAAATAATTATATAATATAGTATATTATAGTTATGTATATTAAATGATATCCGAGAAAACTCATACCCAAAGCAAAACAAGTTTTATACCACAATTTAACTAGGTTACAGGAACACATATATTTTTTATGTAGTCATTTCCTTTGATATGTAAAAAAAACTAACTGAATTTTATGTTCGACCGAGGTTTTGTGAGGCATTGTGACTAGAATAACTCAAGGGATGTATAAATTTCTTTTTTTTAATGGCTATAAGAGGTAAAGCAGAGTTGTATAGGTCGATAAATTTTTACGATACTGTTCATTTTAGTTCAAGTTATTCACTCTTAGAAGATAAGATATACCTGTTCACGGGATGATGTAGGTTTCGGGATAAATAACCTTCGCAATCATGCCAAAAATACCAGTAAGGTCATCAAACGATGGAGACTCTTAATAGTGCGATTCAAGTTCTAATTAATACATACCCATCTATCAAGTTGAATGTGAACTACTTTAAACAACACCTCTATATATTTGTTACATATTAATATTTTCAAAAAGTAATAATTTTTATGTAACTGGCAAATAAAATAAATATTGTCCGAAAACGACAATTTTTTAATGAAACAATATTTATATTAAAGTAACTATGTAGTCTCATACTAAACTAAATGTTGTCAAAACGTCTTAAGAATATTTTATACCGTCCGTATAAAAACTAGCAACTACCATTTCAGGATAAAATAAAAAAAAACCTACTAATGTAGATATTTTTTTCTAAATAATATATTACGAAGACGATACTTATTGTGGATTAGTTCTGCTCTGTATCATGAGAAAAGTGATGAAATTTATTTAAATGTGCCTACTTTTATAAAAGAAAACACCAGATTTTCTAACAATAAAATAATATTACTATCAATTTTAGTTCGAATAAGGATACACCAAAACCAGGATCGGGTAAAGAATAGACGTACATTTGCATGTCTTAGGTGTATCTTATTAATGCTTACTAGAAACGAAAAAATCATACCACGAAAAATAGTTCACACACTTTTGACGGGTCCTATGTTTTAACTCAATACTGCCAATGAATATCTACGTCCGAAATTGATACCATATCTGCAACTTAACACTTTAAAATTTCTGAAGATTTTCTTTCTCAAGAAAACAAATGATTATGTTTCAGTTTACCTTCGAAACAGTCTTAATTAATATTGTACAATATTGTAATTTGTCAAAACTTAAATAATTCAAAAGCATTAGTTTCTTCAATAATTTAATTAAAACTTTAACTTATTGACAAGTGTTTCAGAGTATAGTAAGATTGAAATTAAATAAGTTACCGAATAACATCTGTTTGAAGGACGAGATGGCAATGCAATTAATTTTCAATTATGAGGTGGTATATTGATATTGTTTATCGGTAAAATGAACATTGTTTTGATCATCATAATGATATGTTTACTGTGTATGTTCTATTTAAGAGAATGAAAATAACAAACTAGTTCCATTACCAATTTTTCATTAGTGTGGTTTGGGACATTTCATAACGAGATTGATTTTTTCGTTAAATGTAATATCAGCCGAAATTTATCTTATATGTTTTTTTAGAAGCTTTTATGACACTACTACATAAAAATATCAATTTAAAACAAAGAGAAAACTAGTGAACATGATAACGATTAAAAAGGACAAACCTTAGACTGTTAACTGAGGACGATAATCGGATCAAAGATTTGTAGACTTTTTTCGACTGCTTTTCAGATGTTTCTTTTTAATAATAAGAAACCTGTGGTCCTCTACTCATTTAAAATGGATAGCAGCGTAGTTTTTGTGTGGTATTTAACGTCACCCTCGGCTCAGATGAGCTGTGTGAGTATGAAGAAGAGAAAAATTACTAATAACATAAATACGTATCTATCTAAGAGTCCAATTGTATTTTATGGCGTAAGGGGTTAACGAATAGGTGAGCTATTTGACGGTGAGTAATGATCGAAGTCCGTGGATATCTCATTTGATATACCTTTGACTCCCTGCCTCTAGAGGGAGGGTAGTTTGGACTCTGGTAACTGGAAGTACTCGGGAAATAGCAACGAAAAAGCTCACACTGGTTTTCTGCCGTGGTATTACTCCGGTTAAATCAGTTCATTCTAAGCCAAAACATGACTATCCCACTGTAAAAACTAAGACAGCTAATGTAACAGTCCTATTTTTAACTATCAAAACATTTTTATGCTTAAAAGTTACAAATTTTAATTTAAAAAGTAACTACTGACCAGTCAAAAAGGTCTCCATTATAGCCTAAATTCCAACCACATTCAACTTTAAGTACGCATTATCTTTAAAAAAATGCTCATAAATTAACATTACGACTTCAATTTGACTATTTCCACCACATATTTCAAAATGACAATGGACGAAGCGTACAGAAAATTGCCCAGAAAATTGGGAAAACCACAGCTTTGAAAAACTTTTTGACATTTATAAAAGCCGTAATTCCGATTTATTTTTGAATGAGAATGTACTTAATTCTTTGCTAGACAGGGTGCATATTCGTTTGGAGAAAGGCGTGATGTGTGAGGGCCATTGAGGAGAAGGGTGGTCTCCGAAGGCTTCTCACGTCTCGTGTCGGGCACGTCACGTACTCGGGGCTGGCACAACGTTTATTATTCAATAGCTAACTGTTACAGGCATGTTTAAGCTACAGGGAAGTGCATTTTAGTGCCGGCTCTTTACTTTAGCCTGATTTAGCCAAACTGTGGAGTTGCTTTTCGTCACGAATAATTTATGCGATCGAAACTAATTGACATTGTAATGAAAGCGTAGTATGCGAATGACGGTTATATTCTTGAGGTTTACGTTTGTAAATATATTTTTTTACAAGTTCAGCTATCTAAACGAATGACTTGATCTGTACTGAATTGGAAGGTATAGTGAAATGTATAATATTTTATTTAAACGACGAAATAAAGGGCTATTCATATTTAAAAACGTTAAACAGAAAAAAAAAATCAGATTTTTGCAGGCGATAAGTCTAATTATAGTATTTTATTAAATAGAACATGGATTCTACATGAATGTTTTTAAATAATAATAAGAAAATATATTTTCAGGTTTTATTCTGAATGAAACAGTATCATGGATATTTGTTTTTTAACTTAGGTAAAAAGATAATAGTTTTACTGAACTGTCATCATAGCCCAGTTGCACTCGGTGGGTGACCGTTAGTGGCATGTTACCATGAGCGTCTCCGTGATTCGGAGTTCACGTTAAGCAGTCGGTCCCGATTGTTATCATAGGATAAAAATCGTGAAGCTTAGTTGGAGGCCTTTGGGCGGCATAAAAACATCCAAAATCAAGATTACGTAGCCACAACGTTGTGTTGCTAGTCCCCAACCCGCACTTGGCCAGAGTGGGTACGTATGGCCTTAACCCTCTCCTGAGAGGAGACCCGAGCCCAGCAGTAGGACGTTATGGTTGTTGATGTTGACTGTCTTTAATTAAGTAAAAAACCAATCGTATTTAAACACTATTGTACCAAAAAGTAACCTATAAAATATTTGTAATCAAACCTTTGTTTTTAATACAAAAATAATATGTCTGTAGAATTTGTAATCTCATTTAACAATCAAAGTCTCCTGAACTCAACATTGTTATAATAACCGGAGTAAGGAAAGTCCCGAGGCTCTATCTCAAAATCTGTATAATCTCAATGAATGACAATCGCTTTCTTAAGACCGTCACTAGCTCAGTCTTCAGAAACTTTCATAAATCCAAAAGTTCATTTAACCTACCTTACAAAATTAGTTTTCTAGGTTACAAAAATTGGCTATAATTACGAGGACCTAATCAAAATTGTCCTAAATTAAATTTCAGGATTACGCAAATCATAGTAGATTTTTCTAGCAAACAATCCGCGATTGCTACATTCGACCTGAAAAGTTGTCCTATAGTCCCTAGGCACATAGAACCAAATAAGAAACAGAATTCACATATACCAGCGTATTAGCACAAACATTGTTCTCTAAGCCCAAAAATAAAGAAAAGGGACATCGCAATTCCTGATTAGAAAAAAGCTTTCATATATTTTTATATGATATTTACGACACCGATGTGAATAAGAAAGTAAACATTATGCTAAGAGTTTAAATTTCTGATTTAAATACGTCGGTGTACAAAATCAAGATTTTGACTAATATCTCTGAATTGACGTCTTTAAACGTTCAAGTTTCATTCACCGGGATTTTTATTGGCGCTCCCGTCTTTCCGTAACCCTAAGGTCATAAGTAATCTGTGTATAAAAGACGACGGTTGTCGAGTTTGGAGAAAGGTCGCATTTCAAAAAATATCTGTCTGTTTCTGAAACAGAATTTTATGAAAATTTACCACACAGGAAGTTTAATAGAGTGAAATAATTATAGTGACACAAAGAATTTCTATGTATGTCGTAATGTGCAAACAAAATAATATGGCATCATTTTATGATAGTCTTTTTTGTTCAATCTAGTGCTCAAATAAATTTATGATAGTTATAATGCAGGTTCAGGGTAAGTAACTACCGGGACGTTTGCTGATTTACAGGTTTATGTTTTTTCTTTATGGAATAGGGGGATAAAAAAGTAGACGTATCGCCTGATGGTAAGCAATTACTGCAACACCAGAGGCATCACAAATGCATTGCCGGCCTTAGGGAGATGGGGAGGAGGATAGGGGGAGGGGTTAGGGTATGGGCCTCCGGTATCCTCACTCACTCGGTGAAACACAGCGCAAGCGCTATTTCACACCGGTTTTCTGTGAGGCCGTGGTATCCCTACGGTCGAGCCGGCCCATTCATGCCAAAGTGTGGCTCTTCCACGGAAGTTATCTTATGTAGTTATGTCAATAAAACCTTATCAGACGTTAGCTCTTGGTATGACTTATCAATTTATGAGGGAAACGGAGGTTTTTAAAGATTTAAAGATCTTTCAATTAAATTTTTTAAACGCTAAATTTCATATAAATCATTAAGATATAAATCGATAGGTCATTTGAATAGTTATAAAGTATTGCTTTTCTATCAAGCTGGTAGCTTACACTAGTCGTCTACATGTAAATCAATAAATTTCCTGAAATAAAAAATAAAAAATAGTGTTTTTCGTGTAAAATTTTATAACCACGACAAGATTTGGTCAAAAATTGCGGTCAAGCATTTTTTTTTCTACTTCCGGACCTTGGCAGTTTTAAAATATTAATTGTTTCTATCATTCTAAAATAACCAACTAACAAGAGTTTGATACTTCTTGTAACCACTCGATATCTACGGCAAGAGATTGTTAATCTATGATAATTTTAAAATGCTATGATATCAACCATTTCAAAGAGATATTCGGCAATGCTTTAAATAACTAGCGGATAGAATAATGTCAGGGCTATTTATTCGAAACGAAAATGAGCTCAGTAATAAATTAACTCAGTTATTCTCACCCAGTAACGTTAATATCTCCTCATCAATATTAAGAGGTTAGAGGAATATAATCGCAGGGGTGCAGAGGGGTGTCTTACCACACACCCTTAGGGGATGAAATAATAAAAGGAAATTACCTAGCACTTTTTAAATAAATATTTCATGAGGAAAGATGCATTCTTAGGGCAGAGGTATTGAATTAGTTAATAAACATAATGCTCAGCATCTAACACATATTATTAGAGAAGTGAAAGTGGTTCAAATCCTCGAGATCAAATTGAGTCAGTCAATGAGAAAGGTTAGTACACACACAAAGATTGACAGTCAGATATACTAACCATCGTATTGTCAAGATTCGGTACCATTTTAGTACAACGCACTTATTTTTATTTCAATAAACATCTTTGCCTGTACTTATATTATAACTGCCTCCATAGCGCAGTGTAGCGTATGCGACTGCTGTGCTTGAGGTCTCGGGTTTGATGCCCGGGTCGGGCTCGTGTTTTCTATGTACAATATGTATGTATTTAAAAAAAAAAGTATATATGTATCTAGTACCCATAACACAAACTCAGTTTAGATTGGGACTAGATGGCGTTGTGTGTAAGGTGTTCGAAATATTTATTATTATTATTATTTATACTCATATGTCCAGCATTATGTGGACTGCGATAGACTGATGTTTATTATGATGTTGGTGACATTCCGATCCAATTAATATTAAGATATTAGTCACATACAGTATATTATTATGTTGATTAAATTGCCAAAGTTTTAAAGACTTTGTCTAAATTGTTTAGAAATCTTTAGAATATTGGTTCGAGAGACGTGCGAGTATAAAAATAATTGAAGTCTGTTTTGTGAGATAAAAATAATATTTTTACATTAATAAGATCATCATTTACACAGTACCAAACCGACAATAATTACAAATATATATTCCGGACATCTAACACACAACGCTATCTAATCCCAAGCTAAGCAGAGCTTGTGTTATGTGTACTAGACAACTGATAGGAATATATGTACTGTTTTTTTTGTAAATACATACATATTATACATAGAAAACACCCAAACTCCGAAACAAATATTTATCACACAAACATTTGTTCCGACCCAGGATTTGAACCCGAGACCTCAAGAACAGCAGTCGCATTCACTACCACTGCGGCACCGAGGCTGTCATGAACTAACAAAGTGAGAATAATTGAAGTTTCGTTTCCAACAAATCAAACGACAGACGTTCTAAATCGAACAACGTACTAAATTGCGTAAGATAAATGATGCCGTCACATATACAAAGAATTCAACTCTGTAACGATCAAGTGCCGGATATCCGGTCAAATTGGTGCTGTAACAAAGATGCTCGTTTCAATAACAACACCATTGATGACATATCGCTAACAAACGGAAGTAGAGACTTGTGAACAGAGAAAATCAGTTCCTATCTCTCATTCAGGCATAGGATTGTCATGTCTTCACGATTGATCTACAATCAAATGTACTACATAGATCTTAAGAAGGAAGGTCCTTTTAGTCTTCACGTACAGCTAGTGATGTAGATTAGATTAATTAGCTTGTAACATAAGCTAATTAATCTATGTTTGGATTGAAAAGAGTATTTATTTATTTATTTAAACTTTATGCACAGATGTTGCAAAGGCGGACTTAATGCCGTAGGCATTTTCTGCCAGTCAACCTTAGGGCGATGCAGAGCTAGATAAGGTAGATGCACGGCAATTGTAAATGATATTTAACACATGTATTCACTAAATAATGCTTTCAGTATTTCATTGTCTTCTGTGTTTTATATACTTGAATGCCATACCATGACACCAAAGAAAATAAAGTTAGACTACTTTTTTTTTTTATATTTCTTACATCCAACACACAACGCCATCTAAGCACAGTATGTTTTACTAGACAACTGATATAAATACATAAATATTTCTTCTTTTTTGGGAATTACATACATATTATACATAGAAAACACACAACAAACTCCAAAACAAATATTTGCAGATCATACGAACATGTGGTCCGACCCGGGGATTGAACCCGAGACCTCTAGCACAGCAGTCGCATACGCTAGCACTACGCCACCGAAGTAGTTATAAAAGGCATGACTATACATTATAATGACCTAATAGAACATGATAATAATCGTAGTACATTTTATAATGAGATTAAAATTTCACTCGATGTTTAAAAATGAATCCTATTATTGAACGTTTACACACGTACATTGTCACAGAAAATGTGTTTGTAATAATTCGTACCGTAGACCCGATATCACATAATGTTTTATACATAATATAATTTGGAGTATAAAATTAATTTCAAATAATATATGTATTATTATGTAAGTATAAAATTACTTAGTAACTAAAATGAACAATATTTTCTTTCTCAATTCCTACTTATACTATATTTAAGTCAGAGCGATTCAAGTTTCATCTCCTTCGCGGTTGAAACCAGTGAATATATAATAGTAACATCTCATTCCTCTATAGGAAATATCTCAGCCGCGTTTTTTAGCTCCCTCCGGAAGCAACGAAGTCAACCGACGATGCCTACGCACTTGATAAACTAGGACAAATTTATTTTTGTAGATACTTGTTTACTAAGATCCCGCATCGTCTAACTCACCTCATAAGGAAAATGAAGCAAAAATAAGTGTACTTTCATAAAATATTAATACCTTGTTTATAGAGGCCACGTAAAAGAAAACATACAAGTAAATATTTCAGTGAATATCTACATTGAAACGAAATCAATTTTAGTGCTAACAAATATGATACTAGATAAATTCAAACTTCTGCTTAATAATACAATAGAAGACACTGAGGAAGATCCTGGCAGTGTTAAAGGATCCCCGTCCCATTTACGTCAGTTAAAACTTCAAATTGTATCGTATATATATTGTATATATATATATGGAAGCTATACTACGTGATTTCCCCGGAGTCCATCAGCGATTACGGAAAGTGAATCGCATCGAATTTTTATCACCCACTTACATATCCGTTTCGACGTTTTGTTAAATTGCTGCAGAGCGCAAATGATTCACATAGCTCTATCACCATTTTTACGACAATTGGATTTCAATGGATACGTAATATATAAAACAGTATACTGATCTACAACCCAGGTTAATACCGCTGTTTTATAAGTAATAGCATTCAGAATTCCAGTTTCTAACGTTGGTTCAGTATCTTGTTTGAGAAACCGTAAATTCGTTCAATATTTTCTCAATGCTGCTGTCAGTAGTTTATTATGTAACGTAAGCGCATCGTGGCCTATCATTTTAAGACCCTATAATATTTTATTCAAGCTATTGTTTACCAGTCCTAATAGACTAAGTAAACCTATTATTCACAGTAAATCTAAGCACAAAACCTGTTGCAAAAAATGTGTTTGTATAGGTTCATGTTTGTCCAGTGTCCACAGTTTTCTTTTGCCGTCACCGTTGTATTAAAATATGTTTCCTAACGGACATTATAAACTCCAGCATTATAGATATTGTTTGCTTTTGTTATTATATTTTTAAATGTTGACCGGCTCGCCAGCTTGTGTAATTGTAAACTGTGTTAAAAATACACATTATATTTACATGTAGTAGACAAAGTTTATCGTAGAAACCGTTGCAAGCAACCTTACAATATTTTTATCTTATATACACTGTTTGTATTACTACTACTACAAATTATCCACCAGTTTCCTTAAGAATAGAATGGGAACCCAAAAAAGTAAATATGTAAGTAATACGGTTGGAAAGGGTGCAAAAAAATTACGGAATAGAGTTTTACTCGGTTGCTTTAGTAAAACGCATTGTATCAACTATTATAATCTATTTGAGATTCTTCAATAAACCTGGACCTATCTGTAATTGCCTTACTGTCCCATTCAAACAAAATTATGTGATATGAATAACATTTCGGTATTTTGGTTTAAATATACTTGGTCTTTGATGTTGGTTATTAACAAGTAGCTTTTAATGTAAGCAGGCAACCATGTCGCGCTTTAAGTAGATCTTTATATCAGGAGGTCGATCCTTATGATTTCCCTTGGCGCGTATTGCCTAGAAACGGCATTTCAACGACTTTTTGTACGTTATTTTGTTAAACTTAGTTGTGCACTATATGAATGATGTAGCTGTTCCGGAACATCATTAGATGAGTCTCACCGGATTAGTTTTAAAATAAAGCCTTGAGGCTAGGTTCTTAAATGTTTTGATTTATTCTGGTATGTTAGTTTCCTTGGTTTTGATCAATGGTCGTAGCCTTAAAGAAACGAATTGTTTTTATAACATTACTTTTAAGGTAAAATTTGGAAATGAGTTTTCGTAGTCGCCCTCATAAATTTAGAAAAAAAACTTACCAAGATATACATTATTAAACCTTAGTCTATGTAAACCAACAAATAACATGTAACACATGTAAATTAATACCAAATACTTACAGATTTTTTTCAAAATCGGGATTCTGAAGCAGTACATTTTAACACGAATTTCCATCGTTACGACGTCAAAACGATTATGTATTTACATAGATTGTGTTATTGTATAAAGTATGGAGCGAAATCTTTTAGCTTAACAAATTTTCATTTAATCTATGTAGTCTATATTCAACCTAAAAATGACCTGACTTTAAGATTTTTTTTCTGGACATTTTCAAGAATTTTGTATTCATCTCTAAAATATTGGAGTTAATTAAGATACCATTCACTAACGAAATTAGCAGCAAATCAGGGTACAAAATTTATTTAAACTAAAATTTATGATTTTCTCAAAACATGGTAAAAGCAAAGAGCTGACTGAAGCTGAGCTGAGCTGATATTTAATACCTACTAAAAATAAAAGTTCATTGATTTAAATATGAGAGTTAACATGATACCTTCAATAAATGATGTTATATTTAATACAGATTGAAACCAATCGTGAAGCATTTGGAATAGACTTGGCGAGCAATCGTATCCGCAAATCGGATGGAAAGCCGATCGCATAGGCATGGGATGAATCTTGGCTTCTAGCCAAAATACATTACGAGACGTACATGTAGTGTATACGTGTCGTTACAGCCTCTGACGTCGACGTAGATGCGGTTGAAGACATTCCAATTCAGTTTAGTTGGCTATTTTATTTCTGACTGTTGACTTGATTTTTCTTATAAATTACTGCGCTATGGATTATGTGTATTATTATGATATGTAGTAAACAAAGATTTGTTTCTTCACTAATATTTATATGTGTGTGTGCATTAGGTCAAGAATTTTACTTATATTTAACATTGTAGGTATATTTTGTAAATTGTATCAACTTTTTAGTGTCTAAGTGTGTGTGTAAAATAATAATAATAATAAATAATAATAAATATTTTGGACATCTAACACACAACGCCATCTAGTCCCAAGCTAAGCAGAGTTTGTGTTATGGGTACTAGACAACTGATATAAATACTTACATACTTTTTTTTTTGTAAATACATACATATTATACATAGAAAACACCCGAACTTCGAAACAAATATTTGCAGATCATACAAACATTTCGTTCGACCCGGGAATCGAACCCGAGACCTCATGCTTAGCAGTCGCATACGCTACCACTAGGCCACCGAGGCAGTTGAAAAAAAGCTACAATAATTAAACGATTTCTCTAATTTTTTTATCTCATAACTTTATGTCGCCTTAAAATATTGATAGTATTGGCTACAATTAAATAGTTAATTTCAGCAGATAGTACAAAGTAAAAATCATTCATAAAAGATCATATTTTATCTATCAGAGGCCAAGATACATTTTGGGTCACTGAACAAGCGAAGGAAGTAATTAAGTAATGATCATATCTTCATAAAATAGATATAAATTAGATTCGTATGACAAAATGAATATTACTAAGAAAGCCGGTAAGTCAGATAACATTTTAAGTAATATTATCTCCAAATATAAAAACAAAATTTTAAAGTGAATCCCCTCATCTCAACAAACATAATTAGGGGATAAACCCCAAAATAATTATGAAGAAATTAAATAAGATTCTGGTTACATGCCTACAGAAGTAGACCAACAATAGAAAGTTGGAACCTTGCATTTGACAAATACTTTATGGAAGAAGCCTATCTTTGAACTTTATTTTTGATGCAAAAGGGGGTAAACCAACAGCGCAGATTATTTGCTTCAGGCAGTTCTTGAGATGAAAATGAAGCTTCAAAGGAAAATGAACTTTAAAGTTCGGTAATAGTAGATGCTTTTACTTAGTTTATTGAAAGATGTATCATTACTAAGTCGTATAGATAACTAAGTAAATGTTAATCCTGTTTGTAATTACAACGCCTATTAATTTACTTAAAGCTATCGTTAAGTCAGTAATGAAGATCTTTGAAAGTTTGTTGTATTTACTGTAATATATATATAGGATGAGTGAAATTGAGTTCTTTATGAAGGCAAGCTTAACGATGATGATACAAGTAATGGTATTGATAAACTCGAGAGAGTTTCTCAACATTTTTCATGTGCGTTAGTTATTGTAAGAATAAACAATACAGTCATCTAGAAAATAAACGACCCAGGGCGTATCAAAATTGGAAGTAATGAAAACTTTTGTAAACTATCATTACCGTGAGTTTTAAGATATTTTACCGATCTTTTAACGTCTCTTGTTATACAATTTTTATCAATATATCCGATTCACTTGATAAACCGAATTTGTCACTAATATTTTGAATAATTATTTTTTTCATTTTGGTATTAATAGTTTCTGTAGATGTGTTTTAGAATTTTACACTACGTTTGTCTATAGGCAAGAGTATTAAACAATAAAATTATTTATTATTGATTTTTAAACGTTTAGTATTATAATATAAAAAAGTTTAGCAAATATTAAAAAAAAATTGTCACTTTCAGAAGATAGAAAAATAAAGAAAAAAGCCTTCATAGCATAAATAAAATAAGAGGTTCCAGTAAATCCGACGAAAAAATTAATAAGCCACAGTATACATCTGTGGAGGTGTTAGACTGAAGATGATAACTTCCCGCCCCTCGGCAGTTTCCGGTCTGGCTGGGTGAGCGGCATAATCAGGAATTTACCGAACAATTGTAATAAGAGCGAAAACATTTACTTAGCGATAGAATCGTTTAATTAAATCGCTTAATTAAATTTGAACACGTTAAGTATCTCCATGCGCACCGTTTGGAAATTTTAAACTACTTTATTTGTATGGTAATGTTGACCTTATACTATGGAGAAGATAATCTCCATTGATTTTAGATACAGAATATCTAAAATCAGTTTGAATGTTTTAATGAAAATCATTTACTATGTGATTTTAGGACAGTACACAGGTATAAACTTGACAAAAGCTTCTAGTGTCCAATAAAATCTGTAAGATGGAATTTGATTATTCACAAAATCTTGTATAGTGAAATGATACCTGCCTCGGTGGCGCAGTGCTACCACTGCGCCACCGAGGCAGGTATGTTGTCTAGTACCCATAACACAAGCTCTGCTTAGCTTGGTACTAGATGGCGTTGTGTGTTAGATGTCCGAAATATTTATTTATTTATTATTTAAATATTTATACCTACCTTAAAAGAAAGACTTTAGTGAATATAATTTTTATACATCCATGAGAATGCTGATTTAAGTTTGTTTTTTAAATACATAACTAAATTATCTTCTTTCCTATTACCAGAATATTTTTGGTATTAAAATTACTTTTGCATTTTCAACTTTTGATATCATTTGGTTTAATAATTCTCATAACAATATCGAGTAATTTATCAATAATATCAATATGTGGGTCACCATGCTACATTTTCCACGTTCGCAATGAGGATGGATATAGTGAAAAACTGATAAAACATTAAAACGTGAGAAAAATGAAATATCCCGAAAAGAAGAAAATTCTATATTTGAAAACAAGTAAATACTGAAATAAAACTGTCTTACGACAGAAGCAAGATCTACATAAATCTAAATAATAGTAGAGTTATATTAGCGTGCGTTCATTGAAAATAAGAAATAAAATGTTTCGACTATGTATGTTGCCCATTTCCATTAAATATGTTACATACAACTTTCGATATTTACTCATAAAGCACACAGCTTAAGCGGGAATAAAGAAGTGTTTACATTACTCATGTTACAATCGTACTATGCAAACAAACGAACTTTAATCATGGACGATATATACAATATGAAGTTTTTATTTAAGTTCATGCGTAAGCTTATATTTGGTTGTTGAAGAGTGGACTCTGTTATTCTGTTGGCTTTTATTGTATAATAACATATAGGTATTCTGATGAATTGGCTTCTTTGAATTTTTTTACAGTGTTTGGTAGGAATCTAATGTTTCTTAATATTGTTGTTAGTACTACTTGTTCTTTCAGATTTTGTTTTTATTTTAAGTACCATCGACGAAGCGATTTTTTAGTTTCAATAATTGGTTTTCTTATCTTTAATTTATTAGATGAATTTAAAAGAACCACTGATTAAATTGAATACCACAAAGTACTTAATTAATGTAATAAACATTTATTATATTACGTATGTCTAATTGTAATGTTAATTCAACTACATAACTTTCAAGTAAGACTCAATGTAAATGAGCCTTAGCGATATATTCCCATTCTACAACTAAATCATTAGCATATTATTTCTACTTTACAACATCTTTACCTAAATTCAACAATTCAACATTTTCGCAAGCCAAACTTACTTCAAAATTTGTTCAAAATTAAACATTTAAGTTAGTTTATTTTACTTTAATTTCCTCCATCCCACGAAATGAAACAACCTATACAAGACATTAGAAGATTTAAATTTAGCCGTATCGTATTTATTTACACCCACTCCATCGCCCGGGCAAAGTTTATAAAACCCAATATCCGCTGTTTATTTATCCGAAAGTGCTTTTATATCCGGTTCCTCTTTCGATCCGGGATATTACCTTAGTTAGAAAACTGTTGAAATTCTTAAAAAAATACTATTTCAACGTAAACTTTTGTTGAAATTTTCAATTGTTTTTTCAATTCTGTAATTCAACTTACAGTACGTCATTCCCCATTCCCTTATTCAAATGGACATAATATAGTTTGAGACGAGAGCAAAATACAATCCAATCCCAAAATTATCCGACACTTGACAAAATTTATTAAAAACTTTGACTTATCTCATTCAAATTTTATAGAGAGAAAATTTCAAGTAAATCAATTAACTACTTTTAAAGCTTTATTGACTTAAACATATGGATCTTAATCGTTTGAGATAAAAATAACTCCCCACCTAACCATTGTAGATTTAGTGATCCCTTTCTACGTCGTCAAGTTTCAAAATTATTTCACAACTCAGCCAACAGAGGGCACAGGTAGTCAAATAAAATTATTTTGCAAAGTTTACTCAAAATAATTAAACCATTGGAATGACTTCTAAATTAATTTCGGGGAGTTTGGCACATTTGTGGTTAGAATTTCGGTTCTTAGTTTATAGCTACTGTTAAATGGTGTTACTCGTTGCTACAAACTGTTTGCGATTGAACACTTGAAGAGGTTATTTCAACATTTGGATTTGATATAATATTAATCATGTTTTTTTTTCTTTTAGTTATTCAGATTAAATAAGAGGATCTTATGAGGTGTTCAACTGAATAAAGGTGCATGGTTTACTTTGGTGCGATTGATCATTTGTAAAAGGGTATTTTAACATTTGGATTTGATATAATATTAATCATGTTTTTTTTTTCATTTCGCTATTCAGACTAAATAAAAGAGGAGAGGTGAGATGTTCAACTGAATAAAGGTGCATGGTTTATTGACTTGTAAAATACATGTTTGAATTCTTAACTCCGTGATAAAAGAGCCCACATTAGGGCAAGCTGCCTCAAAAGTTATACAGAAGTAATATCATAGGCATTAAATAATAAAAAGAAATAAAACATTAACCCTTATGTTTATTTTGTATAGTATACTATGCATACAACTTTACAAAAATATACGATCACCATAAAATCATTTTTAACCTTGTTTTATTAAGCACATAACATTTCTAGACGTTTATTTATACGTCAGAAATGACAATAGTACTTTATCTGTCATAATTTTGAATCAGTTGTGAAAAATAACAGTCAAGATGCGTCGCTCAAGTTTATCTAAGGTAAGTTTTATTTTATTTTTATGTTTGTACCCCTAAATATGCATGCTTATTATAAAATGCTCATGCCTAAATGTTTGGTCTTACACATTTTATATAATATGATGTCGTCGCTATGAGAATTAGCATGTTTTGTCATGTTTTTTACTTACGTATATTATACTATACAATGCCGCAGTTGCAGTAATTTACCTTTCGTTGGTGATGTATAGAATAATATACATTGCTAACTTCACGGGATCAATATTCTTTTGGACTTAACTATAATATTTAAATTGCAAGTATGTCTGTCTTATGTACTAAACCAATTTTATTATAATTTAAAAGACAGTTGTACCGATGTTTGACTGCCTCGTTGGTATAGTGGTTGTAGAAAACCAAACACAAAGTTGCATGCGCGGTCCGAGAGGGGGTCAAAGGGTACATGACCCCTCCCCCCCCCCTAAACTTCAGGCTGCGACCGCGCCTGCAAAGTTGTGGATTCGATTCCCACAAAAATATTATTATTACTGCATGACATTATATACCTATCTGTAATACAATATGGTTTGGCTTTACTATGGTGATGGTTATCTGCATGTTTCTTTTGCTTTGGTTTTAGACTGCTATGAGTGAAAGAGCTAGGCGCATTTTATCCTTGGTGCCTGAAAAGAATGCAAACTCTGACACGAGTGACGGTGCTAGTAGCGGTGATGAAGCTGGAATGATTGGATCAGCAGAAAGTTCTCCAGCGCCTTCAATAAATTCCAGTCTCGAAAGGTTAAACCTCCTACAAAGTTCCGATGATGAGATAGAAACGCATGCAGAGGATATTTATTACGATACAACCGAAGTGCCTCTTACACCTATTCTTACTCAGGTATTTCCTAATCTATCAGAAAGTAATTATGACGCTCTACCCTCAATTTCATCTTTGCCATCTTTGCCTTCAAATCAACCACTTGCATCCACGCCTGTCGGCACACCTTTGACGCGCACTCAAAAAATGAAACGCAAAGCTCCTGCCATCGAAGAAGGATTAATTTATCTTTTCGTTTGCAAAAAGCACAATTTCAACACAAGGCTGAAATAGCAGCACCTAAATTTTTAGAAAATGTTCCATCTGATTGGTCACCTTTAGATTATTTTTATAGATTTTTTACTGAAGACTTAGTAGATATTATTACCACTCACACAAATTTATATAGCGTACAAAGAACAGGAAGATCCATAGCAGTTTCAAGGGAAGAAATACTAGACTTTTCGGCAATAAATGTCATCATGGGTATTGTAGTTTTGCCATCATACAAAGATTACTGGAAAAAGTCCTTTCGTTATGCAAAGGTAGTAGATGTAATGCCCCTAAAAAGGTTTGAACAAATCAGACGATTTTTACATTTTACCAATAATCCTGAAGCCGATACATCAGATAGATATTATAAACTACGTCCCGTAATTGATCGCATTCGAACACAGTGTTTATCCGTAGAAGAAGAGAATGCTTTTAGTATTGATGAAATGGTTATACCGTACAAAGGGAAGAAAGCTGGAAGTCGTCGTCAATATAACCCAAATAAGCCTTGTAAATGGGGTTTCAAGAACTTAGTCAGGGCCGGTGTATCTGGCATCATTTATGACTTCATGCTCTACGCGGGAGATGATACTTTTAGAGGCATAACATTTACCGAAGAGGAAGAGACTTTAGGTGTTGGAAGTAAAATAGTCTTAGCTTTATCTAAGACTATTAAGAATAAAGCAAGTGTGGTATATTTTGACAATTATTTTACATCTTTAGAGCTGGTACATACGTTGAGGGAAAATTATGGTATATTTAGTTTAGGAACAATCAGACAAAATAGACTCAAAGATGCTGCTAGTAAACTGCTAACTGAAAAGGCTTTGAAAAAGAAAGGAAGAGGTGCCTTTTGTCAGGTTGTTTGTAATAAAAATAAACTTAGTGTTGTCAAGTGGTTTGATAATAAACAGGTTACATTGGTGAGCTCTTATGATGATGCATACCCTGTCGAAAATATAAAACGATTCAGTAAGGAAGCAAAATCTCGTATTGATGTGCAATGTCCCAAAATTGTTAAAGATTATAATCGTCACATGGGAGGTGTCGATTTGGCAGACATGCTGATTGCATTATATCGCACTGGAATAAGATCGCACAGGTGGTATATGAATATTTTCTCGCAGCTTTTGGATATATGCATCAACAACGCTTGGCTTTTACGTCGGAGACATGATAAAATGACCAACACTATTAGAAAGCAGGATCGCCTAAAAGATTTTAGGTACGAAATATACAGCGGTCTACTGAAACGAGGTCGATATGTTTCAGTGAAAAATTTAGAGGCAATTCCCGACAAAGCCAAAATAAAAAAACCTGTATCTGAACGACCATGCGATGATGTCCGGTATGACAAGTTTGACCATTGGCCACAAATAACTGAATATCAGAGGTGCAAGTACTGCAAAGCGGGCCAAGCAAGTACGATGTGCACAAAATGTAAGGTTCATCTTTGCTATGTAAAGAAACGAGATTGTTTTTTGGAGTACCATCGCAGACAATAGGGTTTCTGAATGATTATAATTACGATTATTTTTAAAAAAAAATGTTTAATTTTAATAAACATTTTTGCTTCCACCAAGACAGTTATTTTTATTTAAAATCAAGGTATTTACAATAATCTTTTGGTATATGATGAAAACTACCACTAACTTTCCAACGCTACCTAAACATAGCAATGTATAGCATAATATACATTCCTAAAAATGAGATAGTCACTATATGTGTAGCAATGTATAGAATAATATACATCTTGTTTTTCCAAAATTTTCATATTATGATTTTTTTTTTTTTTTTTTTATGGTTTTTATAGCCCAAAGAAGTTACCTATATACATTTTTTTTACTTTTCTTGAAATAAACAATCTTGCCACGATAAGGGTTAACTGAAAAGAAACAAGAAAATGATGGTTTCTGGACATTGGTATTTTTTTTTTCTTACCATATTTGTGTCTTTTTAGTCTATCTACATTACCTTCCGTGGAGATTTATCACCAATTTATAAAAAAAATACTTTTAGGAAACTATTTACTTTATAAAATGCTCTTGTTGTAAAAAATACATCTATGAAAGCAACTCAAAGAAATACTTGCACAATCAAAACTCAAAGTCTAAGCCATTCACAGGAAAAATGACAGCATTAAGTCCTCATTTTGAAACAAAAAATATAAAAAGACCATCATCATCATAACCTGGTAATGATCCAAATTCAGATATAACCAGGTGTGATAGAAGTAAACTGCCTCGTACTAAAACACATCACCATTAACAGCCAGAGAGGATAATACCCTCATAGTACTTTTTAAGATAAACTGTCAAATAAAAAGTTAAACCCCCTATGAAGAAGAGACTTGTGGTATTATCGTTACATTAACAAGTAGCCATAAAAACTTACCAACGAGATGTCATAAAACTTACGATCGGAGACAATGTGCTAAGAATGGAGAAACATCTCGATATCAGTTGAAAATACTTTCAAATCATAGATGGTATGACCATTGTCTCTGAAGATTGCTTCTTAACAAGCTATGCATTTAAAATTTTAAGTAAAATAAACTTCTGGACATTAGTAATTTTTTTTTCTTACCATATTTGTGTCTTTTTTAGTCTATTTACATTATCTTCCGTGGAGATTTATCACCAATTTATAAAAAAAATACTTTTAGGAAACTATTTACTTTATAAAATGCTCTATGTCCATTTATTTTCAAAAATTGCAAGATAAATCTAATATCCAATATTATGCATGGGACTCAAAGGAGTTAGAATCTACAATTTCAAGATTTAAGAGGATTTATATATATTATTATTATGTAAAGCAAAAACGTTGAACCCCTTTTCTCAAAAATTATGCAAACAGAGGCTTATAATTTGCCACATTTGTTAAAGTTTACGTAAAAGATTACTGCTGAAATCTAATCACAAATATTAACAAAAAATAACCAACTTCAAGAAATGGACCAAATTGAAATCGGGCCACACATGAAGCACCTGCTTCTAAATTAAAAATTAATCATTAAAATCGGTTCACCAAGTCGAAACATATGAGGCATCAGACATAAAAAAAAAACAAAATACAGTTGAATTGAAAACCTCCTCCTTTTTGGAAGTCTCTTAAAAATGGTTTAAGTTTGACTCTTAAATTTACACTTTTTATCAAGACAATTAGATGGGCATTGATATTCAAGTACATAAGTAAGTCTGTACTGGATCTCAAGTATCATATATCTAGAGTTGGGAATAGTTTCAACAAGTACATGGTCTCTCTAAAACCACTTGATGACTTTACTCTAGTAATTTCGCCTATTTGTAGCCTTATTTACATTGCAAATAATGATATTGTCATATTTTTAATACTAATTCATGCTTATTTAATAAATTCGAAAGCAACTCTGTCTGTTTCGCTTTCACGGCTAAACCGCTGCACTTTCAATGAAATTTGACATGTAGATACTTTATTTCTTGAGGAAGGGCATAAATTATCATTTACCGAGATAATCGTCATACACGCGGGCAAAAGTATAATAATAGGAATACAATATACGCAAACAAAAAGTAACCTCTTGTCCAATTACAAAAAGTCACATTCGTTTCATAAATATGTTCTGTTAGCTATATAAGATATATTTAAAAGGATTTGTCCCCATCTCATATATATTGCGTCGGTGGCCTAGTGGTAGCGTATGCGACTGCTAAGCATGAGGTCTCGGGTTCGATTCCTGGGTCGAACCAAATGTTTGTATGATCTGCAAATATTTGTTTCGAAGTTTGGGTGTTTTCTATGTATATTATGTATGTATTTACAAAAAAAAAGTAAATAAGTATTTATATCAGTGGTTTAGTACCCATAACACAAGCTCTGCTTAGCTTGGGACTAGATGGCGTTGTGTGTTAGATGTCCGAAATATTTATTTATTTTATTCCACAGAGTATGTTAAGCAAGAATTTCAAACAAACGTAGCTCATTAATCCTTTGTGCTCATCTATGAAGCATATTAGGTTAGGCACTATGGATGCTGGATCCACAGCATTGTCCAAGCTATTTAATTTACTTGGCATTTCAAAGTCCATTTTAATTTTAGCTTGGAAAATTATGTCTTTTTCTATTTCTCCTATCTGCTCTGTTTAAATAATGTTGAATAGTTTTTGCATTTTTAATTTAATATTGTATACTAGCTTTTGACCGTGGCTTTGCCTGCGTATACATGCGTCGGTTATCGCGGTTAAAAGTAGTATGCATCAAAATTGCAAAGTCTTGAAAATATCAAAAACATGACGTCAAAGTGGTTCAACATACTCTAAACTGCACACTCACACAGCGACATAATATTAAAACCTGCACTAAATTTTAGCAAATCTCGCTGCAGCACTAAAACTCCCATCCTTTTGCTTCAAACTAGAAAAGATAAAGACAACGACGTTATTACTGAAGCTCATCCGAAGAGAAATGGAGACTTCATAATGGAATAATTTAAATGATATGCCGTCAAAACCTCTGAGGAGACTGCTTTAAAGAAAGACGTAGATATTTTGTGGCTTAATCCTGTAGGCAGTGAATTTATAACCGCTGAGATCGCATTTTCTGCGGGTAGTCCGCGAAATTCTTGGATAATCACGTTACTGTATTTTAGCTAAAGACCTTTATGGGATTATTGACTTAGGGTTGAATTATATAACTTATGTTAATGTCATTGATCTCGAAGACATAAAAACCGACGTATTACTTGTCATTAGCATGTTTAAATTGAATACAGTTTTATTTCAGACTGCGAAACATCTAATATATCATACAAAATATCAGGAAAAAGCTAATTTTTGAGTTCAAACTAAGCTTTACCTAATGCTTGGTTTTAACTGACAGAAGCATTCAAAAATACATATTTTAAGTATTTTGCTATGGCTAGCTTATACTGTTGCCTTGTTTAATTGTTTTCTGTCTCGTTAAAATATTAACCATATGTGTAATGCTATTTTAAATTTACATAGGAAAATATTTATTTAAATTGAAGAAAGTTTTGTTAAAAGTGTTTGATGCTAAACAAAGTAAGAAGTATATATTTCTAAGATAGAAATTAAAATCATTCTTAAAAATAGTTCGTAATAACTCTTATTTGTTAAAATATTTATTTGCGTACTGTGTTATTACTTGTTCTGTTTATTAACAAAGTATATAATTAAATATTATGTAACATTATATTTACATATATAGACTATTACCACCACATTCAGAAGCAAATAGGTACTATATGCATAGAACCATGAGATGAAAAGCCACAGAAGCACCGAGCTTTTACTAAATAAAAACATCAAACCCTCTCGACAATCCTATTCAGATATTCGTATTTAGAATTTGCTTTGTAATCTTTTAGAAGAATCCGAAACAAAACACGAATTCAATATACCAAGCCGCATAATCCGAGTAAGTTGAAAAGCTAAAAGCAGTACTGGCACCAAGCCAGCGGACAGACACTCAATTACCAGCATAATAGCTCTTCGAATCCGTATCGATTTTCATATTATTGAAAATTACTCATTACCACCTCAGTATTCGGTCGGTAGACGACTATGTTGTCGAATATGTGGGACATTATAAGTTTTGTGGTATCAGAGTTTTAGATGTATCGGCCTCTGTAATGTTTGTAAGTAAAAGAATATTTTGTTTCTTTGGAATGCATTTCTTCTCATAATCTGATTTAAAAATGTAGCTGGTTTAAAAATTCACGTATGGCAGAATATAAAAAATTAAGTAAAATCAAACACAGAAAAGTTTTTCTTGGATAGATTTCAAAATTCAAATTACATATATTTGTAAATGTATATATATATATATACTTATACAAGAATTACAAAGTAAAATATACATACAGGTCTTTAAATACAAAACTTTACATAAAATAAAATCTCTTTAATTTAAGTAATCATGTGTTTTATTCAAACTTACCTTCCAAAAGGTTCACTTACATATATTTAACCGAGCTTCATTAAACATTGGAAGACAGGATGAATCGAATTCCACCACGAATCTTTCAAGTAATGAAAACGTACTGTTATTTAGTTCAGTGATAATGGCTATTAGTTCCCTTAATGTGTTTTCTTTCTACTCCTTTGGAATGAATTTTGTAAAATGAGCTGAAGGTTGGTGAGAAAAACAAGTACTCCGGCCCGTTCACAGTCTTCCTAATTTTAGGCTCTACTATCAACAACTTTGGTGTAATGAAACACTTTTGTAATGTTGGCATTATTCTTGCCCATTCAAACATAAATGTCACTGCTTCCCCCACCATACATTTCAATATTCAGAGTCTGGAGCGGCTGGTAATGTGTAATACAGTTCATCCTGGTACAGATGCCAGTCTCCCACACATATTATATGTATTTGAATTATATTTTCTGTATGAATTTGTTATTAATTGTAAACTGTGTGTGAGAAAACAATAAATTATTATTATTGTGTTTTAGATCAACATAGTGCTTACATTTAACTTAAGAACGACTCTAATTTGATTGAAACAAGATAACTAAACAATAAACTCGTGTTTAAATCATGATGGTACTACCTATTAAAATTGATACAACTGTCAGTACCGCCACAGTACACTGATTGAAGCAGAATGTAAGTAAAATTCAATAGATCCTTGTTTCAAACGTGCAATCATTGGTATCAAAAGTAATCCACGTGAACAAGACTGCTTAAAAATTCACAAATAGTCTTAAACATTACCCAAATTCTACTGACTGACATCAAACACAGATATACCAAAACCATAATGAGATGAACACAAGAAACACATAAAAAACTCAACGCTCGTCGGATTCGTAAAGGATTGACGCGGGTACGACACCACCATGACAGAAGCCGACCGCGACATCACAAAAACCGGTAAGGAACCGGATTTGTACGGACTTTCCGACTGACGGGTTACATGCAAATATTAGACGGTGTTAATGGGTATTCTGAATTATTATTTAATGATGTGTAGCGGTCTATACATATAGTGATGAAGGGTTTCAATTTCAATTTATCCGGTTATCCGGTTAATCCTACCCAAAACTTGCACAAACTTTCACCCTAATATTTCTTTACCAAATTTATCTAATGCCTATGTTTGAATGTTTATAGAAACCATGGTTCTTTGAGCGTTTCTTTCTGGTTTGAAAAGAAGTAATTTTAAAATTACTCGTAACCTACCTTTTTCTTCACTTGTTACGGTTGATGGCAACAGAGTTTGTCCCCATCTCATTTATACTGCCTCGGCGGCGTAGTGGTAGCGTATGCGACTGCTAAGCTTGAGGTCTCGGGTTCGATTCCCGGGTCGGACCAAATGTTTGCATTGCAAATATTTGTTTCGAAGTTTTCATGTTTTCTGTGTATAATATGTATGTATTTACAAAAAAAAGTATAGAAGGATTTATATCAGTTGTCTAGTACCCATAACACAAGCTCTGCTTAGCTTGGGACTAGATGGCGTTGTATGTTAGATGTCCGGAATATGCATTTAGCGGTATTTTAAAACTTGTCTATATTTTTTTTAAAAAGACTTTTACATTTTATATCATTGTTACTTGATATTATGCTAATAATATTATGTTCCTTTGCAACCAATGTCACGTATGATAACTATCCGGTTAAACCAAGCCGTTTTGAATATCAAGATAAGCTGTACTGTTTTCAAAGATCGAAATAGATATAAAATTGGCACGTTAAATATGACGAGGAATAGAGAGAAACATGTATAAAAAGTAAAGTTAGCCGCACAGACCCGTGTCAACGGTATAACACGCTGAGGGCGCCAGACCTATAGCGGTTTAAGCTATCAACTGACGCGAACATGACTATTAGACAAAAATTTGCTTGTACTAAACTATTGTGGGCTTTCCTAGATAGGAACTAATGACTTTTTTGAAGTGAAAACTTCTTTAGCGGCGCTGTGTACTTTTTTTTGAATGGGTAAAAATGGATAAACTCACGTCAGGTCACGTGACCTGATCGAAAATTCGTAAGACGGATGGAGAGAGGACAGGCGGCGCAGGGCGCTTGCGCGAATGTTCGTGTGTGTATGTAATATAAATTGTCATGTTTGTGTACGATAGCGCAATAAATGAATATTGTATTCCACCACATAAATAATAGTACTTTTATACTGATAATGAAAGCAATTCGTACAAAATTATTCTCTAACCATTCCAAAATATCAAAAATGCACAACGTTAATATTCAAGTTTTCACTTCTGCCGGCACTCCCGGAGTGCAACCCGTCGATTTTTTTTTAATTTTATCATTGGATAGGCATCGACTCTTTTGAGTTACATTTTTTATTATAAAAACAAATTTTCTATGCGCTTTGGTTTGTTTTATGTATAGTTTGTGCAGTATTTAGAAACTGTCACTAAGCTGTGAAATATACGACTCTCTCCTCTAAATAACGTAAAAAATATTGTCAATTAAAATTAGGATTAAGTACAAAATCGGGTATTTCACTACATTTTATTGTTGTTGAAATATTAAAATGTGTTAAAAGGATACATTATAAGGCAACATACCTGAGAAGACATGCAATAACCTTAAACGTTACTCTCGTCATTTTCCTCACAATTTTTAGGGTTCCGTGCCTCAAAAGGAAAATACCTTATGGGATCACTTTGTTTTCTTCTATCTGTTAAGACCCTTTTCCTTAAGAACGCGTCAAGGTATCAAACTGAAGTACACATCAAATACTCAGGTCTACTGTTCCTTGGAGCTATGAAAACATTAAATTTCTAAGCCAACGCAATCAAAAGATACAGCCGTTTATTCTACAAATTTTTTATTCTACAAATTTCGCAAGGGAATCAAAACCTACAGGGCACTTTCCGTGAACTCAGAATCTTGAATTATGGTACGAAGCAAGCACAGATAAAGGGAAAATTGCGAAAAGCATAAAATTTTAGTTATATCATATAATATACTTACAGGTTTGTACGGAACCCTCGGTGCGCGAGTACGATACGCACCTGGCCGGTTTTTTTGACATGCGTGCCCTGCCCCGACACACTACTGTGTCGTACCTTATAAAATGCCGTCATTTTGGCCATATATTTTAATCTCAGTGTACATACCTATTTATTATACAGTTGTTAGGGGCTCAACGCATAAAACTTGTAACTTGCACCAAACAAACCGGATTTTCTTATTCCCTACTGTTATTTTAGTAGCACCGGTATAAAAATATTATGTTTTGTGTATCACCGGAGCTTGAAAATAGAGAAAGATTAATCAACAACAAAAAATATTATCTGTAGGCAGTTATTCTTTGAGAAGCATTTGTTTATAAATGTCATGTTTATCTATTTAATTTTGGACGTAATCATTTTTAATTCTTTTGAGATCGATTTTTGTTTTTTCGGAAAACGGTCCCCATTTCATGTAATCCACATTTTATATATTTTTTTATCATTAATTTCATCACGACGACGATTTAAAAACTCGAAGATTTATAATTGAAGACTATAAATGTTTGACATTGGCAGAAATAGCTAATCCGAGTGATCCGGCTGGTTGCCATTTCATCAAAAGAAGAAGAAGGAATCATTTTGTCATTTAATTTTTTGCTGTTTGTTTATCTTTGTGGTGAATATACAGTTATTTTAGTGTATGTAGAAACCGGTGTTACCGAGATAAGTGGTCCTAATAGCGATTTCTATAATTAAAAGTTTTATATCTTATATTAATTTCTCTTCTATTTTTTTATACCTAAATATCATTTCGTAAGTAAGTAAGTTTAAAGAGTGTCTAAAACATTATTTGTACGTCTAGCTTTAAAAATATATTTTCACCGGAAGTTCCTTAATTTCCCAAGCGAAACTGCTACCTAGATTTCCAATTTGCCCATCAACACTATCGAGATTATTGTCATATATCCTTCCTCCATCCTATTCTAAAATTTCGATATTCAAATTGATTAGAAATCTAATTTTAAAGGCGTTTTGAAGATCGGGAAAACTTTTAACTTAACATATTGAAAATTCTTACTTCTGCACTATATGTTTCAAGGAACGAATTCACTTCAATTAAATCTGCTTAAGGACCTTCAGAGGGTTTCATTAATTAAACGGTGGTGCTTGACGCGCTGTCCTTAAGGGGCTCTCGTCAGTCTTCACTTGAAATAATCGCCGTCCGAAATTATTCCCTTTGATTGTCTATGAAATCCTTCGTCTTTGTGTTATAATTGCTCTGGATTATGGACGATTACTCCAGTGTTGTGCGTCAACGAATTAAGGGATCAAACGCTACGGGTTGATTAAAACTTAGTCCAACTATATATTCTTATAGTTGGTCGAACACCAAAGTAATTGACAATTATTTGAGGAAGAAAGAACCACAGACACATTGTGTAAAATAAAACGACTAAACTCATTTGACATGATAAGATTTTTATAGTGTACCTATTTTGTATATTTTTATTATTATTATTTTATTATGTAATGGGGAGCAAACGAGCAGATGTATCACCTGTTGGTACGTGATTACCGCCGCCCATGGACACCGGATCATTTGAGTCCTCTCTCCAGAATAAGGAGTAGAATGAGGAGTTTAAGCTCCGATAACCTCACTCATTCAGTCAATCATAACCTCGGTGAAAGCACGCAAAGAATTTATAAACTGCAATTTTCCATGATTACTGTCGAGCCAGGTCATCTGTGTTAATGCATAGTTTTCTCAAATCATCTTCATCTTCCTGGCCTATAGTATTTCCAAGATTTTGTGGGGTCGGCTATTAGTTCAACTGGTTTTATCTAAATGTCCATGGAAGGACTGCTATCGGGCCTCCGCAATCGTGAGGGCAAACTGAGTTCGGAGTTGAACAAGAAGTAAGTATTTGTGAGGGCACTTACTTCCCAAAATCGATTGCCCAGGACAGTCATAACAATATTCGTGACCGACGGTTTAACATGCTCATGCGTCAAATAATAAGTCTAAACAAAAAAATATAATTTTCCACGCCGATACGAAGAATATTCTTTTCAAACTTGAGTGGTTTAACCTTGAGTGCAACCAATTCCATCAAAAAAATAATAATTGAAATCGGCTCACAAAGGAAGATATCGCGTAACATTCAGGAAAAAATATTCAGTCGAATTGAGAAGCCGAAAATAGATATTCTATCTATATTCAACATATTTTTCTCATGTTCAGAACACGAATCATGGATGGAAATAAATTTTAGCAATTTTACTTTCCGATGAGATTTTTGTAATAACGATGCCTGAAATATTATTTATTATATTATAATAATGTTCATGTATTACATTTATGATGTATATACATAATTTTAAATCATATTTATTGAATAGGCTTGAATTAAAATGTTATTTTCCAAATACCTACATTCCACAAATAGTTAAAAAATTACAGAAGACTTTTCGAAGTAGGTAGTAGAAGAACCAAAAATAATAATAATAATAATTGGACATCTATCACACAACGCCATCTAGTCCCAAGCTAAGCAGAGCTTGCGTTATGGGGTACTAGACAACTGATATAAATACATATATACTTTTTTTGTAAATACATACATATTATACATAGAAAACACCCAAACTCCGAAACAAATATTTGCAGATCATACAAACATTTGATCCGACCCGGGAATCGAGCCCGAGACCTCAAGCTTAGCAGTCGCATACGCTACCACTACGCCACCGAGGCAGTCCGAATGACAAACAGATTTTTTATGTAGGCAATACTATTCGAATGACTAAATTAATTATGACTAATGAAATTGGAACACGAATGCTTACATTGCGGATCACTTCAGATCGATATGCTTGGCAATATTTGGAAAGTCATTATTCAGACGACAATTAGCTAAATATGAAATACTCACGTCTAAATACTAGCGATTAAGAGTTATTACTTCTGAAAGTAGTAAAATGATACTGATATAGCTGGAATTTCCTACTTCTGACATCAACTTAAAACTTTTAACTACTTTGCACTTTTGAGCACGTAAACAGATGTAAGACTCTAGAAGGCAACTTTCCAACATGTCTTTGGGGAAATCTAACTCATGGTCAGGCCTGCTGACGTGTCTTGAGTATCTTTAATAAACGTTATGATATTAGTTTTGAACTGAAATTATGTTAGAATTAATGTCAAAGTTGGATCATAAAATCACATTGTCTTTTACATATCAAAAATACATTTTATATATTACCAGAGGAGAGGTATGACTGCTTTACCACGTAGGCCAGACAATAGTGATGTGACCTTCCAGAAAATTTCTTGGAATGCTAGGGATGAGTTTGGGGCTACGACAGCCTCACGAGCTCGAACAGAAGCTCAAAGGGCAGCAACGTACTTGTGTTTTTAGAGTTGCAGATGTCTATAGGCAATGGTAAGGCTACCAGTCAGAATCTTTGCTTACATCCTAAAATATCAAGTACTTTTACCCCACATTCTTCTTTGGAAGGAAAAACTGTTTACTGTCAAATAACAGTGAACGAGAAATAAAACTGCCGTCATAAATATTCGAACATTGTTACAGTCGCGCACATCACGGTTAACTCGTAACAATGGTACAGTCGAGCGCAACGTCACCTAGCGCACCGCGCAGGAAACGGACACCGGCTGTCGTTTACCGCGCTCTATGCTTCCGAAGCGCTTTTATCGTTAGCTGTACGCGACTATACCGCTTGCTCATAGGTTACTGTAATATTTTCGTATTATTGAAAAGTTTTCTTATTTCTTTCATATTATTCATTATTGCGTGAATAAATAACGCTGTGATATATATCAGAACTTTACTAAATTTGTAATACTCGTAATATATCCTGTTGAATGTTTCAAATTATCTAATAAACCACCAAACATGCAATTAAATTAATAAATGTGAAAATTTATGAGATACTCATACGAATATGGCGTGGACTGTGCCCTAGATTAACAGTAATCCTATGTTTGTATTAGTAATAATTTCCATATACGTCGTTGGATTCGTTGAAACATTTGTTTTGCTAAAAATTTTTAGGTAGGTATTTTGTTGTGGTTTTCTAATTATTTATTACCCGCCATGCTTTGCTGTGGTATAAAGTGGTTGCATTGATGAAAATTAAGGAACAAACTGACGGTAAAAAACAGATAAAAATAGGTTGTCTATAAAGTGGGTTTATGTACGATAGTTTAACGTGACAACGTCATAACAAAACATTGATGAACTAATTGCATACTTTTATGAATAAAATTTAATAATTTGCGCAAGCGTACAATGAGCGTAACGGGACAATGAGCGTAACAGGACAATGAGCGTAACGGGACAATGAGTCATCTTTTTTTGTACGTGCAGCCAGCGTTCATCGATTTATATAATACGTTGTCATGGCAAAAAAATCTTCAAAGCGGGTTGTATATAGAGTCAAAATTTAGACACAATCGTTCCAAAACTTCTTCTTCGCCTACTCTCCTGGATCCTGTCAGCCACTGCTTAGAAGAGAAAACTCTTCCAATGCAGTTGCTTACAGAATTCGAAATTGTTACATAGTATAAGTTTTTTATCTGTAACTGTACAATTTACATTACAAAAGCAATAAACAATTCAGTATTATATTTTTTAAGTTTTTAGACATAACAACTTAAGCGTAAACAAAGTTTCTGTGTTACTTTCAACTTTAAACTAACAGCATTAAAGTTGAAAATAATACAGAACCGTTGCTTAAAGTTAAATAACATTTAGTAATAAACAGGTAAATATATATATATATAAATATACAGGGTGTAAAAAGACGACTACCGAAAACGAAATGGGCTGATTCAGCACCCCAAAACTTATAAAAAAAACCAAACAGTTGTCCTTAAAAGAAATTGTAGCCGTAAAAAACAATGTGTCAATATTTTTAATAATTCCACAAGCCAGTAATGTATTATTGCGTGCACCGCGTAGCTACTTGAATACCTATGCGCCCGGCCAAGGTCATTGCACTCACCCGACCAGCTGTTTTGTTTATCAAAATACATCGCTGTTTTATTGATTTTATTTGTTTTTTGGTTTTCTAAATGAGATAATTAGGTAGTTTGGGTCCTATTATGTTGTACTATGTGTATGTAAGCAGTTAAAAACATAAAAGGACTTAGATAAATTATATTTTTTTTTGCGTTTTCTTTTTGCTAAACCTATTCAGTATCATGGTCTGATTGCAACCCCCAAGTTTTCGGTAGTAGTCTTTTTACACCCTGTATATATAGGTTAACATATGATATCATTTCCGATTATCATGAAAAGGAATCTATTAGAAATTATCATAATTCCGGGTGTTAGGAGACAATAATACGAGTATAAGCCCCACGTGAGCCACCTTTGCCTGAAAAAGGTTCAACGTCGAGGACAATGGTTTGGTTAGTTTAAGTAATTCTATTGTTCCTTAGATCCTAAGATGATCCTTCCAAAAGTGGGATCCTCTAAAGAAGTAAATTACTCTTGTAATATTAATTAGATTGTGTTTTAGTCGAATTAAAGTAATAATTTTTTTACAAAATAAAACCGGCTTTAAGAATTGGACCAAAGTGCAATGGCACCACGCGTAAAGCACCAGCTTTCAAATAAAAAAGAATCATTAAAATTCGTTCTCCCAGTAATGAGGAAATAAACATAAAAAGTACAGTCGAATTGATTACCTCCTTTCTTTTGAAGTCGGTTAAATAGTTTCTTTTGAGAGTTCGTAAACATTTAATAAAAAATTATAACATAAATCTTGATGGGCCTGTTGGTCCAGTAGTTAGATATCATGCTTAGCTAGAGGTCATGGGTTATATTCCTATCCAGGACAAACAATAGTGTGATGAATACGATTATTTGTTCAGAGTAATTTATTTATCACTTATATGTACGAGTATTTAGAAATATATTGATCAGTAGTCTAATTCTGTAATACAAGATCAGTTTAGTTTGAACAGTTCTGTGTGAGTGATTATTATTTAAACTCCGGGTCAAATAAATTGTTCTTTACAAAAAGTATAGCGACATCTATACTTAATATTATAAAGCTGAAGAGTTTCTTTGTTTGAACGCGCTAATCTAAGAACCGCTGGTCCGATTTAAAAAATTCTTTCCGTGTTGGATAGTACCTACATTTATCGGGGAAGGCTGTAGGCTATATACCATTACGCTAAGACCAATAGGAGCGGAGTACTAATGAAGAATATTACAAAAACCGGGGAAAAATATTACCCAAACTATGATGACGTCACTCTTATTTATTCATTAGTTAATCAACCAAATCATATTAATTGTCATAATAAAAATGATCACTTAACCAAAAAATTGAAACAAAAGCTTAATGATCATGTATTATGATCATAAATAATAAAAAAATCATTTCAGAGCACTGCATTCACATTTATTTGTTTAAAAGCTGGTGACATTGTTCGAATGCGACGAAGATACTATGTGTTCCATGTCATGTCCGTGTTTGTTCTGCTCGAATATAATTTTACAGTTCAGCATTTTAGAGTTTATTTTCACACTGTTTTATTGAACGAATATTTTAAAAGAGTAACTCATGGCTTTCTCAAAAATCTATGTATCTCCATGACAAATTTTATTAAATAAGTTTCATTGACAATATTATTCCAATGGATGATATTACAACAGGTAGTAAAGCCTCGCTGATTTCAGCACGAACGAGCCAGCTCGACCGGGTGGTACAACACTTTTTTTTCCTCGTGCATAAATCCTCTTCGATACCACCTCCTGGTGGCATGTCGGACTCGAACCGACTAAGACCGCATGACATCTCGAGTACTAGGAGCCGGGGAACCAGGAGCACCCTAGTAAATGGAACCCTGGAACCCCGACATACATACATACTAATTTATAAATCTAAGATAATTTTAATAATTCTGTTTTATTAAAAAACGTTAACACATCTCTTTGAAAACGTTATTATAAAAGTTATCAGAAATGCACCTGTCAAATGTTGATAATAAAGCCATCCCCAAGACCCCACGTTTTGAAAGTTTATGGGTGAGACCTTTTACGGGGGTCATTTATGACATCATATTTCAAGGCTTACACATTATGACATAATGTTTAACCATAAACTTTATTATTATTACCCCTGAGGTCTATGGAGATATATATATATATTAACATAAGACTAAACACTCTCCCTATTGCAAACTGGACATTCTAGTGTCATTTCACTATTTCCACATATAGTAAATAATATTACCGTTAAAAGTATTTATAATTTTGAAGTGTCAATTTTGACCCCAAGATATAATCTTCTTCTGAGACAAACAATTAATATTTTAGGAGCTAGTTCATTGATATGTTACAATAGTATGTTTAAAATGTATTGTAGAATATTTTTGAGTTACTGATAGTATGATGATTGGTAACAGGTTATGGCTGATCCATGCGTCATACTCGTAAACGGGTGCTGCTTGGAGTGACTGGTCGGTCTAGTATGCGATGCTATAGCCTATACAATTATTTTGGTTCGTTCAACTACAACTCTAGCCTATTAATCCAGTCACGAATTATTTTTAACAATACAATTAGCAACTTTTTTTTTGTATAGTGGGAATATCAATCTTTTTAAAATAATGAACCTTTTTTCTTTGTTTTCGTAACTCTCTTAATCATTAGATATGTATGTAATATTAATGATAATTATATTACTAAAATAAACAGAAAAATAGTCAATATAAGCAACCTGTTATGCTTTACTCGTTCATCCCACAATATTTTTTGCTCTTATTGGAAATCAAAGTAAAGAAGTCGGGCTTTGCAGTCAGAACCATTAACTCTTGTACCAACTAGGTACTTTTAACACTAGAAGCGCGGGCGTCCCAAATTTGACCCATTTCGATGTTCTTCCTGCTCTAGTTAATATATTATTACGCGCATAATCGTAATTTTTTATGACTTTTCATGAAATACGATGATTATCATTTATACGAGATTTCAACCACGTAGATAAAATAAAAAAAAATTAAAATCTAAATTTAGGTCAGTTTTGACCCAGTCTGGACGTTAGAGTTTAAGTTTATCTTTCTTCTAAGATAAACAAAATGTCGTTAATTTGTCTATAAGTATATATGTAGGTACGAACGCACCATATAAAACATTAGCAGCAAAGCGGTTGTTGATACAATAAACAGAGCTCGTCGGGAAATACCTTCTTGCGACAAACAAGCCAAAGAAGAGTTGTACAGTACAGTGGTATTGAAAAAAGATGATATCACTTTGACAGTTTTTTATGAGACGGCAACATAACAGTATATCAAGGAAAGCACAAAAAAAAACGTTCTTCTCCTGAGCACTATGTACCCAGATGTTCAAATAGAAGCTGGTACAAAAAAGAAACCAGATGTAGTAACATTTTACAATAGTTCAAAGTATGGGGTAGATGTTGTGGATCAAATGGCTCGCAAATACTCTGTCAAAGCCCCATCTAGGCGTTGGCCAGTTCACACTTTTATAATTTGCTAGACTTAGCAGCCATAAATTCTTGGATATTGTATCGTGACCTAACTGCACAAAACATCAGCAGAAGGAAGTTTATCTTACAGTTATGAGAAGAACTAGCTAAGCCATTTGCAAATAGTAGGAAAACGTCTAATATTCGTATAAATATACCAAACGAAATACCTGGACGTCAAGACAAACGTACTCGTTGTCAGGTAAAGTCTTCTTGTGCAGGTAATAAATCGTGTGTGAAATGCGAAGCTTGTAAAAAAACGGTTTGCAAGAAGTGCACATCGTAAGAGTTTTCCATTTGCTCAATATGCGATTCTGAAGGGTAATAATATAATTGTATTGCCATTTTGATAATTTCAATTAATTTTAACTTCTCGTAACGTCTGGATAGATTTTAAAAGACAGGCACAATAGATTTTTTATTGTGGTTTTCCGGGCCTTACGACTTGAATTATTTGTGATTTGAATTTCAAGCCTAAGTACACCAAATGTTTGTGTAATATATAATGTTCATTATATCATAATTACAAGTTTTATTTTATTTTATATATTTATTTTTATTTTTTGTTATTATGTTCGGAAAACCAACAGCTACAATTTTCTTATATAAATTGCTTATATATCTTCACATTACGGTAGCAAACACAAAATTGACCCATCCGCGCTTCTAGGGGTGTCAGAATGTACCGCGCTTCTAGTGTTAAAACATTAAAAATCGTTAATAGTCTTTCTTACATTAAGTCCACAATTGAGAATACAAAAATCTAAAATATATTGCAGTTTCAATATTCAACATTCATTCAATACTGACTGCACGGTTGGCCGAGTGGTGTCAGCGGTCGCCATGCCGCTTGCTACTGCGCCAAGTGTCGTGGGTTCAAATCCCACGCGGTACCTACAACACTTTGTGTGATCCACGAATTGTTGTCCCGAGTCTGGATGTTCTTTGTGTCCGTTTCATGTATGTTTGTAAAGTCCCCCACGACACAGGATATTTATTCCTAATGTGGGAGTTGTCTTTTAAAAAAAAAAAAGAAAAAAAAAAATAGTGAAATTTAAAACAGTTGCTCTCAATTCTCCACATAATTAATATTATATTACATATTTTTGTGTTAATTGTGGTCTATTCTACCTAAAATATTTTAATACCCCTTTTACAAGAGAAAAAATTATTTAGGCCTGAAAGGGTTTAGATTAATCATAAAAACCAGGTATTTAAATAAATTATATAAAAAAGGTATTGTGCATAAATACCGTTCAATATCGTAACAGTTAAGTACTCGACAGCACAAGTACAGTCAAATTTGCTATAGCGTATGTTAAACAACTAAACGCGTGCTTTAAATACATATTCAAGTGAAGTATTAACAAACAACTGCTCTTCACTCGAGTGGCCAGTGAAAAGTCTATGGAAAATATAATTCAATTTACAGCTGCATAATAATTTATTTATATTACATATGAATACGTGAACAATTTTAAGCAACGTATGTGTTATTTTTAACTTTAAGACTGGTAATTTTAACATTCAAAATAATATGGTACAGTTGCTTTACTTTAAATAACGTTTATGAATAAGGGGGATAAAATGTAAAACTTGAGTCTAAACTAACAAAATATGGATTTATTGTTGATTACGAAATAAATAATTTGAATTGAATTTGGCAAATCATAATGAATGTTTGTAGCTTAGATTGCTAATTTATATTATAAAAATGGATCGCCAAAATGTATGTACGCGCATAACTTCCGATTGACTGAACCAAATTAGATACTTCTTTTTTCTATTTGTTCGTAATTGTTAGTACAAGGTGTGTGTATAGATAATCAAAAAATTTAACAAAAAAACGACGGGTTGCACTCCGGGAGTGCTGGCAGAAGTGAAAACTTGAATATTAACGTTGTGCATTTTTGATATTTTGGAATGGTTAGACAATAATTTTGTACGAATTGCTTTCATTATCAGTATAAAAGTACTATTATTTATGTGGTGGAATACAATATTCATTTATTGCGCTATCGTACACAAACATGACAATTTATATTACATACACACACAAACATTCGCGCAAGCGCCCTGCGCCGCCTGTCCTGTCACGTGACCTGACGCGAGTTTATACGTCATCTCTCCATCCGTCTTACGAATTTTCGATCAGGTCACTTGACCTGACGCGAGTTTATACATTTTTACCCATTTCAAAAAAGTACACAGCGCCGCTAAAGAAGTTTTCACTTCAAAAAACAACTGACTTCAAGAACTGGACCAAATTAAAATAGGACCACACGGGAAGCACCAGCTTTCCAATAAATAAAGAATCATCAAAATAGGTTCGAAGGTAGGACCCAGTCGAAAGTTATGAGGTAATAAACATAACAAAAAATACAGACGAATAGAGAACCTCGTCCTTTTTTGAAGTCGGTTAAAAATTAAGATATAAACGGATTATTTTTTCGCCCGACTGTACACTACCTGTGGGAAGCTGAGGCGGTACGAAGTTCGCCGGGTCAGCTAGTAATGTATAGTATAATAAGTTAGTTTATTATATATACATCACTCGATATTGACATATTTCACACGCGGTCATCTGATTCCAAACTGGGATATTAACGAGACAGCAGATGAATACACCACCTGTATATTTCTAAACATATACAAATCCATACTAATAATTTAAATTTCAAATTAGCCCTAGTCAGTCATAAAAAAATCCAAACGAATTACTACGACTACGACTGCACGGTTGGCCGAGTGGTTTCAGCGGTCGCCATGCCGCTTGCTACTGCGCCAAGGGTCTTGGGTTCAAATCCCACGCGGTACAACACTTTGTGTGATCCACGAATTGTTGTCCCGAGTCTGGATGTTCTTTGTGTCCGTTTCATGTATGTTTGTAAAGTCCCCCACGACACAGGATGTTTATTCCTAATGTGGGAGTTGTCTTTTTTCCAAAACAAAGAAACAAACAAAACTACATTATTAGCTAGCTCTAAATAAAACATTACATAACTGTACAAAAGACCATAGTCATACGTCACCACAATATTACGTAACCGCAACCAAACCGCCACGTAACGCAAACCGCTTTGTGACGTCACCAGCTTGTTACATAATCCCCATATCTACCTTATAATCCACGAGATTAACTGCTAGTCTCTGATAAATTAATTAGATATCAATAATATTTAATATAGGTATTAAGGGTTACATGTACGTTGCCAAGATTCGCTCTTCCTAGAGCGAATCTTGGCAACGTACATATGGATATGATGAAAAACTGGTAAAAGCCTTTCTTGGAGCGTGTTGTGTGTTGTGTTGAAATTGAAGCCCAATTTGACTGCCTCTGTGGCGTAGTGGTAGCGTATGCGACTGCTGTTCTTGAAGTCTCGGGTTCGATTACCAGGTCGGACCAAATGTTTGTATAAATAATAAATAAATAAATAAATATTCCGGACATCTTACACACAACGCCATCTAGTCCCAAGCTAAGCAGAGCTTGTGTTATGGGTACTAGACAACTGATATAAAGACTTATATACTTTTTTTTTGTAAATACATACATATTATACATAGAAAACACCCAAACTCCGAAACAAATATTTGCAGATCATACAAACATTTGGTCCGACCCGGGAATCGAACCCGAGACCTCCAGCTTAGCAGTCGCATACGCTACCACTACGCCACCGAGGCAGTCAAAATGATCAAATAATAATCAATGATCTACAAATATTTGTTTCCGAGTTTGGGTTCTTTCTATGTATAATATTTATGTATTTACAAAAAAAAGTATATCATTATGTATTCATATCAGTTGTCTAGTACCCATAACACAAGCACTGCTTAGCTTGGGACTAGATGGTGTTGTGTGTAAGATGTCCGAAATATTTATTTATTATTTATTTATTTATATTTTAGCTAATATACTCAAAAATTCAACAAATCATATACGAAAACCTTCTTAAAGAATCACTTTATCTAATTGTATAAATCGCATTAAGTTTCATGCAGTACCTTTTGAGTTAATCGCGAATAGACAGACCGACGTGGTTTGTTTTATAATATGTAGTGATAACAATATGAATATAGATACTGAATGATTATTATTTACCAATATCAATTTCTCTAATACATATATGGATTGTTGTTACTCAATCATGCCAGAATTACATAACAAATCTTAATGGATTTATTCACAGAGATAGATTGTACATGGACAATTTTCTGAACAATCCGTATCTCTGAACAATTTATAGTGTATCACAAATTCTAATAAAAAAATCTTTCACTGGAATTAGAATCCTAGTTTCCAGATATTTTAAACTAAGTTACCATTTCCAACGGCAACATCCTGGACAAGATATTTAAAATTCGTACCAGAGAACTTTGTTTTGCCGAACTCTTTTATACCGTCTGTAGTTCTATATCAACTGTGACAGCATTCAAGATTTAACTTTGAGAATACTTTGAAAATTTCTCCGTAAACTGGGCTGACAATTGATTGTGCCGATCTTAGATAAATTTGTAAAAAGAGTAAGAAAACGACAATAAAATTAAGAAATGACTATTTAACTTCTTCTTCGTTTGATGAAATGGTAACCAGCTGGATCACTCGGATCAGCTATTTCTGCCAATGTCAAGTATTTATAGTCTTCAATTATAAGTCTTCGAGTCTTTAAGTCGTCGTCGTGATGAAATTAATGATAAAAGTATATAAAATGTGGATGACATGAAATGGGGACCGTCTTCCGAAAAAACAAAAAACGATCTTCAACTATTAACTTACTAGATTTCATACGTTCAGGGATTATCGCATAAGTCAATCACGTTGACTTATGTCAACGTTATGACACACGTTTTCATGTCACATTCCTCGACATTTGTGAGACAATATACGTATATATCCTTAACTCTGTCTAGTTAAGTAGGTCGTAATGATATTGAGAGAATTTGCATAGATAACCTAATTTAATTAGGGTTCCTACATTTAACCTTCGATCGTAATGATTCATTATTAAATCTAAATGACGAAAATAGTTTTTGGATCTCATTTCAAGGGAATGTAGATTACAGGTATTTAGATGACCGCTATATTTTTTAATAAATTTCCCAAAAACGAATCCTAACTAAATCGATTTATCGCCTCCAAAACCGCCTACATACTAAATATCTTGAAAATTGTTGGAGTCGCTTCCGAGATCCAGATTATATATAAACAAGAATTGATCGTTTAAAGATATTAAATTAGATGCAACCCGTCGGAAAAACCTGGCGAGTAATTTACTAAAAATAGGTAGTTTATTTATATTTCACTGAACAGAGAAGCAATATAATATAATAATGAGATTACGAAAGCAACAATAAAACACGTGTGCGGCGCTTGCGATGTCAACGGCACTAGATAGTCGAAGGCGGGGCGATGCATGGGGAAGCGAGAGAAGAAGTGGGTCGAGTGGGAAGTCCGTTCCAGCCGGGGACGCAGATATTGCCGACGGGTTGTAGATTGATAGATTAAACGTACGCATAGAACAAATGGTCATCACAGAAATATTTGTCCTATTTAGAATGGAAACACTGACTTTCATCATTTAGGGTTACTAACTTTTTTTTTTTTATTGAATAGTTGGCAAAAGAGCAGACGTATCACCAGATGGTAAGCGATTACCGCCGCCCATGGACCCCCGCAACACCAAAGGCGTCACAAGTGCGTTGCCGACCTTTGGGGGATGGGAACTACTAGATAAGTCGAGATTATTATGTACTCCTTTGACTTTTTAGTTTTTATTATTTCCAAGACTATTTCAGCTACTACTTCAACGGTTTGAACTGAAAATCAGTTTTCCCACGCAGCGATTGGTATCGGACCCCTACAACTCTGATTGTAAACTGAAGTCAAAGGTTGAAATAGTTGTCAGTATATTTGAGGGCACTGACTTTCTAAAAACTATTGACATATTTATTAATGATAACCAGGACCAAGAGTACCATATACATTAATTATTTATAATGAAAGTAGTTATTGAATACGATGTACTTTAATTCATCACGAATCCAAAAATAAACGGAACATTTTAATACTCAATCGAGGATCTTCATTCGCTTTGATAAGCAAATTCGTCTCCGATCCCGTTATGATTTTTTTTTCCGAGTAACACCTGATTCAATAAAGGGAGACAGGTAGGGCCGGGGATAACAAGATTCCTGGCATTTCCACGTCCCTTTTTTACAATAAAATTGGAAAACCCACTCAATAAGATCCTGCAAGGAAGCAGTCTTCGAAACTTAGTCCAATTAAACAAACTGACGATAAAAAGAACTTGTTTGAAACGCTTATATTCTTTTGATGTCTAAAGGATTTTATTCACTTTTGAATTTTTTATAAGCCTGCTGAGTGCTCCTTGTTTTTTATTCTTCAATTTCAGAGAGGATTCTATTAAATTTAATATTGGTATTTGAGTCGGTCCGACTCGTGGACCCTCGATATCAAATTCCATTCGAGCTCTTATACTTTTTATAAACGATACGAGGAAAACCAAAGAATTATTTGACCACGCCAAAATAATACTATTAAAAGTAAAACTGTTCTAAAAAACTAAGGAAGCAGTTCCTATAAGTCCTAGTTCCTTTAAGTGAATAAATCACCAAAAAACTTTAACTCACTGAAGGCTACTTATTTGAACATTTTAAGAAATCTGATTAAACTATGATTTAGATACGATAAAAGACTAAATATAGCTTTAGTCTTCATCTGTTACTTAACATGCAATCAGAAAGTTATACTATTTAAAATATAAAAAAAACATTTATTAATGATTACATAATCCTTAACTTTGACACAATTTGAATGTTATTAAACAAAAACTTTATGATCTTGATAAATACAGAATTAAAATGTTTTTATCAGAAATCCCAGCGTAGGTGAAATATAAAAAGTTTGACAATTTAACGCCAAGATTGAGAAGATAAAAAAACGTACCTATCAAAAGTACTAATTTTATTATAATACTAGCTGAATGATACTGGCTTCAATTGCCCGTAACGTGAAAATTTTCCCTCGTTTTCGAAACATTCTTCATTTGCCTATAGCCTTCCTCGGTAAATGGACTATTCAACACTGAAAGATTTTTTCAGCTTTATTATTAGTATATATTAATTAACTAATATCAAAACAATTTATTTTATGTGTCATTATCATTTCGAAGTTAAGTATTCTTTTAGTAATCTCGTTCGCAAAATCGGTTTTATTATTGTTACATCAGTGGACTCATTATTTTCTATATAATTTCAAAATTTTGTACTTAAATGTACTTCAATAATCTAAATTATGTAATTAAAAAGGATATGACTTTAAATTCATCTGTCAAGTAACATTGTGTTACAAAGAAATTGGAATCGAAAAATGTAGTTTTGCTTGTGTTCTGATTTTCTCTCTCTCCATGTTTTTACAGGAAAAATTAAAGGTACCTGCTACCATGAGCTAGTTGAACTATTACTGATGTTTATCTTCCTTGCATTTACCCTTCTATCTTACCTTTCTCATCTAAATTTACTAATTATAATAAATATCCAATTTATTACTCTATTCCTCAAAGTTCTAGTTGAAACTAGTATAGCTTTGTCACCCTACTTTATAGCTGAGATTTTTAATTCGACGAAAATGTGTGATTAATGCGTCTTCGTCTAATTTTTTGGGTATATATGCGTAAGTGTATATAAATTCGTATATTACCATAACAACGTCCTTCTTAATTTTAGTTTTGCCAGACTTCTGATGCAAAAAAAAAAATTAATAATTTAAAATGGGATTATTTTTTTTATTTGTCACTATAACACGTTATAATTTTCCACTTCAATCAATTTAACGTTTTTCAAATTATATCCCGTTTCGATCCATATCTGAATATAAAGTGTTTTCTTATAATAACATACCCAATAAGATTTTGTATACTACAAAATATTTCTTTCAAAAACTCAACGTCAAAATTACTTTATGTTAATTCAATCTAAAACACGTCAACACACTGCCTGGCTGACCCCCTACTCTTAAAAATATTTCGTCACCCTACAAGGACAAATCCGTAACATCGAAAACGGATGGCGACCCTAATCGTGACGTCACCCCTCATGTTGATATTTGACAACTTTATTGGTTCGGTAATTGAATTTTCACAAGCTTTTATACTGATAAAAAATTGGTAAATTGAGGATTTTTGCGTGAGCTCACTCTAATTTTATCGGGCGCTAACAAGAAAATGGGAATATTGAAAAACAATATATGTGGGCGATTAATTTGTTGTTATAAATTGATTTATTATTAGTAAAAGGATACCACAACTTTTTCTGAATTTACTGCAGTACATATTTCGCGACTGTAATAAATGTGTTTCATCTTTATTCGAACTCGATTAAAATTTTTGCATACCATTATTTCATCAAATTATTATAACTGTAGTAGATATCATATCGAAATTCATCAAACATCTGCTTTCATAATTTCCTTGTCCTTTCAAATTGTATTTAAAGTCAACGCAATATGTTACATGTCAAAGGATTTTGCTGTCATTCTTTAATGGCTGACCGACCTTACCATTTTTCGAGAATGTAATCGTACCCAGAGGGGATAAAAATGAAGTTAAATTGAAGAAAATCCGATAAAAATCCTGCCCAGAGTGGGACCACTAAGGACAAGACAGGAAGAGCTCCTACCTATACAGAATATAACTTATTATAAACGTGTAACATTAAATTTAGAAGTTTAAACGGTTTTAGAAATTCACCTCATTAACACAGTGACATGTAGAACTTTTATGGAAACAACATCACCAGTGTAGTTTAAGGAATAGCAATTTGGTGTTTAAAAATTATTTAGGTCAATATATTTTTAATGCAATTTTGCCATACTCACACATACTTTTTTTCCGTGGGAGAGGCACGCTTCGGCATGAATGGGCCGGCTCGACCGGAGTCCACGGCCTCAAAGAAAACCGGCGTGAAATAGCGCTTGCGCTGTGTTTCACCGAGTGAGTGAGGATACCGGAGGCCCATACCCCAACCCTCCCACCATTCCCTCTCCCCATCCCCCAAAGGTCGGCAACGCACTTGTGACGCTTTTGGTGTTGCGGGTGTCCATGGGCGGCGGTAATCGCTTACCATCAGGTGATGCATCTGCTCGTTTGCCCCTTATTCAATAAAAAAAAAAACAAAAAGTATTTCCCAAAGTATCTTAGTTTGCAATTCTAAGGCTTGGACTACAAATCTTGAACAGTCACTTCCGCTTGGTAACCATAATGCATAGAAGGCACTTCAGGTTTAAATCTAATAAAATGTTCACTGCCCATAAATTTTCCTCTGACCAAGTTGCAGTATTAAGAATTCAGGTGCACTTATCTCTAAAATCTCGCCAGGTGAGTCGAGGTTTATATTGAAAGTTCGCGCAGAAACTTGGCTACACAAAACTGTAGTTTCAGTTCCCTTTGAAAAATAATAGTCCAAAGTTAGTTCCGGATAGTGAATTCTTGAGATTTTTTTTAAGTGGAGTTAATTTCCAGTTTTTTGCGAGGTGTTTTTTGAAATTACGTCTGAGAGTTTAATTTCGTAGGTTGAACGCTGCTCACTTATTCGTCACTTGCTCCGTATTTTATTCATTTAAAGACCTACGAGGTTACGGTCGATGTGTATTTTAGCATACATTTTCTTTTAGCAGCAAAAGTTGACTTTAATAAAAAAAAGAATAATATTATGTTTATTTCAAAAATCTCTAGACAAGGGCGTCAATATTAAAAGTAAGCACTAACACAGACATGAAGTAAACAGACCAAGTGAAATAATAATAAGCAATATAAAATTAGATCTTAAAATATTTATTAGATATCTCACATAGCACATCACTAGCTTACGTCACTCTGTTTCATGAATTATAGTATAATAAAATCTCATGGATCTACTACATTAACGTCGTATACGAAGGACCGACAACCGAACAATCTCACTATATAAGTGACACCCGAACAACAGTAACATTTACAGATACGAGGTCATCACTAATATTAATAGGTAGTATACAGATATATTTCCAAATAACTCAAGGATCAAGCACAAAATCATAGCCTCCTGCGTACGGGTATTCGGCCTTTCGTCCAATTTGTACTAAGTGTCACTTACGATAACTCGAACCGTTAATGGCCCATCAAGATCGTTTAAAGGGTGGCCCCTAGTGATATATTCCGTCTCTTTCTTGCATAAGAGGAAGACGAGATACAGATTTGGATCGTGATTTATATATCTTTGAATAAAAAGATTGCGAAGTATTTTATGGAGGTGAGCTTCGGTTACGAAGGTCGTGTTCTGAATTTGGTATAAAATAAGTTTTTCTTTATAACGTTAAATTGGTTGGAACTTAGAGTTGCTGTGTTAGTTTCGTATAGTAAATATTAAGCTTAAGTTGTCACCGACATTTGACAGTTATGTGAACATATTAATTTTATGACTTCTGTTATAATTTATCAGTAGATTGCACCACGGATTCAAGGAAGTAAAAGAGGAAATAGTTGAAAATTTAATATAGTGTTTATTTCTTTGTTTGACATTTGTCATAGCAGTAATTGGCACTCCAATACTGTTCTTTTAAAAAAGTTTTACCTTGCTACACCTACTTGTAAAACATATTATCACCTGTCGTATTACCGGACGGATACGACCTTTAAACCTTACAGAAAAGAGCGCCTCAAAGGGCGGGAATACACTCGTGACTCTTGAGGTGTCAATGACCGGTAGTACTCATTTACTGCCAGGTGACTTGCCAGCTCATGTCCCTGTAGTTTTTCCCCAGTGCCTTTTTTCCAGAGGTTGGATGTAAGGCTACAACAATAGACTGAACTTTGAACTTTTACGCTGACCTACACATGTACCATACGATATCGAAACTGACTGTTTTTTTTAATACACAACGCCATCTGGTCCCAAACTCAGCGAGTTTGTATTATGGATACTATACAACTGATATAAATCCATATATCCTGTTTCTTTAAATACAGTCTTATTATACATAGAGAACACCCAAACTCCGAAACAAAAATATTTGCAGATCATATAAACATTTGTTTCGAATCAAGCCCTCAAGCACAGTAGTTGCATACGCTACCACTGCGCCACGGAGGCAGTCAGATTGCCAAAGATGTTCATATGACAACTAGGACCGTTGGCTTAACCTGCTCTCCTAGGCACGGAATGATCATTATTTTGAGTGGTCTCCCATCACAGACTGACGTAGTTACGATAACTTAACTTTGCATTGTATATAGTCTGCAATAAGGTACCTGTAATTGTTTGTTACACATTATTATGATCTGTGTGAAGACACTTCGCATTAGTTTTAGTGTAAAAAAATATTGGTGAACCTAATAAATAAATAATTGTGCTAATGTACGTGGTTACCATGAGCCCCGATTAAAACGCCTACAGTTATAAATAAATCTTTAATTCATATCCATTACAATGTTTCCCCAACTCAAACAATTTTAAAACAAATCCTCAAAAGTCTGTCTCCGGTAATTTCAGTAACACCTTGGACCTAGATTTTTCTAGAAAAACATTAAGATAGGATTAAAATGGATACGCCGTTGAGACTGGGCTTTAACCGGCGACGTGGGATTAAGGGATAAGCAGACTCGAGCAATACATATTTAACAAGGCTAAATTATGTTGAGTATTCGGATTGGTTGAATTTTAATATCAACGATTTTATAAAAGGAAAAAAGAATAGATTTACTTTAAAATGTTCTTTGAATTCATTTAAAATACCTAATACTTAGTTATGCCAATGTTTTTTAAATATTATTTACAAAAATACGAATCAATATCGTACAGGTATAAAATTGTTCCTTCTTTATCTACCTGAAATTTGTACTAATTAACATTTTTTTTATATTATGAAAGCTTGACTTAGCTAGCTTAGTTACCTGATAATTGAAATAAAGTGAAGTAAGCGTCATATTTTAAATTTAAAATGCGCAGCCATTTTTATTTTACTTAATTTGGCGGACACTGTTAAATGAAGAGTCTCCCTACTATATTTTTCTTAAAGAAAAATGTTAACTAATTTCCTTTTTATTATAATATTATTACAAAGTAAAAATTTAATGACCCTTAAAGATGAAAAAAATAATATAAGAAACACGGCCGCTACGCAAAATAAAGTTCGCATAATATTATAATTTCTATGCCGATTGGTATAAAAAAGGCTTGGTAAGTTATATTGTTTTGAGAGGAAAAGGGTTACCACGTAATTGATAACCAGAACACGGGAAGGGTTGAAAATAAAATTATGTACAGAAAAATATGCTTCCTGTTCCATATTGTAGGAAAAAGCTTGTTTAGGATCTAAAAGGTGGGTTCCTTGTAGTTAATTTTCGTAATAATACCGGGATTTTTTTTTGAACTCAGTTAATTGTAACTCTCTACTATGATAAGTCATAAGTGACTTCAAAGGGTCCAAGTAAAAAGAGGTTACTTACTACAGTCTATGATTACAAAAAAGCCAGATGGACTGTACAAGATGGACTGTACAGAACACTACAATGAATCTAACGAAGTAAATATGAATTAGAAAGCAAATACAATCTCGCGGCAATGTTTGATTAATATCCATATTGTGTTCACGTCACGAGTGTTTTATGATTTTATGTTCAAAATCATGCGGTCTTGCGTCATTAAACATTGTAAGAGTAGATCCCAAAAATAAAAAAAAGAAGATAAAATATCTTTACACAGGTAAATACAGATTAATTGGTTGTTACAATTCTTTATTTACCTGATAATTATAATGTTGTGTCGGAACACAAAACCTCAATCGTAGATCGACTGTGATATCAATATTTGTCTACTCTTTGTCCCTTTAATTAGGTAAGAAATCAGGTTTCACTTTGTGAAAGTGATTTTCACATTTGTGAAAACGGTTTTCTATATTTAGAGACATGGTTTCAAACCTCAACTGAAAACATTATTTGATGGTATAAACAATTATTTGTGATAATTATTACATATTAACAATTTGTGAATGATTCTACAAATTGCTGTTCTGTGTCTTGATGTGTTATTATGTCTTTAACTTGTGCTTTACATCATATTTGAATGGTTGAAAATGATCGATATTACGGAACTTGATCCCCGGGTACTAAACGTATAATGCAACTGCACTACCGAATATTAACAAAATATTAATGTCGAAATACCCTTTTTTTAATCTTAATATTTATAAAAAATAGTAACTTTTTACTGCTTATGGTATCATTACGCGCACACAGATGTACGTGTTCCTACAGTGTTGCTGCCAGTTGTCACATACACTTAGATAATAAACGGCTTCATGTTATTTGACAAGTACGTTCCACGTGGCTTTTTTTCGTAATCTAAGACTAAATTGATGACGTTACATTTCATTCAAATTTAGAACGTTATAGCAGACTAAATATATTGTTATTTTTTTTAATTCTACAATAATGTAGGTAAATACTTACCTACATTATTGTAGAATTAAAAAAAAATAACAAGTATTTTATATACTTCTTCCTACTAAGAATTGTGATAATTGTTTAGTACAGGAATGGTTACCGAGTGTTCCTACAAAAACAACAATTTCGTAGGTAAAGATCTAATAATTCTTTATTTTATATTAATTAATAGAATGTGTAGACTTATTAATATAGAAATCTAAATAAATTAATTTTATTATTAGAACTTTTTGATTAGCATATGAGGGCTAATTTTCTGAAAATCTATCAGAAATATCAATATTGTCCCTCAAAGAAGTACTTGATTTGATAAACGGCTATTAGAAACTCCGTCAATTCCTCTGTAAGACCGACTCAAGGTTGTATTTATTTAACAATTATATATTTTACTTAAATTTCCTAATTCATAACTTACTCGTGTATTTTTTCGATTTATTTATTGTTTTAACACGTAATAAGTACTTAAATAAATAATACAAAGGCTCACCCCATATCACTAACAAACCCAAAAATTTGAATAAGTATTTCTTTAAAGTATAAAAATGAAATTAGTATTTTACTCTTAAACGGATGGATTTCTCCGTCAATTATTGTTTGGCCGTCATCCAATTTGAGAAAAAAAAACAATTAAGCATTCGTTATGGAATATTTTTGTCGACGATGATTTCTTCAAAAACTAATTGTATATTTTTACATAGTAATATTTGGCGCGAAAGACTTGGTTTTAAAAATGGAATACTATTCTTTTTTGTTTACGATTGAGCAAGAGTTTGGTAATGGCCTTAAAATAAGTGTTTCGAGTGCCTTCGTATTCTATATTCAAATGTTTAAAAGCCTACACTTTTTACTTCGAGAACTATCTACAACTATATTACAAGATGGCTATGCCAATTAATAGTAATACAACTTATTACAGTACAAAATGGTTTTACGATAGGAATGTCGAATGTCAACGTATTCTGTTATAATTTTTATTATTAACAAATTGATCAAATTATTTTAAGCAAACTTAGCTAGGTTTACTACTCTTTAAAAGTGTCACTTTAAAAATAAATAATTAAACACAAAAAAAATTGTACGTATTATATTGTAGAAACGAATTTAAAAATTTCGTTTATCTCAAATAACGATCGCTCCCAATGTTACAAACAGCATAAATTTTAAACAAAACAAAACGCCATTTCATAAAATGAATCGCGTTCGGATACACGTCTGAGCCATTGCTGTACAAAATTCGAAAGTCAAATTCAAAAAATGGCGGACAGTAAAAGAAAACAGTAACAGAGAGCAGTGATTTATAAGCGTTACAGCAGTCATGGAAGGACGTACCATTTAGATTGATTTTGAATTTATTGGCAAACAGCTGCCAGCTAGAGATATAGGGTGCTTTCATCTAAGACGCAAGATTTATCTTGCATCCACTGGAACGGAATAGAACGTATAACCGATATCTTTTTGTGATGCATTCGAACATGATAAAGTGAGGACGTCTATGGTCACTTTTCGAGACTTATTCTCGAGCATAGACAAAGTAGATCTGGGTTTTTATTACTAAAATAAAGTAGTTTAATAGAGAAAATAAAATTTATATAAAAAGATTGTATATATAATGAACCGATATTTTTTTTGGCAACCGTTAAATTAGAAGACAGAGCTTAGTAGCGAAGTCCGCAATATTTATATTTTCAATGTGAAGAACGATCTTGTTATGTTAATTACTGGAGCACAAAGAAAATAAATGCTAACTTGATAGATTATAATACCTTTCATCAGTTAGGGCTCTGAAAAATAAACTGTATTTTTAAAGCGTAAAGTACGTTTTGGAGAACCAAAGTTAATGATGATCTTTAGACACAGATCAAAACATGGCGCGTTTTATTTTACCAAAGTGAAATTATTTCATTCCAAATTATTTAAATATCAAACTTGAAAACTATTGATCAAATTTATTACCTCGAACTTTTCTCAGACATTTAAATCAAAATAGGTCGCTTCGAAATTCAACTTACCACTCTCAAGGCGCTCAGAATTTAATATCCAGTTGAAGTAATAACTCTATGTCAAGTATACGTACCTGTAACAAACCAAAGAACAACAATGGTTAAAAAGAAGCTTTTAAACATTTGAAAGTAAAAATAAAACAAACGACCAGTACCTACCCACGCATATTCGTTAGCAGTTGCTTTTCAAAATAAAATCACCTAAATACCGACTAAGGATATAATGACAGCTTAATAATATATTTACAATATATTAAACACTAGCTGATCCACGCAACCTCGTTTGCGTCTTATATAGCCCGTGGCATGAAAATTTTCGCAAAATAAGTAACTTTTTCTGGTTGATTTTTACACCTTTTGTCCGAAAAACCCAAATATCTTACGGAACCCTATTTTTTTCAAAATAAAATATAGCCTATGTTACTCGTGGATAATGTAGCTTTCGAATGGTGAAAGAATTTTTTAAATCAGTCCAGTAGTTTTCGTGCCTATTCATTACAAACAAACAAACATACAAACAAAGTTTTCCTCTTTATAATATTAGTATAGATGGACGTTTAGTCAGCCCGTTGCATTTTACTGCAGAATATAGACCTATTCTAAGATACACCACAGAGCCTGGTCTACTGCTTTATGCATCCAGCCGCCACCAGTCCTTTAATGCAGGTCGTCTCGCCATCTCGTCATAGGTTGCCCTACACTTGGTTTGCCAGAACATTGTCTCCACTCCAGAGCACAGTTACTTCAGCTGTTATTGGTTCTGCGACATATACAACCAGCCCGTTGCCACTTTAACCTACCAACTTTCAGAGATATATCGGTTACCTTTTTTGAGTGATGGATCACTTCATTCCTAATTTTGTCCTCCTGAGAGACTCCAAGATAGCTCTTAACTCATTAAGTGACTTTAAGGTGCTCTTTAACAAATCAATTAATTTTACTATAATTTAATTTAATATTGTAATTGAGATACCTACGTAACCACATATATTTCACAAAAATAAATATATTGAATTGAAAATACGTACCGCAGAAAATGTAAAATACTTTTAGAAAGTTTAAGTGCATAAATTCGAGGAATTAATATCGGTTTCAAAATTATTCAGTGATGAGGATCTTGGCTGTAGCCAAGCTTGGTCAGGTATGTAATAAATCAGTAGTTCGCGTGTCTGTATCCTATCCCTTAGACCCAATAAACCAAAGTGCTAGGTTATTTAATCTAGGGAGGAAAAATAAATCACTCCGATTACCAAACTAAATGCTTTAGTTGTATGTTTTAGTGTGCGATCTATGTTTTCTTAACGTAAATTCAGGCAATTTTTACACCATGATAGATTTTTGTAATTAAACAGCCAAAAAGAAGATTGTCAGTGTTTTTAGGGTTCCGTACCTCAAAAGAAAAAAACGGAATCCAGACAGATAGACGGACAAAAAATGATCTTATAGGATCTGTCTGTCTGTCAAGACCCTTTCTCTCATAAACGCATGGAGGTATCAAGCTGAAATTCATATCAAATATCAGGTCTCCTGTCCCTTAGAGCTGTGAAAAAAACAAACTTCTAAGCCAACGCAATCAAATGACACAGCCGTCTTTGATGCAAATTTTTGACACTCCCGTGAACTCAGAATCTTGAAATTTGGTACGAAGCAACATCTTAAAGCACAGATACGGGCAAAATTGCGAAGAACATAATTTTTTGGATATATCATATCATATACCTACAGGTTTGCACGGAACCCTCGGTGCGACAGTCCGACTCGTACTTAGTTTTTTTTATCTCTAGAAAATCTAAATCTAGAAAAGATTTATCGTTTTGGGTGTTTTACGTTGTTGTTTAATTACAACTTGTCGTGGTGTAGTTGATAATTTCTTTAGTTCACTAAGTGCAACTAAAGGGATTTTATTTCAATATATGTCAGACATACAGAGATGAGTGATAATCAGAGAGCACGTTATCTGTCTCCATACATCTATTAACTTTGTAGAGCTTTGTGAGAAGTAATTAAGCTGATAAGACCCTAAAATAAATACTCATAATCATCTCCTATCTTTACTGTTATCTTGTGAGCCTGTATGTAAATATTTAGTACCTCACCTCCAAAATACTAAACACCGTAATTATAAGGCTCAGTCAAGTCTCGTACGACTCTCACATTCAGTATAATTGTGGCAACCGAAGACTCAAATACAGGTTATAATTAAGGAGGGATATTTAACTAAACTGAGGATAACAAAATTGTTTGAACACATAGTGCTTTGTAACCGGAGCATAATACAAGTATACACCAGAATTCCAAGTAGACATAAAGCAAGCTAAGGAACACTTAATCGTACAAACGCGACTTGCTATCAACTGACAGTTTCAAAGACGCTAGAAGTACTACAAACCGCACCCGCATAGCAGCTGTAGAGTAACCACGAGAACGACAGATAAATGGACAGTCTCGCTTAATGAGAAATTAGGAATCTTGATTATGGAAATTGTTTTGGTTGGCTTCGTGTAAGACTGGGCTAGCTGGATGTAAATTTACTTTATTTGCTTTTAATTTAAGAAGGGCACATCATCGATGAGATTAAAAAAAATATACTAACGTTATAATATTGATTAATATAACAAAATGGAATTATCGCATTTTCTGCAGCAATGATTAAACATAAGAATTTTTAAATGTTTCTTTAAGTATCTAAATCTACTTTTAATTTTAATCAGCCATTTGTTACAGATACCTAAGAAACTTTTGATATGTATTAGTACTTTACACGAAAAGATAAAATTATTATTTTGGATAATATTACTTTTTTATTACAAGAATTACTATATACTATATGATACTGAATAACTATATGTAAATATATATTTTTTGATTAATCTTTTTTTATTAAACCTTACTGCCTTTATTGTAACTACAGTCTATTTTTCATAAAACATTAGAGAATATAAGAATAATTAAATTAATAAAATAGTTTTTTTAAGACTTGTATATATGAATTTTTAGCCCGCTTATATAATATCGCTCTTTACTATCGCCTGGAAACATGTTGAAATTAAAACAACTATTATTTTCTTCTTCCTAGCCTTTATTATTCCCAATATTATTTGGTGTCGGCTTCCAGTTCAACCGATTTTACCTGAATATCAGTTTTTACACAGAGCGAAAAATTATTAATTAAATTAAATTATTAATTATAATTAAAACAACTATTATATTTTAAAAAAATATCCCGTGTCCGTCTACATTAAGGTTACCCTGGTAAGAACCCCACGACGCCTGTCTCAGTCAATCAAAAGGGAAATTCTAATGCATTATGTTTTAAATTTACGTTCAAAGCGCATGATGAAAAGCCCTTAAAGATGACGGATATTGTAGAGACGCTACCCGTAGGCCTTGTGTCTGTAATTTCCAGTTGACACGAAAAAGGTAGAGTGTATGAATAAAGGGCTGTAAGTGTTGTGTCAATTGATACATAAAGTACAGGAGAGGTCGAAGTCGAGGGTGTCGGCGCGAGTTCACGAAATCGGCGAGTGTCGATTTTCATACCTATACGAGAATCTTAATAAGGAACTGGACATGAGAAGCCGAGGATCGAAGCAAGTGGTGTACAATTGAAGAGGTTTATGTCGAGCAGTGGACATTTGACAGATAAAGATCATTGACGTTTCTATTCTTATTTGAGTCGCATTGTATGCATGCATTTAGTAGACTTGTGCCAACGTTGTTCTTCAAAAAGCATTCTGGTTCTAATAAAAGAGCCGATGATTTCTGTGTTTTTTACATCTTTTCTTCTCAGAGATAGTCCAGTTAGAGAAGGTCGAACTCATCTTTCCAAACCAATTGCAGAATAAATTATTTAATTTTAATACTTTGTACTTAAATTACATCAACAGCCTATAACAGTCCACCACTGGACATATTCCTCTCTTTAGTAAGGAGGTCCTGGCCAACTCAAAGTTGGTTCTATTTTAATTTGTAAACAATAGCCCTCCTCTAAGGGTGAATAATTAAGGGATGACGAACAATTTACCTTGTTTGTGCTCATTGAACTTAATGTATTTTAAGTTACACAACAATATTCTTTGTTTTAGATTTGTGCTTTCCTATATTGAAGAAAGTTTTGAATTTTTAAAATTCAATTCATATACATAGAGAAAATCTTCACAAATACATATGTACATATGTAATAATCGCATATTAACACTTTCACTGTCCTAAGACAATTATCAATACAATCATTGCACGTCCAATAGTGCGTTATACTCGTATACAATACACGGACGTATGAACTTCAACCGCCGACCAATAGTGTTGTCCAAGTACGTCGAAACACGATCGATGTATATGTAACTAACATGGTCAAATCGTTGATCTCGTGTATTCCTCTACGAGGAAAACGAAAGAGATAATTATGTACCACAATAGATAAGTAAAAAAAAATTGTAAAATACATTTGTTGCCATTGACGATTTAGGTGACATAGTGCCACGATACAAAGTTAATTGTGTGGCACTTAATGCAATATATTGGATCGACTGTGCAGGTTTAAGACCTATATTAGCGTAGACCGCCCAAAGAAATAAAAAAAAAAGTTTTATTTAAGTTCAATTTTAGTAAAAGAAACCATTTTTATTTTTGTTTGATTAAAATATAATATGCTAAGTTTTACTTTTATTTTTCTTACATATTAGATAGTGCAACCTAGGGAGCCAGATTACGTACTTGGCAGGTTGAAAGAATTATCTGTTTTTTTTTTGAATTGATTATTCAAGTTTCTCGTGAACAACACTATTCTTGGTGGTTTAAGTGTATTGTATGTCATGCACGGACCTACGGAACTAACTCATCAGTGCATTACATGTAATGCATGGAAAGTGAAAGTGTTAAAACAATTTTCTGGTATTACGAACTCACATGTAACAACAAAAATAAAACATTAATTACGTACCATAACTACATTTTGAGTCAAAACGTGTAGGCCCATTTGGGCCTATCCTTTTGCAGAAGGAACACCTACATATGGCTTCTTCCTACCGTGTTGGTCTATGTATATCAACGACAAATATAACAATAAGTAGAATTCTTTATCGTAAATATCAAGAGAGGCTTCGAGGTACGATATAGTAATGTACGTACATATTTATATAAATAAATAAATAAATATTTTCGGACATTTAACACACAACACCATCTAGTCCCAAACTAAGCAGAGCTTGTTCTATGGGTACTAGACAGCTGATATTAATACATATATACTTTTGTTTTGTAAATACATACATAGAAAACACCCAAACTCCGAAACAAATATTTGCAGATCATACAAACATTTGGTCTGACCTCAAGCACAGCAGTCGCGTACACTACCACTGCGCCAACGAGGCAGTCAAAATAGAATGAATGGTATTATATGTATAGAATACATGTTGTTATAAACTCACAACATAATAATTTCCAAATATCTTTCGCATATAGGTACGTATATAAGAAAGAAGCCAAACTTCAATACATTTGATTTTCTATCTCACTGACTTTGTTCGTGTAGGAAAATTTGAAAATGTTACGAAATAGGATTGTTCTACAGCTAGACACAAAAGGTATTATTTCTCATTCGACATGAGCCAAGTTAACTCAAGTAATGTTTTCTCGCGGCATACTGGTTTTATTGCTACGTGTATGAGATACGTGTAATTTAAGTATAAAGTTATTGTTTGTTGTTGAAGGTAATTATTCAAAGATTGTCGTATACTAATCAGACTGTTTCTAGAAAAAGGTGATTTAATAATTCTCTAGCTGTAAAATAAAACTTATATAGAGATGGAAGCTAATCAGTATAACTATTGTTAAGAACTATTTTATATTGTTTAAATAAGTAACCTGTGTTCATAAATTATGTTTGTCGAATAGATTTATCTAACGTAATTATCTTTTGTCCTCGCGACTCAAGAATTAAATAATAAAAGGGAAACTGCAACAAAACAATGATGGTCATAATTATGTACCTGCTATTTTGTAAGAGAAGCAAATTGCTTGTTAAGAATTTGGATGAGCTCCAAGAAGTCTGCGAATGGTTGTAGTACCTCTGTTGTTAATTGATTTGATTGTAAGCTCAGAGTGGTTAGCTACATCAATGATTGTAGAAAAATATCTACAATGTCATCAATCATTATTTTCTGCCTTCAGCCATAGGCCTCTTCGAATAAATACCACTTTGTTCAATATTCTACTGATGATGGTGATGATTACAATAATCACGCCTGGAGGGTTTTTATTTAACTGGCTTTGGCTTTTGATATGAAGAGGAGAAATGAAGAGATAGGTTACCTGATACTCAGCAGCTACCATCGCCTATGGACATTTACTGCTAAAAAACCAGAAGAACGTCATCGCTCTTTAAGGCCAGAAAGAAATGTATTAGAGGTTTTGACCACAGGCAACTTTATTTACTCAGTAAAAAATACGAATACTCACTTGACACAGATTTTTTGTGGGGCCACAATCTTAAAGCAGGTGATTCTTAAAATTCGATCTAAGTAGATGTAATATACTGACAATCGGCCCAGTGCGCATTTGGACTGGCGCAGAAAAGGTTTCGTACCATTATCTATGCATTTCAAGCGTCTATCTGTTGCCGTTATCAATATCGCAATATCGAGCAAAACAACAAACACTAAAAAACGAAAAAATCCTGATTGTTGTACGGGAGTCACGTTAATATTTATTTTTTTCTGTTTTCGAGTATTTATTGTTATAGCAGCAACAGAAATACATCATCTCTGATAATCTTAAACTGTCACGGTTCATGAAATACAGCCTGGTGACAGACGGCCAGTGAAATCTTAGTAATGTTAGCGGTAATCCTGATTATAAAATACAGTTGTGATTGTGTAATTAACTTTCGGAATATCTGTCAATTGAATATTAGGTGCGAGTAACAGAGAACAGTGAGTAAAAAAAATGATCTCCGTACTCCATAGGCGCTAGCCGGGGGTGACAGATGAGGCCATCCGTCACCCCGGCAGAAGCAGGCTCTGGTGGAGGCGCGGACGCTGTGGAGTGTGCACGCCCCGGTGATAATAATGGGAACATCAGGGTTCCCACATAGTAGGGGGCCATCTACAAAGCGTAGGTGGCCCGACGTATGTCGGGGTTCCAGGGTTTTCCTTTCTAGGATGCACCTGGTTCCCCGGTATCTAGTACCCAAGACGGCGTGCGGTTTTAGTCGGTTCGAGTCCGACATGCCACCAGAAGGTGGTATCCGAGCGGATTTCCGCACGAGGAAAAAAAAAATGGTGCGAGTAACAGACCTGTAATAATTGTGCAGATAATTCCGAAAGTCAAAGATATAATTAATTAAATTATTAAAACATATTAAATATCATAATTAATAAATATGAAATGTAAAAGACTGACTTGATGTCGGGCTAACATTATGGAGGGGATACATTCAACTCATAATGGCTGCCAGAAAATCAAGCAGTCTTGGTCGAGGAGTGAATCAGTAAATAAGTTTTCCATATCAAGAATATGAATTGTTTCATTGTACTAAATCCCCAGAAGCTTTTAGTAATGGGGTCCCGTTTTACACTTGGGTACGGAGCACTAAAAACTAAAAAAAGTCTATAAATATTTACGGTCCATGCAAGACACAATTTTAAAGAAATAGGCAACTGTGTCAGTGAAAACTGTTCACACATAGAACACAAGCATTAAGTTGACGCTCGCGTTCTCTATTTTTCCCAGTCAGCCGGGATAAACTATATTACGCTAGAGTGGGATTATATTCAGTATATTTTGTTTTGTTTGGAATAAAAGAGGTTTATAGTAATAAATATTGAAGTTTAAAATTGAAGATACTTCATATTTATTTCCAACATACGATTTATAGTTATATAAATGTGATTGTAGCCTATGTGGCTAGTGTGATATAAACCTACAAAAAATGATAAAATTGCGTTAATTGACGATAATCCACAGTTATTAACGTGACACTTCTATTTTTACTAAAAATGTTCAAATAGCAATTTAATTCCCTAACATAACGAATAACATCAAACAAAACACAGGTATCAAAATTATTTCAGTATTCCTAAAAAAGTATTCATTTAATCATCATTTCGATTCATAAATCAGCTTACTGTAAGCTTCTACTGCACTTTGACCTCGCCTTATGTGATTAGCATTCAATCTACGGTTGGCAGATTGTGAAAAGTTGATATCTAAAACCGTCCAGTCAAATACCATCGTCAAGACTGTTCAGAACATATTATACAATACTAGATTTAATATATCATTTTTTAAAGACAACTCCAGCAGTAAGAACATACATCCTGTATCGCAGGGATCTTTACAAGCACATATGAAATAGGCACAAAGTGTTTTCCGTGTAGAATTTGAACACATAACACTTGTCGCCGTAGAAAGTGACATGGCGTCCGCTTAATACGCTAGGTCAACCGTACAGTCATATTTTATTTTAATACTCATTAATTTCATAATACTCGTATGGTTAAGTACAGTAGTTTTAAAAACAGATATAGGTACATATCTACAATTAATTATACTTCGCAGTACACATTACACAATGTTCAGTAAGAATGTTCCCGCTATAATATCCATCCGACCCATTTTATGTCAAACTCTGATCTAAATCCTGCATGACATAAAATTTAACCCTAAAATTATCGCTGTAGTAACTTGATATTATCCGTCTATTACCAGCGATTGCATTATTCGCGTACACCGCGGGTATTAGAGGGGTATTAACAAAGTTTAGTTTAGAGGGCTGATTATATTAGGGATAAATGTCTTTTGGCGTAAAATATAGTATAAAATAAATTTGGATTTTGTGAGAGACGCAAATAATAATATATCGTTTCACTGTACACCAGATTAATTACAACGAAATCTTAAAACTAAGATGGCGGCCTTATTGCGCAAAGGCAATCTCTTACAGGCAACCATGGAATTAACTGGTAATGTCTTAATAGTTAAATATAATATCCATATTAATTTGTTTTTTATTAAATTTTTGACGTCTACAGTGACGTAGTGGTATGTGCATGTGCGACTGCTGTGCTGTCTCAGGTTCGATTCCTGGGTCGGATCAAATGTTTGTATGATTTACAAATATTCATTACAGAGGTAGGATGTTTTCTGTAAGGGTATTGCATAATATGTATGTATTTATAAATCATAGTACAAGCTCTGCTTATATACCAACGTCATCTAGCTTTAAACTAACTTTACTTTAAACTAAAGCTAGATGGCGTTATGTGTCAGATGACCGAAATATTATGTGTTTAAGATATAATTTTATACGTGGAAGTCAGACTTCAAAGGAGTGCTTAAAGGGCTGCAACGCAATTAATTAGCAGGTGATGTAACAATATAGAAAGAAAAATATATAACCCGACTACCAAAACCATAACCCATCCTTTTAACTTTGCCGTAATCGGGTAAAGATGATGTATCATATTTGTATTAACTTCTTAGCAACATGAACTTTTGTGTATACAATGTCAAAAGTACACAAAAGGACACACGACACCCAATATTCAGAAAATAATACTCTTTCGGATTTATTCTTCAATTTGGTGTCAAAATGATAATAAAAGTTGGTGAATTATATGTTTTAGAGTCTATATTCAGACATTTTTCAACTCTCCTTACAACCCTCACCTGATATTCAACATTAGAATACCACAACAGGAACCAAACTTATGGGAGTGTGACGTCATCGCGTATCATTGTGCGATAGAAAAGATAAGCTTGCCTGAATAGCAGCTCCGATCCCGACTTTCCCAATATTATTGTACTCAAACGGAATATAAAATGTTGTAAGAATTTGAGGGTTAAGACTTATGGTGTTTGAATATTTTATGTCGGGTGTGTGTGTTTGTTTAGTGCTTATTTTATTCTCAGTATTTTTTTATGTATTTCTTGCGAAAATGTTTGAAGATGCCTATTTTGTAAAAATACGGGTAATAGTTTTGTTTCAACATAAAAAAAAACAAGTCAACGTCTATTATATTATTCTAAACTAGCTGAACCCCGCGGTGCTACCCGCGGTACGATGATAACTGCGGGCAACGCCGCGAGGCGAAGCTATATCTTTATAAATAGTAGCCTATGTGTTATTCTGATGTATAAGCTATATTGTGGTAAAGTTTCATTCAAATCCATTCAGTAGTTTTTACGTGAAAGAGTAACAAACATCCATACATACATACATCCATACTTACAAACTTTCGCCTTTATAATAGTAGTAGGATCTAGACCATAATATATCACTGTACTGAATTTGGTCAAGCTGTTCTAGCCTGGAAGTGCAACAACTGTCTATCCAATGAACTTCAGTTTTTCCTATATCATAATATAATTGATTTGCAGTCCGCGACGCCGAAATATAGGTGTTATAAGTTTGGCATGTCTGTGAGTCTGTCTGTGGCAGATGGTCAGCTATAATTTGTAAAGGTCAACTAATTTCTTAGTTGATGAAGGATCACATTAACTCAGAGAACTGATTTCAAATGGACGGTGTTCCGACGACCTGGTGAAGGTTGTGGGAAGCCGTTGGATGTGGGCAGCATAGGACCGTTTGTTATAGCGAATCCATCCTGAAATCCTATGTTCAGCAGTGGAAGACGATGGTAATCTTGACGTTATGCTGCAGCTAGACCTGAAGTTGTTATTGGTGTCAACTTCCTTTTAAAATTTTAATTGATGATATCAAAATTTACATAAAACTTGTACCACTAGTAAACAATAAATCATAATGAGCTACCATTTAATTTAATACATGTACTTTTAGAATCCTTACTTCTATATACAATGACGACATTTTATTCTTAAACCCATCAATAACTAAGGATAACAAAAATGTGTCTCATAACTTATCTGGCAGTTCATATCCAAGATCCAGGCGTTAAGTGCGGTCCTAACTCCAGATGGACTACAAAAGACATTTATATCCCATTAAATCATTCATCTGGATCTTTATGATTCTTATGATAGATTGGTTAAGTATTTATAGTATCGTTAATAATATAAGTTTGATTAAAAATATGTATTTTGTTGTAGTACAATGGATTTTAAAAAAATAAATTATGCCAAAAAACAAAACGTAACCATGATTGATGTAATTTTAATTAGACGTCAAATAAAAATAATATTAGTGTTGGAGAAAGTTTTTTTGAATAATGGTACCCATTTCATGCTGGGCTCGGTGAGGGTTAAGGCCACACGTCCCCACGCTGGGCAAGTGCGGGACTGGCAAGACTACGTTGTGGCTACGTAATCTTGGCGTTGGATGTTTTTTTATTTATTTTATCAAGTTTGATAGAGAGATTTCATTTTTATACTTGAATCTAACAATCGATGCAATTAAAGCACAGAATGTCATTTTTAGATTTTAGTCGGTTCAATTCCCGGGTGTGGCAAGCGAATTTTAGGAAATTTTGAATGCAGCTTTCTGTCTTTTTAAAAATAAAAGAATGTTTTTTTCGAGTAAAATTTTCTATCTACAATATCAAGAGTACTTTCCACAAAATTCCACTCTGTATGTCTTTCACTATATAAATCGTAGCACGCTAGGCGGCTTGAGGAGTTTAGTTGGCAACCGATGACTGTAAATTGTCCAAGACCAAGATAGTTGGAGCTCCATGGGGATGTTAATGATCTAGTATATTATAAGGTTATTTTTTACCGAAAACTTTTAACCAACACATATTAAATGAACTCTTTTGCGTACGTTTACGTTTAGTTGTCAGAGGCACAGTATAAGACGTAATGTATATTTAGAAAATTATGTTGTTATGGGGTAAGAAAGTTGAATTTTTAACTAAGACAGTTTTTTTGTGTTTTGCCTATTGGTTGTAATATTTTGTAACTTCGTAGGTTATTATTAACTATTATTTACGTGTGTAATGATTTGGCGAATGTTGGTTAGCCCGTAATAGGTAAGCGTATAAGGCCTTATTACATTTTGTGACATATAGAACTTTTTTTAAATAAATAAGCAAAAGACAAAAGAAATCGACAAACGAAAACAGTCTCACTTCCTATCCTGGATACTCCGCCTTCTTATTACCTCCATAGTTAATAAGTAATATTAAGTTAAAATAGTGTATTAAAATTTTAATGATTTATCTACACGTACGGTGGGGAAACCAAACCAAACGAAAATTTAATGAATAATAATTGCCAGTACAATAACTTTCATGCTCCATAAAATCAATAAATGTACGAATGGTGATTTTATTTAAGTGGCGACCTAGCCAATTAACAATTATGCCGAGAGTTTCGTGTTCCACCCTCACGTAACATAATTGTTTGAGAGCACCGCAAAATATACTCGTATTTTTAACCTGCAACATGAAAAAGAGTAATATAGCAATATTGTGTGCGAATGAATTGATCGGAACAGTTTATTTGTAATGTAAGAAAATGTTCCAGTAGTTTCCAATTATTCGGTTATTTATCATTATTTGTCACCAGCTGAACTGTGGCAAGTTCGATATTGCACATTTTGAGTACAAACACATAAATAAAAACTATTTTGGAAGCTCAATCGATGCAAAATCTTACGGGATAGATTAAAATTTTGATTTTCGTTTTTGTTTTCTCCACTCTCGTAATAGGATAGACTAACAGAGTTAGATAGAGTTTATTCCTTTGCCTTTATTCTCCATTATTGATACTTTTCCCTACCTAATCGTACTAAGAATATAAGGTTCACAAACTGTGTTCTATTAGTTATTTTTTATATTTGTCTGCCGAATTTACTATACTGACTGATGGATACCATGAGCAGAATTCAAAAGTAGGGGTTTAAAGAACCTTGAGTCTTTGGGTTACTTTAGGTCTTTGGGTCACTTTGGGTCTTTAAGTCACTTTGGGTCTTTGGGTCACTTTGGGTCACTACGCTGCAATTTGTATTACAAATTTTGTAATACAAATTGCAACGTAGTGACCCTAATAAGGTAAAAGCCCCTTAAAATAAATAGAGAAAAAAAAAACGTAGTGACCCCCACTATGGTGGCCTATGGAGATGTCAATGCATTATTGAGCCTCATGTGTTATTTTAGAGAATTATCTTAAAAAAATGTGTTTCAATTCTTTTATTTTTCAGTCGATTAAAACAAACCATTTACAATAATAAAACCACGAAATAAAATGATAATTTAATGTTAAAAATACGATGAAATATGAATCGGCTTTCTAATTAAAGAATCAATAAAATACCATTGGATAAAAATAAATTCGTTGATAAACGAACCCGCCGGACTGCTGAGAATAAATTGAGTCATAATTTTCGGTAAAAAATGACCTTTGTTTTAATAAAACTGATGGATTGGAATGGATTTTTACGGGCAGTTTGATAAAATAATGTTATGTTTAATTGTAGACTTTTCACTGTATACATTAAAAGGGCTATATATATTACATAATACAGAATTAATGTATACTAGTGACACACCTGGCTTTTCAGGGTTCAGTAGAGCATATTTTGTCTACATGTAATTCGTAGATGTGAAGTTATTTTACTTTACATGTAATATATAGATTAGTGTCATCGAGATGAGACCAGCATTTGAACAGATGGTTTGATTTTTTGGCATTTTCAACAAATTTTGTAACGTGAAACATAATTTCAACTGATTTACACAAAATCTATAGAATTCTAGTGATTTATTTTCATTTTAATGACAGTCAAATTATTTTGAATTATTATGAACATAATGTTAGACATAAAGACACCAGATGTGTCTTTATGTCTAATGTCTTATGTACTTTGTTTTATTAAACGTAATAATGATCACTGAATACATCACTGCTGTCAATTTGTTTCAAAACTCCATTAACTCGAATAAAAAGCTTTTAAATTTCAACACTCTCAGTGCAACTCTCAAATGCTCCAACTGCGCTGTAAAATTTAAGGCCAATGTAGAAGATAGAAGGACCACAAGAGCTCTCGTAGAGCACCCTTCATATAAAGGGGTTATCTTTAGAAGAGCCTCACAGTGGAGGCTCTCGATTGTCACAGGATATCTATGCGAGGTACATCCGGTGCATTGTACTGGTCTTTTTTTAATATTCTGTCCTGTGTTTTTATATACTGGCGTACGGTACATAAGTGTAAGAATTTACTGTAATAAAAATACAAATATTTTATTGATTTATTATTTTTAATAAATATAAGCATATAGTCCACGGGCCCACGTACAAGGGATTTCAGTGATTAATATAGGGCTGAAAGTTTATACACAGCTTCGATTTGACGAGACACCCAACTTTTATCATTGGACCAAATTCTAATAGTGGCAGGAAAAAGCGCGATAGGGAGCGAAACACGTCGATTTGATGAGTGTCCCAAATTAAATAATAACAGTTTCTAAAAATCAATACTTCGAGAAAATACGATGGAAAACTGAGAAAAACTTGTGGCATACAAAGTGAATGGTACCTTCCGAGTGACCCCCAGTTCTAACATGTCAAAATGGTGACTTGAAAAATTTTATTCATTTTCATTAATAACAAGCTGATTTTTGTTTTGGGGCTTGCAAAATTTATATTTTTCATAAAAAATGCATCGGCATACAAATTTGATGGTTATTTTTTTGAGATCTACACTCGATCTACTATATCATTGCAATGAATTAAGTAAAAATTAGGAATGAGAATCCAAAAATTTCGCATTCCACATAACATTTAGGCATCAAATCCTTTGGTGTTGCGTACTGAATAAAAATTTCAAGCGAGGCACTGGTCTTACGGTAAATCCGGGACACAGCGTAGAGCCTCCTGCTGAAAGTTTTTAGAATAGCAAATGAGTTGGTGAAACGTCTACCGCTACACGACGGAAATCTGTTTCAGGTGAGCCTGTACCGTTGTTTAAGATGATTGTTCTGAATTGTATATTTTGTGGAGCTCCCGCGAGAAAGATTTTAGAGTTGATATAAAGTTGAAAATTTGTTTTATTGCATTATTTACCGTGGGAAACTTGTGGCTATAGTCGTTCCAATAGTTTATTTAACTTTTGACAGCTCTAATACTTAATCAAATAGTGATACCCTGACCCGTTACCTATTCGATTTCTTTCATCGATCGATTTTATGCATTAAGAAGTTTTAATCGATTTAACAAACTCATTATTTTATAGATAATTTCGTACTTCATATTTCTATGTGTTTCAATGTGCGACCTCCTTTGTCAAAATAAAGAAGAAATGGATTAAAAGAATGTTGTTCAAATATGACGGTTCTATGTCATGAAAAAATATATAAAAGGAACTGAATTTTCAAAATGTATTATTGTATTGTGTTGTAATTCAGTGGTTAATATTGTATTTGTTAAACTATTGATGATCTTTATTAAATCTCTCTATGTCTATTTTAAAATAATCTACAGTATTTCAATGAGTAACCTTCAATATAGTTGAGTATTTATATTCCTCCGTATTGATTTATTTGTGAATTCTCACGTTTGGTTGAGTTGAGCGTATCGTTCCTGCCTTCGTTACTGTCAAAATGCCAAAAAAGAAAGTACTCAAAGGACAAACAAGAGAGTTTGTCTTGCGACTTCGTGAATACTTTGAAAAGGAAAGCCGTAATGGTGGGCCTCTTATACCAGTGACTCAAGTTAGAGACCGTGTTGCAGCAGCATTAGGTATTAGTGCTCCAACAGTGGCAAAAATAACAAAAGAAGGCTACGGCAGCAGTGGCATGGAACAGAATAAGCTATCTACACCTAAGAAAAAACGTCCGCCTAGTAAAGTTACAGCCGTTGACAATTTTGACGCTGATGCTATTCGTCGTCATATATACGACTATTACCAAAGAAAAGAGATTCCAACATTAAAAAAACTAACACAATCTCTTCGAAATAGTGGTTTGTTCCGTGGTCAAAAATCTTCTCTGACAAAGGTATTGAAAGACATTGGAATGTTATTCCAAAAATGTGACAAACGAAAAATTTTAATGGAACGCAATGATATTGCTTTGTATAGATGCGATTTTTTTAAGACAAGCAAAAAAATAGAAGATTGGTCGAATGTTGTTTTCACAGATGAAACTTGGCTCAATGCGAATCATACGCTGTCAAAAACTTGGACTGACAACACCGTTGGCTCCACTTCTACAGTACCAATGGGAAAAGGCGAACGACTGATTATTTGTCATGCAGGAACAGTAAAAGGATTTGTGCCAGGCGCTCTATTAGCTTTTAAATCCCAGAAAACAGGAGATTATCATGAGGAGATGAATTCGAACGTGTATGAAAAGTGGTTCAGAGAAATGCTTACATCACTCGAAGAGCCATCAATAATATTTATTGATAATGCACCTTATCACTCTCGTCAAATTAATAAAATACCAACACAGGCCAACAAAAAACATGAAATTATAAACTGGCTCCGTGACAATGGCGAAGAGGTGAATGAGTCCCTACTAAAAGTAGAGTTAGTAAAGATATTAAAAACAAAGAAGCTGCCAAAACGATACGTCATAGATGAAATGGCAGCAGAGCATGGGCATACCGTCCTCAGAATTCCCCCATATCACTGCCAATATAATGCAATTGAAATGATCTGGGCACAAGTTAAAGGATATGCTGCGAGGAACAATACAACTCCTCCTTTCACCGCAAGAAAAATGCTGAATTTACTGAAAAATGCGTGTGAAAAAGTAACTCCAGAAAACTGGGCGAATGTTGTAGAAAAAACAAAGAAGGTGATAATGTCGGATTGGGATCGGGATGTTGCATTCGACAATTTATCTATCCAAGAAATGATAATCAATATTACTGAGAACTCAAGTGATGATGATTCCTGGTCATACGAAGAAGACGATTCTTTATAATTAAAATTAGTATTACAGTACCTCTTTTGGTTGTTTTATTTTTAATCCGTAAATTACTACGAATTTCAACATTTTGTACCTGTTCATTACAAGTAGGTACCGCAGGTAGTTTTTATTTGAACCAACTATAGTAAGTCTAAACAATTATTTTAGATTCATTAATTTGCGGCGAATACATTCGATCCCATTACTAGGTACGAGTACGATGGAACTGTTTTCATTACGCAAATTATTTATGCATTGAAACAGAGACATTTAGGGCATTTTAATGCAAAATAATAAAGCTTTTCACGTGATTTGATATAAAATATAATCACAATAATTTTATTGTATGTTTTATTAATATAATCGACAATCGATTTATTTCAAAACCGTTTTTATAGTCTGTGGTCATTAATTACGAATGACACATCCCTAAGTAGGCGGAGCCCGCCCATAAAGTACAGTATTATCTGTAGTACATTGTATCAAAAATTATTACAAAACTTTATGTGCGTGATCTGTCAAAAGTTAAATAAAGTATTGGAACGACTATAGTCAATTTTACTGTAACATTGAGTGTACATTGTTGGTGTAATTTTTTGGTTGTGGCAATACTAAGTTATAAAAAGTATTATTAGTAATGCCTCAGACATCTGACACACAACGTCATCTAGTCCCAAACTAATTAGAGCTTATACTGAGGGTAATAAACAAATGATTTAAGTACATAGCAAAACCGGAACAACCCGGGAATTGAACCTGAGACCTCCAGTTCAATAGTCGCATAGGTTACGCTTATCACTTTCTTTTTTTTTTATTTAAAAACAACGTTTTGTGTGATCATTTCTTATTCCGTTTTTTTAACTTTAGAAAGCACAACCTTTTATATGCAAGTTCATTCCTTAAAAGCTCCCTTTTTCGAAAATATTTTTTAAGGGTGCAAACATCAACCGCCAAAATTTGAAGTTTCAAATCCAGTAAATCAGGCTCAGATAATCAGAGCCTAGATACTACATACATAAACAAAATAAATAAAAATAAATTTAAAGCAAGAAAATAACAAAAAACATAACACAATAAGGTTGATAATGGCTGATATAGTAAAAAACTGTATTGCAGCCATTAACGCCTACCTTTTTTTTTGCGGAAGTCCCCTCTGGTACCGCCTTCTGGTGGCATGTCGGACTCGAACCGACATAAACCGCATGCCGTCTCGGGTACTAGATGCCAGGGAACCAGGTGCAGCGTAGAAAGGAAAAACCCTGGAACCCCGACGTACCTCGGGCCACCTACGCTTTGTAGACGGCCCTCTCCTGTGTGGGCACCCCAATATTCCCGCTCTTGTCCCCCAGGGCGCGCACGCTCCGCAGCGTCCGCGCCGTCACCCGGGCCTGCTTCTGCTAGGATGACAGATGACCTCATCTGTCACCCTCAAGCTTGCACTTATGGAGGACAAAGATCGTTCGGCGCATTAACGCCCACCTCAGAAAATAAAAACAAGTACTTAGTTCTGTAGTTAGACATTAAGAATTATAATTATGCATGACATGAGGATGTTATTGTGATTAGCTGTAATGATAACTTAATTAAAAATTCTGATTGTATACTTTTTCATGCCCATCAGAACATAATGTTTAATGCTTTACGGATAAATGTAATAAGCATTTGGTCCTATAAACAATAGTATGCTTTAGCTATTTTGTAACACTTTTCATTCAAGATTATGAAGTTTGTGTGCCTTGCAAAACCTTGTTTATTTTCTTCTAAGAACCTGAAAAAATTGACAATTTAAGTTATTTTCGTCGATTGACTGAAATAGAAAATATTGAAAAACTTAATCCGTTTGTATGTAAGTCAAGATTATTAATGTTAGTGAAGCTTATTGTCAACTACAACAAATTAAACAGGTTTACTGCTCCTCTTCTCATCTCTAAGTTTGAGTTACATCTCCACTGAGTGAAAGCAATTCTTAATGAATACTTATAATGTAACTGTATAAAAAAATACTCAATCCAACATAATCATATTTCAGAACAAAGATGAAAGAAATATATTATATAAACGCATACTTTTTATAAATATTTGTGCAAAACAAAACAAACTGAACTCACAAGCCTAACATTCTCAATATATTCCTTGATGGCAACGATGTTGAGGAACACATTTTTTCTCTCGTTCTATGAAATTTTCTTTTTTACTTTATGGCTCATCAAAAATTCCCATCTAATTTTTGGCCAAACAAAAATGTACATTGTCACCAAAAATTTTGATGGAATCTTTCGAAATTCTTATTTTTCTCTTCGTCCAATGTAAACAGAAAAATAAGAGCTCTGGACTTGGTCATACTATTTTCTAATAATCCTTCACAAGGTCCGTTCTTAAAGATTCGTAATAAAAGCGTAAATGGTTTTTCTATAGGCAATGGATGTTTTTGTATAGTAGTTTCACATTTGTACATAACGTATTTGTGTCGTTAATGTTATCAGAAGAATGTAAGTCCGCCTGTAAATTAAGTTTAAAAAGTTATTGCAACATAAAGTAATAGATTAACTCGGTAGAGAGTAGCCATACGCAGGCGTTCCCCTCCGTCAAAGTGGAAGCCCAAATGCACGATTAGCACAGTAATGGGTTCAAATCCCGCATTTGCTACATGTGGGTTTCGTTCAATCCACAAATTATAATTCTAAGTCTAGGTTTTCTTTGTGTCCGTTTCATGTATGTGTGTAAATGCCCCCGCGACTTGAGATTTATTACTTATACTGGAGTTATCTTTAAAAAGGAAGGAAAGGAAAGATCTACTATCACAATGATCATACAACATCATAATATTATTAAACAAAATAACAATATCTCAAGCACATAAGCTCAGACAGAAATATTTTATTTGCCCAAAGTGGAATACTTATATCTTTTTATTTATTCATGTAATCGCTTGCAAGAAAGTCTCTTAGCCCACGTATATTTTGATAAATTTGTTAGGCTTTACTGTCGAGTCGATAAATGCGATATGATACAGATCTCTCTAGGGCATTGTTGGCTCCGTGTAAGAAAAATATTGGCGGGAGAAAGAAGTATCGTTCGTAAGAAATCAGGGGTGTGTTTGGATAAAATTTGGCGTCGGCTATATTTTTCTTACCAAGTAATAGCCTTGGTAGTGAATACAGTGGAACAAGATAGAAACAGAAACTTTATTTTCATTCAACAAAATTATAACGAAAAATCGTTTGAAATGAAACAAAAAGTTTTTTAACAATCGCCGCATCTCTTGTAGGCTGAAGATAGAATAGATTTTTGTTTAGTTTTTCGATTTGACACAATTGACACGACAACACCAAATATTGTTTTCATTTATAGTTGTGTTTTGCTATGGCACAATAAAACGTCACAAAAGAACAGGCAGAGTACAGTTACTATCCAACAATTTTTATTTCGTAATAATGAAAAGAGAATGAGAGGCAACGATCTCTTTCTGATTTTAAATGTTCAAATAACTGGAATTGTTTAGGCATAGTGTATAGGCGTCTTAATCTTAGTAATAAAGTTCAATCATAAGTCACACGACATTAGTTATAATCAAACACCAATCTGATTTGCGTTATCCTGTACACCTCTCAGGTCGTCTCAGCTTACTTGTAAAGTGAGTACTTTCAAAGCGAAACTTGCGACGCAGCCTTATTTAATTTTCCTTGTGGAATGAATTTTAATTTTATTTACAAAGTAGATGCGACTCTATTTGCTTAGTGTTAGCATATAAAGAAGTCTCGAGTTAAGTTTTTCCTCAATTTCGTGTAAATTTAATTTAGTGAAGCTGTTCTCTTGATGGAGTAATCTTTTAAGTTTACATTAGACTTTGTACAAGTCGGTTACCATCCGTTGTTGGGTGGCTTTATTTGCTCATAACTCTACAGATAATCTAGATCGTAGCTGTCATTTTTTTAGACTAGTTAAGTTTCGCATTTTTATTTGCGTCTTAAATATTTTGTTACCCGTTTTTGTTATACTTTTAATTAATGTTTGACTCCTATTGACCTTAGTGTGGTGGTAACCTATAACTTACCTCGATAAATGTCTTATTCAACTTTAAAAAAATATTTCAATTTAAACCACAAATTTCTGAGATTAGCACATTCTAGAAAACATACTTTTCAGCATAACAACTAGGTATTACTATACAATAAGCATGTGACGCCTTTGATAAAGGACCTATGTAACATTTATGTTTTAACTATAAAGAGTCCTAGCATAGTCCTACGTAAAAATTAAATTCTACTTTTATAATGTTCGCTATTCAAGATTTTCAGAAGGGTACGTTCGTACTATGTATAATATGTACAAAAAGAAAGTATAAAAGTATTTATACCAGTTGTCTAGTATCCATAACACAAGCTTTGCTTAGCTCGGGACTAGATGGCGTTGTGTGTTAGATGTCCGAAATATTTATTTATCATTATTATTATTTAATATCGTTTAGAATCAGCCAGTTGAAGTTTTTATTTGTTTTTTAATATTACTTTATGCGTCGAAATACTGCGAGGTTGACAAAAAAATTGTTACAGTTACATCGCAATTAAAATCAAAGTAATCAAATCAACGTAAAATGACAGTGTTCGTGCTGTGTTGTTTCGTTGGTGAGTGCGAGACCGGAGGCCAAATGACGCAGAAATATCTCAATAGGCCACCATAGTGTGGGTCACCATACTCATTGTTGCACTGTCTGCATACACAATGAGTATGGTGATCACCACTCTTAGATTCTGCTGATGCTAGCTATCAGGCACAGTATTTGTATTTTGACAGTGTTATATTTGAGTGTTTCTATGTTTAAATTGTAAGAATTAACAAAAAAAAAGTATTTAGGTATATCAGTTGTCTAGTACCCATGGTACAAGCCCTGCTTATTTTGGAACTAGATGGTATTATGTGGCAGATGTCTGAATGTAGTATTATTTCAGTTGAGTACCAATAGGCTGACCATTGGTACCGAAGCATATTTCTCTCACGGTTATAAAAACATTTACAAAATCTTTTCATGACCTGTTAAAAAATAATTTTAATTACATAATACCTCGTACCTTCTACACATCAAAGGGCGACATAAATTCACTAAGAGATAACACAAAAATAATAATTACGCCAAACATAAAATATTTCTAACAAAAACGTAGCCCTCGGCTCCCTAATTTGAACACTCATCACTTGGACGGAGTACGGAAACAAAGAAAGTTATTAATGTCTGGATCTATTGTCTGCATTTCTGACTACCACCAGCGTAACTAGCGCTGCCGTGTACAACCACATCGTAAGAATACCTTAAAAAGCTACAGCTCCACTTATCTGGTCAGTTTTGTAGGGTAGAATGTAACAGTTTCTTTTGTCTCACGAAGGATTTTTCTTACAGTTTATTTTGCTTGTTTCAATTGCAACTCTTTGTCTTTATAAATTGTGTTGATTGACTGTACAGTAATGAACTTTGATTGATTGACGAGCTATTTCAATTAAGCTGTTATAAGAGCTATACTGGTTACCCGATATCTTCGTCTGTATCTCTTATTGATTATAGTGTTATGTTGTATAGCATGAACAAATAAAAAAAAATGTATATATCGTCACGAACATTTTTTTCAGAATTTCGAAACTTGTGAAACTTTAATCGATCACGCAGCACACAATACAAACTCTAGAATATTTTCTTATATCTTTCATTGATATTCAGTTCCTTTAGATCTTAGCGTGATGATATATATTTCACAGCCATCTTCGTTAATACTGAAAGAACTTTTCAAATCGGATCAGCACTTCTTGAGATTAGCGTGTTCAACAAAACAAACAAACCCTTCAGCTTTATTATATTAAGTATAAATACTCTCCATTTGCTACTAAATAGAGTAGTCCCTTTACTCATTACTTTATATATTTAACTCAGACAGCTAATTATTCCAACTGTTTCCTTAATTAACACTAGGTCTTAATATGCCAGCATACAAGTAGGCAGTATTTAGTGTAATGACCCACGAGTATTAAACCGAATGTGCTATTATGTTGCTAAAGTCGTTACTTCACTCTTCTTGATAGCGACACTAATAAGCTTACATATCTTTGCTGTTTGAAATTACCACACTAAGAACTCGCCTTATGATACATTATTCATATTTTATTTAAAAATAAATAAACAATAAATAAATACTTCGAACATGTGACTCACAAAGCTATCTAGTCCCAAACTAAGCATAGCTTGTGCTGTGATTACTAGACAACTGATATAAACAAATATATACTTTATTTTTATAAATATTAAGAAACACTAGAATTCCGAAACATGTCATATAAACCGGGAATCAAACCCTAGACCTCAAGCACAGCAATCGCAAACACTATCACTTCACCACAGAGGCCGTCAAAAATTGATACAAATTTCCTCAAACATCTCTCAAGCGACCGTCTGACCCCAAACTAGGCAAAACATTCATGATAATAAACATACAAAAAATCCTGGGAAACGAACCCACGACCTCTTAGCAGTCAAGGTTTCTAATCACTAGACCAACAGCTTTTTTACGGCATGGGGGGTAAAAAATACGATGGCTCGCTTAAAGGTAAAAGAATATTACGGCCAACAATCACTTGGAACTCAAAAGTCACAAGTACCGATGGTATTTTGGGCCTCTCCTATTCCTTTCGTAATCAAGAATGGCTCGTATTCCATGAAAATTCACATTTAAATTAAAACATGGCCAGACCATGTTAAAATATAAAAAAAGAATTGTCAAAAAAACACGCATAAACAATGAACCAGAGAAAGAATATTATTACTGTCCAAACCTTTTTTCTGCCCAATCTAAGTGATACTCATACAAATTTTAGTAATATCATAAATAAATTCTTTATTTACCATAACATCTTCACAAGCAGAATTATTTTAATTACTTAACTAGACTCGTTTGCAAAATGAAAGAATCACTACAACATTTTCTCTCAATCGAATATGAAGATATCAAATGACAGACTGATGGAAAAATGAGACCGGCTGAGTCCTATTTTCGTAAGTCCATTAGAAAATAAATTGATTTCGAAGTCCGACTTACTTAAGTTATAACTTTCAAGTATTTATGTTAAAACTCTACTGAATAATTAATTAAGCAGAATACGCTTGACTTTATTATGTTCAATCATAATAAAAATGTTATTGTAGCTAGCAAATTTGTGAATATATATGTATTATTTCGTTTATGATGCACAGTTAGACTGTAGCATAGTCTGGAAGGAGAAATGATTTCATTTAAAGATAAGATAATGAAAAGGCCTTTCATGATAGCTTGATTCAGAGATAAATTATTCAAAAACACATCGATTTTAGAATTTGATACAAAAAAAAATCGACTGCGTAAAAATGTTTTTACTTAAACTTTATAACCCTAAGATTTTAATCTGAATGACTAGATAAAAAGCAGATGGATCAAGTGTCGGTAAATGACTAGAATGGATCACTCATCAACGGATGCGTGGAGCCTGGTTCGGGACATTTTACTCCCTGTCAGCGGTATCCGTATCGCTGTCTCTGAACAGAGATAGATACTGAAGTATCGTTGGCTATCTTTTGTTTGCGAGGGGGATCGTGGCTTTCTCCACGCCGCCGTGATGGTTAGTCCAAGTCAGATGAGACCCCGAGGTACAGTTCTGAGCAACAAGGTGTCTGTCGCACTTGTGACTCTAAGCCACTGCGTCTAAGCCACCACGGCTTAGACGCAGTGGCTTAGAGTCACAAGTGCGTAGCCATCTTTTAATACAACGCAAAATCATGAGACGTTACGCTATGACTCACAGAGCAGCGAAATAATTTCTAAATAATTTTCGGCCAAAAATTACATGTAATACGCGTTTATATACTCTTTAAGATGTGTGGATACGTATATATTTTACTATAACATATAAATAACCAACACAAACATAATACGTATCTCCAAAATGACACACTACAGCATATCCCCATTAATGTCACGATCATAAAGGATAGCAGTCTGTTAACGAGCACAACTGCCCTGCAAAGTGCCGGCACTAACCATTTATAGGGTTTCAAAGGATAAGCAATTTATTTAAACCTCAGCTCGTATTTTATACTATCTCGTGTGAAACAATCATAATGCAGTTGAATAAGAAAATTGCGTATACATCTACTGTGACGAATTATTCTGATATGTTCCCAGTAGTTACATGAAGCCTTCTTATTCTTAGTTATTACAAGACCAACCTGTCTATACGTTTGTCCTAAGAATTTATTTTTTGTTTATGAAGAATCAGTACGTTGCAGTGGAATTGGACGTGTTTGTCTCCAGGCGAATCCATGGTCGCTGGAGCCGAAATGTGGCAGAGTAGAGACCACGATTAAGCAAACGTAGTGCAGGGCGCCCTGCGGTACGATGGATCGACGATTTGTATGTGTGTGTGTGTTTGCAACGATTAGATATGGCCTTGGAATAGGATGATATAACATTTGACAATAGCTCACATGGTCGCGTGTTGATTAATGATTTGTATCCCTGAGAAATACCAGCAACTCAAAAAAACCCAGTGCGATCCCAACCTTTAAGTACCTTTACATTATTTAGGTAAAAAAACCGTTTTAATCGTGTTGTGTTTTAAAATAAACTATTGATGATCTCCAACTATTCCGAAAATAATAATTGAAATTGTAATTGAAGTTTGCTGTTTATAAATACGTGACAGAGCTACTGTTGCATTACTGTTACACAAAAACACCAAAAGAATTACTTGCCTGGTTTTCTACGAGTCCATTTTATCGGGCTTGGCCATGCAGGTTGCAACTTAGCATACAAAGTTTCACTATGCAGACTGGTTACCACAATACCTTTAAAGTTGAATTTGCAATCCCTTGAGAGGCGACAAGTTAATAATAATAATAATAATAATAATTTCTTTATTGTTTCAAAGCATACGGGTACATGGTTTGATCCCTAGATCCCACACTAGGATTCCCTGTGTCGTGGGATCCAGTCTCTTTCCGTCCGGTTGCCATCCGATACATCATTACATTAAATTAAACAAACGAAAAAGAAAAGCAAATAGTTATTAGTCAATGTTCATATATGAAATATACTACTTTTCATAAGTATTGAAGCTTACTTAAATACATGTCAGGTAAATTATGTAGGTATAATTATTACCAACAATAGAGGAATTAGTCTGCATTCATAGACGGACTAAAACAGCTTACAATGACGACAGCATTTTGAGCTGTACATTGGTACTACATACTCAATAGAGTTTAATATTTTCACGATTCAAAACATTTCTATTCAACAAATTAATGTCTTGTAATAATGACGTATTTAATTCAATTCTGTTCTTTATCAAACCCAAGATATACCACGCATAACAAAACAAAGGACAATTTAAACCATTGTGAAGCGACCATTAAGTAAGGGACTGTTATGGCAACTTCGGGTGACATAGTATTGACGGAGGTACCTTCTAAATGTGTTAAGCTTACCCTGTAATGCGGACACAAGTTTCAGTGGTTAGAAAATGTGACGCATTTTTATTAGGACTCCTTTGTGTTTAATAGAATTGTTTGTTTAAATTAATTGTTTTGTTTTTATCGAGCTATTCTCGAAGGAACATAATGTTTTCAGAGAGCATTTGTATTTATCGTATATAAATAAAAAAAGGTTTGTTTAGTCTAAAAGGCTTGATAGATTTTGAATTAAGAGGTATTACATCTTAAAACTTCAATAGATGTTTTGGATTGAATTGGCCCTGTATTTCAGATATCGCGATAAAAAGAAGCCTAAGTCCTTCCTCAAGAATTAAAATGTATCTATTCCACACTTTATTATTACCAGTGCAGTGGTTTTGGTGGTATAGCATGAAAGCATAACAGACAATTTTTTTATATTTTTTTTTTACTATTTAGAGGACAAACGAGCAGACCTATCGCCTGATGGTAAGCGATTACCGCCGCCCATGGACACCCGCAACACCAGAGGCGTTACAAGTGCGGTGCCGGTCTTTTAGGAAGGAGTACGCTCTTTTCTTGAAGGTGTGAAGGTCGTATTGGTCCGGGAACACCGCAGGCGACAGCTCATTCCACAGTGTTGCTGTGCGCGGAAGAAAGTTTCGGGAAAATCGCATAGTTGTGGACTGCCAACCGTCTAGATGATGGGGATGAAATTTCTGTCGCGTAGGACGATGGCGGAAAGATTGTTATTTACAACATTATTATTAAATACCTTTAGTCTGGTTTAGTTATTAATATATAATTCTTCTGGTTGAATGGTTCTTGTTCGAAATTAAACCCATTGTTAAACTACGCCTTCTAAAATATGTTCTCCAAGCAACCCTATACATTATGTCAAGTTATACACGAAGCCAAGTATTTCAATATTAATTCCTACTATATTTAGAAATATACTCACAATATAATCTCACAGTTTCTTAATCAATAGGCATCCCGTTACAAACATCAATAAATGTAACTCAAAATTTCCTTTCATATTTATTCCCTCTTTGTCAACAATTTATCTTGACGCTCTTTATACATAACATTATCAAAACAAAAGCATGTTTTATAAATGTAAATATGATATTCGTTAAAATCCGTATTCTTGTCAAAGCTGAGTGACGACATTAATAATTATGTACCTGACAAAATGCGATCAAAGAGAAAATATTACCGACAGTGTTTCGCTTTTACCATCAATCGTTTGGTGTGTGCTGTTAATTTTTTTTTTTTGAAACCATTCTTGAAAAAGAATATTAGAAGAAAGGGTTCCGGGACCGCATTTATGAAATAGTGGTTTGAACAGTCACCTAGCTCTTACTCAGTGTAATGGGTTCGCAAATTTTTATTCTGTGGCTGGTTGCTGTTAGTGACCGTTTAATAAATGTGCGTTTTGTCTCTCCTATAATCAACTTTCGACCACTTATTATAATTATTCTGCGATCAATGCTTGTCTTAGCATATAAATGATGCACCCATAGACAGATTTTATAAATAAAAAGAAACAAAACAAAGATATACCTACTTATCTAGCACCATAAAATCAAGAACCTAAAAAATAATGAAACATCACTAACTGTAATATAAGTTGGGTTTTGTAAGAGCGTCTATCTTTATGGTCACTTCTATACCAACGGCTCTGCTTATGACCAGTCCACATCGAAATGGCTGTCGTAAAGTTATTTTATGATGCCTTTAGGATCGAGATGATTTTTCTGCTTAATTAAAAACACCTTTTCAATGGAGTGCTTAGGTGCGGTATTTTGAACGTAAGTCTTACGCCGATATTGACATATGTTGCAATTAAATCTTATTGAGGATATTGTAAGAGAAAACGTGACCTAATTCGTAATTATTTAAGAATTAATTTTTTTTTTTTTGGTTTATGAACATCACTGAATTGACAAAGTAATGAAAAAATAAATATCACTTATTGATATTGTGTTAATTAAATTTTTCTGGTCTGGTCTAATTAGTTGAACTAATTTTGCCACTCTCGGCAGTTTTAAAAACGACAAAATCACACAGACAGGCAAAAGATGTCGGTTAAACAATCATATAAAAAAAAATACTTTTTTTCTTATCAAAATCAACCAATAAATTCACATCATCCAAAATACGATCTAGTCATGGTTTGAACTGTCATAATTAGAAACAACAGACACCCAATAATATCTAAGCAATATCAAACTTTAAATACTCCACTGCATACTGCCGTTAGAAGCAACAAATTTAATAGTATTATCAAATCAAATCATGACCCACGATCACTATCAAACAGATTCATTAGAAAACATTCAAACTATCTACGTTAAAGACCCTGCAGTGTTCATAAGTTACTTATCTATGCACGTGTTAATTTGCACAATACGTCAAATTCTAAGCCTGAATATATCTACTTGTTCATCTATACTTAGTTATCACAAACGTCTGTCTATCTCGCTGTTATCAATTCCGCAGTTAACGTTGCGGACAGGTTTGATCACAATCTGACCTCCATCTGATCTGTTCAAGTTGAACCTCCACAGCTTTGTGATCTATGTAGGGTAATTGTATATCTTAGGGTAGCGTTTACAAATCAAGAACAGAGTTCCAGACAACGATTGGAATGGAAAAGAGACAGAGTAAAGATTTAAGACAACTTAATATTCTAAAGAAATACTTTGTTTACTCAAAAGCTTCTTTATTTTATAGAATTTTTCCTTTTTCGGATCGTGAAACTGTCAAAAGATTTATTCTCATAAATTTTATACTGAATTGGTATTTTAAAGATGGCCTTCCAAATTAGATTTAGAGAGATTACAAGGAAAATATCAATTAAATTTTAATTTGTAAACTACTCAAGCCAGATTGTATTTTATCACATAAATCTGAAGATATAAATTTTAATAGCAATTATGAAACATTTCTAATTAATTAAACATTATTGAAATGTTCTCACAAAAGCGTCTGTTGAGAGTGTAGGAGATATTTTTTAAGTGACACCGTATCATTTTAGGGGGTTGAATAGGGGGAGAATAAAATTGGGTTGTCAAAGTGAATTATTAATTATGACTTTGAATAAAGCAAGTTCCATGAATGTTGTCACTGTTGTTCTGTGACAAAAACAGTTGCTGACAAGGACAATTTTCAACTACAGCAAATATGAAAGAGAGAAAATAAAAGTATATAGAGAAAATTTGAAAGTAATTGAACGGTCTGCAATTTGTAAATTACACTTGTACGTTTTATTACTTTATAACGTTTGCAAAACCTTGGTCTACAAAAAATTTAGTTTTCTATCTGTCAGTACCAGTTTATTCCTCGACGAGTACGATACCTTACATTTGAAATATAAAATCAAAGTATTAGTATATATTTCTGTAATAGGACACGAAACATGAAAACAGATTTTAAAAGGATGTTTACACAGAGGTAATGCATATCCTAGAAGCGGTTTCATGACATTCTTGCACTGGATGCGATTCAAAACCACAATATATTCTTCAAAAGAACGTTATGGTCAGTTCGCCGCTAACACGATGGTCATAGGTATCTTACCACACCCAAAGAACCCGCAAAACACAATTAATCACCTCCTATCTAATTATTATTATATTTCCCAAAGCACTACCCTCATATATTCAACCAAACGAGTATCCTCATGAAGGAATGCTTTATCATTCCGAGAGAGAAAAAGGGATGGAGAATAATCTGCTCACACAATTAACCCCCCATAATGCAGTTCTGCTCACCTACTTAACTCACCGGTAATAATTACGCTGGTATGGGTGATAGGGTGGTGCTCAGATCTGGCCGCTTTATGATTAGAATTGATAGGGTTGTACCGATTAAAAAAAAATGATTTTGAAGTGTTTGAAGCAAAAGATCTATAAAGACTGGATGTAAAGAACGTTAGAATTTGAAAATAGACAAAATTCTACGTAAGTTTTAACACAGTCATGAAATGAAACTAGAAAATTTTCTCGTATCGGAACCAAAAATAGTGTTTCCCGAACTTTACGAGTGATTAAAACTGTAGATAAATATGAATATTACGTTCAAAAGTCATGATTCTGAATTGAATTTCTTTATTTAAGCTAAATTTTGGGTAGAACAGATTCATTTTCCAAAGTAACTTTATATTTTTGTTAATAAGTAAACCAATCAATAGTCAAATTGAGAAATTTCTGGCGTCAGGTATTAAGCGCAGATTATAACAAAAACAACCTTATTCCAATACCAGTGTTAATTTTGAAATGTTACATTGTAGATCTAAGAAAATCAATCTCAGAACACCAAGTAACCGCACAGCAGTATTGTCAGTCAAGCCTCAACAGAAATGCCAAGCATAAAATTAGTTTTCCGTCAAAGTAAAATGTTCTTGGACCGGATATTAGATGTTCCGGTGACAATTTAGCTTTCAGGAAAACGATCAAATAACTACTAACACAAAATTATTTATCTTGACGTCTTAAGAATATACGAAGGTAAATTCCTTTTGGCAAGTCACTTGACAATGATATTGAATATTTGAACATTCGAGAAAATTTTGTCTGTCTTGATAACATGTCATATAAAGATGATTTGTCTCCTAATAATTTCAAAGATATTATTTTTCGAAAGACATCTTACATACATTACATAAATTATATGCTGCATGCATGTATTTTATGATATGTCATAAAATTTTGTAGGAATAATTTTTCACTCTTAAATTTGAACATAAAATGTCATATATAAGTATTTATTTTTAATTTAAAGTTGTTCAAAAATGACTTCATATAATGTAATTTCAGTATCCAACAAGGAACTAGTAACTGCATGCTAATTATGTTTCTTTCAACCCTATTTTACAATTATAATATATTTGACAAGCCTTAACTAAACAAGTCTTAACTAAAGTTTTTAAGTTTGACCCACTTGTAACTTATTTATGAAACACTTATAAAAATGAATAATGTAGCCCAAAAATTTTGGATTTTTTTCTTTTTTTTCACACAACGCCGTCTAGCCCCAAGCTAAGCAGAGCTCGTGTTATGACAACTGATATAAATACATACATACTTTTTTTGTAAATACATACATATTATACTTAGAAAACACCCAAACTCCGAAACAAACATTTGTAGATCATATAAACATTTGTTCCGACCCGGGAATCAAACCGGATATCTCAAGAACAGCATTCGCATACACTACCACTGCGCCACAGAGGCAGTCAAAGTCTCTTCCTTATTTAATTCAATTGCATGATATGAAGTAAAAACTCCGTCCGGGGTCGACCATAATAATAAGGTAAATGAGACTTTTTGAAGTTATTAAAAGTGTGGGAGTGTAGCAGCCCTATCGTTAGAAGCTCTTGTAGGCATTTTAATGAGACGTCGCTTAGATAACGTAATTACATATTATTTTGTGCCTATCTTCACATTAGTACAGGAGTTTTTGGTTGAATTATGTTAAAGCTGGCGTGGAATGGTAATTAGGACGTCAACAAGACTGAGGTAGACAACAATTTGTGATGCTTTTAGCGATACATGGAATGAGGAAAGAGTACTGAAAGTCGTTTTAAATGTTTAAGAAAGAAACTGTGCTTAAAAAACTGTAGTCTGAAGGTTGTACAATAAACAGTTCTTCAAGTAACTTGGTGAGTTATGATCAAAATTAGGTTTCTTTTGTGACCTGATAAGACTTAGCTAACGTGAAGTACATAATCTTGCCTAACTCAAGTTTCCAAACAAACACCTTAAAACTATATGTATTCGGTTTTTATATTGTCACTGGCAGTAATCACTGTATTCCAAGTGACACTATGCATAGTTCTATTCTGTGGTATCATAGTTATCATCCTCTTCACCTATTCCCATGATACATATAAAATGTAACAAAAAAAACCTAAAATTCAGAAGTATTTATTACTCGACTGTTGTGCTTGAGGTCTCGAGTTCGATTCCCGGATCGGACCAAATGTTTGTATGATCTGCAAATATTTGTTTCGGAGTTTGGGTGTTTTCTATGTACGAGTATAATATGTAAGTATTTACAAAAAAAATAGATATATATGTATTAATATCAGTTGTCTAGTACCCATAGTATGAGCTCTGCTTAGTTTGGGACTAGATGGCGTTGTGTGTAATATTTTAGTCAAGACACTACAAATTGAGCGGGGATTTAAATAAATAAATGATAATAAAAAGTTTAATATAAATTTTTCCACAACAAACAACGAATGTTATTCACAAAAAGAGAGCTACATAACGAAGAAAATACCATCAAAAAATACTTCAAGGACCGCAACTAAACTTTACTCGACCAAAAGTAAATTCTAGATAACTCAAAAAAAGTTTACACAATACTTCTTCTCTTACATATAATTCCAAAACTCACGCACGAAGCTACTAATATACAATTTTCGAGAACTCCTTTTATTTGGTCCTTATAATAATAAATGAGAATCGAATTCAATATCATTACTTATGTTAAAACTTTCATAAATGTATGGGTACGTAGGTGCACCTGGCAGACAATAAGGTAATGGACCGAGTACATTGCGCGGTACATCCCAACGGTTGATTAATGGATCACAGTGGGGCCGCCAGTCGATACGATAATTCGAGATTGGCTCCAGCTGAAGCTGATATATGGGACGAACTTGGTGAGTAATTTATATTTTCTTCACCCAGTTTGCTTTCTTGTTATAAGTTTTTATGTGTAATAGTCATAGTTCTAATGAGTTTATGATACCGTTACTTTGTTCTCAGGTACGCAAACCCTGTAGATATAAATCAGATTTGGGCTCGAATTCAAGTTTCGTTTTTATCGATGGGAGATTATACTTGTTTTTTCCTATCTGACTTACGAAAGTCATATAGGAAGAAATAAAAGGCAAATTTTGGAACAAAGTTACTGAGTTTGCATGTTTCAGGTACCGAATACAAATTTTAATCTTTATCCGACAATACATAAAGATATATTTATAGACAAAAGAAATATGATGCAGTGCTACACTCGTCACTGCCGCGTTTTGTTCCGTACTCAGTATAATAGTTTAAAAACAACACATTTTTATATAAACCAAACTAAAAAATTTAATGTAAAAAAGCGTGGGTCGACATTATTGAACTGTATTCAGAAAGTTCCTCACGTTGTTAATTTTTTTTCACTTTATTATGTTGTCATCGGTCCTCGATAGTGTAGATGTAGTTTAAATCTAACCGTTTGAAGTGGATCAAAATCAAGTCCAAAGGAGTTGGTTACAAACAAACATATAGGTAAAGCTAATAAATACACAATATGGCAACATCACGCACATTTGTACCGCACAAAATTTTCATAATTTTTGGAAAATGAGACCGAAATTTAAAAAACTTTGTGTCTAAGAAGCATTCATTAGAAGTAAGGCGACTATCATTGTCCTCGATCGGGGCGTGAAAAAGCACCTCACTAGGCCGCCACGCTGCCTTGTCCACATTCACAATGAGGCTGGTGACTACTACTCATAGGCTCTGCTCAATTCTACTCTTTCATTTCGCTTTCTATCAGAAAGAGTAGTCATTTTGATAGGCCCATCTATACTAATCTAATAAAGCTGAAGAGTTTGTTTGTTTGAACGCGCTAATCTCAGGAACCACTGGTCCGATTTGAAAAACTCTTTCAGTGTTGGATAGTCCATTTATCGAAGAAGGCTATAGGTTATATATCATCACGCTACTACTAATAAGAGCGGAGCACCTATGAAGAATATTTCAAAAACGGGGGAAAATTTTCAGGCTACGGGCAATAGAAACTAGGTTGCGTGGGTCAGCTAGTATATATATATAAAACTACCTGCTTTTATTAATATATTATTTTAATTTGACTTTCGTTAATTGAATTAGTTATACACAAGGTTGACCCCATTCAAATTTAAACTTAATATTCTACCTCAGAGGGTGGAAAATTAAGGTATGAAAAATACAGCTTTTATTTATAATTTATCATAATTTAGGCGCTTTAAACTTCGTGATACTTTTTTATAAATTATTTAGTACCGACAAAACCGGCTGCTGTTTCTTCTAAACGGACCTAAAGATTCTTCTAAAATATAAATAATGTTCTTGTAATTTTTTTTAGGTAATAGCTTTTATTTAATTTTTATCTCAATAAAAATGATAAAATTAGAATTATTTTGTCTTTAAAATAATTTGATAATTCGTTGAGTAATTAAGTATTCAAACATCCATAAAATCTAATATGGATTTCATATTTTTACACTTGTCGAAAGAAATTTTAGAATTGATTGTAATTCAAATGGTAAACCATTCTAAAACTACAACTATTTCAAACTCTTCTTAACACCATGCAGGTTCTTGTTCGCATTTATAGAATACAGTGCAAAATTTATATGTATGACTTGGTAGGTTCACAAGTGCTATTTATAAGACCTTGTAAAAGCGTTCGTAATTTTTTTATTTATTTATTTTTTTTATTTAAACTTATTGCACATGTTGTACAAAGGCGGACTTAATGCCTTGAGGCATTCTCTCCCAGTCAACCTTCAGGTGATGTAGAAATAAGAACTGGTAGGTGCAAAGAAAATAAATTTAGTAAAAAGATATAAACCTACATTAAATATAAATGATATACATAAATTTACCGCTACATATACTACACAAATAAACATACAATACAAATATTACATACATACATATAATACTATACATAGGTACCTATATGATACACAGTCAGGTGCTAAGGATGTGTTTGTGCTGCCAATTCATTCCAGAGAAGCTCACGTACTTTCGCCTTGAACGTAATACGGTTTGTAGACATCCTGACTTCGGTTTGACCATCGCTAGTTGCGGCATTGTCACCGTAACTCTAAATGCTTCATTTTGGTTTGTTCGGGGTCTGGTAGGGATCCTCAATTCATTGATGATGATAATTTTAAATTATATAAACAAATAGTAGTGCATGATGTGCTTACCTATAAGAAATTGTTACATTAGGCTATAAGTTTTTTACCTAAATGTTTTTTTTTCATTGCATCAGTGAAATCAATTGTTGGTGAGCCAAATAAATAAATAAAATAAAAATGCATTTCATCTTCCATCACTTTTCAAGGTAATGTCACATTGTTACTTACGATAAATTCCGAACTTATCTAACCGATTTTCCCCTTTTTTATCATCATGCTTAGATCAATAGGAGCCGAGCATGATTGAAAAGAAACGCTAACAAAGTTTTATGAAACAGTTAGTGAACTATTAATGTTGCTTCCAAAGACAAAAGTTACATTACTTCTTATCAAATGTGTAAATAAAATTATGTCTCTTCAGTTTAAAGTGTTGTAAAAGGTCAGCGTGTATTCGTTTCACACAAAATAAATCTTAAAGAAAGATTAAAAATATTTGTAGTGAAACCTAAACGAAACTTAACGGCATTCCATATTTTAATCCCAATCATTTCTAAATCAGTCTTCTGTCAGTCTATTATTAGTTCACCAAAAGTTCATATTTTATTCCTCAACGCCTTCGCGTGGACTTCATCCCAGATAATGCGATCCACCCCTGGCCTATTAACATTCCCGAAGCCTGGCACATTATGCGTGAGCGGAGACTCCCCGTCTAAGATAAATCTTCGTTCCTCGTGCTGAGTTCATTAATATCTCCGCAATTGATTCCAGCGATAAGAGATAAGCGCATATTAAATATTTTACGATATTCTATGTAATATATTTTGAGTTACTTCAATAATCATTAAATAAGGATAGCATTTTTATAATTACAAGACATAAAAGTAGTTTTTTTTTTATTTACTACACTATCATCGACGTCAGTCTATCACAGTTTCTTACTGAATATAGGAGTCTCCACTACACTTTACTATCTTTCTTCCATTATTAATTTCATCAACTCAGCCAAAAGAAGTGCACTGCTAGATTGTTTTCCTTTAGTTAAATTAAATTCTTGCATTAACAGTAGTTTCCGTCGGTAGTCCAATGAGTGGAATTGGAAATCGAGTTACTCTTAACAAAAGTAATAATTTAGTTCAAACATTTATAAAATGTCACCATAAATATTACAAACTCAAGCAAAATTCTTAATTTCCTCGACCAATAAATTCATACTTAAAATTAAAAAAAGTTAAATCTGAAATTTGAATAAATCTCATACATTTTTAAAGTTTTCACATCGACTTTTTTTAGTTATCATCGCAAACATGCCTGGGATTCCATTTTGGCATGCAGACTCGCACTCTCGCCCTGGCAATGGTCCAAGCACGTCTTGTAAGGTATTCCGTATGCCTCAAGGTACAGGCGATGAATAGAATATCACACTTATTATAATATCTTTGCTCGATTCTCATATTGAGTTTCAAGGTATTATGAACTTGAAATTCAAACTGCAATCGAATCAAATACGTTATCATTGAAGAGGATATGTTTTGCGTTAACAGCAATCGATTAAGATGAAATAAAACGTGAAAAAAATGTCGTCGATGATAATGAGATGGTTCAAACAATATGAAGTGTCGTAAAAGCAAAATATTTTATAGACCTACCTACAGTACGTTCTCAGGACTTCCATTTTAAAAAGGTTTTTAAGTTGAAGACCACACTTTCAGCGCACATAGCTTAAGACGCATACGAACCCAGAGATGGCCGCAATACGACACCGTTGCTACTCAAATTATCTCGCATCTTTTTTATATTCTTTGTACATTTCTTAAGTCTTTTAGAAAAACTTTGTGAAACAGGTAATTTAAGTGTCAAGAGTCTCGTGTAAACAGTATATGAATGAGATAAACTTAAATCAAAGTTTTAAATGAAATAAATGTTACTCAAGGAAGAATTTGTTAGACAAATACAACAGTCATTTTGCTAAAAATATAACTGCGATTTTAATGAAAATTGCTTGTGATAAAATAGAAACTACTGATAAATTTATCGATAGTTAGAGTCTAGTAGTGGACACAATAAATTTAAAGTAATTCAAAATCCATTTTGTAGATTAATTAATTATCTAATTAATCAATAGGAGCCGAATGAAACGGACTCGAAGCAACCTACAATTTACTTAGTAACTGAGTCCAAGCTTAAGGCAGTATCTTCCGAACTAATTTACATACTTTCTCAGTTCAAATTTTTTCATTATCTTTTAATTAGTTGTTCAGACATCTTAAGGTGGAGTTTATAAGTCCTCAGACTTTAGCCGCTTAGGAAAACAAAAGAATAGGCTACCAAGCTTCATTAACTAAGCCTATTTTATTCTTTCCCCTACTGCTTGCGATTTTTGCATTAAATTACGTTCATTGAAACAAGGTGGAGGGTAAATATCAATTTAGCACGTTCTCGTGCCAGGAAAATATAAAGTATGTGTGGTAGGATTTATGATAACTGGTGTACCGCAAGGGACGATTGTGGGTCCAACGACGGGACACATAAATTCCTGTAATATAATACCATGTTTCTTTTGTAAAATTTATTGTGTTAGGAAGGAAGGTATTTAATTATTTTCCGCTGATTACGGAGGGGTAATATTCTTTTTTGAATTAACGATTGTTATGAAAAAAAACAAAGAAGCCTAATAAAATATAAACAAATAAATATGACAAAGTTTTGTTATAGGGGAATATTTGTTACAATATCCCATTGTAAAAATTATAATTAAGGTGTTTCTTCGCACAAAGAAGTGTCAAAGATTAATAATTGCACCTAAATTTTATCTGAAGAAACATCTAAAAATAAAACTCGCATCTAATGCCTTTTAAATTGCTATAAAATGTATCAATCGGCACGTATAGATCACATTTTCCATTAGTAAATAAAAGAAGTCCCCATTCGTTATAATATTGACACAAAATATATCTAAAAAATCCTTTGTTTCAATACTGAGCAATAACGAACATCGGAGACAATAACATTAAATCATCCTTCGTATTTTTTACAACCCTTGCTCTGTAATAATCCAGGGAACGGTTCATCTCTACCATGCTATAAAAGTTTCGATGACTAAGATTTAGAATTCGGCAAATGAGTTTTTTAAGGACATTCTTTATTAACTGGTTATGATAAACCTTACTCGACAGAGACTGGATTTGAAGAAAAATATTGAGATAATATAATTTAATTAGTCACAAATATAAAATATGCTATTCTTGAAGTAGACTTCTTTAATCACACATTTGTAGTAATATTATAAATTGGAAAGTAACTCGGAACACTAATTACCAGGACGTGGTAAGTGTAGTTTTGTAGTAATATAGATAAATATAAATAGTAATAAAAAAATAAATTAAAAACTGGCTGGCCAGTATCTATAACCAATTAAGCATTTAGAAATTTTATTTCTTGAGGAAAGACATAGACAGATAGGAAATACTTCTAAATTGGCATACACTATGAAGTGCGGAAGAGTCACGCTTCGGCATGCATAGGCCGGCTCGACCGAAGTGATACCACGGCCTCACAGAAAACCGCTGTGAAACAGTTCTTGCGTTGTGTTTCACCGAGTGAATGATACCGGAGGCCCATAAACCTCCCCCTTCCCTAATCCCTCTCCCCATCCCTCAAAGGCCGGCAACGCACTTGTGATCCCTCTGGTACTACGGGTGTCCATGGGCGGCGGTTATCGCTTACCGTTAGCCGACTGCCCTTCATTCGATAAAAAAAAATCATGATATATATTTATGATAACAAAAAATAAAATTAAAAACCAATTGACGTGCAGAAATCATACTACTACCAACTGAATAATTTAAATAGCTTTGATATGGAAATTAGAACGCCAAATTTCATAGTCGTAGCTATTGCTGTCAATTTCAGCATATTTCTTTACTTTTATTTCATCAAAATCCTTGTATACTTCTTCTGTAATATCTAGTTGTTATCGTTGTCTACAAATAATTTTACCAAAGTTTCATAATAATAGCTGTACGTACTTCTCTAATATAATATTTCTAAAATACGTGAGGTTAACTTTTGGTCGATACATAAACCAACTAGAAGGACGCAACACGAAATTAGTACAGCTCAACTTAATCAGATGAACTCGCAAGCAATTTACCGAAATTAATTCCAATCGACCATGTAATAGAGTATTTGTTGGTCTGTTACTAATACCGAATGCATGATCACGATTGTATTGAAATACGTATGCTTTGGTCCAATAACCAGTGTTGGTATAATCTTTGTTTAAACTGGTTCTAATCAGGGGTCTATTGTTTATGCCTGACTGTGTATACTGTAGGACAGTTGAGTAAATTCGTTTACAAATCAATTTGTTTTGTTAGGCATCATCATTTGCATGGCAGTATTTCATGCACATTCCGTGTACTAGTAACTTCATATATTGATAAAATGCCAACAATCACGACCAAGCTAATAAAATAACTGTCAGTTTTCAACAAGATTTTTTTGCTAATCCAACAACGTTTCAACGCAGCAACCATTAAACTAATCGTCCGTTACAAATAAAGTATTCAGTGAATTTGTTTTACACAAACAACGCTGTGCCAATCTAACAGAGTGGGTAGAACGTGCAAACTGTAGCACCTCATTCCATATGTAGTGCATTATGCTAGCAAAGCGCGATGTTGACTCATAGCGATGTAAACTTGTAAGTTGGGTCATAATCAATACTGTAAGTTTTCTATCATTTTTTAATTTTAAACCGACTTTTTTCAACAAAGTTTCCCAAAAACTTTTCTTTCTAATATCAATTCTGAAATTAATTTTCCCCTGTAAAGAATATTAACCGTTACAAATGTTAGGCTTCTAGTTTTGTAAAATTTCATTTATCTTCTGAGAATATAATTAAATCTAAACAGAAATTGAATATAGCTTAAAGTTGAAGCATTTAGGGAAATAAAACCTTCTTATCTGAATTAAAAGCCCCAAGTTGCGATGTTCAGAAAATTTGAGAATTAATATTATCTTCACTGGTACATAAATTTGAAGGCAATATAATTATTGCCTTCATTGTTGTAATCAAAGGTACGTCAGAAACTAAAATCAGTTTTCTGTCATGAAATATTATTACGATAAAATTATTATGGAAAATGCTTGTAGATTTCAATACTCCTGTATTTGAATTATATACCTAATTTTATGTATGTATGCAGTGAGCTACCTCACTTTACTAATCATACTTTAATAATCGCTTGTACAATTTAAGTTACACTTTGCTTTTTGATAAAATGGAAATCAACATCATCTCAGCCGTAAGTGCCAACTACAGGAATAAGGCTACCCCAAGCCTAAAACAACCGATCTTTTGCTGTCCGCATGTAAGGATTTTGCGGGTTCACCAGGTCCTTGGACCACTTTTAAGTGGACACACATTGGACCAACCCATTCTCCGGTAAATATAATTATTTTGTACCATTTATTGATGTCACACATTATATTACGAATTAAGACAAGGATATAAATAACACAAAGAAAACTGCAAGTTTACTCTAAATATTTTCAATCTGTTCTTTTTCCATCTCAGTGTTACCTTGTCTTGACTGAAAAAGATAGGCTTCCCAAGATTGGCTGACATCACCCAAGTGATTGGAAATATATAAAAACAGAATATGTTAACTAAAAATGTATAGAGCGACAAGATAAATATGATGACTTTTATAAAACATACTAGTTGACCCGACAAACGTTGCTTTGCCATAAATAGGAATATATATTTTAGGGGTATGTCAATAAAAATCGCGATGGACAAATATGGGTTGATCGTAGAGGATTGAAAATTCAGGGTTGTATGTATTTTCTAATGATGCATCATAAAAAAAATACCTAAAAATTAAAAACAAAATTTAGGGGTGGGTCACACTTATCATTTAGGGACATGAAAAATAGATGTTGGCCGATTCTCAGACCTACCCGATATGCACATAAAATTTAATAAAAATCGGTACAGCCATTTCGGAGGAGTTTGTTAACTAACATTGTGATACGAGAATTTTATATATAAGATAAAACATTACAGCATTGGAGAATAGAGATATAGAACTTATGTAGTGGAGTTTGTGACATAAATTGTCTCGGTTGAACTCTTGTGTCGTATAAACCTCTTAGCACGATGGACGGTGACAAATAAACTACAACACTCAAACTGACATGTATTACCCGTGGAGCTGTTAAATGTGGATAGTTATTTTAGTATTTTTATAGTACAAATATGATACACTATATGGGTCTTGGTGTTCTAATTACCAAAGTACTAACGACGCTCATCTATACTAATATACTCGTAACAAAGCTGAAGAGTTTGTTTGTTTGACCGCGCTAATCTCAGGAACCACTGGTCCGATTTGAAAAACTCTTTCAGTGTTGGATAGTCCATTTATCGAAGAAGGCTATAGGTTATATATCATCACGCTACTACAAATAGGAGCGGAGCACCAATGAAGAATGTTTCAAAAACGGGGGAAAATTTTCACGCTACGGGCAATACGAGTATAAGACGCAAACGAGGTTGCGTGGGTCAGCTAGTATATAATATTTGTTAATAGTTTTGTATAGTATGTTACGACACATTTTTTGATGCTATGATATATTACTCAAATGATACGAGACTTTAGAGTTCAAAATGTTTTATTACAAATTTACTAATGATACTGATATTTGAAAACAAACGGTGCGTTCAATGACCGGTTTTGAACTAACTTTAATATGGAAATTAACATGAATGTTGATGTATTTGCTAACACGATGTTTACACTTTTGCAATGTACGGTTGCACTGTATAAGTTTTATGAATATTATAATTAAAATTACAAACAACGTATCTGTGATAGAATGAATTGCCGTCTAATTTGAGTAAAAAATTCAGGTTCTAGGAACCAATCTGTTATTTCTATCTCGCAACTAGATATTGGCTAGTAATAACTAACTAAATAATTTCGTGTCATTAAATCACATACGTTCCTACGTTTGGAGTAAATGTACATTTAATTTAGGAGTACCGTAACGTTTCCGAGATCCATGACAATCTCTCGAGGGTAGATCCAAAAATTCTTTCTCTTCCCCCATTGAAGTTTAACCTATGATTTATATGATACAATATGAGACACTTATAGTCAACATTCGAGCCCCTAAATTATAAGAGATACCTAACAGGAGGAAAACTGGTAGTGGTTCTAGGTCGTGGTGACTTACCTCCGGACGCAGCGAGCAGGCCGTGCGCGCGCAACAGCGCCAGCAGCAGCAGCGGCAGCAGCGGGCGGCGCCGCATGCCGCGCGACACCGCTGCGCCCGCACCGTGTCGCCGCTCGCGCCTGCGGTCGCCCTCACCTAAGACAACAGAAGAAAATAAATTGTTTATTTTTTTACAAGGTCAATGATTAATGACACAATACAATATGAGACACTTAAGATCATAATTCGAGCCCCTAAATTTCAAGATACGCCTAAGCACTTATGTGCTTCCTAAAGATTGGTGAAAACGAAAATAACGCTAAAGTATTAACTCTGAGTGGCCCTAAAAGTTAAGGTATATTGCTGAAAATGGGCATTAATGTACTGAAACTGAGTCTTAAGCTAGGGTTGAACCTGTAATTTAAATAAATTAATTAATATTTTGAATATCTAACACACTACGCCATTTAGTTCCAACCTAAGCAGAGCTTGTGTTGTGTATACCGGACAACTGATATAAATACTTTATTTTTATATATATACGAAATAATAATAATCCGAAACAATATTTGTAGATCATACAAAGATTTAGTCCGACCCAGGAATCGAACCCGAGACTTCAAGCACAGCAGTCGCTTAAGCTACCACTACGCCACCGAAGCAGTCGTATTTTAGGAGACAGTGTGCAGTGGTGGTGACTGTTATGCTGTTATAAAATAAGAACAAGTATTAGTAAGTATTAAAATAATTATTGGACGTGTGTGTTTCTTTTGAAAAATATAGAATTCAATAACCATTTACTCAAAAGTATAATTTAAAAGATGTAAATAAATAAATATTAATGTAAATAGGTTAAAAACTTAATTATTTAGTCCTAATTATTCTAACCTGTATTTACATTCTGATTTACTTCTCATTCACACGAAACGAAGTATGTTTATGTATGTATGTGTGTGTAAGTGGAGATATACTCGTATGTGTGTATTTATCCGATAATATTCATAACAACTTTTTTTTTTCTTTTTTTAATTAATTGCACCGTTGACTGCTACTGTCTCTCCGATACTTTTGATCAGTCCTAAGGTTGCCTGAAAGAGATTGCTTTTGGCAATAAGGCCGCCCTTTGTACATTACAATAAATATTATTCATCTCTGTACTCTCTTATAAATTTGTAAAATGGTGTACAAATTAAGAGTTTTCTATGTTGAAACTAAGCACAAATCATGCGAATCCAGCAAATCAATCATAAGCTTCTACTAGAATAGTGTTTAATAAATAAACCACTCGAACGACTTCTCTTCGCGAACGGCGCATTTCGTGAGAAGAAATCAATACAAGATAAAAAGACGAATCACCATTGTCTACAATTATTCACGGGCATATGTTGAAGATTGGAAAGTTTTTTTTTTTTTTTTTAATAGTATCTGCGATCAGTCTAATAACTATAAGCAGATGTGCTGAGCGAAGAGGGCTTTTCGGGTAGTATGGGCCAATGCCCCAACACCCCTTAACTTAGAATAGCACATTGGCTCTTTTCAGGCGATTTATTCGATTCGGAAACAAAAGGAACTTTGTCAGTGAATTGGGATGCCCTTCCAGGCGCTGTGAATATTTTCCAGAACGTGTTTTAGCCTCCTGAGCAACAGTCTCCATGCCAAGATACTCATGAATCTCAGAGTTACGAGTAAACCAAGGTGCATCACAAATGGTCCTCAGGATGTTGTTTTGAGTTCTTTGTAGGCAGAGAATATTTGATTTGCTGGCTGACGACCACAGCTGGATACCATAAGTCCATATTGGTTTTATGATTGAGCAGTAGACTCTGAGTTTGTTGCTCAGAGAGAGGTTGGATTGTCTTCCAAGTAACCACAGGAGGTTCCTGAACCTGTCATTAATTTCGTCCCGTTTGTGTTTGATGTGATCTTTCCATGTCATACGTTGATCCAGATGGAATCCTAGGTATTTGACACATGTTGCTTGAGGTAATGGATCCAGGCCTAAGTTGACCGTCGGGCACCGTTTCTGCCTAAGAGTAAAAGTTATATGGTGCGATTTATTGGCGCTTGCTCTAACGTGCCATTTGTTTAACCAGGCTGAGGTCATGTTAAGTTGCGTTTGTAATTTCCTACTAGCCTCATCGGGAGGGTTTGGAAACCACGATTGGAAAGTTGAATAGGATTCTTTAGACTTCACAAGTGTTCCCTAAATTTCTTGAAAGATAATGTAGTAAGTAGTATGTGTGGTATTATGGAAAAACTTATAGTTGAAATTAATTTATGTAGGTAGGTATAAAACGTGTTCTAATATAAGAATCAACAAAAAACTAAATATTTATCATTCATTATTCTTTGCACTGCTCGTTTGGCCTAGTGGTTCAGCGGTCGCCACGCAGTTCCCTACTTCGCCAAGTGTTGTGGGTTCAAATCCCACATGGAATGACACTTTGTGTAATCCACAAATTGTCGTTCTAAGTCCGGGTGCTCTTTAATTGTGTCCATTTGATGTATGTTTGTAAAGTCCCCCGACACTGGAATTATTCCTAGTCAGGGAGTTGTCTTTTAAAAGAAAAAAAAGAATTATCGGTTAAGCATTCAGCTATACGTATAACAGAGATTTATTATTAATTGCAATAATAAGAATTAATCACTTGGTCTACATAGAGTTATAAGAGCACATTATCACATTTAATTTGAAACAATTGTTTCCTAAATAAAGAGAACGTTTTCTTATGTAAACAAGTCGTAAAATAAGCCCCGGGCCAGACAAACAGTAATTATCGATACCAAGAAATTCTCGCAAAACGACCTTTGATGACCTCTGGATGTAGATCGGCATTGATTTCGATACTAAAAATAGAAGTAGATTAAAAGTTATTTGTTAAAGTTTACAAGTTATGCTTTACTTTAAAAACTATATCAATTCAGAATATTTCAAGAGCGGTGTTAAGCAGTTGGTAGAAGAACGAAATATTTTATACATTTAATATTTTTTTAGGTACCTGACACATAACGCCATCTAGCTTCAAAGTAAGGGAAGCTATGACAGTTAGATTAACTAACATACTGTTTTATTGTTAACAACCACATATTTGCCGATCGAACAAACATTTTGGTCTGACACGGCGCATGTAAGTGACACCTCAACACAGCAGTTCCATGTGCTACCACTGCTTCACTGAGGTAGTCATAATAAACAAATTCCCCATTGATAATGTTCTTCCAATAAGTATATTCCAAATTCAAAAACATTTGTCATATTTCTTTGTACCAGTGTTGGCTAAATCAAATGATGCACGCCGTCAAATCGAGTTTGACTACAAAAAGGCTAGATATTGAAGTGAAGGTGTATTGTCAGAATCAATCGCATGGAGGCTCAATATCAGAAATAGCATAGCTTGTTGTTTGTAATTGAATTGTCAGTTTATAGGGCCCTGGACGCTTGGACTGAAGCATTAAAATAAAAGAGAAAGCGAAGTCAGTGTTGTACATTTCTTTTTGATTTCTTTACAAACACATTTAGAAACTAGTTATTATTCTAGTTCCATGGTGATGATCTTCCATATGAGATTATCAACTATTCAATTGAGAATTTGAAATTTTATTACGAACTGAATTCAGTTTGTTTAGATTCACATCGAAACAAAACAGATTTCTATACTCACAAATTGCAGGTAATATTATGAGTAATATTCGACTGATCAAATATTTTAGATAAACTACGTGTCCACTACGAACTGCAGTGGTTAGCTTTATAACCATTTGATTGACTATTTAAGCCAATTTAAAAGAATTAATGGAATAGTATGAGTCACCATTCTATATTGTCCACATTTGTAATGCGAATGGTTACCATAAGTCATGCTTTCTATCAAGCTGAGTAGTCATTTTGGCAGATAATTTATAAATAAATGAGACACATTTTTTTAAATATATATATATACATAAATATTTTTATTATACGACAAGTTCTAAGAAAACTTTAATATTAAATAGTAACTCGCTTTCGCTTGTGCCATAGTCCAAACTCAAAGCGACCCTCTGGCGGGAATCACCTTTAGATAAAAAAGATTCTCGAAAAGGTCCTGCTACTACGGCCCTTTAAGACATTGTTGTCTAACTGCTTTTGCACACTTCTATTCGAAGGGCGACCCTGTATAAAATATTTCCATAATATTTGACAAATAACGAATCAATGATAAAAGATTTGTGAAAGGACCAAATTGTTTTGTGAAAATAGTTCGGATTTTACTAACTTTTGATGAGAAAAAGATTTTTAAAGTTTAACACATGTTTCTCAAATTAGACGATATGTCTTTAGTTAAGCAAAAATAACCAAAGTGTAAAAATGACACATGTGTAGAGTCATTTATTTTGAATTCTTTTAGAATGGAAGGGATTCTAAATTCCTATTCTAGTCTATTAATTTATTTCATACTTATGATTCCTGATTGAAGTTGTTTAAGTAAATCATCCTAATTTTCAAAACACAATATAAAATTATTGGCTATAATAAAAGTTCAATTGAATTAATATAAAAAATTAACGAGTTGTATATTGTCAAATCAAAAACGCAAAAGATAACAAACAAAATGGAAAAAGAATATTTAAACTTTTTGTGTATCTTTGTGATGAGATGTTAAAATACAATATGAATAAAAGCTAAATGTCATTTGAAATTAACCAAACCTTTTACAAACCAACACCAACAAGAATATAAAATTTGGAAAGGATTGACTTTTCCAAAACAAATCATATTCACAGCAATATAAACAGTTTAGAGGTTAAAAAAAACTATATGTCATCTAGAATGTAAACAAGTGATAAGATTCATATGAGCATAGACTACATATAGTGTTTTTTCAACGTTGAATAGACATCTGCAGCACTACCAACCTAACAGACGTTAATACAACTCGTTCCATATTACGCATATCATAAATGTTTAGTAACTACATTATTATGGATGCTATAAAAATATCAAAGGATGTCCGAAATATTTATTTGTTCATCAAAATTATTTATATTTATTTGAATATAATTAATAATAAGTTTATTATAAAAGGAAATCAGAAGCTAAATAGGAAAATAAAATATTCTCTGTCACCGATATGATATATTGTAGTATGCTTTTGTATACTGCGATATTATATAAACACGAAAATATTATTTATGATTTTATTAGACTGTCCTCAAAAATTTTGAGTGCAAATATTTCAAAAGAAATAGAAGGACTAGAAGGACTTTGCAGCGATTTTTATACAATTATTCTATTGATTGATATTATCATTATTAAAAATTTTCATGTTTTGTGAAAGGTGAAATAAGCAATATCTGCAAGCAGAAAACAACAAAATTATTAATATTTATAGTTCTCATACTCTGAAGAAAAGGAGCAAGTGAAACTTTTCCACAGAAAGACAAGTTAGAGAAGTCAGGACATGATATAAAAAGAGTAGCATGTCTCTAAGACATGGCATTATATGGAGACAGAAGACATAAGACTGTATTTAATGGCAAGCTTAAAAAGCCACCTTATGCAAGAAAGCAAAACAACCTTTGTCGCTGGTATCAAACGAGAAACACAAAGCTGAGTCTCCAAATTGTGATGTGTGTGGCGTGGAGGAAGACTTGCAACATGTGCTGATGGAATGTGTCAAGAACCGCAGGGATAGAGAAACTGTAATGGAGGCACTGGGGGTGAACCCATGTGACATAGGAATCCCTCAAATGATTTTATCGATACCTACATCTAATAAAGCAAGGATACTTCATATTAGTTTAACATACACATAGATCGATGTTCGTTAAAATGGTTACAATGGGGTTGTCATATCCGAAAGAATAAAAACCCCCAAACAATAAAAGATTAAAAAAAAAACGAGAAACAAATACCTAGTATTTAGAATAGAACTATCTATTATATATAATTCTCGTGTCACGTTGTTGCTCACGATGAACTCCAAAACTATTTAACCGATTTACAAACGTTTATATGTGTGTTTTGCTGACGTGACTAAGATAGTATAGTTAACATCATGCTTAGATCGTTGGGAGCCGAGGATAATTGAAAAGAGGCGCAGGTGAAGTTGCGTGGATTCGCTGGTGTTATATAAAAGATTGTGAAGAAAACCTAGTGTGGTTACAATTCTAATACAAAAAAGAAAAATAAACAAAATAACATTATCACTCGCTATTTAAAGCAAATCCCTCAGGTTCAGTGTCCAAAATGTTTCTAAAAGAATATAAACATTATAATCAATTATGTCAACGCACCGTACTGACGACAGACGTTTTCACAAACTTCGGCTTCAGTAAAGAAAAAAGAACTTGTAATTACAAAAGTTAAGAAAACAATTCATAACAAGTATTAGTTACTACAAAAAAAAACTTTGAAAAAACACATTAATCTTTATTACAACGGACTTTTATAGCTGATATGAGTAATGACGCTAAATTTTTTGCAAGCAAATAAACTAATATTAAAGATATCACTGAAGATAATTTATCAAAGAATGACATGCCATTTGAGGTCGTCATGGATAAAGAAATATGATTAAATGAAAATAAAGGGAAGTCAGCTGACCAAAAACGAAAGAAAGCATATTTTCATTAGGAGATAGTGGCTAATCAAAGGATGAAATGCAAAAATCTCTAAGTCACGTCCATAACAATTTCAGAAAATAATACCAGAATTAGATGAACAATTTAGTCTCTCATTAATTAATGCGGTAGTTTCTGAAATTGTTAGTCTTAATTGCTTTAATTATTCTCGATTTAGCAAAATTATAACGCATGTAATGTAAGTAAAATATAATGTATCAATATGTTTTATATTTTAACTTCTGAACTACATGATTGTTCTATTTTGGTTACTATTCTTATAATAAAGTACCATGGCGTGAAAAATGCTACTTCCAAAGTATAAAACGAAATGGCAAAGTCAAAATCTCTCCCTCATAAATCAACAAAAGTTACGTTCGAAATCAATTTTTATCAAGCATTTCAAAAAAAGGAAGAATCGTAATACAAAGGAAACGAAACTGAACGCATACAAAGAACCTGATCTATATAAAAAGGCGAATATTTTCAAGATAGTTAGGCAAATGACTTTGGCTGACTCGGCTGAAAGACGTATGGTTGATGAATTAATCATATTTGCTGACCACTGCCCCACATTTGAGTGTAAATAAGGGTAAAGTCTCAAAGGAAGAGAAACGTATAACAAACCAATGGATGGATACAAGATATTTGTTTTTGTATTATATTCAATTCCTTCTTTATATTTCATATGGTGGCTTGGTTTTAAGGTTTCGTTTTCCAACCTACTTTAAGTTATAGAAATTTTTAAATTCTTAGTGCGAATAATATTAAAAGAATAACTTTACACATCCCCACGCGGCTATAAATCTCAAACTAGATAAAGCCTGTGTCACATTACGATCTGACACAGAACAAACAATCTCGCTCGTTTACCATTAACTGCCTCGGTGGCGTAGTGGTAGCGTTTGCGACTGCTAAACTTAAGGTCTCGGGTTCAATTCCCGGGTCGGACCAAATGTTTGTATGATCTGCAAATATTTGTTTCGGAGTTTGGGTGTTTTCTATGTATAATATGTACGCATTTACAAAAAAAAGTATATAAGTATTTATATCAGTTGTCTAGTACCCATAACACAAGCTCTGCTTAGCTTGGGACTAGATTGCGTTGTGAGTTAGATGTCCGAAATATTTATTATTATTTATTATTATTTATTCTATGGTTAGTAGTCATACGCAGCCGTTCACTTCTGTCAAAGTATAAGCCCAAATGGGCCTACGTTGAGTTTGATAAGTAGATGAGCTTGTAGTAATAGCCGATTGTTTTTGTATATGAGTTTAAAATGTGTATGTGTGAAGATTCTCACCGCGAAAAAAGACAGACTGTTTAGTATCAAAATGTTCCGGCTACTTCCATCCTTTCGGTGGCCCATATTGCTCTATGCCTGTTGTTACCATTATGATTATGGAAATACACAGCAATAACGCATTCCAACATTAAATATCGAAAACGAACTGAAACATTAGCTACTAATCCTGAGTCGCACAGTTAAAGGTTCCGCGATGATGAGATTGTGTCAATGGGTGGGACGAAGAAATCCATCAGGCATGATAACTTTTAAGTGGTTAGAAAATAATTCCTTTGTATTGAAGAGGTATGTAGGACCATTCCTTGAAGATGGTATTTTGATAGCTCACATTTTCTACGTTTATTTGTAAAGGAGAAATTGTTAGATCAATCACGTTTGTTTAGTAAACGCTATATATTTACTATCGAAAAAATGGGTCCAAATTCTTTTGATCAAATATGTACACAACTAAAAAGATTTCATAAAAATATCTCAGTAATTTATCCTCTATCGTTTTATTTTCAAGACAAAAGTTCATAATCTTAGGGCTGAATCAAAAAATGTAATATAATATACCATTATCCAGAAACTTTATTAATAATTGATGATTCAATTAAGAGCTAATCACATCAAACGTAATGTTGCCTTCAGCTGTAAAACATCCACCATACCCAGCACACTTCTTCTTAAATTTTTTACGTGAACAACTATGTTAATTTTTCTTTAGTTATCTCCCACTAGATATATCTACAATCTTAAGCCATGTATTTGCTAGGTTTACATGTCATGGAAACACATTCCCCGGCTTTTACATATTCGTACTAATAGTAAATTTTAAACTTGGTTTACATTGTTTCAAAATATCAAACTAGTCCACATTGCCTAGTTGTTTTCTAAGGAGGAAATATCCTGTTAGTGTTTCCTGGCACAAAAAGTAACATGTTCTCAATAAACAAATTCAATCTCAAATTTCTACCGTGGGAGAGCCACGCTTCGGCATGAATGGGCCGGCTCGACCGGAGTGATACCACGGCCTCACAGAAAACCGGTGTGAAATAGCGCTTGCGCTGTATTTCACCGAGTGAGTAAGGATACCGGAGGCCCATACCTCAACCCCTCCCTCATTCCCCATCCATCCTCCAAAGGTCGGCAACGCACTTGTGATGCCTCTGGTGTAGCGGGTGTCCGTGGGCGGCGGTAATAATTTACCATAAGGCGATACGTCTGCTTGTTTGCATGTTATAACATTAAAACAAAAAAAAACAGATATGCCATCTCAACACGGTCGGCAATCCGTAGTAATTATCGTCGTAGTAACTACTACATTCTTGGTACTAGTTACATTTTAACCGCGCTTTATCGAGTAACAAACATGCAGAGTTAATGATTCATAGTAAAGATCGTTTTATTCTGATAGTAATAAACTAGAACTTTAAAATTCAAATCGCTATTGATTTGATTAAAAATCGAGCTAAAAGCAGTAAATGAACAACATTCTTCAAAGACGAAGTAAGCTATAATAAAATGGCAATAAAATTGGGTAATAAAGCAATTTTGTGTAAGCAACTGACATTACTATCATTAAAGCGAAACAAAGGAGAAAAGTTCGCTTATAACATGCTAGACAATGTTTTATATGCCTTCGAGTTTTAGGAACGCTGAAGGATAATTATTTTGATGATTAATAACATCTGCAGTACCAAGATAATAGCTTACGTCATCATCTTTTTGTTCCTGTATGTTTTAATAATAATTTTATCAAAATTTACTTGAGTTACTGGTAAATAGCAAGGCTTATTATGTTGATATATTCTGATATTCTTCTTATTATGCTTTTCATTCAATGTCTCTTGGTGAATAGAGGTTTGGAAAAGAAATAGCAAGATTAGCTACATATAGATTAACTTTGGTTCTGGAAGTTCAATTAGGAAGAGGTTTTTGTATGATATTGTCACCAATAAAGAATAGTGTACAAATCTTGAGGCGAATCCAGACGTCAGAAAGTTCTCGTTGATTTCTTAAGCCACAGAATGATGAACCTGAAATTAATATGCATAAAATTGAAAATGAATTGACAATTAACGTGAGTTATGCTTGTGTATATTTCGCAGAAATGTCATGTTTAACATGTTACTTCCGATGTTACTTGGTCTCAGAATCGACTAAACGTTTTTAGTTTATATAACGTGATTATAAACAGGCGTTTCGTCGACAGCAGGACAGTTTAGTTTTAGCTACAGTGCAAGAAATATTGAAGTGATATCGGTGATTAACTTAGCGACCTCAGCGACAATTAAATACTGTTATTCGGAGTGATATTGTGATTTTAAGAGTGTCTTTAATAAGTATTTTATACGTCAGAAGGTTTATTTCTCAAATCCATTGAACTTTAACGTGTAACAATATCATATAATAGATACGAGTCCGATTATTCATAATTGAGTTTGAGTTCTAGTTAAATATATGAAATTAAAAAACAATGTCTTGAATATCACTATTAATAGAAGTCTAAATTAAAAAATATTCCCTGTGCTTTCAGTTGAGTTCAGCAAAATACGCAATAGCACCATTTGTATTGAAAGACGTGAACGTGAATAGAATATCAATTAATCAAATATACTATTTTTATAACTCGTTTAGCTTGACCATGGTTGAAAAAATGTTACGAAATTATTTAGAATTCATTCAAAACTAAGGCACGTCCGGACGCTTAGCAATTCAATCAACCATTCCACTACCACCACTTCATCATAAACCATTTCGCCGTTGTTCTTTGTTCGTATGTTGAATTTGGTAAAATAAACAAAACAATTAAGATTACATAATATATCTAAAGCTGTTTATAACGTAAAAATTTCATTTTTCATAGCTTTATACAGAAAAAGACCCATATAATAAGATTATAAGTGACGTCTTTCGAATGTTTTCGTTGGTTACTGATCTGCTGTCAGATCCCTGAAGCGTTTTATCGCCTCCCATTTCAACCCGTAGTGAACATTCGCCTAGAGGTTTTTGTCGGTATCGGCCCGTCAAATTGTCTGGCACTTTCGTTTTTGTGAGAAAATCTAGATTCTCAGAATATAAAACCTAGGGCCTACCATTATAAGGGTTTTGTGTTTGACAATCTACGCCTCATATTTGTGTTGTTTTTATGATTATGTAGGAAGTTTTTATGATAAGACGCAAGAAACACGTATTTAGCCATATATTTGTGATGAAAACCTGAAGTCGAGTGTTACAAAACATTAGTAAGCCTATAGTGTAATAGAATTAGTTATAGATATTGTTACTACAATTATCTGTTATTATATAAAAAATCAACTGTTTTTAGGACAGTTAAATTTTTTAAATTATTTAAGTCAAGGGAATTTTTATTTCTATAAACTTCTTTCTTTCATGAAACCTAATTCATTTAATGTAAGTATAGTCTATTAGCAAACGTCGTATAAAAAATCATTCCAGATTTAAAAATCTGAACATTTTAAAAAGTTATGATCTGAATTTCTCAAATTGCAGCTCAAAGAACACTGTTGATAAACTATACTAAGAACTATATATATCAAAACTAAATACTAACTAAACACGTTAAAACTAGAAAACCAAAAAAAAAACATGTCGGAGGTTGAAAATATTTTAAAAAATCCATTAATTTCACAAAAGTATATACTTCCAAAATAACACATGATAGCTTTATTGTATACAACTTTTGTGAAATTTTCATGAAGTTAAACGTGCGTTAAGGATGAAGCAGTGAGTCAAAATTTTTCCGTTATTAATCTGAGGTTGGTGTAGAATTCCACATCGACTGAATATTAACAAAACCTGGCAAGTAAACACGAAAACGAGTTTTGTATTTATCAGCTTCGTAACTCATCATGCAGTGTCAAATTGTCTAAAAAGCTTCGGTAATAGGACTGCAATTGAAAAATAAGCAAATGCTCTCGACACAGTACGATGTGTATTCGATAACTGATTAAATTATTTTTCGGTTCTCATCAATAATATTCTAGTAAGAGCTGGGTTTTGAAATTGTTGAGTTCCAGTTGGTGTATGAGTAATACCAACCTTATGTGATCATCGATGACTATTCGAGGTGTATACATATTTATAAGCTTTAGTGATATTTAGCTTTATATCATAAATTGCTAGAGCGATTAAAACGTGCACGTACAATTTAATAAAACAAATTTTCAGATTTTTCGAGTCAGTCGATTATTATTGTAATATTTAAAATAAATTTATCAGTTATTCGATTGTTTGATTTAATATTATAAATGGTGGTTGAAACCTGGTTGTGTTAGAAATAAATGTCATAATCCACAAATATATCAATGTACAAAATATATCTATCCAGTTGAAGTGATCGTGCTTGACGAAACGCAGCTTAATATTGGATGTTGGGCAGTTTAGTCTGTCAAACGGCTTGAGAACGCTTATAGCGCGATTCAGGTTTTGGTGGATTGGTGTATATAGTACCTTCGTTAGATTTCAGTAAACTAGATTTAATTATATTTAAGGAAACAGGTGATATCAAAATTTTATAGTGCAGTATAATTGGTTATTATTAAGTTAGAGACGCATGTTCATCGACTGGATATAATCCCTTTGTCCGCTAATGCATGACTGGATAGTGACAAGGGGAACTATTCACAGTATATTGCACAGATCTTGGGATCGTAGATACACCTATCCTATGTATGTATAATCTCTTATCCTATTTGAACGTAATATTCTCGAAACTTCTCAAGGTAATCTGTAGTGACAATAGCTTGATAGTGAATTTGATGTGGTTTTAACAGATAGTGGTAAATACATACATGTATCTAATCTAAGATGATACAGGATATCTAAAAAGTTTATTATAGTTGAAATGATAAAGTTAGATTTGTAATGATTGGTCAATCATAAAGAAATATTATAATTTTAATTATTTATTTTATTATGTATCACTTAATAGTAAAAACTTTACTGTGCTGATTGACTTGACAGACTTGAGACGCAGCAGTTTTATGTCTGTCATTCATTGGCAGGAAAATATTTTAATCTTATTTTTTTTTATTTCTTTAGAATTGCATAGTATATATTACACCATATTTTCGAATCTGCGATACCTCAATCACTTAAGACCAAAGTATACAACCAGTACCTCCTACCTATAATGACATACGAAGCCGAGACGTGGACACTCACCATCGGGCTGGTCCACAAGTTTAAAGTGGCTCATCGTGCGGTGGAACGTGCCATGCTGGGTGTCTCTCTGTACGATAAAATTCGTAATGGGGTTATTCGACAGAGAATTGGAGTTACCAACATCGCACGGAGAATCAGAACGCTGAAGTGGAATGGGGCCGGTCATATCTCCAAACGAATCGATGGTCGCTGGAGTCGAAATGTGTTAAAGTGAAGACTGCGATTAGGCAACTTAGTGTAGGGCGCCCTACGACACGATGGGCCGATGATATAAAGAAAGTGGCTGGTGGCGGATGGATGTGGACTGCCCAGGACCGCGATGGTTGGCGCTCTTCGGGGGAGACCTTCGTTCAGCAGTGAACGGCGATAGGTTGATTGAGAATATTACAACAATTGTTTAGATTTTAAGTTAAACTTTTAAGTATCGGTTAATCCCCCTGTCCCAGTACGTGAGTTGAGCCATAAAATGTCCAACAGCAGTTAGAACACTGATGTCGCCAATGGGTTATGAAGAGTTTAGGATCTGTTGCCCTATGTTTAAGTGTGTCGTTATTGAAAAAATGAATAAAATGATCATCTCCTCTTAAACAAAGTTACGAAATAGGCAAACAAATGATGATTTCATGTAACTATTGTACTAGCTTTGGCTATAAAACTACTTAATGTTTTCAAACAATACATTTTACTTCCAAGAATAAATGTGACATGAACACAGCAGCGTAATAGGTATTAATTCGATGATAGAAGAACCTTGACCGGCCACCTTCGGACTTCTAGTTTCACTTAATAAATTAGCTTTTCAACTTTTAGTTGGCTCATTGCCAGCGCAACTGACTTGAACGTAATTACTACCCAATCCCGGGCACCTTGGCGCTAAAGGGGCCCAAAATGAAGAAAAGTGTCAACGAAGCTATTGTCGTGTAGATATTTTAGTTCCAAGTTTAACTCTGTTGTGTTCATTCTAATTGTTTTACTAAATTAATTTTTGTAATTCATTTTTATTAGAGCTAACCGAGATAACTGGAAGAAATTAGAGGAGACCTATACCCAATTAAGGGGTTTCTGTAATACAAATTAAATAATAACATTAAATTCATAAAACATGTTGTAACTAAATACTTATGAGGTTTATGGGAAATAAAAAGGCTTTATTATTATTATTATTCATTTTTATTTAAGTGAATCTTATAACCTGTTTTTTCTTAATATTTAATGCATGCGCAGTATGTCGTGAGGTGGTTTACGTACTGATTTGGGAGGCACTGAGCAGTTAAAATAATATAATGTTTACATTATACATTTATATTTGGGATTTTACAGTATTGTATTATATTTACTTCTTAAAAGAATGTTTGTTACTTATGTTACTCTCTAATCATTGCATATTTCGCCACTTATTATATAGTAACAGTTGTTATACACATATAATTAATGTAAATATTTCCATCTAGTTGCAAAAACATAAGACCTTGATACAAAAACGAGTTAATTAAATTATTCAAAACTTAAAGAAGGTTAAAATATTTTAAAAAAATAACTATAATTCACAGTATTTAAATTTTTGATTGTTTCTCTACCCTACATTGCAAAAGATATTTTAATATACCTTAAAAAAAATACAGAAATTATTTTACTCACAAATCATGTGTGTATAGTTCTCAATCACAACGCGGATATAGATTTGAATAAGCAACAGTAGTACCGTAAATAAATATCACTACGCATTATAAAACAAAGTCCACCGCCGAATCTATCTGTCTGTCTTTTCTCACTATTCAAAAGCTGCTCCACGGATTTTTAAGCGGTTTTTACCAATAGATAGAGTAATTCTTGAGAAATATTTTCGTATGTCATTTGTTAACTTTTTGAGTATATTTGCTAAAATCAAAAGTAATGAAGGCTATATTATATTTTCCGTAAAGAACCCGTGCGAAGTCGAGGCGGGTTGCTATAGTCGAAACCTGTCTATGTGTATATACCGTCTTATAAGCAAGCGGATATGAACAGAAATCAATTACTTAAGATGTTACATAAAACTCAAACATTGTCAGGTGTGAGTTGCCGTTCTTGTTGGACTTTCAAACTCCTAATGTCGGCAAACACATTACACTGATGCTGTTAGAGTTGGTTAATTGAAATTGTTAGCTCCTAAGCTTACATGTGTTTGAACAGTTTAAATCTCATCGGTAAATGGAGGAGTCCAGGGTTTAGCTTTGACAAATATACAATAACATTTCAAATATTAAGTTAAAATATCATATTTATGACTTATAAAACTAGACCAAATTACAAGTAAAAGTTTGAATAAGAAAAAAAATAATACCCGATCACGTGAAAATATTTCATGAAATTTTATTATCTATATCTACTAATATAATGAAGCTGAAGAGTTTGTTTGTTTGTTTGAACGCGCTAATCTCAGGAACCGCGGGTACGATTTGAAAAATTCTTTCAGTGTTGAATAGTCCATATAACGAGGAAGGCTAATATAAAATATTTAGAAACAAAACATAAACTGAACATAAATCAAAAAGAAAAATCTCACACAATACGTACCGAAGCGCCAAACACGTAATAAATAATTGCTTCCACGCAAATTTAGGCAACACTATGTCTGCTCAAAAAAACTAAGACCTTATACGCCTTCTTGCCGATTATACACTAACCAAAAAGGTATCAATATCATGCAGTTTACATAATTTATTAAAATTTAGTAAGTAGCTGTTGTATCTATAATTTGATTTATCCACAGGAATGTAAAGAGGGAGCTTAAAGCGAAGTGACTTAGATGGCACATCAAAAAATATCAGTCAATATTGTGGTTCAAGATTTTGACAAGAAAAGTAAAGTTCACTATTTTACATCGATCTATAAGTGGGAGGAGGTGAAAGTTTTGCGGTGCCCTTTAAACAATATTTTTTCCTGGTGGGAATAGAACCAGGATGGATCCAATGGATTTTTTTTTGGAATAAGTCGCAAACGAGCAGACGTATCGCCTGATGGTAAGTGATTACCACCGCCCATGGACACCTGCAACACCAGAGGCGTCACAAGTGCGTTGCCGGCCTTTGGGGGAATGGGAAGAGGGATGGAGGAAGGGTAGAGTGTGGGCCTCCAGTACCCTCACTCGTTTCATTCTATCCTTACAAAATAACAAATATTGTAATCGAATATGTTTAAGAAATGTAAGAAAAGTTTTCTATCGGTACTTTCGCAGGAAATACGACAAAAATATCCTTAAAAATACAATTTACTGTAACAGTTTAATGAAAGATAACAAAAAACATGAGTCGTTTCTTCTAACATTTTTGATTATTTTAGTGGAAATAAAAGATTTCATTCATGTTTTTCTAACAAAAGAATCTCCAAACGGAGACTGCGACTCAATAACATTTGGCTGCTTTCAACGAAAATAAAGTGGAGCTCACCGAGGTTTTGTTTTGGAATGTTTCACAGAAATATACCTTTAGTTTATTGTTCAGGTGTACTGTAATTTGGGTCACGTGAAAAATAATCTTATTCCACACCATAGTTACCTAGTGATTTATACTTACAAGTTTTTGCTTAAAATATTAATCTGATAGCCGTCTTTGATGGTGGTGGTAGTGCTTTTAAGTGATCTGTAGTTCACGTCTCAGAACCCTTATAGTGACGTCATATCTGTCCGTCCGTCCTCGGCTTACCTTCCAAACGGTTAGTGTTAGAAATGTAAAACTTTGCATGGATGTATATATTCACCACATCAAAAAATTGCTGAAATAAAATAACAAAATATATTGTTTATTTTTATTCCGGACCTCTAACACACAACGTCATCTAGTCCTAAGCTACTGAACAAAGCTTTTGCAACTTTTACAATCACCCTGTGCATGAATAAAATATACCAAACTACTTCAAAGTCCACAATATGCAAATAACATACAATACAAATTAGAAATCCTGCAATGTACAGTACAAAGAGGTAGTTATTCACTCTGAGGCAAAGGACCATTAGCGGATTGAGAACTACTACCCTGTATTAATGCGCGCTCTTGTAAAATAAGGGTAAGGTATAATTTATACGGAGTAGGTGGAATTTAGTAGCTTTTTTATTGGCAACATTACTCTTAAATTTAAAACGAAACGAAGCAGAATAACCTAAACTACAATAAGTACATAGGATTAGTATAACCCGATCGATCGAGTGATCGTGTTATGAGTATTATTACCTACGAGTATTATTAGTATTGAAGCTCAATATCATTATATTATGTTGGTAATGGAATCACTGAAAATAGTATAATGATTTGAAAGTAGTAATATAAACACGGTACTAAGATATACAATAAATCTAACATTGTTATCGTCTTCAGATTATTTTGGGGTTAGCTAATAGTTCAACCGGTTTTAACTGAATATCTATTTTTCCACATAGCAACTGGCATTGGACCTCTACAGCTCTGAGGGCGAACTGAATTCGAAGATTGAACTAGTTGTCACTTGTGACTTCTTAATAATGATTCACGTAGATGTTCATGACAACCAAAAACTACGGTTTAAATTACTCTATGAATCATAATCTGACAATGATACTGAATGCATATTTCATTTAATTTTCTTTAATGACACATTCACCTACTAAGTCTTTATGGAGTTCCACCAGTAAATTTTCGCCACCGCGGCCAGTATCAACGGAAACCAGCCAACTACGCAGAAGATATTATAGTGCACAAGTGTGTGCACAAACACAGATGCAATCTCTGTTCCCTCACTCTCATTTTTTTATGGAATAGAGGGCAAACGAGCAGACGTATCGCCTGATGGTAAGCAATTACCTCTGCACATGGACACCCGCAACACCAGAGGTGTCACAAGTGCGTTGTCGGCCTTTGGGAGATAGGGGGAGCCGGCCCATTCATGCCGAAACGTGACTCTCCCATGGTAAAAATCACGTAAAATCCGAAAGGGCAATTAGTTGCAAGACCGACGGCTTTACTTGCTCTTCGAGGTATAGTGGTTAAGGCTGCAACTTTCGAACTCCGAGTTAACATTAAGTGTTTCTTTAATCAGAAAAACTTAATAACATTTTTTGGACAGTTTCGAAATTCGAACCCTAGACCTTATAATCGGTAATCGCAGGTGCCAACCGCTAGACCAACGAGGCAATTGCTAGGTTTTTATATACTTTCAATAAAAATACTTCAACAAAAGTGGAGTTGAATTCAAAACCATTATATCGAGAACTTCGCAACTCTATTCGAGAACTTACTGTAGTAAATGTTATTCCCGTGACATCTAACACATGTAATGACTTCAAAGTCTCCAAGTTTGTAACATATACAAATTTTATTTGTAGCTTTGCCGGCTTGTAAGTTGGTTATAGTTTCAAGAGCAAATGTACATGTGTGTAAATTTGGAAAAAATGTACTTATATTTCAATAAACAAAGTTGAGAATTGTTTTGTTACAAAAAAACAATTTAGGTAAAATCTATGAGTTCGGAAAATATTTCTTCGCGTTTAGATACCTATACGAGTACATATTACAATGTTGCTATTTTTAATGTCAACTATATATTTAAGGTTTAATTAGTTTTTTCACTAGATTTGTTTTTGTTTTTTACGTGATTTAAGGTTCTATGATATGACCTTAAATTAAAAAAAAAAAACATTTTACTAGTCATAAATTTAAATAGTAAGTAGAGTATTCATATTTATTCATTAAATTAAAAACAGTATCCACTTGAATTAAGATTCTAGTTCTATTAAATGGGGTCCAAAATAAGTAAGGCAACTTTAAATACTTAGTTTTTGAAGTAAGAACGTGAAATAATATTCAATTATAATCCACTTAAACGATATTACTGACATAATGCGATTAAAGTACTCCTTTTGATGTCATAATTAGTTTAGGGCCACGAAAAGAGCGATCTATAGTATTACTAGTTTCTGATTTTTATAGAATCATTACCATCATCATTTGATATTAAAACTAGTTGCGTGAACTTAGTGGGTTAATAAAATTCTATAGGATCCGTCCACAATACCCTGCCTAAATCCCTTGGGGGATTCATTTAGAGTTCATATTTGAATGTAATTAGAAGTTTTTGTGTAAAAAACTCGTGTATGTGGAAAAAAATTGTTTAAAATGACAGCCAATTGCTCAGTTATACGTAACAATACTAAAATTTCAGTTAGTCCTATTATAATTACCGAATAATATGAAGGTAATAGCTTAATCAGGGTAAAAGTATAAAGCTACCAAATGAATGTCGAAACATTTTAGTTTTAATTGTAATAAAATGTTATGATTAAATTTTTCCAGAAGTAAATATTCTGCGTATTGATTCTTTGAAAAATCTATAATTTCAGAAAAAATCCCAGCGGGAAAAGTCCCCTTGGTGATCTAATTTGAAAAAAAGTCCTAAGGCAACTCTAGGGAATCGATGTGAACAAGAATCCAAATAAATCACTCAAGGGATTTAAGCTAGGGATTTTAGAGGACGAAATCATTCTTAACTAATTGGATATTTAATCACTACATGCAAGTAAACGGTTTCGATACATGTTTTGCAATCATGTTAAAGCGAGAGAGCCACGCTTCAACACATACTACGGGCCCTGGACTAGTGTGATACTACCTCATAAATTAACTTGTATTAAGCAAGCGTGAGTGTCTTTACTGGACGTCTAGCCTTCTCCTCATATCAAATGATTCATCTTACCGTCATACATTTTACCCGCATGCTAGTTTTCCCCTATATAACAATAGAATATAATGCCTACTAACATACACTATAAAATGGTACAGGAAATTAAATAAAGAATATATAGTATTGAGTTTAGTTCCAAAAATATATCTTACTAGTTTCTTTACCAAGTTTTCGATTACAATTTGAAAACCACAATCAATAAAATTGTAGCCTAGTGCGAAAAGCACCGCATTAATAATACAGAGACTAATAAATTATTCAAATTTTTGCATGTCACGTTTTGTCTCGATTTTCGCGCCGCGCCGTAGGTAGCGTTTAATTGCCATTGCGGTTTTATTTATAAGTATCAAGATAGTCCATGGAAAATCAACAAAGTAGAAATTTATCAAGAATAATGTTTCCTTTTATTGAAATTTATCACAAAAAGGCAAACTTAAATAGATCTAGAATAGTTTTGTTGACTGGTTGAAAAAAATCCCTTCGATTATCCATTTGCGAGATTACCTCATAGTAGCGATACCTGTATCGCCAGGACAGGAGGAGTATGTGGTGTTGCCTCTATAATTTACACCCCACGATCAGCCATTAGCAGCCTATTCTGGGGAGGATGCGCACTATGTGATTTGAAAACCTCTCCCGAATTAACGTTGCCTCTAACCAAGCCCTATCTCGTGGTAAGTTACCTCACCTTCTAAATTACTAGTTATCGCCCGCGACTTCGCTCGTATTTAAGGAAAAGTGTCCTACGTTATTTCTAATACCTCCGAGAATATGTGTACAAAGTGTCATGATATGATGATCGGTTAAGTAGTTTTCGCGTGGAAGCGTAACAAACAAACTTATTTTCACCTTTATAATATTAGTGTGATGTAGAAGATTTATATTACAGATATTTATGAAATATATGATATCTTGTAAGAGCCCCCGCAGACTACAAACTTTTTAGTTGGCCTATAGTTTGATCGAGTTGTCTTTTGACTTATTTGTCGACCGATACGGAACCATTAAAATGTGTGCACTGCCATACATCTTCATACTGAGATTAAGAAACCGAATTGGCTTAATGTTGTACATTCAACTAACTACATTCTTTTTTTAAAGCTGTTGGTTTTCCAAACCAAAATAAAAAACAAAAGTTATAACTGTACAAAACACCACCGTTTAAATTATCATGTTATTACATATAAAGTATGATGAAAACATAAAAGACATCAATAAATATTTTTTCAAGCCTTTGTCAAATCACCTACTTCATTTCCTTGAAACACAACAGGAAATAAGCGTCTCTTTAAAGATCAAAACAGGTGGAAATTACTTCCCCAATACGAATCATGAGGCGTATTTCGAAAACAAACTGATACCCCGCTGTTTTCGGGGCCACCCACTCTCGCGGGAGGCGTAAGCTTATTAAAGATGTCGCAACCAAAGATTGCTTTAATTCAGAAAACGACGACCCATTATTACTGTGGTGTGTTGTTTTGTGGCCTAAATGTCTCTGAGATTACCTAATAAGTAATAACTGTGAATTTTGTCGAGGTTTAGGATAATAATCTAGTAATGGTTTTTTTTTTCAATGATAATATTTTGACAAATTTTAAGTAGCAACTTTTTCCGTGGGAGAGCCACGCTTCGGTATGAATGGGTCGGCTCGACCGGAGTGATACCACGGCCTCACAGAAAACCGGTGTGAAATAGCGCTTGTACTGTGTTTTACCGAGTGAGTGACGATACTGGTGCACCATACCTCAACCCCTCCCTCCATCCCCCTTCCTATCCCCCAAAGGCCGGTAACGCACTTGTGACGCCTCTGGTGTTGCGCGTCCATGGGCGACGGTTATCGCTTACCATCAGGCGATACGTCAAATTTGTCCCATACTTCTTTAAAAAAATTACAGAAGAAGGTAATCTAGGCTCAATATCTATATGAAATCAATAATTTCATTTTACAACTAGTTTCAGTACTTTCAGGCAACGGTAGTTTAAATACACTGATAAATCAATGTTGCACTTACTTTGAGCTTCTTATCTCACCAAAACTAAACCAACTTCTCATAGTAAATCCTTGAACAATGGAAATAATAATGAGTTGAGAAACTTTACTCTATCAATATATGTCCTGGCTTTAATTACTGCGCACAGGTGTAGCCGTGGCTACTGCAACTTCTAAATGTTGCAATTATCAATCTTAGCTTACCAAGTTGTTTCGGGCAGTTGTAGCTTTGTGAAAAATGTCATGACCGTTAGTTTTTGGAATGTTTTCGAAATTTAACTGGCATTGTATTTAAGTCATTGATTTTTATTTTTGTTTAGAAGCGTGCCTGTTTATTATTAAATGACTTTCGGCATGTTTTTAACTGGTAGTCTTGAGGATGACGTCAACACACCTGGGGAATGAAATCGTGTTGAATCGGATCATAAGAAATGGGTTGATTGGGATACGGTAACGAAGAAAAAAGGAAAACGGGGTAAGAATGAGGTACCTTTAAAAGGTCAAGCTGGGAGTTAGAGATGCCAATAGGATAATGATATTTACTGACCATAAACTTGCATTGCGTTTAAATATTATGTATGTATATATTTTAATCAGCTGACTATATAATTATTATACTAAAACATAGAATAACCCATAGGCTATTCTTCATTAAACTACTTTGATTTTTCATTAAAGACATATCTTCAATAAAGAATCAAAGTCTTTCAAACCAAATTTAATTGAAATCAGTGCAGCTGCTAATTCAGCAAAAGTCTTTTTGCAGTTACGTAACATGCTAATCAGTCGAATTTTCAATAACTTGAAATTAAAATACTATGCCTTATTAAAAACGCCTGCTTTCAAGCTTATCCCCAACTAAATACATTTAATTCAAAAACGAATACGTGAGAATTTCACATCACGGAACCGTTTCTGTTTTCAAAGCGTTTCTATTATAAAAGCTTTATGTGTTTGTATTTTTTAGTAATTACTTACGTGTGTTCTCTTGTAAGAATAATAATATTGTTAGCTGTTTTGTTTTCTCGCAGTTATCGTGCCTGGCTTATGAGTTTAGATTCGAGTTTCAATCTTTGGTTATTTTGTTGGAAAAAGATGTTGGTTGAACAATCCGTGCGGTAATATGGCTTTAGATATGATAGACTTGAGTATGAATATAATATCTATACTAATAATAAAGCTGAAGAGTTCGTTTGTTTGTTTGAACGCGCTGATCTCAGGAACCGCTGGTCCTATTTGAAAATTATACAATAGGCAATACAAGACGCAAACGAGGTTGCGTGGGTCAGCTAGTAAAACATATATGTACATTAATGGTCTTGTTTAATGTTATTGTTTATGGATAGACCTACCAAAGTGACTTTACTCGGCCTGATGGATGCATGAGCAGGATTCAAAAGTGGTGGTCAAAATACTCATTGCGAATACGGATAATGCAACAGCTATGATGGCCTATTTAGATGCTTCTGCATCATTGGGTCTCCGGTCTTGAAGTTACCAATGAAACACGACAGCACAAATGCAGTCATTCTAGTAGGTACCCTGTGAGAAGGTACTACCGACCCGTTCGTGATGAACTCGTTTGTAACGTGTAAAGAATGTGTACATGAACTATGAATGAGTTAGAATAAATAAAAGGTGCAAGGTCATATTATATATATATATATATATATTTTAAAATCCACACGGGACAATACTGTGCGTTCACAAATTTTTAAATCTGGGTGTTCTTTGTGTCTGTTTTTTATATGTTTGTTAAGTCCCCCACGACATACGTAGTTGCCTTTAAAAAAACTTAGAGTATTTGAAATATATAGTATGAAATATAAAGTAGTGAGATAACCAGAGCCCAACCACAATCGGGAGGGCTATTGGCTACAGGTCTAAAATGCGTACAGCACTCTTGTGCCTTTGGATTGTAAATGTTATAAATTTATTCTGAGAATAAATTATATTATATAACCAAATTCACACATATTTAGTTTTCTAAAAAACGGATTTGAATACTAAATATCTGAAAAATCAATCAGTATGTGAAGGGGCGGGTGTCGTGTCCCTTCAACACAAAGAGAAGATCATCCGGCCAGACGAGGTGATCATGCCTGGCAGGCCACGGCCCAACGGTTGATGTTGAGATGTTGTAAAAATGCCAAACAGCGCGAGAACGACTCGTAATTTCTTGGTACAGTACGTTACTCCGTCGTCTTGTGTACATCATAGTACTAGGTAGATGGCATTATAATGTGATTTCTTATGCGGAAGTCGCCACAAGTACTTTTACTATTTAGCTAGTGAAGTGCATGTGATATACTTAGTATTATGAATAGATATTATATTAGAGTATCATTTAAGTATTTACTAGTGCTGCCTTATATAATGTTAATATTTTAAGTAGATGAAAACAGAAATATGATGTTGCCATGTTTTAGCTATTTTACTTAGACATCAAATTTCAACTAACAAGTTCTTGTTTAGTCATTGTGAAATGGAATACGTCTTCTAGTCTCAGCCATGTTAATGTATTTACTCTTTGATCTTCTAATGTTATCTTTAATTATACTGAACAACCTCGCACCCTCTTATATCCTCATCTTTCTTGTACGGTGTTGAAATAATGTTTACAATAAATCTTTTATTACGTGCTTTTGAATAAGTAAAAGTAATATTCGATTATAGCAGACAGCCTTCTTATCAATTTTTGTTATACTCAAATTATTATGACAAGCCTATTAGTGTTGTGCATGTAACCCTAACTGACATTTTCACTAATTCGTTCACATTTAAGTTTCTTCGGGCTACGCTCTATGGCTTTCTCGGAAGACTTAATTTATAATTTATAGAAATAAGGGCTTATTTTATTCATTTATAAAATAATGTTTAAGCCAATTAGTTTTTGAACTATTATTTTAATAAGTTAGGGTTTAGTTGTTATCAATAAAATCCAAAACTATATTTTTTATGACCTAGCAGGCAATAATGGCGTGTGATATTTTTTTAAATATGTTTTAAGTATTTTAGTAATACATACATAGATTCACTTAATATAATGAAATTCATTCAAATACAGACACTGTTTAATTAAACTCTAGTGTGCCTTAACATCTTTAGCAAAACCCTACCAAATGATTAGATTTCAGAGAACAATAGCTAAAATACTTAACCGTTTGTTAAATTAAATAAAACGACTACAATCATAGGTATTTCGAACAGTGATACCTGTTATTTAATATTATTCCAGTGGGTACTTTAGCACATATTAACACAAGAAATGAACGTTAGCCGTTTGCCACAAATTAGGTGAATATTCTATAACCAAACTAGACAGGCAAGACTGCGTCTGGCAGTGAGTTTAAGGGAGGCCCCCCCCCCTCCCGCCAGACACTGATGCAGTTTTTTGAATTTTTGTCGATAATAGTTATAAAAAATATTTAAAGAGATGAAAATACATACATAAGAAAACTATTTATACCTCTAGTGACGATGGAACATAATCTACCCATTCCAAAAATATTAGTTCATAAATACTCTAATACTAAGAACTGTTATAAACCACAATGATTACAACACTAATACTTACCAAACTCCATACAGTATACATAATGAACTGTATAAAATTAACTCCTGTCTTTGTCTCACGACACGACAAGAATGCCTCGTATTGAATTCTGTAATTCAGTATCCGGATTAGAAATTTCCACTTTCGCCTTTGTGTGTTCGTTAGCAACGTGTACAACATTGTGCAGATATAGGAGGCATCTACTTATATTGATTTAAATTTGACATATTGTTTAACCGTTGTACTTATTTACTAGTTAATAAACGTAGTAGTTTTATAATTTGACTTACTTTATTTTTTTTTGGGTTTCATTAGGCATTTATTTAGGTATTAAAATATTTTTCATCGTATTTAAAATATCAAAATTACAAGTAAGAAAAAATACTTTTTATTAAATGTTTATTTTTCTTTGTGTGCAATCTGTCCTTTAAATTAACTGTTTACAAGAGTATACCTGTTAGTTTGAAAGTGTGTCATATAAACTATAAGTTTTAACAGTCAGAAAACACATTTTTTTGTTTCCTTAATAACATCCATACTAATATTATAAATTCGAAAATACCTTTGCAAGTCAATCATCAAATCAATTGGAATGAATCCCGGTATAGAGATAGATTGGATTTTGAAAAAGACAGGCTACTTTTTGTCGTGAAAACATACATTTACGCGGGCGTACCCATAGCTACTTACCTAATACTTGTGTGGGGGAACGGGTGTAATGTTCCACCCAACACAAAGGGAGGATCCTCCGACCAGGCCAGGTGATCATGCCTGGCGGGCTACTGCCCAACAGTTGATGTTGGGATGTTGTATATATGATAATCGGCGCAAGAACTTTATTTGCGCGATTCAGGATTGGTAATTTCTTCGTATTGTAGGTTACTTCGTAGTTCAGTGTAACTTCGGTAGATGGCGCTGTAGTATGTTATGTTGTATGTGGAGGTCGCCACACTTGTTTATGTATTCATATATAACTTTATATTCAAAAATATTCGTATTCATTTTTTTTTTATGGATTAAGGGGCAAACGAGCATACGTATCGCCTGATGGTAAGCGATTACCGCCGCCAAAAGACACCCATGCAACACCAGAGACGTCACAAGTTCGTTGACAGCCTTTTGGAGAGGGGGATGGGTAAGGGATTGTGTACAGCGCAAGCGCTATGTCACACCGATATTCTGTGAGGCCATAGTATCACTCCAGTCAAACCGGCCCAATTTTGCCGAAGCGTGGCTCTCCCACGGTAAATTATCTGATTATCTGTTAATTTCAGGTATACAACACCATTTCACCAGACGTGAGATTGGCGATCTCGCTAAATATATTTAAAAAACTATATAAGCATATTTTAAATCATATTGAATATAAAATTTATAAATCACTCATCGTCCTTAACTTAAGCCAAACCATTTTGAATGCAGCGAACTTGCATCTCAAGACACGCCGTTTTTGAATATTGTTTTAAGTACCCAACTATATCGAGTTAATAGTATTTCTAAAAGATTTTGTTTTCACATAAGTGAATTGTTTTATTGAGAAATAAAGTTCTTTAAACCAAATATTAAGGATTTATGTAGAAACGCGTTGTATTTAAGTAACAATTTCAATACTTGTAACACAATCTCATAATTAACGTTGGTGTTTGGATAAACTGAAGATACCTTTAATTACAGAACTGTTACTATTGTTTAATTACCGAGATGGTTACGGCTTCCTATCTTGTTTCTAATAGAGATTAGGATCAATATGATATCTTACACTTTAAGAATGAAATAGAAATAGTGGAAGTTGGTGCATTTATACTTATTTATAAATTCGAAAGTAACCATGTCTTTCTTTCTGTTTGTTACAATTTCGGGGATAAACCACTGAATCAGTTTGAATTAGAGAGATAAATTGGACTATAAAAAAGAACATATGCAAGTCTTGTCACGATAACCGGTGTACACGCGCGCGAAACCGCAGGTAAAAGCTAGTTTTCTACATTTACACGAATGCAAAAGTTCGTAGTTAGTTCGTAAACTTCTTTTTTTGGAATTTGAAATTTCAGTATTTTTTTGAAGATAGTTTCAGAATTATACACTGATATTATTTTTTTAATGGATGATGATGATTTTTAAAGCATGAGCATAATCCAAGAGTTGTGGTTACCATCCTCAATGCGAATTGCAGCCTGGTAATCCACACTAAGGCGGCCAAGTGAGATGCTTTTTCACGCCCTGCTTAAAGGACACGGGATCATAGTGGGAGCGTTAGTAGTAGTAGATATTAAAAGTAATAAATATTTAAAAAAGAGAGCAATGTCTAGCATAAAAATCTAGTGATTTTTTTTTCTAATTTCGTATTTTTTTTAAACCAGTAAATAAATTCTCAATTTTATTTCCACATAATTGATAATAAATACCTATAATTTAATTTATATAGGTTCCATTAATATAAATATTCTCTTTCTCTTCTTTAGTCTTAATTTTTAGTTCCAAAAACCCTATAAATACATAGCTATCTCCTTAAAAAGGAGGTTAGCATAAAGTATGTCCCAAGTTTTCCTATAACTCATTTTAATTGCGTTGCGTTATAGAATCGATTACTTGTATAAAGAATACACATTATTATACGATCACGATGTAGACATCACATTACAGGTCTTCACAGTCAACTCCTGGACATAAGCCTCTCTAAAAAAAAAGATTTTGGCCTACTTTGCTTCCACAATCATCTCTAACGACACCCATGAGATGAGTTGGCGTAGTGACACTCTATTTTGTAATCTGTCATCACAAATAAACACACACACATTTTTATAGTTACATATTTTAAGATTAATTGTGACTATTCTACATTCATTAATAAAAGCACTTATGCACGCTTAACAAATCTGCTCCTACAATATTTTTTACACGAATCCTATTCAGATAACTATTGGCCATTAGATGATATGGCACTAATTTATCTTTACGCGTTACAATTATTTGAATCGCACCCTAATCTCCTCGTGGCAATAAAACAAGGGTTAACCCATTGTACATCACATCCGTGTCTGTGTGCAGGTCGGTGAGCTTTTAAAACGTCATGATCATCCAAAATCTCAATTTTATAAATATCTATAATTGCAAAAGATGTTGGCCGATTTTTTTTACCTTTTTGTAAGAAAAAAAGAGTGGATAAGGAAAATAGATATGGCTAGACTAAAAACAGGAAAGATATAAGAATAGCTGAAAAGGGCATGATCACGTTTCTATCAGTTCTGTGATTGGGGAGAGATGAAAACGAATGTTACATGTAATTATTCTTGAAGATTGTGAATAAAACCATCGAACCGTCTTCACATATTTAATGTAAAAAGAGAAGAGACAATACAGTTTTTTCTTAACATACACTACAAATGCCATTGACAAAACATTTGTTGCGTTCCATTTCAACACCACACTTCTATTACATAGACATCATCTGGTAAACCGTATAAAGTAATTAGGAACTTTTGAATGGAAATATTTTCGCAATACTTTTATTTCACCGTTATAACTGTTTTTTACGATATAATGGACTAATGACCAGATGCGTCAAGTGACGGAAAGGGGTTACAGTAGCTTGGACTCTACTCAATAGAAAATATGAGTAGAATTCAAGTGTCAACATATTAAATTGCAAATTGCAATGCAGCATGCTGACCCACACTATGGCAATCTAGTGAAATGCTTTTTCACGCCCCGCTTAAAGGACCCGGGATCATAGTGTGTGTGAAATACGTGCGCTGGTAGTGAACCCAAGATTTTAATGAATTGGCACAGAAAGGAAAAGCTGAAACATTTAGCTCGAAAGCATATGTATACCGCTCTAAAACGGTGACGGTGTAGTACACTCGTTCCTTGAAATTTAAAAGGTCATATTAATTTGACAACACCACAGATGGCAATTTGTTACACAGATCGGGTTTCCGATCTGTGAATAAATTGCTTAAAGAACGCAAACGGGAGGCAGATTATTCAAGACACGTTTGATATGATTTCATTTATAAAGCTTATTTACCAAATATTTAATTGAAACCAATATGCTTTAATGCCTAATTAGAAATGAAATGGTTTGTTGTCAGAGTAATTGAATTAAAATGATTGTCCAGGTAAGCTAACGAGTTATTGCAAATTACAAAGCGAACTTGGCTGGACGAGTTCCAAGCCGAATAAAAGTTTATGGGAGACGAAATAAATTCCCCAAAGGATTATAACCCCATTACTCAAATGAAACGGTAATCCCATTGTTATTCTGGATATATTTTTTTATTTTCGCGAAAAATTCTGCCTTAGAATGTTTATGTAAAGAAAATTATGGCAGGCCAAATAAATTTTATGTTCAGTGCCCACGAAAATACTTTTTAATCTAAGATGGGATTTTTGTGAAATTCGAAATAATTGAGCGGAATATTAATTAATGGTTCATAGAACTCGTCTGGTCTATCATTAGAGATTTTTTTGGAGGCATTCTCTTGACATAATCCCGAGACTTGAAACAATTACTTTCGTCTTTCTTATAAAGAAGTTGATACTTCTGAATAACGTTATTATGAGGTAACAATGACTCATATCTCACAGTACTTAGTTTTTTCCTCATGTGTTAATGTTTGTTTAAACACGACTCCTGTATTGTGAATATATCGTATCGCGCGGACTTTACGAACATTATTGTAACGAACAAAGTTCATCCAGACTCAGCACAACAATCTGTAGATCACAGAAAGTGTAGTCCCATGTTAGGATCGAGCCCCTTAAAATTCTACTCACTATTTACTTGTGAAGAATAAGACAGTAAAATATATATTACAAGAGAGATATATATAGGTATATTTAGGTTTAAAGCTATATTTAAAACAAAGAACAGTCAAAAAACAAAAAACGAAACACGGGAGCTATTCCTTTTTAATTGTTAAAAATTTGTGTCTGTCACTTATGTAAACAATGAACGTTTAAAAACAAGTTTCAAATATAACACCTCAAAAAAACGTGTGACAGTTCAACCAAGTAACACAATAAACACTTTTTCGGTCACAAAGTCAGTATTTAACCCTAAAAAGCGATCGATCATCCGCAGGTTACATTCCATCGGTTTACCCGCCAGATTAATACGTCGGAACCCAACTATTTGGCGGCACAAAGCCCGGCTGAATACCTGGTGAATATTTGAAGAGGACCGTTGCAGGGCTGAAAGCTCGATCCAGTAATTGATATGTTCATGTATTTGTTATTTCAAAATAAAATCATAATATTTTATATTTGTCGTAATGGAACAATTCATATCGATACCAATAAAGGCTTTGTTTAATAGTTTCTGTTGGAAATGATTAATTCACATCAAATACGTGGCATTCAATACTACAAAATGGGAATTAATGTGTGTTTAAACTATTCTAAAATAATGGATAATTTATTGTAATAGTATTTATTAGAATAGGTTTTGTTAGACTATAATAATGAATTTAATGAACATAAGTAGACTGTTGCTCTATGATATCTGGTAGTGGTGCAAGGATAGTACGCTATCAGTACAATTAAGGGTTCAAACCCTACAATGGACAACACTTTGTGTGATCCACAAATTATTATTCTGAGTCTGAGTGTCATTTGCGTCCGTTTCATAATTATTATGACTTGTCTTTCTCAAAAAGAACGAAAAAAAGGTAAGTGTGACCACCGCCCATGGATGAATTTAGGGGACACAAGTACATAATCGCCCTTTCAATCTGATGTATATTCTTTTCAATATTCTTTTATAAAACTATATTGTATTTAATCGCGGCTAAACTTCAAAACAACAATTTCACTTAATTTACAAGTTTTATTTTTAAACTTATTGTTATAGATATATATATATCTATTGGAGCTACAAAACACAGTGTTTATTTTATGTTCAAAATGCCGTCTTGCATCATTAAACATTCTAAGAGTAGTTTCTAAAAGCAAAAAAAAAGAAGATCGAGTATCTTTTTACAGGTAAATACAGATTATTTGGTTGTTATAATTATTTATTTACCCGATAATTACTGTTGTGTCGGAACACAAAACCTCAACCGTAGTTCGGCTGTGATACCAATTTTTGTCTATTCTTTTCCCTTCAATTAAGGAAATCACTTGTTAGTCCAGACATTAATAAACCTTATTTCTAATTTTCTATATTTAGGTACTTGGTTTCAAACATCATCTGGAAGTATTCTTTGCAGATACACACAATTATTTCTGATAATTATTACATATACACAACAATTTGTGAATGATTCTACAAATTGCTGTTCTGTGTCTTGTGTTTTATGTCTTTACATCATATTTGAATGGTTGAGAAAGATCGATATTATGAAACTTGATCCGCAAGTACTAACCGTATAACTGCAGAATATTAGCAAAAATATTAATGTTACTCTTTTTTTGAATATTAATATTTATCAAAAAAATAGGGACTTTTTGGTATGGTATCATTACGCGCACAGAGACGTACGTACTCCTACAGTGTCGCTGCCGTTTGTCACGCAACAGTTAAATAATAAACGGCTTCATGTTATTTGTCAAGTACGTTCCATCTGGCTTTCTTTTGTTATCTGAGAGTACAACATTCATTGTGTAACTTATCAATTTATTTTCTACATAATATATAACAAACTCAGATAAAACGCTACGGTAACCACGCTGCTGAAAAAAATATTTATATAATGTTTCTGAATACTAAGATAAATTACACCCAGACACAGTACAAATGATTGTGTTCATCACGCTATGATTTGTTCGGTCGGGCAGAGTTTAACGCACGACCTCTGCCCGCTAACAACTGAGGTTACTAACAGCTAGACCTGTACTTACAGTGTACATATATAACTGTAAGTTTGTACATCATTCATATATATAGTCGACGATATTACAGCCTCTACATAAACGTAGTAGGTACGTAAGTATAATAGTAATAATCTGCGCGGACGGTAGTGATCCGGGGGGCACGTGACCCGACATAATCACGAGCCTGCTTCAAGTGAGCGCGGACCGCTCCGCTTTTATGAGACAAAGCATAAGCGTAAGCGATTATTTTTCATTATCTAACCATATTTATATGAACTGACATACTACGAGTATAATACAAATATTTTTTTAGCTGCGAAGTTTTTCTGTATTTACTTCTCTTTATCATCTTTTTTATAATAAATACTGTTTTGTGATAAGAATGAGACGTCGATAAATGTGAAATATGTAATAAAGTATGAATACTGGTGATGCGGTGATCCTCTGGTGTTGCGGATTGCCATGGGCGGCGGTAATCGCTTACCATCAGACAATACGTCTGCTTGTTTGCCCCATACATAATAATAAAAAAAAAACTGAAATAATAGCAATTTAATTTGATCATTAAAGTAAAATGAAGTTAAGTAAACAAAATTGGTACTGGTTACGGTACATGCTGCCTAAACAGCTATCTCGATGTAATTTTATTGATTGTTTTAATAGCCTTTAAGTTACGTAATAATTTAAAACGGATAAATTAAAAAGAAGGCTATGTACAGCAGTGGACTATTAAAATCGTAAAAATGGTGATGTTGTTGAAGTCAAATAAGTCAATATTATAGGATGCAATGTACAAATTTGTAAAAAATGTATTACATACCTTACAAACTAGTAAAAAATTGCACTAGTGTGTAATAACACAGTACGCTGAAGGAAAATGTTATACATGACATGAATTTATTAGAACTAAATATATTGTCGTTCGCCTCAGTTCCCAGCTTGCACCACACGCCATACCCGCGGGCGTCAGGCCCAGTCATCTCAATCCGTGTTTGTAGGACGAAGCCCCACCCTGAGCGATTCAGACAGTAATCACTAGAACTTGTCTAGTATACTCTCAAATATACATAGAGCGGATTATTAGTAACACTCATTTTAATTGGGTTGGATGTACCCGACTCAAATAAGGAAGAAATTCAATAGAAAATTAGGTTTCAAGGGATGAACTGAATGTTTTGCCCGGCACAGTCAATCTAAAAACGGTTGACCTAGTGATTTAAGCGGTTACCACGCCGCTCCCTACTGCGACAAGTGTTGTGGGTTCAAATTCCATATGGGACAACAATTTGTGTGATCCGTAAAATGTTATTCTGAGTTTGGGTGTATGTATGTTTGTAAAGTCCCCGCGACACAGGATGTATATTCCTAATACAATATTTTCAGAGAGATATGACCTCCAAAAGTTCAAAAAAAAAAATCTCAAAGACGGGTATTACACTAGTCATTCTTGACTGACTTTTATTTTTTTACACTACGTTATTAAGTCCGAAACTAAGCAGAGCTTGAAATATAGGTATTAGATAGCTGATATAAATACATATATACTAATTTTTTTTTGGTAATATTTACATATTGTACATAGGAAACACCCAAACTACGAAACAATTATAATTTCAGATCATAAAAATGTTTGGTCCGACCCAGGAATCGAACCCGAGACTTCAAGTACGCATACGCTACGATTTGGTGCTTGATTTGCTAGTTGGCCTTATTTTCTTTTTTAAGAGAAATATGCTATATTTTATTCGTGTCATCTTTAACATCAACACCATTCAACATCATAATTATTTTCACATTTTAATTATGCTAATTACTGTCTAATTCGAGTTCCATAAAATAGAATATAAATGTTATGTATACATTAAACAAAATTATAAATTACTAAAAGGCTACCGAAGTTATTAATAACCGTTTTAAATTTGAATTTAATATCTAGCTCAGTAACTTGCTGTGATCAAAATTATGATCAAACCTTTCTAATAAATAATAAATATTTCGGACATCTAACACACAACGCCATCTAGTCCCAAGCTAAGCAGAGCTAGTGTTATGGATACTAGACAACTGATATAAATACATGTATACTTTTTTTTGTAAATACATGCATATTATACATGGAAAACACCCAAACTCCGAAACAAATATTTGTAGATCATACAAACATTTGGTCCGACCCGGGAATCGAACCCGAGACCTCAAGAACAGCAGTCGCATACGCTACCACTGCGCTACAGAGGCAGTTAAATATGGTACTATTCTTTACCACTTACATAATTATATTCACTCACACGCACTATTCACACTAAACTACTATACACTACACTAAACTACTAAAGTAAAAATTAAAATTAAATTAAAATACTCATTACTAATTCATACTTATATTATAAATGCGAAGGTAACTCTGTCTGTCTGTTCCGCTTTCACGGCCAAACCGCTGCACCGATTTCTATTAAATATGGCATGGAGGTACTTTGATTCTTTAGGAAGGACTTAGGCTAATCTTTACTGTAATAACCGACAAACACGCGAGCGGAGCTGCACACAAAAGCTAGTGTTTAATATATTTATGTCAACTAAAATTTTTTAGATTAATAAATTGACATGTTCTGTTTTTAGGTTAATGACAATTTATGATTATTTATTTTCGTCTAACACTTCTATAACTCTACATTAATAAAATCTTCCAATTTTGAAAGTGAAAAATAACTAATAACGCTTGGAGAAGCAGCTTGTTTACAGCACAGGATAAAAATGAAAAATACAGATATCTGGGAATAATTATCTCGAGTTACTACTTTTCAGGGGCCACAAATTGATGTTTAACTTAATTAATTATAGTATTAACTAAGTTCAGGACACAAAAGTCTGAACCCAAGAAGTCTGACACAGACTCGCCGAAGCAAAAGCACAAACCGCTGTGATTACGTATTCGGCCCTAGGCGATTAATCAACTCGTTTGTTCCACAGTGAGCACGCTCCACTGACGGCTACACACCACTGATTGACTCCTTTGATTATCTTGCCGATGAATGAATAATAAACATTCGGATATTTTCTCAAACCTGGAGCTGCACTGTGAATCGATATTTGAGATATTGGCAGCAGCATTTCTTTTCAAAGTTTAATTTATGTGTGTTAAGTAGAAGTTGACATCAAAGACAAATTTGTTTTTTAATATATCTTGTTAAAAAGAAATGAGGAAAATGTTTGAAACGTTGATTTCTTATTAAAGTTTAATATACTTACGCGAAGTTTTTTTAATAAGCAGATGCTGAATTTAATCGATGAATATTAAAGCAAAATAAATGTGTATGTTTTGAATGTAAACTGCCTTATTGCCGGCATATAGGTTTGGGAATATTCTATGTCTCAATACTTTACAAAAAAAAGTACTTATACTCGTAACAACATTAATTGGTAGATGATGTAAAATGTTGTCCTACGAGTATTTGCTGATCAAACTCACAATTCACAACAGTGATAGATTAAATCAGTACACCATGCAAAGTTGTATTCCTATTTACGAAAATTACACGAACAAAGAAAAATTTATCACAGTTTAAAGTTGATATGTAGTGAAAAGCGCAGAAGATTAAAAAACGTAAAATTAATTATTAAGATAATTTATGATCGAATGTCGATCACTACTAGATGTCAGTTATTACCCTGGGATATTTTAAAAAGTATTGTAAGTCCCAAACTAAGTATTAATTACAATCCAGCGCTTACACTCTTATATTTTCTTATTATTGTGTGCTGTGTAATTATTATTTTTTTGTTGTCCATACAGTACAACTCCTTTAATGCATGCGAAAGTTACCTATAAGTAATTGTTTTTACTTCGTGTTTGTGCTGTATAAACAAATGAAAAAAATGTCCTACAATACATCTTAAAAACATCAATACATCACCGTGGGAGAGCTACGCTTCGGCATGAATGGGCAGGATCGACCGGAATGGTACCACGGCTTCACAGAAAACAGGAGTGAAACAGCCCTTGTTACTCTGTGTTTCACCGAGTGAGTGAAGATATCGGAGGCCCATACCCGAACCCCTTCCTCCTTCCCCCTCCCCATCCCCCAAAGACCGGCAACGCACTTGTGACGCCTCTGGTGTTGCAGACGTCCATGGGCGGCGGTAATCGCTTATCATCAGGCGATACGTCTGTTTGCTATCCCCAATAATTTATATTTAAAAAAATAGTGATAATTATAAAAGGTAGTTTTCGTAGTTTCAATTTAGCACACTAGAGTCGTCTAAATAAACACATACATAGGGAATGAAACTTATCACAACTAGTGCAATTTATACAGTTGCGTATACGTCATCAAATTGATCGAACTATTAGCTTGGATTTATAATAAAGTGTTACCAAACTTTCTTCAAAAAATATGAGAGTACCTATCGTATTTTACATTCAGATGAGCAGCAAGCACAATTAATCAAAGTCACCTTGGTGGGTTAGCAAATGCAAATGCATCTATCAACAACAGAGTGTCTATCTTAAAACTCTACGACGTATGCAATCAACTGTTGATGAGCAGATTCATGGCGCAAGTTATAAGCAATAGCGACAATTTATGCTCTTGAACTCATATATACATATTATATTTACACAAATTCACAGATTGCTTAATTAATGATGATGTAGATGATATTTGTTCAGTTTTTGGTTATTTATGTACAATATTAATATAAATATACATATATATACTTGTTTACCACCCAGATTAACGTAATATCATCCCCCAAAGGCCGGCAACGCACTTGTAACGCCTCTGATGTTGCGGGTGTCCATGGGCGGCGGTAATCGCTTACCATCAGGCGATACGTCTGCTCGTTTGCCCCATATTTCATAAAAATAAAAATATAAATATTAAAAGATCCTATATAACCAATGCTTTAGTCGGTGTTTTATTTATTGATAAATTTCCTAAGTCAAAATGCTAGCTAGATCGTTTTATAACCCCTGTATACTACATTTCATGAAAATCTTTGAAGCCGTTTCCATATTCAAATTTTATATATCAGTAGTATTTAAAGAAATGTCATATGTTTCTTCTACTGTATCGACTATATCTATGCCTTTTAAATTAACTAGTGTAACCTAAAACTTTTCTTTCATTGTTCATAAAGGAATATTTTACATAGACTTAAGCCTATATCCTTAAAGATGTAGATAGGAAATACGATGGGCACGCCGTTATTGCGGCGGTAAGACCTGGAGGATTGGCTCGAGAGGCGTCACGGGACCCTCTTATACCGGCTGACGCAGGTGGTCACTGGGAAGGGATGCTTCGCAGATCACCTGTGTCTGATCCGCAAGGAGCCAACGCCTGAGTGCCACCACTGCGATGGCCAGACCGTGGACTCGGCGCTCCACAAGCTGGCAGAATGTCCGGCGTGGGGAGAGCCGAGGCGTGATCTCGTGGCGGCCATCGAGGTGGGGGTTCTCTCGCTCGGTAACATGATTGTGGCCATGCCGTTTTCTTCTGTGAGCAAGTAATGCTTACTAAAGAGACGGCGGAGAAGGACCGGGAGAGGTTTAGAACTCTACCGGCCCGCCAGGCCCGTGAACGGGCCAGGTACCGCAGGCGACTCGGGTGACGGAGATCTCAGAATGATCTCCGTCCTCCATAGGCGCAAGCCTGGGGGTGACAGATGAGACCATCCGTCACCCCGTCAGAAGCAGGCTCTGGTGGAGGCAAGGACGCTGTGGAGGGTGCGCGCCCAGGGGGACAATAATGGGAACACCAGGGTTCCCACACAGTAGGGGGCCATCTACAAAGCGTAGGTGGCCCGAAGTACGTCGAGGTTCCAGGGTTTTCCTTTCTAGGGTGCACCTGGTTCCCCGGCATCTAGTACCCGAGACGGCCTGCGGTTTTAGGCGGTTCGAGTCCGACATGCCACCAGGAAGTGGTATCCGAGGGGAATTCCGCACGAGGAAAAAAAAAAGGTAGGAAATACGACTTTTTTTATTATTTGACATATTCACCAATTAGTAACTAATAGCCATACATTAAGTTCAAAACTATTAGACGAGGTCCCTTAAATCTAAGAAATTATTTCTCACCTTATATCGTAAATAATACCAAACAAACTACCCTTGATAAGTATATAAAGAATATTTTTGTGATACAATATTCGCGATCGCTTAACACTTAGACTGTTTGCCAGCGTCTGTCTGTCCATCAGATGCAGTACCCAATGTAAACAAGTTTCACCCCTATTGTATCAAAGAGCCCCTCCATTCTACAGCGAAGCAGGTTGTCGTGAAGTTCCATGCAGTAATATTACAAGCCACGTAATAGGTTTTTTATATGTATACGACTGTACTCAATATAAAAGCTTTTGTTGTGGACTGTATTTAATCTAGCCTTTGGTGTTTTTGACTTATTTTGATTTGAAACTCTTTGCGAAAGACTTTTTATATACTGTGACGTAATAACAGTCTTAAGTTATAAGATCACACTGGCTAAATAAATTCTTTCTTTTTCAGTGTTTCAGTTTTGTTATTACCGGACTGCATCAGAAAGAAGCTTATGTTTTAGGAGGAAGGCGTTGAGTCCCTATTGCAAAATTGAGTTAAATAGAAGCTGACCCGTATAGCACATTTATTGTAAAACTAGCTGACCCACGCAACCTCGTTTGCGTCTTATATTGCCCGTGGCGTGAAAAAATTTCCCCCGTTTTTGAAACATTCTTCATTGGTGCTCCGCTCCTATTAGTAGTAGCGTGATGATATATAGCCTATAGCCTTCTTCGATAAATGGACTATCCAACACCGAAAGAATTTTTCAAATCGTACTAGTGGGTTCTGAGATTAGCCGGAACAAACAGACAGACAGACAAAAATTTTAAAAATATATATTGTGGTATGTGTACCGTATATACATTCATATGTATGTAGTAGAAAGCGGTTATTTTAATATTACAAACAGACACTCCAATTTTATTTATTTGTATAGATTGAGAAATTACTATTGAAACAAATTTAAAATATGACAGTTTATAACATCAAAAGCTTTTAAAAGTCTACTGCTAGATATCCTACTATACGACGCTGGCCAAACGAGTTGGTATAGGATTTGTTTCAAGGTTTTCGTCTTTTTTTTTATTATATAGGTGGTAAACGAGCAGACATATCACCTGATGGTAAGCGATTACCGCCGCCCATGGACACCCGCAACTCCAGAGGTGTTACAAGTGCGTTGCCAGCCTTTTAGGAAGGAGTACGCTCTTTTCTTGAAGGTTTGAAGGTCGTGTTGGTCCGGGAACACTTTTTGCAGTAATTTTATCGTAGGTAGCTTGTTCTCTTAATCACCTTTTATAACACCCATAGGATAAATAGGAGTGGCGACACTCCTTATTTTAAATCCATCACCATACGCACAATTGAATACGTACTTAATATTTATTTATTTATTTCGCTTAGTTTGGGACTAGAAATCGTTGTGTGCCACATGTCCGAAATATTGATTAATTTGCTATAAAATTATACAAACTTATTGTAAACAAAATTCAATCTAGAAATAAAACTATCTAACTTATTGATCATTAATTATTTTGTACGAGAAATGCTAAATTCAATACTGACAAAGAAAAGCTTTTATCTTTTATTTACGATAAAGGAAACAGACAATACGTCACACTCTAAACGTCGCGTGTGGCCATCGTAAAAAGACCCCTCAGTTTATCTTAATCACCGGTTTTCGTTTGAATATCTCGATAATCAACACGATTGGAAGGCTCAGTGTTAAATTGTCGGTAGATATATTTGGAAAGATTCCAAAGTGTCGACAATCGCACTAGTAACGGTGACATAACGATTTCTGTTCCAAAAACTTAAGTAATATATTTAACCGTACATTTACAAATACGTTGTAAGGGGAAAATCGTAGTGCGAGATTATATTTTTAAGACAAGGAAATACCCTCACATAATACATACGTTCGTCTGATCTATGTAAACAAACTTCGATAGAAAAAATACTAAAATTATGATATTAATTAGTATTTTACACTGATATTACAAATAAATGAAATAATAAATAATTGAAAATAATAAACCTATTTAATGTAAAACATTCCAGTTGGTTCTTAAAACACTAACAATCGATCACTCCCACTTCAATCACCCGAAATCTATGCGATGAATCTTCCATCCTTATATGTCAATTTAATCTAATACAGACAGAGATAAACATATAAAGGTAGAAAAGGACAGACAGAGATGGAGGTAAAAGCCATTCCTGTGACAGTAATTTAATTCCACGCTCTATATCTATGTATCCATTTTTATTATGAACTCTAAATCATTTTATTGTACAGGTACGTGTGTGGATCTTTCTTCAGATGTAATGTAAGGGGTTTATATGAAGGGATGTTCATCATTTGTGTTGTGTATCTTAGAAGCTTTTATAGGCTTATCATTTTAGAAGATGTACTGTAATAAACCTTCTAGATGGGAATACTAATAAGAAGTAATACGAGTATTAATTTCTGGCTTATCTACGCAGGAAGGTTTGATGCTTCTGAGCTTTTTAGCTGACTATAAGAGACAGGTTAGGTAGGTTATCTTTTTTCCTACAATCTTTGTACTGGGTCTGATGTATTTTTTGTAATAATGCACAATATACTCCAGTGGCAATCTATATATTCTGCTAATATTATAACCGCGAAAGTTTCTGAGTATGTAAATGAGTCTGTTTGTTGCTCTTTCACGCAAAAACTACTGAATGTATTTTGGAACTTTATAATAAGTAGTAGTAGCGTATGCGACTGCTAAGCTTGAGGTCTTGGATTCGATTCCCGGGTCGGACCAAATGTTTGTATGATCTGCAAATATTTGTTTCGGAGTTTGGGTGTTTTCTATGTATAATATGTATGTATTTACAAAAAAAAAGTACAGAAGTATTTAGTTACAGTTGTCTAGTACCCAATAACACAAGCTCTGCTTAGCTTGGGACTAGATGGCGTTGTATGTTAGATGTCCGGAATATTTATTATTATTATTATTATTATTAATAATATAGTTAATATATCAGAATAACACATAGGCTACAATTTATAAAGATACTAGCTTTGCCTCGTAGCGTTGCCCGCGATTATTGCCGTACCGCGGGTAGCACCGCAGGTTTCAACTAGTATAAAATAATTTGCACTGACTAACTGATTGTTGAGGATGCAAATTAACAGTTTTGGCAACATATTTTTTACGTTGTTGTTGTAAGCAATCACTAGGAAAGCATTTTTTTAAATTACACCTGTAGGGAGGTTGTTATCCTAGGATAACAGTCGCGAAACTTGATTGGAGGCTTTTGGGCGACTTAAAAACATCCAAGATTTAAGTAGCCACAACGTTGTGTTGCCAGACCCCAACCCGCCAAGTGCCTTAACTCTCTCCTTGATGGTGATGATAGGAACCCATATAAGAGTAGAGGAGTACTATGAAAAGGTCAGACAAGTTTTAAAATTCAATGGTATTTTAACTTGACTGAAATGATCTCATCAGAAAATAATTGTGGAAAAAAATTAAACGCGTGAACATATTCTGAGTTCTATTTATACACGGTGGCGTGCAGCACGATAACTGCACTATCTATTCAAAGGTCCAAGGTGATGAATTCAATATTTTATGAAATAAATTAGTATTATAGAACACATCGTTTGTATGAGACAGTTTATTAATAATAGTAACTTTAATATGTCAAGAGTTAATATGAAAATAAATAAATACAAATAAATATTTCAGTCATCAAACACAACGCCATCTAGTCCCAAGCTAAGCAGAGCTTGTGTTACGGGTACTAGACAACTGACATGATACATATATACTTTTTCCATTGTAAATACATACATATTATACCTACATAGAAAACACCTAAACTCCGAAACAAATATTTGTAGATCACACAAACACTTGGTTCTACCCAGGATTTGAATACGCGATCTCAAGCACAGCAGTCGCATTCACTACCACTGCTCCACCGAGGTAGTATTTGAATAAATGTATAATCGCTTAGGTTTCAAATCACGTGGTAATGGATTAGGAATATATTATCGACTAAGTCAGCGAGGCGACTAAGGGAGCTTACTACGAAGGAAAACATCACTTAAAAGAGAAATAAAACTTAATGCAAACATTATGGCAACTCGTGTGGTCAGCTTGGTATAATAGATCAAAATCTCCTTGCTAAGGCATAGCCTATAATCAGCAGAGAACTGTCAAAGGCTGATTGCCTGTGTGTTTAATCTTCGCTACACTGTCTGGTTGATGTTAGACGGCTATTACCACACATGCATGGCTGTAGCGCAAGATTCTAAGGATCGTTATAAGAAATAAACTCGTTTGAGTAACAAATAAGAGGGGGAAGGTTGAGACTCTAAAAACGTCACTAATACACAATGATGTTCACCTAGCTGATAGCCACTGCGGCCAGTCTCAACGTAGACCAGCAAACTACGCAGGAGATTTTATAGTGCACAACTGTGTGCACGAACACAGGTGCACTCTCTGTTCCTTCTCTCTCATAGTTCGATGGTACGATTAGCAGACACGATCGGAGAGAGATCAGGCGCAGGACCTACAGCTTTACGTGTTCTTCCAGGCACAGGGTTCAGAGCCCAACTTCCAAGCCCCGTGCTGTTATAAAATATTTATATAATCTGAAAAACTCAATAACACTTTTAACCTGATCCAGGTTTTGAACCGCTAGACCAACGAGGTAATTAATATATACTAGAAAACTATAAAACAAAAAAACAATAAATGAGCTGTTTTCCTCTGCTTTGAGCTTTGAAAGAAAACACAAATTCTTTTAATAACATATTCAAAGCATCCCTGTTTAATGATATTAATTATATTTTGATTTATTAATTTACTACTTTCATAGTTATATTTTAAATACTTTAGTACACTATTCCTCATTACCACGAAACGATTTTCGTTTGAAAACATACAATCGAACCGTATTATCGCTAACCTTACGCTCATAATACCGGTCGTAAATGTGTGTTGAACTGTTTGATTGTTCTAATATGTGTGGTTTTAGAAGCTTTAATATGAGTACTGGATGTAAAATTGCAATGAAAGTACACTAACAAGTTATATTATTAGTTAGATTAAAAACCTATTAATTTATTTATTTACACTTTATGCGCTCTGTACACCGGCGGACTTATTGCCTTGGGCATTCTCTTCCAGTCAACCTTAGGGTGGAGTTGTAATCTTATAGAGAGTTGCACTGGGTTACATAATAAGTGAGAAAATACACTAGATTACAGAGATCGTCTAATTATCGAATTTCGTAGATGTATAAGTAGAAACAGCAAATTATTAAACAACTTATTTTGTCATCCTTGCACGGCTGAACACTGCTTTGGAATCAGGATTAGTACCTACACCAGCATATTCATTTTTGGAATCAAATAAAAAAACTTCATGATTTGTTTTTTATTTTTCATTTCGGCCTATTTATATATTATTTTTAAATTATCATTGATCAGTACCATTTGCACTGATAAAGGAAAGAGAAACTAAAACATACACTCTTTATACACCTAGTAGGTATACACCTATTTGTTACTTACTAGGAGTGTTTAGTTTACATGCACGTACTTTTTCAAAGAACAACAAGTTTAGGTATTTTTTATATTTCGCATTTTTAGCGCAGCTTTGTTTGCATCTCTATTTGATTATACTCGGCTCTTATTGGCCTAAACGTGATGTTCACTATACTATCTTAAGCCAGCAAATCACCAGTTTCGGAGTTCCTCGTGAACAACAACATGATTAATTATATGTAATAAATGTATTGCAAATTTCTACGTCTGGGAAAAAATGCTTACAATGATTGTCCATATATATTAATATGTCTATTATTCACAAATAAATAGATAATTACTCAAAAGGGACTACTTCGCTTAACACATTTTTTCTTCGTCGACTCTCAATCATTTTTTCTTCTAAACTACAGAGAAAGTTTAAAAAGAAATTACTTGGGTCCATCATTAATGTATTTTTTCTAAACTAAATTCAACACAAAAGCAACTAAATTCGTAAACAATACCTAATATCATAAGGAATTACAGCAAAATAAACAAGAATAGTAATTTAATACCGACAACATTTTCAACAAAGTACAAAAGAAAAACAATGGTTGTCAACCTATCAAAAATCTTGCCAATTTATTACCTGAAAACTACATAAACAGACTAACAAGGTACAAAGAAATACTAACCAATATGGCCGCACACGGGAGACAATCATGACAAAGGGTCTCCGTGTTCGGAGGTAATTTACGGACCTCTGAGGCCAAAGGCATTACCCTGGTCCTTTTATTGCGGGGCCTTCCCACACATTTGAGGAAACTTGTAAAAATATTTTATTGGGTGCGAGCTTTTGTTTAATATTGATCGGTCAATGTTGCAGCTTTGAGGTGTTCTTTTATTTTTGGAAGGCTTTAAAAGTAGAAGATTTTCTGTGTGTATATCTGAGAAACAGGAAAAAGATTTATTAACTAATAAACATATATATTTTATTAGTGAAACGATTTTAATTTATTTTAAAGAATGACTTGTTTTCAGTATTTCGTATAATATGTCTGAGGTTGAACAAAACAGCTAGAGTAAAATTTATTACAAATAATCTTAATATAACTCGAAAATTATTGAGTGTAACTGTCCTTTTAAATTGTCATGTTCTCTTTTTTTGTAGAACTTTTTGCATAAAAAATTGTCTTCCAATTTGTATAGAAATCTTCTAAGCTAAGCTTATTAGAGAGGTTACATAAGTTGTGAATGGAAACATATTTGCTTGAAATGAAATAATTGTCGGTCTTTAAAAAAAAATATTTGGCTTAAGTTTAACTTAGTGTAATTATTGCGTAGACTCACAACCTTAAGCAACAATGAACATCAATATATCAATTATGACGTCATAGTCCGATGCCCTCTAAAATCACACGGCCTGATGCCTGATACATGTTATTACCTTTATAGTCCTAAGTACGGTGAGCATAAAATCTCGTCGTAAATTTTAACTTGACGGGTCGCACAATGTTTCATGGCAAGACATTTTTGCGAACCCTACTCGGTATTTCATGTTATTTAAATTATGACTTTTTTAAGTATACCTATGTGTAAGGCATGAATTTTTGTTTATATACATTTTAGATATTTATGTAGAAGTTCCGTTAACATGTTTTGATTTTACATTTTATATATTTTAGTTAAACTATCATCTATATCGTAATACTTTGATGAGAAAATTATACACCGAATTTAAATTTATTTAGTTGGTTTATTCTGATACAATTTTAAAGCAAAAAAGGTAGGCAATAAGTGTATTGCCTACCTTTTTTGCATCACTCAACGGTTAAATGCTAGAGAATGGCGTCAGCATTGAACCCGGCAATGCACCGCATTTGCAAGATGTATTAAATAAATACCAACCAAAAAAACAAATAAATTCCATTTGGTTATTTGTTTGGAACTGGTTAGTAAGTATTTAAACTAATTTTAATGAAATCACCAGTAAAAACACTGCATTGATTTTTGGTTACGTGTAAAAACCTTTTTTATTTTTTATATTTGGCCCTGCCAAAATAACTCTACTCTACCTGATTGAAAGCATAAGCAAAATCTAAGAGTGGTGGTTACCATACTCATTGCGAATGCAAACAATGCAGAATAGTGACCCACACCATGGCGGCCTAGTGATGCTTCTGCATCATTGGGCCGCCGGACTCGAAATAACTAACTAAACAGACAGCTCGAATGTTGTCATTTCACGGCGATCTTCTGTGCGAGGGTAATACATTCACATAATATAGATATCACATTGAAAACCAAGCATTGTTTCCCATATTAAGTCACATACCATAAACCTAAAACTGATATCGTAATATAACCAATGAGTATTACAACCCTATTAAATACAAAATATATTTCATCTCAAATAAAATTGCTTTCGATCGTTTAAAGCGGTCAACTAAAAATAGGTACGTGTCATGCCTATCAAATTTGACATCATTATGTTCTGCAGCTTTAAGGAAAACCGCCCTTAATGCTTAAAACTAAGTTATTTACACGTTTTTACGGCGTCAACCTGCAGCCAAATTTCACCTATCGAATGACAATTTATCTCCCCTTATATTGGGAACGTCCAAAATTATATTACCAAAGTAATATTGTTATGGAAATATTCTACAATTTTAGGAGATCCGAGAATTTCATACAGTTACATTTTTCAATACTTACGTATCATGTTTATAGTCTTGCTATTATTATAGTGATTCTCGAAACGAACGACTAAACGTTCTTTTTAATTTAAAAATAATAACGGGTACCTACCCGTACCCAAATTATAACATAATAGTGCAAATCTAAATGTTACATTAATTAGTTTGCCGTAACAACTTTAACATATTTAGAGAAACATGTTATTTTCTCATAATTCGAATTCAGTTCGCTCTCAAGGTTGTGGGAGTCCGGTGCCTGTCGCTTCGTAGAATAACTGGTAATCAGATAAACCGAATTTATCTGATTACCAGTTATTCTACGAAGTACTAAATCATTTATCGGTTGAGTATTTAATATCGTCTGTGTGGTATCGGATCATGAATACGGTGTGTCACTATCTCTTTTTATCCTACGGGAGTCGTAAGAGCTGCAACTACGCAGGACAACCTCACTGCAAGGAGAAAGAAAACTTAATAGAAACCCAACGTGGTAGACGTATGTCAAGAATTGGTCTGTTCACGAGTTATCATAACAATGATATAATAATCAACTAGTTTCAAGTAAGTTCTTGCAACTTGAATTTTCTCTGTTATTTTTAAAACACAGCTAAATAAGTAACTGAATCAATACGGGGCACTATTTCTGTTGCTTTGAATATTAGCTTTTATTTATCACAGTACAAATTTACGGATGAAAACTATTGGCTTAATAACTATCAGACCTATTCTTATTTTACAATATTTAAACAGCATTTTAAAGCCTTCGTTTTACTTATAGTAAAATGAATTTATTAATTTGTGAAGCAAAGATTTTGTACCTTTTTACGAAAAACATACGAATAGGGGAGTATGAAATTTTGGCACAATTAAAAATATTTAAAAAAAAAGAATCATAGTCAAATTTCGACTACTAGTAACAATAGATAATAAACGTGTAGGTTAATGATATTACTAATATCTAGTAAGATATTTTTACCAGTCGTTGGTAAATGTCAGTGGCGTATCGGGTAACATTAAAACCCACAGCGACGTCTGACTTGAGATGGAGATCCATTAAGTTACCGCAACATTTGCATTAATCTTCTTGCGAGTTAAATTGAAACATATAATTTCGGTATACAATGTTTCATTTTCTCTACATCGACTTATATCTCTAAGTCTATTGGTGAAAGAATAATAAAAATGAAGTACGGTAGCAGCATACTAACAACTATAGTTTTATAGCCAGGTACGCTTATACTTTGAAATGTGGATATACCGCAGAATGCTAAAAATCAAGGGGACTGATAAAGTATCAAACGAAAGAGTGTTAGAAATTATGAATAAAGATTTAGAGGTAGTAGTGTCAATCAAGAAAAGAAAAGCGGTATATTTCGGTCATATATAAGGATATAATAAATACGACTTCATACGACTGATAATTAAAGGGCAAATAGAAGGGAAGCGCAGCAGACGTGGAAGACGAACATTGCGGACTAAAAATATAAGAGACTGGTAAGATGTGGATAGCACAGGTACGAGTACACTAATTCGCATGACTAAAGACAGGTACAGACATGTGGTCACCGACCTCCGTGGTGGAGATGGCACTTGAAGAAGAAGACGAAATAGAATCTAGTATAAGCATACTAGATATTTTTAGTTTTTACTTTATTTAAAAACATGCTAGAGTTCGATCGAAACAACTAAAATAATGTGTGAAATTAAAATGCGTATTTTTTATTTGCATTCTCTTCACATATCATTTAGAAACAGTGATTCACTTTAATTTCTGGCTTACTCTTTACTTTTGTCAGTATAATTTATAAAAATGTTTGTGGAAATATGAACTTTCCTTCGGAATATAATTGTTTAAGGAAGACAAAAAAGACGAAAGTCTAAATTAAAAATAGCGAAAATAATTTGAAAAAGTCTTTGCTGTAAAAACTGGACTAAAACTTAAAGAGGCTTTAGTCGCTAATCATTAAAAACAGTCTTTAAGACAAATAATAAACGCTGGCAACTATTCTCACTAAAGCACTAAAACTAATTAGCGTGTACTTAGATAACAGCCCGAAGAAAATAAATACATCATAGTCGGCTCAACCGACATAACTAAATACACAAGTACGTCATAAAACTAAAACGAAATGGCTGCCAAATATTTATTTAACTACCAATTATGTTTCAACTATGTACGTCTGTATTGAAGTGCCTGGCTGTTTTCTCTGTCTCTTTGTAGCAACGGAGCTTTATAAATGATGTTGGAAGTCCTTTTCAGTTCCAGCTATAGACATGTGAGTTGCTTGGAAATTGACTGACTAATCTTATTTTGATAGAAAATGAATATATTTTAGAAACAAGACAGTGCCGAGGTAGTTATTATATTATTATGATGTTTTAATTTCTTTTATCTGTTTTTTTAATTTATTTCAATTTATTTTAGCTATGTTTCACTTTTAAGTATTATTATTTGTGAAATATATCTTGTACGCATCTATTTCCAATAACACATTTTGCTGATTTTGTGGCAGCCACATACAAGTGTAGCTTAGTTTGGGTGCCGCCGTCCAATATTTACATTATTTTATATGTACTTCGCTAGAATAAATTATTGTTATTCTTAATTCATCACTTGAGTATAATAATGATGATGTTCGTAACGGAGAGATAATCTTTTGTAGTGCCTAACTCCATTCGTTTTAATTTACTTGCCATTAATTCTCACTACTATATACGTGGTGAGAGTATTCAATATGATATTACATCTTATAATCTTAAGCAGGTAGAGCCCCAAATAGTGTAATTAGTGGTATTAACAGTTGTTAGTTTCGAATTTCTACTTTTTAATATTAATAAAAATATCCTTTGCAAATTAGCGAGCCACGACTAAAAAAACTAATGTTATATTCTTTAAGTTTTCCAAAATTTTCTGTGATTGTAAAAAATATGAAAATCGACGTAATAATTAATTAAGGTATAAACCAATCACAAACATACAAACCACATTAGTGAAGACAAAAAACTGCAATGCCTGCCATTTAACTTATTTATACCCATTTCATTTACTGTACTGCTCTATATACTTTAAATTCACCAAGTCATTTCTTTTTATACTAAAAATCAAAAACCCAGCAAAATTTGGCTGTAACAATTTCAACGCTGAAAATCTTGCACAATTTAACTCTATGCGATTAACGTAGCTCGCTACGCCGTAGTATGTAACGTAGCACTAATCGCTAAAGAGATTAATTTCTGAGTAGTAAGGAGTGCTGGTCTATTACTACTACTATATGTCGGCGGCCCAAATCAAATTTTATATTCATTTATAAAATATAAATTACTGATTTTATTAACACAAACTTTTCTACAGTGTTTTTAATCACAGTGTTCTCAAGTTATAATTTATTCATAACTAAAGGTTAAAATATTTACACATAAAAATGTTAAACAAAATTAATTTGCTAAAAGTAGTTCAAGACTTAAGTTAATTTAATTATACATTTTTTTTGCTGCCACAGTGACTCTGCTCCGCCTGATGGAAAGCACATATTTATCTTATACAATACTTATATCCTATATTTCAATCCATCCTCATAAATAACAAAATATTTACATTTATAATTCATAATTTTTCCCATCTCATCACGCCATCTTCAAACGCTCATAATTATGTAACGTACCTTACAGCTATATTGCTACGACGTAGCACTAATTGCTACGCAACTCGTAGAGACCGCTATGGTTACGGTAAAGAGCGTAGGTTAATTGCACCGAGCGCTTTTCTACCCTATGGCCGCTTTCTAACCCGTGTGGTTGGTGATAATATTCTGTGCGGTTAGCGGTAACGAAGAAATTCAACAAAATCTTTAACTCTCCTAACTGAACAAATAAGTACGTATATATTTTATTTTGTACAAGTCATTTAATTTTATTGTTAGTGCCTTTGTGGTCACTTTAAAGTTCTAATATTTTTTTAAAATTTATAAATTTCTGATGATATTTTTTTTTTTATAAAATTAATCAAATTTAAGAAAGCGATTATAAATTTAAATTAATAACTCGTGGAATACCCTCTGTAACTTTCATATAAAACATTTAAAGTTTTTTATACCTTTACCATTAAAAACAAGAAAAGTTATGTATAAACTTACCGATGATCACTATAAAACCACAGATTTGTCATTATAACTCATATTGGCATTCACAAAACTAGTTTGAGAAATGTTGAAAATTTTTGGTAAAGGTGATCACACACTTGCACTGTACGAACGTCTATCCAAACATCACGTATTGGCGTTATTCGGCTCAGTCATTTCGCGAGAGAGGAGCGAGTTCTCGTGTCATAATCGACCGATCATGACGCGTCTATTACGCGCCGCAGTCGGCCGCTGACTACCGCGGTCTAGCTGGGTTGCCGCCCCGCATTTAATAATGCTACCACGTAAAATCTACCAAATGGTACTTTAGATGAATAAATCTTCACTTTTTTATTTTAGTTTTATGAATAATTTTAGTTAATTACAATTTATCTTTCTTCAATAACTTAGTATTTTTATTAAGTTCAATAAAAAACTATAAATTTAAAATATTTTATAAATTCATTGGAAAAAAATATCTAAGCTTATATGGACAACAGATTAGTTTTAAAATTATTTTTTATATAATAATTAATAAATATTTATTAAAACATATTGGACTCCGTCATTTAAACCATTCCAAAGAGACAATATTCAGAAATCATATCATTATTACATCCTTCAAGGTACTTGACGTTAAAATACATTTTCCAAGTGCTTTAAAATTAAATTCTCAACAAGTAATTGTTCCCGAAATTATGGGTGAAAAGTATTTCAGCTGGGAACATGGGAGTATTCCCCGTACTCTTGTTCGGATGGCTGAGGGCTGGGCGCATGCGTGGTGCGGAGCCCCGCCCTGCCCGGGCGTCAGCTTCGCGCTCACAACTTTCAGGCAAGCGAGTTGGTTGCGAGTTCTAACACAGATTGTTACTATGTGACGTCGTCGGTGCGAAGTTCGTTCGTACATTTTTCTGTTGGAAAAAATAGTACTCAACTAGTATTTTTATATTTTCTGATTAATTATGGTCAAATGAAATTGATAATTTATATATTAATTTATATATAATTAATTTATATATCTATATGATTTGTTACATTTTTTTGCGATCCTGAAGCTGCAAGTAGGTTTGGGTATGTGGTGTGTTTGTGAAGACAAGTGCTACACGCGGAAATTTTCATATTTCATATTCCAATATTTACAAAATTCTCTAAATGGTTTTTGAATAAAAATCTGGAGTTCTTTGATACAAATATTTAGCGAAACTTTGAGATGTTTTAAACAGACGTCTACCAAAGCTTTTTTTTTATAGCCTAAACATGGCAACTCTGAACTTTTTATAGTAGAGGGACAAACCGTACGGGTCGTCGCTGTCTATGAACGCCTGCCAATTTAATTATACATATTCAAACTCAAATTCAAAAGTGCGTTAACGGCCTTTGTGTTAGAAGTATACTTTTCTTTTGAAATACTGCAGATGATAAGTTCTTACACAGATAGTACATACAAGTCAAAAATGTCTTTAATAGTGGATAGTGGTGGAGTACTAATTAATCTATTGACTTCCAATATTTTCTAATTATTAATTTCCATTAATGATTTAAAATTATTTGAATTGTACATACAAGAGCAAGTGGCCAGCATCTAACTTTAAAACCAAGAAATATACCGGCTGCATCGACGGTGTAGGAGGAGTCGGTTATTAGATCTGATTTGAATCTCTATGGAGTACAATCGAGATACAATTAAGCACTCCCTCTAGGCTTGTCTTACTTGTATGTCTAATACTATAGTATAATGTATTTATTAGTTTTTGTGTATTGGTTTTTTGGGTAAAGAATAGCTTATGTCCTTCCTCAAGGAATAAAGTATCTCCATGGAAAATTTCAAAACAAATAGATCGAGTTACTTTCGAATTTATAATATTAATATGGATACATAAACACAAAGTAAAGACGGCCAAGTACGACACAAACTTAAGTTGTAAGATTAGATAAAGTTTGTAAACGGTTAAGTAATTTAATTTTGTTTTGTTCTTCATCGTTTATGTACATGTAAAGAAAATTTTAATTTTCGTAAGTGAACTTTTAAGGAAATAATTTAATTTATTTATTTAAATTGCAGAGAATTGTAACTTATCTACAATCAGACTGCCTCGGTGGAGCAGCGGTAGCGGAACTACTGTGCCGAGGTCTCAAGTTCGATTACGAGGTCGGCCTAAATGTTTGTATAATCTATAAATTACTGTTGTAATTTGTAGATTATGTTATGTTTATGTGTATATATATTATGTTGGATGTTTTCTATGTAAAACATCATGTGTGTACTTACAAAAAAAAATTAGTCAAAATTTGTATTCATAGTACAAGCTATGCTTAGTTTGAAACTAGATGGTGTGGTATGCCAGACGTCTGAAATACTTAAAACAGAAAGTCCGAAATACAGGTCAGTCTTCAATCTATAATAATATTATTAATAATAATATTTATTAAATGTGTTAAATGTATGAACTAATGCTGTCTAAAATGTATATGTATTGATAAGTGGTATAAATGGTGGTCACTCCGATTCTTACTGCGCCAAGTGTGTGATTCTCAAATTGTTGTTTTAAGTCTGGGTGTACTTTGTATTGATTACATGTATGTTTTCAAAGACCTGAATACATGGACAGTGTTAATGATAATGCTGATCAGACAGTTATGTGTCCTAGGTGGGAATGGAACCTTATCTCAATCTTTACATTCACCTAAGTACTACCAACAGACTCATCATATTATTATTGATATATTTGTACTATACATTTAATCAAAAAGCTATTCAAAATCAATGTCAATTAACTAACAACTCGAACTAAATAAATTGAACGCGATAAGCTCTGCCTTCATTAATATATACTAATATAGTAAAACTAAAGTGTTTTCTGTCTGTAGATTATCTCCGGTATTATTTAGATTTGAATAATCATTTAGCATTGAACCATATGTTAGAAGGCATGAAATTGTAATACTGGACATTGCCTTCATTCCCAATCTTAATTTTCCAGACAGCAGCACCTATCAAGATTAATGGCCTTATTTTAAATTGATGTTATGGAAAATTGTATTTCAAAATATAATTACTAGCTGACAATCTGAGTGTTTAATATATTACTATATAGTTAAAGTATAAACCTAAACTCATTATCCTTTTCATATTAAGTTTTAAGAAAGATTAGCTTTGTACATGCTATAATAAATGTCACCTTGTAAATTAATTTTCTTCAAGGAAACTCTGTGGTAATTGATAAATAATTCAATTAAAAATGTACAGTTCTACTCAGGTGTGTTTTTTAGAGGTAACCAACTAGTTTCGGGCCCAAAGGGGGCAATATGTCACGGGTAAAATGACCTACCGCGTCGTTGAGGGCCAGCGGTCAACTTGTCGGCCTAACAGACGTACACACGTGACATATATATTTACTATTTAATGCAATTGTTTGAATTAACACGTGTACAATACATTTTAAATACACACTTTTGAATAGACTGACAGCAAGATTATGACCTCTATGACCATGTTATGTTTGTACGACTAAATTTATTAATAATTGTAGATTAGCTATTTTAAATTGATGTGTCATATATTTTATTTTATAGTTTACTTCATGACAAATACAAAAAACAAATATTGGTATAACTGTCTTTTATCACTTCCTACGTATCTTTTTCTTTTCTTTAAAATATACTTTCTTTGTCGCGGGGAATTTAACAAGCATACATGAAACTGACACAAAGAACACCCAGACTCAGACCAACAATTTTTGTATCACACAAGGTATTTTTCCAAGTGGGGTTTGAAACCACAACACTCAAGGCAGTAAAAGTGGCGTGGTGACTTCTTAAACCTCTAGGCCAATCGTGCAGTTAATAATAGATCTGACGACAACATAATATTACTATTAAAAGCCAAGCAAACTACAACCACCAATGTCTTTAATTTCCCAATAATTTTAATATTTCAAAACAATATATTATTCAAAAGGTTATCCCCGTATAACGAGATTTCAGATCCAAGAATTGTACAGGGTGCTTAAAATTGTATGTAAGCGAATCAGTGCACCCATGCCCGCCCTCCCCCATGGGGAGGCATTCATACGCGTTCCGAATATTCAAGTGAAAATGTTTTAATGATAGCTCTTTGATTGTAGAGAAAAAAGCGAGGTGAAGTATTTATTACATCTGATCAGGAATGTTCAAAAAAGAGGAATAAAGGTCTTCATTTGAACGGGTAAAAATGAATGGAGAAAACTATTTGTGAAATATTTTGACTAGTTTTACAAGTTGAAATGAATCAATGTATTTTGTGTGTTGTAAATATTTTTTGTGTATGTACATATGTGTTTATTTTAATGTGTACCTATTTTTTATGACATTTCACAAATTTATCTTGATGACTTTGACACCTGCCTGACTTGACTAAAGCTTCCAAAGGCCTACTGGTAAACAATAACACGTTTTTTTGTTTTTTCGAAAGACGATCCCCATTTCATGTCATCCACATTTCATATATTTTTTAACATTCATTTCATCACGACGACGAATTGAAAACTCGAAGACTTATAATTGAAGACTATAAATACTTGACATTGGCAGAAATAACTGATCCGAGTGATCCGGCTGGTTGCCATTTCATCAAATAAACTAACAAACAACAACAATGACACGCGGCATTAAGTAAATCTCATGCAAATTGAATACCGGTTTTTTAAAATAAATGAATAATTCTTTGGTAAACACATGACATTAAAAGAATTACATGATAATAATTCGAACATCTGATACATAACACCATCTAGTCCCAAGCTAAGCCGAGCTTGTACTTTAGGTACCTACTAGACAACTGATATGAAAACTGTTAATACATAATAATATATATATATTTTAAATACGTACATATTATTCATAAAAATACCAACATTTAGGTTATACCAACATTTGATCCGACCCGAGTACCGAGCCCGAAATCTGAAACACAGCAGTCGCATACGCTACCACTACGGCAATAAATTCTTTGAAAATAAAATCTTAGTAAATCCCGCAATGACGATAGCCTTCCGTAGTTAAAACAGATAATAATTTTTTCAAAGTATTATTAGTTTAAGTCTAAAATTACACTAATTATTATCTTTGTTGCTACTGTGTTCACAATTTTCAATATAGCTCACAGTTAACTTTAAGTCAATAGTAAATAACTTGTTACTTATGACCAGAGGAGTTGGACATCAAAATTAATTGCATAATTGAATATTCTATACTAATATTATAAAGCTGAAGAGTTTGTTTGTTTGAACGCGCTAATCTCAGGAAACGCTGCTCCGATTTGAAATTTTTTTTCAGTGTTGTATAGTCCATTTATCGAGAAAGACTATAGGAATATATATCATCACGTTAATACTAATAGGAGCGGAGCACCAATGAAGAATGTTTCAAAAACAGGTAAAAATTTTCACGCTACGGGTAATAGAAGACGCAAACGAGGTTGCGTGGGTCAGCTAGTAATAAATATTCAGGACATTTAGCACACAACGTTATCTAGTCCCAAACTAAGCAGAACTAATACTGTAGGTATTAAAAAAAACTGATTTAAATACAAATATACTCTTTTTCTGTAAATATTCGTTTATTGCTTCAAACTGGGCATCAAACCCAAAACCAAGGTATTCAAATCAGCTCAGCAAAACACCGTTATTTCGTTTAATGAGAATGATCTAATTTAATATAAAGAGAATATGATGTTATATAAAATTGTGTTAGTAAATTTGATTACCAGTGTTTGTAAAGACGTGTATCGATGTTGGATAAACTGGTACTTACCTGAAAATATAAAGAAACAACATTTAATCTATATATATATATAAATGAGAATTACCACTCACTGGTTAATCACGAAATCTCAGAAACTATAACACCTACAAACTTGAAATTTGGCACGTAGGTTTTTACGAAACTCTATCCCTAGGGGGGTAAAACGGGGATTGGAAGTTTGTAAGAAAGTCCTATGTTTTTGAAGTAAGAAATTTGAAATTTAAAATGTATGCTCTATAGATGGTGTGCAGGTATACTAATAATATATTTTTAGACATCAACCCCCTTTTAAAGTTAAAACAGGGGATGGTAATTTGTAGGAAAGTCCAACGTGATTGAAGTTAAAGTAATTACGTCAGATGAATTTTGAATGGTATTTAAGTAAAACAAATATCATAGAAACATACTAGAGCCCCGTGGTGCCACCACGGCACAACAATAACCGCGGGTAACGCCGTGGGGCAAAGCTTGTATTTAAATAAAACAGCTATATCTATAATGTTAGTACGTAAACTAAATTCTTATAAACACGTTTTAGAGAAACGCCCATAGATTTTAAACCCTGAAATAAAAAAGAACCCATACGTTTTTTAATTAAAATTTATAAATTAAGAACACTTTTCGGTTTCTCTTTACATTCTATTTAAAAATAAAACTTTATCAATATCAAAAACACTAAACAATTTCCAAAAAACCTAATACTTTACGTAACATTCTACAGTCTCCAACCAAACCTATAAGAGAAATTCATCAAAAGCAAAGGTGGCAATATTTTCGGCTCGGAGAGGACACAAATTGATTGTGATTCTGCAGGCCGGAGGGCATTGGCGGAGACGGAAATCGAATGCACTACCCATCGGACACCTGCACGAGACGAAAATTTACGTTCGTCAATAACCGGAATGACTTATGTGTACGAATACATTATAGAGAGAGGGCACATGAGCGCATGGGCTAACACAATTTATAAAGGATAATAAAATTATAAGTTTTGAACGCGTCCCTCGATGTATTGATTTGAGGCGGACATGTTACATATTATTGTATGTATATAGAACAGATTTCAGTCGTAAGATACGATTATTGAAATCTTGAGTTAAATTCCAATGTAAGTGTCCCAATTAACTCAAATATTCGAGTTACTATTGGTGGAGTTGGAGTGGAATTAGATGTACATTGCGATTAAAAACCTATAGGTAGACGTGGTTTACTTACATTTTGACAACTGAGAATGACATTTGTCATTCTGAAAGCCTGTTATGTGAAAGGTAATGCGGCGGTTTTATATGACAGAACTCAAACAATCATCTTCAATTGAGGTTTTCATATACAGTTGTGTATAGTAAACAAATGTTTGTATGATCTGCAAATGTGTGTGTGTTTATTACCGTGGGAGAGCCACTAGTCCAAGATCCCAGGGCCGCCAGACGTCACGTATTTTCTGACGAGCGAAATGTGGCTGATTGCGTAGTGGTAGTATGTATTAAGAACGCATGCCTACCTGCTAACTTGATTAGACGGCCAATTTTCAGGTATCAGGTAATCAAGGTACTTAAAAACATAACGAACCTCACGTAAATTCTGAAAGCTGATTTTCACGTATATTTTAGGCGATATCCTTAAAAATAAGTCGCCAATACTCCCAGACACTTTCCGTGGGCCGATTTGCTTAACAGACGCTTTCAAGCTCCCAAAATAATGACGTAACTTCACGTAAATTCTGATGCTCCATTTTTATATATGTCTACCAGACAACTATTTTAAAACTTCTTACAAAAAGACAGACCGATCCAAGGGGCCAATCATCCCCTAAACTCAATTTTAATATCTCTGTGGGTAAGAGCGCGAGGGCATTATCCACACGCATGAGACTGAGTCAGACATGTACTAGGATATATTGACTTCTCTGCCTCTCTGTCTCTCTATCTCTCTCTTACAGTTGACTCAGTATCCGGCAGCACTGCTCACAAGATAAGTATTCAGTGTTCTACTGTGTCCGTTGAGTAATGATTTTTTGCGATTTCGTAAAATTATCCAATGAACCGTGCTAACTATACTTGCTACACTTCTGTTTGTTTCTCTTTGCTTTCTTCTGTAAGGATGGAGGACCTGGCTGACCTAGTTGACCGGATAAACGACGTCATCGGCTTGCAAGCACCAGCAGCCTCAACATCAGCAATCGCTTCTACGTCGCGCAGTAGTGAATGTTCTGAAATGGCCGCGTTAACCAAGCAAGTCACGATGTCAATAGAAAAAATCGACAGAATGTCACGGGAACGCGGTAGATCGAAAAATAGTATTCGTAGCCGCCACCGCTCAAACTTGACACGATCACATTCGGCGTATAGACTACACCCGCAGTGCTGGTACCATCAAAACTTCGGCGAACGATCGAGAACTTCTATTGCGCGATTCAGGATTGGTAGTTTCTTTGTGTTGTACGTTGCTCCGTAGTGCAGTGTGGTACTGGCGGTAGATGGCGCTGTATGTGGAAGTTACCACATATGTAACGATTTTTCGCGATTTCGTATAAATATTCATAATTATATATAATTATCCAAAATCGAAGAAATTCATTACATATAATTATATTGGGCCAATTTCCATACGTAGTTATATATATTTTTTTTACCCGGGACGATGAAATTCAAGAATTATGGTAGTCAAATGAGCATTTTTTTACAAGTTAATTTTTAATTATTTACCTGATTATTTAATTTTTAACTGATTTACTTTTAAAATTAATAATCAATTGATATGAGTGAACTGTAAGAGAGAGACAGAGAAGTTAATATATCCTAATACATATCTGACTCAGTCTCATGCGTGTGGATAATGCCCTCGCGCTCTTACCCACAGAGATATTAAAATTGAATTTAGGGGATGATTGGCCCCTTGGATCGGTCTGTCTTTTTGTAAGAGGTTTTAAAATAGTTGTCTGGTAGACATGTATAAAAATGGAGCATCAGAATTTACGTGAAGTTACGTCATTATTTTGGGAGCTTGAAAGCGTCTGTTAAGCAAATCGGCCCACGGAAAGTGTCTGGGAGTATTGGCGACTTATTTTTAAGGATATTGCCTAAAATATACGTGAAAATCAGCTTTCAGAATTTACGTGAGGTTCGTTATGTTTTTAAGTACCTTGATTACCTGATACCTGGAAATTGGCCGTCTAATCAAGTTAGCAGGTAGGCATGCGTTCTTAGTACATACTACCACTACGCAATCAGCCACATTTCGTTCGTCAGAAAATACGTGACGTCTGTCGGCCCTGGGATCTTACTATACACGTTTCGGCATGAATGGGCCGACTCGACCGGAGTAATACCACGGCCTCAGAGAAAACAGGTGTGAAACAGCGCCTGCGCTGTGTTTCGCCGAGTGAGTGAGAAACCTCTCCCCTAACCTATCCCCCAAAAGCTGGCATTTGTCTCTTATTCCATTAAAAAAAATTGTGTGATCTGCAAATGTTTGTTACGGAGTTTGGGTGTTTTCTATGTATATGTTAATATTTACAAAAAAATAGTATTTATATATTAGGTCTGTGGCGACCTCCACATACAGCGCCATCTACATATATAAGATACACTGAACTACGAAGTAACGCACTGTACCTACAAACTACACTACACGGAGTAACTACCAATCCTGAATCGCGCAAATAAAGTTCCCGCGCCGATTATCATATATACAACATCCCAACATCAACTGTTGGGCAGTAGCCCGCCAGGCATGATCACCTCGCCTGGTCGGAGGATCCTCCCTTTGTGTTGGGTGGAACATTATACCCGTTCCCCCACAGGTCTATGAAATTGCCGTTTTGTATGCAATAAGTGAAAGTACTTATTTATTCAAACTTTTTTATTTCTGTTATTCGAAGTAATCACCCATGCAATCGACGCATCTTTGCCAACGCATTGGCAGTTTATTGATGTCCTTTTTGTAAAAATCAGCTGGACGGGAGGCAACAAACTCTTCAAAGGCCTCTCGGGAATTGAATTTTTTACCCACTAAAAAGTTGTCTAAATTTTGGAAAAAGTAATAGTCGGTAGGTGCAAGGTCTGGTGAGTATGGCGGATGAGGGAAAGCTTCCAACCCCAGCTCTTGCAGCTTGTAGACTGTCTGTTGCGCAGTATGGGGTCGCGCGTTGTCGTGAAGGAGCAGTGGGGACGACCGATTGACCAAAGCTGGTTGCAGATGTGCATCATTCTCTCCAGTTCTTCACAGTACACATCTGCATTAATGCTCATGCCGTTTTGTAAAAAGCTGTGGTGAATCACACCCGCACTAGACCACCAAACAGTGACCATCACCTTTTTAGGGGTCATTTTTGGTTTAGGGCATTGCTTTGGTGCTGAACCAGGGTCTAACCAACTTGCTGAGCGCTTTCGATTGTCGAACAGAATCCATTTTTCGTCGCACGTAACTATTCGTTTCAAAATTCCTTCATCTCTTTGCCTGTTGAGCAGCGAAAGGCAGGTGCTCGACGCGTACGTTGCGCTGGCGATCGTTAAGGTCGGAGGGCACACATCTATCAAGCTTTTTTACCTTGACAATTTGTCGCAAATGGATCAATATTGTTTTGATGCTTACATTAAAAGCTACTGCTAGCTCAGCTGTAGATTGAGTTACGTCAGCTTCCACAATCGCCTTTAATTCATTATTGTTAACCAAAGTCTCCGGACGACCACGAGCTTCATTTTTCAAGTCAAAATTTCCAGAACGGAACCGGGAAAACCAATAAAGGGTTGTGCGTTCGTTTGTACAGATCTCTCCGTAAACGTTTTTGATGTTACGTGCCGTTTGTGTCGCGTTGGTGCCACGACGGAACTCATATTCCATAATTACACGAATTTTTAAAGTATCCATTATGACGAAAAATGTTCAAATGTAATGAAAATACAACGCTAATCATAAAACAAAAGACTGAGTTTGTAAATAGAATGTCATGGTTTTAAAACAAAATTAATTTGAATTTAGAATACAGAGCCATTACAAACTTTTTTTTATTTGAAATGACCAGTACTGAAGAAACGCAATTTCATAGGTAAAGACCTATTATTTATATCAGTTGTCTAGTACTCATAACACAAGCTCTGCTTAGCTTGGGCTTGGATGGCGTTGTGTGTTAGATGTCCGAAAATATTTATTAATGTTTATAATTAAATATAGTAGAGTAAGTTATTATTATTTCCCGATTACAGTGATTGGTGCAATTGCGAAGCTAAATGTATAGAAGATTTACTTACTCGTTAGGTCTGCGCATGAAGTTTACTTAAAGCACATGCACATTTTGTTTGAGCGTTATAAATATGCCTTGTGTAAAAGTCAATCAGAAATCGAACCTCTTTCACATGGCATTGAATCCCTTTTTCCATGGCTTCGAATTTACTTCTGCTCCATAAAAGTTGTCAAGAAACCTTAAATTTTATTTATTTTTACTTTAATTTTACATCACGTTACAAACATGTTCCAATGTGTGTTTAAAATTCGGTAATTACAGTATGTTCATCGGGCGAGTATAATAAAGGGTGGAGGGTTGTTTCCAAACGACTTGATGTCAAATCAGTCGAGCGACGGCCGGTGACGCGACAATGTACTGCGAACGGTGCACGTGTGAAGTCAAACAACGTGTTCTATAGTTGTATACATATATATGTGCAGACATATGCATTTACAGGGTTAATAATTTGTTAGGTTTGAAACCAGTAACACGAACTTTTAACTTTTAGAATTGTGAGACAGCACTTTGACATTCATCTTTAACACGTGGTTTTCATAATTAGTTTTATTTTTTCCCAGTGGCAGAAATAAAATACACCTCCTATGTACGCCTAAAATTCAAGATTAACCTATAGGAGGCATTTAAGAGTTATATAATAGTTAACTTTAAAGTACAACCGTTTTAAATGATCCTCTAAAAAGTTTTAAAATATGTAATAACTTAATTTAATGAAATAAGTATTACGGAAAATGTCAACTAGTTTCAAACTATGCAGAGCTTGTACTATGTAAGTTAGATTGATTAGCAAAATATTTATGTTCTTCTTTTTTGTAAATTAATATACTTTATACATAGAAAACGCCCAAACTCCTAGACAAATATGTGTAGATCATACAAATATTTGGTTCGATATAGGAATCGTATTCTTCAAGCCCTGCCTCGGTGGCGGAATGGTAAGGTATACGATATTACTATTGCGCTACCGAAGCAGTTGAGAATCATCTCACTAGTCCTGTACCAAGTTATGCGAAGTCGATAACAAGGCAGCTACGCTATTTTCAACACGAACGGACCATTTTGACCGGGGCGGTACGTCGCTCTCACAGAAGATCAACCTATAATGACAGCATTTCTGCTTTTGTGTTTCGTTGGTGAGTTCGAGACCGTTATCACAATGATGCAGAAGCATCTCAGTAGACCGCCATAGTGTGGTTCGCCATACTACCATACACCACTATTAGCCAAAGCGCATGTTATGCTTAGCTTGGGACTAGATGGCGTTGTGGGTTAGATACAAAAGAAAAAAGAAACATGATTCTGTCGCGTGTATGTCGGCTATAGCGATAAAAAATAGCCCGTGTCCTTTCTCAAGAATCAAAGTATCTCTATGCCAAATTTGATTGAAAGCCATGAATTAGTCCTGCAATGTAACAGACAGCCATCAAATTTATAATATTAGTATGAATGATCGATAAAATCTATACTCAAAAGAGCATAGCCATGGACAAAAGCAAGCTGCATATAAATACCCCGTGCAAATACAATATACACACACTCACATGAGTGTATACATACACACACATATTCACACGTTCAACACGTTTCATCTCGAAGCTAAAACACACGCCAACCGATCGTTAAGTCCTGTTAATCGGCGTTTTTATCGATGTTTACCTTTCGTCAGGTCGTTGGTCGGGACCCGATGTGTATTGTGTTCTTAAGTAATCTGTCTTGGGTAATTAGTATCGTACATTTGTGATTTAGATATAGTATCATTAGATTAAGTTTGTTCTAGGTTTTAAGCGATGATTCGTTTCAGATAGACAGTGCTTTAACTGTGCCCCATAGTATAACTTTTTTTTTTTTTTTTTTTTTTATTTATTTAGGTAAATAAACAGTGACACAATATATAATTATAAAATAATTGACACAAGACAGTAGCAATTATGACACCAGCGACATTTACCACATATTAACAACAAACAATAAGTGCATGAACCAACGGTCATCTCGCGTTACATACATACATACTTAAATACACACAAACAAAAGTCAAATACAACACAATATATCATGCAGGAAAAAACCCAGATCCAGAGACTAAAGCAATGCCAGCCTCTCTGACAACAATCTCTTAAACGCGCCTGGACGCATCGCCATTATATCGATACAATTGAAATGTGTATTGTAGGATTCAACTAAGCGATACATTGGGGAGCGCCTACCAGCATTGGTTCGGCATATAGTTGTTGCAAATATTTTCTGCTCGTCGCGACAATGAGATCTAGCGGGCACTCTGTAACATAGTTTTCTGGTGAGTGGGATACAATCGTAATGGCTGTGGCAAAGGTCATACAGTATTACTGCTTGTAAATATAGGCGTCTATGTTCCAATGTTATATATTTATATTGCAATAGTAGCTCTTTATACGTACGTTTATTTTGGCAACACTTATATTGAATACAGCGTAAGAATTTCTTTTGAACGGCTTCAAGGTCTTTGACATACCTGTCATACAAAGGGTTCCAAATCGGTACTGCAAACTCAAGTTGCGAACGGACCAGAGAATTGTATAGGTGAAGGTAAGTAGAGGCCTGAGTAAAATCAGTGCATGACCGGACAACAAATCCATACATCCTAAAGGCTTTGTTGATAATAGTGTCGATATGTATATCTAAGTGCAGTTTACTGTCTAAAGTGACTCCTAAGTCTCTGATCAATTCTACTCTTTCAAGGCTTATTCCAGATAAATTGTAAGTAAATTTGGAGATGCTTTTCTTTTTTGTGAAGGTTATAGATTTGCATTTATTAATACTAAGTTCCAGTTTGTTTCTCACACAGTAGTCTGAAAATCGATTAAGGTCTTGTTGTAATTTGTAGTGGTCGTCCATTTCTTCGATTTTATGATAAATTTTGAGATCATCGGCGTAGAGTAAGAAATTACCAAATTGAAAACAGTTACGTATGTCATTAATAAATATTATAAATAGTAGTGGGCCCAAAATGGAACCTTGCGGAACTCCAGAACTTACAGGAACAAAGACTGATTCATGACCGTGTAAGACTACCTTTTGTGTTCGGTTTGTGATATAAGACTTAAACCAACGCCACAGGTTACCACGTATGCCGTTAAAAGCCAATTTTTGCAATAAAATTTTGTGATCCACCCTATCAAATGCCTTCCGAAAGTCGGTATAAATGCAGTCTGTTTGTTTATTTTCATCCATTCTTTCAAATAAATAGGATGTGTATATTAAAAGGTTGGTGTTGGTTGAACGTTTTTGTACGAAACCATGTTGTTGTTCAATAATTTGGCTATGAATTGACGGGTAAATATACTTATGGACCAACCTTTCGAAAGTCTTCGACAGGGCGGACAGAATCGATATAGGACGGTAGTTCTCTATATTGGATTTGTCACCACCTTTAAAAATTGGTACAATACGGGCTGACTTGAAAATGGCTGGAAAAATACCCTCCTTTAGACATGCGTTAAAAATAACATGAACAGGTTGGTAAACCGTTTGAGCAGTGGCTTTAAGAAATATAGGCGGTATATTATCCACTCCAGCCCCTTTGGAGGCATCAAGATTTTTTAATTCCTTAAAAACTGCCTCCTCAGAGAGTGTTATATGGCTAAATATCACGTCCGACACACTATGGCAATCAGGTATGTCATCTATATCAAAATGATCAGGTACGTCCGAGGGCCCAAAAACTGATTTAAAAAAGTTTGAGAATAAGAGACACACTTCATCAGGTTTACTAGCCACCAAACTCTTAAAGGTCATTATATTAGGTATATCTGATTTCTTTTTTTTATTATTTATGAATGTCCAAAAATATTTTGTGTGTTTTTGTATACTACTCTCAACCGCTGCCATATAATCTTTATAACACTTGTGCGATTCATGTTTAAATCTCTGCCTATAAAGCGAAAATAATTCATAGTCGGATTTGTTACAATACTTCTTCCATTTTATCCAATAGTTATTTTTATTTTTATATATATGAATTAAAGCAGGTGAGAACCAAACAGGAAATTGAGATGGTTTACTAATTTTCGTAGGTACATGTCTCCTAATTATTTCAAGGATTCGCTCATAAAATATGGTCACCATTGATTCCGCATTACCACCATACAGAAGGTTATTCCAATTAATGTCTGCAATATCTTTGTTTATCAATGTATAATCAGCTTTGTCAAACACAAATTGCAATAACGGTTGTTTTATCATATGTCGAACATTATTACTAACCGGAAATATCATATAGAAAGGGGGATGGTTGTCATCAGCTCGTACCAGCGGAACTGCGGGCAGAGCTGACTCGCAATTTAAAATGTCAGTTATACATAAATCTAATATTCTTCCCTTTTTATTTTTTAGTTTGTTACACTGATAAGAATTGAAGATATTCATAAAATTAGTTAGGATTCGACACGTCGTAATATTGTTAGTGGCATCAGGTAATAAGTACTTATTATGTTCTATCCATTTCATTTTTGGTAGATTGTAATCACCGAGTAATATATAATTTTTAACATAGGTCATATGCAACACAAATGTTACGTACTCCAAATGTATCCTATAACTATCTGCATCGGTAGAAGGCGGTATGTACGCCGCACTGACAATACAGCAGTAGTCTCGCGCGCGTAATTCTATGAGAACATGGTCAACGAGCGGCGCAGACGGGCAGGGCGCTCCGGTAGGTACCACGACTCGTGATGCAGCGAGCCCCGCCCGCACGGCTAACAGTACGCCTCCACCATCCAACCGGCCGCTCGCCGTACGGTCCCGATCGCATCGAAATACTCGGTAGCGTGAATCAATGAACTCGCTATCTTTGATATCCGAATGAAACCATGTCTCCGTTAAAACAATAATGTCATAATTGTGCGACAGAATACTCATATATAATGTGTGAAGTTTAGTCCGTAAGCCACTACAATTTTGGTAATATACAGATAAATTATTCATTATTAATTCGCGGTAAACTAAAAAAACATTGTAACACAGCTTGAACCTTGTAGCCGTTAGTAAATACAATTTCAATACAAATTACAACAATTGTTTGTGCCCTATAATATGTAAAACTTATAAACGTCCATACGTAACAAATAACTAGTAATGGAATACCACACACATAATATACTAGTAACCACATGATAGTAGATTTCATTATTAGAACACACTTCATTACAACAAAGCCACAGCCATTAATAAGAATATAAAAATTATAAATATACCCACGTTCTAAAAAATAATAGTTAATAAAGTATCTCGTTATCTTTTGAGACAGTACGCCTATTTTGTCCTTAATAGAAGGCATTTTTGCATTGCTTAAAAAGTCACTTAATTTTGCCAATGTCAGGTAGGGATCGAATGGCGATTGCGGGCGACGTATCTTGCCTACGCACCAGTATGACTCCATGTTTAACCCATACGTATTTATAATCGTGTTGTTTGGCGGATTCGCGACACCGACGAAATAACATTTTGTTGTTAAGTGTTAAGTGTTCGTTAACATATATGGTGTTGACTTGTGATCCTCCGATACCTAACTTCGCGCTGTCTAGTCCCTTTATGCCACGGTATGCGGAGATAATGTTATCACGGAGCATTCTGGTTGTCAGCTTCAGTATAATGTTTTTCGGGCGGTGATTATTTTGATCGGCGTGAGGTACACGGTGAACAGCCACAATGTCAGTTGTTTTAATTGGCTGCTTAATAACATTTCCAAGGGTTTCCATAATGCTAACGAGGTTCTCGCCGCGCCGCTCAGGCAAATTGCACAATTCAATGTTGCACTGTCGTGCCTGCTGTTCCATTAACAAAATTTTATTTTCTAAAACGCTTAATTGAACCTTGTAGTCGCCGTTATTCGCAGTGTTAGTTTCTAAAACTTTTAGGCGGGTATCAACACACTCCACCGTCTCAGATATAAAATGTTGGCATTTTTCAATGTCTGTAAGCCTGATAATAGTATTTTCTAGTGATCCACGGAGAGAGGTGTAATCTGATGTGAGTTTCGTAATAATTGAGTTAATCTCCGTAAGCCCCGATGAAATTCTAGCCAATTCGTTGGAGATTGCTGTATTTACCGCCGAAGCCACACAACTTGTTATGGTGTCTGTGATGGTTTTATTCCATTCAGACATCTGCAAACTGAATTTTTCATCGAGGCGAGTCATAATCAACGCTTCAATACCGATATTAGCGTCAGGTAGCTTACGTTTACGAGTATTGATAAAATATTCCTCGCATTCCAACATTTCATCGTTATTAGACGATTGTGGAATGTTGGTGTCCGACGAAAACTTATTTGGCGGTGTGCGCTTCAATGACATTTTCAAGTTAGTAAGATAACAAATATGTTGATGTCCTTGATCCTAGCGGGGATGAGGTATGTCGCACTATTACGCAGGCACGATGCGATGCACAGATGCAGAACCAAAACAGATAGTAATCGCCAACGTTAATAAATTCACTTATTATTATGATCACCTGAACGAGGCTTCTCCATGCAAACTGTTACGATTAGAGAGAACACGAATAAAATTTCTGTAACACTACCGTTCTTGACACAAACCCAACGATGAATGAAATGAAACTACGCGCTTTGTTGCTTTGTAGACGAATATTTTATATTATTTTATTGGTTTTAATATTGTTCCAATTTCTTTTTATAAAATAGTAGTATCACAAGTTATTCCTTATAATATCAGCTATCTACGAGAAAAAATTCCATCAAAGGCGTTCCAGAGATTAGGTGAACAAACAGACAGATAGACAGATCATTTTTTATGTCAGTACCGTTTGTACTTTTATATGCGTTAAGTCAAAATCTGTTAAAATTACAAATACTTTACAATTTCATTCGATTTGATAAGGAGTATGGCATAATGGCAAATGAGTAGATAGGTCACCTATGGTAAGTGACTGCGAAGTACCATGGTGACTCAAGGTTACAAGTACGTTGCCATTCTTCGTGTTACAACCAGTTTGAGTAGTTTTATCTACGGAGCTCAGCTCTCAGTAAGTTGAGATTCTAACGTGAACGTTAGTACAAAACTAGCAAAGGTATAGAAATGTCTTCTCTTAACACTAGCGCACTTGGTCATAACAAAATATTAGCAAAATTTACAAGATATTAGAGGCGATAGCAATTGCAGAAAAAACTGCAACACAAAACATATCGTGTTGAAAGCAAGTATTTCGTGGGAATCGCGAACTACTAGACCTTGTTTGTTAGGTTTGTTTTTCTTTGATAATATTGTAAAATAACTGTTTTAAACGTGTGATATAATTTAGTACTGGCAATAGCATTTGGTATTCAATTTTTTTTTTTTTTTTTATGTCTTAGCTGCCAAAATGACTCTGCTCTGCCTGATGGAAAGCACGAGCAGAATCCAAGAGTGGTGGTCACCATCCTCAATGCTAATAGGGACATTGCAGCATGGCGACCCACACTATGGCGGCCTAGTGAGATGCTTCTTCACGCTCCGCTTAAAGGACCCGGGTTCATAGCGGGAGGGAAACACGTACGCAGGTAGTGAGTTCCAGGTTTTGACCGCTCGGCACAGGAAGGAAGAACCGAAGCGGTGAGTACGAGAGCGTATGTCTACCACTCTGAAGCGGTGACATCCAAGACCGGCACGTGTTGTCCTGTAGAGGAAGGGAGAAGGGGGGACCAGTTGGAACAGCTCTTCGGAACACTCTCCATGATGAAGGCGATAGAGGACTGCCATAGAGGCGATATCTCTACGCAACTGCAGTGGCTCAAGGGACTCGGTGGTCTGGGGACTGCCGACAATGCGGATGGCTCGCCGCTGCAACCGGTCGAGAGCGTCGAACAGATACTGCGCGGCTCCATCGCAAAGATGAGAACAGTACTCTACGCACGAGCGAACCTGGGTCTTGTAAAGCAGACACCGATGCTCGGGCGAGAAGAACCGTCTCACCCTATTAAGGATACCTAGCTTCCGCGAGGCCGCCCTAGTGACACTCTCAACGTATTCGCGAGGGTTGAGATCGCGGCTGATATCCATGCCCAGGATATCGAGCCTACCTTGTAATGGCAGTCGAGTGCTCTGAAAAGTGGGAAGGGGAAGGAATGGAGACTTTTTGGCAGAGAACGCGCACACCTGTGTTTTCTTGGCGTTGAACTCGACCAGATTCTCAGAGCCCCATTGAGAAATGCGGTCCAAGTCATGGTCGAGTTGAGCGACAAGTTCCCGTCGTTTTTTATCAATATCTGCTAGCCCAGCTGTGGGATGTCCAAAATATCGCCCGTGAACTGTGCTGTCATCTGCATAGCAATGAATATTGGCAAGAGCCAGCATATCATTGATATGCAGAAGAAACAGCGTGGGTGACAGGACGGACCCCTGAGGTACTCCAGCGTTGATCAGCTGAAACTCGGAGGCCGCACCGTCGCAATGGACTCTAATGCGGCGCTGGTGCAGAAATGCGGCAACCCAGATGCAGAGTTTGGGGGGTAAACCGTATGCCGGTAGCTTGGAGAGAAGCGAACGGTGCCAAACCCTATCAAAGGCTTTGGCCATGTCAAGGCTGATTGCCAAGGATTCCCCATGCCTGTCAATAGCTTCGCCCCAAAGGTGTGTCACATACGCTAGAAGATCACCCGTGGATCGGTTCGGTCTAAAACCATATTGACGATCGTTTAGTACGGAGTGATCCTCCAGGTAGTGAATCAGTTGTTTGTTTATTATCCTTTCAAATACCTTGCAGAGAATTGAGGTGACGGCTATCGGACGGTAGTTTGCCGGGTTTGAACGGTCGCCCTTTTTGGGGATGGGTTGAACATTCGCCTCTCTCCAGGCCATCGGGACAGTTCCCGATGAATAAGACAGGCAATACAGGCGCGTCAATACCGGAGACAACTCTGGTGCACATTTCTTAAGAACCACCGCTGGGATGCCATCGGGTCCACTGGCTTTCCGGACGTCGAGTGACCGAAGCTCCGCGCGGACATCATTCAACCGGATGCGAATATCCCGCATCGTAGTGTCGCAGGTCGGAATGGTAGGCGGGTGCCTGCCACGGTCGTCGATTCGGGAGTTAGCCGCAAAGAGATCAACAAGCATTTTTGCTTTCTCCTGCGGCTGATGGGCGAGTGATCCGTCGGGGCATTTCAAGGGTGGTAGTGAGGACTGGCAGAAGTTGGACTGCACGGCTTTAGCCAATCGCCAGAACTTTCGGCTACCCGTAGGGTGTGCGACGAGTTCTTGGCCAAGCCGCGCAATGCGCTGGGCATCCGCTCTAATGTAAGCCTTCTTGCATTCCCTTGTGGCTTTGTTGAACGCTGCTTTTAGTTGACCAACGTCGGGGCAGCCGCGAGCGTGAGCTCTGGTCCATGCGCGGTAAGCCGATCGCTTTTGCGCAACAGCATGGGCGCACTCGCGATTAAACCAGGGACGGGTCGTTGCGCTGGCGACCTCACTGTAGGGAACATAGTATTCCATTCCAACAGTGATTTCGCCAGCCACGGCAGCCGGCAGTTTGCGACACATCTTTGTCTTTAAAGCAGCGTTGAGCCCACGGGATGGATGCAAAATAATCCCGCATTCCATTCCAGTCCGCTGACGAGTAGTGCCATAGTCGTCTTTTCGCTGCCACTGGTCGTGGGGCGGCAACTAAAGACACCGTGGTAGACACCAGGCAGTGATCGGAGGATCCCAAAGGGGCGAGCACCGATATATCGTACTGCGCTGGGTGACTCGTCAGCAGAAGGTCCAGCAAGGAAGGCGCTTGACTCTGTATGTCTGGTATCCTGGTGGGCTGGAGTACCAGCTGGGTGAGGTCATGCGTGAGAGCGAATGCGTGGACAGTCCGACCCGCGTGGTCAGTTCTGGAAGATCCCAACCAAGACTCATGGTGGGCGTTAAAGTCTCCCAGAAACACCAGTTCGGCGGTGGGAAACTGCTCCTGCGCTTTATCCACCGCCTGACTGAGATATTCAAATAGTCGAGTTGTCTCAGAGTCTCCGGAGTGGGATCGATATAGGCACACATAGAATCGGCTCAAGGAGCCAATATCCACGTGCAACCACAGGATGGAGAAGGATGGGTCCTCAAGGCAGCGGAAACGGCGACAGCAAACATCCGCCCTAACGAAAAGACATACCCCAGCCTTCGCGAGGAAGCACTCCTCAAGAACGTAGCCGGGATAGTGTCGATATGTCGTGTCGGCAGGGCGGCGTATTTGTGTCTCCGTTAGAAAAAGCATGGCCGGCCGTGCCGTCTCAAGATGCTGGAGGACGGCGTTGAGGTTTGCATGGAGTCCACGGATGTTTGTGAACTCCACCTCAAAAAGCGCGTTGGTGGGTGGATGGAGTGCCGCTGTTGAACGTTTATACTTTTTCTGTGCTGCCATGATAAAAAAAGGGGGTGGGGGATGGGGAGCGTAAAAGGCGCGACAGTTGTCGTGGCTGTGCAATACTGAGACTCGTAGTGCTGTGTCCTCATACAACAGTGAGGCATGACGGTGACCGAACCGTCGGACGGAAGGGCCCCCGTACCCTCCCGGAAGTGGTCGCCTGGTCCCACCGTCCGGTCACCAACCGGCACGACGAGCCACTCCGTGGATTATGCGCGACCTGACGGGGCAGCCTCCCAGGGTGGTTAGCCGCGGTTGGGCCCCTCTCTATGTCGCGGGCGGCCAGCGGCACCACCGTTTTTACGGGTCTCCCTGGCCGACGGTTCGATCCAAGCCACCCTCATCATGACTCCACGAGCATTACACTGCTCTCACACTAACCACGACAACTGTCACCCCTGCATCATTGGGCCTCCGGTCTCGCACTTACCAACGAAACACGACAGTACGAAGCCTGTCATTTTGGGTTGGTCTTCTGTGCGAGGGTAGTACCGCCCCGGTCGAGCCTGGCCCATTCGTGCTGAAATCAGCATGACTCTACTACCTAGAAATTAATTATGTACAATATTAATTTAACTCCAATATAATTTAATTGTTCCTCAATATTGTTAATCAGAATTAATTTCGAACGCAGTCCCTATTAATTGGGTGACAAATCCATGGTATCTATTATCGAATGCACACGATTAATACTAGAAAGTTTCTACCAGTAACTTTTGTGAATTAGCCATTTATAATAATTCAGAACGACTTTTTCTAATTTTTTTTTGGACCTGCCGAAATGACTCCTCTGCCAGTATCTATATAGTGGTGGTCACCATACTCATTACGAATGCAGACAATGCAATAATGCAGCATGATGATACATACAATGGCGGCCTAGTGATGCATCTGCATCATTGGTTCTCCGGTCTCGCACTCACCAACTAAACACGACAGCACGAACACTGCCATTTTAGGTTAATCTTCTGTGAGTGGGATGTACCGCCGCGGTCAAGCCGGCCCTTTCGTGCTTAAATCAGCGTGACTCTACTGTCTTTACGAATGAAATTATCTCTTATTCACTTGCAATTCAAACGTGTATCAGTTTCTGGCATTTCTTTATTTATCTTTTATGTATTGCTCTGCCAAAATGACTCTACTCTGCCTGATGGTAAGCATAAGCAGAACCCAAGAGTGGTGGTCACCATACTCATTGCGAATGCAGACCATTCAACAATGCAGCATGATGACCCACACCATGACGGCCTTGCGATGCTTCTGCTTTATTGGGCCTCCAGTCTCACACTCACCAACGAAACACGGCAGCACGAATGCTGTCATTTCAGGTTGGTTTTCTGTGCGAGAGTAATACTACCTCGGTCAAGCCGGGCCGATTATATTGAAATCAACGTGGCTCCACTAACTTTAAAGCGACTATGACTTCAATAAACAAGGTTTCTACAATGTTATATTTTCTTTTATTAGTTTTAATGAAAATTTGTTACTCATAAAGCGATTTAAAAATATATTTCTTTATTTGGGGAAGTACACTTTCGTTAACTCCATTTAAATTTGGAAAGGGTACTACAAATAAATGTCAAATATTTTATTATAAAAACTTGCTTTTGTACGCGGCTCTATCCGCGTGTATGAGGGTTTTTACGGTAAAAAGTATAATAGCCTATATACTTTCCTGACAGATAAAGTATTTTCATGCCAAATTTCATTAAAATTGATTCAGTAATTTAGCTATGAAAACGTAACAGACAGACAAAGTTCCTTTCGCATTTATAATATCAATGTTGGTCCTCATTACAGTAGGTGATACCTATTTAAAGATTATTATTTCTAGAATATTCAACAATACTGTCTTATATTGTGGAGGTGTTATATTTCAGTGAAGTGCCTGTCTGCAGGTACATGTGTATAATTTAAGAGCCGGCAATTTCCGCACGTCGGACGGACCGACCGTCCGTCGTCGGGGGCACACCGGGAGCATTTAATTTCATTCTAGTATAGTGTTTGTATTGTTGCAGAAAATATACTAAAATGGAATTATACAGGATACGTTTAGTCTACATGGGATATAAAAATACTTTGTGCTTTGTATGTGTGTGTATAAAAGTGTTTAAATATTCTCTTTTTTCATTTACCTTTACATGTAATTGTACTTCTTGGTGAAGACTTGTTTTAATTTCTTTGGAACTTTTTCTCTAATTACTTACTTATACTTCATCTCATAGTCATTATTTTACAAAGAGCAGTAAAAAAAAATTAAATAAATTTCATTAAAGTGTCTCTCTGTAATTCCAAAATTATATCTTTCACTAAATGCATATTAAAATAAATGCGATACTTACAACGAAACATAATTTTAAAATTTTAGTCTGTCAATTTGTTATGGCTAATCTCTGGAACGGTTAGACCGGTTTGGCGAGACTTTCAGTGATAGATAGCTCGTTATATAAGGAATAGCTTAGGCTACTTTTATTTCAGACTAGTTTCGCTCCGCGATTTTAGCTCGCGCACGTGCTTAGCTTAATTTATCTTGAATCTCGTACCGCACTTGACTCGCCTAAAATGCTTTGCCAAACAATTTTACCCAAAACGCACAATATATTACCAGGACAAAAAATATATGCGCTACAAAATTTATGAGGAACGGTATTTGAATATAAGAGTGACAAGTTACACTCCCCTGTCACATTTCCCATAGCATGGTGTTTCTTATGCGGTATTTGTTTCAAGGGGAAATTTTGATGGTGCTACATAACAAAATAATATGAATGAAGTATCTTCCTTTAAGAGAGGGAGGGGTAATTGACTGTTATTTATGAATACAGGTATTGTTTAGATGGATGCATTAGATTTTTGACGTAATGAGAAATTATTCATCGTCTTTCCGACTGACTTTGAGCGTGAAATAGGTAGCAGTAATTATTATTTATTTATTTATACTTAAAATGAACATTTCTTGTAAATCTAGGACATAATCAAATATCATGTAAAACGAGCAATTCATTTATATATTTATAATCTGAATCTCAGCAACGGGGCCAACGATTATCATGAAATTCAGTCTGCAGGGGATTTCGGAGTGGATAAATCAATCTAGCTGGCATTCATTTTTAGAAAATTTACAAAAGAGAATACCATGCAAAGCTCGGTTATTCAGGTACTTTTATTCAACCTCATACAAAAAAAAGTTGTGTGAGGTTGCCATTGACAGTTATACTAATATTAACAGTTACAGTCGTCAGCATCACCTAATGATACTGGCAGTATGATAGGTGACCAGTGGTAGTCACCGTGGTGAATAATAGTTATGGTAATGGTAACCTAAGAGTCACAAACGCCTGCTACCTATCACACTGTGATTGTCCATGAATTAGTCACTTTTATCATTAAAAAATAATTTATATCTTTTCTTTCGCGAGAAGCTGTTGGACCCACAGGACCGGGTGTTGGGCAGAGCCTTGAGGGATGACCTTGTCTGGACGGCTTTTAACTGAGATGATGATGTCTCTTTCTCTCTAAAGAACTTTGTTACCGAAGTCTATCCGGTAATCTCACTCACTCGGTAAAAACCAAAATTTTTTTTCAAATAATATTGAACTGGAATGACATTTAAAATATTATTAAATAATATCCTATAAGCGTCGAGCAATCAAAAGCTAGAACTACCAGCGCGCGTATTTCTCTCCCATCATGCTCCCGGGTCATCATCATACTTACCATAAGGCGGAGTGGATTCTTTTAAAAAAAACATAAGACTTCCAACGCATGCAAATACAAAGTATGTTAAATGTATATATTTTGTTTGTATAAATAGACTATCTTACAATGTCCCAGTGTGCATCAGTCTTAAGAGTACTGCGATTTCACGCAGGTGCTTTACCGCGCCAACTGCAAGCCTCACACACAGCGATACACACAAACACCTAACATGTATATGTCACCACTGACGAAATATACTGTGGAAAATCAGCACGAAGTGTGGTATTTTGTATTGTGTCAGTGATGTAACTGTCAACGGTCTTGCATTTGCGGAGGAATGTATTCGTCTTCGAATACTATAGAAAGAAGTACATGTTTCTATATTTTTACTGTCTTAAAATATGATTAAATTAGATAGAAAAGAGGATTAAAATGTATCTTGTGTGGGCACACTGCTTTTTTCTATTATTTTATATTATAGGGAATTTAATTTGCGCACGCGTGTGTATCGGGTATAAACAGTTGTCAATGAGCTATTATGATGTATCAGGTATATTACTGTAAAGTTTCAAATAAATCCGTTTTATAGTTTTTACGTGAAACATTAAGTAACAGATCCTAATAAACCTTTATTTATTATATTGGTAGAAAGTAGACTTAAATGTGGTTCAAAACTAACTCCGATTGACTCGGTGGCACAGCGGTAGCGTATGCGACTGCTGTTCTTGAGGACTCGGGTTCGATTCCCGGTTCGGATCAAAAGTTTATATAATCTGCAAATATTTGATTCGGAGTTTGGATGTTTTCTATGTATAATATGAATGTATTTGCAAAAAAAGTATATATGTATTTATATCAGTTAGCTAGTACCAATAGTACAAACTCTGCTAAGTTTGGGACTAGGTGGCGTCGTGTGTTAGATGTCCTGAAATATTTAATATCGAATACTCATACCAAATTTTTTAGGCTATGTTTTCTAGCGTTTGTATTACGAAGGAGGAATAACAGAACTATTGTCTCTCTTCATTAAAAGTGTTCGCTCTCTATCTTACAGTCGGGGTATCCTTTGTACTTTCCATTGGTAATATATCCATAAAAGTTTTGTATTTAGCACTATAGTGTCCCTACAGTGTTAGCCATTGTCCTACAAATAGTTTCTGATATCTTGACGGTTTTATATGGCAACAAATATTTTGAATTATGAACATGAAAATTATACATTAGTTATTTTTGTCTGAAACAGTCAATTTTATTTGTTATGGTATGATTTTTCGCAAATTTTATTGTAAAACGCATAACACATGGACTCATACATTATAGTCGTTCCAATACTTTATTTAACTTTTGACAGATCACGCACATAAAGTTTTGTAATAATTTTTGATACAATGTACTACAGATAATACTGTACTTTATGGGCGGGCTCCGCCTACTTAGGGATGTGTCATTCGTAATTAATGACCACAGACTATAAAAACGGTTTTGAAATAAATCGATTATCGATTATATTAATAAAACATACAATAAAATTATTGTGATTATATTTTATATCAAATCACGTAAAAAGCTTTATTATTTTGCATTAAAATGCCCTAAATGTCTCTGTTTCAATGCATAAATAATTTTCGTAATGAAAACAGTTCCATCGTACTCGTACCTAGTAATGGGATCGAATGTATTCGCCGCAAATTAATGAATCTAAAATAATTGTTTAGACTTACTATAGTTGGTTCAAATAAAAACTACCTGCGGTACCTACTTGTAATGAACAGGTACAAAATGTTGAAATTCGTAGTAATTTACGGATTAAAAATAAAACAACCAAAAGAGGTACTGTAATACTAATTTTAATTATAAAGAATCGTCTTCTTCGTATGACCAGGAATCATCATCACTTGAGTTCTCAGTAATATTGATTATCATTTCTTGGATAGATAAATTGTCGAATGCAACATCCCGATCCCAATCCGACATTATCACCTTCTTTGTTTTTTCTACAACATTCGCCCAGTTTTCTGGAGTTACATTTTCACACGCATTTTTCAGTAAATTCAGCATTTTTCTTGCGGTGAAAGGAGGAGTTGTATTGTTCCTCGCAGCATATCCTTTAACTTGTGCCCAGATCATTTCAATTGCATTATATTGGCAGTGATATGGGGGAATTCTGAGGACGGTATGCCCATGCTCTGCTGCCATTTCATCTATGACGTATCGTTTTGGCAGCTTCTTTGTTTTTAATATCTTTACTAACTCTACTTTTAGTAGGGACTCATTCACCTCTTCGCCATTGTCACGGAGCCAGTTTATAATTTCATGTTCTTTGTTGGCCTGTGTTGGTATTTTATTAATTTGACGAGAGTGCTAAGGTGCATTATCAATAAATATTATTGATGGCTCTTCGAGTGATGTAAGCATTTCTCTGAACCACTTTTCATACACGTTCGAATTCATCTCCTCATGATAATCTCCTGTTTTCTGGGATTTAAAAGCTAATAGAGCACCTGGCACAAATCCTTTTACTGTTCCTGCATGACAAATAATCAGTCGTTCGCCTTTTCCCATTGGTACTGTAGAAGTGGAGCCAACGGTGTTGTCAGTCCAAGTTTTTGACAGCGTATGATTCGCATTGAGCCAAGTTTCATCTGTGAAAACAACATTCGACCAATCTTCTATTTTTTTTGCTTGTCTTAAAAAATCGCATCTATACAAAGCAATATCATTGCGTTCCATTAAAATTTTCGTTTGTCACATTTTTGGAATGACATTCCAATGTCTTTCAATACCTTTGTCAGAGAAGATTTTTGACCACGGAACAAACCACTATTTCGAAGAGATTGTGTTAGTTTTTTTAAAGTTGGAATCTCTTTTCTTTGGTAATAGTCGTATATATGACGACGAATAGCATCAGCGTCAAAATTGTCAACGGCTGTAACTTTACTAGGCGGACGTTTTTTCTTAGGTGTAGATAGCTTATTCTGTTCCATGCCACTGCTGCCGTAGCCTTCTTTTGTTATTTTTGCCACTGTTGGAGCACTAATACCTAATGCTGCTGCAACACGGTCTCTAACTTGAGTCACTGGTATAAGAGGCCCACCATTACGGCTTTCCTTTTCAAAGTATTCACGAAGTCGCAAGACAAACTCTCTTGTTTGTCCTTTGAGTACTTTCTTTTTTGGCATTTTGACAGTAACGAAGGCAGGAACGATACGCTCAACTCAACCAAACGTGAGAATTCACAAATAAATCAATACGGAGGAATATAAATACTCAACTATATTGAAGGTTACTCATTGAAATACTGTAGATTATTTTAAAATAGACATAGAGAGATTTAATAAAGATCATCAATAGTTTAACAAATACAATATTAACCACTGAATTACAACACAATACAATAATACATTTTGAAAATTCAGTTCCTTATATATATTTTTTCATGACATAGAACCGTCATATTTGAACAACATTCTTTTAATCCATTTCTTCTTTATTTTGACAAAGGAGGTCGCACATTGAAACACATAGAAATATGAAGTACGAAATTATCTATAAAATAATGAGTTTGTTAAATCGATTAAAACTTCTTAATGCATAAAATCGATCGATGAAAGAAATCGAATAGGTAACGGGTCAGGGTATCACTATTTGATTAAGTATTAGAGCTGTCAAAAGTTAAATAAACTATTGGAACGACTATAATGAGAAAATTAAAAAAAAAACTTCCGAATTCTGATAAAACTGTAAAAAGTAATTATTATATTATAGTGTATCTTATCAATTGAGACGTAAGGATACAAATCGATTGCCATGGTAGAATAAAAAAAATCATTTTTAACATCACTTTCGGCCACACACATCCTTCAGTAAAGTCATGCAATGAATAATATATACCGCAGTTTATACCAAAATGGTAAGAAACGTGTAAATAACCTCTCCTTTCTGACATGTTCGCATTCCACTAAACTTGCCCTCAGGACGTTAAATATCCATGGACATAATAACGAGAAACGCGCTTGAGTAGCATCAGGGGAAGATGGTTTCAGAAATACGTGTAACGTGGAAAAATAAATCTTAATCTGATATATTAAAATACAAAATGCTCTGACTATCTATTATGTGTTCTGAACGTACGCATGCAAAAGGTAGTGCTCGACAAATGTAAAACTTAGGTACAGTTTCAACAAATCAAATATCTCTGTTATCAATCAATAACCCTATTACAGTCCACTGTAAAATGTGTCCAGTCTAATTAAATTTACTTTCCCAGGTCCTCAGTTTATTTTGCTAAGATGCGTCCTCCATTTTACTATTTTTAACCGAACCGTAATGTCTCCTCTAAGAACCATTTTGTAACATTATTAAGAAACCCGCTTGTTTATAACATGATAAAATAGAAAACCTTTAGAATTAGAATGCATGCAATTTATTTTAATAAGTTTAAAAATTATTGACAATACGTCTGTTGATCAGTAATTCAGTTAGAATATGGATAGTTGAATTATTTTTATGGCAACTTCGGCAAAGCCAAAATGGGTATTACTTTGGGCAATTTATGTATGTTTCTATATTCCAACATAGTGCTAAACTTTTGAACAGATTTATATTTAGAGATGTGGCTTACTGCGCATCTTCTACCGCATTTACTATGGGGAGTACTCTGAGGAATTGTTCGGACCCTGATCCCTGGCGCTTCTTTCCGCCATCGTCAATGTATACTTTACCCAAAACTTTCTGCGTCGCACAACAAAGCTGTGGAATGAACTATCGCCTGCGGTATTTCCGGACCAATACAACTTTCAAACCTTCAAGAAAAGAAAGAGCATACTCCTTCTTAAAAGGCCGGTAATTCACTTGTGACACCTTTGGTGTTGCGGGTGTCCATGGACGGCGGTAATGGCTTACCTCTTTACGTCTGCTCGTTTGCCCTATTTACCATAAAATAATAATAATAATAATAATGGCCGGTTGTAAAGTAGGCCCGCGTGACATAGGCTATGTAATTTTTTCAAAATCTTTTAAGTTAGGTTTTAGTTTTTTATTGTTTCTTATTTACTTTTTAAGTTACCGGGACATGAAGGTTAGAATTTTTGTGGTAAATTTTCTAAGAATTATTGATAAATGCATTCTAAATGTCATTAAAATCGTTGGAGCCCCGGATAAAACTCGGTCTATTAAAATTATTGGGTAGATGTGTCCACAATAATAATGAATACAATATTCGAACTCACCAGTTTCCTGGAATATATCCTATTCTTGCCGAGATTGGCTACTGTTACCGATATTCGGTCAGGATTACATTATTACGGATACGGTATTTGGGTAGAGAATGTCATGCTAAATACCTAACACGGCGGTTGGTTACAAACTATGATGTAATTGGAATTTGTAACCAGAAAAATGTGCAGGGAACTGTTTCAGATTGAGGGTTTCCGTTGAACAGAAAGGTATCCCATCGAGTTTACAATCGTGGCTTTAGTGATCGAGGATTATGTTTCTATCGATAAGGAGGGATTCTAAGTTTTACAAAAATATTTTCTAGAAAATTGTACCCGTGAGAGGTAAAAGTCATGCTAATACCATGGCCTCACAAAATATCAATGTTAATAGTAATTATTTATTTAGTTTCAGACAGTAAACATAAATTTTGTTAATAAACCCTTACAGCATAGATTTCAAGACTTTCCGTTAAAGGTATTACTTTTACCCCTTTCCTGCTTGAGCTCTTGCATACGGCTTTCAATACATTCATATAAGTTCCATTTTATACTATACAGATAACAAAATATCCTCACAACTAAAAGACAAAATAACAAACAAATACTTGTAAGACTCTTCATAATGGACTCAATTATAGCTGAAAATATTTCTGCAATTTTCGTCCGTTTCTCATTTTATCTGTTAGTTCAGGCGGCCAGCGCCAGGTTCATAATGAAACTAAACTAATTTTGTTCTACAAAAGCTTTGAAATGAACTTTTAAATGTTTGTCAGTGCTAAGTAGACAACAATAGCTTGGACAGGTTATGGAAGTCGAAGTTGGTTCATAGTTTTAAAATATACACTAAATAGTTAATAAGTGTGAGTACTTTAGTCATTCCAAACATGAAAATGAAAAAAAAAAACAATTGGCAAATCTAACAAAATTGTAAGATGAATATTCTATTCCTGTCTCCAAAATGGAATATTTTTCGAAAATTGTTCTAAAATTCGACCTGTATCGTTAGAAGGATATCAAGTGTGTGTTAATCTTCTAGTATTCTTTAAAATTAAACAATACATCGAAATGTTTTAAAAACTTGTTGATTGTTTTGAAAAGAAGAAAAAAAAATATTAAAAGGAGCTAAGGTAAAAGTTACTCCAAGTCTCGAAGGGAAAGCAGTACCTGCTGAGGCTGTAACAGTTCGAAGAGACCTGAGTCACAAATCAATATCTACAGTAACTGGTGAATAAACTACTTCACCCACTAAATCTAAAAGGTGGGCTGAAAAGGCGGTTATGCACTTATATCATATAGTATCAAGTGACCTATTTCGTTGTTTTGACCCCGTCATTAACAAATAACCTATATCGTTAAAGACCATAATGTTGCGATAGCGGTGTGTTATTGGGAAACTGTAACAATGCCCGTGTGGGAGGGATTAGACCCAAAAAAGACCATGATGTAATGAGGTCCTTATTTTTTTTTACAAACAATTACAAGTTGTTCAACCATCCATAGGTTAGGGCCAGGAATGTGAGATTACACAATAAATTGCCGTTAAAGTTAATTATTTCAAAGACGCTAGCCTCATTAAAACAATTAAAATTAAACTTAAAAATCAGAATACAACAAAGGCTCCGTACATCGAGTAAATTTATCGTGTAAAAGCCCTGCAGGCGTTAGCACCCTCGACTTTATGGCACCACTTTATGGCTAATAAAATGGATTTTAATTTAAAATTTTAACACTTCCCATTTATGGGTAAACCCGCGATCGGACAGGTAATAAGAAATAATAGGTAAACTGCAGCTATTAAGAGAATTGATGGTCTTCATTTGTGATTATAGACAAAAAAAACATGATTTGATCATGAATATAAATTGTATTTTTTTACTGTTTTTATCACGGCCTCACAGAAAACCGGTGTGAAACATGTTGTTGTTTTACCAAGTGAATTAGGATACCGGAGGCCCGTACTCTAACCGCACCCCCCATTCCCATCCCCCAAAGACCGGCATTGCACTTGTGACGCCTCTGGTGTTGTCCATGGGCGGCGGTAATCGTGTCTGCTCGTGTGTCCCCTATTACATAATAATATAAATCTATCATCAACACCTTTAACGGATTTAGGTTCGGTGTTGGACATAAGCTTCTCCTTAGAGCTTTGCTGTGGCACATTTCGATTGAAGTAATACAGCTGATTCATATCAAGCCGCTGTAAATAAACCCTTTCGTTGCTGTCAATAATGACTTTCTGGAATTAGTCAGTAAATTCATAAATATGATGGTGTAGTAATTTAAACGGTCATCTCGCCGTTTCGTTAATACACTAAGTATAGAGGCTACGATTCCCATATGAGGCAACTCTTTATGTGATCCAGAAACTGTAGTTCAGTGTCTGGGTGTTATCTACGTACGTTAAATGAATGCTTGCATAGTCCCCGCAATATAGAGTATATTCCTTATGCATAAGTGTTTTTTTTAAGAAAAGCAAAATAATAACCAAAATGATTCCTTTCACTACAAACTTAAAAATTAAACCTTACGAAAAAATGTTCAGTATCTGTTAGCCAAAGTCCCACCTACAAGGAACACAAAAGCTATCTATTTCGGCGACAAGAAGGGCGCCTCAAATCAAGTGCCTGTCTACAATGAACGGGAAATCAGCAACAATAGCGATGGAGAGTGCCCTTTACACTTAGTTATGTACTCTCTATAGATATGGACTTAAAGATGTAGCCTTTTTAGAAAACGGCACCTAATCTACTTTTTTATTAGAGAGTTTTTCTATTAAACCTTTCAACATTTAAATGTTATTTTATGAAGTTGATCTTTTGTTTTGAATAGACAACTCTAGGAATTTTGAGAAATAGCACATCGTTACTGAAGTGATTAGCCGGGCAAATCAGCAGCTCCCTTCGAGAAAAGTATTATAGATGTGATGCCGATTCGGGAGGACCTGAAATCATGTGGTTTACGCTCTCCTTCTCCTTGAGGCGAGCCATCAAGTTGTTTTTTAGCAGAAACACACTGTTGCCTAATGTTTCAAGTCAGTGTGGATCTGAAGATTCAGTGTAATTAAGTGATATTTTCAAGATAGAATCACTTTGCAGTACGAATGGGCCAGGTCAAACGGGGCGGCACTACGCTCTTACAGAAAACCAATCTGAAGCGACAGCATTAGTAATGTTTTTTTTTTTTATAGGGGGCAAACGAGCAGACATATCGCCTGATGGTAAGCGATAACCGCCGCCCATGGGCACCCGCAACACCAGAGGCATCACAAGTGCGTTGCCGACCTTTAAGGAGTGTGGAGGGGGATGGGGGAGGGGATGGGAAGGGGGATGGGGAGGGGAAGGGGAGAGAAGGGGATGGGGTATATGTCGCCGGTATCCTCACTCACTCAGTGAAACACAGCGCAAGCGCTATTTCACACCGGTTTTCTGTGAGGCCGTGGTATCACTCCGGTTGAGCCGGCCCATTCATGCCGTAGCGTTGCTCTCCCACGGTAAATGTATGTAATGAGGGTCATTATGCTTAATTGTTGGTGTTCGCAATGAATACATTAACCACTATGACCACTACTCTTGGATTCTACTCATGTCTTCAATCAGGAAAAGTAGAGTCACTTTGGCAGGCTCATACGTAAGGAAAAGTGGTTCATATTAGTTGGCGCTGATGCATTTCGGCATATGTACTAAGACCTTCGCCATAATAGATAAAGCATCGATCACTTAATCGGCAGGATGTATCAAACAATTTTACTTAGCTAGAAGGGTTGGCTACAACTAATATCGTAAGATACTGTTCCTACATCCATCATCTTATGAAAGGACACTTGTTGTTGTATCAGTTCATTGCCACAAATTTGGCCAATCAATTGATTGTTCCCCCTAAATCTAAGAGAAAATGGAAACGTCCAATATAGAAAAATATAGGAGGTAATATTTTCGCAAGTTTATCAATAACGTTAAACGCCAACATGGTGTCTAATCGACCTATGTAATACCAATAAACGACCAATTGTTGTATATACAAGAGTAGGTCGTTTAAAAGTATTATACATATATATATATATTTATATATTATATATGTGTATATATATATAAGTAATTTAACGTAAATTAGTTATTTTGTTGAGATTAAACGTTGATTTCTTAAGCATGGAAGCCTTCCGTTACTCCTTTCACTAAATCCGATTTTTATAAAAAAAAAGTAGTTATAATAGTGTATTAATAAAAACGGGTAGTTGCCTCACAATTGTTTCGTGAATTATGCGCTTCTTATGTCGCGATGTAACACTGCAAGCGAGTTGGACACGATGAACACAACGGCACAACTTGTTTGCGTCCTATATGGCAGTAGACAGCGACGTAACACCTTTCAGCAGCCTTTAAGTCTGCTTTTAAGCATACATTTCTCTCTATAAGACTAGTTACCTATTGCAACTAATTAATGTTTTTATATGTCTATGAATGTAATGTTTTTGACGTGACAGCGTCTAATAAATCCATGAACGCCGGCTGCACGCACGTAAAAGAAAGACTCATTGTCCCGTTACGCTCATTGTACACTTGCGCAAATTGTTTAATTTTATTTATAAAAGTATGCAATCATTTCATCAATGTTTTTTTATGACGTTGTCACGTTAAACTATCGTCCGTAAACCAACTTTACAGACAACCATTCTTTTTTTATAAAATATATGCACAGACATATCTAGAACGCATAGAAGTTTCGCCTTAAAACAACCCTGACTTAAAAGTAAAGCGTATTTTAGAGTAAAAAGGACTGTGTAGAAAAACATGAACTCAAGTTTCAAAACTCATAAAATCCCTCAAATTATAAATAAAATTATAAATTCTTCATACCATTTATCTCCCTGAGAAAACATTGTTGAAAGTCAAAACCAAAAAAAATGCGTATTCAATAAAATTGCCTACGAACGAAGTATGAACACCGCGAAAGGCAAACAGCATGCAATCAAGTACTCGCTATTTTGAACGCCCTCATCGTCCGCCATCTTGGATTATCGTCTCGCGCGCATTGATCCGTGAATGTTCAAACTCATTACATGTTTGTCTTGCATATAAAAATGTCAAAAAGGTATATTTAAGAGCAATGCGAGTAAATGTTATGTTTAAAATATTTTGTCGGATTAAGATCGAGGAAGGTATTTTAAGAGAATTTCTTGGCGGGAAAATTAGATTAACTGTTTGTTGAGTTCATTTTGTGGTGGCAATGTTCTTTGAAAAGATTTGGGGGAAATACTTAACATTCTTTTCGCTTAAAAGTAACTTTATTTAAGATTATGGTTTTTACCTACTATATTTTCTTTTATATTGTATACTATTTACTATATACATTTTTAGATATCCCTCTGTATGCATGAATTGGTTGCAATAAAACGTAGATTTCTTCGCAGTATTATGCATGTAATTGTACGACGCTTCTGTTTTCTTTATTTTAATCACCACGCGCTTGTCTTTGAATGTCATATTGCGATATATCCTTCAAACAAAAATATATATATAGTGCAACATTTATCACTACAAGATAGTGAATGAGATTTATCCATGCTCAATACCTTAAAACAATTCAAGCACACTGACTGAATTTTGTTTACTTTTGGGTATTCTTTTTTGGGTTTTATAAACACTTCTGATCAGTAACTATTAACTAAAAACAAGCCTAACAACCTTAAACCATTGTAAAATTCATACAAAATCTATAACAAACACACTCACACATACACATACGAAAGCCGTACAATTTAAATTTTTTGAAGCCATATCTATACAAATAAATAAAATTGGCGTGTCTGTTTGTAATATTAAAATAACCGCTTTCTACTACATGCATATGAATGTATATACGGTACACGGTAACTTAGGCTTACATTTTTTAGACTAGCTTGGCCCCGCGGCGTTACCCACGACACGACAATAACCGCGGGTAACACCGCGAGGTTTAGCTAGTTATATATATGTTCAGCCGCTCCAAGCTCTATATAATAATCAAACTGCCACTACTATTTCTTTCAACGTTACGTTTAATATCTCACAAAGTGATATTACTATTATTTTCCATTGCTACATAACAGCTTCGTGAAATTTATTAAATTCTTGTACAGCAAGCATTCGCTAGCAATATTTATATTTTTCTCTTATATGTAATATATATTTGTTATGATTCCGTTCATAGCGTAATCTAGCAGTAAACTTGGTCGACTTTTTCTTATTTCTATCTCCAAATAGCGTTGAAATAAACTTGACTAGCGCAAAATTCGCAATTTAGCAAGGAAAGGAATATTAACTATCCTTATAACAAACAATATTCATAATGTTTAATGACAAATAAAATGTAACTTGAATCCTACATAGTCTACAGTAATAAGAACTAAAATCCTTGAAATCATAACATATGTTACATATTTATATAACTTATTTTTAACACTTTTTGTTTGTTAGTTATTTTTTTCGACTAATCGAAGCCAAAAGAAAAAGCAATAATTTTGGCAGACCATGTATGTGTTTGCATGATTCACCTACACGCGCCTACACTACTTAAAACGATCCTGATGCATGAAGTGTCTGTCATCATCATCATCATCTCAGCCGCAAGAAGTCCACTGCTGTACTTAGGCCTCCCCCATTGAGTTCCACATTGACCGGTCGGTAGCGGCCTGCTTCCAACGAGTCACCGCGATCTTGACCAGGTCGTCCGTCCACCTCACGGGAGGTCTTCCTACGCTGCGTTTACGTTACGTGGTCTCCACTCAAAAACATTTCTGCCCCATCGGCCATCGGGGAAGATAGATACGATTAGATTCTCATTTATTATTGAAGTGTCAAAAGATTCGTAATAATAGTTCGAGCGTCATAAATAACAAATAAATATTCAGGACATCTAACACACAATACCATCTAGTCCCAAGCTAAGCAGAGCTTGTGTTATGGGTACTAGACAACTAATATAAATACTTATATACTTTTTTTTTAATACATAAATCTCGTATGTAAGTATGTTTGTAACGAATTGGCTCAAAAAGTACTGGTCGGATTTTAAAAATTCTTTCACCATTTGAATGCTACATTATCACTGATTAATATAGGCTATTTTAATTGTAAGGAAAAAAAATAAAAAAATAACAATATGTAAACTAATAACTGCAGGAAACACCGCGAGGTTCAGCTAGTATTATATATAAAAAACATCCAAACTCCGAAACAAATATTTGCAGATCATACAAACATTTGGTCCGACCCGGGAATCGAACCCGAGACCTCAAGCTTAGCAGTCGCATCCGCTACCACAACGCCACCGAGGCAGTCAATAACTAGCTACATACTTTTAATCCAAATTTGTACGTAGGTATAGCATTATTCTTTTTAACTTTTTAAAAGTAAAGAATATGTTTAATGAGCAAATACTCCGTTTAAACAAGTAAGATATTTCAACCTTGGTAAATCACCAAGAAGACAAATGAGTAGATGAATCAACTAACGGGAAGTGACTACCAACGCCTGTCAACTCAGTGCCGATCATGGGTTGCAAAAAATGCATAGACGTAAGTCATTTTGTTCAAATACTACTAACTAACAACTCAAATATAATAGAACCTTCAATGTGCCTCGTGTGACCGCACACTTAAAACCAAATAAGGTTTTGCGAGCCACGTGCGGGCACGTGTCGCCGTCGACGGATACGTCTGGCATAACAGCATCATAATGAAATAACCTATTGCAATAATAACATCACGACAAGTCCTTTCATACCGTTATGAGAAGCACATCTACATTGTCATGTATTAAGAAACGTTATTTTTATTTCAAATTACAATGGGACCAACTAGAAAGTAGTAATAATTTTTTTTGAATCGAGTTACAAATTAATCAAAAAATAATGCAATCGAATTGAGAACCTCCTCTTTTCAAAGTAGGTTAAAAAGACCGCTCGCAACAATGCCTCATTAGTATGTTACACTTAATATCAACAAACTTAACTAACTTAGAAATTAAATTATAAAATCTAATCCCAACATAAGACAGAGGGTCAACCGTATTGGTTAATTCATGTTTTGTTGTTCAAGTTGTTCCGTTGATCGAGGTTCGCAACTGTAAGTAGATCTGTCCCATAGGAGAGCTATCTGAGGGTTCTGAATAAATTATATTACGGTTAATCGATGTGGGGTAAGTTTATAATTGTTTCAAGATGTTTGTTGAGGGTGTTAATGGTGGTTTTTGGAGCTATTGACTGATTCGTAAAGACGCTCATGAGATGTAAGACGACTTAAAATTAAGTACACGTTTCAACATCATTAATAAAATTAAATAGACTTGAATCGATTTTTAAGACAGAGGTTTAAAATATTTAAAGAGCTATCTTGGTATTAAAATAAACTTTAGAGGAGCCTTAAGACATCAGAACTATAAAAAATTTAAATATTTTTTAATAAAAACAACCTTTTCAATTAATCCAAAGACGGTTATAAGACATTCGTTTTCTATGAGGTCTGATCTGGTCTATTATCAATCCATCGCCGTGTGGAGCCGGCATAGAATAGCTCCACCCCATCTCATCCCGTGGGTGTCGTAAAAGGCGACTAAGAAAAAGGACGGAGCCGAGTTTCAGGCTGCCGGTGCTAGGCCGCAATCGCCTCGTTCGCTGGCGAGGTGATGAGGTGATGACGGCCAGGAGTGGGGCCCTGCGGGACCGAGATTGAGCTGGGCGCTCTCTCGCCCCGCAGGCCCTTGGCGAGGGGTTGACGGCGACAGACGGTCGCCCGCGGCCCAGAGCGAGAGTTGCCACAGGCGGCGGGTCGGGGACCTGCCGCCCTTAGCCGTTTGGCGGAATGCGCCGCTGTTGTTCCGGGGGTGCAAACCAACGTGGGAGTGGGGCGCCGGAGCAATCTGGCCCCTCGAGGCGGGCCCGAAAGGGCATCCCTAGCCGAGTCGCGGTGAGCAAACTATCCCGTGGCTCGGTCTTAGATGAGAAGGAACACCGTGGGGTTTTAGTGGGTAGTCTGGCCCCCTCATTATCAATCCAGACCAGATCAGATCTTAAATCTAGAATCAGAATAGATCTGAAAACCAACCTAAATAACAGCATTCGTGCTGCCGTTTTTCTTTGGTGAATGCGAGAGCGGAGGCTCAATGATGCAGAAGCATCTTCATAAACCGTTATAGTATGGATCACCATACAGCATTGTTTGCTTTCCCAAAGAGTATATTGACCACAACTCTTAGTTTCTGCTCATGTTTTCCATCAGGCAGAGTAGAGTAACAGGCTCATATATAAAAAAGGAATAGAATCTAGTTGAGTCAGCCCCTACGTGCCAAATAGTAGGCCTTTCTTGAGGCGAGTATATGTAAGTTTTCGCAATTTGCATGTTAGTGTTTCTATACTTTCAATGTTGACCTATTTTACGTCATTTTACGTTTCTTCTATTATTAGAAATTGTTTTAGTTTAACTGTTTACTTACTTGTTTCTGATAGCATTGCGTATGAAATCAGCGCATGACATGAATCTGAAACAAATATACATTTATATTAATATAAGATACTGGCTGTTGCCCGCGGCTCCGCCCGCGTTTATGTCGGTTTTTTCGTGTTTTTTCGCGGTCGCGTGTATGTAACTGATGCAAAAATTAGATAAAAATAATCCTTGATGGGGATTATATATCATTCTAAAATTTCAGCTCCATCGGTGCAGAACTTTTTGAGCGTACACAAACCAACATAACATTTTTATGTATATAGAAGATTAGTAGGTTTTAATGTAACTTATTGTCTTCTTGATAATATTTGTTAAGTATGAAGTATTAAAAAATTGTAATTCAAAAGTCAATACTAAATAATATTATAAATTCGAAAATAACTTTGTCTCACTGTTATGGCATGGCACGGCTTAACCGCTGCACTGATTTCAATGACATTTGGCATGGAAATACTCTGATTTTTGAGAAAAGACATAGTCCCTTTACCGCGGTAATCTATATACATGCGATAATTAACAATGTTTAACAATGTAATCTATCTTTAAATAATCTCCAACGACCCATTATAGAACCAGTTATTAATAACAGAATGAGACTAAATAATATGAATGCTATCTTGTAGTATTTCATACAATAACAAAGCTGATGCTTTGGAAATATATTTATTATCTGCTGCAATAGTTTGAACAAACAAAGAAATCGATTAGAAATACTTTACTTATCGATTAATCGATTTTCGATTCGAAGTTAAGCAAAGTGAGTAAATTAAAAGTAAGGATAAAATAAAATCAAAACCTTAAATATAATATTAAGACCTTAGTAGGTACAAAATATCGGAGCTCCTCGTGCTTTACAGTCTCTCAGAAATCATAGTCACTCAGAAAACATATTGACATTAGTACAATAATAAATATGAGTACATATTTTACATGACGATATAACAGTATGGAAATATCTAAAGGGATTTAAAAATAACGTAAGTTCAACTCGCGTTTTTCTAACGCACATTAATAAACGTCGCTACGTTCATAAATTATGGTGTAATCAGAATTGTAGACTATTTTTTAGTTACGAAATCAGTCGAAAACCTAATTTTTACTTTTTCCCAGTAGCAGGGCCTACAAAAACATTTAAATAGGATAACATTTTCGGTTTTTAGTGTTTTTTTAGATAAAAGTAGTTTTTACCGATAAAAGTTCAGACTATTGTACAAACTAGTGGTCTACCGTAATTAATTAATTAATTTAAATTTTATATCTTAGCTCTTTGCACCCCTACTCCATAGAATATTTTAACTGTGCCAATTTTTACACTTCTCCATAATATTTTTGTAAAAAGGGGTACAACGTTTTTGCTTCACGCTTCACACATGCGACTAACGTGTGTCATGTGAACTTACTTTTACATATTCAATGTTGTTATTTCTGAATCTACCATCTTTGTGTTGTGGAGCAACTCTATATAAATAAATAAATATTCCGGACATCTAACACAGAACGCCATCTAGTCCCAAGCTAAGCAGAGCTTGTGTTATGGGTACTAAATAACTGATATGAATACTTATATAACTTTTTTTTTATTAGTAAATACATACATATTATACATAGAAAACACCCAAACTCCGAAACAAATATTTGCAGATCATACAAACATTTGGTCCGACCCGGGAATCGAACCCGAGACCTCAAGCTTAGCAGTCGTATACGCTACCACTACGCCACCGAGGCAGTATATAAGAGCTGCTCCCTACGAATTTCTATTATTTTCTTTTTAAATGTGTAAAGGGTTGCGTTAAATTAATATAATCACAGTTAAATTTAAAACATCGTTATAATAATTTTACATATCTGACACTAAAGTGTAAACATTTGTATTTTAAGATCAGAAATAATAATTATATCCCGTGTACTTCAGAAGAGTAAGCAGTGACGCATTCAAGATATTAAAACTAAATTAAAAAAAACCCTAAAAATGATTAAAAACTATGTTGGCTTTTATTCGCCGCTGCACTGATTTCAATGAAATATACATGAAGGTACTTTGATTCGTGGAGTAGCTAGATTTTCTACAAAATCAACATCTATCATACAAAATAACCAATATATCGCTCTACTTTTTGACAACGCATCGCTATATTTCTAATACCCTTCTCGTTCCATGAACATCATTCCCCGTAATCCTTCCACCAATTATTCATCACCAACACAACCCACCCACTCGCATACGCTCGCTAAATAATTAATAACTCGTAAGGAACAGTCGCCAGATTCACGCAGAACTTCATACATAAAACGAATCACGTCTCGAGTGGGAAAAACAATCCATCAGGGTTGTTGGGACCCTCAAACGGTACTTCATACACCGCAGAACTGGCTACACACACATGTAACATCAAAAAAAACTTACACGCTCACATACAAATATTTCTTCCGTTCCCACACAACATCATACATTTAAAAATATACACAGCACTCACACAGAAACATTTGACACATACATTGCTTACTCTACTGTACAAATGCATCACAATACGTCTCTGGAATGTTTATGTGTGGGTAATAAAGGCGGTTACAAATGAGAGATTGACTCTAAATGTTCTACAACGACATGCAATTCATTTAAATATCGAATCTCGATTTATTCTTAACGTTATCAGATGCCATTTTCTATTATTTTATTTTTAAATGTGTAAAGAGTGGGTTAGAGTGATATAATGACAGTAACATTTATAACACCGTTATAACAATTTTACACATCTCAGAGTCTAATCTTAACCTAGGTAGAGCCTGAGTTGTGGTAACCAATTAACAGAAGCCTATCTTTAAAGATATATAATATATACTTAGCTAACTTACACTCAAACACATGTCAAATGGAAATTAAAATCCTGCGCTTGGAATTGAAACAACAGTCTTCAGTTTAGCAATTAGGATAACTAACCAACAGGCCTTTCATTATTATTCTGTGAATTGTAGTTCGTTAAAAAATGCATATTCAGCATTTGGCAACTTCAGTTTACAATCCAATTTCAAATAAAATCACTCTACCTGACGTAACATAAGAACCAGCACACTAAAAGTATTAATATAAAAAAATTGACGCATTAAACTCGCAAGTTTGTAGCCGTCCTAAAGCGCCCCTTCCGAGTTTTCTCTTGACCCACATTGAGCTGGTGGAAAAAACTTGCAGATTATCGAATGTGGTGAAAGTTGGACACAGCTGGTACATGGTGACCGGAGACCCAGTTTCTATACTCTATAAATTGTTTTAGTATGTAAATCATTGTTATTTCATTTTTTAACCTACTTCAAAATAGGAAGAGTATTTTTTATTTCATAAATAATTAGTTTCACTTTTAAAGTATGTCATTCATTAAACAATTTCGAAAAAAAAATGTCAGGTTAATATTTGGTTTGGTCCCATTAAAATTTTAAGAAAAATAATACAAGTAATCTATGTGTTATTCTGATGTATAAGCTATATTATTGTAAAGTTTCATCAAAATCCATTCAGTAGTTTTTGAGGGAAAGAACAACAAACATACTCACGTACATACTCACAAACTTTCGCGTTTATAATAGTAGTAAGATAATTGTTCTTCAAATGATCTGATATTTGAAGGTCAATTTTTTTTTATGGAATATGAAGCAAACGAGCTATCGTATCGCCTAATGATAAGCAATTACCGCCGCCCATGTACACCCGCAACACCAGAGGCGTCACAAGTGCGTTGCCGACCTTTGGGGATGGGGGAGGGGTTGGGGTATGGGCCTTCAGTATCCTCACTCAATTCGTGAAACACAACATAGGCGCGGTTTTACATCGGTTTTCTGTGAGGCCGTGATCTCACTTCGGTCGAACTGGCCCATGCATGCCAAAGCGTGGCTCTCTCACTGTAGATTATTGTCAGCATTCGAGCTATCGTGTTTCTTTGAGTGTGAGATCCGAGGTCCAACGATGCAGAAGAATCTCAGTATATATATGTACATACTATGGTGGCCACCATAATATGGATCATAATGCTGCAGTGTCTGTGTTTATAACGAGTATGGTCACCACTACTCTTGAATTCTACTCACGCTTTCCTTCAGGCTGAGTATTGTCACTTTTGCAGGCTCATAGGTATACATAAAAAAACGAAAATCAAATGCAATGACAAACACCAAAGTTCTAGCCAACAAACGTGATATTTATCCTAATAAACCTTCTCTTCCGTCTGTACCACTTTTATATTCGACACCACACTATTATATAATTTTCAAGAAAACATTGGCCCGCATAACTAGTTTTTAGAAGAAATTCTCATTAACATTTCTGTTCTCATAATACGACCTTTAAACTTCCGGAAAAAGAACATTCTCTACAACAAATCTTATCTGAAAGGTAGGCAGTGCAATTATGATTCTTGAGTTTAGCCTGTAGGTTTAACGGGTAGTGATATTTCAATTTCACCCAGTACAGACACAACTTTGTGTGATGAGCACGAACGTTTGTTCTGTATGTAAGTGTAAGGGTAATACGTGTATAAGACAATTAATCGGGATTATTAGAAATTGGCTAAATAAAACTAATTGTGTTGCTCTGAAAATAAAAAGTTTTTATTTAAGCATATATTTACATCGTTTTTACTACAAACAGATCTTAACAAACATATTAGGTATCTTACCTGAAAATACAAAGAAAACGACATTTAAAGTTTCTTAACAGATTTGTCGATTCCTTTTCACAAATCTGTAGTTGTAAATGAAAGTAGTAAGCTACTGTTCTATCGACAGGGCGCGCTTTATATGAAAGAAAGAAATCTTATTTGTTTACAAGTATATATTCAGCAATATTTCAGTATTTTTATCAGCAGTCTGGTCATCTTACTTGGGTGACTTTGCCTAGTTTGGGATCAAACACAAACATATTTATTTTCGTGAATATTTCCTAAATAACCGCAAGACTTTTAGTATTTAAACCCGCCTCAACTTCCCGCAGGGCCGCCTTGTATATGACTAAGCGGGCTAAGAATTTAATTTTCTTCTTTACATACCTTGTCCTGACAATAATAAACACATAAAAAAAAGAATTTGCCAATTTAGTTCAGTCGATCGAAAGTTATGCGCGTACATACATCACAGTACATCAGTATTTATCTATATACATACCGAGAAACTACGAAATGTATATGTATATAGTAAATGATCACACATATCTAATACCTTTAAACAATCAATTCTTGTATGTAAGTATATACATACAAGTCTCTGAATCTTGGGAACGGGTCCAATAATGTTCATTAGAGAAATTGATCTAGCTAGAATTTATTTTTAGAAAATTTACCATTAAAGTAAATCAGCACGGTCATCTAGTTACTCGTATTATATATAGACTTACGTAATATGTATAAAATACACTTTTATCATTAAATAAAGCACTATCTACACAACCAATATAGTGCGTATATATAACTTATATATGTTTAAAAGGGTTACAGTTTTAACTTAACCCTATAAATATTACGAGGCCTTTCATCTCAAGAACGTATAAGTAGTCTGTCTTAAGTCCGTTCACGCGTCACATGACGTCAGGAAGTCCAAAAGTGACCCTTACAAATAAGATATTGGCTACAGATACAGCAATATACATATAACCGTTTTATACTCTTACATGTATAATGTTGTTAGCATCAAACAGAAAATTCATTGAAGCAGAGATATTTGGGATCAGTAGGCGACTTCAAAAGAGAAAAATATGGTAATACTTACTTATTTGTAAATAAGTGGCAATACTTAGAAGAAATGTTACTTTCATTTTATTTTATACCTAATAGAGGGTAGGCAAAATATATTTTAGAAAAAAATGATGATGTGCTTTCTACCATATAACTGCCTCATTGATCTAGCGGTCCGCGTGAACGTCGATTTCCGGGTCGAGAAGAAATTGTTAATAGCAGCATGTAGTATGGAAGATGACGTTGAAGACCCATGCCTCGAAGAGCAGGTTAAGTCGTCGATCCCGGTTGTCATGAACACCAATGTCAATCGTTATTGGGAAGTCAGTGCTCTCAAATTTACTGACAACTAATACAACCTTCGCATTTAGTTCAACCTCAGGGTTGAGGAGGTCCGATTCCATTGAGAGTACAAATGAAACCTATGGTAGAAGAAAAACATGTATTTTTGAAAGAGTGTTTTCTTCTTTTATACTTTGCACATAGACGTTCAATCTTGTGTTGTAAAACTGTACCAAACTACTTATATTTGTTTTTTATATTTTTCATAACACGTAATTAAATATATCTTGTATATCAGGGGACTTTGCTGACATTTATGAAACGAACATGAAGAACACCCAGGACAGCAACTTGTGGACCCCACAATTGCCGTTTAAAGCACGGTACATTACCATACTACATGATATCCATTTCCACACTATAATATTTTAAATATGAATGTAACTATGTCTGTCTCTCTGTATCACTTTTCCGACTAAACGGCTGCACCACCGGTGGCAACGAAATATTTAGCGTATAATCCGGTATCACTCGAGCCTCGGATAAAAGCTGATATATTTATAGGTATATGTATATTATTAATCGTCTCAATGATATCGTATAAAATATGAAATCATCACTCTGCACATCAATGATATATATCACTCGCTTCAAAGCATAGGACTCTATTCCTTAAAGAATAAGGCATAAGATCAAATTGTACACCGAACGTAATTGGCAGGTCATCTACCTTTTCACATCAAGTTAATAATATATAATTCCATTGAACGATCGTCTTTTCTATAAATTCGCAACAACCAGTGTGATTTATATTAAGTACACGTGCACTCGTTAGTGCCACCCATGGCCGGTTATAACTGGATGTCTTGTAATATTCGATTTAAATGCATACCGTAAGACACCTGCTGCATCTATGCATGTTACCGTATGTGTTGCAGGTAGATCGATGAGTTTCCATGTGTTGTTTCTATATCTGCTAAGTTTTAAACTTGCTTGTTTAGAAGAGAGGAAATTACTGGTTCGGATTTTTTATAGATATTTTTGAACTTGGGGCTTTTTATTATTCGATGAAAGATTTACTGAGTCCTACTACTTATTTAAAAAAAAAATCCTCTGTTGCAGCACTTTACAAAGATACATGAAACGGATACAAATGACACTTAAATTCAGAACAACAATAGGTGTATCACACTAAATATTTTCTTAAATGGTGTTTACACCCAGAATACTGAGCGCAGTAGAAAGCGACGTGGCGACTGCTTAAAGCACTACACCAACCGTGCAGACTAGTATAAATAAATAAATAAATATTTCGGACATCTAACACACAACGCCATCTAGTCCCAAGCTAAGCAGCTTGTGTTATGGGTACTAGACAACTGATATGAATACATACATATATACTTTTTTTTGTAAATACATGCATGTTATACATAGAAAACACCCAAACTCCGAAACAAATATTTGTATATCACACAAACACTTAGTTCGACCAGGATTTGAACCCGAGACCTCATGTAAAGCAGTCGCATTCGCTACCACTGCGCCACCGAGGGTATAAGTGCTTTAGAAAGATAACTAAGTAAATAACACATAAGTGCTCTAGATTATAAGTCTAGTCTTATTCATAAGACCTGACTCATGGTATTACAGCACATCAATAGCTTTTAACAGTCCACGGCTGGACATACGCCTTACCTTAGAAAGTAGGTCTTGACTTACTATACCACGCTAACCAGGCATGTTGGTGTAAGGTTATATGTAGTGCTATTATTCTACATAATTTGCTTCCTTAGTCGCCTCTTACTACATCTACTACTTATCCCATATAAGTGACAACCTGTAATCTTAGCCCGTCACCACCCAGGAATCGGGGCTGGATTCACAGTCTGAAACTTAGGTAAGGGAGTCGCCTCAGTGTGAGAGGAACCAGTGTGTTAACTCTTGATTTTAAGCGTCTATAGAAGGTAGTGCCAGCCACGCAACGTAAGTAGCCACGCAACATCAAGTAACCATACTCTCCCCGCCTCTTATATCAAAATAAGTGCTTGCCACTGACCCAGAAGGTCGCTTCGCTCATTGATTTAGGCTCCTGTTGGATTATAACTAGTGAAGCATCCCAAAATACGGGGATTAATCCTGTATTTTATAGATATATCTACGGCTTTAGTTCAAATTTTACCCCATAAAACTCGTAGGGTTGGTGTTCCGTGGGGAAATTAGCCATGTCATAGACGTAGATGTGCGATAGCTCACCTTCCTACCATGGGGAATACATTAATGGGTCGTAGGGCTCAGAGACATCAAACGAATGACAGTTTCTTTTTTCTTTATTACGGTGGTTAGAAAGCCACCAAATTACGTATTTGAAGGTAAAGAAAATGAGGAAATGGATGAGTGAAATTAATGTAGAACTGTACTCTACTGAAAGGCAAGAATCAATTGAAATACGATTACAATATGTGATACACAACTGGGAGTAACTTTGTATAAATAAAGGGCAATTCGACTGCCACGATAAATAATAAATAAATAAATATTTTGGACATCTAACACACAACGCCAACTAGTCCCAAGCTAAGCAGAGCTTGTGTTATGGGTACTAGACAACTGATATGAATACATATATACTTTTTTTTGTAAATACATGCATATTATACATGGGAAACACCCAAACTCCGAAACAAATATTTGTAAATTACAGAAACATTTGGTCCGACCCAGGATTTCAACCCGATTTACATGATGTGCAAATATTTGTTTCGGATTTTGGGTGTTTTCTATATATAATGTTTACAAAAAATAAACGAGTATGTCAGTATTCAACTAATCAATCTAGATATCATATGACAAGCTCTGCTTAGTTTAATGTGTGTCAAATGTCGGAAATATTTAATAGGATTACCTAGCCTATTGTCTTATTTATTGATAGATCAGTATAAGAAGCGGCCTTTAGGAAAAATATGTATTTAAAATATTAGCGATTTCATCATCATTATCATAAGCCTCTCCCAAGGAACACCACAGAGCCCGGCCTGTTGCTTTCTGCATCTAGTCGCTGCCAGCCTTCCTACGTAAGTCGTCCCGCCATCTGGTCAGAGGGCGTCCCACACTACGTTAACAATTTATTTCAATAGATTTTTTCAAGGTTTTTGTTCCCAATAATAACTCAACCATAAAATAAAATGAACTTTTTCGATTGTATTTTTTTTTATAACTATTTAATAAATTACTAGTTCATATTAAACCTAATGCATTTTAGTCGATAGTTGACAAAGTTGTTCCAACTCAATGGTACGCCTATTCAAAATCCCAGTCATCACACTCAGATAGGTTTTCTGAAACAACTGTATTATCATGTCTAGGTTTTACTTAAATAAATTCATATTACTATTTTTTTAAAACAATCCTTTTAATTTACAAAAGAAATGATAATGCTTTAAAAATCGGTCAGTTGTGAGTCAGACTCGCGCACCGACGGTTCCGTACAATCCTGTAGGTATTATATATGATATGACTAAAAATTTATGTTTTTCGCAATATTTTTTTATGTGTCATAAGACGTAAGTTCGTACAAAATTTCAAGATTCTGAGTTCAGAAGTACCCTGTAGGTTTTGATGCCTAAATTTGCAGCATAATCATTGAGTTTTTCACAGCTCCAAGGGACAGTAGACTTGAGTGTTTGATAAAAATTTCAGCTTGATATCTCCACGCGTTACTGAGAAAAAGGGTGTCTGCAGACAAACGAACATCCTAGTTCCTGTGATCCTGTAAGGGTTCCGTTTTTTTCCTTTTGAGGGACGGAAACCTAAAAAAAACAAGGTTTCAAAAGCCGATTACAAACGAATAAGCATACAGGTGAAGTATCATAAAGATAGTATAGTATAGTAGTTTTATGGGGTTCAAACCCCTCCCCGAATAATATAACAGTTTAAGGAACATAATCATTTTATTATATCCCATTCTGAAACTAAAACTTGGCGATGCCAGAACTTAGAGTACAACAAATTCAATAAGAGCATTCTCATTTAGGGCTCGGTTCAAAACAACCCAAACTGTATTCTATTCTTTTCAAAACTTAAAAAATATCATACAGAAGACACGCTATTACCGTACAATCACTTACTAAATCACTTTCAGTTTTAGCCGATATCGTGCATCCATTACAACTTACTGCCTTTATTAAGCTCCTACAACGGCTATAAAAAGAACTAAGATTGTCTTTAGTGATGTGCGCGTGATCCCATTGCTATGGGAATATTTCACTTCTTTACTTTAAATTTTTGTGTGTAAACAGTGGTGTGATATACATCGTTATGTAGTTTTTGCATGTAATATAACTTATATAATTTATGTTTTTATATTTTTAAAATATATGTCATCGTGACGAGTTAGAAATATAGTGTAAAATTTTATTATGGACAAAATGCTTTGAATTCTGTTATTATAGGAATTAATAATAAGTTTAATTAGTTAAACAAGTTTATTTTTTCTTCACTCTTTCTTAAAGCTATTACAATAAATACTAGCGATTGTTACAAATCCTTACGTTTGTAGTTTAACGTCGGCAGCCACGATAGTATGAAACTGTGCTGCCAACCAATTACTAATAAAATATTTTTTTTAACCCCTAACCAACTTTAAATACAAATATTTATAGCATTCAGGTATTCAAAGAAAAAGTCATTTCATAATATACGTTCTCATATTTCATTAGCTTTTTGAAAAAGACCTCTTCTCAAGAAATATTTCTTATCTTCATCGCTCTCTCACTCAAATTTGCACTCCAGACATCTTTGTATCTTGTTATCTCTATGCCAAATAATAAACATGTGTCTTTGTGTTTATTCACAATTATTCATCTAAAATATATTCATGTCTATTTTAGGAGTTAAGGGAGATGATGGAATTTGTTATCTTTATGGGAAACAGCACCATATAAATAATCTTAAATAAAGTATTTGTTCATAAAGTTATTCCACTTTGTTGTCAATGAACAAGAGATATTTCTGTTTGTTGCTGCTTGCGACACATAACAACTTAAAGTCGTATAGCACATTAGCTAAACAACATTATTGAGATTATAAGATTCTATATAAATCGCACAGTAAATGAAACGCTTTATGTCTACTTCAAGAATACATAAAACGATTGTGAAATCTTTAGGCCTTCTTATTTATAAAATAAACGTAACTATTCCTCATAATTTAATTAATAATTTAATGTGAGTTGATTATTCTTAACACATAAGGAACACTAGTACCTAAACCTTTAATATACGAGTATTATAAGAAAATATATTGTGTGTCCTAGTGATTTGAATTGTTTTAATTTTTTTTGTTATTTTAGTAAGTATTCAAGTATTTTATTAAGATATCACAAAACCACGTTTGTCATATTTCAAATCATAATTGAACGAGCCTTTTACATGTTAGTATTAAGATATTATCATTTATTATTCTTTTTAGGTTAATAAAATGAAAACCTATCTATCACCATATACGAAATCCCGGAACCGGGATTTTTATACAGATAGTGCAACACTAATACCGTGGAGTAAGTTTAAGCCACCGAAGTAAACTTGCCGCTACGAGGAACTGTTTTTGTTCAAATTTACGTTTTTATATATTCGGTAAGTAGGCCGAAATACTGCATAGGAGTAAGTAGTGTTGTACCGACTCGTTTTTCAATGCCTTAGAGTAAAATGTACGTCACTTTAACAGCATTCGGCAAAGAGCAAGATGTGAATAGTTATGTTTATTATTACTAATTATAATATTATTTAGATTCAAGATTTAACTTTTTTGTTTTACACACATTACTAGATTGGAATGAAACATCAAATATTACAATACTCGTATTCTTATTGCCATCTATAAATTAATTTGATAAATAAAAAAACGAACCAGTAATGCAATATTTACAATATTTTTTTTTAAATTCAATATGTTGGTATATATTTAAGGAATAACTTAATAATTTTTGATAATAAATACAAGCATCCTAATTAAATATTGGTATAAATGTACCGTCATATTGTAAATGAAAGCTCAAAGAGTTTTAATTACATTTTTTTTCCAATTTAGAAGTCTCTTCAGTTGGCTTAATACTTTTCGAATATTCAGTCCTTGTTATCTCAACTAAAATGCATAGCATACAGCCTCATTACAGAACATTAACCTTTAAAACCAGCTGCTGCATATTAAACTACCTCTCTTAAATACTCTTGAAAAAAGTAGTAGAGAAAATACTGCACGGGAAACCTAAATTTGCTGGGAAAACTGCATTCTTCCTGCATTATTAAGACCATCACCTGCTTCTCGTAAATAAATTTTATTTTTCGAATACCAACCGTTTTATTTTTCACTACGCTGCATACAGGGTGTTTTTATTTAATGTTTGACCGTGTGTTACACAGTCACGTAACGCTGCGGTCATATTCTTCATGTTGTAAACTTAGTGACAAAGTTATCTTAAGTTTGACCGAATTATTAATGTGAGGAGGGTATAAAAGTGGCGAATTTGAACAAGTTACATTCTCTAAACGGTTACGGACCAGTCTTTTTTAAAAATTAAAGAGAAACAGACAGATGTCGTCCACTTACTTAATGCTTCGGGGAATATTTAACATTTATTTGGAATGTACAAGCCAACAGAGGTACAGGAATGCCTAGTACCGATGCCTATAAACTATCATGACACGTCCGTTGTCATTTTGTCGTACTACATCTTGGTACAGTAATTTCTGAACATATAAATATAGACTCAAATATGTAACTATAAAGGGGTAGGCAGAGACATACAGTGATATTTACTCAAGTATAGTTTTATTCTACTCACGTAATGTGGGATACAAACTAAGTAACTTTGGAAATTAGAGACGTAATAATTATGGGTTTAAGAAAGAGATAGAGATATGTGTTAGAAGGGAATGTAATGATGTGATATGGGTATTGCGTATATGGATAGATGACGAAGCTTCTTCTTCTTTGTCCTAGCCACTTCCCATTATTTGGGGTCGGCTCTCCTCGTTCTGCGGCGCCAGGACAATCTATCCTGGGTTGTCGAAACTTTCGTTTGGGCAAGCTCTAAGTCCTTGGCCACCGTGGACCACCAGGTGGCTAGTGGGCGTCCTCTACCTTGTCTAACATTTGGCAGCGCTAGGGCTTGTTTCACAACATGGTCTTCAGGGCGTCTCATGACATGACCGAACCATCGTAGGCGGCTTTCGATGAGTTTTTCTGCTATGGGCGCGATCTTAAAACTTCCTCTGATGTGCTCGTTTCGCACTTTATCGAGTCGAGTTACACCTGCTGCCCATCTTAGCATCTTCATCTCGTTTACGTGCATTTTCTGTTCGTGGACCTTCTTTATAGCCCAGCACTCGGCACCGTATGTCATGGCTGGTCTGACTGCGGTTTTGTAGATCTTGCCTTTGGTTTTAATAGGCATTCTTGTGTCACATAAAACCCCCGACAGAGCTCTCCACCTCTGCCACCCCACACCAATTCTATGAGTGACATCGGTCTCAATGTTCCCGTTGGCTGTCAGCATTGCACCAAGATACCTGAATTGGGACACCTTTGGCAGTGGATTACCGTCAATGTGAATCGAATTGGGGTTGTTGGTGTTACCATTGAATGCGCACTCCATGTATACAGTTTTACTTCTGCTGATTCGGAGACCGCTGTCTTCCAGTGCGACTCGCCACTTTTCAAGAGTATCCTGGAGCGATTCAGCATGTTTTTGAACAAGAACTATGTCATCTGCGTACAACATACACCATGGCAAGGGAGACTGGATGTCCTTTGTTAAAAAATCCATTACCATATTGAATAGAAGTGGGCTTAGGGCTGAGCCTTGATGGACGCCTACCTTGACCTCAAAGCTTTTGCTTAGCCCAGCCAGGCTTCTCACACTTGTGCAACTTCTGCAGTACATGTCCTGTATTATAGCGACATAGCATTCAGGTATACCTTGTGCTCTCATGGCCTGCCACACCAGTTTCCGAGGCACTCGATCGAACGCCTTCTCTAGGTCCACAAAGACAAGGTGTAAATCTTCTCGGTTTGCCCGATGCTTCTCCACAATGATTCGCACGGCCTGAATAGCGTCTATAGTAGATTTTGAAGGCGTGAAGCCAAATTGGTTTTCAGATATGACAACGTGTTTAAAAAGGCGGTTGTTAAGTATTCTCTCCCAGATTTTGAGGGTGTGTGAAGTCAACTTAATCCCCCTATAGTTTCCACAGACACTGACATCCCCCTTGTTTTTGTAAAAAGGTATCAAGTAGCTTTGGCGCCAAGCTTCTGGTATGGTGTGTGAAGTTAGGATGGTGTTGAGCAGCCTTACAAGCCACTTTAAACCTATACGTCCCAATCTTTTCCATATGTCTGCGGGTATTTGGTCCGGGCCTATAGCTTTGTGGTTTTTCATTTGCGCTACTGCGAGTTTCACTTCAGTTATGTCGATTCTAGGTACCGGTCCTGCTGTAGGCAGCAGCGGTTGGTAAGGCTTGCTGGGAAATTCTTCGTTCAATAGCTTCTGGTAGTATTGACACCATCTGTTAGTGATACTCGCATTTTCTGTTAGGAGCTGTCCATTTTCGTCTCGGATGTATTTATTGACCTTAATGTCTAGTGTTGACTTGTGTCGCTGTTTGGCTAGTTTAAATACTTCAGCATCGTTTTTAGCGTCTTCGATTCTTTTGTAAAGACTCTCCTTTGAGTGCGCAATCGTTTGGGCTACTACACATTTCGCCATCTTCTTTGCTTCTTTATATCCAATGCGATCTTCCTCGAGTTGCGTTTTTTGCCACCGTTTAAATAGATCTCTTTTGGCTTTAACTACCTGTTTTACATTTTCGTTCCACCAGGTAGGGTCCTTGTTGATGTTGAGGCCGCCTTTAGATACTCCTAGGATCGCAGCTGCATTACTTCGACACATAGTTTCGAAGTTTGACCACATTGGTTCAGCGCTGTTGTTATAGTCTTTGTTCATATCTTCTTCCAGGTATTTCTCAAGTTTGCTTATCAGTTCATCGCCCTTAGCACTGTAGAGTTGTCGCCATCGACGGATAGATGACGAAGCATAAACAACTTTTTATATTGTTTTTTTAAGCTCCAGCTTTTAACTGTAAACCCATCCTTTGCATATAATGTCGTAAAAATTAGGATTCTATGTATAATATGTGTGTATTTACGAAAAAAAAGTATAGATATTTGTATTTATATCAGTTGTCTAGTACCCATAACAAAAGCTCAGCTTAGCTTGGGACTAAATATCATTGTGTCCGAAATATTTCTTATTATTAGAAGGGTTTTGTTTTGAAATTATACTCAAAACTTTGAACTACATCATGACCTATAGATTAAAACAAAAAACCGCCATCTTATAAATTCCGAATGAAACGAAATGAAGTATGACGCTTTTTGGCATTTATAAGTTTAAGATACATTTGACGAAATAAATCTTTATCTTGTCAAATATGTTCTGAATATAAATGCGGGTAGTTTTGCTTATTCAGTTCTAGTTCGGTGATAAATGTGTTTATGACGTATGTTCTGATTATTATGTGAGAATCAGGTTTATTTATTTTTAACACGCTGAGAATATATTAAAATAATTTTATTATACCGTTAAATTGCTTTGAAATGAACGTTGTCATTGATAATATTTTTTAACGCATTGATGGCCACCTAGTCAGATTCTAGAAGGTGAGTGGGTTTGATCTATGACAACTTCCATCGATAAAGTTTAACAAACTAGAAAAAGTTTAAAGAACTTATCGACTTCCTCATCATCTTCCTAACCTTTATTATTCCCAAGAGTATTTGGGGTCGGATACTAGTTCAACCGGTTTTACCTGAATATCAGTTTCTCCACGAAACGAATGGCATCGGACCTCCGCAATGCTAAGGGTGAACTGAATTTGAAGGTTGAACTACTTGTCGATATATTTGAGGGCACTGACTTCATGATAACTGGGACCGACAGCTTAACGTGCTCTCCGAGGCACGGCGGAAAACACTGTCATCTTCCATACTTCGGGTAAATATTAAGAATTTCTTGTAAGAAAACCCCAATAGCAATCCGACCCGGCAATGGAACTCGAGACCTCTTGATCGGCAGTCGCTTACGTTTACAACTAGACCAACGAAATAGTACATACAGCAATACTTTTTTTTGTAAATATGTACATATTATACATAGAAAACACCCAAACTCCGAAACAAATGATTGCAGTTCCTATAAACATTTGGTCCAACTCGGGAATCGGACCCACCTAGACTGTTAAAACTACCCTCCTTTTGGTTTAGCCTAACAAACTCTAATCAAACCAGTCCAATCATGACGAAGAGTACCTCCCACGTTAACATGTAGTGTGTCTACTATATTTAAATAACTATATATAATACTAGCTGACTGACGCAACCTCGTTTGCGTCTTTTATTGCCCGTAGCGAAAAATTTTCCCCCGTATAGGGTTGATCTTTTACACCTTGTGTCCGAAAAACCTCAATATCTTACGGAACCCTTTTTTTTCTAAAATAAAATATAGCCTATGTTACTCGTGGATAATGTAACCTTCGAATGGTGAAAGAATTTTTAAAATCGGTCCAGTAGTTTTAGAGCCTATTCATTACAAACAAACATACAAACAAAGTTTTCCTCTTTATAATATTAGTATAAATAACTATAGTTTTTATATCTCAACTTAGGTAGATCTGTACTGTATTATCTATACTAATCTACACTGAGAGTTTCTATCTAAGCTGAAGAGTTTGTTTGTTTGTTTGAACTCGCTGATCTTAGGAACCGAGGTCTGATTTGAAAAATTATTTTAGTGTTGGGTAGTACATTTATCGAGGAAGGCTATAAGCTATATATCATCACGATACTACTAATAGGAGCGGAGCACCAATGAAAAAAGTTTCAAAAACGGGGGAAAAATTTCACGCTACGAGCAATATAAGACACAAACGAGGTTGCGTGGGTCAGCTAGTAATTAATAGGACACATCATATAAAACTAAAAAGTGTAGCAATATTCTAACAAACGCTGATATTATTCTCCAAAAGACTTCGCCTATAACCTCATCGAAACGTAGGACAATTCAAAAATAGCCATTAATAGCAGGTATTCTTGTATTTGTAACTAGCTGACCCACGCAACCTCGTTTGCGTCTTCAATTGCCCGTAGCGTGAAAATTTTTCCCGTTTTTGAAACATTCTTCATTGGTGCTCCGCTCCTATTAGTATTACCGTGATGATATATAGCCTATAGCCTTCCTCGATAAATGGACTATCCAACACTGAAAGAATTTTTAAAATCGGTTTAGTAGATCCCTAGATTACCCCCTACAATTTAACAAACACACAAACTTTACTTCTTTATAATATTAGTATAGATTACAAATAGTTGAATGATAGGATTGTTCCTAGTTTCAAATAAAATAACCACCGACCAAAATTCAGGTTAACAAAAGACATTGAAATCAGCAACCTTTTAGATCGACCCGCGTCACGTTCTTCGGCGAAATGCACGGATTGTACCCGCATTGCTATGATTGAAAATGTACCTTGAGAAACCCAAAGATTCTATTGTAATCAAGTCTGTATCCGCAGATAGACAAGGGTGTGTAGTTTATTGATGACGAGATAGGAATTGATGAAGGGGTATGCACATGACAGAACTAGTCATATCCAGTCTGATATAAGTAAATCAAATTAGTTGTTAGCCGGTATTGTTGTCGAGTAACGACGCTTGAGATTAATATTTAATCTATCCTTTGTTGGAAACGTAGACAAGCGATGTGGCAAATACTGTCAGGGTACATTCAACCCGGATTGTAACTAATATGGTTTAATTAGTTGTTTTATCTAATGAATATGGTATAACTTTTCAATTCAAAAACCGTTGAAAATGAAATCTGGAGACTATATTTTTTGTAGTTTTAGATACAGTACCTTTTTATAGAATATTAGCTTAAACCTGCGGTGCTACCCGCAGTACGACAATAACCGCGGGCAATACCGTGAGGCAAAGCTAGTATCTTTATAAATTATAGCCTATGCATTATTCTAACGTATAAGGTATATAATTGTAAAGTTTCATCAAAATCCATTTATTAGTTTTTGCGTGAAAGAGCAACAAACATACTCACTTATGTACTTACATGCTTTCGCGTTTATAACATTAGTAGGATTATTAAAAATTAAATGTATGAAGGCTCAATAAGGCAATCTATTAAGTTAAGTATCATCATCATAAGCCTATCGCAGTCCACTGCTGGACATAGGCCTCTCCAATGGCACGCCACTTAGTTCGATCCTCGGCTTCACGCATCCATCCTCGCATTCGGTTAATATTTTTTTTAAATATATTTTTGAGATCAGTTTTTATGACCCTTTAATTTCATACAATACTCAATAGCAGATATATTTTTGAAAAGCACACTAAGAAAAACTAAGATTAAAGCGTTGTAATGAACCAAATAAACTTCTAAAACAAACTCTTTTCTATAAAATAATACAACTGATATACTTATATCAATATCAGCTTATGTAATTTAAAAATTTAGTAGTAAAACTTTTAACTACTTACTTTTATAGTCACTTCGTACATATTGTAGTGGTTAAGGTCGGGAAACTAAAACCACTAACAAATGTTGTTTTCGTAGGATGGTATTGAATAAGACAGCGGAATGATGATAAAAGGATTGTATTCAAAGGATGACTGATGACTGATTATTTACAAAAACAACACCGGTATTTATACTAATATTAAGGACAGAGTGAGTCAGGTAGCACGCGTAAATGTAGGCGTATGACATCCCTCTCTGTTGCACATTTAAATGTGGTAGCCTGACGACGCGACGTAATATTATATAATATAATAATATTATTATAGATATCGAATCGAATCCGTGACCGCTACATATTGTAATAGGAAATAAATAGCAATTGATCACAACTATGTGATTGAGTTATGACCGTTTTCTCGGGTTTTGGCACCAAATACTTTTTTGTTAAACTAACTATTATATTTAAGATGTTCAATGTTTAAAACTTTTACCTCGTAAATTATGTTATTGCATTTGAAGTGTGCAAAAGTGTTATTATTAAATCCAACCCTCTTTAGCTTGTGTGGAAATCATCCCGTATACCTACCTCCCACTGGAGGTTATGATGGAATCGAACCGACCGAAAACAGCACGCCGTCTTAGGTATTAATACTTAAGTAGTCGGGGAACCAGGTGTATCGTATAAAAGAAATCCCTGGAACCTCAACTTACCTCGGTACGTCTATGGCTTACGCATGACCGCCTATTAAATCCCCTCCACAAATATTATAAATCTTAATTACTTCTGTCTGTGTATGTTTTTACGGATAAATCGTTAAACAGATTTTGTTGAAATTTAGCATGTACATAACTTGTTGTTGGAAGAATATATACTCCTCCTTTTACTGACACATACTTGGGTGGAACTGAGTACAAAAGCTAGTCTAGCCTTGTAAGTCAGTACGTTTATTACGTAACCGTCTCAAACTTAAATCTTCAGCTGTATATCTATACTAATATTATATAATTCAAGAGTTTGTTTGTTTGAAAGTGCTAATCTCAAGAACCACTGCGTTGGTCCGATTTAAAATTCTTTCAGTGTTGGATAGTCCATTTATCGAGGAAGGCTATAGGCTATACATCATCACGCTAATACTAATAGGAGCGGAGCGTGATGATGACCAGTGAAGAATGTTTCGAAAACGGGGATAAATTTTCACGCTACGAGCAATAGAAGACGCAAACGAGGTTGCGTGGTTCAGCTAGTATATATATAAATTTCTAAAGTGACGTTACATTTAAATGTAATAAACTAGAACATGTTTACAATGAACACTAGTGAAAGTAACTTTACATTTATATGTGTGTTCAAACTTGTTTAATCAAACAACAAATTCAATTTGTAATAAAGGTTGCTCAACTCGTGTAGTGTGTAATTGCTATTATTGTGTAAATACAATTTGTAATAGTCTACATAAGTAACTCTAGAGTACAGAATGACCCTCACTTGGGATCTGACAAACGACTTTGACTCTTGTAAGGATGAATTTAAGATTGAAATGAGCGTGTGTGGTACGTCGTCTATATTTTTTTTCTTTATCAATATTGACATATCAAAATGATTCTTTTCGGCCTGATAGCATCATGAATTACTATCATCACTTTCATCGTTATTACTAAACCAACGGGCCCGTCATTGGACAAGCTTTGCTTAGTCAGATGGTATTGTCTGTCAGGTGTCCAAAATATTTATTTATATTTGCGAACTTTGCAAAAGTAATTAAGGCCAGACATTAATTACATAGCGCTACTCTTCAAGGACCGCTGACGCCGCGCTTGCACTATAAAATAATAATAATAAATATTTCGGACAATTTAACACACAACGCCGTCTAGTCCCAAGATAAGCAGAGCTTGTGTCGGGCCGAGGGGTTTACACACGTAAAAAAAGGGTACTAGACAACTGATATAAATACATAATATATACTGCCTCGGTGGCCTAGTGGTAGCGTATGCGACTGCTAAGCATGAGGTCTCGGGTTCGATTCCCGGGTCGAAACAAATGTTTGTATGATCTGCAAATATTTGTTTCGAAGTTTTGTTGTTTTCTATGTATATTATGTATGTATTTACAACAAAAAAGTATATAAGTATTTATATCAGTTGTCTAGTACCCATAACACAAGCTCTGCTTAGCTTGGGACTAGATGGCGTTGTGTGTTAGATGTCCGAAATATTTATTTATTTATTATACTTTTTTTTGTAAATACATACACATATTATACATAGAAAACACCCAAACTTCGAAACAAATATTTGCAGATCATACAAAAATTTGGTTCGTCCCGGGAATCGAACCCGAGACCTCAAGCACAGTAGTCCACCGAGGCAGTCAAACTCAAGTCAAGTCACTATGGCTTGTTTACTGCAATAAATCGCTGAGGCATCTATGACGTTAATCGATTTTGCCAATTCTGTGTTTATTACAAGTGTTTATTACTAAAAACTTTGATGATTGTTCATTAGGGTTAAATTCACATTCATTAGGCCTCACAGAAAACCGGTTTGAAACAGCGTTTGCGCTGTGTTTCACCGAGTGAGTGAGGATACCGGAGACACGTAGACCATCCCCTCCCCCCTTCCCCCTCCTCATCCCTCAAAGGCCGGCAACGCACTTGTGATGCCTCTGGTGTTGCGGGTGTTCATTGGCGGCGGTAGTCGCTTACCATCAGGCGATACGTCTGCTCGTTTGCCCGCTATTCAATAAAAAAAAGAAAAAACAACATTTTACTTTTAATTAATAAATTAGTTTTATTAAATCGTTTCGGTTGTTTTTCTATCTTCCTACTGTCGCAAACTTAATTCATTCACACGTATATTAATACCATAACATTGTCGTTATAAAATCTTACATTTATAGAAAACTATATGTGACGTCATTGTATGCATCCAGGTCTAAAATATAGGCCATCTTCGAGATGCATTTTGCAAATGGCAAGCTTCGAATGCATGACTGCGCTCGTCTGGTCATACCCTCCATAGTGGATTGTGTCGTACGATGAATACTGTATGATGTTGCGCCCTCAGGGGTGGTAGAATATATTTCGTGGATCAAAAACAAACTTGAGAAGGGATATGTCACTGTATTGAAATACTAGGCGTGTATAGGTAAAACAGAGATAAGAAAATGACATGTACTTTTTGTGTCTTTGTTACATAAGTCGCAGATATATTGGCCAAGCCGTGATGTTACAATTTCACAAGTGATATTATAATTATACGGTAGATTGTCAGTCGAGTACATTTTGCTTTTTTATTTTACTAAACAGTGCCGTTTAAATAGCGGTTAGGTTAAGTTACACTTTTTTTTGTTTCTTTTAAAGCAAAAACTAATAGCAAAAAGTAATGCAGGAGCATTTCAATAGCCGCCATAGTATGGGTCACCATGCTGCATTGTTGCATTGTCTGCATTCGTTACGAGTATGGTGACCACTACGCTTCGATTCTGCTCATGATTTCCATTAGACAGATTCGAGTCATTTTGGCAGGCTCGAAAACAAAACTCGACTAAATGAAAATGTACCGGTTTTTATTAATATTTTTTCAAATTTTCAGCGTCACTATACCTACTACTCCTAAATGGCCGTTAAAAATATATACATGTAAATTTAAAAACATTCAAGAAATATAACTTTTCTTCTTGCTCAGTTGGGTAAAAATTGTACAACGACGTGCACATTGTAACCGTACCTCTGATACTATATCGTAAATGCAAGGCAAGTCTTGCTACGAACACCTATCGTTTCAAAGAGCTATGAAATGAATTCACAATCAACCTAACGTTGCTCGGAGAAATTTTACTTGAAGTACCTACTGACAAGCTTTTATAAAATATCCGATGAATGTCGATTGTTGAAACTAACGTTTATTGTTTTTTATATACTCCGATTAGAAATAAACAATCAATCAAAAAGCATATCAATAATGTAGAGTTAAAATTCAACCTTCAAGAATGACTATAACAGCGTAAAAATGCGCTTTTTTCCCCGTTCAGTGTAATATTTCGATGCATGAATGTTTCTTATAATTGATATTTATGTTCAGTACTATTGAATGCCTAGCAATGTAGGCAATAATGCACTATATCATTTCTAAGAAAGATTGAATATTAAAATTACCGTGGAAAAACTATATTCAAGCAGCAGATTTCACGGAAAACTGACGTTAAGCAACAATGTTATTGCTTTAACATTATGAATATATACTCGTATATATGTATTTATATCCGTTGTCTAGGACCCATTACAAGCTCTGCTTAGTATAGGACTAGATGGTATTGTGTCAGATGTCAGAAATATTATTTACTTATCATTTTTATATTATCTCATCGATTGCCTCGGTGGCGCAATTGCCACTGCACCACCGTGCTACCACGAATGCGACTGCTGTACTTTTTTTTATGGAATTTGGGGGCAAACGAGCTGACGTATCGTCTGATAGTAAGCGATAACCACCGCCCATGGACACCCGCAACACCAGAGGCGTCACAAGTGCGTTCCCGGCTTTGGGAGATGGGAAGAGGGATGGGGGGATGGGTAGGGGTATGGGCCGCCGGTATCCTCACTCACTAAGTGAAATACAGCGCAAGCGCTATTTCACACCGGTTTTCTGTGAGGCCGTGGTATCACTCCGGTCGAGCCAGCCCATTCATGCCGAAGCGTGGCTCTCCCACTTGAAGTTGTTTGTCACCAGTAACTCATCGGTTGGTTTTCTCATTACACCATTAAAATGGTATTCGATTCCTCAGTATCAGTACTTCTTAGCGAATAAAATGTTGCCATTTTCGGAAAGGTTGTATATTTTTCGTATACTTGAGTATGCAAAATGTACTCAATTTGACTTTTATCTGTCACAGTATACGTGCCACATTTAGCTTGAAACATAATATAGCTCGATTGTTTTGAGGTTTCACCCAAAATGAGATATTTTATTTATTTCCGTGTTTTACTCATTTATTTTCAGTAGAAGTGCCTTTCCAGTTCATTAATTACAATTAATTGGCACAATTACAGATGGTCGAATTGAATGACAGAATTGTGTATCACGTAACACCAGGCTATTTTAATGTAGGATCCGACAGTTTTAAAAATTAAATATAAAAGTAAATAATGTACAGTGTACATAATATTTTTAGTTATTTACTTTCATTCTGTAGGTATAGGTACTAATTTCCTTGGCCGTGGTTCATTGTATAATCAAACTTACCATAACGGCATGGTATTCAAGTATCGAGGCAGTTCCCTTAGATACACCATGGCGTACTGTGGGCTCGGAAGGGAGGCACTCACCGGGCGGCAAAATGATTATGACAGTGTTTTACTATTGAAGTGAAACTTTTTAGAATCGTTGTGATTTCAAACCGGATGCAACGGAAAAAACGACAGGTAAGAGACACAAATACAAAACGTCGCCTGTAATTAGTGAGCCAGAGCGAGAGAGTAAATGTCGGTGTGTATGTATAAATTAATCAAAATACTTTTATTTTTAAAACAAATAAACTTTGTAATTATTCTACCGTTGATATATATATTCATCTCATTCTTTTATCGATTTACTGAAGTTTCACTTCTATCGTGTGTAAATCGCACACACACTTTTTTATATTTTTTTTATTACGAGTATTTATGTATGTTTTTTTATAACTTACGCACTAAGAGTACTCTCGTGTCGCGGTTAACTTTACAAATATACATGAAACGGACACAAAGAACACCCAGACTCAGAACAACAGTTTTGTGAATTACTCAACGTGTTGTCCTTTATGAGGTCCACACGGTCCTTTATGAGGTCCACCCACAGCATCCAGCATAAGTCGAAATGACGAACTGACACCAACGCATATATATTATATTATACTATTCGCATTTTCAATTTCCCGCGATTCTCACGTTACAGACTATATAAGTACATAAGTAGAATAAAAGTAGTAACGTAAGGATAACATATTATTTCCTGTTGACAATAGATTTGGTTCTTAAGATGTTGTGAAGGTTTTAGTGCAGGAAAACAACAGGAACTTAATACAAGACTTGTGTTTTTGGATGAATTTTCCTGTAAGGTGAAAGTGTTTTTCATGTATGTTAAAGATTTGAGTGAGAACAATCAAATTTGAATTAAGAATGTTATAACCCATTCAAATGGTATCAATTCGAAAGTAACTTTTACTGTCTATCTATGTTGCGATAGCTGACATATATGCGGGCGGAACGGGTAAAATCTAGTTAAGATTAAATATTTTTCTATGATTGACTACTGCGAAGTAAAATTCAACAAAAGCGTATTTTGCTCCCGATGAACTCCGAAACTATCTAAGCTAAATTTCATGTTTTATTTATTGACATTTTGCTGACGTTCGTAAGATAGGGTAGTTAACATCACGCTTATATCTACATATCCGACTGCACGGTTGGCCTAGAGGTTTAAGTGATCTCTACGCCACTTCCTACTGCACCTACTGTCGTGGGTTCAAATCCATGTTCAATCTCACATGTTGTGAGATCCACACATTGTTGTTCTAAGTCTGGGTGTACTTTGTTTCCGTTTCATGCATGTTTGTAAAGTCCCCCGCGACACAAGATGTATATTCCTAATGCGGCAGTAAAAAAAAATTGGTGTCGAGCATGATTGAAGAGACGCCGATGAACTGACCCACGCAGGTCAGTTAGTACTAGTTGTTTATTAAGAATTAATTCAAAATGAGTGACAAAATCCTCCAACACTGATAACGATAATTAAACATTAACGAAACCGCATGCGTATATAATCTAGTCCAGTTGAAAGCGATATACGATTTACATCTCTATTTTAATAGAATAAGGATGTTATTAGCTTGAAGCGGGTCCTCGAAAACCAATTGTTCGATTTATCAATCAGTAATTAGTGCTATCAACCCCATTTAATAAAACAAATGTTGCTAGTTTCTGTGATGTACCGGACAGAGGAGACGTTGCGGAAAGGCGTAAAGAGAGTTATTATTTTTTACTCGTTTTTAACTCGTAGCCACAGGCTAGGTGGAATGATGATTTCCTCAAGGCCGCTGACAGGAGCTGAATGCGAGAAGCCGAGGATCAAACCAAACGCCTCTGGTATTGCGGGTGACCATGGGCGACGGTAATCGTTTACCATCAGTAATACGTATGCACATTTGCACCCTTTACAATAAATTTAAAAAAATGAAAAAAAAATGGTGTGTAATTAGAGGAGCCGTGGATGATGTGATGTGAATGATCCTCTTGAACACATAAATGGCTGAGAAACAATCTTATTTTAACATAATAATTAGCTTTTCCCAATCTGCAGCATATGTTTTAGTTACATTTTACCGAATAAATTACCGAAGATTATATAGAAATACAATTTTTTTCCTCCGATTATGAGTCGCTTTAGTCACTTCCAATCAGATGACACATTAAATCATTTTCTCTCTAATCGTAAGAAAAATATTCCATTGCATTTATATAAGAAATTTACAAATTCATTCAGTAAAGGTAGCATCTTCGGTTTCTTCATTGTTTGATTAATGAATTTATATACAAAATTGACTCAGTATTAACACTGCAATATAAAAACTTGAATAAACGATTGATTTTTTTATAGTGTAGTGCTGCTTCGAAAAGCGATACGAGCGAGCGATTCGAGCGACACGACGCAGACGCGGAGGCGTGAGGCGACCAAGTGTGCGGGTGACGCGTCATTATTTCCTTTGTGAATAACAGCGTGTCGCGTTGTCGCCTTGTCGCAAAGACCTGGTGTTGCTATATTTAGAACACTTTGTTGCTTTCATGATGTGGTTAAGGCTCGGTTACACGGCCTCAGTGCTGTAATTGGTTTTAAATAAAAGATTAAAGCTACCGAAAGACGTGTTTGGGTAATTTACCTTGTGTGGTATTAAAATAAAAAAGTGCGTGCGTACAAAGTAAACATGTCAGAAGTAAACCTTCTTTGGCAAACTAATTATTAAGAAAAAATAATTAAAGAGTATTATTAAAATACATTTAATTTATATTGTTTAAAAATAAAATCTCAGATGATGAATATTAAATTAAAATTCGCACTTTCATTCTCTCTCAATCGGTGATTTGTTCTACACTTTGAACTTTATCTGGGCCTACAAAGTAATCACTATATATTTCGTTAAATGTAATATGAGTAATATGAAAGCACTTTTAACCATTTATATGCATATCATTACGATTACACTATTGAACGAGAGCATCAAGATCGCTCTGAAGACGCATGGTATCATCGGGCGACTTTATCATCCTCGTGAATTTCAGATCATCGTCAAACATTAAGCTATCAGAAAATTGCTAACATGTGTGCAGATCGTTTATGAACACATTGAAAGGCCTTACAAGGTTGTCATACTGTGAAGTAATAATAATTAGCATATACCTATTACCATTAGGTCCATGTGGTGACGAATTAAGAATGCGGAGGATCACCTCCCGCACTCTTTGCTAGAGTATTGTTAGAGGCAACTAAGAGACCAAACTATGCAGGACAACATTACAGGACCATTCCCTTCTGACCAACATGATAGACCAAAACCACCCTTGTAAAAGATGTCTATGTTCAGCAGCGGACTGTTAAAGGCTGTTGTTGATGATGTGATTACAATCAGGTAAATCCACTAGGTATCTCGTTTATGGTAAATCAAACTAACTGCCTTACAACCACCATGAAAGAATAACTTCAACGATGTTCAACTAAAGAGTAAAATGAAGATCCAGTCGGTAGTAGGTACCTAATTATATCTATAGCAACTTCCTGTAACCGGGAGTCAGTTGGACAGATTGCTATTCGTGTCAGATCTCGCGATAACACGAAGTTTACCCCACGTATCACTGACAGATCAGCTTCCGTTTATATATGTGGGACACTTTATTATTTATTGTACCACAGACTGTAAAACAAATGGTCAATGTTACCCTACTTTTATAATTAGTAGGATGGAGGCTACAAAGGATGGCAATACTACGACTGTCATAATGATTGTTGTTTTATAGAATTTATTAGTAGTGTTCAAACAACAGGTAATATAAAAAATTACGACTCAATGTCTCCTTGTCCGAAGTTTCATAAAAATCTAGGTAGGCTCTGCTTCTAGTGATTGCTTATGTCTTAATATATTAATATTATTTGACTGCCTCGGTGGCGTAGTGGTAGCGTATGCGACTGCTAAGCTTGAGGTCTCGGGTTCGATTCTCAGGTCGGACCAAATGTTTGTATGATCTGCAAATATTTGTTTCGGAGTTTGAGTGTTTTCTATGTATAATATGACGTATTTCCAAAAAAAAGTATATAAGTATTTACTCGTATATCAGTTATCTAGTACTCATAGCACAAGCTATGCTTAGCTTCGGACTAGATGGCGTTGTGTGTTAGATGTCCGAAATATTTATTATTATTATTAATGACTGTTAATTTTTTCAATATTGTTTACTTCATATTTGCTTTTTTTATGCATTTTTTTAAAGACAACTTACATACTAGTCCTGTTCCTGTCGCAGGGAACTTTACAAACATACGAATTTTTGGAACGAAGTTCCTTATCGCGCGTTGCGGAAGGGGGCTAGACGGAATTGTAACGACACATTCGACTTATGTCAACGACATATGTAGTCGAATGACATATAATAAGTTTAATTTTAATAAGTTTAATATTAATAATATAGATGTCGCTGTAAATTAATGATGTTTAAAATTCTGTATATCAAATATAAAAAAAGTTTGTAATGGCTCTGTATTCTAAATTCAAATTAATTTTGTTTTAAAACCATGACATTCTATTTACAAACTCAGTCTTTTGTTTTTTGATTAGCGTTGTATTTTCATTATATTTGAACATTTTTCGTCATAATGGATACTTAAAAATTCGTGTAATTATGGAATATGAGTTCCGTCGTGGCACCAACGCGACACAAACGGCACGTAACATCAAAAACGTTTACGGAGAAACGAACGCACAACCCTTTATTGGTTTTCCCGGTTCCGTTCTGGAAATTTTTACTTGAAAAATGAAGCTCGTGGTCGTCCGGAGACTTTGGTTAACAATAATGAATTAAAGGCGATTGTGGAAGCTGACGAAACTCAATCTACAGCTGAGCTAGCAGCAGCTTTTAATGTAAGCATCAAAACAATATTGATCCATTTGCGACAAATTGGCAAGGTTAAAAAGCTTGATAGATGGGTGCCCCACGACCTTAACGATCGCCAGCGCAACGTACGCGTCGAGACCTGCCTTTCGCTGCTCAACAGGCAAAGAAATGAAGAAACTTTGAAACGAATAGTTACGTGCGACGAAAAATGGATTCTGTTCGACAATCGAAAGCGCTCAGCAAGTTGGTTAGACCCTGGTTCAGCACCAAAGCAATGCCCTAAACCAAAAATGACCCCTAAAAAGGTGATGGTCACTGTTTGGTGGTCTAGTGCGGGTGTGATTCACCACAGCTTTTTACAAAACGGCATGAGCATTAATGCAGATGTGTACTGTGAAGAACTGGAGAGAATGATGGAGAAGCTTGCACATCTGCAACCAGCTTTGGTCAATCGGTCGTCCCCACTGCTCCTTCACGACAACGCGCGACCCCATACTGCGCAACAGACAGTCTCCAAGCTGCAAGAGCTGGGGTTGGAAGCTCTTCCTCATCGGCCATACTCACCAGACCTTGCACCTACCGACTATTACTTTTTCCAAAATTTAGACAACTTTTTAGTGGGTAAAAAATTCAATTCCCGAGAGGCAGTACAAAATGCGTTTGAAGAGTTTGTTGCCCCGCGTCCAGCTGATTTTTACAAGAAGGGCATCAATAAACTGCCAATGCGTTGGCAAAGATGCGTCGATTGCATGGGTGATAACTTCGAATAACAGAAATAAAAAAGTTTTGAAACAATAAGTACTTTCACTTATTGCATACAAAACGGCAATTTCATAGGTAAAGACCTAATACAAAATATATCAATAAATAAGTTTAGTAGTGAACTGCGATAGGCTGGTGATGATAGTGTAACGACAATTTTTGCTATAGTAAGCTATTGTAATTTTTATTGAGGGTATACAGGTTTTTTGTACATAATAAATAATAAAAAATTATAACAATAATGAATCCTGACAGTGTTTCTGCACAAGTTCCGGATATTGCTGATGGAGTTAGGTAAGTAGAGATTTTATACAGACAATAATAAATGCTTTTGTATTTTTAGCAAGTACGCATTATAACCTCTCTTTATTATTGTGCTAACCAAGTCATACGCGTTATAATCTCTCCACTATTGTGTGTTTAGCAAGTATACGCGCCATAACTTTAATAAATTCAAAAGCAAATTATATTTTAATAGTACAATATCAAAAAGTATGTATTTAGCAATAACAATTCCTTCACTAATTCATCGAAAGGAACTTCGTTCCATCCGGGTGTCCTTTGACACCTTTCAAGTCTTTCTTTTTTTAATTTTTCATCATAATATTCATTTTTTTCCAATCTAAATGAATTTCCAATGATAAAAACAAATAGACCACAGGGAAGAGTTTCTTAAAAGTTCAACATCAATCTTAAGACACATAATCCCAAAGTAAATAATCCCAAAGAAAATCTTTTCTAATTAAAAGAACCACTCCAGTACTTCCTTTAATGAATGTTTACTAAAAATGAGAAAACAATTATCTTACCTTTCCCCAAAAAGTTACCTTTGTGAATTTAATTATGATAATAAACTTGTTATTCAAAACAAGCCTATTAGAAAAATACGCTTGTGAGTTAAAACAGTCTTATTTTTTTATTTTTTTTAAATAAATATATCGGACATCTAACACCTGATGGTAAGCGATTACCGCCGCCCATGGACACCCGCAACACCAAAGGTGTCACAAGTGCGTTGCCGACCTTTAGGGGATGGGAAAGGGGATGAGGGGAGGGGTTAGGGTATGGGCCTCCGGTATCCTCACTCACTCGGTGAAACACAGCGCAAACGCTGTTTCACACCGGTTTTCTGTGAGGCCGTGGTATCACTCCGGTCGAGCCGACCCATTCATGCCGAAGCATAGCTCTCCCACGGTTAAGCATAGCTCTCCCACGGGTACTAGACAACTGATATAAATACTTATACACTTTTTTATTATTTATTTTTTGTAAATACATACATATTATACAAACATTTGGTCCGACCCAGGAATCGAACCCGAGACCTCAAGCTTAGCAGTCGCATATGCTACCACTACGCCACCGAGGCAGTCGAGGCAAAAACACAAACAAATTACCAATCACTAAATCACTCGTTAGTCGCACTAGAAGATCTCTTCGATGTTTATTCGCTGTATCTTGAAACAATACTGCCCGTACGGCTAACACGTTCCGATTTTATATGGCTGTAAAGATAATTGGAATGTACTGGAATATTCGATCGATGGTTCGAGACTAAATAGATTATTCTAGAGCCATCTGGCGTCGAGAAAATCGTCATAATGTCCACAGTTGCGCACTACCCGACACTAGATGGCGATGTTCTCAATTCTTCTCTATTATTCTCGTACAAACGAGATCCATCTCCTTATAGCGCAACAATATTATAGAATTAATTTGACAGCTTGAAAGGCATATCAGTCTAGTGGTAAGGGACCCTAAATTTTATACCGGAGATCATTCGATTCCTACCGTGGACAAATGTATGATGAACACGGTTATTTATTGTATTGTATCTATAATATATACATTTATGTATTTAGTATTGTCTGAATATGTCTTTCAGCAGTCCTATTGCCATACTACAGATTCTGCTTATTTTGAGATAATAAAAAATGAAAATCACGGACTTCTACGTAATAAAAATCACACACAACGCTGTCTAGTCCCAACCTAAGCAGAGCTTGTGTTATGGATACTAGACAACAGATATAAATACAAATATACTTTTTTTTAATTACATGCATATTATTTGTTTATTTATTGGCAGATTATACAGACATTTGTTCCAACCCAGGAAACGAACTCGAGACCTGAAGTACAGCACTCGCATACGTTACCATCAAGTAAGATCAGACGACCGTATGCGAGATGTGTCAAATTGTTATTTCTTTATTGTAATACTAAAGAGCTTTGTTTTATTCAAACACTTATCTCTGTAACTATTTGTACCTCTGTGATTAGTGTGATTATTCATAACTGATGGTTTAAAGGTATAGATCATCATGCTACGACCATCATGAGCAGAGTATAAAATTCACCTGGATATTTCTCAGTATGAACAACGAAAATAACGAACAAATTCCGAGTGGTTTCAGCGGTCGCCATGCCGCTTGCTACTGCGCCAAGTGTCGTGGTTTCAAATCCCACGCGGAACAACACTTTGTGTGATCCACGAATTGTTGTCCCGGGTCTGGATGTTCTTTGTGTGCGTTTCATGTATGTCTGTAAAGTCCCCCACGACTCAGGATGTTTATTACTAATGTGGGAGTTGTCATTTAAAAAAAAAAAAATTGATGATGATGATGATGATGATGGTCTCCTAGCTGATTACGGTCTCGGCAGCCAGTCTCAACGGAAACCAGCCAACTACGCAGGAGATACTATAGTGCATAAGTGTGTGTAAACACAGGTGCACTCTCTGTTTCCTCTCTCTCATAATCCGATGGGACGGTTAACCGACACGACCGGGAAGTGATCAGGCACAGGACTGACAGCTTTACGTGCTCTCCGAGGCATGGGGGTTCAGACCCCAACACTTCCAAACTCCGAGCTGTTAATAAGTATTTCTATAATCAGAAAATCTCAATAGCACTTTTGGCCCGACCCGGGGTTCGAATCCGAGACCTCTTGATTGGCAGTGGCATTCGTCAACCGCTAGACGATTGAGGCAGTTGAAAAACAATTATTGAGAGTATTGTCATAGATTCTTCAGCAAATGATTTATCTTTTATTTGTGCATTTGTATAAAACTGTACCCTGAAGCACACGCAATTATAATTATTGCTTTGTTTATTACATAATGTAGAAACATTTCGTAAGAAAACAAGAGGCGCACAAACATTGTGGCATTCAGATCGAATTAACGACAGTTTAATAAAATAAATTATATCATTACTGCGTTCAATTGAAAGTCATAGAATAATGAACTCCATTCAAAAAACTACTTTGTTCCAAAGGAATAAGATACAAAACGACCCATTACAAAACTACGACATTTAGACTCAATCTACGCTTCCACGAAACGATCAGCGAAATTACCTTTGAAGATAGTAAAAAGTGATTTTATGAGAGGACTTTTACCTTAAAACTGTTCGATTTCCAGTAAAATTGTTGGGCACAGTACATTGATGCGTCACTACTACAGTACAGGTATAAACCGTTATCATAAATTGTTGCGATACGCGCTATGAATACAAAACAAACAATTTGGTTCAAATATCAATGATAATGTAACCGTTTTTGTACACGAATATCTGACAGGGGCTTAATATTTTAAAGTGTACGAAATAAAATCATTTTATTTTGCAGTCCCTATCTAAATCATTGTTTTTCCCAGAACCTCTACCGAGTTTCCATTCCCAAAATACATATACAGGATATAAATAAAAAACAAACCAATTATTGATAAGATCTACTTTTTTTGGTTTGGATATCCCCCAGATACCACCAATTGGTGGCAATGTCGGACTTGAACCAACTAAAACCGTACACCATCTTGGGTACAAGGAGCCGGGGAACCAGGTACGCCCTCGCAACCTGGATCCCTAACGTAACTCGGGCTAGGTGATGAATGCCACTTGCCAAACAAGAGATATTGTTTACATGATTGGAATTAGAAATTTAAATAAAGCATACCTATAGCTGAAACTATATTTTACCGAAAAGTCTGAGTTCTGTAACATAATAAAGAGATTCATAAAGATAAAATCATATTGTTTAATCACATCCCCAATCATGAAACTCTAAAAATATTACGATTCTTCGACGACGGTACGGATTGCGTAGTACTCGTAGCTTACGAGAAGCGGTATCCTCGCCCTTTTCTACTGCGCTAAGTGTTGTGGGTTCAATCTTCATATGAAATAACACTTTGTGAGATCCCCAAATCACTGTAATCTGGGTATCCTTTGTTTCTATTTGATATGTTTGAAGAGTTCACGTAACATAGGAAATACTCATAGTGCGCAGTCCTTAAAAAACCTTACTATTGTATTACAAATATTTAGTAAAAAAAAATATCTAACGGAAAAATGAATTAGCTTTAGTAGATAAATATGAATCTTATAATATATCTTGACTAGAGTAAAGATAGAACAGATATAATAAAATAGATATGAGTTATAATCTACTTAACAAGGTCAGGAAATAGTTTCACCTGTATATAAGACTTATCTTACTCGCTATCACAACCATACCAGTTCACTTGTAATATATTGTGCTAGACTTAATTTAATATTCTTACATTATTACTTCAGAAGGCACAAATTGTTCCTCAAATGACTGTCAGTCTCTAATAACCTGCTTCCCCTGTCGTCTTAAATATTTTGAAGGAAACTGATGTGAACATTTGAAATAGAGTGCCACTAATCATTGAAACACAGAGACACTCTTCCTTTAACGAATCCTCAAAAAGACAAACTAAACATTTATATAAAACTTCTGTGGTTCGACTCGAAGCTGACACATCTGAACTGTCCGTGTATTTTATTCAAGACAGTTATAATCCTGATACTCATACATACGTGTTCACTTTACATCTCTTATCATAACTTCGAATTTACTTCAAAAAGTAAGGTATGAAGAGTAATCCTAAATCTAAATAAAAATATTTTTCAAATTTTATATAACTCCTTCAACATTTTTAGCATGGTGTGTTTCTTAGTAGTTATGTTTTCATTGTGTAACTTATAAAATAAATCTCAAATTAATAGCTGCAGTAATAGCTATACCGCAGAAAATAGTATTTTAATACGATAATGTATCATGTTTACGTAATCCGGCCTAATTACTATGTAATGATAGCTGTTAACTATTATACTCACATCCAAAGTTTAGATCATAGGAACTGAACACTAAACATAAATCAAAACCAGAATCTTATCTTCATAATACTGATTTATTGTGGGATTAGAATAAATACTATTCCTGTATTTACAACCATACGTACAATAATTTAATTTATGCACCTCATAAACACATTTTTATGACACACATCTTTAAACTGATTACATCATTCACTGATTAACAGCACTTATTTAACGTCTTATACTGTCGTTACTTCGATAAACGGATCCGAATTCCATTCAATTATCGAATAATTGCTCCACACAAAGTGACCCTTCAAAGTTAGTGGAGCCTCAAACGCTAAGTAAAGAATTGCTTTTGCTCCTTCTTCGAACATCTTTGCCGATTTTCTACTCTCTTTGCTTGTCAAGTTACCTGGATTCACACAGTTTATGACTACCCCATTTCCTGCCCATTCTCGATGCTGTAGAAATGTTACAGCATTCAGAGCCACCTTACTTACAGCTTGAACACTTCTTCCCCAACCATCAGTTCTCTCTGTTCCTTTTCTAACAGCATTTTCATATTCCTGCATTATAGCTACTAATTCATCTTCTGTTATATTTGAATCACTGATTCTTTTTCGTATATCTTCATTATCTATCGTCGCTAAAAGACCAGCAGGCCCAGACACATTGATAACTCTGGCATTTTCAACTAACAGTGGATAAATGAGTTTGCCAAAATTAATAAACCCGTAAAAATTAACACTAAGCGTTCTTCTGACTTTTTCAGCGTGTGATATCTTCTTTGTATCTGGCATATAATCTGTGACGTTCAGGATCAACTCTATTCTTTCATCAAAATCTTGAATGTAGTGTCTCAATTTGATGATACTCTTCGTATAAGTTATGTCCATTTGTACAAAATGTAGGTCGACTCCATTTCTTTCGAGATTCTTTAGAATGTTACAGCCAGCAGTTTCATCTTCCGTTGTAAAGTATATTTTGCCATTGTAGATTTCAGTAAGCTTCTTGAGGACTTGGTAGCCGAGGTTGCTACCGGCGCCAACAACGAGCGCAACGTCCCCCATTGTCCACGACACTGTATTATATGACTTTATCAAGTTATCGCGGATCAATTCCGCGTTATCAGCTCTGGCAATGTTATGTAGAAGATAAAAATTTTTGCTCGAGATAAGAATGACACAGTTTTAGATACAGATGCTGTATGTTATGTTTTCAAACTAGTTAAAACCTAAATTCATATGAAGAAGTATAAATACGTTTTGAACATTTGATTTTAATTTTAAGGACTTGCTCGGTTGCGCATCGATTCAAATAATATATGGGATATGATGTTATGACTGAGATGATACAAACTCCTATCAACATTTCGACATCTCACAGATTTACTTATAAAGTTATTTGTTCTTGTATCAATTAAGTGTATTGTAATAATTAATTATCCATTGATCTTTTCAAATTAAATCATATCTTACTTGCATGTCTAGAGAATAGTAGCGTCGAATAATTAAAATGACGCACACAATGCCGAACAGCAGAGCAGTGAAACAAGGTTTTTCGCTTTTAAGAATCATAACAGAATATTGAAGAGTTTCCTGCAAGAGATAAGTCTTTAATTAAAAAATATGAAATAGAGAATACAAGCTCTATGTTATATTCTGTTATAAGAAAATTCGATTTATTGCTCTATAGGAAACCTCTCGACATAAATCTATTGTTACAGTAATAATCAGTAGCTATAGCGGCGAAATCGTTAATTAGTCGTCAATGTTTATTTCACTTTCTGTTCCATTTTCCTAGAAAGCTAAAACATAATATACGAGTATTTAGATGAATACCCATATTGTTTGTATTCTGATATTTTTCTTCGTATTTGTCAAATAGAAAATATCGGAATACAAAAACAACTATGTCTGCCATCGCATCATTTTGCTTTGTACATTTTAATAGAATTATTATATTACCGCACTGACTAAATGAAACTTGATTCTATTCGGTGTGTCGGCAAATTCACAAAGCGTGACAGATCGAAATACAAAAACAGAAAAGTCAAATTGAATTATGTATTGTTTTATATTTAAAACTAGCTGACCCACGCAACCTCGTTTGCGTCTGCGTGAAAATTTTCCCCCGTTTTTGAAACATTTTTCATTGGTGCTCCGCTCCTATTAGTATTAGCGTGATGACATATAGCCTATAGCCTTTCTCGATAAATGGACTATCCAACGATTATCTACTCTAACGCACATATGCACACTGTTTTGATAGATATGATTGAATTTGAACTTTGTATAGCGGTAATATAATAAATAAGTGCAAATTGACTCATTGACGTTAGGAACACACCTACATTGCTTAGACAACAGTGAGTACTTGTAATATATGAACTTTACACAATAGCAATAAAGCCCAAATTGACTTTACGTTTTAGTTAGAAAACGTTTGTATGGAAAAAAGTAAAGGACTTTTAGGGCTTTTTTGGCCGTTATTCGATTTTTTCGCTCCGTAAAAACCATTTTTGGATTTCAACGAAAATTTAAATAAAATAATTGGCCAAATTGGTCCAGGCATTGTTGAGTTATGCGCTTACCAACACATAGAGCGATTCATTTTTATATTATAGATAGATAGATATATGAATACAGGTCAAACAGAAGATTTTCTTTTTAAGAATCTGTATTATTTGATCAGTATCACTCACTATTTCAACTCTCTCATTTATTCAGTTGGTATGGTAACAGCCGACTAAGGGAGCAAACTACCTAAGAGAACAGCACCGCAAAGAGAACAAAATCTTGAAACAAACCCTATACCAACACATCTGGCTATCACTGTCCACCACCATCAGAACCACCTTCCTGAGAAGGATATGAAAAGCATTTGACTACTAAATTCTGTTAAGGATGATGTGGAGGAACGGGTATCATGTTCCACCCAACACAAGAGAGGATCCTCCGACCAGGCGAGGTAATCATGCCTGGCGGGCTACTGCCCTATAGTTGATGTTGAATCCAATATCAACTAATAAATAATCGGCGCAAGAACTATTTATTGCGCGATTCAGGATTTGTAGTTACACCGTGTAGTGCGTTACTTCGTAGTTCAGTGTTTCTTCTTATATCATCAGCTACCTATCAGTGGCAGTCCCGTCATAATCGTTCCAGCCGTTCCAGGGATTAGCTGGAATAAATAGACAGACAGACAAATAAATTAAAAACATAATATTTGTCGATGGTTAAGTAGTCACCTTGAACCACACATTAAGAGGGGAAGAGGATCAACGAATGTGACGTCATGTGACAAGGGGCCAGGGGGCCCACAAGCTTCATGACGTCACGTGTAAAAATTTAAGGTATTAAAGCACAAAAAAATAGTAACTGGAAACGAATGAATAAAAAATACTTTATTACAATGCTATAAATTTCAAATTTATTTGTGATATGTTTTACATACCACAATCAATATATATCATAGTTGCACGCGCTGTTAGAGAATATTTTAGTCCTTCCCACTACTAAATTAGTTTTATTAGGTACTGTACCAACAATAAAAATTTGCCCAGTGAGAGTCGGACTCGCACAGGAAGGATTCCGTACCCCATCTACCTGTTACCGTAATCAATATCGAGCAAAAACGGGCAAGAAAATCTCGTTTGTTGTATTGTAACCCCCTTAAATATGTATTTAATTTTATTTTTAGTAATTGTTGCAGCAGCGACAGAAATACATCATTTCTGAAAATTTCAACTGTCTAACTATCACGGATCACGGACAGCGAAGTCTTAGTAATAGGTTCTCGTTTTATCCTTTGGGTACGGAACCCTAAAAATGTACCTTGGCTGCTGATCAAAATTATCACTTCATTATTTCACAGTCGCAGTGAATTTTATAATGACTTAATACATAGCTTTATTATAGACCAGGCAAATATAATTCTTCTTCCTAGATTTAATTAACTACAACATTATTTGGGATCGGCTACTAATTCAACCGGTGTTACCTGAACATCAGCTTTTCCACGGAGTGACTTTCATCGGACCTCCGCAACCCTGAGGTTGAACTGAATTCAAAGATTGAACTAGTTGTCAGTATATTTGAGGGCATTGGCTTCCCAATAACGATTGCAATAAATGTTCATAACAACCAGGACCGATGGCTTAACGTGCTTTCCGGTACACAGGCGAGAAACACCTCCATCTTCAATACTCCGAATACTATAAAGAGTTTTTTGTAACCCCAACAACAGTCCGACCCGGGAATCGAACCCGATGCCCCAAGTACAGAAAATTAAATACACTAACTGCCACTGCGCCACCGAGGCGGTCAAACATGATTAAGAAAAACATATTATGTCATATATATTCGGACGATGTTTACGTCCGATAAACAGCTACAAGACGTTTTTAATTTATTATCAAATCGTGTTGGTGATGATAAGAAGATAATATTACTATCACATGCTATGCTAATCAATATTTAGTAAATTAGTTGTATTGCGTGATTTTGATAACACAGTTTCGGATAACTTTAATAATAGTTAAGACACACCTAAATTGAAAGATAAATGGAGGTACCATCTAAAGATAAATTAATTTTACACGTTTTTATTAAATATGGTTGTATTTGTGGCGCAGTGGTAGCGTATGCGTCTTCTGTGTTTGAGGGCTCGGGTTCGATTCTCGGGTCGGACCAAATGTTTTTATGATATACAATTATTTGTTTTAGAGTTTAGGTGTTTTCTATATATTAAAAAAAGCATGAAAGTATTTTATATCAGTTGTCTAGTACCCATAATACAAGCTCTGCTTAGTTTGGGACTAGATGGTTTTGTGAGTTAGATGTCCAAAATATTTATTTATGTTTAGTGAGTTTAGTCATGTTGCCTGTTGGTAAATACCACATTCCAATCCGAACATAGACTTTTCTCTCACACACAAGACACGACCTTTCCTTTAGTAAGTTAAATAATTATGTTACTGTTAGAAACCTTTTTCGGCTATAAATAATTCAAACATCTGACACACAACGATATTTAGCTTCTAACTAAGCAGAGCTATGACTGTTTTTTGTAAATACATACAGATTATATATAGAAAACGCCCAAACCCTGAAACAAATATTAATCACCATACAAACAAATCATACAAACATCAGGTCCGATCTTGGAATCGGGCGCTAAAGCACGACAGTCACATATGCTCCCACTGCGCCACTGAGGTACCATTAATAATGCCTTAGAGCGAAATTTTTTGTTGACGGGGTGGAAAAATCCCTTCGGATCTCCGGCTCCTCGGGGACTGGGGAGCCAGGTATGTGGTGAGTCCACTAAAAACCACCCCGCCGGCCGGTCTCAGGCGCCCTGCTCTAGGAAGGACCCGGACCAAGTTATTTCAGGTCCCCCCCAGGAACGACACCGCGTCTACAAGACTCTTTCCTGGGGAAAATCTGGGCTTCCCCCTGCCTGTTGGCCCAACCATTAAATTTTGCAGCCTGACCGCGGTTTTGCGACCAGGATGCTCCTCTGTCGCTGACCGCATCAATCAGCTACCAGAGGTCCCCACTCTCTGGCAGCTTGCGGTACTGTCGGCGGCTGGTGTTACCGGCGACGTCGCCCACGCTCGGGACTCACAGAAAGAGACCACTGCGTCCCAAGGATTTAAGTAGACCTAATAGTGGACCTAGTGCCGACATTCGAGGGTATAAATTTCATGATCTCTCTTTCTTTCACTGGATGAACTCTCCGGTTGCTTAGGAGTACAGAAGCCAGAAGTATTTAGTGCCTCTACCACAAATCACACCGATGCCTTGATGATGTTCCTTATACTTCTCAATCAACTTTTCTTCTTTAAATTGCCTTTTTACCCGAAAGAAGGAGGGTTATATTTTTCAAGTGTATGTATTTTTCTTTGGCGCGTTCTAGAATCTAAATGGCTTGTCGTGTTTGTATGTGAGTGGCATCAATAGATTCATCTTTGTCGTGAGAGTGACACTGGGTACATAAAATTAAAAAATAGACAAAGAAATATTAGACGCAGTTGGATTTTAATTATTTTAACGTAATTCTCAAAATTTGACCATCGGTAATATGCTAGTTGGAAACAATTATAAAATAATAAGATTAGATAATCAGGCTATATATACACAGGCTGTTACAGACAATCTTGAGAGATGCCTAGGTCCAGTAGTGGATCTTTTATCCCTGAGATTATGATTGTATTTCATCGTTATAATTCTATAGGGTTAATTATAATAATAATTAATTAATTTTTTGACAACGTTTTAAGACAGAATAACATTATGATAATGGTATTTACTGACAGAACATTTATGAAGGACTAGCTGACCCACGCAGCCTCGTTTGCGTCTTAAATTGCCCGTAGCGTGAAAATTTTCCCCCGGTTTTGAAACATTATTCATTGGTGCTCCGCTCCTATTAGTAGTAGCGTGATGATATATAGCCTATAACCTTCCTCGATAAATGGACTATCTAACAATGAAATAATTTTTCAAATCGGACCAGCGGTTCCTGAGATTAGCGCGAAATTAAAAATATTTAATTATTGCATGTTTCCCATAAACGCATGTCTAAATTTTAATAATCTTTGAAAGCGGAGCATTATATTTAATACCATGCATTAGTTTCACATTCATGCGATTCCATTCCATCCTCTCTCATCTCTCCTTCATCCTTGTCGGAATGTAGTTCAAAGCCTTCAATAAATATTTATTGGTCCTCACAAATTTGTGTCCGGTACACACACAGGACGGTTTCTTTTATTTTTCAATCAAGTTTTGCATGTATACGGGGTTACTTGTTAAAAGAATTTCTCTGGACATTTCATAACGTGTATTTTTGGACGTAACTAGAGAGGACATACTTATTCTCATATCGATACAAATTTAAAAATATCTTTTGTCTTCTGAAAAAAACATTAGTATCTGTTTTTTACTGAAATTTTAAAATTGGCATACCTAGGAAAATAAGTAATGAATTATGTCATTTAAAAAAAACCAACTGCGTATATATCTATTTTTTTATTTTATAAATCCAGTGTCACTCTCACGACTAAGACGAATGTATTGACGCCACTCACTAGGGCGTGCCAAAGAAATATACATACATACATACACTCGAAAAACATAACCCTCCTTCTTTCGCAGTCGGGTAAAGCGGTCATGACCAGTCATGCTTTTATAAAATGAATTTATAATCTAACGTTGCGTTTTCGCACTTCATGAAAAATCTATGAAGTTTCATAGAAATATATCACAATTGTGTCTACATACATTAATTGCTCCCGGAGAAAGATTCTATAATCATGTAAAATCTATAATTTAATATATATATTCACGTGCCGCGATGTTTGTACCCAACTCCTCCGAAACGGCTGGACCGATTTTTGTTAAAATTTTGTGTGCATATCGGGTAGATCAGGCTGAGAATCGGTTAACGTCTATTTTTCATACTTGGTCATACTCATACCGAGGTAACATGGACATCATGAAGAGGTAGATTTTGTGAGTATATTAGGTTGTATGGAATAATCTTTAGATCTACTAAACTGATTTTTAAAAATTCTTTCACATATAGAAAGTATAATAAATTTTGAGTCTCATAGGTTTGATATTAACCCAAAAAATTATTACCGCGGTATCTTGCGATATACACGGCGGGTGGAGCCAAGGGCAAAACCTAACCAAAAATATTTACGAAAATAGCAATATGCGTCTGTACGCCAGTTTGGTTGTTCCTGCACCACCAGGGGCCTGCGCCCTGTGCCTTTGCGACGCTGGCTATATAATAATAATAATAATAATAACGAATGGCTTTTACTTGTAGTCACTGAGTACATGAATTATATCCAAAGAATCGTCGAGTGCCAAGACTATTTAATTCAGCTTAAATCTTTGGCGCTGCGTAGAGATGTGCCTCGCTATGCATCTTCTACCGCATTTACTATGGGGAGTGCTCCTAGAAATTGTTCGGACTGATTCCTACCGCCTTTTCCGCTATCGTCCTACGCGACAGTAATTTCATCCCCATCACTTAGATGGGTTGCAGTCCAAAACTGTGCGCTTTTCGCGAAATTTTCTGCCTCGCACAACAAAACTGTGGGAGGAACTGTCGCCTGCGGTATTCCCGGACCAATATGACTTTCAAACCTTCAAGAAAAGAGCATACTCCTTATTAAAAGGTCGGCAACCCACTTGTGACGCTTCTGATGTTGCCATCAGGCGATACGTCTGCTCGTTTGCCCTATTCAATCAAAAAACACACAGTTTCACAGCTACAGCGCTGCACAGGTTTTAATGAAATTTGACACATATGAGAAAGATACTTTGACTCTTGAGGAAGGACGTAGACTTTTTATCGCGATAATCAACATATATGCGGGCAGAGCTGTAGATAAAAGTTAGTTATTCATACAAATTACTAAGTTTTAAATACATATAAAGTTTCATTCCAATTTAACCATTAGAAGCAGGTTAAAATTAACTTGAAGGATTTATTTACATTTGTAATTAGAGCTTCTAAAATGTTCCTGAGTTCACTGTGTTCTAAAACTCAAAACTATATACACTATACTAGGTACATGCACACTAGTGATGTCACGTTTATCCGTATCTGTTTCATTGGATATCCGCATAACCACATTTAGCTTTTGGCGGATCATCATCATCAGCCCGTTGCAGTTCATCAGCTGGACATAGGTCACTCCCAAGTAACACTACAGAGCCCAGTCTGTTGCTTTTTGCATCCAGTAGCTGCCAGCCCTCTTACGTAAGTCGTCCCGCCATCTGGCCAGAAGGGCGGATAAGGATGATTTGATGATTCAAAAATTTTAACGTAAAAAGGTATGTTATGTGTTAGTACATAATTTACTACATTGTGATTATATTGATTAGGTATTATTTATCGACCGATATAGTTTCAAGGTCATGCATATGGTCAACAATCAACAATTCAACAAAAGCGTTAATGGTTGCCTGTAAGAGATTGCCTTCGGGCGATAAGGCCGCCAATTGTACCTCTTAGCTTTAAGTTACCTTTGTTAATTATCTGGTGTACAATAAAGCTATTATTATTGATATCCACACCCGTGATGGAATATCCTCAGATATAAATTTTTAACAAACTGGAACTTCTCTACTACGTACATACAAATGCTTACATAGATATTACTAAAACGGTAGTACCGTTTATATACAGTTAATAATGTAGTATTACTCTAAAAGGTAGTCTTGTATATCTAATATCGCTGAATAAAATCATACATCATCTGGTTCATTATAAACCAAAGTATAACTGATTAAATTAAGGTCATATTTAACTGATTAAATAGAGGAACCCTATTTTATTTTGACCTTAATTTAACTTTAACAAATGTATATATTTATTGAAACGAAATCGTGTACACAATTAGTATACGAGCCCTAATTTTCAAACTACTATAACAATAATATATTAGTTTTAACCAAAATATTACCATAAATTACGTAAAATACTTCGAGTTATAAAGAGTTTTGTGTATGTGTGAGTGCGTATGTAAGTGTGCGTTTACGTGTGCTACGTAAATTCATAAAATGAAACTGTAGATTTAATTATACAAAGTTTATTTAACTAAGTTATGGAGCAATCAAAACAAACAAATAAAAACGTCGCTATACCCAGTCGTAAACACTAATTAACATTTAGGCTTTTAATAATTATGTACACAAATTCAGAATAATTAAAACACATACAGTTACATCATCCACAATCTAAGTAAACCTGTCTGTCTGACTGTTTGTGAATCTTTTACGGCTAAACCGCTGAACCAATAACGAAGAATTTCGGAATAGAAATACATTGGACCTTGGAGAAGGACATAGACTACTTTTTATAGCGATAACCGACATTCAAGAAGCTACGGGCGGAAACTAGTTATACATATAAGATAAAATTACTGATAAAATATCTGCGAACCTGGCTTAATGCAGTCGACTGAGTAGGTATTTCCGACGGGTAATATTTACACAACCAGTTTTTGTACGCAGCTCCGCCCGCATGTGGTTTGGAATTCCTTTCAAATGTTCAGTGTGGAATGGCAGTAGAAAAGACACAACCTATGATATGACTCTTGAGCCAACAGCGGTGACAGAATCGAGGCATTGTTAGTCCAGTACATAGTTTTAAACATAGTCTAGAACGACATTAACTAAACCCAAGTACATCTATCTAAAGTTCTAAAATTTAACCAAGATTCAAATTTTAAAATTATAAGCCACTACTAAACGAAGTTAAAAAGTTAGGTTTAAAATATTTAAAAATAAAAAGAACATGTCTTTAATCAACTTAATATAAACTTAGTTTATTATAAAGTTAGACCAAGTAAGCGAGACATATTTTTCTCTCTTTTCACAACAAAGTAAAAACAAAACAATATGACACAAGACATAACTTAAGTAGGTTTTTCCGTTAAAATAAATTAAAACAAAGTGTTCAAAAGAGGCGCTGAATCATGAAATATGACAACGCAACTTAAAGGCAGTTTTTAAAACAATAAAGTTTGTAGTGAGGTGCTAGTGTCACCACGCGTCTCTTTGTTTATGACTCCAAGAGATTTATTCTGTCGTATATCGTATTTTCGGTCTTTTTATTGTCCTTTAACAAGAACAGATTTAGGGGTGACTTTATTTCTCGTTCAAGGGGAGGTTTGTGAATGGGCTAAAGTTTTAACAACCACAAGAACGTTTGGGTTTTCATTCGCTTTACTCGATTGCTAAAGTTAGAACTTAGAACGCAATTGTTTGAAGTGATACGACCACTGAGTGAAACTACGTATATTTACTCATTTATATTATCATTATAAAATGTCCGTTGTTATCAAAAATCTCCTGTAGGGGAATTTTTACACATAGTTATAAACACCATACACACAGCGGCCTATGTCCTATCATCATCATCATCATCATCATCATCAACCCATAACGTCCAACTGCTGGGCTCGGGTCTCCTGTCAGGAGAGGGTTAAGGCCATATGACCCCACACTAGCCAAGTGCGGGTTGGGGACTGACAAGACAACGTTGTGGCTACGTAATCTTGCCGTTGGATGTTTTTAAGCCGCTCAAAGGCCTCCAACTAAGCTTCACGACTGTTATCCTATGATATGACAACAACCGGGACCAACTGCTTAACGTGACCTCCGAATCATGGAAACGCTCATAGTAACATGCCACCAGTGATCACCCATCTAGGTACTGACCGCGCCGTCGTTGCTTACCCTCGGTGATTGTTTCTAATCACCGAGTGCAACTGGGCTATGAGCGGCTCATGTACTATATGTATCTCATGCTAAATTTCATTGAAAACGGTGCAGCGACTTAACCGTGAAAGCGAAACAGACGGAGTTACTTTCAAATTTATAATATTAGTATTAATGAATAGAATGTCCGTTATCAGCTACTACACTAACAAAATATTTTATATAATAATGCACAATCTAATGCCAAAAGGTGTTTGTCCACAATTAAGACATAAACGTCACTCTAGTGCAGTTACGAGCTCTCATAGAGCTGTAAATCTGATGTCAAAGACATATTCTATCGAAGTGTTTACGAGTTCCCTTCGACTCTACGTTCATCGCTTGTAAGCGCTTTATTGTACTATAAAGACTGTTATGTCGTTTGCAATCTTTAACACATTTAATTCTATAGAGAGAAAACGTGAAGAATATATAAATACATATATATATAGTTTTATGGGTCAATTACTAGTAAAGATTTTTGTCTCGTAAAATAAATTATTAAGTAGTATGTGGACAATGTTTTTTTTTATTATGTATCTACCTATTTATTTTCTAAGGTGACCACATGGATTATCAGCTATTAAGAGTTACACTCGTCGAGACGTCTATCGGTAAAAAGCCGAAACTCCGGTTGCTTGTACTATCCAGTAGATTTATTGGAAAAAACTCTCAATCAACCCAAAATGTATCAATCAACCCTCCAATAGCACGTATGGCATAGTGGTTTAAGCGTTGTTCTAGTGTTGTTGGTCCAAATCCTACATGAGACAACACTTTGTGTGATTCACAAATTGTTTTTCTGAGTCTGAGTGTTCTTTGTGTCATTCCATGTATGTTTGTAAAGTCCCCCACGACACAGGATATATTACCAGTGCGGGTGTTATCTAAAAAAAGAGAGAATTGAAAACAAAACTCATTTGTTACCCACATCAAACGTATCAAAAAATCGTTCATTGATGCATCGTATGATTTTATATCCATTGTAAATACACACGCAAGTAAACATTATACATCTGCGCTACGTGATGGGATACAATATTGGAGATTTAACCCTCAACCGCTCGGGACAGCGACCAGTTGTAAACGTATTAAATCGTGCAACGGTCATTTATTTAGTAGGATAAAAGATAAAAACATGAATTATTTTTTTTTATTATTTTCAGAAGCATTTTCAGAATATAGTTGACAAGAAATCTATACGCTTATTATGCATTTATCTACCTTTTCGTGGTTAATAAAGTGAGAGTACGTAGAGGACATTTTTGCTAGTTGTGAGTTTATGTTTTATAATCGATATAGTTTTTGTATTTTTAGAGGCATTTTAGCTCTAAAACATCAAAATTACACATAGAAGAACCTGATCCTACAAAAAATTTATGAATTAAAATTTAATAATTAACAGCTCTATCTTCTAAATATTATCATTACACTCCTATACAAACATAATATACTTTTTTAATTTTGGCATCAATTCCATTTAGTACAACAATGAACAAACAGAATTAATTAATATTCAAACACGAGTACAAACATTAAATACAAAAAAAAATGCTTTTAAAACAACCTTACGCTCATAAAGCAAAGATTACGCGTTAAGCAAACAGGCCTCAATACAACTCTATTTCGGGTAGATGTGAAATAAATTGAGAAAGAGGAAAATATTGGAAAGGTAAAAATAACGTGTCATCTAAATGTAAAAATTGATTTCAGATCCGTTCCCCTCCAGGTTGTGTCTATTGGTTTCGGATCAAAAAAGGCCGAGTATTTTGCGAGCATGAGCTTTTAAGGGTTACAACAATATTTTTGTGTTTTGTACCTACGGATATTGTTGGAGATTTGCTATGGATAGCGAGCGTTGTTGGGCTAATATTGGGTGAGCAAAATGATGGTTGTCGAATTTAATGTTATTATTAATTGAGTACCTTTTCGTGTCAATAATTTTTGTTCCTTTGCTTTTAAATTGAACTTATTTATATTTGAATAAAATAAAACGATTATAAAAGAAGCAAGCTCTTAAAATTGCAGTGGAGATAATTAAAATGAGGGTGAAAATGGATTAAAGAAAGAACAAAACTAACTTTGAAGTTATTTCTTATTGACTTTGTGAAATATATTAACTTTTTAGACAGAATTTCCTCGAATTTACATTCACAATAATTAAAAGTTACATTGCAGACTTATTGCCAAGCAATTTTAAACGCTGTTAGTAATTTGTTTATGACTCAATTTAATTTCATGAAAAACCGTTTATTTATGACATGGTAACCAAAAAGGCATCTAACACGTAGGAAGAAGCAATAAGCATGGATTCGTTCAAATAATTTAACTAGAATAATTGCAGTTACAGCTCTATGGAGCTCTTACGCAAATACTACTTGACGGACATGCGAGCAAAGATTTGGGGGGCGACGTGGGGGATTTAAGTCCCTGTGTAGATAGCGTTAAAACTATAATCCAATGTCTTTAAACGAGAAATTATTGCATCGAATCTCGGCAAGGACTGCAATGGTTTTCATGAAGTTTAGTATGCAGATGGTTACGGGGGTTATAAATCGACCTAGCTAGGATTAATTTTTAGGTAAAAAACAACAAGTATCAAAACCATATACCTATTATTTTAATATGTATACAGTACTAGTTGATCGCCGTTCGTCTACATCTCCCGAAAGGAATAAATTTTCCCCGTTTTATGCAAATTCTTTCATTGATATTGATCGTTGCCTGATCATACATGGCCTAAAGAGCCACGCTTCAGCATGCATGGGCTGGCTCGACCGAAGCGATACCACAGCCTCACAGAAAACCTATGTGAAAGCTGTTTCACATCGGTTTTCTGTGAAAGTGTGTGGCCTTCGCTGTGTTTTACCGAGTGAGTGAGGATACGGTAGGCCCATACCCCAACCCCTCCCTCCATTCCTCTCCCCATTCCCCAAAATGCTGGCAACGCACTTATGACGCCTCTGATGTTACAAGTGTACATGGACGGCGATAATCGATATAAGGCGATACGTCTGCTCGTTTGCCTCCGATTCCTTTCAGATAGATTTGCAATCAAATAAAAAGTTGTGGACATAAGCAATTTCAACCAAACAAATAAATCGACTCATCAGTTGTGTAATATTAGTACCTATATAGACTTTTTAGCCACTCCATGCACGCTGATTACAATTTAAATGTCCAGATATGATCTAAATACATTACAATGTGTGCTCATAGCTCATTCGTGTCGGACCCGGCCCGTTAACGCCACAGTATCATATAAATCAAGCCCTTGTTTTATTGATTTATGTAAATACACCGTATCTGTGTTGCGATGAAAGGAATACATGGAATCAACTGTTTATCATACAGCGTTGGTGAAGTAGGTTATTGTGGTAGCACTTTTACCATGTACAGTTAAATCATAACAGGGGATTCTCTTACTCGGTCTGTATATCAATAAACGAAAGACAAGTAGAAAGTGAGGTACGATTTTGCTTTCATTCGGGTCACCTTATAATGGCAACTCCGTCCAATGGACATCGCCTTTTCAAGACTCGAAAGTGAGTTTTCGGCCTGTGAGGTATCTTCTTCTTGAAGCTTTTTCATTTCCTAAATACCATAACAGTTTGTAGTCTTCTAGAGAACCATGGATGGTGATGCTCGATCGTGTTCATAAGATACGGATTTATTCCATGGTACTCAAGAATTTATTGTTTTTTTTTTTCTGAAAATGGTAAGTGATATTAGCTAAACAGAACACAGTTATGGATTTAATTCAAGCTTTGTCTTAACAAAGACTACTGCTTAAAAAAATGTGTAAATAGAATCTTTTTTTAGGCTATTAATGATGATTCGACTGCCTCGGTGGTGCAGTGGTAGCGCATGCGACTGTTCTGCTCGAGGTTCAGATTTGATTTCCGGGTCGGACCAAATGTTTATATGATCTGCAAATATTTGTTTCGGACTTTGGGTGTTATGTTATATATTATGTATGCGTGATATACATGTATTTACAAAACAAAAGTATTTAAGTATTCTATTAGTCAATCTAGCTATCATAGCACAAGCTCTGCTTAGTTTGTAACTAGATGGCGTTGTGTGTCATATGTCTAAATTATTTATGATTTACGATGATACATATTTATTTATTCTTCTTATACTGTAACACTACACGATGCAGTCTCTAACAGTTCGGATTCTAACATACTGACTCACCGAAAACTCCAAAGGATACGACGGCCATGGGCGTTTCAACACTCCCCAAAAAAAGAATTGGCCCCGACCCAAATGTTCATAGCCAGATTTACGATAACTTGTAGACTCTGAATACCATCCATCCTAACAGAGGCTGACAAAGGACAACGCTAATTAAAATATATTCCAAAGCACCCCTAAAACTCACCCCATAGGATCCCCGAAGTGAATACAGCCTTTAGTATTTGTGTGATCACAGCAAGGGATTGTACGATGTTATTGCTACCCTCGACAGGGTGCTATTGAAGGGCGGCTCAGTTTTTAATTAGCCAGTTACCCTTTGAAAGTTTGGATTTCATAAGAAAGTTTTTGTATGTGTATTCTTAACGTATATTGTTGATAACTTATTTATGTTTCTTTATTCTTTTAAGGATTTTATATCTCAAAAGAACCTTACAGAGTTATATCGTTGGCTGTGAATATTGTGTCTATCTGTTAGGACTTACATTTTTAAGGATTCAATGAGATATCAGAACTGAGGTTCCTCAAAGCAGTAAGAAATAGTGAGCTCTCGCTATTAAAAGAAACATTCATTGAAGCCATATATTTTTATCATTTTAACAATTCATAGGGGGTTCAATCAATTCATTGACAACAATCAATTCAAACATTCATTTTAACAATTTGAAATATACCTAGTTGATATTGTACAACATATAGAAAAAACTAGCTTTTGACTAAGACTCCTCACGCGTGAATACAAAAAGTATATGTAGTAACCTGTATCCGTCTTGAAGGTCAATCTGTCGCCGTACTAAAATTCATCGAAATCGGTTCAGCGGTTTAGCCGTGAATTCATAAATTAGGTATAATAATTATGGATGTTATGTGGCATCGTAATATTTTGTTAAATCTATATAAATAAATATTCCGGACATTTAACACACAACGCCATCTAGTCCCAAGCTAAGCAGAGCTTGTGTTATGGGTACTAGACAATTGATATAAATACTTATATACTTTTTTGTAGATACATACATATTATACGAGTACATAGAAAACACCCAAACTCCGAAACAAACATTTGCAGACCATTCAAACATTTGGTTAGACCCGGGAATTGAACCCGAGACCTCGAGCAGTCGCATACGCTATCACTACGCCACCGAGGCAGTTATTATTATTATATAAATAGAAATAAATCACAAAAGTGTACTTACTAACTTTTGGTCGACTACACCAAATTGGATAATTGTTTTTTTTATGTGTTTGTTAGCCTCATGACAAGTGACATAATAATAGTTAAATGTTAGCTAACTTTGATATATAGTTACAGTAAAAAAACAAAAAATGCTCTATGCAAGAATTATAACAAAGCACCGCTCCGTTCCGCACCGCTCATATGAAGCCACGCCTCTATATTTTTGTCACAAACAAGTTATATTTGCCGCCGACAAGTTGGTGATGAGTTGACGAACTTTGGACAAAGTTCACAACAATCATCAATATGACGTCTTAAGGCAAGCGTTTTAACGTAATTTTAGTACAACTCAATTGAGATCACTTTTCCATTTATACACTTCTACATATAAATAAAGTTGATAAGTCGGTTTGTAATTTGAAATCAACAGCTTTTAACTAAATTTATATAAAAGTAGAAATAAATTTATAATTACATTAAATATTTTGTACATCTAACACTCAACGCCATCTAACTAAGCAGAGCTTGTGTTATGGGTACTAGACAACTGATATAAACACTTTTATACTTTTTTTTTGTAAATACATACATATTATACATAGAAAACACCCAAACTCCGAAACGCATATTTACAGATCATACAAACATTTGGTCCGACCCGATAATCGAACCCGAGACCTCAAGCTTAGCAGTCGCATACGCTACCACTACGCCACCGAGGCAATATATACGGTACTTACATAAACAAAAACATGTTTCAAAGCTCTTGTCCGTCTGTTTATTCCGGGTTATCTTCGTACTTGTAGGTACTTGGATTGTTTTCAGATATAAACCATGATGCAAAAGCATCTCAATAAGCCGTCACGATGTCTGTCACCATGCTGCATTGTTGCATTGTCTGCATTCGCAATGAGTATGGTGACCACCACTCTTGGGTTCTACTCATGCTTTCTGCATTTATGTGCCTCCGGGTATGGATTGTTATAAGTTTTATACCTAACTAGCTGACCCACGCAACCTCGTTTGCGTCTTATATTGCCCGTAGCGTAAAAAAAATCCCCCGTTTTGGAAACATTATTCATTGGTGCTCCGCTCCTATTTGTAGTAGCATGATGATATATAGCCTGTAGCCTTCCCCGATAAATGGACTATATAACACAGAAATAATTTTGCAAATCGGACCCGCAGTTCCTGTGATTAACGCGTTCAAACAAACAAACAAACTCTTCAGCTTTATTATTAGTATAGATTTTCCTTCTCTTTGCGTAATGGTATATATGCTCCCTTACCTAACTTTTACGACAACCATGAGATACGTAGATAGATGGTGACACTCTGTATTGTTAATCCGTCACCACACGGCATAATATGTGGAATCGATTGCTGCCGCCTATTATATATTTACTTGCAATAGGGGTCACGAGGGTTTAATCTGCCTTTGAGGTGACAGTTCGCATTTTCTTTAAAATTTGAAGTTCTTATCCATAAATACTAGCTTGGATATTCATTATAATGAGTGAAACCAACTTGTCGCAACATGCACAAATATATTGCTGGTAATATTTAAGACTAAGCCCACGGGGCCGATACATCTCACTGATGAAGCGAACATAGTGGTTAAAGGCCCAGCCGACCCCAGATGTTCCTTCAGTTATTTGCTTATTAAAATGACAATCTTAATTGCCAAACTCCATGTAATTTAACAAGCAATTAGATTATTACAGATGGTCGGATTTGTGTGAGTATAAACACGGATTCGAGAGATATAATCTATATTAACATTATGGAAAGGTAAAGTTTGTTAGTTTCAATATATTAATTTCTTACACTGCTTATCTGATTGAATTATTTCTTTATGATATGCTGGTCATACTGGTAGTGTTGCTAGTGGTTATATTAGTATACAACGACATTAAATCAAATTACCCTTATAGTTTCGAGACTTTTATTGAGGAGATCGTCTTTTGTTTTTTCGAAAGTCGGTCCCCATTTCATGTCATCCACAGTTTACATATTTTTTATCATTAATTTCATCACGACGAAGCCTTGAAGACTTATAATTGAAGACTATAATACTTGACATTGGCAGAAATAGCTGATCCGAAAGATCCGGCTGGTTGCCATTTCATCAAAAGAAGAAGAAGACCCTATTGAAATACTTGAATTTTTTTAATACATATTATTACAAACGGGAAATTTTATTCAAATTATCTTTTAATTTTAATTAAATATCAAATTTTCAGCCAAAAGACGCCCACTGCTTAAGACTAATGCTATTTTCAAACATAAACTACATATTTGAATTAAAGGTTCGTTATATATATAATGACATTTGAATTTATCATTGCGTTTAATGTTGTTACATAAATAGCATTAATTTATTTTCCCCATTACAGATTCACGTGGACTGGAAGGTTAATTAAAGTCAAAAGAAAATGTAAGAGATATCATGTAAAGAATAAGGAAATTAGCTTCTTAAATTAATTTGTAATTACAAGAATGTTCTCCATTTGTAAATGTAAACATATTTTTATTTTTATTTTCTACTAAGAAATATTTTCTTTGCTAAGAGTTTTTATAAAAGAATTTTGTTTTGTTTTGTTAAATGAAATTACTTGTCTTTGCCCGCGGCTATGCTTGTGTATATGCCAGTATCTCCATTCCAAATTTTATTGAAGGTGTAAAGTTGTGACCCTGAAAGCGAAACAGACAGACAGACATAATTACTTTAGAATTTATAATATTAGTATGGATTATATCTTTTATGTATATAATTATTTCGTTACCAAATAAATAACTTGAGTTTACATAAAATTACATAACAATAAGTAAGGCCAAAGTAAATAATAATAAATAATAGATTATTCTACACATACGTACAAATTAATATTCACGCTTGAGTATGAAGCGTTTGGATGTAGGCAGAGACGATATAATCCAGTTTGCCACTATTCTGACTTACAAATTTCCAACAATGATCAGAATTTGTTGAATGAATCCATAATTTGAGATATGAGGAGTTTAAATGAAGTGATTAATCAATTTAATTGTTCATCTCAGCTTAAATTTGCTCGCATTACCCTAAGACAGCTGCATTTCAGGATATGCCTTATAGATTTCCAAAACTGGTTTTCTGAAAGCACCTTTAGAACTTGGTAATAAGAAACAGTTTAGATTGAACGTTCGTATAATGCACCGATAAATGTGATGAAGGTACCAATTAGTTCGTTTGTTGGAGATGGTGATTGCGACAATGACAAAAGATTTTTATTTACCTGTTTATTGTGGTTACTAAAGCGGGTTTAGTTACGTAATTTAAGACACATACCATATATTGCCTTGTCAAGTTTTTCGTATTATGTAGGTACATGTAATTAGTTTAGACACCCACATACACTCACACACTCTGCTCTGAAGTGCTAGTATCCCTTTTTTTTGACGGGGTGCAAAATCCCTTCGGATCTCCAGTTCCTCGGGGACACAGGAGCCAGGAGTATGTGGTGTTTCCATTAAAAAACACACCGACGACCGACCTCTGGCGCCCTACTCTGGGAGGACCCGGACCATATTATTTCAGGTCCTCCTTGAATTGACGCTGTGCCTTATCAGGACCTGTCCCTGGAGAAAATTATTTCCCCCCTCGATCTCTGCTGGTTTCGGCTGATTGCACGGCAAGGCCGCTATCCCGACCGCAGCAATCATTCTGCCTCCAGAGGTCCCCCATTATCCGGCGGCCCGCGGATCCGTCTCGACGGTTTTTATCGCCAACGTCTTCTTCGTTCGGGATCGGTTCTTTCCCGATCCCGTTCAACGGTCTCTTTCTGGAGCATAACAGCTTCGCAGAAAGAGACCACTGCGCCCCAGCCCTCCTCACCCGCCAGCATGGCAGCAATAATTGCTGGCGGAGACAGGCCTCATCCAATTTGGTCAAAGTACTAGTATCCCTAATACTGTGAGACCAGGGATACACATAAACATATTTTAGTAGAACTTTTTATATAGGTATAGATGTATATATAGGCCGGCCAAATTGACACTATTTAGCCTGATGGAAAACATGAGCAGAATCCAAAAGATGTGGTCACCATACAAAGTATCCTATGTTACTTCTAATATCTCCAAGAATATGTGTACAAAGTTTTATGAAAATTAGTTATGTACTTTTCACGTGAAAGCATAACAAACGAACTTACATTCACATTTATAATATTATGTTTATCACCAGTCTAGACACCATATTAGAAGATCTATTTATTCCTGGAATCAGACGGCTGTATGTAAAGTTATTATTATTTAAATTCAGTTCAGTTTTCAATTTATCAAAGAGTACGTAGTACCTATTCAAAAATAACTTTTTTCTTTGTGGCCAGTTATAAAAAGATTCAGTGTTACCCAAAAAAAGTTATGTAACTTAAAAGCTTTACGGATTCCCTTGACGTTATTCTTAAATAAAAATAACCGATAATAGATACCGAGGTATTGGATTTGGAATAAACAAAAATTGACGTGTTCACACATGGGGATAGCTTTTGGAGCTTTCGAGTGTAACGTCAAAAGGTATACAGAATAAATGATAGACCGCAATACACGGAGCATTAAGATTCTGTAAAAAGGCATATTAAATTGACAACGTTTTATTTATGCGTACAGTTATCTACTTACAAAATGAACGAAGCGAAACGCTATAAAATATGTCTGCGATTCTTTTTTTTTTAAGACAAATGACACTCATGTAGCCAAACGTCAAAAATAAAGTTTTGACGTTAAGGTTGCCAGTAGTAGCAATTTATAGTTAAATAAAATGGCGTTCACGATATCTTAAGTATTCAAATTTAGAATAATCCCAAAGATTAAAACAATTATTATAAGCCTTCAACAGCGATGTCAGATATGCCGCATGCGTAACGTTAGCACTCGAGGTTAATTGTCAACGATGACAAACTATTAATTTAGTCAGCTAATGTTGTCAACGAACGGTGTCCACTAAGCCGTCCGCTTCGCATATCATCGCTAGGAACAATAGGCTCGGATTACGACGGTGCAGCTATGCGATAAAACTCGTGAATTAATTATATAGCTGGACGTTGTGACGGGTTTGTTACAATGTTCCCATATTTGAAAATAGAACAGAAGAATAACTGCTATTGATCAAACATATGAGGTGACATCTATTGTGTCGTTATATTCGTATATCTTTTACGAAATTTAAAAGTAGAATAATTTTCCTTTTTATTTTGGTAGGTATTTATGTTAACTGCCAGCTTAAATAACAATTTATAAGTTATCATTCTTATTTAATGCATTATTTTTTAATGGATTCAAATTATGGGTTTAATACTTAGACAAAGTATTACATAGACTTGACATATGGCGTACATCCGTAAGGGATAGAAACAAAGTACATCAAATATTAATGTTGCCAGGTTAAAGCCAATTCTCCCTTATTAGTTCCGTTTACTGTTCGAAACATTCAACAAATTTGTCAAATATGGTTAGATCAGAATAGCAGGCCCTGGGCTAAAGCAAAAAATGAAGATGCAACCGGGATAATGGTAAGAAGATGATGACTGTTCAGGCAGGTTTTTTTTTATCACAAAACAAAATTAAATTTCCTCACCATGTCGGATAATTTCTAAAGGCTGATACGTTATCCCTAAAATGCTGATAGTCTTGCAAAATTACCATTATACAATAATGGTCGTTCGAACTATAGGTGGGACAACCTACGCAATTTGATCGGTTCATTTCAAAATTTTCACACTTTGGAAACTCCACTCACGACATTCATGCCGAAGCGTGGCTATCCCACGAAGAACTCACGTATGTTTATATACCATTTAAAAAAAGAGATACGGCGATAAACATAAAAAAATACGTATCTCATCTTTCTCGACCACATTATAAAATGGTATAGTTATCTCACTCGCTCATGGTAACGCTGTTGGCGTGTCAAGTCTATATAATACTTTGTCTAAGATTTAATGATTCTGAATTTCACTATATACGATGTCGATACTACTACATTTGCTAACAATAACTGAAACTATATACATCAACGATATTCTGTGTAATATTCAAGACTTCCTAAGCGTGCACGCAATAACTCACACCTGTAATTGTTAACGTCGCCTCGGGTAACTTTGAACAAATGACATGACCCGAATACCGAAATGTATCAAAGGTTTATACAACATCATACCACAGACAACATCTACATATCTGTATGCATAAACCCCTCGGACGAGGGAATTCACAAACGGCTAGTTCTATCAAATTAATGCATATAAGGACTATACAGAAAGCTGACTTACAATACAACTATATACAATACTAAACTATTAATGACATTTTGAACTTCAGTAATGAACTATCTTCTAATTATAACCAATCTGGATACGACTTTAGGAAAGACTAGAAACTGTTTTCGTACTATTTTAGTTTACTTTCTGCTCAGTCTACTTTCGAGGTGAAAGAAGCAAGTACCTGCTGCACCTTTCTTACCCTATTTTTTTTAGAAGAATTTTATATAAAAACAAAATTTGATCATATTCCGTGGGACAGGCACGCTTCGGCATGAACGGGCCGGCTCGACCAGAGTGATACCACGGCCTCATAGAAAACCGGTGTGAAATAGCGCTTGTGCTGTGTTTCACCGAGTGAGTGAGGATACCTCCTCTATCCGCCTCCCCATCACTCAAACGCCAGCAATGCACTTGTGATGCCTCTAGTGTTGCGAGTGTCCATGGGCAGTGGTTATCGCTTACTACCAGGCGATACGTCTGCCCCCTAATCCATACAAAAAAATAAAAAAATACGCTGGTCATAAATTACGAAAAGTTGGATAAGGCAATCTTATCTCAAGATACGATCTTGTTTTTCTCATCTTTATTTATTCTTAATTTAACATCAAGAATATGTCATCATTACATACCATGACTATTAATTACTAAATAAAAATTATAGGAAATAGAACATAACAATAAAAATAATTACAATATTTACATACAAGCGTCAAAAAAAACCTCCACATCGTCGCCTACTGGTAGCGTTCCCAAAAGACTGGCAGCGTTGCCACGTTGAATGTCAATGCTAATTCTTTGCGTTTGAAAAAAGCCAGCTTTCTGGTCACGAGAAACGTCAATCAATTGCTTTCTTATTCTCATCTTATATTGGGCACATCGATATTGTAGTATAACTAATTTCACTGAACCAATCAAAATCTCTAATCACTCTTTATGAAATTTTATACAGTCGTAAACAATTTATTTTTCACGTTAATAGAACTCAATAACAAGAAGAATTCACTCACAAGACGTTTCAAATTAAAATCTAGGTGAAACTGTTTCACAGACGAAGTCCCAGATATATTTCAATTCGGAGAGTTCAAGTTAAAAGTTTCCGAAAGCGAGCGATTCCGCTTGTTGAATCACAAAGGTTGCAGTAAACATGTTTTGAAACTACCTACCCTCCGTAATATCAATAACTGAAGTAGTTTCAAATATACGATACAAAGTAGTTGTTTGCGTTTTACGGTGATAGAAGAGGACATATTTTACCCGACTACAGTAAATCCAAAAGGAAGAGTAATGTTTTGGCAGCTTATATTATAAGGACATATGTTACACCGTTGCACACAGTAGTTTATACTGATTCGATCTAAATGATTAAGATGTCAATAGATTTGTAATAATTGCCCGGATGACATATATAGGGCAAAACAAGTAGGTATGTCAGAGCCTCGTATAAAGCAGCAACGATTGGTGAAAAGTTGAAAGAAAGCCGAATGCGCTGGTACTGCCACATAATCAGATAAGATGATAGACACTCGTCAAAAAGGCCCTAAATATCCTTGAGCTATATCCTATATATATAACTGCCTCGGTGGCGTAGTGATAGCATATGCGACTGCTGTACTTGAGGCGAAATCTTAAGCACAGCAGTCGCATACGCTACCACATAATTTGCGTAGGTAAATTATAAAAAGAAAGTACATATGTTCTAGTACTAAAAGCTATGTCTTGACTGCCTCTGTGGCGCAGTTGTAGCAATTGCCGCTGTTGTTCTTGAGGTCTCGGGTTCGATCCCCGGGTCGGACTAAATGTTTGTACGATCTATAAATATTTGAAACCTATTTATTAAACATTAACTGCCTTTATTCTTCCTAATCTTCCTAAATTATGAATACATGACGTCATACGATCACAACAACAACAGCTATTATCAGAAATAGGTTACTTCAATTACATATTCACAGTTCAGGTCTATTTATCAGCGAACCCCTCGATGTGATGGCACACTGCCCATATATGCCATTGGGTCTATTGTTAACAATGCATAGTCACAAATACACATTATTATTACTGACCCGAAGGTTATTAAGACGGAATATTCTGATAGTTCATTGGTATATTCGCTTTAAGTGATTCTGCTTTTATATCTATTGGATCTTTACCTTAACGAGAGCCTTAACATTGTGGCATCATTTCTAAGTTTACCACAAGCCGTGGAATAGTTTAGCTTTGGTAGCAAATAGTCGTAATTACAATTAAGAAGGATCTCAAGTAGTGGTAAAGTACTTTCAGTAATGTTGTAATGTTCTTGAGTGCCGTACTGGAAATATTTACTTTGATGTTCCATGTTTTTATGACATAGAGGTAAACGATGAAAGAGGTAATCTGAGGTAAATGTCTACTCCCGTCTGCAAACACCTGTAATTCGAACGCACAAATGTGTTCCCGTGATTTGAGTAAGATCCTCTTTAGAGTTAAGGATATAAAGATTACTAGCATGTGTTTTCTGAAGAGATAGACAGAATAGTGAGTCTGAAGAGTACAGCGAAGCGTTTTGTTTCTCGCAAGACCTCTCCTAGGATTAAATGAATTGGACTGTATTCTGAATATTTTTTTAAATATTGTCTATTGCGTGATTTTTATGTATTTATGATTGACACATGACATTATCTACCAGTCAATATTGAGTTTTTATAATAAGGGACAAGGCATATGCATGATAATAAAACATTGACTTATAAATTTAAAGAAAAATACACAAATGTGTTGAAAAATATATCGAAATAATCATACTGGTAATTATCTATGGGCACGATGTAGTGAATGGTCGTTATTATCTATGTTGTTGTCTATGTAATATAAAAAACAAAAAGATCAGTCCTGTTCGAATCTCTAAGCCTGCGTTAAATTAGATGAATTCACTAATTAACATTTACTACCGGCCGGCATTTATTAATATGTTACCAATTTATATAATGGATGAATGATGAAAAGACACATATCAACACAAATTACAGTAAGAAAAAAATGGGTACAGTCAGTATCCGATACGAAAAAGTGGTAGATTTAACGAAACAATAATTGTCACACTTGGCCATAGAATAGCCTGATAATAAAAAATTGAATCAAATCATTTATTTTTAGGGTCCCGTACCTCAAAAGGATAAAACGGAACCCTTATAGGATCACTTTGTTGTCCGTTTGTCTGTCTCTCAAGACCCTTTTTCTCAGGAATGCGAGGAAGTATCAAGCTTACATCTAATACTCAAGTCTGCTGTCCCTTGGAGCTGTGAAAAAATCAAACTTCTAAGCCAACGCAATCAAAAGATACAACCGTTTATGCGGCAAATTTTCGACCCTCGCAAGGGAATCAGAACCTACAGGGTACTGCCCGTGAACTCAGAATATTGAAATTTGTTACGAAGCAACGTCATAAAGCATAGCAGCATAGCATACATTTTTAGTTACATTATATAATACAGCTACAGGTTTATACGTAACCCTCGTTGCGCGATTAATGCTGTTGTAGTTATGTAATATCTGCTGTCAAAGTAAAAATTCAGGTCTACTCATATCGGGCCAGTTCTTCTTGCCAAGTTGATATTTTGCTAACTTAAATAATAATAGAAAACCAACAAATATATGGGCATGACGTCTCTCGATGCTAAGTCACGTGACCAATACAAAATATTAGCCAATTATATAAGAGGATAGAGGTGAAAGTGGCTGAAAAGTTGAGAAGTAGCAGGTTAATCTGGTATGGACATGTGATACGTAGAGATGAGCAGAATATTGTTAGGAAGGTTTTAAGTATGGAAGTTGATGGGTATAAGCGTAGGGGATGACCAAAGAAAAAACGGATGGACTGCGTAAAAGAAGATATGGCCCGAAAGAGAGTTAGTAGTGAACTGACGAGTGATAGAGGAGAATGGAAGAAGAAAACTCATTGCACCGACCCCAAATAAATTTGGGAAAAGGGTAGAAAGATGCTGATGATAAGAAAATAGAGGTATGAACGATTGTTGAAAAAATTTTTTTTTTTTATTTTATTTTTTTTTAAAAGACAACTCCCACATTAGGAATAAACATCCTGTGTCGTGGGGGACTTTACAAACATACATGAAACGGACACAAAGAACATCCAGACTCGGGACAACAATTTGTGGATCACACAAAGTGTTGTAGGTACCGCGTGGGATTTGAACCCACGACACTTGGCGCAGTAGCAAGCGGCATAGCTACCGCTGACACCACTCGGCCAACCGTGCAGTTGATTGTTCGTAAAATATACATGTGAGTACAACCATTAGTTATAATCATATAACAAAGGTTTTTATTTGATTCATTTATTTTTAGTTGAAATCTCCAATCACTTTTGGTATCAAACAAAGTATTTATTATAGCAAGTTATGGATTACGACCCTTAAAATCTGCACCTTGATTGCAAGTGAAACTATAAGAAATGGCTAGTGACGGCGTTTAAAGTTCTCAAAAAAAGATTTTTAACTCCTTCATAAATTTACTTCATTATTTAATATTTCATTATAGCTTTAAAGATACTTTACAAACTTATAATGACTAGTGTTCATCAAAAGACCAAATTTCTCAGTATTCAAGGAGCGAATATTTTTATGCACCATAAACTGCATCGTGTTTACACCAGATTTATCCGGTTAGAACCGGCGCGGGGCGGCTGGCAGCGGTATTTAACACTTCGTTCCGGCGGTTGCGAGTTAGCGAGTTGCTTACGGCCTCCGTGACTGTAATGTTTGTTGTGAATTTAAATCTCGGGTCGAGTTACTGTCTCCACTTAGCAGGTGTTTCATTTTATAGCGAAATTACGAAGGTGTTTTACATTTGAAATATTTAAAATTTTGACGGTGAGAATGAAGTATCCTTGAAATGGCAAAGATATTAACTAAATCGAGGGCTTTTATTAATCTCGTGATTAAAATGAAACTAAAACTTAAAACTTTTTGTGGTATTGTTAGTAAATGAACAGTCGGTTATGGTATGGTATGAAATCAGCTGTTTTATATGATAACATGACTAAAACTATCCGTAATAATAGTTTACATAGTAACTCAAAACTTCTAAAAAGTTTAATGTATAAATTCTATTCTGCGCGTATAAATTTTCCCTAATACCACACGGTGGCAGTCAGAAACGCTTCATAACTTACAATGCACTCTGCAACTTTTATAGCTGAGGCAGTGTGCCAACTGGACCTCCCCTGGTCTTATGTCATACAGTTCTTTAGTGTTTTCTCGTATATTATAAATTGTCGCCACCGGTAGATATGAATCCTGAATGCATTTTTGTTAATTCAATAAATAATTAACCTTAAAAGTTACCTTTTAGGGTTCATTAAGTAGTTGTTCCAAGAATATGAAAAATAAATAATGAATAAATAAATATTTCGGACAACTTACACACAACGCCATCTAGTCCCTAGCTAAGCAGAGCTTGTGTTATGGGTACTCGACAACTGATATAAATACCTATATACTTTTTTTTGTAAATTTACGATAGCGTTTGCGACTGTTGTGATTAAGATCTCGGGTTCGACCGGGTCGGACCAAAAGTTTGTATGATCTGCAAATATTTGTTTCAGAATTCGCATGTTTTCTATTTATAATATGTACATATTCACAAAAAAACGTATACATATATATTTATATCTACAGTTGTCTAGTGCCTATACTACTATCTCTCAATTACTATTAACCTTCAACCTTTTCAAGGTGATCCCTGATTATTAGACAAGAATATTAAAACTTAGACAAGGCAGAGAAAGACAAGTTATAATTAATTAATAAACTAAGGCATAGTTGGATCATCTCTCGTAGTTTAGAGTTGTTCAACACTAATGTGTACCCAGTATTATATTAGGTATAGGTACCAACTTAATACCAAACCGTGTACCTAGTATTATATTAGGTATAAGTTCCTACTTAATACAAATTCGTGTACCTAATATTATATTAGGTATACCTACCTAATACATAATAATCCTATAGACAGAAAGTTGAAACTAAATAGAGCCCGTACAATGATGACCAAACTACAGGTAAATATACACATACATACATGCCACATACATGTCATCTAAATACATACATAATGTAGTTAAGTTACGCCCAACATCCTTACTTCTTTCTTCTACAAACGTAAACGTCAATAGAAAACTAGCAAATGTTTTTTTTTTATTGAATAGGTGGCCAACGAGCCGTCGTATCGCCTGATGGTAAGCGATTACCGCCGCCCATAGACACTCGCAATACCAAAGGCGTCACAAGTGCGTTGCCGGTTTTTGGGGGATGGGGGGGAGAGGGAGAGGTTGGGGTATGGGCCTCCGATATCCTTATTCACTCGGTGAAACACAGCACAAGCGCTATTTCACACCGGTTTTCTGTGAGGCCGTGGTATTACTCCGGTCGAGCCGGCCCATTCATGCCAAAGCGTGGCTCTCCTTCCCTCTTCTCTAAGTGTATGGGAATGAGGTCAGCTTAACACTAAGTCACGTGGTTAAAACATTATGTTAGCCAATTATACAAGAAAATAGAGGTCTTATCTATTATAGAAATAGATTCGACACGACACACTTGAATCTTGTCCAAGGTGCAGACATCAACAAATGATAGTGCTTATGGTAGTATATCGATCTAAGAGGGCTCCGAACCTAGCAGTCAGAATCGCTAACCACTAGCGGCCATTTTCAATAACCTGTCTCTATTTTCAACCAGATTAGGTTAATCAAAACGGTCTGAATTTAATTTAAAGAGTGTTCGTTCTTTTCATATAAATGAAAGTAAATCAATCATACTAAAAAAACACATAGCATTCATGAGGACTGCCGACAGTTGTTAAATATCACCTGAAATAAACATATTTGCTTTTTAAATAAAATGCACGATTAAATGAAATGAAAAAATATAGCTCGTGGAAAGCATTCGGTGTCGAAGACGCGAATGCCGTATTTTTTGTTCTACTACATACGAATAGTTATTGAAAACGGCCTAATTTCAATATAATTAAAAAACGCATATGCTATTACAGAATCTTAAACAATCATACTGTTCAATTCATAACCACTTATTTCTAACAATACAACAATGTACTCTAATAAAACATCAAACTGTGTAGTTCGAACACTCAACAAAGTTTGATAACCATGAATACACTCGAACTATGATCAATCGTGGGTGTTTTCCACCCCTGTTACTCCAGAGTGGGGGGAAGGCATAAAACTTGGAAAATCGGACGGCATCCGATCCGTGTACTGTCAATAATTGATAATGGATGACGTCATTATGTCAGGTTGTGATTGATTGGTTGTTCCGGCCGGTTCGTGCTGCCATAGTGTAGGAATAACAGTATAACAAGCACATTTTATGGTTTATTTTTGAGCCCCGAGTTGACAAATTGAATAGTCGTTCGGAAATTGTTGCAAGTCCCAGAGCAATTAAGCTATTTCCTGAGCAGGAATTCTTTTTTGTTTTTTTGGGTACCGTTATTGTATACGTCAGCGCGGAAATTTTCAGCGGCCAATGCTCTGTTAACTTTTAATATTTTTTTGTTTTCATTTATAACAGGTACATGGTTTTTGGGTTGTAAGTTAATTGATTGTTATATTGGCGCAAAGACTACTACCGTATCGTTTGTATATTCACATACTTTAATTCCTGAGCGGTAATTTAATTAAGGTAGCAGTTGAAAGTAATTAAATTAAAAACTAAGTACCTACACTGATATTTTAAAAGAACAAAAATATATGAAGTTTCTAAATGTATATGAATCTTAACAATAATAACTCTTACTTTTAATATTTTAAATAACATCAAATGCCAAGACTCTTCACAATCACAAATGGTATTTATTTAAAACTTAAAAAATCTACATACTTATACTTATCTCATATTATTATATTGTCAACAAGGTTTATATATTTATTTTCATTATATACTTCACGGTTTGTCAGATAATAGATTTTTGAATATCATTAATCACATTAAAATAGATTACGTACAAAAAGTTGTAGTACTAGAGCATGTGTGCCTTCTTTTTCTAATTTAACTACGCACATTATTTTGTAGTGAGGGAAAATTATTTCAATTTTGATGATTAATAAGTAAAGGAATGTGTAACTTATACTAAATAAAACTTTTAGGTTAACCTGATAATTTTATTACTTTTCAGCATAATAATAACTTGAGCCTCTGCATTTATCTACACTGTGGCACTGCTGATTTAAAACACGTCTTCCGAAAGGCCTTTTTAACCTGCATTGTTATCTATGGGATATTGACACCATAAATTATACCATGCCAAGATATGGCCCGTAATGGATGGAAACATCATAACTATAATGGACCGTTATGTGAGAAATATTTGTTTAATGGCAAACCCTCTTATATTTTAAATTTCTTGTTATTGTGATTTACTTAACAGCTGAAAGGAAACGATAGTACGGTAAAGTAACCTACGGGACTGGTAATATTTTCTTCTAAGGCTATGTTTTGCTTGCGGAGATACCCCTCGTGGCTTTAAGTCTTGCTTAGGATCATAGATTGTCTTTGATCATACTTAGTCTAAATAACCTACCGTTGTTGGTATGCTAATTGCAAATTGTATGCGATAGCGATGGCGATGTATCTTTCATTTGAAAATAAACCCACATGCATTACTAAACAAACATCTTTTCACTCTAGGTGTAACAATTAGCCCTCTATGCAGAGCATGCATGGAGGAGGAACAAACAGCCACCCGTGTCATAATGGCGTGGCAGAATACTGGGCAAGATACCTCGGATCACCAAGGTTACTTCCAGAAGTCGTCGGCAACGTAAAGGGTCTGCTAGACTTCTTGGGGGAACTGGGTTGTCATGAATAATGTTGAGTTGAGTTGCCGAGCCCGCGAGTTTCAAGTTCAAACCCACATGTAAAATGCGATCAGCCGCTTTGATTACGAAAACATTTCATCAATATTCTTTGTACAGTAATAGACACTAATAAAACTAAAAACGTACCTAAATAAGCGGAATTTTCTAAATTATAATGAATACAATTTAATAATCAAAAATATGATAAAGTACATGCATGATAATCACAGCTATCTATCAACGTCTTTCTATTGTGATTTGTTTTGATATACGATCTATACACCAATGCTAGAGCCAGCGATAGCTTAGCAGGATAAATTATCGTGATATGCTTTTGGTGATAGCCGACTAGGCTAAACATTTTCGAATAAAACTTATGTGAGTGGAAAACCACCATAGTGTGGGTGACCGTACTGCATTATCCACCGTATCGCATCGAGGATGGTGACCACCACTCATGCTTTCCATCAAGCAAAGTAAAATCATAATAGCAACTAATTTTTTTAAAAATAGTACCACCTTTAGTAGAGTTATACAGATTAAAAAACTGCATTTCTTGCCAAGTTACAATACGAACATAGTTAATTATATTAAATACAATACAATTTAGACGTACATTTTATTGAAACATATTTATTAATTAGCTAGAACACAATTAAAATGAATAACTTACCGGCTTCCGTAATGGCTAAACTAGACTCCATAAGACTGCCGCATTATAAAAAAAATCTGGAACAAAAGAAACATATATTTTAGAAACATAATAACATACATCAATATCACCGTAGAAAAGTATCGGAGGAAGGTGAAGTTCAGAATTATTAATAAATCCATTAGCCTATCTACGAAAGCTGTTCTTAATATACAACCAATTCTACCTAATTATATTCTGCAGGTCGTTAGGCCATCGACGAAGGGGACGTGGTAGAGGCCGCTAGCTCCCCAATCGTCGTCTAAGGGTCGCTGCTGCCACATCTAGGGGAGATGTGGCCGCTGCAAACGACCCGGGACAGGTGACAACCCGGTGCGGCCGCGGAGGTGTCGTCTAAGGCGGGTCGGTGTTGTGCCTCATACTGTGTAGAACAGCCTGAGGTGTGACAGTGGTTCCGCCCCGGGATGTACCTCAGTCGTGAGGTACGGCATGGGGGACTCCAGAAGCCGCCGATGCGTTTCTAGAGCTCCTCCCGGCTGCCGAGGTAGGCCGCCGCGGGGTTTAGTGGGTAGACCGGTCCTCCGGGAGTCCCACACACGCCCTTGGTCTCCCACGAACGAAGGGTATGGTGCGAAATGCAAGCGAAAAGCGGGAAAAAAAAAGAAGTTCGTAAGGCCATCTCATTAGGACCAACCCCTTACCATTTAATAACTTGGCATAGAAACATCTTAAAAAACAACATTTGAGGAACAATGATGCTGAAGCATTACTAGACCGTCATGGTGTGGGTTACCATGCTACATAGTTGCATTGTCTGCGTTCCCAATGAGTATGGTGACCTCCAGTCTTGGATTCTACTTATGCTTTCCATCAGGCAGAGTAGAGGCATTTTGGCAGGCTCATACTTAAAAAAAACAAAAAAAAAACGCTGGAAGGTGAAAGCCGGTTTTCCCAATTCGAAACTATTCAGTACAATATGAAATTTTCTAAACTATTCATGAATATTCTTAAAACAATGAAACAACCTATTAGCGGCTAGTACGAGAGCCATAAACTTTCAACTATAGTCGTTCCAATAGTTTATTTAACTTTTGACAGCTCTAATACTTAATCAAATAGTGATACCCTGACCCGTTACCTATTCGATTTCTTTCATCGATCGATTTTATGCATTAAGAAGTTTTAATCGATTTAACAAACTCATTATTTTATAGATAATTTCGTACTTCATATTTCTATGTGTTTCAATGTGCGACCTCCTTTGTCAAAATAAAGAAGAAATGGATTAAAAGAATGTTGTTCAAATATGACGGTTCTATGTCATGAAAAAATATATAAAAGGAACTGAATTTTCAAAATGTATTATTGTATTGTGTTGTAATTCAGTGGTTAATATTGTATTTGTTAAACTATTGATGGTCTTTATTAAATCTCTCTATGTCTATTTTAAAATAATCTACAGTATTTCAATGAGTAACCTTCTATAGTTGAGTATTTATATTCCTCCGTATTGATTTATTTGTAATTCTCACGTTTGGTTGAGTTGAGCGTATCGTTCCTGCCTTCGTTACTGTCAAAATGCCAAAAAAAAAGTACTCAAAGGACAAACAAGAGAGTTTGTCTTGCGACTTCGTGAATACTTTGAAAAGGAAAGCCGTAATGGTGGGCCTCTTATACCAGTGACTCAAGTTAGAGACCGTGTTGCAGCAGCATTAGGTATTAGTGCTCCAACAGTGGCAAAAATAACAAAAGAAGGCTACGGCAGCAGTGGCATGGAACAGAATAAGCTATCTACACCTAAGAAAAAACGTCCGCCTAGTAAAGTTACAGCCGTTGACAATTTTGACGCTGATGCTATTCGTCGTCATATATACGACTATTACCAAAGAAAAGAGATTCCAACATTAAAAAAACTAACACAATCTCTTCGAAATAGTGGTTTGTTCCGTGGTCAAAAATCTTCTCTGACAAAGGTATTGAAAGACATTGGAATGTTATTCCAAAAATGTGACAAACGAAAAATTTTAATGGAACGCAATGATATTGCTTTGTATAGATGCGATTTTTTAAGACAAGCAAAAAAAATAGAAGATTGGTCGAATGTTGTTTTCACAGATGAAACTTGGCTCAATGCGAATCATACGCTGTCAAAAACTTGGACTGACAACACCGTTGGCTCCACTTCTACAGTACCAATGGGAAAAGGCGAACGACTGATTATTTGTCATGCAGGAACAGTAAAAGGATTTGTGCCAGGCGCTCTATTAGCTTTTAAATCCCAGAAAACAGGAGATTATCATGAGGAGATGAATTCGAACGTGTATGAAAAGTGGTTCAGAGAAATGCTTACATCACTCGAAGAGCCATCAATAATATTTATTGATAATGCACCTTATCACTCTCGTCAAATTAATAAAATACCAACACAGGCCAACAAAAAACATGAAATTATAAACTGGCTCCGTGACAATGGCGAAGAGGTGAATGAGTCCCTACTAAAAGTAGAGTTAGTTAAGATATTAAAAACAAAGAAGCTGCCAAAACGATACGTCATAGATGAAATGGCAGCAGAGCATGGGCATACCGTCCTCAGAATTCCCCCATATCACTGCCAATATAATGCAATTGATATGATCTGGGCACAAGTTAAAGGATATGCTGCGAGGAACAATACAACTCCTCCTTTCACCGCAAGAAAAATGCTGAATTTACTGAAAAATGCGTGTGAAAAAGTAACTTCAGAAAACTGGGCGAATGTTGTAGAAAAAACAAAGAAGGTGATAATGTCGGATTGGGATCGGGATGTTGCATTCGACAATTTATCTATCCAAGAAATGATAATCAATATTACTGAGAACTCAAGTGATGATGATTCCTGGTCATACGAAGAAGACGATTCTTTATAATTAAAATTAGTATTACAGTACCTCTTTTGGTTGTTTTATTTTTAATCCGTAAATTACTACGAATTTCAACATTTTGTACCTGTTCATTACAAGTAGGTACCGCAGGTAGTTTTTATTTGAACCAACTATAGTAAGTCTAAACAATTATTTTAGATTCATTAATTTGCGGCGAATACATTCGATCCCATTACTAGGTACGAGTACGATGGAACTGTTTTCATTACGCAAATTATTTATGCATTGAAACAGAGACATTTAGGGCATTTTAATGCAAAATAATAAAGCTTTTTACGTGATTTGATATAAAATATAATCACAATAATTTTATTGTATGTTTTATTAATATAATCGATAATCGATTTAATTTCAAAACCGTTTTTATAGTATGTGGTCATTAATTACAAATGACACATCCCTAAGTAGGCGGAGCCCGCCCATAAAGTACAGTATTATCTGTAGTACATTGTATCAAAAATTATTACAAAACTTTATGTGCGTGATCTGTCAAAAGTTAAATAAAGTATTGGAACGACTATAATTCGTCATACATCGACCTACCGTCAATAAAACCAAAATTTTTACGCGCACTAAAAGCGCGATGAAATGAATTTGTAGCGTAAACCGCGGATGATATGAAGTGCTCGTAAAATCGACCGTGAAGTATGAATAATAAAGTAGTTTTATTGCACACGCGGGCCGCTAATTGCAATGTATATTGTTTTATTACACCAACTAACTTCCAACACTCTCGATAGATGGCCTTTTTGGCAGCGAATGAGATCACGCAATGGTTTTACTCCCAGCTTCATATATGTGACGTTCAATTCAATCAATGTGACCGAGCCGACCGACCTACCTGCGGATGAGGTAGTGTTTAGTGCGCATGATAAATGGCCACTAATCTATTGCCAAATCTAATACCGGACTGAGGTGAAGTGATTGTGTATTTCTTCGAGGACTGTTCGCAGCATCACCTGTACTTTTTGTACCCTCAACTAACAGTAAACCCGCCCTTGGACGAAGCCCCGTGTCTCATTTGGCCTATTGTCTTACAGTTTTATATATATACTAGCTGACCCACGCAACCTCGTTTGCGTCTTATATTGCCCGTAGCGTGAAAATTTTCCCGTTTATGAAACATTCTTCATTGGTGCTCCGCTCTTATTAATAGTAGCGTGATGGTATTGTGGCGATTTCCACATAACATACTACAGCGCCATCTACCGATGATACACTGAACTACGAAGTAACGCACTACACGGAGTAACTACAAATCCTGAATCGCGAAATAAATAGTTCTCGCGCCGATTAGCTTATATACAACATCCCAACAACTGTTGGGCAGTAGCCCACCAGGCATGATCACCTCGCCTGGTCGGAGGATCCTCCCTTTGTGTTGGGTGGAACATCTCACCCGTTCCCCCACAGTGGTGACCCCGACGTGATTGGAAGCAGCCTTCAAGGATGCAGATCCGCCACCATCATATTCACTCCCACAGCAAGTCTCAAGCCAGCCAGCAACCTCGGCCTCAACAGGGATACACCACACGCAGGACGCGACCGCTCCAGCCTGGTTTACCCCTACGGCCTCTACAGCGTCTAGGCACAGCACCCGTTCCCCCACAGTATATAGCCTTCCTCGATAAACGGACTACCCAACACTGAAAGAGTTATTCAAATCGGACCAGCGATTCCTGAGGTTAGCGCGTTCAAACAAACAAGCAAACTCTTCACTTTATTATTAGTATAGATTTTCATGGCATAAGGGGCAAACAATCAGACAGGTCAACTGATGTTAAGGGACTATGGTCACCCATGGACTGTTACTCGAAAATAATATGTGTATTGCCGTCCTTTGACACCCTTTCCCCCGAATTGGGAGGGAGGGAATTAGTAACGTATTTTTTTGGTGAAAAGTAATGAAATAATGATCTAACACTATTTATCTACCGAAAAGGTTCTACCATAGTTAATATTCACCATATTACAACAGAAACTTTGTTGGTAAATGTGTTTATTATTTACACTTGACTGCATCGATAGTATAGTGGTTCTATAAATATGTTGGTTTAATCTGTAATTTCTCATTATGACAACTTTCTGACAGCATGGGACAACACTTTGTGAAATTCACAAATTGTCGTTCTGAGTCGGGGTGTTCTTTGTGTCTGTTTTAAATATATTTGTAATGTTCCCCGTAACATAGGATATAACCTAAAGCGGGCGTTTTGTTTTTAAACTAGCTGAGTACCGCGATGTTATCCGCGGTTCTTTTTATACCTTCACAACCGCGGGTAACGCCCCGGAGCGAAGCTAAGTCGAAAAAAAATAGCCTAGTAGCCCTACTCCTCATTACATCGGCTATCTGACAGTTTAAGTTCCGTCAAAATCGGTCCATCCGTTCCAGGCATTAGCCAGACAAAAAGGGACAGACTGGCTAAAATTGGAAAAAATATTGTTTTAGTAAATGTACCGCGTATACATACACATACATATAACAAATAGATACTACAATTTTATTTATTTGTTTAGATGTATAGATTTGTATAGATTTAAAAAAAAAACGTTTCCACCGTCGCGGCAAGACGTTTCACTCCTTGAAAAAGGACTCCCACCTAGTTCGAAATTGAAAATTCCCGAAATAGATGAGTAAGCCACATATCTACTATTAAAAGATAACTAAAATTTACAAAATACTCTACAATAATACACGAACTAAAATATTCAAACATGTGTTGAAGCTCCCAAGTGTCATAGTGGCGTGACATGATACTTAATCTAATCGATCATTAAATTTATCAAAACCACAAATTCAATCGCACTCCATTTCATGTCATTTCATTAATTATTCGGTTTCAACGTGACCAATCCTAATTACATTTAAATATCACTCTCTATCATTACAGCATAATTGATCGGTCGTTGACATACAACAGCTCGTGTGACTGGCAAAATGCTTTATAAAGTTAGGCTTCTTCTAGGCAACGTTAATTAATATGGAAAGTAGATGAAATTGAAATATTCGACGAATTGCCAGGAAAGAACAAAATCAAGAACTTATAAAAAAACTTATTGGACATATTAGAAAATATATTTTGACTGCACGTATGGCCTAGTGGTTTAAGCGGTCACGATGCCACTGCCTACTTCGTCAAGTGTTGTGGGTTCGAATCCTACATTAATCCACAAATTGTTGTTCTAAGTCTGGGTGTTTTTTTTTGTCCGTGACATGTATGTTTGTAAAAACACACAGGACACAGGATTTATTACTAGTGCGAGTGTTGTTTAAAAAGAAAGAAGTCATTCAATGTTTGTAGAGGAATTATATCTCCCAATAAAAATGGAGGATCGCATCTTAATTCGAGGTACCATCTCATCAGGTACTAGGTGAACAATAAAAATGTTTTGTAAAGTAATATAAGATAAATAGTAATTCCTAAGTTCAGTAGGTCTTCGTTTTAAAGTGTTGTGTATACTTTTATTATAAGTATACGTTCCTATAAGCAACATAGTGTCTTATATTAAATGACCTCGAAGACAGGTTTTATTTATTTACTTATTTTCGTATATGAGCCCGCTTAAATGAATGCATTGCTAATGTAGATACTGCAACATTGGAGCATGGTGACCCACGCTATGACGGCCTATCATCATTGGGCCTCCGGTCCTGCAATAGCCAACGAAACACGATAGCACGAATACTGTCGTTTTAGGTTGGTCTTCAATAAAAGGGTAGTACCACCTCAGTTGAGCCAGCATTTCATTCTGTTCATTCTCTAAGTCAGCATGGCTCTACCACCTTGAAACATTATTTTTTTAAGACACATTAGTTTTGAAAAGGATGAGAATACTAATAAATGATATTTATTTTTTAAGTAAATCTTTAAAGATATTTTTACACGTCGGACTTTACAGCTAGAAGAGGCCGGTACACGATAGATGTAACTAAATGCACCCACTAACTTCTTTATATTGGGACCAACAGTTACCCACGAACACGCAGGGTTCTGACACTTGAGAAGTTCCAAATAAAGTTGAGCTTGTAGTAATTGGGAGCAAATTGAAGGGGTTTGAAATACAATGAAACCACTTTACTGAACACTGGAGACTATTACAGAGAAACAGATAACTGAATGTTTACCTCATTAGGCATAAGCATATACGCTAATTCATTATCATCATCTAACCACATTTGAATAAGTTAACGCTGTAAGGTTTACCTAATTTAGATCTATTGTGTTATTAATTATATAAAGAACTTTAGGCATACTAAAGCTTTCATTCTAACTTCATCTTCTTCATTATTCCCAAGATTTTTGGGGTCAGCTCTAGTTCAACCAGGTTTACCCAAATATCAGTTTTTCCACAGATCGGCTGGCATTAGGACCTCTGTAACCCTGAAGGGGAACTGAATTCGAAAGTTGAACTAGTTATCAGTATGTATGAGTCCCCAATAAAGATTGGCATGACAACCGGGATGGCTTAACGTGTTCTCTCGAGGTGACCGTGGCGGTGTTTTGGGAACATCGTCATCTTCTATACTCCAAGCTGCAAATTTCATGTAAGAAAAATCTAACTGCAATCCGACCCGGGAATCGAACCCGAGACCGGCCAATCGGTAGTCGCTCACTAACCGCCGCAATAAAAAAATAACTAACCTATTTTAAGGTTTTAACAATTCATAAAAACTTCACGTACTTTGCTAACCATACAACGTAATACTGTGTTCCCAAAAGTGCATAGTTAATATCATCTGCACTTTGTTCCTATTAGTAATTCAGCTTGCGCTGGAAACATACACGGCTACAGACTTAGTGAACTCGAATTAGTAAACAGAACCTGTAATATTCTACCTTCTTGGTGACCACTTTTGTGGTCAAGGGTATTAATTCTGTCGTTGTTATATGTATCTAGATAACGTCAATTTTTGGTGTAACTAAAATTGTATTTCATTTAATCTTTGACATTTAGAGCTACGTTGGATGAGACTTACTTACTAATTATTTAATGATTTTCAGTTTAGTTTAGAGAGTTTTCGAACAACATAATTAGCAGCATTGTGAGCCAGGTTAATGCACGTAGTGGTCACTTTTTTCACGTACCTAGCAGGACAACCTCCATTCACAGTTAGAAGCTTAATATTTGGAAGTACACATTCCGATGCCCAATGCCTAATGTCACCCGAGCATGCTGCATCATTACACTGTCCACATTCGCAATGATCATGGTGACCTCTTAAGTTCTGATTATGCTTGCCTACCAAGTAGAGTAGTATCACTTTGGTAGGCGTTTGAGGCAGGCAATGAGTTTCTTGATGATAAGTGAAGTGTTGTCGCCACGTGGTAACACTTTACTTATTATTAAGATATAGCCACGAAATGGAGACTGGACAACGATAATTGAAGAGTCATATGAACACATGTTTATTGTTTTAATTCAGGCTGTTTATTTTCAATAAATTATAAAATTAATGTATCGGGAATCACTAGGCAGTTTTTAAAGTGAAACTTCTTTGGAATCGTTGTGATTTCAAATCGGATGCAACGGAAAAAACGACAGGTAAGAGACACAAATACAAAAAGTCACCTGTAATTCATGTCGGTCTCATTCCTTTATCGATTTACTGACGTTTCACTTCTATCGTGTGTGAATCGCACACACACCTTTTTATTTAATGGTTAAACAAACACATTTAACCTTAAAACCAGAAAATTTATATGAGTGCAACTCAGTATCACAAAAAAACTTACTGCATCACTACTCAAAGTGTATATCTCGGTGTTTTAAGGCTTTGTTCATCCTACTCCCCATGTTAGCAGTCATCTGTATAACCGCAGCTTTTAGTACATATAAGGTAGTTATTTAAGAAAATAAAATTGACTCTCGCTTATAAAGTCATCAGTTCATTATGTCAAGTTTGTCGTTTCCTCTATTTCCATCCCTCTCTAACTTATAACAAACAGTAGCATATCCGATGTAAGTTTACAAAACAAACAGTAGTGTAACAGTGACGTCTTCAAAGCCCCCTATATTGTTTTCAGCTGTGACTGGCTGCGTGATTGATCGTCTCCAAGCCTGGAAGCGCAGCGGAGTTGAGAGATAATGGATGCGGTACTTTTAATTTATCATCTTATTGACTGTCATACCATGTATAATGGCTGGAGGCTTCTGTATACTTTGCAGTAAAGCTAACTAGGGGTGTTCGATTGTCGATGTTTGTTTGTTTGACATGCCTTTTTACGATAAGCCCAAAAAGGTTGTTTTTAAAAGAAAGCATTTTAAATCGTATTACATGCTGGTCGTGTGTTTTATAGAGGAAAGGAAAGAACGTGCATATCTTCATCTCCTTAACACTGACGTGACGGGGTATTTATAAAGAACATATACATACCCGAGGACAACAAAATATCATTATTATTATATATTAATAGCAGCTTCAGTTTTTAATAGCAGCCCGGAGTATGGCAGAGTATGGCAATGGAAAGCATGAATAGTATCTACTCTAGATACTCTTGGTGGTCTAGTATGATGCTTATTCACACCCCGCTTAAAGGACCTGGGATCGTAAATTTTTAGTACATAAAGACGGTACAATTTATAACGATAAATTTTAGATAAAAACGATAGTGAACTTTTTTTTTGTTGTTGCATTCAACGTATGATCCGGTCCGTGCGGATTGATATATATACATATAGTTATTAAAATAAGACGTAAAAGTTGAGATTTACATATTATTTGAGTTCTTTAGTAGTCTACATTGCTACTTATATGGTGATAAAAAACCGGCTAAGTGCGAGTTGGACTCGAGCACAAAAGGGTTCCGTACTATACTATATATACTAAGTAGTCTTTATTTCTTTATCAATTTCAATGTAATCTAGATCTTTTTCAACGCAAACTAAGCCATACTAATATTAGGTCTTTACCTATGAAATTGCCGTTTTGTATGCAATAAGTGAAAGTACTTATTTTTTCAAACTTTTTTATTTCTGTTATTCGAAGTAATCACCCATGCAATCGACGCATCTTTGCCAACGCATTGGCAGTTTATTGATGCCCTTCTTGTAAAAATCAGCTGGACGGGAGGCAACAAACTCTTCAAAGGCATTTTGTACTGCCTCTCGGGATTGAATCTTTTACCCACTAAAAAGTTGTCTAAATTTTGGAAAAAGTAATAGTCGGTAGGTGCAAGGTCTGGTGAGTATGGCGGATGAGGGAGAGCTTCTAACCCCAGCTCTTGCAGCTTGGAGACTGTCTGTTGCGCAGTATGGGGTCGCGCGTTGTCGTGAAGGAGCAGTGGGGACGACCGATTGACCAAAGCTGGTTGCAGATGTGCAAGCTTCTCCATCATTCTCTCCAGTTCTTCACAGTACACATCTGCATTAATGCTCATGCCGTTTTGTAAAAAGCTGTGGTGAATCACACCCGCACTAGACCACCAAACAGTGACCATCACCTTTTTAGGGGTCATTTTTGGTTTAGGGCATTGCTTTGATGCTGAACCAGGGTCTAACCAACTTGTTGAGCGCTTTCGATTGTCGAACAGAATTCATTTTTCGTCGCACGTAACTATTCGTTTCAAAATTCCTTCATTTCTTTGCCTGTTGAGCAGCGAAAGGCAGGTCTCGACGCGTACGTTGCGCTGGCGATCGTTAAGGTCGTGGGGCACCCATCTATCAAGCTTTTTTACCTTGCCAATTTGTCGCAAATGGATCAATATTGTTTTGATGCTTACATTAAAAGCTGCTGCTAGCTCAGCTGTAGATTGAGTTTCGTCAGCTTCTACAATCGCCTTTAATTCATTATTGTTAACAAAAGTCTCCGGACGACCACGAGCTTCATTTTTCAAGTCAAAATTTCCAGAACGGAACCGGGAAAACCAATAAAGGGTTGTGCGTTCGTTTGTACAGTTCTCTCCGTAAACGTTTTTGATGTTACGTGCCGTTTGTGTCGCGTTGGTGGTTAAACTGCAGCATCGATTTCAAGAAATTTGTCATGGTGATACTTTTCAAATTAAAATTCAATACCATTTATTCAATTAGGATACTAAGTAACATTTAAGAACGTTAAATTGAAGTTACAGTTAATAACCATAGATCGACACAAACAGATGCCACAGCATGTACTAGATTGTCAAGGTCAGTTAGGTGAAAACACCAAAAATTGCCTGCTTGTGTCGATCCATAACTTCCAGTTTCCAAAGTGCCCAAAGCCTTATGAGAAGAATACTGGCAAAGAAACTCATACTCTCCACCACTCTTTTTAAAGTCAGATCTTCAGGTACAATAGTGTTAGTACTACATGAAAGATACCAGTCAGGTATGCAAGCTGTTGCCACCTGACTTTGATACTTGAAGAAAGACATAGGCTCCTCCTTATCACGATAACCAAATTACACGCTGGCGGAGCCATGTACTAAAGCTAGTTTTCATATAAAAAAACACAAATCGAAGATTTAGTCGTGTAAAATAAATTTCAGTCCAATCCATCTCTCGTCAACAGTCCTTTATTCACTACGTCATCTGAAGTTAGAATGATGATAATATCAATACTAATATATAAAGCTGAAAAGTTTGTTTGTTTGTTTGCTTGAACGCGAAAATTTCAGGAACTACTGGTACGATTTGAAAAATTATTTCATTGTTTCAAAAACGGGTAATCGGAGACGCAAACGAGGTTCCATTTCTCTAATACTAAATATAGTACTATCTCCAACCAAATGCCTCGCTTGTCTGGTGTTTAGCGCAAGCGACTTCAGATCAAGAGGTCTCGGGTTCGATTCCATTGTCTTACTATTGTAAGATTTTTTTTACGACAAATTCTTAATAGCAGCCCGTAGTATGGAAGATGACGGTCTTTCCTACCTGTGCCTCGGAAAGCACGTTAAGCTGTTGGTCCCGGTTGTCAAGAACATCAATGACAATCGTTATCGGGAACTATGTACTCTCAAATATACTGACAACTAGTTCAATCTTCAAATTCAGTTCACTTTGTTTGGTCACACAGTTGCTCCGTGGAAAAACTGATATTCAATTAAAACCGGTTGAACTAGTAGCCGACCGTAAATAATCTTGGGAATAATAAAGGCTAGGAATATGAAGTTAGTATGAAAGCTTTAGTATTCCTAAAGTTGTTTATATATTTCATAACACATTACATCTAAATTAGTTTCTACCTTACAGGGTTAATTTATGCAAATATATTACGTAATGAATAAGATGTTACGAATCAATCAACCAATCTATCGATATTAAGCTACACTAGCTAATGAGAGACTAACTAACAGTGTGTTTGTTTGTTACACTTTTATCGCCTAAGAAGTCATACCATAATGATTAAGGTTTTAATAGGGTATAGATAAAAATATCTTGAACTTTCAGCAGACTAAAAATACCATTTTATAGTTTAATTTATTTTATTTCTTAAAAGACAACTCCCGCATTAGACATATACATCCTGTGTCGCGGGGTACTTTACAAACATACATGAAACAGACACAAAGAACACCCAGACTCGTCAAAACAATTAGAGGATCATACAAAGTGTTGGCCCATGCAGGATTTGAACTTGACACTTGACGCAGTAGAATGTGGTGGGGCTCAAAACACTAGGCCAACTGTGCAGTTGAATGATATTAAAGCAGTTCTTTTACTAAAAATGTAATTTGAAATTACTTAAACTTGAAAGCTTGCATTCAGATGTTATTTTACATACATATAAAGATTGTTATAATTAAATAATTATGCTTGTCAATGCAAAAAAAATCCAGTGAAATCTAAACAACACGAAAAAGCCTCAAAATATACGTATAAAACTAACTTCAACCGGATTCCATAAATGCACTGTTAAATTGTTTTGTGGAATCCTTATCCCACAAAAAATATAATTAAATATTTGATACAAATCTAAAACTGCTTGTCCTTATCTTAGTAAAGCCAAAACCATAACCATATCAAATGTTTTCCAAGACCAAGTACCCGTTCATACCGCATCCAAATCAATTAGTACATGGCTACGGATCCGGGCGCCACCGCGGCACATCCTTGTTTGTCTAACCTCACCGAAGGTTTATTGATCTGAACCCAGGCACACACACTGTATATAAATAGAGACATTATACAACGTGACTGTTTCACGTGCGTAAGTGATTGACTTTCAAAATACATAATAATTGAGTTCGTTCTCATTATGGGCACAGATTTTTTATTCTTTGAGCGCCTTTCTCAAAGTAGGTTGAGTCTTCAACTGAACTTCGATTTCTTTTTTTTTTTTTAAAGTCTACTCCCGCATTAGGAATATACATCCTGTGTCGCGGGGAACTTTACAAACATACATGTGACGGACACAAAGAACACCCAGACTCAGGACAACACTTTGTGGATCACACAAAGTGATGTCCCACGTGGGATTTGAACCCACGGCACTTGGCGCAGTAGAAAGCGGCGTAGTGACCGCTTAAACCACTAGGCCAACCGTGCAGTCAAATTTCTTACATAAAACGATTGTCATCAGACCTCCATAAAAACACAGGACGATATCAAAGCTCTGTAGAAAGACTGTCTTGATTCGTTATGAGTTACACATGGCCATTATTCATTAACACATGTAACTTAAAAGGTGGAGAGCGCTCTTTGAGTGGCCCTCCCAATAGGAAAGGGATGAACTCCAGTTAACCAATACTTATGTATTTACTTAGAACAAGAAGTGGCATAGAATCTGATGAATAATACAGTCAAAGTTATGTCAGGAGATACTGACTCAGAACTGTGCCAGCGTCGCCTACAATTGTAAAGTTGCTCTTTGTTGTAACTCCCTTCTCTCATTTACTTTTCCTTCTATATTAAATTTGCACAACTTAAAATTCTAACGGTGATAATATGGACCAACTAATCATTGTCGAGATACCTTATTCACCTTATTCATATAAATAATAATATACCCCCTTATTCACAAACATAATTTAACTTTAAACAACAATTCTTTGTTTATCAAATTTAAGGGTGGAAGTTTTTAAATTGGCATAACATAGAACAGTTTGTTAAAGTTGTATAACCTTTGTGAATAAGTGAAAAGATACAAAAATTTAGTTGCAAACTCCTTTAAGGCTACAGGCATAAGTGTGAGTACCACATAGTTATAAGAGATCAACATTCAGAACGTCTGCAAAGCAAAAAGCCCTTTATTGGCATTAGGAGGATTTTGAAATAGCAGTTACTGGCATGTTAATTGAGCAAAGGGAAATTCTGCCATTTAAAAATCGAACGAAGGAACAAATAAACTTACATTGAAAAAGGAAAAGTCAGTGTCTAAATTAAGCGCCAATAAACAGAGCTTGCAACCGTTTGTATCGAGCTATCCAGAATTGTCGATGAAATCGAAATATGTCGGATACAAAGCGTACTAGCTGCCTGCAACAAAAAAAATGGAGTTAAGGGTGCTGTAAAAAGTAGGGATGCCCGTACTACTGTACTATTCCGTTTAGTTTTATAAATAAGTCAAAATTTCGCTGTGGCACAATTATAATTCCGACGTATATTGTAACATGCTCTACACTGCTTACACTTTTAGCATCAGAGAGATTAATACGCGCTAACCATGTGCGTGTTGCACAGACTTTTGTCGGAGTACCGGAGACGGAGTTGTCTTTTAAAAAAAAAAATATATACTTTTACTGATGTCGTAGACATAAAAAATAAAATATCGGTGATGAATATATTGTAATCTTTCGTCATGACAGTGAGAAGGTATAACTAATTTTTACCAGTTTCAATGCGCCTACATAACTGCGGTTGGCCTAGTGGTTTAAGCGGTCACTACGCCGCTTTCTACTGCGCCAAGTGCCGTGGGTTCAAATCCCACGAGGGAAATCACTTTGTGTGATTGCACAAAGTGTTGTCCTGAGTCTGGGTGTTCTTTGTGTCCGTCACATGTATGTTTGTAAAGTCCCCCGCGACACAGGATGTATATTCCTAATGCGGGAGTTGTCTTTTAAAAAAAGAAAAAAAGAAAAAAGAATAATAAAGAGTGTATACTCGTATAAGTTATCGCAGTAAATTGTATCGTATATGTTATTTTTATATATGAGCTATTACTGTAAAGTTTCATATAAAAGTAACAAATATTCTTAAGTAACAAGAAAACCCAACCTACAATTTGATATAATAATATACAAAATAAATTCGACACAAATCCGTTCAACGTGTTCACAACCACGTGTTATTATTTCATAACTAGTGTCGACTTTAATTGAACTAGTTAGTGGGTTGTTATTTTTAGTGTCAACACTATCACAATTAGTATTGTAACAATGCAAGCCAAACTTGTATACATGCTACTTAAAATTAGTTAACTATTGTTAGACTTTACGAATTGTCTGTAGGTAAACGTTAAGTAATAGGAGCGGTAAAATCGTCACCTCGCTTCTCGTTGTGGATTCGACGCCCACATGTGACAATACTTTGTGTGATTTACATATTGTAATAAATAAATATTTTGGACATCTAAGACACAACGCGATCTAGGATCTAGTCCCAAGCTAAGCAGAGATTGTGTTATAAGTACTAGAGAACTGATATAAAATACATTATATACTTTTTTTGTAAATACATATCAATTATACATAAGAAACACCCAAAATACTTTTTTTTTATAAAGGTGGGCAAACGAACAAATGTTTCGCCTGATGGTACGCGATTACCGTCGCCCATGGACACCTGCAACACCTGAGGCGTCACAAGTGCATTGCCGGCCTTTGGGGTATGGAGGAGGGATTGAGGTGGGGTATGGGCCTCATACATATATTTATATAAAAGATAGAAAGTTTAAGAAATTTAATAATAATAAATTAGCAGCTAAAATTACATTTAAAATAAAAATTACAAAATGTCACACATCTGGCTTACAACCATCTGTTCCCAAATTAAACATTGCCTGTAATCAGACCGTTGATAAACATATCTATATATTTCTAAATCCATTAAAACGAGTATCATAGATCAATTACACCCAGACAAAAAATAAATCTTCTGATCTTGCTCATCTATTTACCTATTTGTCCGAAGTGGGAATGGAACCGACCTCTGTTTAAGAATAATTTGTCTGTCTAAGAAACATATATATTTTTCTTTAAAGTATAAAAACTTGAAGATCATAAATTACTTGAAATACGAAGAAAAGTAAATAAGATGTACCTGAATACCCCACGTATTCTAGTACATCTCATTTATTAAGATTATAATTTATAATGTGTCCGAAAATTTATCGAGCCCGCGAGCCCTTACTAAATAAAGCTTAACCATTTTCATATATGAAAATAATGCTGATATCTTGGGACATATCGCTCCACGTTATTTAGACCGAACTAAAGTGCTGCGTGTGTTATTTATTCTAGAACACCGGTATTCATATTTTTAAATACATTTAACATAAGGCAGAAGAGTAATTGTGTGATGAACGCAATCATTTGTTAAATGTCTGGGTGTATCTTATCTACAATTGTTTATGTTTAAATATTAACGCATATGTAATTTTTTTTTATTATATAGGGGGCAAACGAGCAGACGTATCGCCTGTTGGTAAGCAATTACCGCCGCCCATGGACACCCGCAATACCAGAGGTGAATAAAAAACATTCAGACAAAGAAGCTGCACCGGCCAATTTTATTCTGTCAATAGTTATTGGCCTGGCGCAGTCCAATAGATAAATAAACAAATGTAGCTTTTACGAGTTTCCTCACCATTTTTATGATTTTTCTCACCATAAGAATCTTCCTTGTGGGTTAACAAAAACTTTTAAAAAAAATAACTGGATTGGTCGAGCAGCTTTCAAGTTTTGCGCTTAGTAAAATAAAGACATACTTTTTTGTAAATACAAACATATTATACATAAAAAACATCCAAACTCCAAAACAAATATTTGCAGGTCATACAAAGAATCGAACCCGAGACTTCAAGCACAGCAGTCGCATACGTTACCACTGCGCCAAAAAGGCAGTCAGTATAACTTTTTATTTTTTGTTTTCTGAGACCCCCCCCCCCCCCCTCCTCCAAATATACTTCAACTGTGCCAAATTTCGTAATCCTCCGTTCGCATAATTTTCGTTAAACGGGGTATAAATGTTTTGCTTTACGTATTAATATTTAGATTTAAAATAAAAATGTATTTTATACACTATTTGCGATGGTAAGGCACCGACATCAAAAGCCTACCTTTGAGCTGGATCCAAAAAAGAAAATAAAAGCTACAATATCGGGTTGAGCGAACGAAACTAAAATCGTTTTGCATATAACCAAATTGAATCAATTTTTCGTACAAAATTGTATCCTTGGAGAGAGAGGGCGACGGGCGCATTTTATGTAAAGCCGTAGAAAGGCGAACGACAAATCGTTGCGATCCATCGCAATCTTGAACGATTCATCGCACGATTTAGTATCGCAGTCAAATCGTCGAACGATAACGTTAAGTTAAATTACGTTTGAACAAGTTGTGAATGTATCATTTGATGTTGAGCCATAAATTATCTGTTCCTTAACAAAAAAAAAGGATAACTCAACTACGTAAAAACTATGATAAAATTTATACAGTCTATATCATCTGAGCCATTATTACAAATCTATTGACACCTAATTCATTAAAATCGATTTAGTAGTTCAGACGCTACGGTAAAACATATAAACACACATAGATCGCCAAAAATATATTATCCTTCATTTCGACTTCACCGTAGTCGGATAAATGTAACATTAACAATTTTTATTTAAAAACCATTGAAAATTTACCTTTTATCCTACTGTGGCGACTTCCACAAATAGCGCAACAGCGACATACTATAGCGCCATCTACCGCAGACACACTGAACTACGCAGCAGTAGACATAAATAAACTACCAATCCTGAATCGCGCAGTTGAAGTTCTCGCGTCGATTATCATATATACAACATCCCAACATCAACTGTTGGGCAGTGGCCCGCCAGGCATGATCACCTCGTCTGGCCGGAAGATCCTCCCTTTGTGTAGTAGGGACATTACACACCGTCCCTCCATACTACTATAAATTTTATTTTTGTTGTTTCTATGTATGGCCCTGCCAAAATGACTCTACTCTTTCTGATGCAAAGCATAAGCAGAATCCAAGAATGGTGGTAGTCACTATACACATTGCGAATGCAGACAATATAACATGGTAATCCATGGGACTCTGGTCTCGAACTCACCAACGAAACACGAAAGCACGAACGCTTTCATTTTACGTTGATTTTCTGTGCGACGGTAGTTATACAGCGGCCTATTGAGATGCTTCTACATCAGTTGGGCCTCCAGCCTCGCACTCATCAACGAAACACGAATTCCTCTTTTACCCCATTATATCTGGTTTCTTGAACTTTTTAAGGAGCATAAAAAGCATACGTGCACTTTTCATCAGTTGATAAACAAACTACAGTCCCTTTTTTTTTTTATGAATAGGGGGCAAACGAGCATACGCATCACCTGATGGTAAGCGATTATCACCGCCCATGGACACCCGCAACACCAAAAGCGTCACAAGTGCGTTGCCGACCTTTAGGGGATGGGGAGAGGGAATGGGGGAGGGGTTGGGGTATGGGCCTTCGGTATCCTCACTCACTCGGTGAAACATAGCGCAAGCGCTATTTCACACCGGTTTCTGTTTCAATTAATACGACATTTACAACATTTTCTTGTGTGCTAATACAAAATGAAAATACGGAGTTTTGCTTTTCCCACAACACTTGTTTTCAGCAAAATCTTATTCTTGAAACTCGGAGTTAAAATGATATTACATATAAGTAAGTTGGGAAGTGGATAGTTAGCGAAAATAACATTACCTAACTATGGTATAAACTGTAGGATCTTAGCATATTATCAACATATATATGTGTACCTAATTATAAATTCCTTGCTTAAGTAATGAACGCGCCCGCGAGTTCATCCACATTGTTGTGAATCTGAACAAGCTTGAACTATTCTGCGCAAGTTGCATTCCAAATTAAAGCAAATGTTTTTGAACAACGATATTTTGTAACATTATGATATGAAACTTCTTATAATCTGTAACAATTTTACGTAACCTTCTTTATTTCTCCATACAAATAAAAAAATCGACGGGTCTGTTTGTAATTTCAAATTAACTATTTTTAACTAAATGCATGTGAAAATGTATACGATACTTACATCAAAAAAGCAATTTTAATTTTCATTGTATATCCGTGTCTATTTGTTCCGGTTAATCTCTGGAACGGCCGAGCTGATTTTGATGGGACTTTCACTGGGAGACAGTTGATGATGTAAGACGTAACTTAGGCTACTATTTTGGACAAGCTTCGTCCGCGGCGTTACCCGCTATGGTTGTTATACCGCGGGTAACACCGCTGGATTGAGCTAATATTGTATAAAATCAAATGTAAAATAAAAATAATATAAACATTAGCATGAAATGATATGACTCATGTCAAGGTCAAGGTCAAGGTCATCATTAAAAAAAGTACCGTCACCGAGCTTCGCTGGGCATTTTCTTGAATTCAAAATGATAAATTTCATGAAAATCGTTGGAGCCGTTTCTGAAATTCAGATTATATATATAAAGAATTGCGCGTTTAAAGGTATTACTTACCTTAATTAAATTAAATTAAAAAAAACTATAATTTAAGTGACAGCAATTTATAATCATAATAGAAAAATAAAAAACCACTATCCTTTTTTCATAAACAGTCAGTTAATAAGTAAACTATGTAAGTTTGCAGTTCTCGCTGTAGCTGAAGAATACGGATGAGCCTGTGAGGTGGCCCTCCCAAGAGAGTCCCTCATCTACTGTTGCACTCTACGACCATACATCTCTCGGACAGGTTGATTTAGAATCTAAGTGGCTTTTTTAAAACGTCCAGTTGAGATTGTTTTGCTACTGTTTACGTCTTCGCGTTATAACTTCTTATTTCTAAGTTTGAAAATGATCAACTGGCATACAACTGTGTCGCTGTGTGTAGGGTTTGACTTCGTTTTATGGATGAGTTTATGGCGACTTCCACATACAACATAATATAGAGTAACCTACAATACGAAGAAACTACCAATCCTGAATCGCGCAACAGTAGTTCTCGCGCCGATTATCATATATACAACATCCCAACATCAACTGTGGGGCAGTGGCCCGCCAGGCATGATTACCTCGCCTGGTCGGAGGATCTTCCCTTTGCGTTGGAGGGACTCGTCACTCGTTCCTCCATAAGTTAATCAGTCAGTGTAAGTTATTAATTATATACGTTAACATGTTTATATTTGCATTCATATGTATCACTAGCCGAATCTTAAGGTGCTCTAGTTATGGCGCGGGGCGAAACTAGTCTATAAAAAGTAGTATAAGTTACTTCCTACTTATATAGTATCAGCTATCTGCCAGTGAAAATTACGTCAAAATGGTTCAGTCATTCCAACAGACAGACAAAAACTTTAGAAAACTTTTTACATATAAAACGATTTTGATGTATTATACGAGTATATACTTGTGAAAAGCTGCTAATTTGAAATTACAAACCTACGTTTAAATTGTAGTTATTTTTATTGAAGTATAGATTGTAATCATGAATAAATATGGATGCATATAACGTCGGAGTGTAATGCTATGAATATTATGAATTATTTTAGAGTAATATTTTTACGGTACGGCTGGTCCACAAATTCAAAGTCGCTCAGCGTGCTATGAAAAGGGCTATACTCGGCGTTTCTCTAAGGGACCATATTAGAAACGAGGTGATCTGGCAGAGAACCAAGGTCATCGACATAGCCCACAGGATTAGCAAGCTGAAGTGGCAGTGGGCTGGCCATATTTGCCGCAGAACCGATAACCGTTGGGGTAAAAGGGTTCTTGAGTGGAGACCGCGTCTCGGCAAACGTAGTGAAGGACGTCCACAGTCCAGGTGGAGTGATGATTTGAGCAAGACGGCTGGCAGGAGCTGGATGCGAGAACCCAAGGATCAAACTAAGTAGCATGCAATTATAGTGGCCTATGTACAGCATTGGACTGCGATAGGCTGATGATGATTGTAAATTTATCTACAATATATTCGTATTAATCATCGTTTTCTAAGGACCTCGTTCACCTACAATAATATCTAATTTTTATAAGAAAGCTGACACAGATAACATTTATATGTTTCCAAAAGATTATAGATTGTTTCAATCAAATTCGGTTTTGCTATTTCCAGTATAAACACACAATGTATGAATTATCTGAAAAGATGGTGCACATGAGTTTCTCACCAGCTCTTCTCATGAATGCAATACCCATCGGAGCTGGTACTTGGATTGATTTCAATTTAAACCTTTGAGTTGAATTGAAATCAATCTAAGCTCCGGTAATTCAAATCATCTCAGTGCATTTAGTATTAGGAGTTTTGTTTTATATTTTTATGTTTGTATTTTTGACGTGTTCAAGTGCCTTTTGGGGCCAATGGAAATAAATGATTTGAGTTTGAGTTTGAGTTTGAGTTTACCGCTCACAGTATACGAATATCTTTACTTAGATACCAAAATATCTCTTGTAGCAAACGTATCTTTGTTTGTCACTGTCAACAACCATTATTTTGCGAGAACAAAACTTTAGCATTTAAAAAAGGCCCTCTAGTATAAAGTGTCCCTCTGAATCATGTTCCGTGGAACGTTATTTCAAAACCAATATATTTTGCAATCACTTCCCTCCTAACAAACACCTAACACATACGTCACGCAAACATAACCTTTCCATAGGCTGAAACGTCCTCATAATACCAAACCATTTAATTTTGCACTTTAACCTATAAGAAATAAAGTCTTAATTCTTGTGTGTGTATTATAAATCTTGTTGTGAATTTTACTATACTCGTTATCGTTAAACAGAAGTGTTATAAAAGGCGCTTGTCGTGCAGATTTGAGTTGTTTCGTTGAGTTATTGGGAGGAAGAGAAGGGAGGTTTGTATCTGTTAAGGCTTATGGTGTAGCCCTCTTTGTATTGTGGGTGTTCTTGTTCAATGTTGTGAATCTGTTGTAATTATATATAAGTCATAACGAGTTTGTTTAATCTTTGATATCATGTCATGGTTCCGTTTTGTTATTGAGAACACGAGGAAGAGCCACTTTCATGTTTGAGTTGTTAGCGAGTTTCTAATATACTGATGTAAATAAACAGATATATTATAATATATTTTAAAATTGAAATTCACTCTTATAACGACGACCGTCGTTTTACCTTGCGACTATAAAATAGTAGAACTTTTTTAAGAATGTAAAGAATTGCAAGAAAATGTAGATACCTTCACTTAGATACATATTATGCATAATTTGTAGAGTACAATCATGTCAAAAATATATTTTCGTGCAGTTTCATGTAAATAACTACATACGTAAACAGATAAAATGGAAATGAATCGATTCGACGGAAATAAAGCGATGTATCGGGTGTCTTACTTACGGCTTTTGACTTGAATTCTTTTGGTCGAGAGAGATTTCTTGACTTTCTTCGATTCTTAATGATATAGAGGGGTAAAGAGCAGATAGTTTACCTGATTATCATACACCTATCGCAGTCCACTGCTCCTGACCTCTGCAATAATATGCCACTTGGTAAACATAACAAACTGTAGAACCTTTAACCGTTGGAGTAACAAAGTTCTTGTAGTAAGGTAGTGTAGGAAGTCCACAAGTCGAGTGGATTTTACTTATAATATGCTAACTGCTTATAAGTGCTACTGAACCTACGGATACCTGCAAGCTAGGAATCATTTGCGCTTTACCGCGCTTTATGGTCTCCCCTGGAAAATTAGGGGTGGGTGTGGGCACTGATAATTTTACTCATTTTGTTTAAAAGTAACGAAAAAACAGCTTGACTCGTTGTTCTGAAGGAATGGTCTCTTACATTAAAATAGCGACGTAATGCAGTAAAGATACGAGCTCTCCGTGTCTAAAATCTAGTAGAATCTTTACGTTATATATTATAGTATGTATGTATATATAGTATGTATGGATTACTCCTGTATGCATTTGGATGTATAATTGATTATGTTGTCGCGCATGCACTCCTAAAACTATCAACCAAAATAATGTGGACCTCTTCATTCATTCCCACGCTACCTAACTATAGACTACAGTAAAGAGTACAGGCATTTACTTGTGTGAATAAAGTTATCAAATAAATAAATAAAATAAGTAAATAATTTCGTCTACAATAATAGCACACCAATTGAAAAAGCGAAATCAATTTAAACGGCCATGTTCTGCCTGTTACCTCAAACGGTTCCATCGACGACAGACCATTAAATATGCAACACAAGGCACGGCTACTCAATCCATAATTAATTGAAGTCTTGGACGAGATCAGAATGCTGTACTGATTGCCTTTGCCTATCCCCTCTGACGACAACAACGTGTATTGTTTTTGGAAGTTTATGATGAAATGTTAATGAATCTGCACTTAACTTCACCAGAATCTAAAACTTAATGGTATTATTTATTAGTTGACTAATGTAACAAGGCTTGATGAGGTTTCCTCATCGAGCTATACCATGAGCGTCTCTGTGATTCGGTCACGTTAAGCAGTCAGTAAGATTATTTGGAGGCCTTTGGGCGGCTTGAAAAACAACCAACGGCAACAAAGCCATCTTGCCAGTCCCCAACCCGCACTCAGCCAGTGTGGGAAAGTATGGCCTAAATCCTCCTCTGAGAAGAGACCAGAGCTCAGCAGTGGGACATTATAGGTTGTTGATGATACTGTACTCGTATATTTTTTATTTAATCAATGTTCACCGACATAAAAAACACTTCAGTGATTTGTTACGACATTTCTTCTCAGAATGAGTTTTATAAAATGCTGACGCATTCTAGCTGCAAAGACCGACACGTAAAAATATCTGTTAGAGATTGACTTACATAAATATAATTCATCAATGGGGAATTGTTTTAAATACTTGTTAATAAGTAATAAGGCCATACATCTCTCACACGGCCGTCTAGTCAAAAACAAGGCAGAGCCTATACTGAGGTGATACTGTTAATAAACATACTTTATGTGAATTATATCCTGACACAGACCTTATCATATTCATCGTAAAATCTGATAGCGAATTAATGTAAATGTCAAATAATGATCACAATTTTTAATAAAATAAAACGACTTTAAGAACTGGATCTCACGGTAAGCACCAGCTCTCAAATAAAAAAGAATCATCAAAATCGGTTCACCAAGTCGAAATTTATTAGGTAACAAACATAAAAAAAATACAGTCGAAATGATAAACTCCTCCTTTTTGAAGTCGGTTAAAATCGAACAGAAACATAGCAGAACGAAGGGGGCGGTACTACCGTCGCCAACTCAATCGTGTTTCGTTGCTAAATGTGATATCGGAGGCTCAATGATGAAGAAGCATCACTAGGCTGCCATGGTGTAGGTCACTATACTGTATTGTTGTATTGTCTACATACGTGGACATGGCTACGCTTATGCTTTCCACCAGGCAGAGAAGAGACACTTTGGCGGGCTTTTCTGATTATAGAAATACTTAATAACGGCACGGAGTTTGGAAGTTTGGGGTCTGAACCCCAGTGCCTCGGAGAGCACGTAAAGCTGTCGGTCCTGCGCCTGATCTCTCCCCGGTCGTGTAGGTTACCCGTCCGATTGGATTATGAGAGAGAGGGAAAACACACACACTTGTGCACTATAATATCTCCTGCGTAGTTGGCTCGTCTCTGTAGAGACTGGGCGCCGTGGCCGTAATCGGCTAGGAGAACAACATTACACACCTTTTGGAATTAACCACCGTTCTCTAATTACAGCTATTTTAATTTAAAAGTGAAAACCACGTAACAATAATGCTGTAGAATACAAACTATTACTAAACACGGATCACTCCGAGACGAAAAAGTATCTAATGTCTGTAATGAAGGCTGCAAGTACACAAAATCTTTATATTATCTCACTTTTTAGAGTTTATTTCAGCCTTATGTTCCAGTGGGTATCATAACTGGCTATTAAGCTGTTGTCCTTAGGTTCAATTCCCACTCAGGACTAATATTGAGGGGTACGAAAATTGGTTTTGGATCTGGCTGTAATTTATCAATACATTATTTATTAAGTATTTAGGCTTGAGTAGATATATGTGACCAAAAACTACAATGGACAATTAAAATGTAGTAATAAGAAAATAATTAGGGGATATATACACAACTGGGTCATCATCTTCCTAGCCTTTATTATTCCCAAGATTATTTGGGGTCGGCTACTGCTTAAAATATTAGTTTTTACACAGAGCTACTGACATCTGACCTCCGCAAGCCTGAGGGCAAACTAAATACGAAGGTTGAACTAGTTGACAGTATATTTGAGGGCACTGACTTTCCAATAACGATTGACATAGATGTTCATGACAACCAGGACCGACGATTTAACGTGCTCTCCGAAGCACGGGCGGGAAGCACCGCAATCTACAATACTCCGCGCTGCTATTAACAATTTCTTATAAGAAAACCCCAACAGCAGTCCGACCCGAAAATCGAACCCGAAACTTCAAGACCAACGAGGCAGTTATATACAACTGGATGATACCCCGAAAGGCATAGCCATTGCCCGCCATTGAATTGCAACAGCGCAGTATATAACAACAATTAAATATAACAAAAAACTTAGTTATTTATAGAACCAGGGACCCTTATTATAAAACCGATATCATTTTAGAAGCAGGCCTTAGGTATTCTTGTAGACAGCCTATAAAGGCTCAGTGTGAGGGCCGCCTAACTCGATTGTGCGGCAACCTTTTGCGATCCATTATCTGAGACAGTACGTTACAACTACAAGGCGAGCATCGCTCGAGGGTGGCCTTATCACAGAACCTCTTCGACGTGGCCATAATCAATTGACCTCCTCCTACCCTCTATGTAGAGATAAAGTAAAACATTGAGGCATAAATCGAACAGTTAGGGAGGCCATTTTAAAATGGATGTTCGCCGAGTAGATTCAACATCGTATCGTACCCATCTAGACCAACTGATTAGAAAGAAAGTGTGTTCGAATAACGAAGAATGAAGGTAGAAATGGTTCAGTTATGACGGTAAGTTATGAATACTTCGAGCTCAGAAAAAAAATTGTTTAGCTCTTATAATTTATAACAGTTTAATAAAATATACAAAATTAACCAAAACTAAATTTACAGTGAAACAGTTCAAACAGTTCTTTTGCCTAACTGAATAGAACCTTTAACCGGAGACATCAACGAGACAGAATTTAATTTACAACAGCTAAACGATGCTATATTAAGTTTGACATAGATAATTATAACATTTATTATTATTATTATTTATTATTATTATAATAGTTTAGGATTAGGAAATCGATAGATAAAAATCATAAGTCTAGAAAAATAAAAGCAATATTACATAAGAAGAAAAAGTTATTGTAGAACTGTATTGCTGATTTGAAAGGATTGTACTAATTTTTTTCTCAAGTCACGCTAACTTAACCACGAGCGGGTCGGCAAGACCGAGAAGGTACTACTCTCACACAGAAGATCACCGTAAAATGACAGTGTTAATGCTGTTGTGTTTCATTCGTGAGTGTGAAACCGGAGGCCCAATGATGCAGAAGCATCACTAGGCCACCATGGTGAAGGCCGCATGCTGCATTATTGCATTCTTTGCATTCGTAATGAGTATGGTGACCACCACTCTTGGATACTGCTTATGCTTTACATCAGGCAGTGTAGAGTAATTTTAGCAGGGCCTTAAACATAAAAATAGCTTAAACTTGTAAACAAAGTAAATAAGGCAACGACAACCAAGTCTATGAATAAAAGTAATATTTTCATACATGGGGGCCTGCTAAAGTGACTGTACTGTGCCTGGTGAAAACCATAAGTAGAATGCGTCATCATACTCATTGCAAATTCAGATAATGCAGCATGGTGACCCACACTTCCGATTTCGCACTCTCCAACTAATGCTGTCATTTTAGTTCTTCTGTGAGAAAAAAGTATAGAGGAGCGTATTATACGTTTCTAAGAACTAATTATCTAATGCTCACACGAGTAGAATCATCGAACACATCTATTTGATATTCACTCGTGAACTATACTATAATGTTTTACCAAAAAAATGTTTGAAGATACTTTACAAAAGCAAACATTAGAAAGTGTTTGCTTCGCGTCCCGACGATCTAATTCCTAGTACGAGTGTAAAACGAGTTGTAGGAAAAGAATTCGTATATATAATGTAGGAATTCTCGTGTTCCGTGATTGAATCAGGCGCGTGACGTTTTTATGTTCGCCGTCTGCAAATCCGTGACGACATTCGGGTACCGGTCGGCTTTGGAATAAATGTGTTTGCTCAGATTGGTTTAGATGCACTACTGCATTGGAAAGAAGTGTTTAATGGTATATTTATTGGGCTTGTAATTGCTTGATGTTAGTAAAAGCTTTGATGGGTATTTTCTTGGACAGCGTAGATGGAGCATTAGAATAAGATGTGTTAAACATTTTAAGAGTTAAAAGATCGAGCCGGTTTTCATATTAATATTATAATCTATCAGCATTAGGATCTTACTTAAACGTAGTGGTGCTTTCGTGTATAGTAGGTACTCCTTGACTTAATTTATCAAATATAATGAAATAAATATAAGCCAACGTAACTCTATGATAACTTTATAACACAAGGCACAAACTTTTAATTTCAATTTCAAAAAAAAATATTTTTTAATTTCATGGGGCACCGTAGCTAACCGTAGCACTCCGTAGCACGCTACGACAATTTCTTTAGGTGTCAAAAAATATTAAAATTTTATGAGTTATATTCACTGAACATGCACAATATATATATAATTGAACCCTAATTGGTTTTATTAGGTTTAAGATTAAAGCTTTCAAATTATTTTCACCCCAAAAGAAGTTATGGTCTTTGTGCACGTCTATCACATTAAATAGTAGCGATTATAGTTCTGATCAAGAGTAATCGCGTGATATAAATTCTGGATTCAATACCTAGGTTTGAAATTGTTTATAAAACTAATAGAAAAAATATTATAAAGTATAACAAAGTCTGTCACAGGTTCAGTACTAATCGAATTGAAATTAGAATTTAAACCATCGAAAGCTCAATTTAATATAATTTTAACGTGAAAGAGGTATGCTACGGCATATATGATTCAGCTCCATTTCAACCACGAGAAGCTTACTGAAAACTACTGAACCATTCTTTTAACCGAATGACTGATGTAACCAGAGCTTAAATATTTAATGCCCCCTTCTCAAAATCAAGTGTGAGTGAAATTCTAAGTGTAAGTGTAACATTACTCTAAGTGTTACAATTCTAAGTGACACTTATTATCATGACCACCCGTATGGCCTAGTTGTTTAAGAGATCGCCACACCACTTTCCTACTACCAAGTACTGTGGTTTCAAGCCCAACATAGACTACACTTTGAGTCATTCAGATATTGTGTATGTCTGTAAATTCCTACGCGGAACAGGATATATACCTTGTGCTGGTAAGATTACCTTAAGAAAACTTGTCTTCGGGTAATCTATCAGCTCGGTTACCTTAAACAGGTCATACATAAAAAAACCGTCTAAATTGGTCTTACAATTTTTGTGCAACTAATAACACACACATATAATAGAATTATAATCATACTAGCTTCTATCCGTAGCTCCGCCCTCGTTGCATATCGTGGTAATAATTTTTGGGATTGATATTTAGCCAATGATTTTCACAAATAATGCAGCTTTCTATTCATAGAATAATTTTCAAAATCGTTTTAGTAGATCCAAAATTAACTCCTTCAACCTTACCAGTTATACCTCTTTATAATAGATATGTCAATGAGTGTCTTGCTATACCTTAGTACAATCTTCTGCACATATAAAGTAAGCACCTTAACATAAAACCAAATTAAAGCATACGCTGTAGCAGCTTATACAAATTAAGATACACAACAGCTTAATTAAGTGAATCCCCGTTTTAAGTCCCAAACCCATTTAAATTATGACGCTATCGTGAAATATTTTATATACAAATAATATTATTATAGTTTATTGCAGAGAATTATAGCGTAGTTCGGTTAATTTGTATAATAATTATTCATTGCTCAATTTACGCGATTAATGGGGTTAATGGGGTAAAGATGAACTGAATTGTAATGACCAGCGGGGTTTAGATATATTTAGATACGGTAAAAGGTTTTAAGATAAAGTGAAATAATAATGACAAATTGTGATATTTTATTGCATTATCTTAGTCTGACAATTTGTTTTTGTAACAAAAGATGACGACTAGATGTGCTAGCTACAACAGTTGGTTCCACGGCAGAAAACCTCTGGCTGTTTTTATTTCAAAATTATTTTGCATTTCATCCTCATTTCAAACGCAATTAAATTAAGGAGTATGTGAAAAAAGATGTCAGAAGATCAGGAAGAATAGGAGAAGACAACTCTTTGCATTGACCTCCAACAACTTGATCTGATGCTTATTTTATTGCGATTACAAAAAAAAATATGATTTAAAGTTTCAAACTTAATGGTGTTTGTATTGACTAAAAATGTAGAATAAACATGAGACTGAACCCATTCTAATCTGCTAGTTTCCGGGAACCCGTTGTATGCCGAGAGCACGGGTCTGATTACTGTGGAGGGCTTTCGAGAGGCCTATGTCCAGCTGTGGATATTCTTGGGCTGCGATAATGATGATATAAAAAATTGTAACCTCTAGTTGAGCGGTTAAAATCTTAACCCGTTTATATATAAAGGAAGTATATTAACATAACCTATTACTGTTACCAAACTGTTGTACCAAACCAATAAAAAACTATTTCGGTGAAAAAGTGAATTCATAAAATCCACCATCGTTTACACATCGCTTATAGCTAAACTATACTGCACCATAAGCTGTTTCAAATAGCTGAGTGACCGCACAAACAAAATCAGAAATAACTTTCATTCAACAATAGCACTTTCGCATCACTACTGGTCGTAAACACCGAAGTGAACTATCATCTAAATATAGCGCGGTCGTACCCAATCGCAGCACTAATTCTGTCGCACACCGAGTGTAGCCGTGACCTAACGTGAGCTATTTATAAGTGAACTATTTGATTCAGGTCCTAGCGAACTTGAGTTTAAGGTTGACATGAATAATTTATGGTTTAATAATTGATGGTATAAATAAATTATTTATTAAATTTAAAATAAACCTCTAAGAGAAATATTAACAGTCTCTACGTGCGTATTACTAATATTTTGTCATTTCAGAAGCATACATTTTTATTTTTACAGAATCCAAGAGTAGTGTTATAAATAAATAAATAAATAAATATACCGGACATCTAACACACAACGCCATCTAGTCCCAAGCTAAGCAGAGTCTGTGTTATGGGTACTAGACAAATGATATAAATGCTTATATACTTTTTTTTTGTAAATACATACATATTATACATAGAAAACACCCAAACTCCGAAACAAATATTTGCAGATCATACAAACATTTGGTCCGACCCGGGAATCGAACCCGAGACCTCAAGCTTAGCAGTCGCATACGCTACCACTACGCCATTGAGGCAGTCAATGACCATACTCATTACGAATAAAAGTTGAAAAACTTGAAGAGGCAGATAATATCAATATTTATATAAAATTCTCGACTAAAATCTTCATAAACGCACGTTTAGCAGTAGGATTAAGGGTTTAACGCAGAAAAGTCGCTTTCCTCGATCACAATCATCAACAACCTTTAACTGTCCATTATTGAACATATGCTTCTCCTTAGAAAGATGCCATTGGGATACTATTACAAAAAAATAAAAATTAATATTCTGTGAATGTTTTGAACTAGCAACCTACAGCGCCAAGTACTACCCTAATATCGAATAATTATGCAATTGAGGAGTGACGTATTGCATTCAAAAGCGTACAAACGTAACTTGAACTGGAATAGGAGCAGGGCGTGCACAACGGCCCGCCCGCGATCTATTTCCGCCTCTGACGTCACTTCCCACGCCCCCAGTGACGCAAGCCAACTGAAACTTTTAAATTTTATTTTTTTTAAAACGTGTCTGGCATTGGCATGCGGTCACGACGTTGCTGATACGTAACCTACATCGCTGACGTGTGTCTTGTTGATGGCAAATTTCGATTAAAGATGTGTTCATGAACAGCAACAGCAGCAACAACTATACTGTTTGTCATCCACAACCTTTTCTATTTTCTTTTAGTAAAAACTCACATCACTTTTCTTTAAATTTTGGGACTTCAAAAGCAATATTTTATAAAGTTGATATTTTAAATAGTTTTATTTATTTATTCGTTATGTTTTGGCTTTAATCTACGTTCAATTTTAAATTAGTGTATTAATTTCAGAATCACTTCAGGGTTGCCTGTTGATAGCTATATGAAATACTATTAAATACACATGCTTTGAACTTAAATTATATATTTTTTTAAATGACACTTGCGTGTCACAAACTAGCACCAGATATATAGATGGATGCATTCCAATATTATTTAATAATAATAAATTCTTTATTGCAGCAAATTACATTTTACAATATAAATATAAGCCCTGATTCCCAAACTAGCGTGAGCTGTATGTTGGGAGCCAGGAAGATTCCCAAGTATAAATTACACTGATACATTTATGTTTGTTGCGAAGTGGTCTACATATAAGCAGTAGATTAGATCTAGCATTAACAACATATACTTCTGATATGTATGTATGTGTGTATGCGTGCGTGTGTGTGTGTGTGTGTGTGTGTGTGTGTGTGTGTGTGTGTGTGTGTGCGCGCCTATTAAATAATAATAATATTAATTAATTAATTAGTTTCATGTTTTCATTTGAACCCATTGTATATATATTTGTGTCATTGGAGCTATAATAAAACAACTTTTTTAATGTCATTTATAATAGAAATTTATCTTGTTATTATGGGTAGAGAAAATTCTTCAAATAGTTCATTTACCTATTATTATTATATTTATAAAATTATTATTTATTTTATCGTGGGAGAACCACGCCTGGGCATAAATTGGCCGGCTCGATTGTAGTGATACCACGGTCTTACAGAACACCGGTTTGAAATAGCGCTTGCGCTGTGTTTCACCAAGTGAGTGAAGATTTCGTATCCCATATCCTAACCCCTCCCTCCATCCCTCCTCCATTGTGATGTCTCTGGTGTTGCGGGTATTCATGGGCGCCGGAAATCGCTTACCATCAGGCGATACGTCTGCTCGTATGCCCCCATATTCCATAAAAAAGAAAAAAAAAGTAGGCCTTTTCAGGCTCAGTGCAAAGAAGGATCCTTCGTGTTCCAAATTCTTTAAGAGAAGAACCGACGAGAAACTCCATAACTTACTCTGGTAAACATATAATAAACTTAACCAAAATGACCGAGCCTCGCTCTATACTTTTTTGGTAAATTTTCTAACAATAAATCCTAACTAGATCGATTTATCGCCCCCGAAACTCTACATACATAAATTTCATGAAAATCGATACATATTAGATACTCATCATAATAACACACAAATGTAAACCTGACCAGGTGTTTCGTTTATCATATGTACCATCTCAAATGTTAGCGTACTAGACGCATATTTTATAACAAACTTTATATATTTTTGTAATAAAAAGAAAAATCACATCAACTTTGCACGTGACTCGTACGAGCGTGACTTTGTCGCACGGTTAAAACGTTAGTGTATTGTATAGTCTAGATTTGAAGTACTATTCTGCCTCGGTGGCGCAGTGGTAGCGTATGCGACTGCTGTGCTTGAGGTCTCGGGTTCGATTCCCGGGTCGTACCAAATGTTTGTATGATCTGCAAATATTTGTTTCGGAGTTTGGGTGTTTTCTATGTATGGTATGTATGTCTTTACGAAAAAAAAAGTATATATTTATTAATACAAGAAGAAGATTAGAAAAGACAACTGATGTCTAGTACCCATAACACAAGCCCTGCTTAGTTTGAGACTAGATGGCGTTGTGTGTTATATGTCCGAAAATATATATTTATTTATTTATTTTGACTGTCTCGGTGGGGCAGTAATAGCGTATGCGATTGCTGTGCTTGAGGTCTCGGATTTGGTAAATAATTGAGCGATAAGCACTGTATTAACATCATTAACAGTCTGATCACTACAAGTGAAGGTACAGATAGGCTTATATGGAAGCGTAGAGTTTAAATAACGTCTAAACTATCGAAATTGAACATGAATGAGGTTTAGAAAACAATGTTACATTTATAATAATATAATAACAAAGGCTACAAACATCTTAAGTTCTATGTAAAAGTAAAATGGTTATCAAAGAACTAACAGAATGTGGATATCCAGAATACCTCTAAATATCTCTATGTAGAGCCGGTACTAATCTGAGTGCTTTCGCCCATCGCCACGCCCAGCAGCAAAATAATAGTTTCATATAGCTATACGAAACTATTATTTTTGAAGACACAACTGGTTCATATGACTGCCTCGGTGGCGTAGTGGTAGCGTATGTGACTGCTAAGCTTGAGGTCGGGTTCGATTCCCGCGTCGGACCAAATGTTTGTATGATATGCAAATATTTGTTACGGAGTTTTAGTGTTATCTATATAATATGTATGTATTTACAAAAAAACACTATATAAGTATTTATATCAGTTGTCTAGTAGCTATCTGCTTAGCTTGGGACTAGATGGCGTTGTGTATTAGATGTCCGGAATATTTATTATTTATTATTATTATTATTTATTTGTAACAGTTTTGCGTACGTATACATATGCCCATGGCTCAAAAGTGGAGCACACACATAACACTGCTAGCGAATTGTTTATTTTTTGTTCATATTAGATTTTTTAAACTCCTTGTGCTTCCTACGTATATTGTCAAGTGGTTAAAGAATTAAAGTGAGAGTATGTGTTTCCAACCGTAAAACACGGTGGAGGTAGTGTAATGGTGTGGGGCTGCATGTCTGAGGCAGAAGTTGGTAAAATGTTCATCTGTAAGTGTTGAAGAAGTCCTAAATAACAGATCAATCTTCTAAAATCCACAGTTTATACTTATATCCGGGGGACTAAATTCGACAAGGACATCGCCCCATATTATAAATCTTTAAACACTATGGTGTGAGTTAGAGAAAATTGTATTGACCTCCTGTAGTGGCGTGCTCAGTCATAAGACCTGAACCCATTTAAAGGTCATTTATGGTTAATTCTAAAACAGAAGAGCTCAATGGACTCCACAAATAAAAATGGAACTATTTTCGTTTCAAACAAATAAAATATTGTAAGCTCTATGCCATGGGGTATAGCTGCTGTTAAATAATTGAGGCAAAGGGTAGTTAACATAGTGGTGTATATACATTTTAGAATAAAAATTTATCTTAGTTAGGAGTAGAATTAACGACCTCTATTTTAATAATTAGATCTACTAGAACAATAATATGGCGACTTTCACATACTACAAAGCAGAAACATACTACAGTGCCATCTATCGAAGATACACCGAACTACAGACTAATTTACTACACAGAGTAACTACTAATTCTGAATCGCGCTAGAGAAGTTCTCGCATAATTAAAACATCCCAACATTAACAGTTGGGCCGTGACCCGCCTGGCATGATCACCTCGCCTGGTCGGAGGATTCTCCCTTGGTGTTAAAGGGCGATGACAACCGTTCCTCCACAAGCAATATAATATTTATGGTACATAACACATTCATACTTGAGATAATTAGTTTTCAATAGTTTTAATTATTCAAGTTTCTCGTCTCTAAAACATCCCAGACATTGTCAACTGCTTTAATAGATTTCAGTTTACTTGATAAGCACTATTTGCTTAACCTACTGAGCTTAGTTTTCTCCACCGAATCGTCGTCCCAAATTCAATTCAGTTAAACAACTGTAAACAGCCTAATAATTGTATACCTACGAAACTAACAAATAGCAATTCTATAATTGTTTTCCAACCTCCACTTGGAAGCTCAAATGTTAATAATCATTAACGGTATTAAGTTTAATCCTGGACGGGCATCGAACCGCTATGGCTCCCGTGTGGAGCATTATCTCTATAAACAAATTAGGCGCTCATAAAAGGTTCGTTTTCATTGCAAATGGTGTAACTATACCAAGGTTCGAAAGGTAACCGCGGTGTGCCGATCGATGATGACCTTTGAAACGTATTTTCAAATTTTGTGCTTGATCGTTTTTTTAAAAGAAGTGATGTCTGCGGATAGAAATGAAATGGATTTGTAAACTCTTTATAGTCGACCACCCTATGACTAAATAATAAAGAAATTCTGACTGTCTGTTACATAACAATGTTCTGAGCAAGCGGTGATGGGTTCTAGCCCCTCCAGTACAAATAAATGCGTGATCATGATACATACTTTTTTATGCTAAAAATCGTGTGTTATGTAATTTAAATTTTATACAGCACTATAGAAAACCAAAAACGTGTGTTTAAGTCAAATAGGTTCTTTTTCCAGCGAAATATGTATTGATACTTTAAATTATTCGTATTGTTACTTTTAAAATATTTCATTGACACAAAGTAGTGTCACTAAAGTTGTCTGAAACTAAAACCAAACTTCTATTGATTTAAACCACCTACAATAGAAATGCTTTCCAATCTATCGTAGGCAGTTTAAACTTCTTTCTGTCTGTTACCAATGTTATATAAGGTCAGCTCAGTTACTATCTTCACGTGTACTAAAGTACTGCAAATAATTTAATTTTGTAAAAGGTATAGAGTTGCTAAGAGCTCTAAGTGACTAAGTGATTTTATTCTGATTTAATTTGCGACCCTAGCAACAGAACATCGTCCCATATGTAACATTATCCCTTTTAACAAATTAACTAACCTTAAAAGGTTTACTAAACAGTTGTAAAGGTTTATACACTGTGGTGATATTGACCGAACTATCCCGATCATTGCCGAAACATGATCTAACGATGACTTTTAAAAATTAGAACAGAGCAATGTTCTTTTCTCTTTCTATTGTGTTTAGCACTAGCTGACCTACGCAACCTGAAAATTTTCCCCTGTTTTCGAAACATTCTTCATTGATGCTCCACTATAGCCTTTCTCGATAAATGGACTATCCAACACAGAAAGAATTTTTCAAATCGGACCAGTGGTTCCTGAAATTAGCGCGTTCAAACAAACAAACTCTTCAGCTTCATAATATTAGTGTAGATTTCCCTCATACGCAATTGCACTCAATAATTTTAAATCACGGCCAGTGTTTGCATTAGTAATAACCTACAAAAACTCTTCTATCCTTACTCACCTATGAAACGTGTAAGAAGATAACAAAAAGTGACTACACAGTCTAATGATAAAAAAGTACAATATAATACATTTTTACTAATATTATAAATGTGAAAGTAACTCTACCTGTCTGTGTGTCACGCTAAGCTCAGAGAAATTCGGCATGACGATACTTCAATTCTTGAAGAAGGACATTAGCTTCTCATTACCGTGATAACCAACATTCACGAGGGTAGTTAGTGGTAAATTAGTATCTATGTGAGTCAATAATTATATTACAAATTTCTCAGTGACTATGATACGATATCATTTGCACCAATCTGAGTGCACAGCAGAGAGTTCACTAAAATCAACGGCACTATAGTCGACTCTAAAAGTGCTGACATCTACTGGATGTGGAGTCTATGTGGCACGAGTAAATACGACACGGGTCCTAGATGAATAACTCAAGTTCGGTTATTTTTATACAAATAATGATTTTTAGAGTTAAAATTGGTTTAGAGATGGAATGTAAAAGTAGAATCTATTTATGATTTAAAGCATTTTGTGATAGATTAAATTTAACTCGAAATCCTTATTTCTGAATATTTACGTTTTTATGGGTTTTATCATATATAGTCATGGTTTATGGGCAGAAAGGTGTCTTTTTTCATGTTGTGAGAGATATATAGGTAACAATAACTGGCATTTTTTATACATTTCCGACATCCGACATACAGCGCCATCTTTTTCCAAACTAAGCTAATCTTGTCCGATAGGTATAAGTCAACTGATATAAATACATTTTTACTACTACACTACATATAAACCAACTGAAGTCTGAAGCAAATATTTGCAGATCATACAAACATTTGATTTGACCTGGGCATCTAATCCGAGATCTCAAGCACAGCAGTCGCATACACTAGCAGTGCGGCCACCGAGGCAGTCGCTAATCTCAATTCATCAGATACAATAGTGGTCTTTAGAAAATGAGTGTCCTTCTTCTTCTAAGAATTGGAAATGGAACTGAAACCACAGAAGTTAGCACTACAGAAAAAGTAGTATACTTTAAAAAAAGAGTTTACAGAGTCCTGCATTTCTGCTATTAATTTTTGAAAAGAAGTAACTGAGAAAAACTTAAAGAAATTGTAAAACAAATTTGAAATTGATTGAAATTTGACTCTTTAACCCATCGCGGCTGTAAAATCTCGTACAACGCCAAGACATGCAAAACGAAGGCAATACGGAACTGAAGCATAAAATATATCCCTGACGTGGTACCAACATAAAGTATCTGTAGAGTGTGCAGTAAAACCTGCCACTTCGCTCGCTCCACTTAATTTTATCGACTGGTAATACTACTGATGTATCGCCTAAATTATGCCTTATCATGAGTAAAGCAAATTCGTTTTTTGCTTGGCTTAAATACATTAATAAATGATTGACTAAAGTGGCTTATTGGCGCAGTGGTAGCGTACGCGACTGCTGCACAGCAGTCGCATACGAGACCTCAGGTCCTGAGGACCTGAGGTCTCAGGTTTGATTGCCGGGTCGGAACAAATGTTTGTATGATCTGCAAATATTAGTTTCAGAGTTTGGGTGTTATCTATGTATAATGTACATGTATGTATTTACAAAAAAAATATTTATACATTTATATCAGTTGTCTAGTACCCATAATTTAATATAAGCTCTGCTTAGTTTGGGATTAGATGGTGTTGTGTGTTAGATTTAAAAAATATTTATTAATTTATTAAGTGTTTCTAAGTTCTGTTATAAATACTGCTTTTACATTTGTTTACTAATGACAACGGCAGGAGGCAACACCTTTCACACCAATTCACAGCCTGTACCATGGTAACCAGACACCTGATATAAATTAAAATTCTCGTGTCACGCTGTTGTTCACGATGAATTCCGAAACTTTGTGTATGGGGTTTGCTGGCTTATACCAATAGGAGCCGATTACGATTGGAAGAACATACAGACGCATTTACGTAGGTCAGCTAGTGCTTATGTATTTCTAAGTACATAAAATTATAAACAACAAAATTGATAACAAAATCAGAACAAAGACTAATATGTCCCAACAACTCAAAGATGTTACTCTGGTGTGTATTTCAGAAACGTTCAACTAGTTGTGGATTCGACTGGACTTTCAAGAAGGGCAGTAAAGTACCGTAACGGTGTTAAAATTTTGTAATACCAACTCCCAGTTTATATTACTTCTCGCTAAACTGGTTTACTTAATTGCTTAAATTTTTTGTTCGTGTATTTATTTTACATTTTTGTCAATGTCACTTTTGTAAGTCACATCTGAGAGTAAACTGCTAAAATATTACATACCATGAATAATGTACCTTTTGGTACCATTCTCCAATATAAAATAACAAACAGAAAACATGTTAAGTTAACCATCGTAGCAATAATTGTAGCATCGTAGCTCAACCTAGTTTTATCGTAGCTACGTAGCAATCGTATCAAAAGACATTTAATTTTAGATGTTATACCTGGTCCGAAGGTTATTAATGTCTTAGTTGCGATAGCTTTCAAACTTGTTAGAGATTTAAACCTTTGGGAAATGTACGCAGAATAATTAAACATCAACAGGCCAATTGTGTTAACTTGAATCTAGAATTTGTGTAAACGTCTGTTTAAGTTAATTCAACCCCAATGCTCCAGATGGGTTTGCTTATTACATCCCTAACATTGAAATAAACAGATTTTAGTTTCAACAATTACTTTAAATAAAGTATTTTTAAGGACCAGTAATTGAGATCTTTTTAACATATTGAAACAAACAGTTTTTTTTTAAACATTAATTTTAATTTTCAGTTATTGTTAGGATCTTATGATGTTAAAATTTCGACTATAATTATTCAACATAAATGGTAACTAATTGTAGATTTTCTGGGTATTTTATTTTTCATTTCAACTCTGAATATTTGTTTTAAAATTACAAAACAAAATCAAAAAAATACACATTTTTCATCAAGAAAAATATCTGTTTCCGAATGATTTAAAATAATGATAATACAAAACGAAGCGAGGTGAGAGAGCAGCTCTTTGGCACAAATGGGCTGACTAGACTGACGTGGTACTACGGCCTCAGTCTTTATTCAGCAATTCCATCATTATTTTGCACCAAATGAGTGAGGTAACCAGAGGCACCAATTTCCCCTATCCTCCTGTTTCTGGGGACGAAAACAAAAGGTAAGTATTAAATACGATTACATGTAGGTACATTACATTAAACTCTTTTACAAAAACAGATAGTGTTGTTCATTCATCGTCATTTACATTTGACAAAAACTGTACCCCATTTATCACCTGGTGGCACCTCCTCGTAAATCTCTGGTATAATGTATTTATTATTTTCCTCATATCTGGCTGAACCCAACGATTATTGTGTTGCCACTATATATATATCACCACCTCCACAATCGGTTCTTAGGAATAAGTTGACGTGTTATAACGCCATCTATTGGTGAGTAGCTGAGACATAGTTAATACCTAGAATTACCTAGTAGAGGTAGCCACCTCCTCCTTCATCTAGCAGTAGACAGCAATAGGTTCAGTCAATTGCCATCTTTCTTCTGGTTTTCTTTGTTTTCTTGTTCTTTGGAATGCATTAAAGCATGGTCGTTAATTTTTATTGTAACATATATAACAGGTATTAATATCTATTTAGATGATTCAAACATCGTTTCTGTGGTAATGTTTAATGAGACTCTACAGAGTCTAATACGATAATAGCGTATGCGTGATTGACACTTTAGTAGAGGATCAAAACAATATACGAGTACATACAAAACAATGCCAACGATAAATTATTTACTGGCGTAGTAATAATGACAGCTGAGATGTTTGTATTTTTTTTTTATAAAAGACAACTTCCACATTAGGAATAAACATCCTGTGTCGTGGGGGACTTTACAAACATACATAAAACGGACACAAAGAACATCCAGACTCGGGACAACAATTCGTGGATTACACAAAGTGTTGTACCGCGTGGGATTTGAACCCACGACACTTGGCACAGTAGCAAGCGGCATGGCGACCGCTGAAACCACTCGGCCAGCTGTGCAGTCAAATAGCGGTACATATTTAAATATATGTACCGCTAGAATACTCTGTCATCATCATCAACAGCTTTTAAAACTTAATGTTCGTACTCCTTAGAAAATAGGTCTTAGCCTACTTTACCCCACTGGCCAAATCAGTTCGTTTAAAGGTTTCTTTCTCTTTGAAATGACACTGTTTTCCATAATTTGCTCCCTTAGTTGGTTTTTACGACAACCACTGGATGAAGACGATTGGTGGCATCCTGTATTCCTAATTCGTCATCACACATAAAGCATTTTATATAATAGAGGGCAAACGAGCAGATGTATCGCCTGATGGTAAGCCGCCACCCAGGTGTCCATGGGCTACACCAGAGGCGTCACAATTACGTTGCCGGCCTTTAGGGGATGGGGTATGGACCTTCGGTATCCTCACTCACTCGGGGAAGTGTTTTCTGTGAGGCCGTGGTATCACTCCGCTCAAGCCGGTATTACCATTCAAAAATGCTAATCTATGACGTATAATATTTCAAATGAAAAAAAATGCAAAATAAACTTACTCTTAATTTTATTCAAATTTACTTAAATACATTATTTAACATAAAATGCTTTATATATCTTACAACTTAGCCAGTTAATGTCGCTATCCTAATAGCTTTTCCCATTACTAGACTTGGCCTTGAACCCACCGAGGAGCTGCAGTCTAAACCGTAGTTTCCCTTAGGTCTTAAAAAATACCAAACGAAAGCTTCGGCATCCAAATCGAATTTTTATACTGCCCTGTGAGCCTTGTCGTTAATAATTCTGATTTCTAAATCAGAGTTCGAATCCTACCTAAGACAAATCATTGTATGATGAACACGATAATTGGTTCTCTATCTGAGTGTGATTTACCTACAAAATATGTATGGTATGTATGGTAACCACCGTTATATGGGCTCTATTTTTTTTATGTTTGGAACTGCCAAAATGACTCCAATCTGCCTGATGGAGTATAAGCAGCATCTAAAAATGCTAGTCACCATACTCACTGCAAATGCAGGCAATGCAATAATTCAGCATGGTGACCCACACTATGTGCGTGTGATGCCTCTGCATCATTGGGCCTCCGGTCTCGCACTCACCAACGAAACACGACAGCACGAATGCTGTCATTTTACGTTGATTTTGTAGACTGTGCGAGAGTAGTACCACCCCCACGCCGTTATTGGGACGGTAAAACTCGTTATGGAGGATCGGTTCGAGAGGGGCGCCGGTCCCCTCTCATACCGGCTGACGAAGGTGGTCACTGAAAAAAGATGCTTCGAAAGTCACCTGTGTCTGATCCGCAAGGAGTCAACGCCTGAGTACCACCTCGCTGGCAGAATATCACACCTTTTTTTCAAACTCCTTATTATTTATTACAATATTAATTAACAGTTTAACGATTTTTACTGAAATAATTCATACATTATCTCCACGCAGTTTCACCTGCTTTTTAGTTACAGCACTGCTCTTCACTTGTGTCAGTATTTCACACACAATAAATGAGAAAACAAATCAAGGCCGTAACGAAATCCTGTTTTCTAAATATTTCAATTATTAATTGTATTTCTTTTAGTTATATATATATCAGAGTGCTTGACCAAAGAGATTTTAACTGTAACTAGAGCCTATAGAACCAACATTCGAATGACCACGAATATACAAATGTGACGGCTTCCACCACACATTGAAGTTCAGAGGTGTTGATAACCACTTACCAAATAGACTAACCCAAGCAGCAGATATCTTACTCTACAACTTCATCCAAAATTTAGATTTTAGACTTATAAAATGTAGAAAAAAACTAAGTTGAAAAGTCATCACAAGAAGTTTTTAAATAAATATGTGTAAGTTACACCTAAGTAGACCAACTTAGCAACAATTTAGTTGATAATGCATTAGCTGATCATTATCGTGAAATAAATAACACGCGAGCACATGTTTCGACAAGCCTCCATTAGTGTATAAATTGACGTAGCATAGTTGCCATACCTAATAAATTATTGACTGTCATTAATATAACTTAAGGGTTGTTAGTATTAATAAAAAACTACCTTTCTTTGCCCATTTTATTCTTATATTTAATACAAATCTAAGGCTGTTTGCGATCAATAAATCAAGGTATTAAGTCGCAACTTTTTCAAGTAACAAACATTTTTTTTTAAATTATCTTTTTATTTAAATTTATAACATTTTGGATACAAATATTTAAATACAAAATGTTATATCATAGTTCTACAAATCGCGATCACGATCGCTCAAATAAAGCTTCATAATAGTGAAGCGATATATATATGCTACGAATTACTACAATTGCTACGCGTGGCTACGAATCTCTACGAAAATCTACGAATTTACATTTAGAATTATTTTCTCTCTATGTCTCTATATACCCTATTCTACTCACTGTCATTAAATTTCAAATTTAATAAAGTATCTAAAAATCAATTAGATACGTTACATGTTTCCCTATGTGTCACAAAAACGTGGTTACCTTCGCGCCAGTACAAGCCTAACCTAACATTAGTAGTTACCTGTTATATGACGTATGTACGTCGTACGATGAAACCTAGCCTCGCATTTAGGACGTGTGTACACGGCCCCGGTTACCCCTTCAGCGCATTCACCCGTAAATATGTACGAATGAGATCGCACCGTGTACACGACCACTTTCCACCAGGCGTGACACGGTGAGTGCCCGCGGAACACCGCACAGGTGATCACACTGATAATGACCGGATCAGATGTAGTAATGCACATTGATACTGACCGAAAGCTCGAGGCGGCCGCGTGGCGGTCGAGGGGAAAAGGGGCCAGTTCCACACAGCACTTCACTCACACAGCAGCACGTCGGAGCCGCTCGCGCGTGCACGCGTCGCGCAACATGGCCGTGCCCGTGCAGCTGTCAGCGTGCAGCTATCGACCGCGAGCCGGCCGCGCGCCGCCCAGCGACTGACGCGAGAACCGTGCGCGCGCACCGGCCTACACTCCCGCCCGCGCCCCTCATCCACCCCCGCCCCGGGGACACCACCGCTCTTATACGGGAGCCACACGCCTCCGAGCCCTGCAACTTTTAGGTGCGATTCTTGAAAAAGCGCGCCCTCAGCTTCACACATGACGTTACCTTAGCTCCCTATACATATCTCATACACATCTGACTATCTATTTAAACAATATTTTATAAAAATAAAGGAAAAACTATATTTTACAAATATATTTTTAAATTGTATAATCTGATTTCCCGAAAGATTTCCTTATAACACTATGACCCTATAGGACTAATCTAATAGTGCTGGTGTGAAACCTGAAACGATAATTACATACGTCACGGCGCGCACACCCCCACAGCGCCCCAGTGGCGTGTCCCCTGCTCCACAACAAGTCCGCGAGGCGTCACTCTCGTGTTTATTTTCGGCTGTGGCCGCTGCCGAGAGCGCCGCGTGCCCGCCCGTTGCCATGGCAACGCACCCCTGACGCGCCCGGAGCCTCGCGAGCTACGGCGAAAACGTACGAACAGCCTGTGACGTACGATACCGCGTACGAATGAAGTTAGATTTTTTAATGTGCACAAGACGTATTCTGTAATCCATCATAGAATGTCTGTTGCTATAATCATTTAAAAGCTCGGTTCTAAAGCTCTGAGAATGTCATTGACCATAGCGTTATACTCTAGTAATAGTAGAGTTTGAGCTGAAGACAAGTGTTTGATAATGATATTTTCTTTATAAGAATAAGCATTTACGCATACTGGAAGAAAATTTCATTAGTCAATATATTTCAAACTCTCATTTTATGTATCTACTCCTGTATTATAACTGTTACTCCAGATTTTTTTTTCATGTCTATTTCAAATATTTTATTTTATTTTTCTACCTGAATAACATAACTTTGCATTATTCCAATTTTATTGAATATGTACAGTAACAATCAAAAAGATGTAACTTAATGTGAGCAAAATAAATACAAATATATTCTAAATATGGTGATATAAACAAACTTGAAAATTTTCCATCGGGTTCACTGACATATGACGTTTCATAACTTGAGCGTCACTCACTAAATGAACCATAATTATATTTAATTCTATCCACATGAAAAAATTATATTTGATTTTTTTATTAAAATTCAAAAAAAAGTTAGTTTTCGAAGTCATTATTAAAAAACAAACTACAAAATATATCCATTACAAATTCATACAGATATTTTGTATGAAACATTGTTAGGCATAAAAAAGTATCACATCCTAATAAAGGTAACGACGACTTGCACAGGCGAAGTCACGGCTGAAACTTATATTACCGTGAATTTAATTAAACCTGTAGACACATCATCTTTGGCATCGACTGATGCTTGACAAAGTAACGAAGCAGTGCACGCTCACACAAACAAGGCATGTTGTGCAGGTCGCTATTGACCAATGTCATATGTCATACACATCATGAATGATTATTTATAGTCGTTCCAATAGTTTATTTAACTTTTGACAGCTCTAATACTTAATCAAATAGTGATACCCTGACCCGTTACCTATTCGATTTCTTTCATCGATCGATTTTATGCATTAAGAAGTTTTAATCGATTTAACAAACTCATTATTTTATAGATAATTTCGTACTTCATATTTCTATGTGTTTCAATGTGCGACCTCCTTTGTCAAAATAAAGAAGAAATGGATTAAAAGAATGTTGTTCAAATATGACGGTTCTATGTCATGAAAAAATATATAAAAGGAACTGAATTTTCAAAATGTATTATTGTATTGTGTTGTAATTCAGTGGTTAATATTGTATTTGTTAAACTATTGATGATCTTTATTAAATCTCTCTATGTCTATTTTAAAATAATCTACAGTATTTCAATGAGTAACCTTCAATATAGTTGAGTATTTATATTCCTCCGTATTGATTTATTTGTGAATTCTCACGTTTGGTTGAGTTGAGCGTATCGTTCCTGCCTTCGTTACTGTCAAAATGCCAAAAAAGAAAGTACTCAAAGGACAAACAAGAGAGTTTGTCTTGCGACTTCGTGAATACTTTGAAAAGGAAAGCCGTAATGGTGGGCCTCTTATACCAGTGACTCAAGTTAGAGACCGTGTTGCAGCAGCATTAGGTATTAGTGCTCCAACAATGGCAAAAATAACAAAAGAAGGCTACGGCAGCAGTGGCATGGAACAGAATAAGCTATCTACACCTAAGAAAAAACGTCCGCCTAGTAAAGTTACAGCCGTTGACAATTTTGACGCTGATGCTATTCGTCGTCATATATACGACTATTACCAAAGAAAAGAGATTCCAACATTAAAAAAACTAACACAATCTCTTCGAAATAGTGGTTTGTTCCGTGGTCAAAAATCTTCTCTGACAAAGGTATTGAAAGACATTGGAATGTTATTCCAAAAATGTGACAAACGAAAAATTTTAATGGAACGCAATGATATTGCTTTGTATAGATGCGATTTTTTAAGACAAGCAAAAAAAATAGAAGATTGGTCGAATGTTGTTTTCACAGATGAAACTTGGCTCAATGCGAATCATACGCTGTCAAAAACTTGGACTGACAACACCGTTGGCTCCACTTCTACAGTACCAATGGGAAAAGGCGAACGACTGATTATTTGTCATGCAGGAACAGTAAAAGGATTTGTGCCAGGCGCTCTATTAGCTTTTAAATCCCAGAAAACAGGAGATTATCATGAGGAGATGAATTCGAACGTGTATGAAAAGTGGTTCAGAGAAATGCTTACATCACTCGAAGAGCCATCAATAATATTTATTGATAATGCACCTTATCACTCTCGTCAAATTAATAAAATACCAACACAGGCCAACAAAAAAACATGAAATTATAAACTGGCTCCGTGACAATGGCGAAGAGGTGAATGAGTCCCTACTAAAAGTAGAGTTAGTAAAGATATTAAAAACAAAGAAGCTGCCAAAACGATACGTCATAGATGAAATGGCAGCAGAGCATGGGCATACCGTCCTCAGAATTCCCCCATATCACTGCCAATATAATGCAATTGAAATGATCTGGGCACAAGTTAAAGGATATGCTGCGAGGAACAATACAACTCCTCCTTTCACCGCAAGAAAAATGCTGAATTTACTGAAAAATGCGTGTGAAAAAGTAACTCCAGAAAACTGGGCGAATGTTGTAGAAAAAACAAAGAAGGTGATAATGTCGGATTGGGATCGGGATGTTGCATTCGACAATTTATCTATCCAAGAAATGATAATCAATATTACTGAGAACTCAAGTGATGATGATTCCTGGTCATACGAAGAAGACGATTCTTTATAATTAAAATTAGTATTACAGTACCTCTTTTGGTTGTTTTATTTTTAATCCGTAAATTACTACGAATTTCAACATTTTGTACCTGTTCATTACAAGTAGGTACCGCAGGTAGTTTTTATTTGAAACAACTATAGTAAGTCTAAACAATTATTTTAGATTCATTAATTTGCGGCGAATACATTCGATCCCATTACTAGGTACGAGTACGATGGAACTGTTTTCATTACGCAAATTATTTATGCATTGAAACAGAGACATTTAGGGCATTTTAATGCAAAATAATAAAGCTTTTTACGTGATTTGATATAAAATATAATCACAATAATTTTATTGTATGTTTTATTAATATAATCGATAATCGATTTATTTCAAAACCGTTTTTATAGTCTGTGGTCATTAATTACGAATGACACATCCCTAAGTAGGCGGAGCCCGCCCATAAAGTACAGTATTATCTGTAGTACATTGTATCAAAAATTATTACAAAACTTTATGTGCGTGATCTGTCAAAAGTTAAATAAAGTATTGGAACGACTATAGTTACATGTTGGATTATAAGGTGCATACATACTTATGAAACAATAACTCATGAATGGCATTAACATTTGGTGTAGGGTAAAAAGTTTAAGGTTAATTGGAACTTGGTTCACATGTTTTTGAGTAAACTTCTTTTTGACGGTGACTGTACTTTGTTTTTCGTGTTTGGGTTGCGATGATTAACTGATGGTAAATAGCCAACGCTGGGTCCGGTCGTGTTAATATCAGCAGTTCCCGGATCCCTTCCTTCTCACGCGCAGAGTGGCACACCTTGTGGTTTTAGTCGGTTCGATTCCGACACACCGCCCCGCCGCAAACCCCGGCGGGGTGACGACCCGATGGGGCTTCCACACGTAAAAAAATATTTAAAAAAATGGTAAGTAGCCAAAAGAAAATGAGTAGATTGTCCCTTTTTAGTACTCCCGGTTTTTAGTCTGATTAGGTCTCCGGGAACTTCAAAATTCATTCAGTCTCTCTTCAGCCGAAATTAATACTTTAGCTGTTGCCCGCCACTCATCGGCGTTGGTAGATACTGCTCCACTGCTATACGTTGCAGCGTAATATGTAACATTAACCTTGTTGGTCTACGCCAGACATTTTCAATAAAAATATATACAAGACGTTGGTGTAATAAATAATTCTATCGAACAAACAGCGCTAGACCTAGATATACTCTCTCTCATATCTATATTAATGGGTCCATTTTTTTATTGTAGAACTTTTTTAAACCAATAAAGGCGAATAGCATATGGACCATATTATGACGTATTTTCGACTGTTTTTTTTACGTTTGTTACCTCAAAGGTTTCAATTGGGTCAACCGATTTTGATTATTCTTTTTTTATTTGAAAGCTTGTGCTACCAGTGTGATCCCATTTCAATTTGGTCCAGTACTTGAATATGGTTGTTTTTGTTAATAGGTATTTTTGTTTATTTAATACCAACCCGCCAACACCAAAGCCATCACAAGTGCGTTGCCGGCCTTTGGGGGATGGGGAGGGGGATGGGGAAAGAGGTTGGGGTATAGGCCTCCGGTATCCTTACTCACTCGGTGAAATATAACGCAAGCGCTATTTCACACTGGTTTTCTGTGCGGCTTTGGTATCACTCCGGTTAAGCCGGCATTCATACCGAAGCGTGGCTCTCACGCGATGAATTTATATATGTGGATTTACATATATATACGTACATATATAAGAAGTCATTAAGTACTAATGACAACACAGTAAGTTTTACAGTGCAATTTCATATGAGTTTTCAACTCGGAACATAAACAATACACTTAAACCATCTGCCTTTATTAGCTTTTAATTCTACTCGTAAACTGACTAGAAAACAACTGCTGTCTTTAGCAACACCTGTTTTGCTAATGACCATGGTCCTACTAGACCCTAACACATACTGTCTAATGTACGTTAATTTGCTACATTACCAACTTTCCCGACAGTTGTATAACAATATTTGTAATGGCCAGACAATCTGACAAGCAACAGTCTTTAAATACGTTATAGATCTTGATTTTACTGGTCTATTCATATTGCCCGGGCACCAAACAATATTTTATAATCAAATAACATTTTCTAAAAATAATGGGTGTACATAAATTTATGTATAAAAATTTAAAGTTGGTTTGTGTACTGTTTTATAAAACTCTTAACAATTTTTCGACGATAAAGCAGCAATTTAAAATGAAGAAAATGATGTGAAGTTATAAAAATGTTTCTGAAAATTCTGATTCCATAAACAAAACTTGTGTGTATATGTTGCAATACTTGCTTTAGGTATTCAATTTTAAAAAGTATTCAAAAATGTAGACTCTTATTTCTTATAAAATCAGGTAAAATTTATACTTCTAGTGACCAGAAGGACGTCTTCTTCTTTGCCAGTCTTTTGGAAATGTTATTATCATTAAGAGATGATGTAGAGGATTTTTTTAAGGCTTGTATGTAAATGTTGTAATATTTTTTTTTCCTACTTTTTTATTTAATTTAAAAGTAGGTTACTAAGACTTATTTTTGTATACAATTATAATGTACAGATAAGTTTTTGGAAACATTCAATACATCAACAAAAAATTCATAAAACCGATTTGAATTGTTTATGTTGAATTTTTTTTTCAGTAGTGGATTGAATAATTTAAAAAAAGATTTATATTCGATTCTAAATCTTTAACGGAACATGTTCTAATAGAGTTTTTGAACTGGAACTAATAATGTATGAGAACAGAACCGGTCACCTCTTAAAATATATGTTTGTTTGTATGTAGTGCTATAGTTACATCGTTTCAGCTATTTGAATAAATTTTCGATTTATTCGAACATTCCATATAAAATATTTGGAAAAAGAGACATCTGTGATCGAACGCTTATTCTAGTGTGATAGTGGACAGAAACGTACTTCTATACTAGCGCCATCTATTACCGAATCGTAACACTACACTACAATCTATTCAATACAAATAATATTCTTTAATCTAAACAAATAAATATAATTGGCGTGTCTGTTTGTAATATTTAAATAACCACTTTTTACTAAATGCATATGTACAGTACACGGTACGTTTACCAAAATAATATTTTTAAATTTTTTGTCTTTCTGTCTATTCCTTCTAATCTCTGGAACGGCTGGACCGATTTTCACTAGTAGGTAGCTTATGATATAAGGAGTATCTTAGGCCACTTTTTTTTACAGAAGCTTCGCCCCGCGGCTTTACCCGCGGTTATTGTCTTTCCGCAGGTAACACCGCGGGATTCAGCTAGTAGCAAATACAAACTGTTACAGGATATACAGGAAGGGATAAATTTTAAGCATAATGTACGACAGTTCTATAGAGACTTGTTGACGGAGTCATCAGAATAACACTTTTAGTGTCTTTCGGATGGTGATATGTATATCACACATATGTAGTTATACTTATTTATGTATATGTGTGTATGTGTATGTATATATATATTTAATTTAGATGTTTTTAATTATGTATCAATTGTATAGTTTATATATCTGTATAATGCTTAGTCTTGTTATATTTCTTAATTTATTCTATAGTATTATTAAGTTACGCCTGCCAAACACAGTCTTGCAACACCCAATGGTTTGACTGGAAGAAAATGCCTGTGGCATTAAGTCCGCCTTGTGCAATATGTTTGCAGGAAGTTTGTATAAATAAATAAAAATAAATAAATGTAAAATATAGCCTTAGAATTATTAATATATAGAATATAGAGCGTGTTTGAGGAAACCCTTCATATCTATTGCCGCTTGAAATCGACTACATATCTCAGTGTACACTGTACACCAATAATCTGTTCTTCTGTTTTATTTGAGTGATTCAGATCGGCTTGTTCCAGAAAACTATCTCTACCCTCCATACAGAAAACGGATTTGTTCGCTGTCAAATCCCAAAATGTGGTAATAACTTAATCACAAAACATTTTGGTTACAATAATTTATGAGGTGGTTGGTAGAAATATTATTTTCGAACGCAAAATTCAACTTCGCGTAGTGTTGTATGCAAGTTATGGAGGGTAGAGATAACGAGTATCATCTGTGTAGCTGTGTACATGAAAAGTGTCCGTTGAAATGCATTAAATTAGGGTGGCGCCACATTAGCATCAGAGTAAACTTCTTAAAATCAATACACACACTTTTTCATAAAATTGAATGATAAAAAATCAATAAACGTACTATTCACAGTTCAGAAAATAAAATATATTTACTACATTATTTTGTAATACGCAAGTAGTGACAATAATGTTAAATTTTTTACCTCGGCATACTTCAATTCGTTCACAATTGCTACATTCATACCATAACCTGTGTCTACACCAGCGCCATTCTGGAAGGTTTTTGAACTGTTATTTACAGCTTATGCTGGACACTTTTTTCAATTTTCTTCCATATAAGATAACACTCCTTGTCTCTACCCTCCATAATGCAAGTGTACGCACCTAAATACGAGTACCGTAAATCAAAGAGCAATAAAACTGACGGACGGACTGGACGCTCTATATTATTTGTGGTACGTTATTTTGAGGTTACATATTTATATTATGAAATGTTGAATTGAATAATATAATTCTAAAATAGAAAACTGATTTAGTACAATAATGGCGATGATTAGAGCTGGTTTGCAAAAACTCAGCCGTGTATTTCATGGAGCACAAGGTACGTTTTCTGTGAAAGTGAGAAAGATATTGTTTTTTCTTAATATAGTTATTAGTAATTATAAATTTCTCTCATTTACAGCTGGTATACTATCAAGATTCGCAACAAACCTAGCTCCTATTGAAAACAAATCCGTTTCTGAAATCTCAAAAGACGTTATAGCTGAATGTAACCAACTAATTGAAAAGAATGCATCTCGTAACTTCGCAATAGTACATCTACTAGGAAAACAGTGGAGAGTTACGGACGGTGATCTCTTAGTAGTGGAAGGAATGTGGGCTCCGAACATCGGCGACCAAATTAAACTCGATAAAGTCCTTTTAGCAGGCACTAAAGACTTTTCCCTTATCGGAAGGCCTTTAGTTCAACCTGGGCTAGTTAATGTTACCGCTACAATCATTTCAAAAGGCCTTTCTCATACCAGAACACACTTCAAGAAGAAAAGGAGGAAGCAGTACATGAGGATCAACTTTGTGAGGGCAGAACAAACAATGCTTAGGATAAATGCAGTAGAAATAACAAATAAAATAAATGCCAAAGCAAGCAACAACTGTTAGTTATGCAGTTTTAAATAGTTAATAAAAATTAGAGTATGTTACACACATTATGTGATTTTATTTGCTATCCAAGATCCATTCAAATATATGTATCTTCAAAATAAATATTCCAAACATCTAACACACAATACTATTTAGTCTCAAGCTAAACAGAGCACATGTTAATTATAGACAAAAAGGGAAACATGATTAAAATGTTGATGTGTATGGTTGATGAACATGGTTTTTAAACTATAATTTTTAATTTAGATTTATTAGGATCTATGCCCTTCCTCAAGAACCAAAGTACCTTCATGTCAATTTTTGTTGAAATCGCTGCAGCAGTTTAACGGTAAAAACATTACAGACAGACAGAGTTACTTTCAAATTTATAATATTAGAAAGTAAGTATGAATGAATAGCTATTCAATAAAAAACTACTTTTATGTCATACATTTATTTTATTTCATGATATTCTAATTAAATAACAATAAATATAGAAGTCAGATCTGTACATGTTTAAAAGTGTCATCTATTTAATTTAACATTATCACAATACTCTTGAAATACAGCTTTGTGTTCTTCTTTCAAAAATCTCTTCATGCCTTTAAATAAATAAAACATTTTATTATTTTCAAACAATTTACATAATATCTTTGAAAACTTTTCATAATCACCATCTTTCTTATAAGCCGATATTGACAATTGAAATTCTTTATAATGTTCTGTTTCCATGAGAATTTTAATCTCTTTAACAAAATCTATTAATGAGGTTGGAGGCACTTTTTCCACAACCGTTTCAGTCTTTTCACCATTCAAGTTGTCTTCAAATCCAAAAGGTTTGATCTTCAATTTTTTCTTTTTCACTATATTATTGCACATCGTCGTATCTGCCACTCTCTTGTGTATGGTGACCATAGATTGGGAGGTAGACTGTTGAGTATCAAGAGTATCAATGGAGCTAAATAAATCTTTTGTAGTTTTAGGCTTGAACTCATTAACATATGCAGAAGATTTAGCATTTTTATAGAAATCCATTGAAAAATCTGCATACACTTCATTAGAATTCGGATATTGGCTTACAGACTTTTTGGCCTCCTTTGACACTGCTCTAGAATTTGTCACAGGGAATGCCACACCAGAGAGATTAACGTACCCCGAGTCTTTATTATTGCAACTCGACTCAGTTGGAAGCAAAGGTTTTAATCTGGGTAGTGGAAGAGTTACTTCAGCATTCTTGAAGAATCTGCAAATCTCGCTAACACTCTCCCCAAACTTGTTAGAAACATTGATGTAATCTCTTAACCATGCTGATAACTGATTCTTCAATTTTGGACTGTTAAACCTTGTATCACACAGTAAAATTGCTCCATAATCATTTTGGTGTCTGATAACACGTCCTATAGCCTGGTTCACTGCTCTAGTTGCTTCCAATGAATACCATTCATCACCAGACAAGAACTGCTTATCTTTGAGCCTCAATTCTTCTAAGTATTTCTTCTTTAAAATAATTCTAGGATCCTTTAATGGCGGGAAAGGTAATCCTGTAATGATTACTGCTCTCCCATTCATATCAGCAAAATCTAAACCTTCTGAAACTTTTCCCCTGCAAACAGCCATGAAACAAGCCCCTCTGGTACTTGGATCTCTTATTTTACTGTAAAAATCATTAATAATGGTGTTAAAAGTATCTTTTCTCTGAGGTTCAACAAATATAGGTTTAATATTATTAATACTAGACCAAATACCCTCACTTTGCCACATTTCCTGGCACTTACTCATGATAGGATATGATGGAAAAAACACCAAGAGGCCATCAGGAACAACTCGGCTAAAACTAAGTATTGTTCTACCTAATGAAGATATATATTTGGGGTTATCCCTGTTTTGATAATTTGAATTAAGCTGCACCCCATCAGGTCCTTGGCCAATAATTTTCACACATATTTGATTAGATTTGACTATATGTGGATTTTCTAATTGAGTTCCAATTGGTATACCGAGTTCAGATGTCAAAGGTTTTAGAGGCGCAAGAGTACCACTAGTTAAAATTATACTTCGAACATTTTGTTCTAAAAGCTGTTTCATTCCAAAGCCTGGACTGAAACACCAGTAACTGAGAACTCTTTCTGCCGATTTTGCATTACTCGTTTTCAATGCACCCCAACTATCTGTCTTCTTATTCTTTTTATCTTCAATTTGGATGTGAACCTTGTAACACATTTTGATTCTTTCTTTGTAGGCATGTGTGGTCCCACTGAAAACAACATTCAATAAGTCTACAATTTTCTGTAAGCCGACTCCTTTTTTCTGAAATGGTGAGGCACTAGCTGTAGAGAGGTACTGTATGAGATTCTCTATAAGACTTATAATCGCCATCTGGTTATTATCCCTGATCTCAGCCTTCGTTAGCAGCTCAAATATATAACTACCAGGGAATGTGCTTCCTTCGTTGCCTACTGCAATCTCGTCTATGGCTTTCTCTAAAGCCAGCATCATTTCTTTCAACACACATAGATCATCTGCAGTAAAGTCTTTCGGCTGAGTATTATCAACGGTCATGTCCATTTGTTCTTCAGTTTGCTCTCCGAAAGACCTCATAACGTGAGTAATTTCATCAATACACAGAGCAACATCTGTAGTTCTGATTTGCAATGATGCTGACTCTTCACACATTTTTTCAACATTATGTGCTTCATCTAAAATAACTATATTATTCATAAGTTCTACACCATTTGCTCGTCTTGATTTTGGATCTAGAATGTAATTATATGGCATGAATATTATATCAGCATCTTGTTTTAATTCTTTAGATAAGTAGTACGGACAACATTTCAGTTTCTTCCCTACGGACACTAAATCTTCTATATCTAATATCTCATCACCTTTTATGGATCTGTCTTCCTTTTTAGATTCAACGTTATTGTAAAAGTAACATGTTCGTGACTTGACTTTCAACTGGCACATGTGCACTTTGTTCATATTGTTTGTTTCCTTAGAAACTTCAGGATGAATACACATTTGATCTCTGGAACCCAAAACGGTAGCCTTAACATGCTTGTAACTGGATCTCTTTAATTCCTGCATGGCTTGTGTCAATTGAGAATGAGTTCTTGACGAGTATATTATTTTCGGCATCCCCCATGACATATTATCTTTTGATTTACCTGCACCCGCTTTCAAACTATCTCGCAAAGTATTACTATGTTCAGAAAAATTACCTACTTGTGCGTTCATCTGTAATTGAGCTTTTTTTACTAACAGCCAAGCCAATGATGAACATAAAAGGCTCAAAGTTTTGCCTGTTCCTGTTGGCGACTCCAGTAGAGCATTTGTATTGTTCTGAAGACTTTCGATCACTCGCTCCATATAAGCCTTTTGTACTTCATAAGGTTCAAACGGAAAATTAACAGGTATACCAGATATCATCACCTCAGGCATTTTCACTATTGCTTCTTTACTTGATATTAAAATTAAAAATATCACATTCCACACACTATAAAAACAAATAAATAATCCCTTATGCCATATGACTAACACAGTAAGTAAACAATCAATATAACCCATTTGACATTTCACAATCGGTAGGGAAGGAAGTAAATTGCCGCCTAAAATAAAATGCGTTCATATTATTTCATTTACCTAGTTCAAAGTAATGGACAATAAAAACTCATCAAAATTATTAGTTAATTAGGAAAAACAAAACAGCAAATGCAATAGTGTTTCGTGTGAACAAAAATAAAGCAAAAACTTAATTCAAAGCACTAATTTCGTCCTTCAAAAGAACGCATTATTATATTTAATGTGTCATGTCAACCATCATATGTTTAACATAACCTCGAATTTTATAAATAAGAATTGAATTAGTGTTTTCACCTTTATATGACTACATGCAATAATAAAATAATGGAGGTTAATGTAGAACAAGTGTATACGTCGGTGGCGTGCAATCGCACTACAGAAATAACTGACTGGAACGGCGAAGGGATCATTTGTTTTGGTGCTTCCAACTCTGTTGTTATTTATGATACTGTAAGTTTTTTATATCTCTATCTACAATATTGATGCTCTGGAAAGAAATAGCTAAAGCCTTATGAAGTAATTACTTATATGTGATTTATATTTAATTCACATAACTTACAAATTAACCTTGTATTATGCAGATGTTTTTTCCAATAGGAATTTACAGATAAATATTTAATTAACTTTACATAACACTACATTACATTTCTCGTAAAAGCTTTTGCGTTGCTTGACATTATGTTTTATTTTAGTGCATAAATGATTTTAATAATTTAACACTACTTTTCGTAAACTTTCAGAACCAAAGAGGCAAAGACCCTCTGATAGTTTTAAGTCACCATCAGTCACTGGTCAACACCGTCAAATGGCTCCGTAAACCTGATGGCAGTTGCACAGAATTCATCTCGGGCTCAGCTGATAAAAGTGCTGCTATATGGACTCTAGATAATGGAGTATGGAGAGTGACGAGCACTCTTACTGGTCATGGAGATGGAGTGACATGCATCCATGGTGTATATATTGGAGAAGATGATCTGTTAGTGTATACTGGATCTATAGATACTTCTGTTAAAGTTTGGGAGAGGAAAAATGGTATGTTTATTTTTGTTAAAATCCTGTGTCACGTGTACAACACACAAACATATATGAAATGGCCATAACAACAATTTGTTTGCTCCATGCGTGGTTTCAAAGTCAAAGTCAAAGTCAAATCATTTATTTCCATAGGCCCCAAAAGGCACTTGAACACGTCAAAAATACAAACATCAAACATTATTAATACAAATATAAAAAAAAAACTCAAGTACTTTTTTTTCGGTTTGAACCCAAAATCCAAAAAAAATATTAATTCATGATCAACATCATTTATAAATGCCAAAAACCACCTTTTTAGATAAATGTCATTGAGGTTGAGAATTGCTGGCAACTGTATTTTTATTTGTAATAACATAGCACATAGCCCAGTTGTACTCGGTGATTAGAACCTTTTTTTAGTCGTTGAATATAAAAAAGTTTCATACAAACTCCAAACCTCTAATTTTACTCCCTGAGGGAGATCTTTTTCTTAGGTTTTATTTATATCAATAAAATTGAGAAACCTATATAGAAAGTTTCAAGATAATCCATTCAAAAATAAAAAGTTTGATACAAACTCTGATGCAGTTTCTCACCGCCTACAAAGTCGTAGTAATGCAGGTATCTTGATACTAATTCCTAAGGCAAATCTACGTTCAATATAATTTAGCAAACAATATGTTGCGCTAGTGTGTGTCGCCCTTGTGCTTCTTGGAAGCTATCATCAGATCCTAGTGTCCTTATCATGGTAACACCGTTGGGATATTTCTCTTTTCCATGAAAAAATAATCATCAAAATCGGTTCCTCCTTATTTGAAGTCGGTTAAAAATGAATCACTAAAGTGTATGTACGCGCGTAATTTTTTTACCCCACTACTGTACTACCCGTCGGAAGCTGAGGCGGGTATAAATAACAAAAACAAGCTTTTCGGAACTTTAAAAAATTATCACGAAAAAAATGGCGGTACGAAGTTTGATAGGATAGCTAGTTCTTAAATAATTATATGATTAGAACTAGATAATCCAAGCGTGATAACAAGATGTTAGAAGATAAAAAATACGCATTTTATGATTTTATAATTTCAGGAATAACAGTACTCAAGCAAACTATATCACTAAACTCCGGTCTCTGTCTGACCCTCCACGCACACATATTACCTACGACTAAGAGCCCAATATTATTCTGTGCACTGGATGACCATAAGATACATGTATTTGTTGGAGAAGACTATCAGAAGGTGCACACATTAATAGGACATGAAGACTGGGTGCGTGGTCTTGATGTCTTGGATGTGGGTGAGTTGGAATCCTTAGAATAATAACCACTTCTGTTTGCAACTGCATCAATTAATTATTAGCTAGTTTATATATTAACCTATCGCCGACCACCCTCAAGGAGTGCTAACTATCCCAGTCTTGTGCAGTCAGCATTCATCCGCTGCCAGCTACTTTAATAGAACCGTTGGTCTATCGTGCCGCTCGTTAACTTACTTTAAAATAAAGGAGTTGGTAATTAAAGGGAAAATGTACTATAAAACATATACACATCTCTACCACATTTGAAATTGAGATATCATATAAGCAATCAAATGTCATGAGCCAGTTGCCAGCTCAAAAGTTTGGGAGAGCCACTCTTGGCATGCATGGGCCGGCTCGACCGGAGTGATACCACGGTCTCACAGAAAACCGGTGTGAAACAGCGCCTGCGCTGTGTTTCACCTCTGTGTGTGACGCCTCTGGTGTTACAGGTGTCCATGGGCGGCGGTAATCGCTTACCACCAGGCGATACGCCTCCTCGTTTGCCCCCTATAACAAAAAAAATAATTATAATAAATACCTTGACTTTCAAAAGCCTTTAAATCTATCATTATATACTCTCTGAGTCACGGCAGTGTATACAAATACACTTGTCATTGAAATGAAAACTCACAGAAAACCGGTGTGAAATAGCGTTTGCGCTATGTTTCACCGAGTGAGTGAGGATACCGAAGGCCTATACCCCAACCCCTCCCCCCATCCCCTTTCCTATCCCCCAAAGGTCGGCAACGCACTTGTGACGCCTTTGGTATTGCGGGTGTCCATGGGCGGCGGTAATCACTTACCATCAGGTGATACGTCTGCTCGTTTGCCCACTATGCAATAAAAAAAAAAATATAAAAATAATAATTTCGTCCATTCCAGATAGCTCCACAATCATCCTGGCATCAGCTTCTCAAGACACTTATATCCGTTTATGGAGGGTACAAAAGCTTGTTGAAGATGCTCCTTCAAAAGGCATCAAAGTAGAACAGAAGGTTTTCAGCGCTTATGGTCAGCAATGGACCGTGAAACTGGATGCAGTGTTAGCTGGACATGAAGGATGGGTGTATGGTGTGCAGTGGCAACCGTGTCCTATTGGAGGTAAGGAAACAAGCCCTGCAGTGCCGTGGAATTACATAGGAGATTCAGGGTGTATCCAGGAAGCAGCTCGTGTTTCAAATACGAAACACGAAATTCATGGAATTAAAAAAAAAATAACATGATATTTTTACGTAAAATTTATAAGGGCGAATTTTTTACTTCGAACTTCTTGAATTTTTTCATTTAATCTTAATATTATTTGGGTTTGGTTATCAATTACGGCATTCTCACCGTGGAAGAGCCACGCTTCGACATGCATGGGCCGGCTCGAAAGAGTGATACCACGGCCTCCCAGAAAACTGGTGTGAAATCGCGCTTGCGCTGTGTTTCACCGAATGAGTGAGAATACCGGAGCCCCATGCATGGTGTGGTGTGGGTCACCATACTGCATTGTCCACATTCCCATATTCGATGGTCATGACTTTTAGAATCTACTCATGCAGCACGGTGCCTGAAGAGAGAGTGGTCATATTGGCAGCTTTTATATATATAAAAAAATCCATTTTCCTACATACCAAATTATCACTTATAGAAACAAACAAAAAACCAATCTACCGCCTTCTATCTTCCTCACTCGACAAGACGCTCATCATCTGGGAACCAGAGTCGTCTCCTCAAAGAGGGGAGGGTGAAGGCGCCTGGGTTGAACGAGTCAGGGTTGGGGAGGTCGGTGGCAATGGACTTGGCTTCTACGGCAGCAAGTTTGGACCTGAAGGCAAGATGTTTATGGGACATGGGTACAATGGATCGTTTCATATTTGGAAGTATGATAAGGTTAGTTTTGATCTTAATAATCTTCATATCATATCAACAGATTTTAATGTGCGCTACTGAACATAATAGTGCAACTACATCGGGGGTGTAGTCTTGAGGTCTCGGGTTCGACTCCCGGGTCGTATCAAATGTTTGTATGATCTGCAAATATTTGTTTTGGAGTTTGGGTGTTTTCTTTGTATACTATGGATGTTTGGGGGAACGGGTATCATGTTCCACTCAACACAAAGGGAGGATCCTCCGACCAGGCCAGGTGATCGTGCCTGGCGGGCTACTGCCCAACAGTTGATGTTGGGATGTTGTATATATGATAATCGGCGCGAGAACAATTAATTGCGCGATTCAGGATTGGAGCTTCTTCGTATTGTAGATTACTCCGTAGTTCAGTGTAACTTCGGTAGATGGCGCTGTAGTATGTTATGTTGTATGTGGAGGTCGCCATAGATGTATTTCCAAAAAAAAACGCGTACGTACAAAGTACACATGTCCGAAGTGAAACTTCTTTGGCAAACTATTTTTTAAGTCTTGTTTATATTTATACAAATCTAAAACTTTAGATTTAAAATAAAAACGCTGCACATCTTCGTGACGTTTCATCCGTAAAAATTTTACCCTCATGCGCCTAAGTTTCACTTCAAGAATATATATATATATGTTTTATAACAATTGTCTAGTACCCATAACGGGTCAGTTTAGGGTATTTACAAGTTACCCTTTCCTTTATAGTTCTGTAGTCTTACGTGGTTTGCTGCCTTAGTAGCACCCAGGGGATGAGTAGGGCTAGTGACAGTGTATTCTTAACCCGACACCACGCGGAGATGATTGGACGGTCACCAATGGTTACTCTGTATGCTCATATTATATTCCTCTGTCAGGGATTGTCTGTAATGTCCCATCCACACTCTCCACGAGGCGAACGAGGCAAGACGAGTGAGAGAGTGAGGACGGTGCGCTCGTGCCCTCTCGTCTCCCCTCGCCTCGCTTCGTTGTCGCTCCGCAATAAGTCGGTTTTGGGCGCGAGTCAGAGGACGCCGGACGACTCACAGAAAACCGGTGTGAAATAGCGTTTGCGCTGTGTTTCACCGAGTGAGTGAGGATACCGGAGGCCCATACCCCAACCCCTTCCCCCATCCCCTTTCCCATCCCCCAAAGGTCGGCAACGCACTTGTGACGCCTTTGGTGTTGCGGGTGTCCATGGGCGGCGGTAATCGCTTACCATCAGGTGATCCGTCTGCTCGTTTGCCCACTATTAAATAAAAAATAAAAAAGGTATTGTAGCCCCCTCCACTTGCCGAGGCGCCTCAAAAGAGCCTGGATGGGGCATAAGAGATCACCTAAAGGCTATAAGACCGCCAATTGTACTTACCTACCTACCTTACTTAGATTTGAAAGCGATTATTAAACATTTAAGGGGAAGTCTTCTTTTAAATTATGTAACAAAAAATACCTTTAGTTATCGTCAATTTGCAGGAAACAAACCAGTGGCATCCATCAGTGGTATGTGGAGGTCACTTCAGTGCTGTTGAAGACATCAGATGGGAGCCACATCATGGGCGATATCTCATGAGCGTCTCCGCTGATCAGACCTCAAGAGTACACGCGCCATGGAATACGTCACATGGTAATTAAAAATGCTACGAGTACATAATAATTAGACCGCCTGTTGCTTTATATGTAACATGTAACGCGGTGTGCTGACGCGTCGCCATCATGTAACTCTTTTCTTTTGTAAACTATCTTTTTATTTACTCATTATTTCTAGGACATAATTTAAATGTTTGCAAATAAGTCGGCGAAAATTAATCAGAAGTAAAACTGGAGGAGTTTGAAATATAATAAGTCTAATATTACACAACACTTTGTGTGATCCATAAATTGTTGTTCCGAGTCTCGGTGTTTTTTGTGATCGTTTCATATATTATTATGTTTGTAGAGTATATACATCCTGGATTTATGGAGCACGCAAAATAATGTCCCATTGTTCGATTTGAACCCACTACACTTGGCGCAGTAGAATGCGGCGTGGCGACCGCTTAATCCACTAGGCCAACCGGGCAGTCATATTTGCTACGGCCGATGTTCTTTTCTTAAGAAGTTTGCTAAGAATGATATAGAAACTTGTAATTAATTTCCCCATAGGATCAGAATGGCATGAAATCGCCCGCCCCCAAGTCCACGGGTACGACATGGCTTCCTTAGCTCTCATTAACAGCACCACATTCGCATCAGCAGCCGAAGAAAAGGTCATCAGAGTGTTCCGAGCACCGCATAATTTCGTCCATAATTTCCAGAACATCGTCGGTCAAGTTATAGAGGGGGACAGCCAGGGTAAGTTTGTGATCGTATGTTATCACCAATAAAGAAAGGAATAAGTATTTTTATATTGTTACGAAATGACACGATGATTCCCGAAAGGAAGCGACAGCCGTAGGATTCTAGATTAACTTGTAAAAATAATACTTTGTGGCACAGAACAATGAACTTTACGTCAATAAACATAAGGTCGAATATGGTCGATTGTTGAGCGTTTGGATTTTCCGTGGAAGCAGCAGTACTGATGGGTTTTATGTATGTCCTAGTTTTTTTTTTTTTTTTTATTTAATAGTCGGCAAACGAGCAGACGTATCGCCTGATGGTAAGCGATTACCGCCGCCCATGGACACGTGCAACACCAGAGGCGTCACAAGTTCGTTGCCGGCCTTTGGGGGAAGGGGAGGGAGATTGGGGGACGGGTTGGGATATGAGCCTCCGGTATCCTCACTCACTCGATGAAACACAGCGCAAGCGCTATTTCACACCGGTTTTCTGTGAGGCCGTGGTATTACTCCGGTCGAACCGGCCCATTCATGCCGAAGCGTGACTTTCCCACGAGTAAAGTGTGAGTTTGAAATTAAAAAATGTATGCATTTTATTCAAAGTACACATTTGTTTTAGGTCCAGAAGGTGCATCGGTGCCATCGCTTGGTTTGTCCAATAAAGCTGTATTCATGAACGAAGATGAACAAACTGACGCTGGTGATGAGAACGATGGGTATTTTGTGCCTGTGGATATGACAGGTGAATAATTTTATCACAAAATGGAACGTTTAAGACTCCAAATTTATTTAAATCCACGTCTTGCTAATTTATATGGTAAAACCTGGGGGCAAAGCTAGTCTATACAAATAAATAAAACTGGAGTGTCTGTTTGTAATATTAAAATAAACGCTTTTTGCTTATGTATACACGGAACATATACCAAAAATATTTTTTTTTTAATTTTCTGTCCGTATGTCGGTCTGTCTGTCTGTTTGTTCCGGCTAATTTCTGGAACGGCTGGACCTTGACGGGACTTTCACTGATAGGTAGCTGGAGTGGAGTAACGTGGGCTACTTTTTAGACAAGCTTTGCCCCGCGGCGTTACCCGTCCATATATAGGTACATACATGTGCATTTAGTTAAATGCAGTTATGTAGCGACTTTCACATACAGCAACAGCGACATACTATAGCGCCACCTACCGCAGATACAATGAACTACGGAGCAACGTAAGTAAAACACGAAGAAACTACCAATCCTGAATCGCGCAGTAGAAATTGTCGCGCCGATTGTCATAGATACAACATCCCAACATCAACTGTTGGGCAGTGGCCCGCCAGGCATGATTACCTCTGGTCGGAGGATCCTCCCTTATTCACCGTTCCAAACGTCAAACAGACACTCCAATTTTATTTAGATTTAGATTTAAGCCTGATTTAGCTTAGGCTTATTCCGTATTCTTAGGCCTATATGCCCAGCAGTGTAGCAGCAGTAATTAATGATGATGGTTAATTCTAGAACTACCTACTTACAGAGCCACCGACTGAAGAAACCCTGATGCAGAACACGCTGTGGCCTGAAATACACAAACTGTACGGCCACGGTTACGAAGTGTTTGCGTTAGACGCCAGCCCGGACGGATCGCTAATCGCTTCCGCTTGTAAAGCGACCACGGCCGAACATGCCGCTGTATTAATATGGTTCGTTGATTTATAAATTTTGTGATCTTACTACTAAATTTAATGGTGCATTAAAATTGGGTTCACAATAATGGTGTACTGAATGGACTTGGAACCTGTAGGCTATTAGCGCGTCGTTTGAAACTTTATATTTTAAGAAAAAAATCTAAATTTTTATATGAAAAATGTACTAAATACAAAGTTGTGACGTCACTGTTTTAGACTAGACAATTGAGCAATATACTTCAATGTTTATTCGATTAAAATTTGCTATAGAAATGAATAAGTCAGTCAACATTCACTGTGGAGGCACGGGTATCATGTCCCTCCAACATAAGGGAGGATCCTCTGACCAGCCGAGGTGATCATGCCTGGCGGGCCACTGCCCAACAGTTGATGTTGGGATGTTATATATATGATAATCGGCGCGAGAACTATTTATTCCGCGATTCAGGATTTGTAGTTACTCCGTGTAATACGTTACTTCGTATTTCAGTGTATCTTCGGTAGATGGCGCTGTAGTAGGTTATTGTTGAGTTATATGTGGAAGTCGCCACAATTCCTATGATTTAATTTAGGTAAGCCATTTTTACAAAATGTTAGTTTTAAGCCGAATTTCAAGTAATATATCAGTCCATATGTTACATAAATTACTTTTACAGGGAGACAAAAACGTGGCAACAAACACAAAAGTTAATATCCCATCAACTCACCATAACCCAGCTAGCGTTCTCACCGGACAGCCATCAACTGCTCTCTGTATCGCGCGACCGAAGATGGACCTTATACCAACGGGCACAAGACTCAAACTCCTTCGATATAGTGTCTGCTACGGACAAGACCAATGGAGTCCATAGCAGGATTATTTGGTGCTGTGCGTGGAGTTTCGATGGAAAAGTGTTTGGTACCGGGTCGAGGGATGGGAAGGTAAGCTATATATTTATTTAAATATATATATAAGATCAGGTTTTTTATTATAAAGCACAACACAATGTGATTCATCTAAAACAGAGTTTTATTTATTAAATACAAATCAGTTTTACATTAAATATGACAAATAAGAAGGTACTAAAAAAATTACCAACCTAAAACAGAGAATCGACAATTAAATGTTCATGCCTTACTCTTTTTACTACAAAACTTTTAATCTTCTTTTGCACAATAAATCTAAGCAAATTCACAATTATAACTTGAACACAACACACATAAATATTAAAGAATCTCCATCTGCCTTATAGCTGTACTAATGCCAACTTGTAATGTCAATGTCACTGTCAACGTCACAAAGCTTACATCACCCCCCTTCGTAAAGCAAACTTTTCCAACTTAAGTTAAGTAAAATTTGACTACAAAATTTAATCATCAATAAGCACAGGAATGAGCTTTGTGACATGATATAGTCCAAGCGATCTTGAACCACGACCAGTATTTATCTTAAAAACAGAATCTGATATTTTTTCTTCAATTAAACAGGGACCCATTCTAATTTCATCCATCTTTTTCTTGTTTAATTTGTTTCCATAATCAACATATACCTTATCTCCTTTTTTAAAATCATGTTGTAATCTATTCTTGGCAAAATTTTTTTTATTATATTCATGCGATTTTATTGACCTTTGGAGTGCTATTTTCCTGTCTTCTTCCAAACTTTTTGTTAATTTTAGCCTAAAACCTTCTTCTTGAATAGCCTCTAGCAATTGCTTTAAATGTGTTATATGTTCAGAAAATGTCTTAGAGAATATTAATATATCATCAATAAAATTCACTGCAAATCCTGACAGACCATTTTTCCTTATAATATTTCCCAAAATCCGTTGAAATATGGCTGGTGCTGTCTTAAGACCAAAGGGTAAACAAGTCCATTGGTAATGACCTTCTTGAGTTACAAAACCAGTTTTATGACGGTCAGTAATTTTCAAAGGGATGGACCAAAAAGCTGAATTTATATCAAGAGTTGTAAAATACTTACAGTTTATTGTTCTTGTTATTAGATCTTCTATGAGAGGAAATGGTTGTGATTGGGGTATTATTATTTTATTTAAATCTCTGAAGTCTATGCATAGTCTGCTTTTTTTTCCTTCGTCCCTTTTAAAAGCTAAAGTAACGGGTGCTGCAAATGGACTGTAAGATTCCTCAATTAATTCATGTTTTAATAGTTGGGAGATTTGATTTTCTATTTCTATCTTGTCTTGGAGTGAACATCTATATGGTCTTTTATAGCAATATTTTTCCACTTGCAAGTCAATACAGGCTTCATGCTTCTTCACTTTTCCAGTATCATATTTATTTTTAGCAAAAATTTCTGTGTAACTATTCAATAATAAGTTTATCTGTTTTCTTTGGTCAGTGTTTAAGTATTCTGTATCTATACTAAATTTGTTTGTATCTATCCCTTCATTAAAGTTTACTTCATATTCTTTTTCTTCTATATTTATTTCCATATTTTTAATCTCTTTATTTTCAATTTTACTATTCGTTTTGAAATTGTGTATTTTCTGTATTTGGATATTTAAATTCTCATCATGAGTCAACCCAAATTTTTGTATTGAATCTAATCCTAGTATTAGATCATACTCAAAATTTTCATTTTCAAAGATAAATGCATTTATTTTAGCCTTCTTGTGTAATAATTCTACATCCAGTGTAATTAAACCTTTAGTTTTACCCCCTCCACTTATTGTTTTTATTTTGTTAGGACAATAATTTGGCTTCATATCCGTCACCTGAACTAATCTTGAATTTATTAATGTTATGCGTGAACCGGGGTCATACAGACCCTTAACTTCTAATGTATTATTTAACATCACCATAGTCTCAATTAGTGGAGGGAATTTAAGTTTTTTGGATCTTCATTACTTAGTTTAACTTGTAATATTGAATTAGAATTAAGTTTTTTGTCATTGGTTGCTTTCATCTCACAGTTATACCAGCAAACATTCTCTGGATGAAATCTATTTAATTTTCCTTTATTCTCACAAATCCTGCATGACGTTTTGTCAGTTCTTTTAATTTCTTGTTTATAGTATTTTTTTCCTGTATTTAAGTTTTTCTTTGTCTCAATTTTCCTTGTTAAACTTTCTAGTCCTCTTATACAGTTAAATAAGTCATTTACTTCTTTAAGACCCTCTCTGTCTATTCTATCCATAATGAAGTTTGGTAGACCAGTGACAATCAAACAAATCAGGGTTTGTGTATCAATTAATTTGTTCATTTCTAGTAACAGTCTCTCTTTTTTCAGAGCATATTCTAACATTGATCCTTGTATATATTTAAAATTCATAGCATACCTTATTGGTGACCAGCTTTTATCAATAAATGTTTCATTTAAACTTTTCTTCCATACAGACCAATCTGAATCTATAGTATGTTTTATAATCATTGAGGTGTACCAATCAGTGCAAGCATCTTCTAAAAGTAATCTTAAAATTTCTACTTTTTGTAAATCTGTATCTATTTGTAAATGTGTACATTCACTTTCAAAAGTATCTAACCATTGTTTGACATTTGTTGTATTTCTTGAAAACTTCTCTATTGAAAATTCTGCTACCAATCTTGTCTTATTTTCTGTTTTTCTTAACAATGTTGGTTCCGTTGAAGATGATTCATGACTTTGTTCTAATTTTTCAAGTAAAAACCCATCAAATTGTAAGTTATCATCATCTAAATATGTTGATTTCATTTCCTCGGTTAATGTTATCCAAACCTGTCTCTTATCATGCCTTTTCTGGAGAGATTTTTTTATTATGTTAAATATTTCATGCTTTATTATTTCTTTGTGTAAATGCACTGGTTGATACTCTCTAGGCACCATAAAGGTTTGGTTTTTTGTATCCGTAATAGAGGTTATAGCATAAATATTTGTCTTATTATCATCCAATTTGGCTTTTATAATAAACTCAAATCTTAATTTTTCCATCTTATAGGTTGTTTGTTCCTGCATGTGTTTATAAAAATTGTCGATTTATAAGATCAGGTTTTCTTATAAAGCACAACACAATGTGATTCATCTAAAACAGAGTTTTATTTATTAAATACAAATCAGTTTTACATTAAATATGACAAATAAGAAGGTACTAAAAAAATTACCAACCTAAAACAGAGAATCGACAATTAAATGTTCATGCCTTACTCTTTTTACTACAAAACTTGTAATCTTCTTTTGCACAATAAATCTAAGCAAATTCACAATTATAACTTGAACACAACACACATAAATATTAAAGAATCTCCATCTTCCTTATAGCTGTACTAATGCCAACTTGTAATGTCAATGTCACTGTCAACGTCACAAAGCTTACATATAAATAAGTATTTCGGACATCTTACACACAACGGCATCTAGTCCCCAGCTACGCAGAGCTTGTGTTATGGGTATCTACTAGACAAGTAAAATAAATACATATAAACTTTTTTTTATACATAGAAAACACCCAAACTCCGAAACAAATATTTGTAGATCATACAAACATTTGGTCCGATCCGGGTATCGAACCCGTGACCTCAAGAATAGCAATCGCATACTCTACCACTACGCCACAGAGGCAGTCGAAAGTTAAGTAAAAGTTATACGTTCGATTTCTGGGTCGGACAACTGTTGGGTTTTTCACACAAAAATAGCGGAGTATGACAGATGGCGGTATTTCCCGCCCGTGGCTCGGAGAGCACATTAAGCTCAAACTCAACTAAAACTCAACTTCGGTTCCGTTTGTCATGAACACCTATGACAATCGTTATTGGGAAGTCAATGCCCTCAAATATACTGACAACTAGTTCAACCTTCGAATTCAGTTCACCCAGACGCTCCGTGGAAAAACTGATATTCAGGTTTTTTTTTTTATTGAATAATGAGCAAACGAGCAGACGTATCGCCTGATGATAAGCGATTACCGCCGCCCATGGACACCCGCAACACTAGAGGCGTCACAAGTGCGTTGCCGGTTTTTTAGGAAGGAGTACGCTCTTTTCTTAAAGGTTTGAAGGTCGCATTGGTCCGGTTAGCTCATTCCACAGTTTTGCTCAGGTCAGGTCATGAATCTTAATGTTTTTTTTTTCATTTATTTCATTTTCAGGTGTGTCTCTGGACAAAAGGCAACCAAACGAATACATCCCTAAAAGACTACGGGCTGTTCGGTTCACCCTTAGAGATGGAGGTGGCCGTGACAGCCCTAGCCTTCGCCCCACGAGCCATAGAAGGGCTCATAGTCGCTGTTGGACTCGACAACGGCCTTGTAAGGTTACAGCGATATGGTAGCGATGGGTGGTATTTGTTGAAAGAACTTGATAACAGGTATATATCACTATATTTATTGCTTATGTTGGTGTTGTATTGTGTGGTGATAAATTAAGAATACGAAATGTGACCACTGCTATTCATCCCAAGGGTGTTGTAAGAGCCGACTATGCGGGACACATGAGTTTCTCACCAGCTCTTCTCATGAATGCAATACCCATCGGAGCTGGCACTTGGATTTATTTCAATTTAAACCATTTCAATGCATTTCGTATTTAGTACCTTTTATCACTGAATTGATTACTTGAGTTTTATTTTATATTTTGATGTTTGTATTTTTGACGAGTTCAAGTGCCTTTTGGGGCCTATGGAAATAAATGATTTGACTTTGAACAGCACCGCTCAGAGAAGGAAAATTCGACACACTATAAACTACCCCAAAACCTTTCTAAAGAGAGTTCTAAATCCAGCCAGTGGACTTCTGAATACTCTGTTGATACTAATGTATAAAGCTTAAATAAATAAATATAAATATTCCGGACATCTAACGCATACCGCCATCTAGTCCCAAACTAAGCAGAGCTTGTATTATGGGTACTAGACAACTGATATAAATACTTATATACTTTTTTATTATATATATCTGCCTCGGTGGCGCAGTGGTAGCTAATGCGACTGCTGTGCTTGAGGTCTCGCGTTCAAATCCTGGGTCGGACCAAGTGTTTGTGTGATCTACAAATATTTATGTATATGTATTCAATTCAGTTGTCTAGTACCCATAATACAAGCTCTGCTTAGCTTGGGACTAGATGGCGTTGTGTGTCAGATGTCCAAAATATTTATTATTTATTGTAATACATATTACACATAGAAAACACCCAAACTCCGAAACATATATTTGTAAATCATACAAACATTTGGTCCGACCTGGGAATTGAACCAGAGACTTCAACAGCAGTCGTATACGCTACCACTGCGCCACAGAGGCAGTCAAAGCTTAACTCCATGCTGCCAATATTTTTAACCGACAAAAAAGGAGGAGGTTCTTAATTCGATTGTATTTTTTATCCTTTACTTATCATATTTGACAAAAAATAAAAATCAATATTTATTTCAGTTCTGCTCATCACCTAACGGTGAAGAAATTGATGTTCAAGCCGACTGATGAAGACAAGATGTTATTGGCCAGCTGCGGCACCGACCATTTCGTTAGGATACACAGTGTTCAACTACACCAATAAATATATATCTAATATCTCACCTTTTTCATTACTTTGCTATTTGACATCATTAAAGTTGCTAACAAACCTGCTACCTACCCTTATTATTATTTTTTTGTGGAAATCTCCTCGGATCCCACCGGTGGCATGTCGGACTCGAACCGATTAAAGCTGTTTACAGCATACAGCACGGTATGTAAGTACTTCTACCTACAGTGGTACTGAATACCGCTCAGATTTGCTCTAGTCGCTGACCTTCATATCTAACAATACCTGAAGCTTTGGTCTGGTGATCATGACGCACAACGCTGCGGTATGCGGTATGCGTTGCCGGACACTCAATCATATGAAAAACGTCGAGAATGTTCTCTTGTTCCATCGCAGTATGCGTCAGCGGCGAGGGGCAAGCGCGGTGAAGTGGGGAGGTGTACTGCCGCACAGCGCGGCGTCATTCTCGGTTCAACACTGCGGTGTGCGGTGTGCGTTACTGAGTCAATATAAACATAAAACATAAAAGTTTTTTGAGATTTTCTTTGTCTATTCAGAAGCAGTAATAATTCTTCTTCTTCTTCCTCCTCTTCAAGCAAAGCACAAATTACAGAAAAATTGTTCATGTTCACGTCTACCTTGGTAGCTGCGGCATAATCAACTGACCACCTCTCCGCAGGGACGCTAAATGCTGCGTCGTGACGCTGCGTTGCGGCGCATACCGCAGCGTTGTGCGTCATGATCACCAGACCAAAGCTTGAGCGAGACCCACGCAAAATGTACCTCTATCCTAGGTGGGTGGATTCCCTAACGCCTCTCGTGTGCGTTGATATGACGTCATTCCATGCATTACTTAGTTTTCTAATAACGTTTACGTTTGTAGAACATTAACTTGGCTAGGTCGGCAGGTCTTAATGGTATATTACTGTTATAAATAAAATATCCATTACCTAAATATTTTATATATTTACATAAAGGCACAATGAGAACTTACACTTATTAATGTGATGTTTTTCGTACCACAGAGTATGACCAAACATCAACACAATATATTCTTAAACAAAACAGAAATATTAAACTTTCAAATACGTACATAACAATTTTGTTTTACTTTAGCACCAGAAGAAACTTAATTGCGGGTAGTTAAACAAAAATCGTAAGTAGTAAGACAAAATATATTGATGCAACTTGCTTACAACTTCGGGTAAATTGGCAACTAATTAAATTGTTGAAATATCAATACCATTATTACAAATATCGCAATTAAGTGCCGATTTAAATCTAATAGGCGCAATAATTTTACAAAAGTTAATCTAATAACGACTCTGTCAGTTAAGACATAACTTTGGGCGTTAACTATCAAAGAAAATTATTATTTAGTATTAAAAAGCTTTGATAAGTAGTATAAGACCATAGAAGAATATTAGCACAACCAATTCGAATTAATCATAGAGCATCACGGTGGAGAGTAGCTATTCGCAGGCCTTTCCCTACAAAGTATAAGCCCAAATGAGCCTACGCAATATACTGTTATGACACAGAATGTGTTCATGTGTGTGCGTGAAATTGCGAATGTTTTATTTTAATTGTTATGTGTGAGTTAGTAGTGATAGGCGATTGTTTTTGTATACGAGTCTATATAATAATATGAAGAATCCCCCCTTCCCTATCAGCAAAAAATTAAGGATTATTTTTATAGCCAAAAGAGGCTACGGCTTTTCTCCTCCGGTCCGCCGAGCAGACGTATCGCCTGATGGTAAGCGTATACCGCCGCCCAAAGACACCCGCAACACCAGAGGCGTTACAAGTGCGTTGCCGGCCTTTTAGGAAGGAGTACGCTCTTTTCTTGAAGGTCGTATTGGTTGTGTTGCTCTATGAAATTATTTGATTATTCCGAATGAAAAAAATATGTACCGAGTAATTTCAAGGCGAAGGCAAGTAATTTCAATTTATTTAAAGCCGTTTTAATTAAATTTTAAATATTTAATTTGTATTTCATACAAAATAACAATTTTTACTTATTCACACATACATGGTAACACTAAATATAAATTGATTCCCAATCACATTTATTTATATATAAAAATATACTTAATCTACAATATTTTATCTCATTATAAGAGGCAATTGAAAATGGTAGAAATATAATCTATGTGCATTAGTCGTAGTCAAAACGACATCAAATATAATATACTTATAGTACAAGTTAATAAAATGTAAAGATAATAACTAGAATAAAAAGAAACTGTACTGAGCATCAGACTGAGATATCCTGTTATCCAAATATACGCGTATAATGGACATTGTAAGATGTTGTACATTAAAGCCATTGAATAAAATCTCTAGTAAAAGGAGTCTTTATTAAAGTAAAAGAACTCAAAACAAGTTATAAGAATTTACTGTTTGTGTATGTGAGATTAGCATCTCGAGACGACTTAAACAATTTAAATGCAGTTTATTCTTACCTTATTGTGGTTAACTTCACTTAGCAACAACTTGAAAACAAACACCGAATCAATTTAGTATTTGTTCAAAGAATCACTTCGGTAATCGATAGATATCGGCGATCCCATAGGTAAAAGCTAGGTAAGAATATTTATTGAAAAATATGTAAGCTTGCAGAAGCTGGATGCAATTTAGGGCTTTTGCAATGCATGCAATGGCAATTGATCAATGATTATACAGTGGGATAGGCTGATGATAATACATAAATACACACAAACTCATTAAATCGGGTAGCGAACTGATATGACAATAGCTAGATATGACGTCACTTCTCAGTATTCCATACCTCGTTAACGTTTAATGCCCAGTTCCTATATTTGAAAAACGATCCGTTCTAGGTACGAATAGTAGTATATTATACGGGGCGTAAGCTAAAATCGTTCCTATAAAAAATAAATCGAGGAACGGTATTTACGACTCGTAGTCGGTTGTAGAAAATTTTTACACGATGACGATTCGTTAAATATAGGAACCGGGCATAAGACGTTTACTTGACAATCTACGGATTAACAATGACAAGTCACGTTTAAAGTTTTTGATTAATAAATCTCTTTATCTAGAAGTTAATCAGTATTGATAGCATTAGGGTAATTAACTTGAGTGATAATGAAAACAAGATAAACAAATTATCTTGGCTTGAAGATTTCCTTATATACCACAGTCCTAAGGTTATAAGTAATAACAATATTGTTTTATCAAAAATATTTGTTGTTTTGTCTATTTTTACCCGACTAAAGCGAAGCCAAAAGGATTCACGATTAACTTAATCGTTATTGAGTAATGTATGTATGTATGTTCCACCGGCTCTATTTTAATGAATGAGGTGTTAATAGATTCCTAACAATGGCCTGGCTAACACAGGTCACATATTTTTATCAAGTTTTTACGTATTCGGGCGACAGTTTTCAAAATGTTATATTATACCATTTCACATATCAATTTAAAAAAATTAAGAGCGAAAGTTACATTGGTCGCATATGACATGTCACATCCGGTAACTTACGGTACCATTTGATGGTTATTTCTAGCTAGCTTCCTGTTACATATTTTCGTCCCCTACTACAAAATCACAACACTTTCTCAAAATCTCATAGGTTTCAACAAAGCAAAATAAGACATGTTTCACATCAAAAAAAATCTTCAGATGCACTAATTTATATATATATATATATATATAAACAATGCTACCCACATTATATATATTACTAGCTGACCCGACAAACGTTGCTTTGTCATAAAAAGGAATATATATGTCAGGGCTGGGTCAATAAAAATCGCGATGGAAAAATAGGGGTTGATCGTAGAGGGTTGAAAATTCAGGGTTGTATGTATTTTCTAATGCAGTATCATAAAAAAAAATCTAACAATTTTTTTTAGTTGATTTCCGTCAGTCTCACGACGGACGTCGACGTTCAGCGTGGGTGGGAGTCGCACACAGGAGACGAAACCGAATACAAGTTTACCGTTTGTGCAGCTCAGTATAATTGTAAGGAAATTTGTTAATGTTGATTGCGTTTTTTTTTTATTGAGTTGTGGGCAAACGAGCAGACGTATCACCTGATGGTAAGCGATTACCGCCGCCCATGGACACCCGCCGCCCATGGACACCCGCAACACCAAAGGCGTCACAGGTGCGTAGCCGACCTTTGGGGGATGGGAAGAAGGAATGGGGGGAGGGGTTGGGATATCAGCCTCTGGTATCCTCACTCACTCGGTGAAACACAGTGCAAGCGCTATTTCACACCGGTTTTCTGTGAGGCCGTGGTATCACTCCGGTCGAGCTGGCCCATTCATGCCGAAGCGTGGCTCTCCCACGGTAAAACTCTTCAACTGGCGACTTTTAGTCTCCAGTTACCGACACTGGACACTTTTTGATCGTCATGAGTATGTGGTAAGTGGAAGCAACTGGACACAAAAAACGTTTAAGTATGGCATATGGAGTAGATAACTTCAAAGTGGTTTTATAGGGATATACTGGACAAAGGACAATCAATTGGTCTGGTCGTGTTAAAAGAATGAGCAAAAGAACTTGATACCCTTATGAGTGTTCAAATCGATTCGGTTGACCCGAACGACTGACCAGATCGGTATTAAATTGAGAAAGGACGTACTGAAGGACTATTGAATGTGTATGGAAGGTCTAATGAATGGCGGAAGGCAAAAACAGTTGCATTATATCTGTCAATCTGAAGACGATAAAGCGTGAATATACATATTTTAACAACATAAATAGCGTAGCGGTTTTAAATGACAGCTCAGTATGATCGATTCCGTGCCCACACAAAGTAAAACTTTGAGTAGTTAATGTTGAGTAATTTTTAAATGGCAGTCAACTTCACAGCTGTTATAAGTTGGTGCAACTGACCTTAAAAAAATGCTGAGCAAAATTATATGTAACTACCACTAATCAGCAACCATGATGGCTTCCTTAGACTTCTTCCCTTTAAATGTGCTGAAGAATTTCCTAAAGTAACTTTTCTTTTTTTTCTTAGGGTGTGAGTCTACGCTAACTTGGCTGACATTGCTTAATGAGTGGCAATCTTGTGTTGTGCACAAATTAGAGGTGTTGAGGGAATTCAAGCCGGGCAGAGATATGCTGAGGTCAGGCCTTGGGAGGAATAAATTGGAGTCCATGTAGTCACTGAGGATCTTGCCTGATGGATACTCCTCTATGGTTATACGTGGCGGTGTTGAGTACTGAATCCGATTGTTCATTCTGAAAAAGAAATGCATGTAACTTTATAGAGTGGTTGCTTACAGACAGTTTTTCTATTGAAAGTATAAGAGTGGTTAGAGGTAATCGAATTTTTCAATCGACTAATTGGTAAGTCGACCAATGTCATGGTATGCACATCTCTATAGTCCTTAAAATATAGCTTGATCTCTGTAATAGATGTCACTAGTGTCACTTTTACAACTTACGAGCTATATTTAATTGTGATTTTATTTATTTATAATGTACCAGCTATGGCGCGCGGCTCCGTCCGCGTATTTATCGCAGTAAACAGTAGTCTATATCCTTCCTCAAGAATCAAAGTATCTCCATGACAAATTTCATTGAAATTGATGCAATGGTTTGGCTGTAAAAGCGGGACAGACAGACAGAGTACTTTCACATCTATTCAAATAAATAAAATTGGAGTGTCTGTTTGCAATATTAAAATAACCGCTTTCTACTACATGCATATGAATGTATATACGGTACACATACCAAAATATATATTTTTAAATTTTTTGTATGTCTGACTGTATGTTTGTTCCGGCTAATCTCAGGAACCACTGGTCCGATTTGAAAAATTCTTTCGGTGTTGGATGGTACATTTATCGAGGGCCTTCCTCGATAAATGGACTATAGGCTATATATCATCACGCTACTACTAATAGGAGCGGAGCACCAATGAAGAATGTTTCAAAAACGGGGAAAAAATTTCACGCCACGGGCAATATTAGACGCAAACGAGGTTGCATGGGTCAGCTAGTTTATAATATAAGTATGGATTATACTTTATTAGTGATAAAACTGGCACGTAAATAATATAAATATAGGTAATACAAAATAAAATCGTTTTTGTTCAAAGTTCTTTCGTCGGTTTCGTAGCCATTTGTCACAGAGATCAAGCTAAATTTTAAGGACTGTAATAAAATCTATCAGGTTTTTATAGGTAAGATATTAATGGATATAACCGTACTGCGGTTGAGCAGTGGACATCCGAGCTGCTTCGAGAGACTGCTGCAGTTTCTTCCAAAAGTCGTAGAGGGGTGGTTTGTTTGATTCGTAGAACAGTTTGTGGTAGAACGACAAGTGTCGGGGCAGCTGACAGTTGCGGTACATTAGAGGAAGTATCTTGCGCTGCTCCGTTTCTGGAATTGATATTGATTCATTTTATTTGAATGAAAAAGTGAAGTTTTTATTTGATACAATGTTCCACAGAATGTATTTATTTATATCTATATATTATTGTATACTTAAAATTTAAAAAAAAAAGTTGCGTGTACTAGCGTACACTCGTAAGAAGTGAAACTTCTTTATGACGTTATTTTTCAAAAAATAAATATCAACAAAAGACTTATAAACCAGCAATATTCGTGACAATTCTTATTTCAAGTGCAATAAAAGTTAAGGAGCGAGACCTGAGTAAATATTTCGCGATCTGTGGTGTGAATGTAGTAAGTTTGTGGAATGTGATGTGTGTAGTTATTTACATTGTGGACTAAATAAAATAATATTGTTTGTAATGTGATATTTCATTGTAGTATTAATTTGGTCCTGTTTGTGTTTGAAAATGTTTTTTGTTTTATTTTATAATTTTTTTTTGAAGGATTGTATATAACTACTCTCAATAATGATAAAACATTTTATTTTAACCCCGATAAAGAAGTTTCACTTCAAAAAGATAGCGTAACGGATAAATTTGACGCGTAACGTAACGGATAAATGTTACACGTAACGTAACGGAAAAATGCTACGCGTAACGAAAAAATTTTACACTAAATTTTTTGACAACCCCGATAAAGAAGTTTCACTTCAAAAACATAACAGATGAGTTACAAAGTTATAGAAGTAACAATTGGCGGTCTTATCGCTCACGGTAATAAGACCGCCGCCGCGATGTACCATCCTGGCTTAAAAAGTTGGCGTAACTTTGTTATTTCAACTGTCTCACGGTTCATGAGATCCAGCCTAGTGACAGACGGACGGATAGACAGACGGCCAGCGAAGTCTTAGTTATAGGGTTCCGTGTGGTGTTACTATGTAGCATTGTCTGACCACCACTCCTGGATTCTGCTCATGCTTTCCATCAGGTAGAGTACAGTCACTTTTGCAGGCCCATACATAAAAACCCACAACAATTCCTAGGCTAAGCGTGGAGTCAAAGGAAGTAAAATGTTGAAGTGTATACCGTGGGAGAGCTATGCTTCGGCATGAATGGGTCGGCTCGACCGGAGTGATACCACGGCCTCACAGAAAACCGGCGTGAAATAGCGTTTGTGCTGTGTTTCACCGAGTGAGTGAGGATACCGGAGGCCCATACCCCAACCCCTCCCCCCATCCCCTTTCCCATCCCCCAAAGGTCGGCAACGTATTTGTGACGCCTTTGGTGTTGCAGGTGTCCATGGGCGGCGGTAGTCGCTTGCTTGGTAGGCAAACGAGCAGACGTGCACTTGGTACGTCTGCTCGTTTGCCCACTATTAAATAAAAAAAAAAAAAAGAAGAATGTGTGTGTGTATTGTGTGATAATGCTCGTCCTCACCTATCCCATCAGCGGTGGCGTAGTTCATGTAGAACTTCATCCCGGGACTGTCGAGGAAGTCGGGAGACAGCACGAGTATGACGCGGCGGCAGCGCTCCGAGATGAGGCGCGACACCGGCGCGTACTGCGTCGTGTGACCTACCTGCAGGTCGTCTACGGTGCATAGCTGTACACACAATGTATACTGCTTTAAAGTTTCAGTTATGGATACTTGGCACTGATCGTATATCTATATCAGGGGTGTTGCGAATATTCGCATCCGCATCCGTAAATGCGGATTATTCGCATTAATTCAGACATCCGCATTCGCATTCGCATCAATCAATGCGGAGTTTTTACGGATGCAGATTCACATCAACAAAGCCAACTAAAAATCTGTGTAATTTTGTAGAACAAAATTTGTTCTAAAAATATGATTAAATAAATAAAAAATTAAAATTAAATTGATTTTCAGTTATTTATGCACTTAAAATTTAAGTGATTATCTTCTTAAAATGCCAAAATCCGCATCAAATCCGCATCCGCGGATGTGAACTTCTAATAATCCGCATCCGCATCTGCATCCGCGGATGTCTAAATGTTGGCATCCGTAACAACCCTGATCTATATGTATAAAAATGTTATGTTGGTTTGTGTACGCTTCAAAAACTCAAAAAGTTCTGCACCGATCGAGCTGAAATTTTAGAATGATATATAATCCGCATCAAGGATCGTTTTTATCTAAGTTTTGCATCATTCACATATCCGCGACCGCAAAAAAAACACGAAAAAAACGACATAACGCGGGCGGAGCCGCGGGGAACAGCTAGTAATTCTATATATTTAAAGCAAAGTCATGTGAGTTACACTACTTATAACTTAAGAATGTCTGGGCCAATTTTATGCTTTCTGCGTTTTTAATTTTGTGTTCGTCTGGAATAGGGTAATAAGTATTAAAATATAGTATTAATGGATATTTTTTTTTTTTTTAAATATTATCTGCTGCGTTTCTTCATTGGCTGTTAGGCGGAACGATATTTGCCGGGTCAGCATACCATACCTATGTATTTTTGGATTTTGATTGTTTTAGGTTTGTGATGGAGAATTAAAATAGAATTTCTTCAATACTAGGAATACAAAGCCTCACTACGCTATGTAACATTGGCAACTAAACAAATTACAGGCAAAACTGATGCAAAATATAATGAACTAGCTGAACCCCGCGGTACGACAATAATCACAAGCAACGTCGCGAGGCGAAGCTAGTATCTTTATAAATTATAGCCTACGAGCTATTTATTGTAAATCGTAAAATAAGTAACTTTTCTGGTTGATTTTTTACACCTTGTTTCTTGAAAAACGCAAATATCTTACGGAACCCTATTTTTTTCCAAAATAAAATATAGCCTATGTTACTCGTGGATAATGTAGCTTTCGAATGGTGAAAGGATTTTTAAAATCGGTCCAGTACTTTTTGAGTTTATTCGTTACATACAAAAATACAAATCTTTCCTCTTTATAATATTAGTGTAGAAAAGCAACCATAATTTGGGTTCATTAGGCTTTCAGAACACACAAACTATCTTTACTAAATTTTATTATGAATATCAAAAGCTTTAAATAGCATAATTTACCTGGTAACCCTTGTCAGTCATCCGTTCCATCATAACCTCGACAAAGTTGTTGTCCTCAGCAGCATACAGCACCATGGCATCATAGATTTGTGCATAGCCCGGTCGATCATCGTATGTGATCAAACCACTATCAGGCTCCGTACTCAACCCTATGCTTGGTATAGCTATTTGGTTTTGTCTATTTCCTGCAATTAATTATTTTTGTAGTTAGTCTACTGTTATATAAAGTAGTTCAAAAATAAAAGGCATCTCGAAGTTATATAATGGTAAGTAATTCTTTCATTACTTTTTACCAATTCTGTGATGTCTTTACATAATACTCGTAACTAGTTACGTCCAGTGGTTTAGCACATGGGTCTTGTTGATTTTGAACCGAAAATTGTTCAATATTTCATTGGTTTTAATTTTGTTGATTTTTTTTCTGTAAAATAAATGTAGGCTAAGTTACTGATATAACATCAGATATCTGTCAGCAAAAGTCACGTCAAAATCTGTACAGTCATTATAGAGATTAGCTGGCACAAACAGATATTCAGCCAGCAAAAAAAACTTGTGTGTTTCGGGACGACCGACAGAAGTGATAAGTTTAAATAATCGAAGTTGAACTATTATAAATACGGCTAGCGCTGTGGGTTACAGAGGAAGGAGGAGTCCCCCTACCGCTGCCGTATGCGTGAGAAACACGAAAGCTAGAAAGACTGGCGCGATAACGCGTTACGTAACGAAGTGGTTTATCCTCCCATAAGAAGAAAAGAGCGTACTCCTTAAAAGGTCGGCAACGCACTTGTGACGCCTCTGGTGTTGCGGGTGTCCATGGGCGGCGGTGATCGCTTACCATCACGCGTTACGTCTGTTCGTTTGCCCCAATTCAATACAAAAAAAAAAAGAAGTTGTCACTTCATAAATTAATGTTAGTACTGTATGTACTTTCAGAACCATTTACTGAAAAGCTTTAAATTTGTTGAAAACATACCTGATAGACCACCGCTACTAATTGCTATTCTGAGATCATTGTACACATCTTCGGCCACATCATATCTATCTATGCACTCTAAGTGCTCCAGAAGTTCGCCCACAGTCGCCGAGCTGTTGGTATGCTGCCATATCTCCAATACTTTAGCAGTTTTGTCCTCACACTGTTGCTTAATATATGTCTCGAGACGTGAAGATAAATTTACTTGAAATGCAAGTCCACGCCAATCTCTGGAGAGAAGCAAAAATTTTACACAATTTTTTTATCTAATTCTTGGTAAAGAATTGTTATTTGTTTCTTATCAATATTATAACTTTAGTATTGTACTTTTTGTGTCTGTTGTTACATATTCATTTGTAAACAACATATTCGTAGTGCTTCTAACTAAGAAAAGTACTAATTTTACTAAAATGTCGTCTTTTGGCCATTTTATGTACCTAGCCCCTGTAATCTCACGATTAAGTCTATGTTGACCTAGATAACATACTGCTCTATCTTCTTTAAATTTGGATAATGGTAACGAAAAGCTGCATATAATTATAAAACAAGCATACAGACAAGCCACACAGATTGTAGAGTCATTCAATAACATAACCAGTTCTCAGTACGGGTAGTCCTTTGATGCAACATTTTCGAAACAAATAAAAGAGAATGAAATCGAAAATAGAATGAAATATTGGCATTGACAGTGTTCTAAGAATTCAACAGGCAGTTAATTACAATTCTTGAGTATGAATCATCACATTTTATATGGATTATGTTTACAAATAAAAGTATAAACGTCAGTCCTATCGGCTGCCTCTGTGGCACAGTGGTAGCGTATGCGACTGCTGTGCTTGAGGTCTCAGGTTTGATTCTCAGGTTGGACCAAATATTTGTATGTTCTGTACAAATAATTGTTTTGGAGTTGGGTGTTTTTTATGTACAATATGTATGTATTTACAAAAAAAAGTATATATGTTTTTATATCAGTTGTCTAGTACCCATAACACAAGCTCTACTTAGCTTTGGGCTAGGGCTCTACTTAGCTTATTATGTATAGCTAAAAACTATCTCCAAGGTGACAAGCCTATCAGTTAATTGTCCTGGCTGCTAATCTGGCTACAAATAATAAAAAGAACACAATTTACATTCACACAGTCATTCAATGTAAAGTATCTTGTTGACCGAGCTTTACTTTGTTTTTTTTTGGTATATTTTCTAAAAATAAATCCTAGCTAGATCTATTTATCATCTGGTTCCTTTTACAGTACAGACCTTGCCTAGTTTGGGGTGATGACATTGGTCTGTGAGATGAGCAAGGTTATTAAGAATTATCAGATCTGATAAACACCAAACCATACATTTATGGATATAAATTATGTTTAATAGCTACAAACTTGTAGGTGCAGAATGAGTGTTACCGTAACTGACTGGCAATCACTAGTCACTAAGAGTATTTAGCTTATATGTCAATGTCTGTTGCTAATTAAATATTCTATCAGTCAATCAAGTTTTTATAGAACAAGTTATGCTTCATTTCAAACCAGAATCTAATCAAGTTACATGCAACACCATCTGTTAGCTGAATACATCAGATGTACAAAATATTTATTTGTTGGTTTGTTACACTATAGCAGTAAAGAGAATTTGTTTATTTATGCTTTTTAAAAATCTGTACTTTCTCAGAGTTGAGTTTATTAATTATTAGCAAAGCAAATGAGATTTTAGAAATACTATAAATTAAATATAAAGTTTAATAAAATGTAAAATAACCAGTATGCAGAATTTGAATAAACATTGGTGGAATTTCATTATTACAGGATAAAAATAACACCTTAAGTGTTTCTTTGCAAAGGACTTTGGTATAACCTAAGGTTGTCCTTAAGAATGCTGACAGATCTTAGCTACAAATTAAGTTTTTCTATGATTCTAAGTTCGCATTATTTCATAGGTAAATAGACAGATATAGTCTTATACTAAGAGCATTTCATAACAGTTTTACATCAACAGGTTGAACAAAACAAACCATAGAGGAAGTACTTGTTTGTTTTTTATCAAAAAGTTATTTGTAAGAAAAACAACAATATATCACCTGGGCAGTTTATCAGGACCATCACAGAGTATTACTTTTTCTGAATTCAGAGATTGAGATAGCAATTGCCTAATCCGATTTGGTAGCGACGACAATTGCATAGAATAAATAGAAGTGTCGTTCACCATTCTTACAACTTGAACGCACTAAAAGTTCATTTTCTTTTAGACGCAGGACACAGTATGATACTATTTCACTTATGTCTTTAATGTATTTTCTTTCGTGTATACAGTTCGTAAATCACAATATAAATCAATAACACAATTAAAAACTTCAAGAAAAGAAACCATGACACAAAAAACAGTAAAAAAGATTAATTATATTATAACTTCTAAATCGTAACAGACTACAGAACATTAACAGTACAGACAAGATAAGAAATACATGCGATCACAACAATCGATTCTTTTCTGACACATAGTAACATTTTTTAAATCGACTTCTTAACATGTATACTTTTCAATTATTTAATTATTTTATTGAATTTAAATTTCAGTCTTGTATATAAACGTCGAATTGTTAAACAAAAAAATAATGTTTTTTTTTAGATTTTACGCGTCAGCCGTTTAGCTTTTAGAGGGGGAACTCCGTTTTAAAATAGAATATCGCACAAACAAATATCTTGTGACGAAAGCGTGCGGTCCAGCGCCGCCACGTCACTGTCCCTAAAATCCAAATAAAAAAATCGTCTTAGCAACCTCTCAATCTTTTGTAAAAGACTATATAATGAATACTCGACACTATGAGGATTCAGAAATTACCTAAGAATAGATTCGAGATCGTTTGGCATGTTATTAATTCTTGTGACACTATTTTAAGTGCAAAAGAAAGATTGGTCGTAACATTAACATTTTTTGCATCAGAAAACTAAAATTAAGATTTAAAAATTACCTAGTTCTTTAATTTTTAAACCCTGACAAAGATCGTCCCTGAAACATGGACTACTTATAAAGGACTGGCACATCAACTTATATTTTTAGTTGTGAGGAGCTGTTCCATTCCACTTGGCAGGATGACAGCAATTCTCCTTGTGGCAGCCTTTAGAGATCATAACTAGGCCGCCATAGTGCTGGTCGCCATGCTGCACTGTCCTTGTTTGCATTGGGGATGGTGACCACCACTCTTGGATTCTGCTGGTGTTTTCCATCAGGCAGGGCAAAAAAATTCTGGGGTACTAAATGTTTTTGGTCGGGCATTAGAGAAGTAGCAGCACTTCTGGCCAATGAGTCTGCACGCTCGTTGCCCACAATTTCACTAAGGCCTAGAATCCATACAAATTGGACCATTTTAGCATTACTGGAACAATTAAAGAGGCTTTTTTATTTCCATTATCAGAGGACTGTCAAGTAAGCCATGGAATGGATTTTGCAGCAGGGTTTCAAACAGCTAAGAGTGTCTGTGAATTTAACTGCTTTATAGATGTCATGAGGTTCAATATACAGGCAATATATGTATTGAAAGGGAATTTGCTATTGTTATCATTGTATTATTGTTTTGCTAAAATTATTATCATCATTATCATCATTTTCATCATTTCATTATTTTCATCATTTTCATCATAATCACCATTATCATCATTATCATAATTATCATCATTATTATTGTTATTACAATTATTATTATTATATACACATATCACAAAACTAGAAATATATATAAAATGAAATGAAAATAATACATGTATGAGAAATGTTGTAGAGACATATAGATGAAAATAAAAAATGATGTAAATAAATAGCATATAAATATATAGAACACAATGGATGGGCGAATGTGTGTACACAGAAATTGTGAATACGCTGTGGACACACATTTGAACACTTTTAATATATTATATATACATATATATTAAAATATAACGACATCACACAACACACATTTGCACTATAAAATAAAAAACAAGTTAAAAAAGGGCCCTTATCAAGTAAGGGGAAAAGCGAATAGGCAGCAACACCCTACGATGGCGGGCGCTTGCTTCAAAAAAAAAAATATATATACAGGCAAGCCTCTAAAATACTGACACATTCGTCAGTAAATTACGATTACATTGACGACACTTATAGCTGCAAACCTTACTTTCAAGAACACAACATACTCACTCTCCCTAGCTTCTATTTATTAGAAATATGTAAATTTGCAAAAAATCATCAATATGTGTGTACAAAAAGAGAAGATAAACAACAAAGATACCCACTACGTCATAAATAGAGACTAAATCTACCGAATTCGACAATTCTTCTTCTTTTGATGAAATGGCAACCAGCCGGATCACTCGGATCAGCTATTTCTGCCAATGTCAAGTATTTATAGTCTTCAATTCTAAGTCTTCGAGTTTTCAAGTCGCCTTCGTGATGAAATTAATAATAACAAATATATAAAATGTGGAAGACATGATATGGGGACCGTCTTTCGAAAAAACAAAACACGATCTCCTACCGAATTCATTGCAGCAGTAATAAATTACTCGATTACAAACAGTCTCTAGTTTCGGAACAGGTTTTTGTATTACAGGTTGTAAATAATACAATTAATTCATTTTCAGATGCTTTATTGTCATTCACAAGTGCATTCACTATCTCACTACAATCTAATGTCGATACTAATGCTGACTAAGTATATATACCATTTTAAATGAAATAGCATGACAAAGTGTCCTTCTTAACGAAAAAATCAGTCATATAGATAAATATAAATTGAAATCATAATTAGGTAAGGATTATGGAGGGTAGAGATAAGGAGTATCATCTGTGTACATGAAAAGTGTCCGTTGAAATGCATTAAATTAGGGTGGCGCCACATTAGCATCAGAGTAAACTTCTTAACCCTTAAATGCATATTGTTGCCAAAAGTCTACAAACCAATTTTTGTCATTTTAAAAAGTGATAGCTGTGACAAGTGTTGCAGAACGTATTTTTATATCATAGCTAATATCATAATGAAAAAAAAACGTGTAAGAGGGTCTTCAGAAAATAAAATTAGCGGGTAAATTTGACATAAGCATTGTGAAGGTGGAAAAAGTTGGTTGTATGATAATTTGTGACTTTTGAATAAAGATTTAGATGAGAATTAATTGCTGAAAAGAGTTAAAAAAATTACAAATACATTAGACGTAAGGTAAGTTATCAATATTATAACGTTTTTTTTTGGCAACTTATCCTGAATGTGTTTGTATTTTGATTTTTATGTATGTTGCCAAATGTCTACATTATGCGTTTGTTGCATATTATGTGCATGCTTATTATTTTCTTGGATTTGGGCTTCTAGCTAATTTTTTAACTTTTTAAGATGTCTAAGCGGTTGGCAGAGCAAGATATTGAAAATATTTTATCAGTTCTCGAAAATGGAGACATTCCTGAAGATGAAGAGTCAATAGGAGACGAAAATGACATAGATTACTACTCGAATGTACAAGATCTGATACAGGATTTAGAAGATATACAAGGTATATATGCATTGGGCACAACTCAGAGGAACCGCCTCTGTAAAACCTGCAAGTTGCCGGAGTTCATGAAGGACTCTGTTCCAAGGGGATCATATGAGGGACTCGTAGCAGACTATGAAGGTGTGGATATCTCGGTAACTTGTTGGAAGGATAATAAGCTTGTTACGTTGGTATCTATTTATGTTGGTTCCGAACCAGCTAAAACTGTCAGCAGATTTGATAAGAAACAAAAGAAAAAGTCTCTGTTGCCTGTCCAAAAATTGTAAAAGATTACAATGCCCACATGGGTGGAGTAGATTTGATGGACAGTTATTTGGGCCGCTACAAAATTCGAATCAAAAGTCGAAAATGGTACATTCGATTATTTTATCACATGATCGACATGGCGGTAATAAATTCATGGGTACTTTATAAAAAACACCACCCAATCATGACACTAGGTGACTATAGATCAGATCTTGCAGAGACATTGTGCAATTATAAAAAAAATACTGAACCCAAAAGAGGAAGGCCTTCAAGCAGTAATATATATCGGGAGATAGAAGCAAAAAGACATCGGGGTCCAATAAAGCTCGTTCCTCCAAGAGACGTGCGGACTTATGGCTTAGGCCACAATGAAAAAAGATTCACTTCTAAAAATAGATGCAAACTTCCCGGTTGTAAAGGTTTTTCGCGGACTGAGTGTACTAAATGTAAGGTGGCATTGTGTCACACTAAAAATCGAAACTGTTTTGCTGTATTTCACTCAAAATAGTCTGTATATTATTTATTTTTAGAATAAGTTGATTTATAGGCCCCTACAAATATGTAAGCATAAATTTAGTACTTAACGCATAGTGTTGCCAATTGTCTACATACATATTTTTTCATAATAAATACCTATTTTTTTACACCAGATTTTTTTCATAATTTTTTATGTTATATGTACCTAAATACCTACCAGGAAACATTTTTCCAGGCCGCTATAAAAAACCATGCATTTAAGGGTTAAAATCAATACACACACTTTTTCATAAAATTGAATGATAAAAAATCAATAAACGTACTATTCACAGTTCAGAAAATAAAATATATTTACTACATTATTTTGTAATGCGCAAGTAGTGACAATAATGTTAAAATTTTTACCTCGGCGTACTTCAATTCGTTCACAATTGCTACATTCATACCATAACCTGTGTCTACACCAGCGCCATTCTGGAAGGTTTTTGAACTGTTATTTACAGCTTATGCTGGACACTTTTTTCAATTTTCTTCCATATAAGATAACACTCCTTGTCTCTACCCTCCATAGTAAGGATGAAAAATTATTTACGATTGGAGTAATTTTATTCCTTTCATTTAAAAAAGTTAGCTACGCGTTTTTGTTGTGTAAATACAACATTTTTACTTCAATTACATTAGATAAAATACAAGTAAAAAGTCTTAATTATATATTTGAGTAGGTCACAGCGATTTATGATGAAATAAAAAAGCAAAGACAAAGATAAGACAGGAGTATAAATGGCGGGAAAGTGTTTTCGTAAAATTATTTGTAGGTTAACTTCAAGCTACATAGTTACTCAATTTGTCTGAGCAACAAGTAATTCTTAATTCATGCATTCGGAGAAATATCTTTTGTAAAACAAAATAAGAGTTGAACCTAGCGCAAATACCATTGTCGATACTCCTAAATAAAAAAAATCACAATTTATTAAGAAATGTTATTATGTAGCTTGAATATACGTAGGCCTCTTCCATTAGTATGACACATATTTAAAACATAATTAGTCTTGGTAAATACATAAAAGTAATGTGGTTATAATTCCCTATATTTTACACGATTAACACTCAAATGTTAAATAGAATAAACAACAAAAAACTATTTACAATAATTACTACTAATATTATAAGCTCTCATATGGAATGTTTAATTTAAACGTTTACAAGCGGATTGTGACAATTTAGCACCACACTCATTTCTTCTTACAAAACCTTGGTAGGTACAGCATAATTCCGTGGACAATAAAAAAAAAATTAAAAAGCTTGTAAAGGGGTCATCATTTAATTAATATTAATGATTAAATATCCCTTTACGTAACAATATAGCAAGTTATTACATGTAAGAAGTAATAAATATTTAAATAAAATAAATATTTTTCATGACGAAACTTTCCTTTCATGGAAGAAATAAAGTTTTGTTTATACGCGGCAATGCGGCATAAACAAAGAAATACTTTTTTTTTTTACTTGACACAATGAGTAACTTAATATTGGGTCTAAATTATTTTATTTCGCATTTTTTTTATGTTAATAAACCTTATTTTATTGAATTTTCTGTTGGTTCATTATGGCGGACATTCAAACTTCTCAGTTGCAATAGTAGAGCTACCAGCGAACAATTTTAAATAAATACTAGGTATGTTATGAAACAACTATTACGTTATACAAATTTTTAGTAAATTTATTTTGACTCTTAATATTTTATCGTATAAAAGTTTGTGCTTTTCGGATCACAGCCCGCGACAACCTAGAAAATACATTACATAAAGTGTCTATGTATTTCTATAATTTAATTTTGTAACTATAGTGAATAGCCCAAGGGGTAGTGACTTTTATTTACTATACATATTATAATGTAACAAATTCATTTAAAGTTGTCATGTCGTGAGTTAACATTGATTTTTAGTTTACACAATACTATATTCGTGACAATATTCAGATTACTCTATCATCAAAATCTGCTGGATTTAAGCCCAGTAAGAAATAGAGAGATAGGATAGTGAAAATGGAAGGAGTGATTCCTTGAGATATGAAGTTCTAAAAACCTGTGGGCTTATGGCGCTTACTAAGAAAGTATTTAACAATCTTAGTAACGTGAAAAACTATGTAAACAAAGTGAATATTTATTCTTTATAATCATTATATAGGTCTACTTGTGTAAGGTTTGTCTATGTATTAATTATATAGCTTTAATCGATTTGTATATTTGCTATTCTAGTCAAATATGCGGCAAGACATTCTATAAAAACTTTTGTTACACAGATATTACATTTCACGGTTAAAATGAAGAATATATGTTATAAAATCATTACTGTAATTGCCGAGTCAAAAGGGCCATACAAAGCGGCAATTCTACGAGTAGTTGTCTAGTAAGTACATGGTCTATATACAATTGTATAAATTTTTACTCATCTCATTATTATTTTTATCGTCAATCAATACTGTAATTAATGTATTTTTATTATTTTACACTAAATTATCATTCACGCATACGTCGTACATATTTGAGGCTTCAATGCGATTATCAAATTTTAAGAAAAATATTAAATATAAATTAAATTAATATGTGTATTAAATAAAATTTATCATGGCAAGACGTTGCAAGGGTTAAGTTAAACACTAGTGGTTTGTTAACGTCACGAGTAAAACTGAGACGGATGTAGAGAATCAAGATTTCTCGCTCACTCTCGCGCTTTCGTAATTGGAGGAATAATAGCGGCTAAGTGTGATTTAACCCTCTGAAAATGTACATGGAAAAAATAGAAAAATCAACAAGAAAATAAATAATAATACCGAGTAAGTAACATTAATGGCATAGGTAAAGAAATTGTTAGGCAAGTATAAAATTCACGAAAGATTATTAATGTAATATTAAAACTATATAAACATATATACAGTATGCGATTTTAATTCCTACACATTAATTAATTCAAACACTAAACGATTAAAATCAATAATATGATTGTCTCATTTATAGATCAAGTCTAACAATAATCCAATAACAACGGATTTATTACTTATTTATATCATGTTAGTATATAAGTCAATCTACGTTATTATAATGTTTAAAGCAAAACTTAAAACTCAATAACTTCATTTGAAACAATATTAATCCTAGTGCAGTTTTTATCAATCCTGACGTCTCTGTCTCGATGACGTATACATCAATCACAAACTGTCATTAAAACGTCAATGTCAATTTCATATTCGAAATCAATCCCTGCACGATTTTTTTAAAACTAAATTAGTGTCTTGTCTACCCTCTCGCGAGGCTCAACTTTGACAATCAAAAATTTATATTATGTAATCAAATATTATTACAAATTGTATGTTTCATCAGTCTTCCAGTGTTAATCTTTGAAATTGATCATAGCATTATAACATTTAATTTTACTCTACTATTTGTCTTTGGGTTGTTTTGGAGCAAAAATGCCTAATTAATATTTGATCAACACAAATACATATGTAAATAGAAAAAAGTAAGTTATTCAAAAATAGAAATAGACAGGAGTAAAACGCTTCATATACGACGTTTTTTTGTCAGAAATTACTAAATGTATTTTAATAAATCCGGAATTCACTAATGACTAATAGCTAATTGTCTTTAAAATGCCTAAATACATTTTTAAGGAGTAATCAGAAAGTAAAAAAGTTTAGCTGTCATGCTATGTCATAGACAATAGATATGTCACAGATACAAAAATGACTACTTAGACTAGAAAATGGAAAACCTTTTTTGTGTCTTTCTAGTAAATGATCGTTGATATTCAGACATCAAAATAATACACGTTTTTAAATAGCGCGACAGAAATATAATGCATATGTACAAAACTTAAAAAAAAAAGGTAAAATGTTAAGGCCTGCTTAACTTTCTGTCTGATTAATATTAGTTTTAATATATAAATTTTAAACATAAACAAATTGCTATGGTTTTCATGTTTCCTAAAAAAGGTGGACTTAAGCACTTTATGGTTTTGAATCCATAGATAGATAAAATGAAAAAGAATGAAGAACAATAATTTTGAAAACAGAAAGAGATCAACAAAATGAATGAATGATATAAGGTTCAGACAAAGCCTAATCGATTGATGAATTTTGAGATATGTATAGTTATTTCAATAAACAAAATTAATATATATAATATAACATAACATAATAACTATTTGATATTGCTTACTGGTTAAATATTTTTCTTTAAATTTAAAACTATCTGTACAGCAAAATTGTAGAAACTTTTAAGTTATAAATTTGTAGGTACACAGTATTTTAAATGTCATTTTCTTTGTCTTTTTGTTGTAGAAAAATATTTTAGTACTATGCTTCAGACTATTTACACATAATGTCTACATTCTATTAAGACTGCCTTTAATAACGTTTGAGGCTCAATTTTACCATAATCCTATTTTTTTAAATCGGCAATGATTTCGGCTATATTCGTAAATATAGATTTCAAACACATATTTATTTGAATTCAAATTTGGAATACTCATATTCGGCAATACTTCGGCGCGTTCGTAAAACATTTCAATGCTTTTCAATTACTATCCTTATTTGAATACACATAAAGAACAGAATTAGTTATTCGTGAATCTATACTTAGTACTAATTTTGTGTGCAACTATTTCTTAGAGAGATTACTACCGATTCGACACCACGAAGTGTAAAACATATGAAGAATAAACGCTTCAATCAATACTTAACCTTCGGCTGTTGTAATTAAAGTCGATAATAATTACTAAAATACGCTGACGAGTCATTTCACATTTCTTGACTTAATTCTTTAATGATTTGACAAGATGCCGGCGAGCTTGTATTCTCCAACCAATAATGTACCTTCGACTTTATTTGATAAAGTCGATTATGAGTTTTGTTGTTTTTATTCGTGAATGCGATCACGAAGTTTACGTGTACATTAGAAATATATCATTGCAGGTGTCGCCTGCATATTGTCTTGTTCAATTGTGAGCTGCCCGCTTACCTTGCATGTAACCTTCCCATCGCTTTGCTGTGTTTATCAATATGGGGTCATTATCCAAGCCTGCCAGTAGGTATAACTGGTTCACGTGAGTAGCGTGGTAATCCCACCTAGCAATGTTGGGGCTGACTCCAAGAGTGAAGTGCCTTAAGTCATAGAAGCTGCCACTGCCGGTGTCAAAGAGTGGTAAAAGATTCTTCAGTGAGGTCATACCATCGTCGAACATCTTTTTCGCCAAAGATATTGAGTTTTCACCCTCAATTATGTGTAGATCATATAGACCGAGGAGAGTGTATATGAAGCCGTTTAGAACAAATAGTGGAGGTTTTGTTGGGTATTCTTCGTACCTGAAACAAATATTTACTTACTACTTTCTTATACGTGTAATCATTTCCCTTATTCACTACCCATAATCTTCCTGTGGGTGTTGTCATAGCCGACTACGGAAAGACAATAGCACTACAAAGCGAAGGAACTTGAAACAAGTCTTTTTTTTTACGTGTGGAAATCCCTGTGGCGACTTCCACATATAACACAACAATAACCTACTATAGCGCCATCTACCGAAAATACACTGAACTACGAAGTAACGCACTACACGGAGTAACTACAATCCTGAATCGCGAAATAAATAATTCTCGCACCGATTAGCATATATACAACATCCCAACATCAACTGTTGGGCAGTAGCCCGCCAGGCATGATCACTTCGGCTGGTCGGAGGATCCTCCCTTTGTGTTGGGTGGAACATGATACACGTTCCCCCACACCCCCCTCGGGCTGTCACCCCGCCGGGGATTGCGGCGGGGCGGTGTGTCGGAATCGAACCGACTAAAACCACATGGTGTGCCACTCTGCGCCTGAGAAGGGAGGGGTCCGGGAACTGCAGATATTAACACGACCGGACCCCTCCCAGCGCCTGCCCACACTGAAGCGGGCACCGTCTGCTGGTAGACTCTCAATTTAGGCGACGCACGGCACACGCGTACGTCGCCTCCTCGCGGTTGAACTTGAAACAAGTCCTATACCAACTCATCGAACCAAGTCGAGTTCCTACCGATTTTTACTGACAAAAAGTTTAAAAAAATCGGGTAGTTAAAATTAAAGCGAGGTTAGGTATTAGAGCGTATACTTACCACACATATTTGTCCATCCACATAGCCTTGACTCCACCCGCGTGGCTTGGTACGTCGAGCAGATACAAAGCTCTCTTGGCCGCCTGAAGATATGTGGCGTCTCCACTGGCGTGGTACGCGCGAGCGAGAAGAGAGATCGCGTGCCCTTGACTCATAGCTGAATGCCTGATGGAGTGATACACGGCGATAATCAGTTGTAGGCGATATGCTTGATTATTTAAACTTGCATTGCTGCATATGTTTACAAATGGACACAAAACAGTATTCTGTCAGCACCAATATTATTAATAGATAGTAACGGACACTGCAGTGGCAATGTAGGGTAAGATCTCATAGTAGTTAACAGTTAGCATATCGATGTAGCGATCAGTTTCCAGTATAATGAATCTGAAGACTATCGTGGGAGAGCCACGCATGCATGGGCCGGCTCGACCGGAGTGATACCACGGCCTCACAGAAAACCGGTGTGAAACAGCGCTTACACTGTTTCACCGAGTGAGTAAGGATACCGGAGACCCATACATCAACACCTTCCTCATCTCTTTCCCCATCCTCGAAGGCATCGCTCACAACTTATATCACCAAGGAGAAAGGGGGGTCAAAAATTGATAGCTGCGTGCATTAGTACTTTAGGCACACTGACATAGGCCAAGAGCTTGCAGAAATGAACCTACCAGCCAGGTTTGAGTTCAGCGACCCCAGCGGCCATACGACGGCGGACTGGTATAGGCCAGGCGCCGGACCTTGCCCGCTGCGACCGCAACAGCCAGTGCGCAGCGTTATAAAACATGTGCATGTGCTCACTGCTCGACACAGTGACGTTGTCCAGGGAACCACTGCCGCTTAGAATTATGCTTGATATCTGTAATGTAACATAAGGTAATAAATTAGATTTTTTTAATCTATACTAATATTATAAAGCTGAAGAGTTTGTTTGAACGCGCTTATCTCAGGAAACGCTAGTCCGATTTGAAAAATTATTTCAGTGTTGGATAGTCCATTTATCGAGGAAGGCTATAGGCTATATATCATCACGCTAATACTAATAGGAGCGGAGCACCAATGAAGAATGTTTCAAAAACGCGGGAACATTTTTACGCTACGAGCAATAGAAAACGCAAAAGATTGCGTGGGTCAGCTAGTTAATTTGTATAAATACACTCTTTTGTAAAAAAAACGGGCACTTAAGCAAAGAACTATTTTATAGTTACTATTAGTTTGTTTGACAATTTTAGGTATTGTTATCCTCAGAATTTCATAAATTAATTAGGAAGGAATAGGTATCATCAGTTTTATCATAACATTTTGATTAAATTATTGAGAAATAATGTTTAAGCTCAAAACACTATTACTGTACCTGCTCGCTAAATAAAAATGAAACGCGTTAAGTTCTTTGTTTTTCTTGAATACATTAAAAGCAGATAAAAGTTTAGTATTGAGTGTGACCCCCTCTTGCTGAAATCACGGCTTGCATTCGTCTGGGCATGCTAGCGAGTATATCTTTTATGGTTTCTTGGGGAATACGTTCCCACTCCGCGGTAATCACATTCTTTAGCTCTCTGATGGTCTGCGGAGCCGGCTGCACTGATCTCACTCGTCGCTTCAGAACGTCCCAGACATGCTCTATGGGATTGAGGTCCGGACTTCTAGCTGGCCAGTCCAAACGACGAATTCCGACTTCTAGCATATACGCTTCCACATCGCCAGACCGGTGGGCGCGAGCGTTGTCGTCCATAAAAAATGAGTTTTCGCCAAGAGCGGTTAAAGCGGGTTGTGCATAAGGAATTAGAACTTCCGTTATGTATCGGTGTCCAGTCAGTGTACCGTTTTCGATGAAGACTAACTCCGTACGATCCATGGAATTTATTCCTGCCCAAAACATAACAGAGCCCCCTCCATGAGGTGTGATTTCTTCTAAACATGCCTCTGCAAAGCGTTCTCCTCGTCTACGTAGCACTCGCCGACGTCGGTCTTCACCATGCAGAGATATCCTGGCTTCATCGGAGAACAATATCCTATCCCAGTCTTCATGAGTCCATGACACACAATTTCGAGCGAAGCTAAGCCTGGCAACTCGATGTCCACGGAGTAATTTAGTGCCGCGTGCCGGGCGATGACTGTGTATATTAGCAGCGAGAAGCCTCCTCCTGACCGTCCATAGACTGATTTGCACATTTTTTACTTCTTCGAGGCTGTTCTTGAGGTCCACATAAGAAGATTTGCGATTTCTCAACGCTTGACTAACTAGAAAACGATTATCCCGTGGTTCGGTACATGTCTTTCTGCCAGAACCAGGCCTTCTCTTGACGGAACCGGTCTCTTGATGGCGCTGCCAGGTCCTTTGAACTGTCGACCGACTCACATTTAGCCTCTGAGCCACGAAGCATTGGCTGCAACCTTCTTCAAGCAGCGCAATAATTTTGCTCGCTTTTATCACTTTATCTACCATTTTCGAGATTGCTAAACAGCAATAACAATACTTTTAAATGTCAAGGACATCAGATAATTTAATAAAAATTGACAAAAAGTTAATTAGAGTCGATATTAACTTAGGGAATTCGCGCCACAAAATGTAGTTAAAAGTTGTTTTCTTTGAAAACCAGGCTCAGTCAAAAATTTGAATTTGGAATGTACTCTTATAAACATTATGGCACTTTTATAACTGGCCAGTAACATGTTCAAATGATTAAAACCTTTTTGGTATTTTATTTTTTTCAGCCAGGAAGAAAATCGAAACCGCCCGTTTTTTTTGCAAATGAGTGTATAATTTAGGAAGGAATACCAATTATACCGTTTCGCACTAGACATTAGTTCTTAAACAAAATGTAATATTTCAATATTGTCTGGATGTATTAGTTGTTATTTGTGAGGAGAAATAAATTATTTTCAGTGTACTTGTTTTAATGTGCTAGTTAGGATTAAAATATATTATGGCAAAACAAAATAAAGTATGTACTATTAATGCAGATTTCGTATGTAACAGTGAAACCGCCTTGAGTGGGTATTTTTAATAGATGTAAATGAGATACTACCTCGCTACCTTTGATTTGTAAAAGGCACCGTATTACCGCAGGAAGCAGCTGAGAAACGGTGGAAACAGGCATGATCTGGTAGATTTGTAATGTGATTTTCACTCAATAAAATGGAGGTATATGACTCAGACATAAGTTTTTTTTTTCCTTTTTAGACCGATCAGTCGTCTAGACTATAATCAGGTGTGTTACAAGTGGTTGGGGTTTGGACAGGTACAGCCACTGCTCCATCTACCTTTAGTATGGCAGCACATCGGCTCTCTTGAGTCTTCTAATTGGATTTGGCTGCAGGAGCATACTGGATAACGGGTTTGGGTGAGTTGTCAAGCGGTTCTTGTAGTTGGCCGAGTAACGTTTGGCTTCGTCCAAAATGGTTGGTTGAGGTTAGAAAGTGATTAAGTAAAATAAAAACATTACCTTGAACTTATTTCTAGGCGATCGTCGCTTGGGCTTGTCTAGTAACGCCCAACCCTTCTGCATGTCTATGATCAGGTCACGTGTGATTCGCTTCCAATTAGGATCAACGCCAACCCCGTAGTATATGTGGTCCTCCTGTCATTGTTATTGAAGATATCTTTAATGTACACATTTTTGTTCTCCTAGCCGATACGGCCACGGTGGCCAGTCTCAACGGAGACTTGGTTGGTCTACTCAGGAGATATTATAGTGCAAAAGTGTGTGCGCAAACACAGGTGCACTCTCTGTTCCCTCACTCTCATAATCCGTTGAGACAGTTAGCCGACACATCCGAAGGGGTTAGACGGGGGTTCAGACCCCAATTCCCAAATTCCGAGCTGTTATTAAGTATTTCTATAATCGGGAAATCTCAATAACACTTTTGGCCTGACTCGGGATTCGAACCCGAGACCACTTGATCGGCAGTCGCATATATCAACCGCTAGACCAACGAGGCCACATACTAACGTGAAGATACTATATTTCAGTTATTCTTAGAAAATAAAATGTATTCTATCTCACACACACACATAACGCCATCTAGTCCCAAACTAAGAAGAACTTGTACTATCTGACTAGGCAACTGATATAAATACATATTTACTTTTTTTGTAAATATATTGTTACGAAGAAAGATTATTCGCGAACAACGATCGAGAAAGTTGATTTTTAAGGTACGGAATAAAGAACCTTATATCGATACCCATAGTATCGAATATCAATTGGTAGTTGAGCGATTGTTTACAATGAGTTCGCCGGCGGGCGTGCCCTTGGTACGGGGAACGCCCTCGTATGTAGGAGACATTTGTCGAAAGCGTTGTAATAATAAAAATGGATATAAATACGAACTCTCGCGGGCCGCAGTCAATTCAGTTTGAGCTACAGTGCGATAAACATCGAAGTGATATTGTGATTGTAAGAGTGTTTTTTTTTAATAAAATCTCTTTTACACGTCAGAAGGTTTATTTCTCATCCATTATTCATCGAACCCTAACACGAACAATATTTTTTTTGTTAATAAACTATTTAAAGTTAAAGTTAAATATACATACATAGAAATCACCCAAACTCCGAAATAAATATTTGCAGATCATACAAACATTTGATCCGTTCCATCCGGGGATCGAACTCAAGACCTCAAGCACAGCAATCGTAGTCACGTACTAATCACTCTCAAAATAAGAATCAAATAAACGTAATAGCATTCAAATTTGCTAACCATTATTTCAAATGAGACAAACATTGCTGTTACAAATTTATTTATCTATTCATACTTGACTGCACGGTTGGCCGAGTGGTGTCAGCGGTCGCCATGCCGCTTGCTACTGCGCCAAGTGTCGTGGGTTCAAATCCCACGCGGTACCTACAACACTTTGTGTGATCCACGAATTGTTGTTCCGAGTCTGGATGTTCTTTGTGTCCGTTTCATGTATGTTTGTAAAGTCCCCCACGACACAGGATGTTTATTCCTAATGTGGGAGTTGTCTTTTTTATAAAAAAAAAAAACTTGGGTAGGTCAAGATTTTGCCATGACCCAATTTTCATGATTTTTTTTTGAAAATATTAGTGCTAATATTGTACCTACATATGACCCACATATACACTCAAACTTTTATAACTCGAAGCTAGTACTCCAAAGAGTGGTATACAACGTCTACGTTGACTATAACTTCAATTCCACTTACGCAGTAGAACACAAAACTATTACCGTCAATCGATCACATATTTCTAAATACATACATATTAAAGATAAAATAACACATATATATATATATAGAATTAATGATCATGCTCATCACACATACAATATTAAAAGTATTCTAAAACAAAAACTCACCTGAGCAGCTATCAACTGCATGCTCGTTACATAATGCAAATAAACAGTTTCCTTCTTATCTTTATTCTGCAGCACAACAGTCATAGAAGAATTTGGCTTCATTTGTATGTCAACACTCAGAACAAAATCTTGACTTAAATTCACTTTCAACCAAACCTGACTTGATATATGGTCCGAGGTAGAAAATCTCATCACATTTGAATGCACTGCATTGTCATAGTCTCGCGCCATATAAGCATCTTTACTTACAATCCAGTTTTCTAAATGTTTATCTCCATCGTCAATTATTCTTCTCTTTGGCTCTGGTTCTGTAATATGCTTGCTATAGTGAGCCAAACCAAACTGGGCAATTTGAGTTGGATAGAAGAAACCTCTGGGTTCCCACTGGGTGCTAACTGGGACCCCTTCGATTCCACTGATGCATTTGACTCTGTCTCTCACCTCTACGTTGTAGTTTTCAAAAGTTGTAAAGGTGCCTAGAGGATCATACTGCTTCTTTGGATGATATATCTTACCGTAGCTATGTGACCATTCAAATTTATCAACGCCATCCGTGGATGTGATTTTGCCGTAAATCTGTGAAATTGAAGGATGTTTTTGGGAACTCAAACTAATCGACCTTACCCACACGTGTAAGCGTGTTTTGACGTTTACATTGACATAAACATTGATTACCTTTGAAATGACTTGGTTGTTACTTTTGTTGGGGAATGGCGTCTCGTCTTGATCGTTAGCGAGTAATAAGAACGATCGTGAAGTTCGCAATTAGGTACTTTGTGTTACTTAACGGTATTCAATTATATTTATAATAGGTATTTTGGTACATTTACACTAATCGGAATCAAATATGAGATACTTATCTAATCTTAACAAATAAATAAAATTGAATTGTCTGTTTGAAATCAATTTATTTTTTACTAAATGCATATAAAAGGATATACGGCATTTACGGTATAAAGGCTGGACCGATTTTGACAAGACTGTCAATGGCAGATAACTGATGTTAGAAGGAGTAACTTGCTTCTTTTGTTTTAGACTTGCTCTGTCCAACGACTGTTATTGACAACAACAACCAAAGACATCGCGAGGCGCAGGTAGTATGTTTATAATAAACTATGTACACCAGTCAAATGGCCCGAAGGACCAAAAATGACATACCTCAAAGTATTTATGTACCAATGAGAATGGTACAAAGACTTCATCTCTGTCGGTGTCTCGACGACACATGACTGTGTACTCCCCATTGATGGAACATTCGATGACGTCATTTGCTGCATTAGACCCACGTTCTGCCAGGGAGGCTGACAATACTGAAAAAATATAATGTTTAAAACTAATGAATGGCCGCCGATATTATAAATAAATGTAATTTATTTACGAAAAATATAAGAGACTCAGTTTAAACTGTCATGGACTCATGGAACTTTGTTTAACAGTAGTACCCAAACATTTGACCACCATACTCTCTAAATTATTAAGAAAACTATTAGCAAAAGTTAAGTTAGCAAAAAAATCAATAAAGCTATTACTATTTACTATTACTATTAAAAGAGAATGGCAGATCCTGTACCGCAGGCAATATGTTATGAACGGTTATGAGATTTTTAATGTTTAAGTGAAACATCCTAATTATTGTTATGTATTTATTATAATTTTAGGACTGTACTAAAATAATTTTAATTTTGCTTGTAAAGTTGTTATAACTACGTTAACAAAACGCATTCCAAGTCTACTCAGTCTGAATACTAGATGAAGACTAGAAACTTGAACAAATAACCATAATCCTACCCATGAAAGTAATATACTTGAAAGAAGATGCAATATGGCATTGTATTTTCAATAATATACTCACTTGGCCTGGAAAACCTGCTAATATCTCCACAGTGTCCCCACAGGATCATAAACAGAAGTGCTGTAGTCACAAGTGCGAGGAGCCCTGCACGAAGGTTCACACGCAGGAGCATCATACCCGCCACCTACAACACAGCTTTATCAAGAAATATCCTCCGAGTTTAACTAAGTCCCTAACTAGGTTAGTTAGGGACTTTGTAAGTTAAACTCACAGGATAGTATGTGCCATAACTGAATTGACAGATTAGAAAAAAAAGAAAAAACCTATTTAATCTTCTAAAACGGTAGCAGTGATTAAATGAGTAATGTCAGTAAGTAGATCATCAATAACAACATACAAATTGAAAGAAAATCATTTATTTTATGCTAATCCTACTAAAATTATAAATGCTTACAAAAACGACCAAATGGATTTTGATGAAACTTTACAATAATATAGCTTATACATCAGAATAACACATAGGCTACAATTTATAAAGATACTAGCTAGCAATTATTATCGTATCGCGAGTAGCACCATAGGGTTCAGCTATTACATAATATATTAATACTTCCACATATAATACAATCAAATTGAGAACCTTTTCTATTTTTGAAGTTAAACAAAATGTACTATGGGTTTACTAGCAATTAATTTAGCTTTTTCTGTTTTTCACTGCCAAATAATTTACTATTTTCCAAATTATTAAGGTACCAAACCACATAGATAAATTGACATTTTAATGCCAACTGTCATTTTATAATAAAAATAGATCTACTCTAATCTAATATTATAAAACTGAAGAGTTTGTAAGTTTGAATGAATGTGCTAATCTTAGGAACTACTGGTAAGATTCGAAAAAATCTTTCAGTGTTAAGTTATTGAGGAAGGCTATAGCAGAAGCTCAGTATGAATGAAAAATGTTGCAAAAACAAGAATAATTGTGTTTCGAAATTCGAATGAGATCGAGGGTGGAGGCTCAAAGATGAAGGTCAGTGTCATCATGCTTCTTTGCCTAGACAAGCAATGAGTATTGTGACCACAATTCTTGGATTCTGCTTATGTTTACTATTACAGCTACTTTGCTTGTTGGAAAACATAAATAAATAAATATTCCGGACTAGATGTCAACACACACACAACTCCATCTAGTCCCAAGCTAAGCAGAGTTTGTGTTATGGGTACTAGACAACTGATATAAATACTTATATACTTTTTTTTTGTAAATGCATACATATTATACATAGAAAACACCCAAACTCCGAAACAAATATTTGCAGATCATACAAATATTTGGTCCGACCCAGGAATCGAACCCGAGACCTCAACTCTTAGCAGTTGCAAACGCTACCACTAAGCCACCGAGGCAGTCAATATCAGCAGACATAAGCAGAATGAATTGGATTCATCCATTCACATATAGGCAGGGCAATACTTATATTGCACCGTGGGAGAGCCGCGCTTCGGCATAAATGGGCCGGCTCGACCGGAGTGATACCACGGCCTCACAGAAAACCGGTGTGAAATAGCGCTTGCGCTGTGTTTCACCGAGTGAGTGAGGATACCGGAGGCCCATACCCCAACCCCTCCCCCATCCCCTCTCCCCATCCCCCAAAGGTCGGCAACGCACTTGTGACGCTTTTGGTGTTGCAGGTGTCAATGGGCGGCGGTAATCGCTTACCATCAGGTGATGCGTATGCTCATTTGCCTCCAATTCAATAAAAAAAAAAAAAAAAAAAAAATTCCTTTGAGAGCTCCTTTTGTGTGCTGAGTAAATGGTTAACATAAAGTGTTGGAAAATAATGTATGAAAGAAATTCATAAAATCATACTTCTATAGGAGATGCAGACATGGTTGGGAACTTTAGCTAAAGTATACTTAAATAGAAATTGTTTTGTGATTTTGAAGTTTGTCAAAAATATGTGAGACAAACTTCTTAGCACTCCATGGATTCACTGTGCGGATGCCGGGTCCCCCCGGAGGCCCCCTTTAAGATGCTCATCACCGCTCACATTCACTGCTCGAATTTCCCGCCCTACCTAGCCAAATTTGGTAGGAACCTGTTAGTGCAGTCTTGGATACTCGTTCTAAAATAGAACTTACTGCAGATCTCGACAGGCAGACTGATAAAATATGAAATAATAAACAAAACTACTTCGAATTAATAACAGGAAACAAGACTAATAAAAGAAAAACATTGTAAATTTTAATTGTATTCAGGTATTAAAATGCATATATTAAAAACTTGTAAGTCTTTAAATTTAATATTGGATTGTTTTATTATTTATATTATATTATTATTTAAAACCTTATTACAATAGGATTTAAAAACCATTGCTGTTTTGTTGTTTCCCTGGGTTTTGCTTGCATTGATGTTGATTTGTCAATTAACTGTTCTTTGATAAAGAATAGCCTTCAAGCTGTTCTTGAAGTTACTTTAAATCTATCTCTGGTGGTTCCTATTATGACCGAATTAAGAATATAGAATGTCACCACTCCTATATATGTGTGACACACACACACATAAAGCTGACTAAGACAACAGAGCTGAAAAGGGAAGAAGTTGAAAGAAGTTGGAGCTTAGGCGCAATTATGACTAAGTCCTATGTCAAGCAGTGGATTTTTCAAGACTATTAAATATGTTGAAGAGAGGCTATTTCTGTGCCAAATGTCCTTCAACAAACTAGTTTTTATGACATTATTGAAAGTTAAATCATGAAAATCGCGAAAAGTAATTTAATGTTGATCTCTAATATTTAACACATCTTGTATGTATATAAACACAATGCAGTTATTCTGATAAAATATGAAATAATTACATCTCATATTACACAATTAACAAGTTAACCTTTTTAAGACAACAAAATAAGATAAATCATTGATAAACTCATCACACACTACTCACAGTAATAAAAAATAACTCAATTCTCTGATAAATAAAACATACATACAATACAACAAAGCTTATTAAATTCAGTCTATTAATAAATCACAAACCAGAGATTAAAAAACAGCGAATCAGATAAAAAAAAAACATTGGCGACATAGCGACAATTCGAAAAGAGAAACTGTCGCTAAATATAACTTCGGAAGTACTTAGCTGTCTACCGCTCTGTAATTTACGTAGGTGTCAGTACTCTTATATTCCAGTGCGTGACAAACAAATACTCTCCTTTACTTACTTTTACACAATGAGCTCTAATGTGGTCTAAATACATAAACAAACAGTAATTACTACTGTACTTACTTTGTACCATTCCAGTAACATTCCATTTGCTGTTTTATATGATTATTTAAATTGAAGTGTCTCACTTGAACTTGAACATCACAAAAACTTAAGCATTGCAATATTTACTATTTACATGTTATGATACTCCACTAAATATAACACCGGAATAATTATTTTCATATAGTAATAGATCCACAGAGAAACAACCAACCGCACGCATTCCAGTGCAGCGCAGCTGACTGCTGACAGAAAAGTGACAGATGACATTACGAGTTGGATGACATTCTTTTCAAAGTGTAGTGTCATACTCAAAGTCTATGTAATGCATCTAAATTAAATTACAGTTGTTGTCCCTGTGCGTAAAGATTTCTCTCATTAAGTGAGTAATCAGGCGATAAGAATGAGCTATATGATTGTATGATTTTAGGATTGCTTTAAAAAAGTTCTTCAAATTTTTTTTAGTATTCTGTACTATACACATTAAAATTCAAAAAATGTGTAAGAAACAAAGATTATAACGAGTCCGTATATTCACTCTTTAAAAAAATCATTTTTTCGAATTTAGTCATTTTATATCGACAACGACGTTTTAACGACTTTTATTGGTAACTGAACCAATGAATGTCTTTGTAGCTTGATAAATAACTTTTAAATTTGAAGTATCAAACAGCTTTGATCTTGATGAAACGTAGTGGATTGCGCGCTGACGTAAATATTCCTAGGTACTTACTTGCAACTCAGGGACCATTACAATATCTCTGCGATTAAATTTTTCAAATTGACGGATTGTAATTTAAGAAGATCATTTTGCCACAGTAAATGATGGAAACAGGATACCGATGTATTGTAACCGCGTTCTGTTTAAGGCAGAGAAACTGCAATTTCCCGGCAACGACTAATATTTTATTTTAGAACATGAGATGATCCCTTACTGATTGATGAGCGGTTAGATAAACAACACTAAATTACAATAATCAGTCACTCACCATTTTGTTCGATCTACACCTGTCCTTAAATAGTGGATGGTCACCGGTCTTCCAGAAACCATAATAGATACAATTAAAAAATAGTCAAGTTTTTATGTGGTTTCTGCATTAAAGGTTAGTAACATAATTAAAAGTAATATTTTACGTACACACATTACATGACAGTATATTTTTAGTACGGGTTCTTTTCAATAACATCATGGCTGTAAGTCACAAATACGCGCAATAAGCTAATAATGGAATAAATGAATCGAAGAAATTGACACGGATGTTGATATGAATGATATAGTTTAGGTGCTACGGTAGAAAATATATAGATAAATAGACTGTCAAACCTATCACTCTTCTTTTGACTTTCGCCGGATAAAAAGCAAAATATAATTAGATACTGATAAATTTGAAACAACTCGACAACTTTATAGAATCATGGCAACTAAATATAGTCGATACGAATTTATATTAATTCGGTCCAGAAGTAAATTTATTCGAATATAGTTAATTTTGTTTCAAATAACCAACCATTCATTTCCAACCATTAAAATGAGTGATACATTTTATTATGCACAAATAGTAAGTTTCGATTCAGTTAAAGTTGGCGTGACATTTATACGATTCGTGACATGATTTCATACCGATTCAGTTCACCGAAGTTCGCTGCGCTAATAGGGATTCGGCCACAAATAGGTTTATCTCTAACCCGATTCTCTCTCAGACTAGCCTCCAATCGGATTACCGAACTCGAGTGACATACCTACCCACCTATTTCTTGATTGCTAAACGGGTGGCTAAAGTAACACAGAAGGATATATTCAGCCACTTATATCTAAAATAATATCAGTATTTTAAAGCAGAAGCCTTACCTTAATAAGTATGATGATGAATGGTTTTACTTTATGAATAAATCTTTTGGGAACATAAACATAAGTAGATTTTACCCGCGACTCCGCCCGCGTGTTTATTGCTTATCGCAGTATAGAGTAGCCTATGTCCTTCTTCAAGAATCAAAGTATCTTCATGACAAATTTCATTGAAATCAGTGGAGCTGTTTTAGGCGTGAATGCGTAAAAGACAGATCTACAGGGATGGATCTTTAAACGATCAGAGTGACCACGTATATATTGAACTTGGCCGAAATATCAAATAATTCAAGGATAAACCTTTTATTTCATAGTGTTCATTCACGTACGTATGCATAAAGTTGCTACATGGAAGGTGAAAGTTTAAAGTTTTGAGCCGACCAATCATTACGTGCCCACCGACTAGGTGAGTCGGTGAACTTTGAACTCGACTGCTACTACGGAAATCGACGGTACAAATACTACTTTACTTATTTCAGTATGTATTTGTCCTTTGGTTATATAGATGAGTTTAGATTTGAAGAAGTAATCGTCCTTTCATGGTATGGGATTTATCTTTTTGGACAACCTAATCTATGCACGTTGAAAGATTGCTAATAATATGTTTGCACATGAACTTGTATAACAATATATTGATACATGTACATAAATAACGTTTGAGCATTGTACCTGGATGAATAAAGAGTTTATAAAATTATACATTAGTAAAACTAAGACATATTATACTGTAAGGAGGAACCAAATTAAAGGTTCAAAACCGATTACACTTTCCTCCTTCTAAATATATAACCAGATCAGGTACAAGAATTCAAACAAAGTAGGTATAAATGTATTTTTAACATACAGAGTTTTAATTTAAAAAGACTTAGAAGATAAAGTCTAGTTCAACAATTTTTGTTACATTGTTCTTTAGCTATTAACAAGTAAAATAGTATTAAGAAACATGATAAAATGTTTATAAATACATATTCAAGAGCGACTTTCGGGATACCGGGTACAACGTCCTTATGCCTTGCGTAACATCGTAAATAATAATTACTATCTGTTGTATGTAAATAGTGCAATCAGTGCACGTATGTATGGCATCAGGGGTAGGTCGTGTTCGAGCGATTGCTAACTCGCTCTATTGGAAGTGGTAGGTACGTAAGGAGGTCAGTGGCAAGTGGGTCAGGGCGGATGCACCACCGCGGGCACGCTCGGCTGTGACCGGCCGTGGTCGGGCGTGCTCGGCCGCGCAGGCGCGCAGCCCCCATCGATCGCCGCCCACGCGGCGCAGCGCCGCTCAAGTGCTCCGCGAGTCGCGACGCGAGTCCCGGGCTTGGCCCCTCGACGATGGCGGCGTGAACGCGCGCCGCCCGCGGCCTCCGGCGGACATGCCGCGATGGCCAGAGAGGTAACCGTGACGCGACCGGCGCCCGACCGCCGCCTCCGCCCTCTTATGTAACCGGGGACCGCTGACACGCCCGCAGACATGGTTACTATCACCTCAGGCCTCCCCGCGCTTCTCCGTGAATGATATCGCATAGTCGCATCGTGCCACGCTTAGCCCCTCGGCTCCTGCTCGTCTCGACTCGGCCGCTTGTAGTCACTACTCATATAGGAACGTCTCTAGAAGACATAGTTGTTAAGAATCCTCGTCTCAGTGCATTGCAGTGGTATCTAGTGGTGAAGACTGTGTGTTATGTTTAGTTATGTACCCGTGGTGGGGATCTGCCCAAGTATCGCTCGGCGGTACGTACGTAGGCGTGCAGCAGTGCCGCAGCCGGCGTCCCCCTCGCGCTCGTGTCCAAGTCCGTGCGTCCGTTTCGCTCGCGCTGCCGTAATCGGCTGCACATGCAAGCTGTTTCTGTGCTAGTATATGGTGTCTATAAGAGCATTTATAAGTTTGAATACTATACCAAGCCATCTGAAATTGTCTATAGAATCTGTCATCCAACTATACATGTGTTTAATAGACTAAATATAATCTACTCATCACCCAAGTGAACATGGTAGTTAGATCTAATTTTAGAAATATGGAAGCCATAGAACTTTGCCGTAAAACACTTGAATAGACGTTGAGCACATGCGTAGCGCTCCTGTAGCAGTTCGCCCATAGGCAGCTATCGTAGCATTGCGTAGACGTAGCGTAGCACAGTAAAGTTACATAGTGGAATGAATATACATTTATATATATAACAGTTCATATTTGTATTATAACATGCATGATTATGAATTATATTTACGGAATATTCACACATCTATATTTGTTTAACGTATGATTTTTAACACAAAGTCCTATATTACAAATAAATGTTTGATAGCATATTTTTTTAAAAGTTGCAAAACAAATAAAACAATAAAGCAACAGATAAGCATTCGAATTTTTTCAATAATACTAAATTTTACGCACGCAACATTTTAACTAATAAGGAATATTTTTTCATGAAACAACGTTTGTTCCAGGTAGACCAAGTACTTATTTTCTCTCTATTAAGAATGAACATGATTCAAATGTATTACGTAAATCTATACTCTCATGTGATAAAGAGGTTTCCTCTACTACCCGTAAAAATCCTAGTTCAAATAACGCTCAATTGAAGCATCATTGGCGTCAATTTCATATTTGTTTTCAAGGTTAACTTGTTATCTGAACAACTCCCGCATTAGGAATAAGCATCCTGTGTCGCGGGGGACTTTACAAACATACATGAAACTGACACAAAGAATACCAAGACTCGGGACAACAATTTGTGGATCACACAAAGTGTTGTACCGCGAGTGATTTGAACCGACTAACATTAGGAAGTTCGAAAACCCCTGATTACGAAAACATAAACCGTGTTAATCAATAAGTGGTTTATCTACACAAATACATAAAATTTCACTAAATGTGTATACGGTACTAACATTTTATTTTGTATGTTTGCCCGTCTTTCTGTCTCTCTCTTTAAAATAGCGGGACCGATTTTCACGGGATTTTCACTGGTTGACTTTCGTACCTTTATAACAACGGACAATAACAAAGGTGGCTCAATAATACTGACGTTTCCATTTGACAGAGTAGAATCACTTTGTATATAATGTACCTGTACATACATAAAAAATCAACCGCGTGTAACACCGCGGGGCACAGCAAGTATATGTATAATGTTAGATGTAGCTATGAGAAACCATATATAAGCATAAGATTACATACTACTGCCTAAAAGAGGTTTCTTCAGTTTTATTGCCATACTGACCATGACCGCTTTGTAACTGCCTAGAATAGAACCTCTCAACTCACTCCTCTAGAGCATCTACAGCGAAGGCATTGTGCGCACAGTTTTTCCACCAATGAACTTGATTTATCTGTAGCCTGTGCAAAGTCAATTTTCATTTCATTTAAAAACTAACTGGGGTATAATATAATAATACCTCAAAACTCTGAAGTCTAAAGTAGATATTGGTAAACAAAATGTTGTCTAAAATATTTTTACCTAGTGTTTTTAGTTTCTGTAGCCAACACCAATTAAGTAAAGGCCAAATTGAAGAACCTCCAACCGGTCTAGGTGGTCTTGCCTTTCAGGTCTTTTTATGTATGTCCCTGCCAAAATATAAATAATAGAAGGCACAAACAGACTCCAAGAGTGGTTGCCCAATAGGATCAATAATGGATGCTCAAGTGTCTATGTGTATTTAGAAGTCTGAGGTTATTATTATTACTTGTTCTTGGTATAAACTTCATTGCGCGACACAGGAATGGTAGTCACCGTATTACAGCTCGTCGAGACACACAGAAGTGACGGGGAATAGGAGAGGTAGTCAAAAAGGATAGAGGACTAAAGAAGTATGTATTTGATTAAATTACCAAATAATATAATCGGTATTGGAATTTAATTTCATTTTTAATCTGTTCGTAATGGTTCGGTCCTTTTTAACAGTTATAGTGTAAAGCAATCACCACAATCTATCGCAGCCTTCTTTTATACAGATGGAATTTTCTGTTAATTTACAAAAGATTGTCGGCTTTAGTGCGGTTTTCGATAAATTTCTGTCATTTAAGTTTTAAAATCCATCCCTCTTGGATAAGATCTCGCAGTGCCAGGAGCGAGAAACTCATTTATGACTTTTAATCCCTTTTAATACGAAGGCTTGACCGGCCCCTATCGTGAAGTTTTCTTATTAAAGCCATATTTCAATTCTATTTCTATCGCAACATATTTTTTAAGGTTCCACACCTCAAAAGGAAAAAACGGAATCCTTATAAGATCACTTTGTTATCCGTCTATCTGTTTTCCAAGACCGTTTTCTCAATAATGCGTGGAGGATCAAACTGATATGAATTCATATCTACTCAGGTCTACTGTCCCTTAGAGCTGTGAAAAATTCAAACATTTAAGTCAACGCAATCAAAAGATACAGCCTCTCCAGCCATGCTGCAAATTTTCGTCACTCGCAAAGGAATCAAATGTACAGGATACTTCCCATGAACTCAGAATCTTGCAATTTAGTACGAAGCAACGTTATATAGCATTGATAAAGGAAAAATAGAGAGATTTTTTACTTACATCATATGGTTTGTATGGAACTCACGGTGCGCGAGTCCGACTTGCACTTGACTTTGGCTTGTCTTTTCTATATTCCTGTGTTGTTTTCGAAGATATTATACGCAATATTTTATGTAGACTAAACTTAAGTGGTTTTATTTTATACCTGAGACTGCCAGACTCTACTCAGCCTGATGGAAAGCATGAGCAGAATTCAAGAGTGGTGGTCACCAAACACACTATGGTGTCCTTCTTGATTGGATTGATATCCTTCTTCATTGGGCCTCCGGTCTCGCACTCGCCTACGAAACACGACAGCACACATGCTGTTCCTGCGGTTTTATTGCGAAGCAGTGTTGATGGCTATATTTAACCAGTGCAGTTGTATATGCCCGCTTAAATTATTAGGTTTCTCTTGTTATTTAACATTATATAAAATTATAACAATCACTTATTTTTTTTGCCTCGTGCCTGCCCGTGCCTCGAAGAGCACGTTAAGTCGTCAGTCCCGGTTGCCATGAACATCTATGGTAATCGTTATTAAGAAGTCAGTGCCCACAAATATACTGACACTAGTTTCTACCTTCGAAGTCAGTTCACCTTCAGGGTTGCGGAGGTCTGATTTCGGTCGCTCAGTGGGAAAACTGGGTGGAACTAGTAGCCGATCCCAAATAACCTTGGGATGAGGCTAGGTTTTTTTATATGAATAGCCTACCAAACTGACTTTGCTCAGCCTGATGGTAAGCTCAAGCAGAATCCAACAGTGGTGGCCACCATACTCATTGCGAAAGCAGACAATGCAGTATGGCGTCCCATACTACGGTGGTTTAGAGAGTTTCTTTCACGTCCTGCTTAAAGGACTCGGGATCATAGTTAGAGGTTTAGGGGTAGTAAGTTACAGTTTTTAACTGCTCGGCACAGGAAGAAAGAACCAAACCGTTTGGTTCTAGAGCGTATTTTTACAGGTATCAGCGTATCACTACTGTCGACCAAATATTTCTAAAAACTCTATATTATTATTATTATTATTATATTTTAATTCTTTTAAAAAGACAACTCCCGCATTAGGAATATACATCCTGTGTCGCGGGGGACTTTACAAACATACATGTAACGAACACAAAGAACACCCAGACACAGGACAACATTTTGTGGATCACACAAAGTGATGTCCCACGTGGGATTTGAACCCACGGCACTTGGCGCAGTAGCAAGCGGCGTAGTGACCGCTTAAACCACTAGGCCAACCGTGCAGTCATATATGATTATTATATCTGTTGAACGTGTGTCGTGACTAATAAATGTGTGTAAATAAGTCATTCAGGTTGTCTATGTTAGTTTGTGACTTATTTAAAAGTAAATTTTCGCTCTTATTCTGTCTACAAACTAAGAACTAGTTTTTGAAAATTAATATTAGAGTACATTAAAAACGCTCTTCGCTTCTCTTCATCAACAGTTACTGTATTTCGTGGATACTATTTTTCATACTAATTAAAAAAAATAGTGCCGCTATTATTTGTAGACAATTCTATAAGATATAATATTTATTAGGATACAATAGGATTAATCAAGAAACAGCACTCAAACCGGTAAATAAGTTCTGACATATACTACAGAACATTCAAACTTACAAATGACTATCTAAACACGCTTATATTAGCTTCACCTCTATGTATGTTTCTTTGTCCGCTACTTTTTCGCACGCACTCATTCCTCAAAATTAGTTTGTTTATTGATATAACAGTACTCAAAATTTTCGCCATATTTTTATGTCTACCTGCATCTTTGAGAATGTGGATTTGAATTTTCATAATAATCGGTATATTAATTAAGGTATAAAAGTTCAGTTATAACACTTACATACCCAATAACCTCACTTAGTTCGGATTTCTTTTTGGTAAATTTTCTAAAAATGAATCCTGGCTTGATCGATTTATCACGCCCGAAACCATACCAATATCATAGCTAACAAATATCAATGTATAGTGACTATACACTCTGTACAAGAATGACTCGTTTTTAAGTTATTAGATTTACAACAACAAAAGTCTTCCATAATATTTTCTATAATTACAACAAATTGGCGCGGAGCGATCATTTCCCGAGGTCTCACCGTTCATTGCGTTCGATAATAGAAGCTCCTGATTGATGACTATCATATCAAGGGCTTCTGAAGATTCATCCACGGGCTCGGGACATGCCAGACGCTTATGAATTATCGAATAATATCCATAAGAAAATAACCACTATTTTTATTCTGTATTATTTTATTCTTATAAGTAAACTTAGAGTTATAATTCGATTTATGCCACTTCCCGATCAGAAATTTTAGTGCGGCTGTGATTAGGCGTAAACTTGGCATGCCTCATTACGAACTTGGGCCGAATTACGCCGTTATTTCGAAAGTAACGCAGTTGGGAGTTTGTTTCTAACTTGGCTTTCTGTTTAGGGGGTCACAAGTTAGTACTGCATGCCAAATTAAGGCAATGTCACAGCATTTCCTAGTTAGGATCGGGTTTAGCATGTCAAACTTTGGTACAGCTTCGATTACACTTGCTTGGTGCCAGTCAGGTATTGATACGGTATACTGAACTTCGGCAGTACCGAAGAATTTCCTAATGACACCGGAATTCGGAAATTTTTCGGCATGCCAACATTTTGCTTTCCGAATATGAATTTAATTAAGTACGAATTAGGCAGGCCTAAGTTAGGAAGCCAAGCCAAAGCCAAGTTCGGCCCGAACTGATTCTTTGGCATGCCACACTCAATTTCTAGTCGGGTTAGGGACAGCTGTTTACACGTTTTATTTATCATTGAATAAAGAAAAATTATAAAAAATGTAGCGGGTCTCAGCAATTCAACTTGCATTTATTCTCATTGGTTCTTTCCAAAGTGTTTTAAAGTGATGCTGTATGTGCAGTATAATTTCTAAATAAAAATTCTCTGCGCAATAAATAATAAATAAATAAATATTTCGGACATCTAAAACACAAGGCCATCTAGTCCCAAGCTTATTAAAATTTGTTATGAGTACTAGACAACTGAAATAAATACCCACTCATATACTTTTTTTGTAAATAAAACATATTACATAAAATCCGAATTAACGTAACATTTGGTCCGACCCGACGTAATCAAACTGACGAGTATCAATGTCCGTACCCAAGATACACAAGGATTAAACTGAAGTGAGCCACGTGATTGACTAACTAAAATAATGATAAATTTAAAATTTAAAAAACCCACTACGCAGCATCAAGTCGAAGTTATCAATGAATTGTCATTTAATTATTATACTGTCACGTGTGACGCACTTAATCGAGTAATCATATATCAAAAATGCCTTACATCATTTTGGAAAAGAGCTGATGCTCTTATACTGCGGGACCGATATTAACCAAACCTACACAAGCATCACCGCAAGGAAACTGGCTTCCAAATGAAAAATCGTATCCAAATCGGTCTATCGGATTGAAAGCTACATTGCCACAGACAGACACACACACATAGACAGATAGACATCGAGATCAAACTTATAAAAACATTAAAACAATTGACATTAATATTACATGGACACAAACTTGATAATAATGATTGTTCGAACACGATCAAAATCCGTGTACAAGAAACATTACACAGTATTTTAATGAGAGAAATGCTGCTACGGAAGTACGTGGGGAGTATATAAATCATGTTTTTTTAACATTTTGGATACAATAGGTCAGGGTAGACAGTGACCTTTAAAACTTCAGAAATCCTCTGCATCTGTATAAATACGTAAACTTTGTTTCATGCCCAATTATTGTAACAGAAAATACAAATGGAACCTTATTGAAATAATAAAAGGAAACTCACGTTTTAAAAGAAAACAATTGCATAAATAGACAATAATTTAAAACATACGTATACATGGATTCTTAAAAACTTTACCAACATTATACGAGTATTGAACCCAAAAATATGTGATATTTTATTCCTTTATATTTTACTTGCTTTTGCCCCCGGTTCCGCCAGCCTGTACCTTGGTTATCGTGGTAAAAAATAGCTTATGTTCTTTCTCAAGAATCAAAGTATTTTCATGCCAAATTTGATTGAAATCGGTGTAACGGTTTAGGCGTGAAAGTGTAACAGACAGACAGAGTTACTTTAGAATTTGTAATATTAGTATGAATGAGTATTACTTCCCCTATTTTGGGTTTCTCACAGTAAACATAGGTTTATGCCTAATATACAACCGCGACAAACCCATTACTGTCTAAACCAGCAACAATAAAGCACACTAAATATTCAAGGTTCGATATGTTTGTAAAGCGCTAACAAACTTATTATGTAAGAGATGATTATATTCAAATCTTAGCGACAGAGCCGTTTCGGAAATCCTCGAAAATATCGATTCCCACGCGAAGGCACTCAGCGAAGATCCTTTTAATTCCTTCGTTTAAGCATTAATCTTTTCATAAATACCCTGATAAAGTCTCCCTCCCTCGGGATTTTTGAGGAGGCCAAGGTCCAAGGGACCTTGTTTTAAATTAAAGTGATGGGAAATCAATGATTAAAATCAGTTTTATGTCGCCGATAGATTTCTTCGTTATTAAGTGGAAGTTTGGAAAGTATTTTCATTTGGGTGCCAAACGGTTTGTTCGAGTTGTCTATGGAACTTACCTATAGTCTGTATAGACATACTTTACATAATTCATGAAGCTTTTCAATGTGTGTTGTTGCCATGAGCATTAAATAGTTTGTTAAACGATTGTTTATTATTAAATAATTTTGATGATAGTATCGACTCTTGCAAATAAAACATCGTTGTGTATAAACTGACTCTTTTGAAACGGGTATTATTTTGTAAATCTAATCCTTTAAAAGAGCAATTCTTGTATTTATTATAATATGAATCTCGGAAAGGGCTCCAACTATTTTCATGAAATTTAATAAGCAGGGAGTTTTGGAGGCGATAAATAGATCTAGCTAGGATTTATTTTAAGAAAATTATCCAAAATAAAAGATCAAAGTTCGGTCATCCAGATACTTAGTAATAATGCATAACAATGTTTTTTTTATTTGTTTAATAAAATATGCTGAAATCGAGCACTGTTAGTTATGTTCAGTTTAATTTTGTATTTACCAGACTATTAATTGAAGACGGTTTTAGCTTAAAGCTTATCAAGGTAGTAGAGCCACGCTCAGCACGAACAGGCTGGCTCGACCGGGGCGGTAATACCTTCGCACAGAAAATTCAACGTAAAAAGACCGGACGCCCAATGATGTAGGAGCATCAATAGGCCGCCATGGTGTGGGTCGATATTGCATTTCCTACATTCGCAATGAGTATGGAGACCAGTACTCTTGGATTCTATTTATGCTTTCCATCAGGCAGGGTAGAGTCATTTTGGCAGACCCAAACACAAAAAGTTTTTATTATTGATGACTTGTTAGTCTAGTAATTTCTAACTCTGATTGTGTGGTGCCAATGATAGTGGGTTACATATCAACATACGACAATAAAGGTCATGGATATAGAGGGGCAATAACACTTATTATAAAACAAAGAAGTTTAAACTGATACGATTGAAGATGACGTTTCAATCAGTACGTTAACAGTTATCACATGTATCACTTTTTGATTATTTGACGTCTAACCTAGATTACACTGACCGTATGAATAACTGCCAAATTTGAAACTCTTAAGGTTGAAATTTTATTTTTTAGGAGGCAACCCCTGCTTTAGGAATATTTTATGTTACGGGAGGCTTTAAAACCATACGTTAAATGGACAAGGAATTCAGGAACACGCAGTCTTAGAACAATAATTTGTGAATCACATAAAAATGTTATTACCTTTCTTTTTTTTTGGTGGCATGTCGGACTCAAACCGACTCCTCACGCCGTCTCGGGTACTAGATGCTGGGGAACCAAGTGCCCCCTACAAAGGAAAACCCTGGAACCCCGACGTACCTCGGGCCACCTACGCTTTGTAGATGGCCCCATCCTGTGTGGGAACCCCAATGTTCCCGTTACTGTCCCCCAGGGCGCGCACGCCCCGCAGCATCCGCGCCGTCACCCAGGCCTGCTTCTAGCTTCCTCTTCTTCTGCTAGGGTGACAGATGGCCTCATCTGTCCCTCAGGTTTGCATTTATGGAGGACGGAGATCGTTCTGCGATCTCCGACGCCTGAGTCGCCTGCGGTGCCTGGCTCGTTCCCGGGCCTGACGCGCCGGGAGAGTCCTAAACCTCTACCGGTTCCGCTCCGCCGTCTCTTTAGCAAGCATAACTTGCTCGCAAAAAGAAACCCTAATGAAAAGAAATGTTATACCCTGTGGGTATCGAACTTACAATACTCAGCACATACATAAAATACATTGATGATTCTCACTCCAGTATTGTTTCTTCCACATTTGTATCTTGTTATTATGTTCAATAAAGAAATTATATTATTAATGTTCACGGACTTAAAATAAGACAACTCTGTGTTTCGTTCCACTGTGTTCACCTCTCTGTTTGTTTCGGCATTTCTTCCCCGAGTGAGTCTTAGTAAATGCCGGCCTTTTCTAGCTGTGAAGTCCGACGTGTAAAAATATTTGTAAAGATTTACTTATAAAATTAATATCATTTATCAGTTCAATAGGAACCGACGGGGGAACGGATTAAACATCGTGCAGTCTGTAGCATTAGGATATTGCCCACATGTTTGTCGCAAGCACAAAAATTTGAGATATGGACATTATCCTACATCTAGAGAGAGTTCCTTATGGTTGCAAAAAAAGTATCGAAAATCATTCAATAATAAACTTACAAGATAGAACAATCGAATTGAGAATCTCCTCTTTTTACCCGACTACGGAGAAGCCATAAAAAGAGTAATAATTATGGTAGTCTATGTATGTTAGTATGTTCCACCGTAGCGTCTTAACTACTGAATTAATTTATCGAATGAACTGTCAATGGATTCGTAATAATGACTTGGGTGACATAGGCCATGTACCTTTTATCAAAAGTAACTTCAAATATATTTGTATATTTTATGTAAATTCGAGTATCTACATAACTTTCTCCGTACACATTAATTCTCATTCGCTCCGAGGTAACACACTAAACATAGAAGAGGAATTCCTCTTTATTAAATGATATCAAACACGCTTATACTTAACCATCTCCAAGAACATCCAATAAAGGGAGTTCTTGTAAAAATAAAGTAGTCGTACACCCTCTCGCGTTCTCACCTCCGCTTCATTTGCCACGTTAACACCCCTTAGGGGGCCTTTTGGGGGGTGAAAGCAATAAACTGTTGCAGGTCATGTCACCCCTCACTCGTACTAATTTGTCTAATTACAGGAGATATCAATGTTAATGTACTATGAAGAGAGGTTGTTAGTTTTGTTCAGAATCTTAAAATATTTATTTATTAAGATCTCTAATGGAAAAAGATATATCAATTGGTTCAACTATTGGTATAGTGGTTATTAAGCTGCTGTAGGTTATCGTGTCGTAGGTTTTACAATAATTATGTATAAGATGAGATATATGTTACTTATTATAGTTCAGTTACGTCTAATTTTCTCATAAATATAAATAAAAAACCAAACAGTTTATTTGTATACAACACACACAAGCTACATTTTATCTTAGTGATAATTAGTCCGGTCATTTTAGACATAAAAATAGTGATCAAATAAAGAAAATTCCGACAGAGCCAAATCTTCGTAGAGACCTTAGGTTTCCAACAAGGAATAAAGTGTTAAAAGTCCCCATCAGTCCCATGTGAGCTTAGGGACTTATTCGGGGCCCAAGGTCAAAATTTTAGGTTTTTTGGATTTTTCTCGAAAACGGTAAGTTTTATCGAAAAAGTACCTCAGAGCAAAGTTGTAGATCTTAAAATTCTCTATAAAAATGGTCCCAGTGATTTTTTCTCTAAGACCCACTATTTCCCTGATATTGCGCTTGTAAGAATCATGTTCTACATAGTATGCACACATATGAATATACTTATATATCTATAAACAAATATATTATAAACTAGCTGACCGACGCAACCTCGTTTGCGTCTTTTATTGCCCGTGGCGAAAAATTTTCCCCCGTTTTTTGTAGATATTTATAAGATCTACGATTAATTAGAACATGTTATGGTTCTATCTTTTATAGTTTACGCAGCGTACGCAAAATAAGTAACTTTTCTGGTTGATTTTTTACACCTTGTGTCCGAAAAACCCAAATATCTTACGGAACCCTATTTTTTCCTTTTATTTTTTCGAAAGACGGTCCCCATTTTATGTCATCCACATTTTATATATTTTTATCATTAATTTCATCACGACGAAGACTTGAAGACTCGAAGACTTATAATTGAAGACTATAAATACTTGACATTGGCAGAAATAGCTGATCCGAGTGATCCGACTGGTTGTCATTTCATCAAAAAAAAAAAGAAGAACAAACTTTGCTTAGCATGTTTTCTGTAAATACTCACTATCAATATTAAGAAGATAGAGATTATTGAAGATATACCAAACATCAAAGTCTTTGATTTCGGGTAACGGAGTGGGAAGTGAGTGGGATTATTCCTTAATCCTTGCCTTACCCACAAGGGTAATAACACCTCTATATTTTTCTTACGAAGATCTGGCGGCCTTAGCTACTATCAAACTCACAACCATTTCTTAGTAAGCACTAAGAGATTTTAAATCAAATGAAAATGTATTAACAAATCTCCTTCCAGTTACTTATAGGCACGTCTATGTAAATAAGATATATGTATACGAAATTCTTAACAATATTCGCTGCTAGAAGGTAACATCTAAATTGTTTCAAATATCACAAGCATTCCAACGCCTACACCTCTCAAATAAAATACCATGTAATCTGTAGGTAGCTCACTCTATACACCTACAATATGTTCAGTTCGGTTCACTTAATGTTGTTACAATTCAACATTGTATTTCTAAGCCATAAATGTTGATATATTTCACACCTACATAAATAAAAATCAAATGGTAGCTGTTCAAATTACAATTCATCGCTTGCACAATAACTGCTTCGTTAACACAGTGGTTACGCGATTGCTATTCTTGAAATCTCGGGCTCGATTCGAGTTTGGGGGTTTTCTATGTATAATATTAATGTATTTACAAAAAAAAAGTATATAAGTATTTCTATCAGTTGTCTAGTACCCATAACACAAGCTCTGCTTAGTTCGGAACTAGATAGCGTTGTGTGTTAGATATCCGAAATATTTGTTTAAGAAAAAATAAATAAATATTTATTTTGAATTAGCTATAATTACCACGTTTCACCATGGCATGTTATGGTAGTAAACATTACAAGAAAAACTGTTTTTATATCGTCTCATTAACCCAAAAATTTACGGTACCCTTAAATTAATTCACAACGAGATAAAAATTTACAGGCACGTGAGGAATACCATTCTAACAAATTCCTAAAGAGTCCTCATTGATCCCGTGTGTGTAAAATATTTTATTCAATGTTATATGTTTCAAAAATGTTTTCTTTTATTTATTTTTTTGCCAAATGGTTAGTTCTTCCTACGTTACGTGGGTCAGCTAGAACTACTATAGATGGTAGAAGGTTAGAATTTTTCCAAATCTACCTTTATTTTTACCTCCACATCTCTTATGATACAGAAGCATCTCAATACGTGGTCATAGTGTTTATCACCACGCTTCAATCCCAATGAGTATGGTGCAAGTATGCTTATGCTTTCCACCAGGCAGAGTAGAATCAATTTGACAGACTCATATATAAAAAGAAGAGGGGAAGGCCTTCGTTCAGCAGCGGGCGGTAGTAAACTCAAGAGAGAGATATATAATAATATCTCTTTATTGTACACCAGATAATAAAATAAATTACTTAATGCTAGGTCAGTACAAATGGCGGCCTTATCGCTTAACATGCAATCTCTTCCAGGAAACCGTGGGATGGAAATAAATACAAATATAAATGGTAGTGTCTGGTGTAATCGAGAGTAGTTGGGAAGTGAAAATAAATATACATAAATCACCAATATCACAAAGAGTACCAGTTACACATGGTGTGGATGATCATACAAATACATATAGTACGAGATCCCGCTATGAAACGACCTTCACCGAGATGTTTATTTCATGAAACGTATTTTATATTTAATTTAATATGTCAATAAATATATTGCATATGGGTTGCCTAACAAATTTTAGTCCAAGGTATTTTTAATTAATAATTAAAATATTTAATTTTTTAAAATTTTCCACCGGTTTGATTATTAGATAAATTTTATACCAATCGAAAGTATGAAGCCCATAGAATATGCAAACGTTAGGTTGCCTATTCTTTTCCGGTCACAACTATCGGGTAGCCAGGTATAAACAAGTAAATCTATACTAGCATTTTGCAACGGTCTGATTATTGAATTGAAATTGAATAAAATTAAAGATTTTATTAACCGTGGGAGAGCTATGCTTCGGCATGAATGGGTCGGCTCGACCGGAGTGATACCACGGCCTCACAGAAAACCGGTGTGAAATAGCGTTTGCGCTGTGTTTCACCGTGTGAGTGAGGATACCGGAGGCCCATACCCAAACCCCTCCCCCCATCCCCTTTCCCATCCCCCGAAGTTTGCCCACTATTCAATAAAGAAAAAAAAAAGATTATTTTATTATGAACACGGTGGTATAGGGTTGCCTGCGAGAAATCAGTCTCGAATTCCGGTTGCAAAAATTTTGAAAAAAACAATTTCGCTGCGAGTGAATGTGTGCGACTGAGATGTCCCAACCAACCATCCCATGCGATCCAATTAAAGAAAGAGTGCTATTTGTGCTTGAAAATGAAAAGGATAGCGATTCGTATATACTGTGCATAATTTTGGAGTATTTTATTATTAAAATAGAGAAATAGTTATTTAATTTTTTTTTTTAATCAATTAATTATTTAACTGTGTATATTTTTATGTGACACTAAAGTATATACACATCTTTAGTAAAAAAGAAAGTTATAGTAATACATATATAATACTAATCTTGCAAATTTTATATTTATTATTAGAAGACAAAATAAAAAACAACAATTAAAAAAATACTTCTGTTTATTGTAAAAATTAAATACAATTATTTTTAAATTATTCAGGTTCCGAGTCATCGGACATATAACTGTGATCTCCAACTTCTGAATCTTCTTCGTCATCACTCTCCGTTTCAGTTCTTTCGACAATGTCTTCTATCTTTAAAGGTGTATGATCCCCAATGAAACCTACTGGTTTTAAATATTCATCTAAGAACCAACCGCAGTTCTCAGGCTGGTATGGAGTTGGAGTCGAAGCCTTTTATTTTTTTTAAAAGTGCTCGCGATGTCTCGCATCATTCACACTGGTGCAGTTCCTGATACCATATATACTAGCCGTAAATTCTTGATCGGTCTTCATTTTTTCATCAATGAAAATATCAGCAGCATCTGTTAATGATGCAAAAACTGTTTGATATTTTTCATTTTTCGAAAATAGCTGAAAGGTTTTACTTTCCCTTTATTGTTAAATGCTGCCGTGTAATCGCAACCTGTAAATGCATGGAAGGCTGGAAGACTTTGGCATAATTTGATTCCTATATCCTTTTCAGTTTCAATCACAAATAAGCATGCGCACTTTCTTTCTTTAACTTCAAACAGCTGCTATGCTGTGTCCTCTTCTATCGCATGGGATGGTTGGTTGGGACATCTCAGTCGCACACATTCACTCGCAGCGATATTTTACTTTTCAAAATTCGACAACCGGAATTCGGGACTGATTTTTCGCAGGCAACCCTATACCACCGTGTTCATAATAAAATAATCTTTAATTTTATTTTATTTCAATTCAATAATCAGACCGTTGCAAAATGCTAGTATAGATTTACCTGTTTATACCTGGCTACCCGATAGTTGTGACCGGAAAATAATAGGCAACCTAACGTTTGCATATTCTATGGGCTTCATACTTTCGATTGGTATAAAATTTATCTAATAATCAAACAAGTGGAAAGTTTAAAAAAAAAAAATATTTTAATTATTAATTAAAAATACCCTGGACTAAAATTTGTTAGGCAACCCATATGCAATATATTTATTGACATATTAAATTAAATATAAAATACGTTTCATGAAATAAACATCTCGGTGAAGGTCGTTATATAGCGGGATCTTAGACTAATACAAAATAAATATAATAAGCGCAATTCGTAAATGTTATACACACTGAAATTAATACTGTCACCTAATTGAGAAGAGTAACAGTTAATTATGGAATATTGATGATATATATATAATAATAAAAATCTATCATCACCATACTCATAGGGATCGCAACATGGTGATCCACACTGTGGCCGCCTATTGAGATGCTTCTGCATCACTAGACCTCCAGTCTCGCACTCACCAACGAAACACGATAGCTCTAATACTGTTACTTTAGGTCTTCTTTAAGAGGGCAGTACCGCCCTGGTCGAGCCAACCGGCGTGGCTCTGCTACCTATAAATCTATCACTCACTATTATAAATCAAAAAGTTTGAATAGATGTACGTTTCATACTCAAATCCGAATACTATGCAGCGTACTTTTTAAGTACTCTTAGAATATCTGCCTATACGAGACACATTCGCGAGATTATACGTCTTAGGCACCACATATAAAAAAACCTTCTTGGAAAGAAAGAAAAATCATTTATTCTGACATACACAGGACAACACATGGTTTTTCATACGCATATCATGATTACTATAGTACAAGTTCAGTAAAGTTTGAAATTAGATAAACATGTGTGAGATTTGTCTAGTTATTATTATTAATATGTTTAATTATCTCATTAAAACAAAATAGCTCTAAGCTGGTATACTTTGTCTTAACAATCACGCCCACGCAGCTTTAGTAAAGGTTAGACGATAATTAGCTCGCTAAAGGAGAGTTATGAACAGAAAGATAACTTATCTGGCGGTAGTTTGAAGAAATAAAGAACAACAGAACAATAGGTGACTATGTCTGACAGACACACTCTACCCTTTAATGGTTTAGTCATTATTTAAAATGCCTATAGGTTTAATATAAAAAAATATCAAATGTAATTAAACATACGTAAATACGTAGCACGACACGTCTCGTAGAGGTATTGTAGACGTGTAGACCTTAGATATAAAATTCTCTCTATCTACACTAACAGCAAGGATTTATCAACCCTTACGTAATATAAACGGAAGTATTGTAGAGCGCCTGCAGTTGTTCAGCTTATCTTGAAAACTATTGAACGGATTCGAATGCAGTGTCCAAGTTCTGAGCTGCTTTATAAAGAAAATATCATTTAAAATAATTTTAGAAATATATTCAAGATATTCAGTGGGGTTTGAAATAGTATATATATATTAGTATATAAGTAATATTTGGGCATCAACTACAATATTGTTGCATTTACGGTTATAAGCGGTCTGCACAACTGAATCAATAGACATTACGTCTATACCTGAATATTTCAAATACTGCCTGCTATTTTAAAAATATACAGTACGTATACGGTACAATTTGGCGATAAAACTACTCGTAGATATTATCAGACATTCGATTCGACATCGTCCACTGATTTTCCAATACACCCAACTCATATCCGAGCATTGGTTCCAAAATAAATTGGGTCTTAAAAAGGTTTTCATGTAGGACTTTACCAAAAGTGCATCGTCGGCATCGGTAATTTCAAGATGTTACGGCATCAAGAGATTACAGGCCCGCGCTGCAGTGCGGGGCTCGGGAGATGCGAGGGGGCCCGGGGGCCCGGGGGCGGAGCCGCGCGACCCGGTCACGACTCGCGCCCAGTGCGGCCGCGGCGCTCCGCCGGCGCGCACCGCGCCGCCCGCCACCCTCTTATATTCAATATAACCTCTATTTGCACTGTGCGATATCTTCTACAACACTTACCAGTGATTACATAAAACATATATCATTTTATTTTTAATATTCATATTCCTTGTGCTGTGAGACGCGTGTGTTTAGTCACAATTTGGAAATAAACTTTTTATCTTTTACGGGTTGTGTGTGAGTGACAAGAAAAATGATAGTCGAGATACAGGAGGTACGTTCTATTCGAGTTTACTGAAGCTTTCGGCGGAAGTCTTATATCGCATCGCGTAAATTGGAGATGATATCGCGACCCACCGCCTGCTTCCACCACTCGTAATGGATTTTTTATGTCCCGAAAATATCGATAGGACGTTGCACCGGACGCAGCGGTCGTTGCGAACGATCGCCAATTTATAACAAAGCATATTTTAATAATAATAGGAGAATTTTGAATACCGAAACTTCTTTTTGATATGATAGTGCCTTTTTGAGATACTGAAGGTACATTGAAAGTTAATATGAATCAGATAGTTAAAATGAAAGTTTTTATTATCTAGTTGAGAAATCCCAGTCTAGATTAAAGATCGTGCAGGGCGGCGATGTCAGTGGGTCAACGCACAGTGCGTGCAGGGTTGAGCGGGGCGCGGGGCGTGTCAACGTGCTGTACAAGGGAGCTGCGGGGATGACGCGGGGTAGCGGGAGGTGGGGTGGAGGTCGCGCGGGCGTTGCACCGCTGCAGCCAGTGCAGGCTCTACGGATGGCCACTACGCACTACGAAAGCGTAGACGTGCTACTCCGTAGACCCTGATGGGCGTAGCATTGCGATTTGAACTTTATAACTTGTATGATATGCTTAATTTTAGCTTAATCGATGACATAGTTTTTATATTACACCAAGACATCAAAGTTTTTGAATTATAAAATGTTGAATCAAACAGGGATTATGAATTAAAATTGTGAAATATAAAATTAACAATTTATGGTATGTAAAAAATGTAAACGTAAAATTAATACAATTTAAATTTATTTTAAAATTGAGGACCAAAAAGATAATAAAAACGTAATTAAATATGCTTTTAATAAAAATTAGTGATTGTGTAGTTCTATATGCAACCCTGTCGCATTTTGTTGAACTGTGTCGTGTTTTGTATTATACTTATATGAACTTATCATTTCAGGAGGTTAGAGGAAAGAGGCCTTTCAAGATATGGGACAGTTCTCGGAACGTGAGAAAAGGTTTGGTGGTCACTAGTTTCGAGGAGCTTATTCACAGAGGTAAGTAGACAGTCTAGTATTTTAACATATTTATTTAACTGTTTTTTAATAGGTTACAAAGTGACAGGTGACAGGTCAATGGTTCTTGATAGACTTTCATGAGAGTCCTTTAAATTGATCTTCATTATCCATGCTTAACATTTTTTTAAATTTTTGTCAATATTCTTTTATTTAAACATTAGGGATCAGGGATGTTCCAATTATCACCGTATGTAAATGTATTTAAATTATATGTAGTATAATTCAATAATCATCCGATCCCAAATAATCTTGGGAATAATAAAGGCGAAGAAGTTTATGATGTAGGCTGTGTTCCGTCTGTGTCACACATGTATATTGCAAAAACAACCATAGATTTCGGTTTCACAGGTATTGGACAGTCATATTTACACAGTATGCATATATTAATCGGTTACATTTTTCTTTTAAATACTTTTATTAAATCAAAAACTTTATCAAATGATGAAACTGGCCCTAAGCCTTGTGGACATCACTAAGATGTCCACGTAATGCATGAGATTATCGAATTACCACAAGTCTGTAATTATGAATGGTACATACAAAGTGAACTTACCATCAAGTAACTCGATTACTACTTTATCTGCTATGCTATTTAAAAAAAAGTTTTGTCTAAACCGTTTGAGTGCGCTAATAACATCTATGTTAATACATAAATTACTGAATTATAGCATTGAAAAAAAAATTATTTACAATCATTACTTAGCTAGACATATGTGTTTACCTGTATTTGCAAGTTTACTGCGTTAAAGAGCTCATTTTTGTTTAACTTTAGATAAACATGATGAGGCGAACCGCAGGGAAACACACTTGGTCCGCTGCTGTTTCTAGTTTAAATTGATAGTATTTATAAAAAAACTCAATAAATATTGATTTATTCTAAGGCTGAAATACAGCGTTAACTTGCATAAAAACAAATTCAGTCATTGAGATACAAAACTATCAAGATTTTTTTACACATACGTATAACTATACAAATAGAGGTTTAAAAATATTTATAAATACTGTGTTTTATTTCTATAATATAGATTAAAACTTAAGTGGATTGCATACATAGACAAGCTTTGTATAATAACATAAATAGCTTGCATACACGGCGAGTGTGTTATAAAAATTATCCCTGCTTTGCCACTTATTGGTTGTTCCTACCTACATACATAACAAGATAGTGGAAAGCCTACGAAGAAGCCTCTAAAATGGATCAGAGGGTGTTTACAATAATCCTGCATCGCATTAGATCTTAAGATTTGCTCATGATCCAACTCCACGTATTCTCTATTGACTTCAATTCATCAGTGATAGTAAGCCTCCTGATTTGCCTTACGCTTATGCTTTCCTCGCAGATTCCAATGTTTACCAGCGATGTTTTTAAATGCATTTTGGATGAAAATTTTAAATAGATATGCTAATAACATTAATATAATATCTGATGCTGCTCAATTGTAGAAGAACCTTAAAACTACGTAAGCAATAACAGGTGATTGATTCGAGAAATTTCCATTCAGTAATCCCATAGAGTAAAATCGAACTCCTACTTTCGAAACTCCTCCCGGGATATTAATTTTACGGTTCGTCTAATTCAAAAAACTTGTAAAATGATTTGAAAAAAGATTCTCAACAGTACCTATTTACATCGACAAGGTTATTTAAGCCCCACTGCCCACAACTAATAATTCAACCTTGGTAATTTAAATAGAACCTTTCGATACTCGCCCCTTATTATCACTGATTGCGTTGAACTTTGTCTCTTTTACTATGAGTATTTTTCAAAAATATACTTCTCCTCGTGTTTGACATTACATAAAGACTTAACTTAATTACAACTTCATTAGGTCATCTGATTGAAATCTGCGTCATCATCAACACTCTCCTTAAAAAGGTGATCATAATTTTATAAGTTTGACGACGATCGGTCGTCTGTGTCTGACTGTGGCACCATAGCTCTCAAACGTATAGACCGATTTTGATGTGTTTTCTTATTTAAAAGCCAGTGTCCTTGCGGTGATTTGGTATGTTTGGTTAATATCGGTCCAGTAGTGTAAGAGTATCAGCTCTTTTCCAAAATGATGTAAGGCATGTTTGGCGTACGATTGTTCGATTACTTGTTTGCGAAGGGGATTCTTAAAAAAGTTATGCTTGTATTCATATCCAGTTTTTGTTCTCTTTGAAGCTGATATTCCGAATAGTTCTGCTCTTTTTGCGGCTCTTAAAACCATCACGAGATAAATAGAGGTTGTGACTCTTTGTATGCTCAATCCGCCATCACACGTACCAACGCGTGGCATGACGTATCGTCTGATGGTAAGCGATTACCGCCAACGATAGACACCCGCTACACCGGGGGCGTCACAGGTGCGTTGCCGGCCTTTGAGGGATGGGGGCAAGGGTTGGGATATGGGCCTCCGGTATACTCACTCACTCAGTCAAACATAGCGCAAGCGCTATTTCATACCGATATTCTGTGAGAACATTATATTATTTATTATTATTATTCTTTTTGAATTGTATGTTTTAGCTTTTAGCAATTCCTTAATTCAGTATAAGCTTGTCTGTTAGCTTGTTGTTGATGTTGCTATTAAGCCAGAGACCGTTGATACGATTCATGCCATGCCATGTCTATTCATTGTGTGATGAGCACGAATATTTTTATGATCCCTATTTACAAGATCGGATCTGCAAAAAGACTACTTTTCAGTAGAGCAGTTCAAATATTGTTTTAACGATAAAAAATAAAAGAACTATGGATGTTTAAAATTTCATTGACTGTTATTTATCTTAGTGAACTGTTCTAGTTAAAAAGTCATTTTGCAAATCTGACGTTATTAATAGGGACCATCGATTATTTATGTAGGTATATTAAACCAGGTTGAACATTAACAGTCTGGAACCAACTACTTAGAAATCGCTTGCTTAGTGATAAGTTGATGGATGTTGGAAGATGTAACAGCATCCTGGCCAGTCCTTCGACAGATACAGATAAGGCCTTATATGATTTGTATGCTGATATTATGCTTTATATTATTTGTATGTATAAGAATAATGTAAATTAAAAAAGTGGCTATGATGGAGCGACATAGTTATAATTGTGGCTAAGCTTCGTAAATAAAGATTTAAAAAAAAAACTGTATGGTTACCAGAGTAGATCTGCCCAGTGCGCGGTCAGATAGGCATGTGTGAGGGTATAATGTAAATAATTGAAAATACTGAAAATTACTTGTATGTCCGTATTGTGATGGATTAAGAATATAGAGTGTTACTACCCCTATTGACCCAATAATACCACTATAAAAAAGGAAAAGTAAGTACGCTGGCAATACTTACCTGTATTGCCAGCGTCACAGAGTAGGCTAAAACCTATTTTTTAAGTAGAGGCTTCTATCTAGCTGTAATCTGTTAAAGGTTGATTGATAACAACTCAAAATATATTATTTTATTTAGTTACTATAGAAGTACAATGAGCCACCGAAATTACCAACTAAATTAAAGGAAAATGTAAAGATAATTCCAACAATATAATATTATGATCTATACTTTTGAACTTATGTAATACGCACGGGTGGATTTCAGATGCACCCACCGACGACGCGATTCTTGCATTTAAAATCTGTAATATCTTCGAATATATTTATTTAAATTTAGCATTCATGTAATAGTGAAAAATATTGTTTAAAAAACTAAAAATACGCTGACAAAAAATAGTTACAATTTTTTTTACGAAAAAACGTCTTCATGTACTGAACCAAATTTAAATGGGACTTCACGGGAAACACCAGTTTTTAAATAAAAAAGAAATAATAAATTCAGTTAACAAACAAACATACAGGTGAAGCTAATGAAAGCGTGTTAAAAAGTCTGTTCGATTTTTACCTTTGCCGAATTAAGAATTATATTGCTGTTTGTATAAAAACAACAATTATTAGTGCATTGAGAAATCAGATAATAATTACAAGCGAGTTTAACATCGGTGGCCCAGTAACGCGTGCTCGGGTCATCCGGCCGCGCTCGCCTGACCTGGTTCAGGCTGCAGGCTAGCTGGGGTTAGTGCCATTCGACCGGGTAGCGGGCAGCTCGTCCGTATGACCTTAGTGTGTCTAGTGTGTCATTGCTTATATTTCAATTCAATCTTTATTTTCGATATACATAAGTTAACTGGGTTTTGAAAACGCTCGCAAAATTATTGATAACGAACATCTTTCGGTAAAGATATAAAAAATGAGTTTTTAAGCAATGCATTCGTTAGTATCTGGGTACTAAAAAAACCGGCCAAGTCAGACTCGCGCACCGAGGGTTCGTACGAACCTGTAGGTACTTATATTATATGATGTAACAAAAAAATTATGTTTTTCGCAATTTTTCCTTTATCTGTGCTATCAGACTTTACTTCGTACCAATTATTATTACCTAGTATAATATTAATATTAACAATGACTGTTTATCATTGAGTTAAATTTTGAATTCATGTCATTCAATCTTATTCGACAGGTTTTTGTTCCATTTTTTTTTTTATTTATTGGATAGAGGGCAAACGAGCAGACGCATTACCGCCGCCCATGGACAAAAGCGTCACAAGTGCGTTGCCGACCTTTGGAGGATGGGGAGAGGGAATGGGGGAGGGGTTGGGGTATGGGCCTCTGGTACCCTCATTCACTCGGTGTAACACAACTCAAGCGCAGTTTCACACCGGTTTTCTGTGAGGCTGTGGTATCACTCCGGTCGAACCGGCTCATTCATGCGGAAGCGTAGCCCTTCCACTTTTTTAAACAATGAAACAAGACATTCCTAAGAGTCAAAATCGGTCAAGCGATTTCTATAGATAAATATGCCATATTTCACTTTTGCTTTGACGAACTTTTTGTGAAAATGCGTAAAAATGTATTCACTTATTGGGACATAGTTGAAGATAAAACACCGTCAACAACAACTTTTTAGGGTTCCATACCTCATAAGGAAAAAACGGAACCCTTATGGGATCACTTTGTTGTCCGTCTGTCTGTCTGTCAAGACCCTTTTTCTGAGGAACGCGTGGAGGTCAACAAGCTAAAAATTAAATCAAATTTATTTTATTCATTTAAATTAATGTATATTTTGCACAAAGGTGGACTTAATGCCATGGGGCATTTTCTGGTGATGTGTACGTAGATGGTTCTCTTAGAACAAATTTTCAGGTCTATATACTGTTCCTTGGAGCTGTGAAAAAATCAAACTTCTAAGCCAGGGCAATCAAAAGATACAGCCTAAACGGCTGCAAATTTTTGACATTCGCATGGGGAATCTTAACCTACAGTGTACTTTCTATAAACACAGAATCTTGAATTTGGTACAAAGCAACGCCTTATAGCACAGATATAGGAATAATTGCGAAAAGCAATTTTTTTTAGTTACATCATATAATATAAGTACCTACAGGTTCGCACAGAACCTTCGGTGCGCGAGATCGACTCGCACTTGGCCGGTTTTTTTTTCTATCTTCTTGAACTTCTTTAATCAACGGACGTTTGACTCATTCAAAAATCATCTTAGCAGTAAGACCACTGAACACTTATTTCAGGATTATCTATGGTATACTTATTCAAAACTATGCTTATTCACGTAGTACATACATAAACGGTACTGTCTTCCGTTCATAATGTTTTATTTTATTACATACTCTAGAAGATTCGATGGGCTTTGGTTGATAAAATTATAAATATTAATTATAAGTATTATATTTATTACAAATTACAATACGTTTTGTCTATGTACAAGTATCATTTATAAGCAATAGTTCTCGTTGAAAGACCAAATAATTTTTTGTGAGGTATAATTCTGATCAAGCGGGCCTGCAGGTAAGCCGTAAGGCCACAGTCACGAAATAAGTTTTATACCAGCCATGCTACAATCCACCTCCCACGTTAATGAATACTTATAATGACCTCTTGTTTCCCAGGCAAGGAGAAGTTGTCAGTAGCGGCGAGTGAGCCAGTGCGGCTGGTGCTCGAGAGCGACGGTACACAGGTAGAGGACGGCGAGTACTGGCGCACCCTTCCCCCCAATACAGTCCTCCTGCTACTGCGGCAGGGTGAGCGATGGTATCCCACTGGAGTCGACGTCATCAAGGCTGGTGAGTAATTTGGTTCTATATCCTTATTGCAAGAACAGGGCGTTGCATTTAGTGATGTTACCTTCCCATATCAACATATTAGCTAATCTTTTATTAAGCTCCTTCTTCAAAAGTATTCGTGTTTCATTCCAGCTATATCGGCAATACCAAAAATAGTATGCGAGACAATCCACGCCCTCGAGTTGCACGATGAGACGCCTTCATGGAAGATCATGGACAACAAGGGGCGCGTCACGGTGGTGTTGCACTGGGACCAGCGACCGCAGTCCTCACCGGCCGCCCGCTCTCCCTCGCGCCAAGCCAAGCCGGACCGGCGGCCATCGCTGGTGATACAGACGTCACTGGACAGACCGCAGCCGCCGCCGCCGCACATCACCGTCGTTAACCACGACGAGCCCGGCCCCGCGCCTCGCCGCTTGTCCCGAGCGCCAGGCTCGCTCGAGCAGCCGGCCGGCAGCGTGCACGTTCACACGGCAGAGTGCCGAGCCACAAGCACGTCCCCCGCGCCCCTCGCACGTCCTCCCCCCGACGAGTGCGACTTCCATTGCTGCGCACTCCACGAGGAAGGTCGACGTATCGCCGTACACAAGAACGTCGCCACCTCGCCGATACAGGACGCGCAACCCCGTGCCTCACCGCAAGGTAGACCCAAAGGACACGTGAGATTTCTCGACGCAGAATCAGCCCGCCGCGGCGATCGCGACTCCTCGGAAAGCGAAACAGAAAACACCCTAGTCGAGGACGAGGCAGTCACTTCGGAGAAGTTTCTATTACTTATAGACCAGCTCAGCGTCGATCAAAAACGTCACCTGACCATCAAAGATATCGGTATCATTCTAGAAAGACTGAGTTCCAAGATCCTGGACGTCGAAAGACTAGATCGAGAATCAGAATCCGACGACTGCTACAACTGGACGATCAAGGCCACGATCAGAGGCGACGCGCTGCGGGAGTTAGGTGTCATATACAACGGGAACTATTATGCGATCAGCGAGCATCCCGGTTACCGGGAAGAGAACGAGGAGGCCGGGGACGAGGGGGAGGAGGAGGAAGAGGAAGACAGACTCTGATCGGGCCTGTGCGGCGCCGCTGTGCCGGCCGCCGCGGCCGCCGTGCGCCACGTACTATGCCGCGTGGCCGCGCGCTGAGCGCCCGGCACCCGCGCCGCACACACACAACCTGCCCAGCGCAAGCTAAGCAATACTCATTGCCCAGGTCTCGCCACACACCCGGACGAGACCACACCGCGGCGAGACCCGAAGCCCATTGCGGCAACGATCGTCCGATACGATCGAGAACGGATCGTCCGCAGTGAATAATTAGAGACTTATATATGAAATTCGTGGTCGCCCCGCTCTGTGGACCCGATGCGTCCCTGCGGGGTGCCGTACCCTAGTTAATAAATAGCGAAATTATTGTAAGTAAAACTGACTTCCTATCGATTTCTAAGGTGATCACTTAAGTGTATGCCGGTCGCGTGACGGCGAGGCCGCCTCGCCGATACGTCGCATTACGTGTTATATATATGCGTCACCGGATCACATCAACAGCACAAATATTCATCATCGAGATTATTGTCAATGTTCTTAGATAAATAAATTGCAGGTGCGCGCTCGCCGCCACCCGCTCTCAGTTCGTACCGCGTTCGGTTCCATACACGTTCATTCGAAGTTGGCCTAATATTGGGGAATAAGTTTCTGCTGTCATCATTATCACCGATGCATCCCGTAGTCGACGAAGTCTAAATTTGTAACACCACAGCGTATAAGACTCAAAAACAATAAAATATAGCGATGTAGAACTGTCTGACGAGACATGTAACGTTTGCTCATGTAATCAGTACTCAGTTCATATGTGTATGTGTGGCGAGAGAATGAGGCGACACGACGCGGGCGACGCTCGCCCCTCGAGCGCACGAGCGCGCCATCTAGCGTCTGTCGCGACATGGCGTCGCGACCGCTCGCCGAGAGAGCGATAGTTCCAAGACATAGCTATGACGATGATTCAGAGAGAGCACGTATATTATATAGATATAATAAAATTATTATAATTAATAAAATTGAATGTTATAAAAAAGGTTGTAACTAAAAATACGAATATACCGTCACGCATCACGTCATCATGCAACATTGGGTATTGGTAGGCCGTAAGTTGATTCTTGTATTTATTAGCTATATGGTATCGTAGTCTTACTGTATAATGTTTTTAATTTTTGTATAGTACGGAGTACGTGAGGATCACGCATTAATGTATGATATAAACAAAACAAATAGAAGGTTCCATAAGTCTTACAGCCCTGCGAGGTCCCATAAATTGTATAGTTATTTAAGATGTATTATTAATGATTATTATTATTAAATATTATTGACAAATACACGATTACCTGCACTCGTTTGTGATAAGGTACAGTTCAGTTTGGACGTCTGTGGCGCGTTTCGTTTTTGTACTAGCGGAGGGCGTGTGCGGCCGCAGCGCTCGACTTCAAAGGAAGATGGCACTATAGCATTCATATTATCGTAACTAGACTGACACAATAACGTTTCAATAATTCTTGTGAGATCATAGTGTTATGCGCGATACACGCTGCACCCGCACACTTCCTCCGAAGCGGGATATGTATACTGGAGACATTGTCTTTTCTAAAGGGTTCATGACAGTTTTCTTAAACACGACTATATAACTGTGCGATGTAATGATTGTATGTATATGTATTGATATATCCTTTCTCGTGAACCATAAAAACCTTTTGATGTTTTGATACATTATTGGATAGTATTTGATTTTAAGGTTTGATATTGTGACTTGTCCTAAAGTTACCTAATTTTCAATTTACTATCGCTAATAAAGATTAGGGGAAGCTGTAAGTTTCGTTAAAAAGGTTTCGTAAATAATTAGCCGGCGAGGAGTGGCAAGTTTCTTCAAAGTTCATCGCGTTCTTTCTCTCTCGCCTTTTGCGTTTGTATAAGAATGATAGAGAAGGAAGATACAAGTCTAATTCTGCAATTTATGCGTATTCTCGTTGTCATTATATGGAAGGTACGCGAAGTCGATTGGTCGTGATTTAAGCACGAGACGTGGGCTCGGTGTGGCGCCGAGAATTCAAGTTCTGATTGTAAATCTCTTGAAGTTTTTATAAAGTAATCTGAGAGGTAAATCTTCGATGTTGAATAACTGCAATTATCTTACATTGGCTTTGTCTGATGTGCCAATTGGTAAATTATAGGCAGGTTACACGCTCACATATTTACTTACAGATACCGACGTTAGGTATTCTTACAATTGATGTTTAATTGTTGTACACACTGATGAATGTTAAAAACATAGTAACCTTAGTACAAAGTATTTAGCATAGAAAATCACGTTTTTTTACTCAATTTGTAAAATATGTGCCAAATTTTGATGTGATTTAGTAATCAAAACAAATTTTAAATAGTATTGCTATACACATACCCTTTAAACACACAGATAAATAGGTATAATTAATTTACAAAAAACTTCATCTAAATAGCGTCAGAGAGATTTTGTAACTAAGTATTGTAACAAATAAGTATGTGTTAAATTACAATGCTTTAAAACTCATTTTACATTGACCTGTAATGAATGTAAATGTAACAGGTCGAATGGTATATACAGGACATTGTCGAGTTTCAAATGGTCTAACAGAGTTATACAGCGTGTAGCCTGTCTTAAGCTTTAATTAGCACGTGTGTGCCCATTTTCCTATATTTTCTTGTGAATTTGTTTGTACAGCAGATGGTGGGTCTATGGTTACGGTCAGTTACGCACAGTATTATATCTAGTCAGAACGTTCCGTTTTAAATATTTTTATGTGTATAGATTAAAAATAAATTGTAAAAATATGGTTTGTGACGCGTTCGATTTGTGGTTGATATTTGGGTGCCGTGGTTTAAACAACGCAAGTAATTATTTCTTGGAGGATTTTTTTAAATATGTTGTAGGTTTTTTAATGAAGGATTTTTTGGCAAAAGCAGATGTGTTGCTTAGACTGCGGCTGTGTAAAATTATATTGTTGCATGTCCAGTCAACAGTGGCATTACAAGTTTACAAAATAAATACTATCATCACGCCGATCAGTTATCTTTACATCCATAATATTATGAAGAAGTAAATTATATAAAACATTTTCTTTTATGATGGCTGTTTCGTTACAGATATTTATTAAACAGTGTGGTCGAAATAAAAAATATGAATCATGAAAATAAAGAAGAGGAATTTTTCAAGTGTTTTTTATAACTGGTAATATATGTTAAGTCAAATTTAACAAAATAATTGAGCTGAATCAAAACTTCAAGCACCTATCCTCCAGATTATCTCCTGGCGACAGAGCCCCTTAACAGTTGTCCCCTAGCTCTGTTGTCCAATTCACAATGAGCTATAAAATAAAATTATTTAACATTAAATTTGTTTAGGTATGTGTAAATATTCAAGCAAGTAATGAATAAACTTTTCAGTCGTATTTTCAGCGATATAATTAATGACTGAAATTAAGTCGCTAATAGACAGATTCAAACGCTAAAAAAAAAAATATCAATGGCTTTTTCTGGTAACGAAAGAGATAGAACTGTTTCTACCTCTATCTCTTTAGCTCCTATCTATCTATGACAACTTGAATATTAAAGTCACTTTAAGCGATTATGTAAAATATACGAACAGTTTTTGTTGCTGATGGCTCAAGTGATGGTGGTACTTAAATTGTAAGCTTTATTTGCTATGAAACACTTGTTGCCTCGTGGCGTACATAATAGTTCCATGACTGAAATTATAATAAGGTGTCATCTCTTTTTAGTTTCGCTGTTGCGACTTAATCGCGCGACAGGTCAGTGGTGCGTTAAGTCGCAGATGTGTATGCGATGTATCTGTTGGACACAGGCGTAACAATATTCTAAATATGGAATGACGCGGCTGACACTTGACGTTTATGAATTGGCGCCATATTTTTGAGTTTTTATTTTATAAAATGCAATAAATAAAAGGCAATAGTATATTAATATTAATCAATGTTCTAAAAATGGTTAGCAACTGTACGAATTATTATCCGAAGTATGTCGATTTTTCATAGAGCAAGTGTAAGTCCGTTTTTGCCCACAATAATTACCCAAATTGTATTTGATTCACATTATACCTACATAACTACATAATAATTAGATAAATATTAATATTATAGAAACGATAAAAAGAAGTTTCGAGAAAAAAAATCGTTTTCGAAGCTCGTTTTGTAAAGGCGGAGTTAATGTGACGTAATCAATTTTTTATGCGTCTGTATAAAGATGGTACTGATTTGTAAAATTTTAATTTAAAATCAATCTGTAAAGAGACAACAAACACCCTGCTCTTGAATTCTTTATTATAAATCATTAAAGCATGATGAAGTACATAACTAATTTCATCTTTACCTTTACTAATAAAACGAAATATAGAATTAAATTCCTAGATAGTACAACACAGAATCGTTGCTTAAAGTTAAATTAAGTTTATGAATAAGGGAGTAAGTGCTACCTTTCCTAATTGTTTTTTTTTTCTAAATAAATGCATCTTCTCAAAAAATAAATTCTGATAATTACGTTTTGTTCTAAGTTCAATAAATGGAATCGTTGTTGATAAGTAATTAAGTTACATTGTTGGTACAAATCAGTACACATTTTAAAATTGAGCATTTGTGCAAAATCAAATACGTAAATCACTGAGTATTAGCTATTCATACACTATAGCACTTAGGTGACCCGTTTCAATTTTACGTGCCAAATTATTATTTTGTATTGTAAGCCAAATAAGACACAAAATCGCAATGAAAGTCTCCCCAAAGGTCCCTTATATAATATTTTTAAGAGAATTGCGTCTCTACTGTTTACATGACGTCAATGACATCTTCGCAAAGAGTTTCATTTAATGATAAAAACACTTTGAAAGATTAAAAACACACGAGTGGCTGAATGAATCGATGCCTGTGTTAAGAGGTAATTAATTTAAAAAGTGCCAATTTATGCCATTTAACAAATTAGTTTTAGGTATGGCACGTACGATATTTAGTTATTTTATACTGTATTTTGAAGTATGTATGTATGTTAATAATAATTTTAACGAAAGAGCGTACATTAATAACGTTTTGCAAGTCAAATTGGAATTGAAATAAAAATTGACTGAATAGATTGAATGAATTTTCAAAACATTAATCGTAAATACTAAATGATGTATCTCTTCCTAATTAATAAAAATACTGGCAACATATAATTCTGAAACAATTATAAAAAAGAGTTTTAAAAATAACTCAGTCTCATCTTGGTGGCTTATCTGTCAAAAAAATGATTGCATTCAATAGAAATAGCTATTTATCTTGTGTAAGTGATAAAATAATATAGACTTCAAAATACAGTAAATTTATTCCATAAAGACAACCATCTTGTACACCCGAGAATAATTATTTTTGTATTAATTCTGGTGGAGAGGCAGGTACTGGATTTCGTTCGTAATCGATAATTACCCGACAAAACTTCACTGCCACTAATTTAAAAATAAAAATATTGGAAACGATACATAGTTTTATTTTATTGCCCTTATTTAAGTACATATCGTAGGCTCTGAAAATGAATGCGACTTCATATACAAATTAGCTTGACATCGGCTTCAAGTCTACCACGATACGCCTAAAGTCTAATTTATTTACGTGAAGCGACTGTCTTCAGACCTCCACAACCCAAACACTAAAATAAACTCTTTCCAGATAATATATAAGTAGGCAACTTTACTATTCATTACACAATTTGTGGACATCACTATGAATTAATTATAATGATGTAACCAGACGCAAACGCAATGACCGACGACTTGAAGAAAATGGCTGGCCACGGATGGATGCGGACTGCCCAGGACCGGGATGGTTGGCGCTCTTTGGGGTCTTCGTTCAGCAGTGGACGGCAATAGGCTGAGAGAAACCTAATTACTATGCTTTCCATCAAGCACAGTAAAGTAATTTTGGCAGGACAATTATTTAAGTTACGATAAAATTTTCAATTTTCAATTCATTTCATGTTTTTTACAACCAACATATGGTATGTTGGTTGTAAAAAACATGAAATGAAAAAAGTCGCCTATGTCACCTGGGTGAATGAGTTCCCCACGGCGGTAATCGCTTACCATCAGGCGATACGTCAGGTCGTTCGACTGTATTCCATAAAAAAAAATAATGTACATCACGGAAAATGTGCAATTCACAGAATGTACAATTAGAACCAAGTTCACACACAAAAAAAATCATTTTCTAATTATGATTATTGTCAGAAACTTATTATTTATCAGACTCCTTGATTAATATTAGATTAAGGTGGATCAAAGCCGTGAGTAGAAATAATTTTTCAAGACATACAATTAATGGGACGAAATAATTAAAGTACCTCTAGTAGATATTAGGATTCCAGAAGCTTGCAGGAGGTGATTAAATATGCAATCAACAAAAAAACTTTCTTTATGCTTTTTTTAGCCTAGTACTTTTTGGTATTATACGTTTAACGTCGCTTTGAATGAGTCCTTTGGTTCTACTTGTACATTCTGCGATTTGCACATTTTGCGATGGGGCTCATTTTGCGTTTGGTAGGTACATTCTGCTCCGAAGAGGTTTGACTCCTCTTAACGAGTACTTTGTCTTTTAATGGTACCCAGAGTCAGATGATGGTATATAATTACTCCGGTATAAAACGAAATAACCCCATAAATCAATACATGTTATTATAGTATTATTACACGCAACCCCATTAGATTTGGGAAAAAAGGGTTATTCTATTTGTAACGAATGCCAATTCTATTCTTTTCTAATATGACATTTTTACCAACATCACGGCCTCCGTTCAGAAAACCAGCTTTAAGCATTTCTTAAACAGCTTTTTACTTAGGACTGAGGTAACCGGAGCCCAATCCTGTTTACCCTTCCTTTCACCGCCGCCATCAAGTAATCCGTCCGCTCTTTTGCTAGGATATCTATCTCATTTTTGTCAAAAAGAAATCGGTTCATTCATTTTCGAGCTACATTTATCTAGCTATGGAAATAAACAAGCTAAGGAACAAAACGGGTTTAGAGTTTACAAAAATTATATTTAACTACTGCCGTAAAAGCGAGTAGTGAAAATTCATTTTGTACACGCAGTAAAAATGTAAAAAACAGTATAAAACAAAAAGTTCACGAATACATTTCGTTTGTTTCTAGTCCGGGATGAATTTATTTTAGTCTATACATTAATAAGATGATGTATGTGAAGTATAGAACTTATTTTTAGCTCAAACTAAACTGCACGTTTGCACTCGCATCATTGCTCTCTTTTCCGCAGCCTTCATCTTGTCAAGCACATCCTGCATTTCAGGCCAAGGTTCGTATTTTTGGTTGATGACCAATAATTTAACGACTGGGGGGTGACGCAAATCCATTGTACGACTGAGATTTCTTCGACTGCGTACGGAAAACACTATATCAACCTGTAATATTTAAAATGATTTAGTTGAAAAAAGTAAAGTTCAAGAAAAAGTTGAAGATTCAGAGTCATGGGAGAACAAATAAGCTGCCTCGACCAGCGTGACACTGAAAACCTCGGCTTCTTCCGTTGCTTTTGGTGAATGAGGTTCGTCATCATCAATAGCCTTAAACAGTCACCTGCTGGACATAGGTCCTCCCTTAAAAATAAGGTTTTAGGCCACCATATCACATGAGATACCGGACTACTACCGGAAGATGAGATTCAAATGCACTTGTGGCTCTTAAGATGGCCACTGTCCACGAGTTGTGGAAGTCACAATCAAATGAAACATCTACTCGCTGGGCCATAAAAAATATTGATGTATACACACCCTGTGTCACGGGGCCCTTTACAAACATACATGAAACTACATCGTAAACCGTGGGAGAACCACGCTTTGGCATGAATGGGCCGCCTCGACCTCGAGTGATACACGGCCTCATAGAAAACCAGTGTAAAACAGCGCCTACGTTGTGTTTCACCGAGTGAGTAAGGAATACCGGACACCCAATTTTTTTTTACGTGTGGAAACCCCCTCGAGCCGTCACCCCACCAGGTGATTCAGGGTCACCAACAATCACAACTGGCCTGCCCAGTTGTTGGCCTGACGGTTGTGATGCTACTAGACACAAGTACTGTTACTTGTGTCTAGTAGCATTGATTGTAACATTTTTGTAATGTAACAATCAATCTTGACGTATGAATGATCAATGACTAACACACGTTAACTGTATAATATAATAATAGTGTAAATAATGACACAAACCTTGTGCTGGACGGCCCAGATAGTTGAAAGAATCACAAAAGTCACAGCGACAAACGTACAAAATAAAAGTGGTATAATCTCCGGATATGCTTTCAAAGCATAGGGTAAATAAAACTTCTTAGGAAAGGGTGTGTCGTATTGTGAAGCTGGTATAAGGTCCATATGCCGAACTAATACGAATTTAGGCGTAACTTTCCTCACTAATAATTGCTTCGCCGTATTCCTAATCGTAGGTCGCAATAATTTTGAAAGCATTGTAAAATACGCTTGTAAGCCTAAATAAATTTTATAGAATCAGAAAATAATTTTGACTTAAACGTCATTTGCATTTTGCATTCTCTAATCGAAAGTCTAAAAAATTCGTTACATTTGCTTGATTCTAAAAGAGTTTCTATGTACAATTGAATAATAATTGTCCTGGCTGTTTGATTTTATTAATGACAAGTGCAAAAGTCAGATGAAATTTAAAAGTCAAACGTATTTATATTAAAATAAAATTAATAATAAGCGTAATAATTATATTTTTGGATTATTTCCCCAGATACTATGGTATTTTTGTGTGATGACTGTGATAAATCAACATTCTGAATTTTATAAATTATTGTACCAAATAAAAGGTAGATATCACAGTTTTTAAGAGAAATAACTGAACACCTTTGTTAGTTTAGATAATACTATTAATTAAATTACTTACATCGATCTCAACTAACTGTTTTTGTCTCATAGACGTCCTCAAGGTCAAGATTGGTGATGACCTTACGCACTCCTCGACGTCGAATTTCGCCTCGGACAAAACTCAGATACCGGGCAATCAGAGAATTTTTTCGACGCACTTTAGGTAATATATTTTTACTCAATATATGCTTACATACAATACACTGTAATAAGGTCATTTAATTGCCTTGCAGGTAGCACGTCCCAACAAGAAATTAAAATAAACTCCAGTATTGCTGTCAACGTCACAGATTTAAAGAGGAAAATTGTGGGTTTAGAACAACAGTTAGACGAAGTAAATAAACATTGTCGTGATTTTGCCTGTCTAGAAGATTGTTCCAGGATTGATTCAAGAGAAAGTGGTCTTCAATACGACTTTAGGCACGAGATAGATACTATTAAAGAGCTAACCGAAGGGTCTTCCGAGAAAAAGTCAAATGGCATTGAAACTCAACTTATTTACAAATCTTCAGACTGCAACTGCAAAAAGTCTGAAGTTAGTAATCATTTACCAAAATCAGATTTTGATAACAAATTAGTTGACAAACTAATATCATTGGACGACTACAACGACCATGTTACTAAAGATAAAAACAAGAAAAGCAAAATAAATCACAATACTAATACTAGTTCTAAATTGCATAAACACAAAACGAAATCTGTCTACGACAGCATGATGACTGCTCATTCAACTAGCAGCTTTCATTCTTTAGTGAATAATCGTGGCAAAGACATTGATACAGATTATCCTGATTATTCTTATAACGACAAATACATAAAGACGAAAAATTTTATTGAAGCGATCCCACGCCCCTCCAAAGGTAAAAAGTACAAAGAATTCTTAAAGAAAAATATGGGAGACCACTATAATGTTTCTTATGAGGAAAAACCAGCTAAATATCGAAAAAACAAACGGTCTAGTCGAGAACTTGATCCCGATTTCATTGAAGACATAATACAAAAACAGTACAAACCAGTTAAAATGTTTGGCAGAAAAGAGTCAGACTTTAGTCAGTTTTCCGCACCCGTTTGTCGAGATCATGAATTTTCTATAAAAGAAAATATACAAGAAGGCTCTGATCTATGCTCTTGTTTATATCCTGAGATTACTCGACGTCAGAAACATATGAAACGTCAAGATCTTAATGGAATGAGAAGTGTTTGTGATACTCGCCTCTACAGCTCTAAAAGACACACACGACATAAACATCGTAGGATGCACGCTGATGCTTATAGCAACTCTGACATGTATGACCTGGTTCCAGTCAAAGAAAGGTCAAGCCCCAAAACACGGAAAAAATTCATTGATGAGAAAATGTTTCCGTATGAGTACTATAGAGAAGTACCACCATCACCCAGAACTCTTCGACCCCGACTCAATTTACGAGCCCAGTATTACACAGAACTGGAAGATTATATGAATCATAATAAACAAAAGCACACAAGGCGTTTTAGTCGAAATCAAAAAGTCTATCCTGAATATCAAGAGCATTCCGAGGATGATACTATCCCAATAAGAAATGTTGCACAGAACCAACGGCAGCTTATTAATGTAAATATTCCAATAGCGGAGAAGCACCTCCAGGATCAACAATCACAAGAAACCGGAAATTTCAACAATTTACAATATTCCCAATACGTTAACGAGCAAACAAGCACTGCTGTAGACTCGTCAATAAACAAGACACAAGAAACCGACATAAATGTTGATAAAACAGACAGAGCTCTATGTGAAATTAAAGATATTTTACAAAGTTTCTTACACGAAATAAAAAAAGAGACAGTAGCTTCACAATGCGATAAGTCTGATTTTACATACAAAACCCAAGATAACGAGAGTAACATTAAACACGAACCCACCTGTAAAATAAACAGTCACATGCAAAACAGTTCGAATTATAACAATTACGCAACAGGACAGGTTGGGATGCCACCATATGTATCACCATATGCAACAAATCCGTGTTGTTATCCTATAATGCCAATATGTCCTATTAATTATCCTGTGCAACTACAGAACGGTGGGTACCTAATGCCCAGTCAAAGTTTCACCTGCTCAAATTGCGTAGCCGTCCCTAAAGAGTCTGCTAGTGTACATTGCTGTAACAAAAATACAGAACCAACAATTAATACAGAAACAGACGAATTAATCAAAGAGATCTATAAATTCGTAGCTCAAGGGCCTGTTGGGAAACAGGGTCAAGATAATACCCATGATAGGAAACGTGATATTAGCCAAGCCGATGTCAAAATCTTGACGTCTAGAAGTGTTGGTGGGAGTTTCAAAAATTATCAGCATGATGCTAAAGTCGGTACTCAACCGCTAAAATGTTATTCTAAAAGTTGTGAGGCTATAGGAACCAGAATGGTTTCAGACACTTATTATAGTGGAACAAATGCAAGTTATTCTGATACTCTATTAGAAAAACTAAGTCTAGAGGCGGGTACTACATCTGAAACCGAATTGGATATAGAATCAACCGAGCAAAACAAGGTATAACTATAATTTATATAATAATAACTTAACTATTTTTTTAGGAGACCTTAACATGGATAAATGTATTTTAAATAGATTTAGGTGCTCCTATTCTCGCTAAAAAATAAATCAATTCCAAACACAATGTAAAAAGTAACTTAACTTTTTTCTTACCGTGACATTTTTTTTCAGAACAAGGTGAATAGGTTATCAAAAGTTCTACGGTCTTTTGGACTTTTCAAAAAGAAGAAAAAGGATGTAATAGAAGAAATAAGTGAGAGTGAAAGCGTCACGGAGGAAGATATAAAACCAAAACATCCTATATTTAAACAAGAGTTAACAAACTATATGATGCATGATCAGGAATACTTTCATGCACCTCCACTTAAACCACTTTACGAGCGACGTCAGGAACACCAGCCACCGACGAATGATTATCGACACCGGAAACAAGAATATCAACAAGGTCATCAACAAGGCCCACATGGTTATAACACAAGACAGCACGAGTATTTGCCACGAACACATGACTTTCAACCCCGACCACAGGATTACCAGGCGCGACGACATGAATACCAATCAAGAGGAAATGAATATCAACATAGGCCTCATGAGTATCAACCTGATTATCACCCACCGTACAACCCCGGTGAGCGTGGTTATCTTTCACCGCGATTCAACGATCCCTATCACCAAATGCACCCACAACAACAACCACGACCACATGATCACCCTAATGTACGTCCACTTCATTCACGACCACGGCCCACGGCTCCACCCTTTAGCAGTTCTTATGACACCAGCAGCTACAGCCAGGTGCAACCACCTCTCTGTTTAAAAGAAATAGAAGTAAAGAGTACAGGCACACAGAGTGAAAGGAAAATGTCGATATTTCGAAAGTTTAAGAAGAAGATTCAACCACCGGTGATTGTAACCCATATGGCAGCAGCCGGCGACCATAGAAGCTTCTCCACACAAACTGGGGTTAATACAACACTACAGATGAATAAACCACAGAAGATGACCAAACCATTGTTTAATTGGAAGACTTTCCAGGAGAAAGCCAAGAAGGCTATACCATCACCGGACTTGGATCCTATAGCGTACTCTTATCAAACTCAAAAAGAATTAGCACAGGGTAATCTTAAGATGAGGAATGCGATGCTTAAAAAAATGTTTTATAAAAGAAATCCATTCTCCCCCAGGAATTTAATTGTAAAGACGTTGCTAGGAAAAGATAAGTCGAGCTTTGGCGATGCGACCGGAGTGCTCAGACCACGGATGTTCTTCTAAGTATTTGTGTAATGATGTCAATGTGAATTGTGCGAATTCAAATTGTTGCGTTTTGTACTGTAATATCGTTTTAAGAATGTTTTAAAAATGAATACTGAGTATTATTGCCAATCGCATTTACTTTTTTAAATTTGTACCTGTTATACTCCTCAACTGATCCCTCAGCCAGAGATCGTAAGTTCGGTTCCCATCCAGAACAAGTAATTGTAATAAACACGACCATTTGTTCTGTGTCTGAACATAATTTATGCGGCAACATCAGCATCCTGCAAACCGCATCACAGACTGTGACCCTTCGGAGCAGAATGTACAAAACGCAAAATGAGCACCATCGCAAAATGTGCAAATCGCAGAATGTACGAGTAGAACCAAGGGAATCATTCACGGCGACGTTAAACATAAAACAAAGTACTAGGCTAGCAAAGCCACGCAGAAAGTTTTTTTGTTAATTGCGTATCTAATCGCCTCTTGCAAGCTTCTGCAATCCTAATATCTACTTGAGGTACTTTCATTATTTCGTTGTCCTGTTAATCGTATGTCTTAAAAAAATACTTCTATTTACGGCTTTGATCCACTTTGAACTAATATTAATCAAGGAGTCTGATAAATAATAAGTTTCTGACAATCGTCATAATTAGAAAATGTTTCGCAATTTTTATGTGTGTAAACGTGGTTCTACTTGTACATTCTGTGTTTTGTACATTTTGCGTTTGCCGAAGGGGCTCTGTCGTGTAAGAGATCAGACTTCTTTGAGATGTGTATAGCTATAGGGAGATTCAAGATCTAATATTGAACAAAACTCGATAGACAACACATACTACCACCGAGTACTATATGAGATAAACAAGGTAAGGTTTATTACATATGCAGCGTTTAATTTTATAGATTAAGGTAGAAAATGATTTGTATAAACGCTAATCAAAAGTAATTACATTAGATCCTAATAATAGAAATGCGAAAATGAGTTTGTTGCGTGGCGTTCCAATAGGCCACAAAAAGCAATTATCAGGTTTTCTATTTAAAAAAATTGGTATTTGTAAATAACCTGGTGAAATTTAGATTTTCATTAAGTCTTGATCAGTTTTGCTTGCTACTAAGTGTAATGTGTCAGATCTATGTAGACAACCTTAGAGAGTTTATATAGTATATAGTACATCTTCCAAGCTAGCTATTGAACTAAATGCCGCTATTCTATTAACGGTCTAAATGAAAATTCTTAGGTACATTATTCATAGGCAGGTCCATGAAGCGAGAAAAATGACGAAATATGTAGTGATTATAGTCACTGTACATTTAAGTAGTAATGATAAATTTAACAACCAGTTCAAAATATTTAACAAAGGACCACTTTCGAAGAACTTTTCCTTTCGTTACCTTCATGTATGTATCTTTACAAAACCTTTGTTCGCGTCTCCGGCCGCGTGTACGTCAGGTATCGCAATAAAAAGTAACCTATGTCCTTCCTCAGGAATCAAAGTCATCTCCATACCAAATTTCATTGACATCGATGCAGTGGTTACGTCGTGAAAGCGAGACAGACTGACAGACAGACAGACTTTCGCATTTATAACAATAAGTAGGTATGGATTGATACATAGACTACAGAGTAAAGAACGAAAAAGAAATAAAAACGGTTTTTATCGAATATAACCCAACAACCAGTTCAAATTTTAAAAGCATAGAAGTTTGACAACAGACTACAATGGACGTCAGAACGTGAACAACCAAATGAGACTGTCTTGTTTTAATTATTTCTGTTATAGGTATATTTTTAAGTCAGTCCAGGAACACTCAAAATGAAAATTACTTAATACATACATAAACGAAGAAAGCGAAGTGTGATTTTTTTTTAAAAAGGCAAATTAAACCGTCAAGATTTGTAAAGAAAAGGTACGCAAACATTTACCTTCGTACATAATCTATTTTGCGAACTTTTAAAATTTCGAAATTATGTTATTTACTCGTATGTATGTTCATAAGAGTTAACGCAATCATTTAATGAGTCCTAGTATGGCTTCAAAAGCTGGCAATATACGGGTGACCCGACAGACTTTCTTTTAAAATAGCATTAAATCGTATAATAATCTTATAACAGCCAGATTTTATTCATAACCCACAACAGAATGTTTTCCTTCTACATTTCTACAAGTGATAATTGGTCGTTCCCTTAAAACATGAATAAAAAAACTCATAAACATGGTCTTAATAATAATAATCACGATATTCGATATTTGAAAGAACTTTTCCTTAAAATAATTGTCTCCAGGAACACAAGGCCGCCATGAGCGAGCTGGATTGTCCAGGCGACAAGCTGCCACAGGGAAATGGAAAATCTTTCAAGGGTGTCGAAAATTTCTTGAAAAGGGTAGCTTTTAACTTGGGTAAAGTTTTATTTTTTAATACAATAAATAAGTATTTGTTTGAACTCTAAAGATTTGGATTCGTGTTTATTTTAACAGACCGTTTCACATGCATTAGCCGTGTCCTTTTACATAAGGTAAATAAAATAATTATCACTTGTGTTGTCGGTGAAGGAAAACATCCATAAATACATATAAAGAGTTAACTTTTCTATACGACTATTATTCTTCATTATTCAGTAATTTCTAAGTGCAGATGTCGAAAAATACAGAGTTGTACTGTGTACTAGCAGATCGGCATTTATGTATGTGAGACAGTCTGTTATATTCGTTCCTCCTGTCAACAACCGTTAGGATACGATAACCACTGAGAAGAGTACTCCCTGAAATTGCGCTTCGTATGATTAATGTGAACTGCTATAGGCTGATGATTATGATGATGATTAAAGTAATTATATTAAGTTGTATAAGTAAATTCTCGAACAGATAATTTCTCGACAGCATGAATGCCCATATTTCTATGTGGGTACATATGCAACAGCATAACTAAATTATTATTATGAAACATGTGCATTTATTCCATTTTTAGGTAATACTCCATCGCGGACGGAAGTAAAAATTATATCTTGCATACCAATTGACGTATCAGATTTACAACAAAAGATATTATATTTAGAAAAACAGTTGGAAGAAGCTAGACTTGGTGATGACCCCAACCACGCAGGCACGCAGAAACGTGTTGTCAACACGGTTATTTTCGAAAACAAATATCCTCACGTGTCACATACCGGAGTGTCCTGCAACGCATTGGAAATGGACCGTGGCACCAATCCGTACGATGGCAACATGTCTGCGAAGAAGAAATCCACAGTATCTTTCGTTATTCCTTCAGATCACGGCAGCAATGTCAACGCTTCCTCTTCCCATCGCTATGATATGACCTACATGGATGACAAACGTTATGCCGACTTTATGGGTTATGAGAATGATATGAAGCCTTTTACAATTGGGGATGTAAAACAACGCCAAGGACGAAAAAACCTCTTTAAAAAAAAGAAGAAAGCATTTAGACAGAAGAAGATTAGAAATCACTACGTTTATTACGCCCAAACAAATAGTAATCCGTTTAATAACTCCGTCGCTGCAGACGAAGCTTCTAGAAACAGTAGGGCTAGAACAAGGTCATACATAGCCAAATTAATAGATAAGCAGTATAAGCCCCAAATATTTGGGGGAAAATTGTCCGATGTTAGTATGTTCTCCTCGCCTGTATGCAGAGATACAATTGATAACAATGTCGGGAATTCTTACGAATCTGATATCTGTTCCTGCTGTCATGGAAAGTACCACAACGTTGACAACCAGCCTATAGTACACAACAATCAACAGATTTATAGAGCTCATAACCTTGCAGGAGAAGGTGGATTTTATGACTCTACATTTTACGATGTGGTACCCGTTAAAGAAAAGCCTATAAAAGCTAAGAAAAATATTGATATGCCGAAAAGAAGGGAAGCTAAACCCTCGGTAGACATAATGTGCTGGCCCGAAGACGTACGTACAAAACTTCGTACTTATCCCGTATACAATCCGTTATATCTTGATTACACCGCTGTGGTACCGAAAGCAGATAACTTTATAAGAAGATCGCCGAAAATAAACAACAGAGAGCCGATATTCAATAATATTGCTAGACAAAGAAATAATGTTGGTAAACAAATAAACATGGAAATGTCCAAAAGTAGTTGTATTGATTTCGGGGACGTATATCCGAAATTTGTTAAGAAAAGAATCGATAGAGTAGAGAGATGTTTACATGTTGATAAATGTTTAACAGCTACTCAAGTACCACATAAAGTAGACGCAGAATGTCTGGCAATTGTAACAAACAACAGTGAATGTCAAACTGTGTCTAGCGTCCTGAATACCAAGGATTCAATACAAAGTAGCGATGACAAAACAGAAGAAACATTAAATCAAATAAAAACCATTTTACAATCCGTCCTCCGCGAGGTTAAGGTAAGCAGCATGTCTAAAAGCACTACAAATGAGAATCCGAAGAAAGATGCGACTGTACAAAAAGGTGTATCGCAGGGAAACATGCCGGGACCAGTACAAATTAATATGGCAGAGCCCTTACAGAACAACAGACCCACACAAGCCAACCTATCACGACTTGTAAATGGCAGCGTGCTACAGTGTCCAGATCCCTTACGAAGTCTCCCTCACAACATAGGAGATACCCTACAATCTAATTTACAAGGATCGAGACTTTTAAACAGTTTTACCTACAGCCCTTACGACATAAATCCGTACTTGCCATCGTGTTCAAAACAAATGAATCCCAGCCAATACTACTATTCACAGTCTCCACTAAAATGTTACCAAAACTTTCCACTTATCGTTCAAAACCAAGGGCGACCCACTTGTACCAGCTGCTTTAGAAACAGTCCTCATGTAAAATCATGCTATGGAAAACAGGCCGCCACAATTGCTACTAATACTGATGCCGTGAGAGCTGAACATAGTAAAGAGACTGAGAAACTGATAAAAGAAATATACAGGTCAATGGCATTAACTATGGGTGCAGTCAAAAAAGAGAATTCCAGTGAATATGAACCTCTTCGCGATTTCAGTAATCATGTCGACAAATCAACGATCAATCGAACAGTGACCGTTAAGCAGACACCTGTAAAAGAGTTTAAAAAGGTTACAAACGTCGTGCAAGCTGTCTCAGAATTATTTAGAAAGAGGGATATGCAAGTTTCATCAGATTCGCACAACTTGACTGAAAGTAAATATGGATCTCACAGAGAGCCAACTGAGAGTAGGTTTGGCTCGCACAACACCAACACAGTAACTGAGAGCAAACAAATTTCTACTGACACTACTATTTCCCAATCACCAACCACTAACACAGATATGGACATAAAACTACGAAAAGAGAGAGTAGAGAAGTTTTTGAACCAGTCAAAGCGCAGGTTATCTGAAGGGACTCATCAAAACAAGCGAAAGTTTTATACTGCAATGCAGAACACGAAGCCAGTTGTGGAGCTTTCGGAGACTTCGAGTAGTGAAACTGAAAGCGACGATACGTTAGTGCAAACTCCAACGAAACAAGTAAGAACACAGTTTTTTTCATACAAAATTACCATAGCTGTATGTATTATTTACAATTATTTTTGGTTAATCAATTTTTTAATCCATCACAAATTACCAAAAAAAAATTTTGTGGATTTAAAAATTCATGGGACAACACAAATGTGCTATGCACAAATTGTTTTTCTGAGTCTGGGTGTTCTTTGTGTTTGTGAAGTTTTTGTTGAAGTGAAAACTTCTTTAGCGGCGCTGTGTACTTTTTTGGAATGGGTAAAAATGTAAAAACTCTCGTCAGGTCACGTGACCTGACGATCGAATTCGTAAGTCGGATGGAGAGAGGACGTATAAACTCGCGTCAGGTCACGTGACAGGACAGGCGGCGCAGGGCGCTTGCGCGAATGTTCGTGTGTGTATGTAATATAAATTGTCATGTTTGTGTACGATAGCGCAATAAATGAATATTGTATTCCACCACATAAATAATAGTACTTTTATACTGATAATGAAAGCAATTCGTACAAAATTATTCTCTAACCATTCCAAAATATCAAAAATGCACAACGTTAATATTCAAGTTTTTACTTCTGCCGGCACTCCCGGAGTGCAACCCGTCGATTTTTTTTATTTGGTCACCGTTGTTTTTTTTAACTTACATATCTTACTTACATCCCGGCGTCCCTGCGCCTGCATACGCAATATGTTGTTTGCTAAATTGTACTATAAAATTTCTGACTGACCTTTTTTCTGATGACGGGTTGAAATCCAATTGCGAGCGTGTGACACCGGGCTCTTTTTGTTGCCGACATGGCACACTATCTCAGGGAACCATAGTTGCTGTATGCGGTGGCGGCAATCGGACAAAGTCACCGGGTGCTACTTCTGGCAACAATTGGTCGCTTGTTTTCCGATAGTCAGACAATGAACGTCGTGGATGGCTTGTGTCGCCCACAGGAAACGGATACCGAATGCAACTTCTCGTTTGCGCAGCTCAGTACAATTTTAAGAAAATTTTAGTAATAGTTAATGTTGCTTGTGTCTTCAAACTGACTGACTTTCAATTTCCAGTTACCGACTTCCAGTTTTTGATTGTCATGAATATGTGTTAAGTGGAAGCAACTGGACAACAAATTTTTACGTATGCGCATATGGAATATGGAGTGGATGATTTCATACTGGTTCTATAGAAATGAAATATTCATCGATGCCTTGTATCTAGCACAAACGTGTCCACGTTTGCGCCCTGCTTAAGATACCCGTATTCCATCTAATATTAGACAAATATTATTTAGATAGGTATTTTTAGGTTAAGACTATTGACAACTCCTCTTGGAAGGTCAGTTACTGTGACAAGATGTGATGCAACATATCTATTTTATATTTAGATATTATAAACACTCAATTTTGGAAATCTTTATAATTACAGGTCATACAAAAAGAAAGAAAAGAGAAAATAGGTTTATTCAGCAAAATGTTTAGATCCGTTAAGTTTTTGAAGCCAAAAGAACGAAAGAAAAGAGAAAAGAAGGAATCCAAAGTAGAGACACCTACGACTGAAGAGTCATCGACGGACTCGGATGACTACCAGACTGTCTACAGTCAGAAAGTAGAAGTACCACAAAAATACAGGCCTAAGGCTTACAATTTGTCTAAGCGTAGAACTCACTCGAAAATATCATACAAACATGTATATCAAAGGGACAAGAGCCCGGAGAAGTTTATTAGGAGATCACCATACATGGAGCAGGAGTACCGCAAGTTCTGGAACGAGAAGCTGATGTTCCACGACAGCAAGTACCCGAAACATTTGTCTGAACACCCTTATGCGCAACGATACCCCGGTGAGTTTGCTCGGAAAGTAAACCCTTACTATCAGACTTACGAAGCCAGGGCAGCGATTATAGAGCCCAGAATTTTGCCAAAAAGTGACGGCACGTATGCTAAGAGAGTCGTGCCTCCGAAACAAACAAAGAATCAGAGTAACAAAATAGAACCGAAGATGGCCTCGAAAGCGGCGCCGTGGCTTAAAAAGCATAAACTAGGTAACATTCGTTGCGGGGAACATTTTAGGCAACTTATAAATGAGAATTGAGTGTCGCGTCAATAGTAACTGTCCGTTTGTGTAACTTGTTTAAATTTTCGAAAATTTATGAAATAAAAATTTCAACATCGAGTATGGTGTTTGGTTCTTGATATTTCTGTTGGTTACAAATATATATGAAAGTGTAAGTGAAAGTGCAAGGGAAAATAAGCTAGATGCGTAAGGTGATGTTTTTTGCGATTAGGCTAAAGGATTCGATTACATTTTTCATGAAACTGGTCAGGAAAAAGTATAACTAAAGAATTAAAAATACTGCTTTGGATCTTTTCTCTTATTTGGGTAATAAGATCCAGAGAGTGGAAGTTAATGGTCGAAGATCCTTGGGATCCCTGATCATATAAACATACTACTGGAGTGCCTCAAGGCTGTATTCTTAGCCCATTTTCGTTTCTCGTTTATATCAATAAACCACCCAATTTGATCAAATATAATGAGACAATAGTGCTGTTTGTGGATAATATTACTTTTATTTGTATGTGCATTTTAGTTATTTTCATACTTTAATGTCTTATATATATGTGGGCAAATGCTGCCGTCATTTATAGTGTATTTTTAATCTCAGTTATAGGCAGACTGAGGGATAACTTTAAGAAAATTAGTATCATGACAGTCCCATATTAATAGTAGTACCATATTAGTCCCAGATAAATATTTCGTACATTTACACAACGCCTTCTAGTCCCAAGCTAAGCAGATCTTGTGTTATGGGTACTAGACAACTGATATAAATATGACGGTGCATCACTTATTTTATTTTGGTATAACACAAGTGTCGGTAGTTAGACACTGACGCAACACCAAGCATTGACGCGTGCGACCGATGACAATAGGGATGGAAATCATTGCCACTTTAAAAATAATAATCACGCGTTAAGATAATTGATGGTAGTCGATTATTTTATGTGATTAGTTGCGGGTAACAGTGACTTTGATCCCATCCCTAAAGAACTGTGGGTAGTTATTATTTGAACGCAGCCGGAGATAGTTATAAAATGGAACGCAGCCGGAGGGCAAGGATTATCGTTTAGCGTCTCATTACCTAAATTGTAACCTGAATACCATTATTGATTATCGTGACTGTATTTCACTATGTATTATCATAAAGTGATTATAACAAAGCGATTGTGAGGAAAACCATTACTATCATTCTCCTCGCCCGACAACTCACGTCTACCCTCATTTAAGAAAATATGGAATCTAACGACACCTAAAACGGGGAACGAGTCCCTACAAATACATAAATACTATTTCTTGTTGTAATTACACACATATTATACATAGAAAACACCCAAACTCCGAAACAAATATTTGCAGATCATAAAAATCTTTGATCCGACCCGGGAATCGAACCCGAGACCTCAAGCACAGCAGTCGCATAGCCTCGGTATGCGACTGCTGGTATATAAGCATAAAGAAAAATACTCATTTATTCACAATGTAATAAAGCCACACTGATTTCAGCTCGGTTGGGCCAGCTCTACTACCCTCGCACAGAAGGTGAACGTAAAATGACAGTGTTCGTGTAACCCATACAAAGTAAGGAAGTGTTTTCGATGTCGATGTGCGCGATTCTACAAAAATATTCCAAACACATTCCAAAAATAAATACAAAATTTAAGACAAATATAAAACAAAAGTATGTGAAAAGGCTTACTGAACAGTTACTTGTTCTTAAATGTCATGGACATTTCATTTGTTGTTGTATTTCGTTTCTTCAATTAGTTTATAGATATATCCTTTTCTCTTCTTACATCTATACTAATTTATAAAGCTGAAGCGTTTGTTTGTTTGTTTTTTTAACGCGATAATCTCAGGAACCGCTGGTCCGATTTGAAAAATCTTTTAGTGTTGCATAGTACATTTATCGCTAAGAAGGAAGGCTATATATCATCACGCTAAGATCAATAGTAGCGGAGCCTCAATGAAGAATGTTTAAAAAACGGGGGAAAATTTTCACGCACGGGCAATAGTAGATGTAAACGTTGCAAGGGTCAGCTAGTATTGAATAGTAAGTTAAAAAAAAAATAGGACAGATAAAAACACTCATTTTTAATAGATAATAAAGCATATATATTTTTATCTATAATAACAACATTTAAATGACTAACAGATTAATTCCTAATTAAAAAACAAAGTATTTTTTTTGGAATTCCAATACAGGGTTTATAGTCTTGATAAGTATAATATGCAGTCAGTATTACAGATATTGTTAAGTCTTATGAAAGTGGTGAATAGCAACGAAAGGATTACGTAACACCGGCTTTGCGAAGCCGGAGTGTTGAAGAGTTTGTTTTGTTTGAACGCGCTAATCTCAAAAGGTAATGGTCCGATTAGTTTTTTTTTTTTATTTATATAGGCTAAATCATCACGCTACGACCAATAAAAGCGGAGTATCCAAGGAAAATTATTCCCTTTGAGAGTTTCTATCGCGTGCGCTGTGTAAACGGTTAAAGTTTCGCAAAATTAATGTATGAATAAATTGTTTCTCGTTTAAAAGTAAAAAAAAAATACCGCGACAGCACATATCATATTTTAAGGCTGGTTCATTATTACGTCCTCTTGCTGGGCTCGGGTCTCCTATCAGGAGGCGGTTAAGGCCATTCGTCCCCACACTGGCTCAGTGCGGGTTGGGGACCGGCAAGACAACGTTGTGGCGACGAAATCTTGCCGTTGGATGTTTTTAAGCCGCTCAAAGGCCTCCAACTAAACTTCACGAGTGTTATTCTATGATAACAACCGGAACCGACTGCTTAACGTGATCTTTGAATCACGGAGACGCTCATGGTAACATGCCTGGGAAAACGCGCAAGATGCTATTGGCGTTTTCTGTGACTTATCCAAAGCATTTGACTGCGTTGAACATCAAACGCTTTTGCGAAAACTCAGGCACTATGGCATTAGGGATACTGCACTTGATCTGGTTGCCTCGTACCTTGGGGACAGAGTTCAACGAGTGGATATAAATGGAAGTAGGTCCTCCGGATTACCTGTCTCAATGGGCGTGCCACAGGGCTCAATTCTGGGTCCTTTTCTCTTTCTAGTGTATATTAATGATTTACCTTTCTTTGTGCAAAATTTCTGTGATGTAGTACTTTTTGCAGATGACACTTCGCTTATTTTTAAAGTTAATCGTAATCAGAATAGTTTTGATGATATTAACAGGTCACTTACACTAGTCCAAGATTGGTTTACAAGCAATAACTTACTATTGAACTCGAATAAAACTAAATGTATAAAGTTCACTTTGCCTAATGTTAAGAAACTCAACACGAACATCATAATAAATAATGAAATGATTGATCTCGTAGAGTCAACTATGTTTTTAGGAATAACCTTGGATCATAAGCTTCAGTGGGGCGCCCATATATCGTATCTAGCAGGGAAACTGAGCTCCGCGGCATTCGCTGTTTGGAAAGTTCGCCAGTTAACTAATATTGAAACTGCGCGAATAGTTTATTTTAGTTATTTTCACAGTGTCATGTCATATGGTATTTTACTATGGGGCAAGGCAGCTGATATTCAAACCATTTTTGTAATTCAAAAACGGGCAATTCGTGCGATTTACAAACTTAAAGTTCGAGATTCTCTGAAAGAACGATTTAAGGAAATAGGTATTTTAACAGTAGCATCTCAATATATATTTGCTAATATTATGTTTGTACGAAAAAACATAGATAAATATAGTAGCACAAGTGATCATCATTCACTAAACACTAAACTTAAAGTTCGAGATTCTCTGAAAGAACGATTTAAGGAAATAGGTATTTTAACAGTAGCATCTCAATATATATTTGCTAATATTATGTTTGTACGAAAAAACATAGATAAATATAGTAGCACAAGTGATCATCATTCACTAAACACAAGGAATAAGCACAAATTAGTAGGCCAATATTATCGCCTTAACAAAGTCCACAATTCATTTGAAGGACTTGGTGTGCGTTTTTATAACAAAATTCCTGTCGAAATCTTGAACTTACCCCTACATAAGTTCAAGAGTACCGTTAAGAATCGTCTTATGGAAAGGGGCTATTGTACGATAAACGATTTCTTAACTGATACAGTGCCTTGGATGTGAGTGAGAGTCTGGCATTGGCTCATGTACTGGTTGGGGTCCAATCCTTAATATAATTTATTTAATTGTAATTAATTCTTGACATCTTACTCTGCATTTATTACCTGACATTTGAACTTTGTTAAGTTAAGGCGATCTGTGTTTACATTGTTGGAGCGTAAATAATTTGTATTTATTATTTTATTACATTTTGAACGTTTTTTCTTTTTCTCTGGGACCAGTATGTATGCACACATTGCTTTTACTCCTTGATGTGTAAGTGATTGCAACCTTATATGCTATGGACTAATTTTTATTATTTTATTAGACAAAAAATTGATTTTCCTAGCTTTAATATCTTATTAGACCGCTTTCTAGCCTTTGTGTTTTGGTTGCCTTAACTTGCACATAGAAATACTGTTGTCAAAAACAAACAAGCTTTGTATGAGTTATTTGAAAAGATGGTGCACATGAGTTTCTCACCAGCTCTTCTCATGAATGCAATACCCATCGGAGCTGGTACTTGGATTGATTTCAATTTAAACCTTTGAGTTGAATCGAAATCAATCTAAGCTCCGGTAATTCAAATCATCTCAGTGCATTTAGTATTAGGAGTTTTGTTTTATATTTTTATGTTTGTATTTCTGACGTGTTCAAGTGCCTTTTGGGGCCTATGGAAATAAATGATTTGAGTTTGAGTTTGAGTTTTGCCACCAGCGGTCACCCATCCAGATAGTGACCGTGCCGTCGTTGCTAACCTTCGGTAATTGTTTATAATCACCGAGTGCAACTGGGCTGTGAGCGCCTCACTTATATTAAGTCATTAAAATCGTTGTTATGGTAAACAAATTTGTTCAGTCTGTGGGCTGTATCTATAACTGGAAGCGCACAGAGATAACCGATATTGAAGAATTATTTCGTTGTTTTTCATCGAACGTGTGACGTCACCAAAATCCCAAATATCATGTAACTTTTATTAGTATCATGCACTGCAGTTACGTTATCACAAATTATGTTTGTACAAAATATTTCAGGAATATTCTAGTCTAGCTACTTATACCAATACCATTTATATTTTAATTAAGGAATTTAACACTTGCTTTAAACATATTATATACTGGCCGAACCCCGCGGTGCTACCCGCTATACAACAATAACCGTGAGCAACGCCGCGAGGCGAAGCTAGTATCTTTATAAATTATAGCCTATGTATAAGCTATATTATTGTAAAGTTTCATCAAAATCCATTCAGTAGTTTTTGCGTAAAAGAGCAACAAACAAACTCACAAACTTTCACTTTTATATTATTAGTACGATGATATTTTAATCTTACCCCCAAATAGTTTTCAAATAAGGTCAAATCTCGTACAGTTCTAAAAACATAGCTTGATCTCTGTGACAAATTGTCATAAAACAGACGAAGTATTGTACTAAATGGAGTGTTTTGAGGAATTGCTTGAACTGATTACTGCTGCCTCTTTCCACCATCGTCCTACGACACAAGTTTCATCATGTTTGGCAGTTCATACATGCGATTGCGACAACAATGTTGTGGAATGAACCTTCAAGAAATGAGCGTAGGTACTGTTTTTTAAAAGTTCTAGTGTTGCGAGTGTCTATGGGCGGCGGTAATCGCTTACCATCAGGCGATCCATCTGCTCGTTAGCTCCCTATTCCATAAATAACCTTACGCTATGTAAATCCGCAGTGCATGTTAACGCTTAAGCCTAGAATTTAAATATTACATCTATATATTTAAGAAGCTCATGTCAGCTTCAGGTAGAACTTCTCCTGTTCTTTCGACTGCAGGTACCTGAGGTCGTCTATCACATACCTGAAAGAAAATTATCTAATTAATTATTTAAACGTTTTAAATCTCCAAAGGAATCCCCTCCCCGATTTTTTATGTTATTTATTAACATCAACATATCTTAATGCCCAGGGTTCCACTCTTCCAGTCAACTTGCGGAGGTTACATACGTAATTAAAGAAAATTTACTTATAAACTTATACATATGCATAATCTATACTTAACTAGTAACCTGGCCCGGTTTCGCACGGGCTCTTTACATAAAATTAATACTTATCACTTTCACACAATAAATAATAATCAAACAGACCAATATAATACCAACAATCAAAAATAAGTCTAGACCAGTACAAAACTCCTGTGAAGATGAGAATATATCAATATGGTCCGCAATTGAGTTGAGCGCATTTAAAGCCCTAGTTAATGGCGCGTGACGCTGGCCCCTGATGATATCTTAGTGAAATTATTTTTGGGCAGATCGCTTCACCTAAACCAGTCACAAAGTAGGTGACCAGTTCAAAGGGACGACCTGTACCCTCCAAAAAGACATTCGCCCTAATAGGACATTGCCAAGAGTTACCAAGGCCCAATAATTTCCTTACTCAATAGATTGAGGCACGAATTCTTGATGCGAAATGAAAAACCTATATAGAATCTAAGTAATGAAACCATACCGCGAGTTAAATTTTCGGCACAGCGCCATCTATCGAAGTTAGGTGCAAACTTTTTATATGTAGTGGCACACCGTGGTTGAAGTCGATCCGATTCCTACACACCATCAACGTTTGTATACGTTACAAAAGCTATTATATATATTTGCCCATCATCCGGCGACGTTGTTTTACCATATTTACCTCCCTCGTCGGAAATATAGCCAATTTAAATTTTTTTTAAATGTTACAATACTGTGGTTGTTGTTGTATGTCTTTGTATTTTTTTGCCTTTGTTATAAAAAATAGCCAAATTTCATGGATATGTGCTACAACTTGTTTGTTTATGCTTTATTAATATTAAAATAGGATGATAAACCTTGAAGTGACCATATTCGACCCAGGTGCCTTAATAGATGTGTAGTATATTTGTAAGTAGGTATATTTGTAATTAGGTCACAGTATTTAATTTATTTATATTGCTGCTGATTATATTTATTTATACTATTTTTATGGAATAAGAGGCAAACGGCCAGATTTATCACCTGATGGTAAGCGATTACCGTCGACCATGGACACCCGGCTTTTGGGGGACGCGGTTTTCTGTGAGGTCGTGGTAACTATCCGGTCGAGCCGGCTCATTCGTGCCGAAATGTGGCTTTTCCACGGTATAAATATTTGTATTTATTCCTCGCCCATACTATGCGTAAGTACTCTTTATAATATTTTCTTCTTTCCCAAACTATTCTCTAATACACAGTATTTTTTCCATCCCATGGTTGCCTGGAAGAGATTGCCGTTTCGGCGATACGGTCGTCGGTGGTCCTGAATCGCGAAATATATAATTCACGCGCCGATTAGCATATATACAACATCCCAACATCAACTGTTGGGCAGTAGCCCGCCAGGCACGACCACCTCGCCTGGTCGGAGGATCCTCCCTTTGTGTTGGTGGAACACGATACCCGTTCCCCCACAGCCTTATAGCGATATATCTTTACTTGTACTGACTTGTAGAAGAGTAGCGGCAGGGGAGCTGTGGCGAGGTGCCAGAGCGCGTGCGCGTCCCAGGCGCGGGCGCGCGGCGGGAAGTCGAACAGCTCCAGCGCCAGCGCCGCCGCCGACAGCGCCGCGAAGGCGAGCAGGCGCCGCGCGTAGCCCCGCCCCGCGCGCCACTGCGCCAGCGCCGCGCACACCCACACCAGCGCGCCCGCGCTGCCTGCGACACACCACACAGTGTTATGGGTACTAGACCACTGATATAAACACATATATACCTTTTCTTTTTGTAAATACATACATATTATACATAGAGAACACCCAAACTCCGAAACAGATATCTGTAGATCATACAAACATTTGGTCTGACCCGGGAATCGAACCCGCGACCTCAAGCACAGCAGTCGCATACGCTGCCACTGCGCCACCTAGGCAAGAGATAAAATAAGAACTAATACTTTTACCTGTTTGTAATTTAAATTAACAACTTTTCATTGAATGCAAAAAAAAAACGGTAGTAATATAAATAGTTTTTTGTTTGTCTGCCTGTTTGTTCCGGCTAATCCCTAGAACGGCTGGATCGATTTTGACGGAACTTCCACTGGAAGATAGCTGATAATATAAGCAGTAACTTTGACTACTTTTTTTACTAGCTCCGCGCCGAGGCGATTTGTTGGTAGTTATTATAAAGGTACAACAATAACCGCGAATAAAATAGCGGGGCTCAGTTAGATTTTTATATAATACAAGCGACCCAACCCGGCTTAGCACGGAAGTTTTTGAAATTCACGAATTCTCTGTACTATAGTTATATGTGTATTTAAACCTTTCTCTCTCAAATCACTTAATCTAATTTTGAAAACTGCATTAAATTCCGTTCAGTAGTTTGAAAGATCTAAGCGAACGGAAAGCGCAATTTTAGAATATGGATTTATTGTTACTTACCGAAGAATATGTTCAACTTCATATTATAATCATAATTGATGACGCCGGAATACAGATAGCGGACGTGCGTCACGAAGTAGAACAGTGGAATGATTAACAGGAACATCGTCAGTTTAGTCCTCTTATAGCACACCCTGAAGCAATAATGTTCAATATCAGTTCCTTCGTATTCAGGTGATAGATTGAAAATAAAGAGTAATAAATATTTCGGACATCTAACACACAACGCCATCTAGTCCCAAGCTAAGCAGAGCTTGTGTTATGGGTACTAGACAACTGATATAAATACTTTTTTTTCATACTTGATCTACCAAAATGACTCTGCCCTGCCTGATGGAAAGCACCAGCAGAATGCAAGAGCGGTGGTCACCATCCTCAATGCAAACAAGGACAGTCCAGCATGGTGACCAGCACTATGGCGGCCTAATGAGTTGCTTTTTCACGGTCCGCTTAAAGGACCCGGGATCATAGTGGGACAGAAACACGTGGGCTGTTAGTGAGTATGTACTTTTTTTGTAAATACATACATATCTCCGAAACAAATATTTGCAGATCATACAAACATTTGGTCTGACCTGGGAACCACGCTACCACTACGCCATCGAAGCAGCTAAAGTTCTGAGTGTCACCACAACTATTCATCCCTTGGTGGGTAGTGTAAGAGTCGACTAAGCGAGCAACCCACCAGGAACAACAGCACTATTAATAGAAGGAAAGCTTGAAAGAAACCCTATACCAACCTGATCAGCTAGCCTGATACAATAAGCCAAAACCTCGTTTTAAGGATATATCCAGGATATATCCTGGCCTATAACCAGCAGTGGACTTCTGAGGCAGTCTGCACATACATATATTAATATTATTTAATAGGTACTAGCTGAACTCCGTGGTTACTCTACTAGCCTAAGTTACTCTTTATATCATCAGTTACCTATCAGTGAAATTCATTTCAAAATCGGTCCAGCCGTTCCAGAGATTAATCGGAACAGACAGACAGATAGATGGACAAAAGTTAATAAAAAAAAATATTTTGGTATATGTACCGTGTATACATACATGTGCATTTAAAAAATGTGTGCGTGTACTAGCGTACACTCGTAAGAAGTGAAACTTCTTTATGACGTTATTTTTCAAAAATAAATATCATATGTCGACGTAAGGTATAACGACAAAAGACTTATAAAATAAACCAGCAATATTCGTGACAATTCTTATTTCAAGTGCAATAAAAGTTAAGGAGCGAGACCTGAGTAAATATTTCGCGATCTGTGGTGTGAATGAAGTAAGTTTGTGGAATGTGATGTGTGTAGTTATTTACATTGTGGACTAAATAAAATAATATTGTTTGTAATGTGATATTTCATTGTAGTATTAATTTGGTCCTGTTTGTGTTTGAAAATGTTTTTTGTTTTATTTTATAAATTTGACGCGTAACGTAACGGATAAATGTTACACGTAACGTAACGGATAAATGTTACGCGTAACGAAAAAATGTTACACTACATTTTTTGACAACCCCGATAAAGAAGTTTCACTTCAATAAAAAGCATTTATTTTAATATTACTAACAGACACTGCATTTTTTTTTATTTGTACAGATATGTAGATTATTTTTCATATTAATATACATATTATAGAAACCAGCAATTTAAGGAATATTACCTAACAATAGAAGCGACAAACAGTCCCATGACCATAGACAGAGCGCATGCATAGTCCATAAACTCTGTGAAGGGGCTGTCCCGCATGTGGAATATCGTCGACCACACCCATGCGTTCATGCACACCTGTAAAAACGGAAAAAAAATGTATTTACTAGCTGAGCCCCGTGGCGTTACCCGCGATTGTTGCTATAAAAGTACAACAACTACCACTAAGCTAGTCTAGAAAAAGGCCTAAAGTTACTACTTGTATCATCAACTCTCTGCCACTGAAATTGCCGTCAAAAGCGATTCATTCGTTATAGAGATTGGCTGGAACTAAAAAAAAATTTTTTTTACTGTAGGTATGTATACCTGTATACTTTAATATGTTTCAGTGTAAGCAGTTGAATAATATCCTAAATAAATCAAGATTCAAATAAAATCTGCGATTCACCTAAAAAATTCATGAACTAAATATCTAGATGATAAATATAAACAGTTATACAAATACTTACTATTGCATAAACTTGATAAAATATAATAATAGGCATTCTATGTGCCATAGAGTATGGGAACTCTCTGCGCAATTTCTTAAACATGTAGAAATTGGCTGCGAAATTGAGGACCGATGCAAACGCTGCGGCTGGCTCCTGCATACCCATGAGTCTTACGAATGGCCACTGGAAATATAATAGGTTCTTTTTATTTTTTACAATACATTCACTAACATCATCAACAACCCATAATGTCCCACTGCTGGGCTCGGGTCCTCTCTCATGAGAGAGATAAGGCCATGCATCCCCACGCTGACCGAGTGCGAGTTGGGGCCTAGCAAGACAATGTTGTGGCTACGTTATCTTACCGTTGGATATTTTCCTGTAATGACCATCGGGACTGACTGATTAAGGTGACCTCCGTATCACGAAGACGCTTATGGTGCCACCAGCGGTCACCCATCCAAGTACTGACCGCGCTGTCATTGCTTACCCTGGGTGATTGTTCCTAACCAAGTGCGACTGGGCTATGAGCGGCCGAGTTACACACCCATACATTATTATTACTTAATGTCTAGTTATGTAGATATAATGCTGTTGCCCTTAAATGTTTTTTTTTTCAGTAAACCAGTCCACCCATCCATTTAAAGACAGGAAAAGTTATAAAGTGAAAGGGAACAAAAATCAATTATTATATTTTTAATATTATATCTTTTAGATTAGTGATATGTTAGATTTAGAGGTGAAACAGGGACAGAGAAAGAGAGACACAGATAGGGGGGAAGGATAGAGGGAGAGAAAGAGAAGCAGTTACAGTAAAGATTATTATTATTACATTCTGAAAAACGCATCGAGAATAAGAGTGCAAATGCTCATGTATAAGAATTGTGACGAACATAAAAATAATGCATATGAATTAAAAAAATTATAAGACTATCCAACATAATTAAAATCTACAGACTAAGTAATTTAGATGTCTGTTACCTTCCCATAAAACTTGGGTATGCCTTCTCCAGCCCTCTCGAAGGTCTCCACAGTGTACCACATGCATTGGTAGTAGCATTCCTCTTTGCAGGTCCATCTCAAAACAGTGCACCAGAAGTTTTGTTGCTTTGCAGCATACCATTTGAATGTAGCTCCAGTAACTGTAATACATCACACTTATTTTATAAAGGCAAAAGTTTGTGAATGCGTATGTGTAAATTTGTGACTTCTCCATGCTCAAAAAGCTAGATCAATTATGATAAAGTTTAGTAAGGAGATGGTTAACATCCTGCATTATCACAACAGCTACTTTTATATAGAAAAACTGTAGTATTTCAATAAGATTAGCAAGTAATCGATAAACAGCAACCCTCACTGCTAAACCAGATGTTGTGGGCTAAATTCTTACTTAGGACAAATAATTGTGAGATGATGACAACGCATTTTGAATGTTGTGTAATTTATATATAATACTAGCTGACCCGGCAAACTTCTTACCACCATATTTACATATCAACCTCAGCTTCCCACAAGCAGTGTACAGTCACAGACATAAGAATTGACTTTTCCTGTTATCCTTGAATTTTTCATGAGGAACAGAAAACAAGAAAATTGGAATTTATGCATGTACATACATTTCGGTGATTACTTTTATTTATATAGATGTATGTATTTAGAAATATATAAGTATTTTGAGGTACTAGATGTGAGTATTTGGAGTCAGATGACAGTGTGTGAGTTGTGTAGAGTTATTATTATATATATTCAGTACTGAATATCACACAATTATTTTTTTTTTAAAAAGACAATTCCCGCATTTGGTATATACATCCTGCATAGCAGGGGACTTTACAAACATACATAAAAGGGACACAAGGAACACCCAGACTCAGAACAACAATTTGAGGATCACACAAAGTGTTGTCCAATGTGGAATTTGGCGCCACAACCCACAATACTTGGCGCAGTAGAGTGGTATGGCGACCGCTTAAACCACTAGACTCACCATACAGCCAAATTGTTAATATATGCATGTAAATATGTACAACTGTACATATGTTGTAAATAATTTGTTTAATTATAACAATTTTTAAGCGTTATATTAATTTATAATTATGTTATAAAATGTAGCTTAAAATTTACTTATAATAATAGTGTGTCATGTGATATAAAATGAATACATACCATCAGTACAGTTATCCTGTACGCATTTACTCCAACATCTCCGATATATCAAAGACCGGTCTCCTAAACTAGACCAAACAGGAAGAAAGCTGCCGCATAAAAATATAAAAATAAAACCGATGAAGACTGATCTCATTTCTACTGTAGCAGTTCGAATAGTATCAAACCTTATACTAAAACCAGCGCTTTACTCATATGTCTGTATTATTATGGAGAAATTACTTTAATTTTATTACGCTTCTGAAATCCTCTGAAAAGATATGAAAAAAAAAATTCAAGAAATGAACTAAAAAACATTAACATTTTTTATATTCATATTGGTCAGTATTTTGTAAAAAAGTATCCTGTGGTATTGTTATTATTTACATTACAGCCTTGAGAATACACCCAGAACGTCAGACAAACAGCTAACAAGTTAGGCCCTAAAACTTTAATCTCTTAATGACAGTTGAGAGTCAGACTCACAGATCAGAGTATCAGACTGTCACTGTGATTATGGAGGGTAGAGATAAGGAGTATCATCTGTGTACATGAAAAGTGTCCGTTGAAATGCATAAATTAGGGTGGCCCCACATTAGCATCAGAGTAAACTTCTTAAAATCAATACACACACTTTTTCATAAAATTGAATGATAAAAAATCAATAAACGTACTATTCACAGTTCAGAAAATAAAATATATTTACTACATTATTTTGTAATACGCAAGTAGTGACAATAATGTTAAATTTTTTACCTCGGCGTACTTCAATTCGTTCACAATTGCTACATTCATACCATAACCTGTGTCTACACCAGCGCCATTCTGGAAGGTTTTTGAACTGTTATTTACAGCTTATGCTGGACACTTTTTTCAATTTTCTTCCATATAAGATAACACTCCTTGTCTCTACCCTCCATAACTGTGATAAAAGATAAGGGTCGTGTCATATTTTGCAGTGTGGTCAAGTGTAATAAATCCTCTGATTTTATTTCTTACTTACAGGGACACAGTTAGTCAGGTGATTGATGCTTTCTTTGAGCGTTGTTTTATTTAGAAATATACCTTAATACCACTTTCACATAACTATAAAGTGTTTTAGTCTTACTTCTACTGCCGTCCACTGCTGAACGAAGGCTTCCCCCAAAATATTTTATTTAATTTATAAAGGAATATTATAGTAAAAAAAGGACAAGATTAACATACACTTTTCTACAAATACTAGTACTAATAAACATTAACTTCCTATTACTTCATGCAGGTAAATAATATTAAATTAAACATTAAATTAATTTTCTATTCAAGCTCTACTCCAGTGCATGAATATTAAGACCTCTTCGGTGTTCTGTGAAGTGTGATTTAGTACTTAGCAAAAATGTACATTTACCTCGAACTCAAATTGCTATATAAATGTCATGCGTGAATCTCGAGTTTACTTGTATCGGCGGCACTGTAATAAAAGTGTTCTGTGATCGGCACTCGGCACATCACTAAATGTTTATTATAAACAAAAATAACCTAAAAATGTTACACGAATAAGTACTGAAATAAATATAATAATGGTGTTTCTAACTAGAATCTTGTTCTCTATTAAAGAATTAAAGCGACCAAGGAACTTTCTTCGCAGTAAATTCTTAGATTCTGTTAGACTTCATGTTAAAGGAGGAACAGGGGGAACAGGTCTCCCTAAATATGGAGGCCTTGGAGGCCAAGGGGGTTGCGTCTATTGTGTGGGTAAGGAAAAAGCAGATCTGAAGACAATAATGGGGAAGTTCCGTGGTAAAACCATTGCAGCTGGGCATGGCGAAGACAGCCGTAAAATAAAAATAGTCGGTAACCCAGGTTCTGATGTGCAACTGGAAGTGCCAGTAGGAGTAACCGTCTACAGAGAGGATGGAAAAGTGTTAGGGTCTATAGACCAAGAAGGTCAGTCAGTAATAATAGCCAGAGGAGGACCAGGCGGCACACCCGAGACAGATTTTCTTGGTCGATTCGGACAAGTGCACCATATACGACTGGATTTGAAATTAATAGCAGATATTGGACTTGTAGGTTTCCCGAATGCTGGTAAAAGTTCATTACTAAAATCGATATCAAGAGCTAAACCTAAAGTAGCTAATTATCCATTTACTACAATAAAGCCCAATAAAGGAGTTATATCCTTCAGTGATCATAGACAAATGTCTATTGCTGATCTACCAGGACTCATTGAAGGTGCACATATAAATGTGGGACTTGGCCATAGCTTTTTAAAACATGTAGAGAGGACAAAACTACTTCTATTTATAGCTGATGTACAAGGCTTCCAGCTCAGCCCTAAATATCCAAAGAGGTCATGTTTAGAAACAATATTACTTCTGAATAAAGAGCTGGAGTTGTACAATAAGGATCTACTAGAAAAACCTGCAATTTTAGCTGTCAATAAAATGGACCTACCGGGTGCTGAAGATATTTTTGATAATATTAAAAAAGCTTATAAGAATATCCATACTGTTTTAGATACAATGCCAGAAGAAATAAGACCAGATAATGTTATACAATTTGAGGATATCATTGCAATATCTGCTTTAAAACCGAATGACACAATTGATGAACTAAAGAATTTGTTGCGGAAGAGATTAGATCAATATGCTGATGAAACTGACCCTAATATTGTGCATCCCAGTGACCTGTTTAGACAAAATAGAGATAGTATAAGTGAGAAGGGACCCAAAGTTACCTAATTTATTGTGTAAATAAATATTTGTCACATTATTTTTTCTTTTTTTTGAACTCGCACCTATTGTATATGAAAGAAAACTGACTGACGTATGGTCATCTGAGACAGGTATTAACAGGCCCATACATACACCATACATCTACACATAATAACCATTTTTTAAACACAACTCCCGCACTTGGAATAAATCTTGTCACTTGTGGATTTTACAAATGTACATGAAATGCACAAAGAACAACCACACATGGAAGAAAAATAAAATAAATAAATAAATATTTCAGATATCTAACACACAACACCATCTAGTCCCAAGCTAAGCAGATCTTGTATTATGGGTACTAGACAACTGATATAAATAGTTTTTTTTGTAAACATACATATTATACATAGAAAACACCCAAACTCCGAAACAAATATTTCCAGGTCATACAAAGATCTGGTCCGACCTGGGAATCGAACCCGAGACCTTAAGTACAGCAGTCGCATACGCTACCACAGCGCCAACGAGACAGTCAATTAGTGAATCATATGCAGTGTTGTCCATGTGGGGATTAATTCTACAACACTTTGGTGCAGTAGGAAGCAGCGAGGCGACCAAAAACAAAAGAAGTCAATAAAACACAAATATATTTGCAAGGTTTTATTAAAACATACTAAAAGCTTGAATAATGTTCTCTGCCTTACTAGAACTAATAAAATGATTGATTATGTTAGGTCAGAACTCTAAATCAATCGAAAGTATTTTTAACCAGCAATATCCTTCAATTCAATCAACTTTACTGCTGTTCACTGTCATTTAAATACACACAGTCTATGAAATAAGATGCAGCAATCATAAGTGCTACTGTCCAATGCAGGTTAAAATACTTTTGACGGGAGTAGAGTTGTGAACGTGTCAATAACACTCTTTTACATGTCAAACTTATCCTACAATTTTTAATTTCTCAAACCAATCGGTTCCCTTTATCACAGTGATTAAACAGTCAGCTGTCTTCAAAGTATGAAGATCATGTACACATTTTTTAACTAAACATTTTTCTTCAACGCCCGCACAAAGAAAACCCCTATGTAGTGGAAGATTTTATATACATTTATAAACCAGACAAAAGACAAAAAATGGTCGCTTCATGTGGGAAACGAACTCACGATACTCAGCGTAGTACAAAGCAGGTGACCGCTTAAACCACTACATCATACAGCCAGTTATTTGAACATAAACTGAACAGATTATACGAACAGTATATGAGTAGGCTTTGTATTATAAATGTCATTGAATACAATTTTATGATTATTTTCATAGATTATATGTTGATAATATACATTCATACTCTGTAGACGGCGACATACAGTACCCAACCATATAACATTTAAATGAATATAATTTTAAAAGTTTCAGTGCATGACAAATTCCCAGAATGATAATGATTTTAATTATTTCCCAAACAAGCTCTCAGTATTGGTGGTCTTGTCTAGACGCTAAGAAGAATATGAGAAGTTTTTCATTCTGAAAATTTGACATTATGAACTTAATTACATCTACATACGTGCATAAAATAGACAATACAATGCAGTTATATACTACTATCGTTTATGTATTTCTCGAGTAACATTTTAATTAAATATACTGAATGTTTAAGTATAGAAGTATTTATAAGAATTTCAGTGATACATTTCAAAGTTTTTACACTTACCCTTATCTAAGTTACTCTAAGGGAACATACTCATACTACGACACCCATATTTGCCTATCTCTAGTATTATTTTTACCAAACAGCAAATTTCTTTTTATTAATGAGCTCTAATTTGTTTTTATTAATACAGTGCTTGCTATATTAATAACTGTAACTATAGTCTTTAAAATATAGCTTGATCTCCGTGACAGTTGCTACTGGTATCATTTTAAAGTTTTAGAGGTACATTTTAGGTGCTTTTTTATGGAATAGGTGGCAAAGGAGCTGACGTATCTCCTGATTGTAAGCGATTAACACCTCCCCATGGACACCCGCAACCCCAGAGGCGTTACCGACCTTTTAGGGATGGGGGGAGGGGTTGTGTTATGGGCCTCTGGTATTTGGGAAATTTTATATTTATACTGTAGTGCACTTCATTTGTTGTAAAACTGGCACGCAAAGAATGAAAATATAGTACAAAATAAAATCGCTTGTGCAACGTAACTTTAACGGCTACGTAACCATCTGACACAGAGATCAAGCTTCATTTTCAGAATTGTATTTTATTTTTTGAAGAATGTCTGTAATATGGAAATGTTCCCTTAGGTCCAAATCAATGTTCCTATCACCTGTGCTTACTACAAACGTTATTAATCTCTCACTATGCCTTCCAGACTACTGTTACACATTATAACTGGCTAGAATAACAATTACATCTTATTAGCAATGCAATTAAAGTTCATAAAAGCTTATAATTACAATTCCTAAGAGTGTTTAATTATACAAAAATATGACCTTAACATGTAATACACTCCTAAATAAACCAACAATAAAATTACAGAGTTTTTATACCAACGCTAACATACACTTTATATGATATATAAGCCTTCGAGGCCTTGGTTAACAAGTTTTTAACTCAGGGAAGATATTGTTGTGTAGTCCTTTAGCCAAATTGAAATTGTACCTACTTATGCAACAAGGAACCAATCCACTAACATGCCAAAATCTAAATAAGAACCCTATTTACAAGGAGATAAGGATAATTATTTTATTTTGACATGTGTATGGATTGATTCCTTGTTGCATAAGTAGGTCCAATTCCTCAAACGTAAACGTTATTAGAAAACTATTTGTATGACATCATCTCAATGCTAATTCAAGTGGTCAAAACAAAATGCAAAAGTATTTCAGATGCATCGAGGCTATGAGGGTACGGCTCACGACGAGGTCGAACCCAAGGACACATGACACATGACCTTGACCTTGACCTTGACCATGACCTTGAAGTAGATAACGGCAACCGTTAAATTCACATTGAAACATGTAATGTGATGATATTTTTTTACTAATATACTTTTGATTCCTATGTCCAGCATTGGACTACTAAAAACCTTTGATAATGATGATGATAATGATTAAGTGTAAGTTACTTATCACTTGTACACTAACACATGTGTTCATAAAGTGAAGAGCTACAGTGAAAATATTTACTACAGACTTACTCAAGATATAACAAAGTAGATGCACTTACACTTATGCTACGACAATAGAACAAACAAAAACAGTTAGTTTTGTGCAACATATTTTTGTTATAAATATATGCGACAACAGCGTTCATAATTTCTTTTTTAAGAATTTACTATGAAAATACCTTGAGATACGTTGATGATTCTACAGCATCCACTTTGCTACATAATACATAGACAGAGAACAGACTAGAATATAAACTTATATACTAAATAACTAACCAGGTCGTTTGTGAACAGATACAATGTGTCCTTAATTACTTACTTTTCGTATATTTTTATAAGAAATAAAAGTGTGAGGACCGAACTAAAACGACTTACAATAATCTGTGATTATTTCTACAAATCGTCGACTTTGAAAAGATCAATTATAAATTATATTTATTTTGAAAATTAAATATTTTACAGATATTTTTACAGTCGCCAGCATTACTGGGCCTCCGGTGTCCTCACTCAATCGGTGAAACACAGCGCAAGCGCCATTTCACACCGGTTTTTTGTGAGGCCTTGACTTAGCACGACCTCTGCCAAAAACTAACGAAAAAATCATCAAATAGTATTATAATCACTAGCTTTCTAGGTATTTAACATTTTTAATTTTGATACCTGGTAGGTTTATTAGAGTGAGTCGTTTTAGGTAGGAAAAGTATAAAGTACTGTAAAATAACAGCCTATGATTGTATGTCGGGCTGTACCAACCTTCTCTGCGTATACTTGTTTAGTTTTAAAAACATACAAAGGCTTGAAGACGATATAACACGGTACACGTTTTTACATCAACCTCATGATACTAACACTAAAATGGTATTTTTATTTATTTAATAAATAAATATTCCGGACATCTAACCCACAACGCCATCTAGTCCCAAGCTAAGCAGAGTTTGTGTTATGTGTACTAGACCACTGATATAAATATTTATATACTTTTTTTATTGTAAATACATATTATACATAGAAAACACCCAAACTCCGAAACAAATATTTGCAGATCATACAAACATTTGGTCAGACCCGGGAATAAATTTAAAAAGACAACGCCCGCATTTGGAATATAAATGTGTCGTGGGGACTACAAATAAACAAGAAATGGATACAACGAACACCCAGACTCAGAACAACAATCTGTATAATATTTACGATTTAGCGCCAGCTAAAACCATCCGTGCAGCGAATTTAAAATTAGACGTGCGAATTTATATAGTTAATTCGTTTCAATATTTTATCCACTGTAGAGCTTATAAATTAAAATAACTAATCGTTGTAGAAAACATAATTAAACGCAAACTTGTTGTTTCTTAATCATAACAGAACCAATTATTTTACGTTAATTTTCGATGAGAAAGTGCTATCTCTATGTGTGGAAGTATCTTAATAATGTGCTTGTCAAAAATAAACACATAACATACAATGACAAGATAGAATAGACCAGCGTGGTATATATAAATAATTATAATAAATAAATATTGCGGACATCTAACACACAACGCCATCTAGTCCCAAGCTAAGCAGAGCTTGTGTTATGGGTACTAGACAACTGATATAAATACTTATATACTTTTTTTTTGTAAATACATACATATCATACATAGAAAACACCCAAACTCCGAAACAAATATTTGCAGATCATACAAACATTTGGTCCGACCCGGGAATCGAACCCGAGACCTCAAGCTTAGCAGTCGCATACGCTACCACTACGGCATCGAGGCAGTCAAAATATAGTATAGTGTAGTACGCTTATGTTATGTAGATACAATAATTATTTAGCAATTAGGTGCAGCTCACCTGACATCTTCAGACAAAGCTTATTTTTAATTTAAAACGCCTTTGTTTAACATTCACTTAAGAACTACAGAAATGTAAAGCTTGGACAGTAAAATTTTGTGATTTTATTGAGCTTCATTTTTCTTTTTTTTTTATAAAGAATCCTGTAATTATTTTCAAGAGTTTACTGCAGTAAAATAGTATTTTGTCTTTCAAACACCAGATGTTAAGATTTGAATACTGCCCTTATGTTGTTTTTTTAATGTTTGTTACCTCATAGCTTTCGACTGGGCGAACCAATTTTGATGATTCTTTTTTATTTGAAAACTGGTGATTTCCGTGTGGTTCTATTTTAATTTAGTCCAGTTCTTGAAGTCGGTTGTTTTTTTGTTAAAATTTGTGATTATTTACTATTTATACAATTAACATGAATAAGAAAGATTTTTTTGGATTTTCGCGACTTTTTTATATACACATCGTTTTTGTAGTACAGCGGGGATTTTTTATAACATTATCGCGATAAGCCCCGCTGTATAACAAAAACTATATGAAATATAAAAAGATCCATTATTTTACTTTTAAAATAAACATGAAGGTTTCTTTACTTACTTATTTGGTGAAACATTAATTATAAAAATGTAGCTATATATAGCGCCTAAGGGCAAGTGAGTCAAGTGGAGGGCGATAGTATTTTGATTAACGAGATTAAATATCGAATCCTGCTTTCGATACATTCGAATTCGAAATAGATTTTATAAACAAAATGGTTGTTAGCGATATATTTAAATACTTTCAAATCGATAAAATTAATTTTTACGTAATTCGATAATAGATTTATTCGAAATAGATGTATTTTAGAATATCGTAAACTTGCTTATAGCAACCATATATTAAAAATTGATTATGATGATGACATTATGCATGTTTGAGTAGCAAGTAATGCTAGAACAAGTTGCATATACCCTTTCAAGCGTCGTATCGTTCCTCGGCTTCGGTAGCTGTCTCTGCTGGCAAGACATCGGGCACGAGCGGACCGGCACTTGCTCCAGCGCCGGGGCTGGGGCTGGGGCCGGGGCTGGGGCCGAGCCCGGGGCCGGGGCCGGCGCCAGGCCCGGGGCTGGGCGGGGCCGACGGACCCTCCAGCGCTGGAGGGGACGGAGCGCATCCCGAACTGTCCGTCGAACCAGAACCTGACGATATAATTAAGCTTCCTCAGTTAATCGAAATACATTATTGAGTGAATCAGAATTTTTAAAGCGAAAGATTTTGTAAATAATCATCGTTTGGAGAATGCTTTCTAAAGGGATTGTAAGTTAAGCTTTTTTTCTGCACGAATAAGTATTCATGTGTAAATATTTATATGTAAACTAGCAAACCCGGCGTACTTCGTACCGCCTTCAAATTCCAACCATCCAGGAACCCATTGCACTCACAAAATTTTGGATAAAATTTTATGAAAAGTCTTGCCGTTTAGATGACAATCAAACGTACAAAATAATTAGGTATACATCTATTATATAAAATTCTCGTGTCGTGTTGGTGCGTAATCGAACTCCTCCGAAACGGCTCGACCGATTTTGATGAAATTTTTTGTGATTATCCGGTATCTATGAGAATCGGTTCTTATCTATTTTTCATCCCCCTAAATGTTAGGGGTAGTCCACCCCTAAATTTTTTTTTTTTTTTTTGACAAAATTTTTAATTTCTATTTTTTTATGAAAATTAGAAAATACATACAACCCTAGATTTTCAACCCTCTACGATCAACCCCTATTTTTTTATATTCCCTTTTATGGCAAAGCAACGTTTGTCCGGTCAGCTAGTATTAAGATAAATATTCCAAAAAAGTAAGTATTTTGTTTCCTCAAAGTATTATGTATTTCCAAACAGTTTATATCAGTCGTCATACATCACACCAATGTCTAATTGTTCGAATCTTAATTGCTTATAATAGAGTAGACGACACCTTAGTCAAATAAATTACTTGTATCATCTGTCAAAAGGACAACTTTATATGAATAATGTACTAAATACAAACTAGTGACGTCACTGTTTTAGACTACTCTATTGAGCAACATATTTCAATGTTTTATTTGATTAAAATCCTACTAATATTATAAACGCGAAAGTTTGTGAGTATGTAAGTGAGTATGTTTATTGTTTTTTCAAGCAAAAAACTACTGAATGGATTTTGATGAAACTTTACAATAATATAGCTTATACATCAGAATAACACATGGGCTACAATTTATAAAGATACTAGCTTCGTCTCGTGGCGTTGCCCGCGGTTAATGTCATACCGCGGGGTTCAGCTAGTTTGTTAATAGAAATGAAAAGCTACAATAATTATATTTACTGAGATGTTTTGTAAAATTCATTTTAATGGAGACATCGGTATTTATCCACGATACACTCATTTATCCTGTTGCAGTCTTACTATCTATACTAATATTATAAAGAGGAAAGGTTTTTATGTAAGTATGTTTGTAACGAATTGGCTCAAAAAGTACTGGACGGATTTAAAAAATTCTTTCACCATTCGAATGCTACATTATCACTGATTAATATAGGCTATATTAATTGTAAGAAAAAAAAAAACAATATGTAAACTAATAACTGCAGGTAACACAAAACATAACAGACGCAAACGAGGTTGCGTCGGTCAACTAGTCATTAATAAAGTGGGAATCTTACCGCTAGGGTTGAGTCGGTTCTCAATTGAGGGTCGCTGTTTCTTCGCAGCTGGATCCTCCCTCGGCTCCTCCACCTGTGCGGGACACTCTAGGTGCACTAAATGGAACACCTGCAAAATAATTAGTTGAATATATTAACACAAATAGCACTTTCAGTCATAAGTACACAGCTGAAGATTTAATGCTGAACGGTTGAATAGTAAATTAACTATGGTTTATTTCTGATCCATGGTCTCCAACAGTTCCGCTACCAGGTCGAAACTACCGCTACCCTCAAGACATACTCTGATCTTTATCACCGTAGCGTAATGATATGTATCCTTCAGATAATCTTTCTCGATAAATGGGCCATTTTACACTGGAAGATTTTTTCCAGGACCAGTAATTTCTGAGATACGGTTGTTCAAACAAACAAACTCCTTAGTTATATAATATTAATAAAGATATAAATAATGACCTCATTAACAGAGTTGTTAGTGCCAACGATGCGGATGATAGAAACTGGCCGGGGCTTGAAGTAGATCACCTGCCACGACCTGCATCAGAGAAAACGTCTGTGTTATATATATATTCCTCGCACAAACATACTAAAAAATCATGAACCGGTCACAAGGGAGCGTTCAAGTATTACGTAACGCAATTTGGGGGGGAGGGGGGGTTCTCGTAAAACGTTACGATGCGTTACAGGGGCGGTTATTTTAAGAGTTTATTAGCAAAAACTAGGGAGAAAAACAATTGTGTGTATTGTAAGCCAAAAATTTGTAAAATATAAGCATGATACTTGAGTGTTACGTAACGTTTAGATAGGGGGGATCGAACAGAAAAACGTTTCGATGCGTTACAGGGGGGGGGGGGGATTTAAAATCTTCAAAAGTTGCGTTACGTAATACTTGAACGCTCCCACAAAGTACATTCTGACTCAGAACCACAATTTGTGGATCACACCAATTGCTGTAAAATGTGGAGATCGAACTCGTTGTGAGTTACAGTAGTACAGTAGGTGACCTTTTTTTTTAGGTGTGGAGCCCCCCTCGGGCCGTCACCCCGCCGGGGTTTGAGGCGGGGCGGTATGTCGGAATCGAACCGACTAAAACCACACGGTGTGCCACTCTGCGCCTGAGAAGGGAGGGTTGCGGGAACTGCTGTTATTAACACGACCGGACCCAGTAGTAGGTGACCACTTCAACCTTATGAAGTCTTATGTCATTCTTGACGTAATTTTTTTCACCGTGGGAGAGCCGCGCTTCGGCATGAATGGGTCGGCTCGCCCGGAGCGATACCATGGCCTCGCAGAAAACCGGTGTGAAACAGCGCTTGGGCTTCGTTTCACCGAGTGAGGATCCCCCAGACCGGAAACGCAATTGTGACGCCTCTAGTGTTTCGGGTGTACATGGGCGGCGGTAACCGCTTACCATCAGGGGATACGTCTGCTCGTTTGCCCACTATTCAGTAAATGAAAAAAATAAAATAAAAGAGGAGTACAATGACCTGCAAGACTCCCTAGTCCTGTCGCAGACCATCTCCCAGTCCCAGTAGTTGAGCGAGGTCTCGACGTAGTAGGAGTAGTGGCGGTAGTCGCAGTCCCACAGCAGCATGCGGATGGAGCCGAGCAGGTAGGGCTGCGCCAGCTGCACCACGATGGCGCCCGAGCCCAGCTGGTGGCACGTGTAGCCCTGGTCCCAGTCGTAGTGGCACGTGTCGCCGTTCAGCAGCGCGTTGCGAGACCGACTGACCACCACACATTCACATTATATTCATTTAGTTTCTAATTCTATTCTGATACGAGTATTTGTATATTTCAAGCACAAAGTAAAGGTTGATTACAATTTAGAATAGTATTCAAGTTTTTCAAAATCATAATTGTTAATGTGAGAGGTGACTAAAACCTAATTATAACAAAGCTTGTTGATCACCGATATATCTTTCATTTAAAAAAAAACTTTAATAGTATTGACAAATAAGTAACAATGTCGTTTAGCTTACTATTAAAACACGAAAGTTATTAATGGGAACCTCATGAGAATAGATTTCGGTATAAGTATATTTATAGAGAAAGAGCGAACAATCGAAACCAATGTTTATATAGCGCGCCTTGTGGTGGTGAGGAGGAGGAGGAGGAGGAGGAGGAGGAGGAGGAGGAGGAGGAGGAGGAGGCGGAGGAGGAGGAGGAGGAGGAGGAGGAGGAGGAGGAGGCGGAGGAGGAGGCGGGAGGAGGAGGAGGCGGAGGAGGAGGCGGAGGAGGAGGAGGAAGAGCAGGCGGAGGAGGAGGAAGAGGAGGAGGAGGAAGAGGTGTATATATACATACCTGATACCCTCGATGACGACGGCGGACAGGTCGAGCGTGGCGACGTTGTGCAGCGGCTCGATGAGGCCGCGCCGCAGCGGGGGGACGCGCGCCGCGTGCATCGCCTCCAGCGCCACCGCGTGGAACACCTGCGCACTCACACCCGTCACACAGCGCCATCTACTCGCACTACTCGCACACTAACCGCCCGACACCTTCTACTGTCACATCTACTTTCACTTGTACGATATATAGAGAAAACTCTAACTCTCTAATGAACAGTTGCATTTCGTACGAACATATAGTCCAACTTGGGAATTGATCCCGAGACCGAGACCAGTCGAGACAGTCTATTTCGCTTCCCTTTCGGAAACATATACGTAAGTGTATTCGTGAGTTTACATTCGATTATGTCCTTTCTTAAAAAATCAAAGTATTTTCATGTCAAATTTTATTCAAATCGGTGCAGCGGTTAACCCGGGAAAGCAACAGACAGATAAACGGACAGAGTAACTTAAATTGAAAAAGTAAAATAAAATTATAATAATAATGATAAATATTCTGGACATCTAACACACAACGCCATCTAGTCCCAAGCTAAGCAAAGCTTGTGTTATGGGTACTAGACAACTAATATAAATACTTATATACTTTTTTTTGTAAATACATACATATTATACTAAGAAAACACCCAAACTCTGAAACAAATATTTGCAGATCATACAAACATTTGGTCCGTCCCGGGAATCGAACCCGAGACCTCAAGCTTAGCAGTCGCATGCGATACCACTACGCCACCGAGGCAGTCAAATATAATACCGGTATGGATGTAGGAATTACTTAATACAGTTATCTCAATCGAACCCGAGACCTCAAGCTTAGCAGTCGCATGCGATACCACTACGCCACCGAGGCAGTCAAATATAATACCGGTATGGATGTAGGAATTACTTAATACAGTTATCTCAATCGAACCCGAGACCTCAAGCTTAGCAGTCGCATGCGATACCACTACGCCACCGAGGCAGTCAAATATAATACCGGTATGGATGTAGGAATTACTTAATACAGTTATCTCAATCGAACCCGAGACCTCAAGCTTAGCAGTCGCATGCGATACCACTACGCCACCGAGGCAGTCAAATATAATACCGGTATGGATGTAGGAATTACTTAATACAGTTATCTCAATCGAACCCGAGACCTCAAGCTTAGCAGTCGCATGCGATACCACTACGCCACCGAGGCAGTCAAATATAATACCGGTATGGATGTAGGAATTACTTAATACAGTTATCTCAATCGAACCCGAGACCTCAAGCTTAGCAGTCGCATGCGATACCACTACGCCACCGAGGCAGTCAAATATAATACCGGTATGGATGTAGGAATTACTTAATACAGTTATCTCAATCGAACCCGAGACCTCAAGCTTAGCAGTCGCATGCGATACCACTACGCCACCGAGGCAGTCAAATATAATACCGGTATGGATGTAGGAATTACTTAATACAGTTATCTCAATCGAACCCGAGACCTCAAGCTTAGCAGTCGCATGCGATACCACTACGCCACCGAGGCAGTCAAATATAATACCGGTATGGATGTAGGAATTACTTAATACAGTTATCTCAATCATCCACAATCGTTGCAATATCCACCGACCTTATTAACAGTGTTACTAGTGCCGACAAGTTTGATGTACTGGACGACCCTCGCTTCGAAGTAGAGGTTCTGCCAGGACCGGCAGAAGTAGTCGCTGTGTTCGATCACACGCACCCAGTCCTTCTGGTCCACTGACACTTCGATGTAATATGCGTAGGATCTGTAAGGGTAGGTAAACGCATAAACTACTAGCTGTCTCTTATAGCGTGATGTTACACAGCGTGAAAAAAAAAATTACCATAAAAAAAGGTTACAGTGAACGAACTTTAGAATACTACATATTTATGCTGACACGATTTTTTTCTTATTATTTTTTTTATTTTGAATAGCGGACAAACGAGCAGACGTATCGCCTGATGGTAAGCGATTACTGCCGCCCATGGACACCCGCAACACCAGAGGCATCACAGGTGCGTTGCCGGCCTTTGGGGGATGGTGAGGGGGATGGGGGAAGGGGACGGGGTTTGGGCCTCCGGTATCCTCACTCACTCGGTGAAACACAGCGCAAGCGTTATTTCACACCGGTTTTCAGTGAGGCCGTGGTATCACTCCGGTCGAACCGGCCCATTCATGCCGAAGCATGGCTCTCCCACGGTTAATTAATACTTTTAAAGTTTTTATTTTATGTTTACAAATTTAGTTTATGTTATGAAAAATATTCATTTATACACAAAATTTAGCGACGTTCATGATATCAACACTAGTAATCCTACTACTATTATAAAGGCGAAAGTTTGTAAGTATGGATGTATGTATGTATGGATGTTTGTTACTCTTTCACGTAAAAACTACTGAATGGATTTGAATGAAACTTTACCACAATATAGCTTATACATCAGAATAACACATAGGCTACTATTTATAAAGATATAGCTTCGCCTCGCGGCGTTGCCCGCAGTTATCATCGTACCGCGGGTAGCACCGCGGGGTTCAGCTAGTATAAAGATAAACTCGTGTTGCCAACCACTAGATTACAAACAGTAAGCAAGTCTTCCAATGTCAGGGTGTACGATTCTACAACAAAATTCCAAGCAAATATCGAGAATTATTTATTACCAAATTTAAGGCCTTAATAAAACAAAAACTATGCGAAAAGATTTGGATTATTTAGAGCACAAGTTGCTTGGGTTTTATTCATTTATTTATAACTTTATGCTCATGTACATAGGCGGACTTAATGCCAAGGGCATTCTCTACCAGCAGACCTTTGGGAGATGTAGAGATCTGGTAATGTTAAAGTTGTAACCTAAATGAATCTAACCAACACAAAAATTCATATACATACATCCATACAAAAATAAATATATAGATACATAATATATATACTTAATAATCGTACACTGTGACAAGTAGACTTTAAGTAGGAATACCTCTAAATATGTTATTCCGCGATTTTATGTTGCTTACTCTAGTTTTCACTTACGTATTTTTTGGAACGAAGTTCTTTACCGCGCGTTGCGAAAGGGGGCTAGACGGAATTGTAACGACACTTACGACACTTTTTAAATTGTAACGACACTTTTTATCAAGACGATTTTTTTATCATTGTGTGTTGTTATTCAGTTTGTTAATACCAACTGAATTTTTTTGTGTTTCTCTGTATCTTGAGTATTTCCCCGGCCTACTCAAATGTCCTGCTAGCGGTAATGTCGCGATTCGAGTCGTTAATCTTGACGTATACCGGTTATAGTCTTTCCAATCGTTTATTTAACTTTTGACAGATCACGCACATAAAGTTTTGTAATAATTTTTGATACAATGTACTACAGGTAATACTGTACTTCATGGACGGGCTCCGCCCACTTAGAGATGTGTCATTCGTAATTTTTGACCACAGACTATAAAACAGTTTTGAAATAAATCGATTATCGATTATGTTAATAAAATACATTATATATTTTTTATATATTATTATACTTTATTGTTTGGCATTTTGTCAGTAACGAAGGGAGGAACGATACGCTCAACTCAACCAAACAAATAAATCAAAATGGAGGAATATAAATACTCAAATCGACGTATGAAAATGTGGATTAACACTGACATCAAAATGGCGTCGCGCGTCGGCTCCGCGTTCGATGTTGCCGTTTAGTAATCGATAAAAGTACAAAATTATCTATAAAATAACTAGCTGACTTATGCAACTTCGTCTGCTTCTCTTCAAAAGAAATATTTTTTTCCCAATTAGTAAATTGTGATATAAACTATCCTATCTCTCAAGTTGGATCGAACTGCACATGGTGTGCGAATTTTATTATAATCGGTTAAGTGGTTTAGGAGTCCATTGAGGACAAACATTGTGACACGAGATTTATATATATTAAGATGAGTGTGTTAAATCGATTAAAACTTCTACATGCATAAAATCGATCGTTAAAAGAAATCGAATCGGTAACAGGTCAGGGTATCACTATTTGATTAGGTATTAGAGCTGTCAAAAGTTAAATAAACGATTGGAACGACTACAGGTAACACGATAGCTGGGGCTCGTATGCCGTCTGTATGGACAGGTCGACTCAATACTATGGTCTTTTCTTCAAGGCCAACCCAGATCCTATACTGTACTCGCATAGATTTTTATTTAATCAAAGTTCACGGACTTAAAAAAAAAGAATGGGTTGGCTCGACCGGAGTGATATCACGGCCTCACAGAACACCGGTGATAAACAGCGCATACCCCAAACCCTCCCCCATCCCCCAAAGGCCGGCAACGCACTTGTGACGCCTCTGGTGTTTCGGGTGTATATGTACTGAGTTGTTTCGGCATTTCTTCCCAGAGTGAGTCTTAGGAGATGCCGGCCTCTTGTAGCTGTACAATCCGACGTGTAAAAATATCTGTTAAGATTTACTTACAAAATAAATATCATGATCACTTAGTTTGAGACTAGATGGCGTTGGGTGTTATGTTTAATCGTGTGTACCTGTTGTCCCGGTCCCAGAGCAGCAGCCGCACGTGGTTGATGATGGTGGGGGTGGCGAGCCTGACGATGATGCCGGGGTTGTCGGGCGAGTCCTTGATGGTGTGTCGCGTGTAGCCGCGCTCCATGTCGTAGTTCTCTGTGTCGCCGTCCAGCAGCGCCGAGCGGATGTCACCAGAAATCACGCGAGCACCACGCGCTGGAGTCGCCACGTTCTCTTCTGGCACTGCCATTTCATTTAAGTAAATAATAATTCTATCTTTCTTTTTAGTGAGGGGCCTGTACTTCTTTGTCCTATCTGAAAATATGCTCAAGACAGTAGAGCCACGCTGATCTCAGCATGATCTCTCTACAAGGTCAGCAAGCAATTCGTCAGAAGTACGAAATGGTGTTACCGAGTTACCGGTTAAAGCGAGGATTTTTTTAAAGCCAGTTGGCTGTTCCAAGACGTTCGGCGATGATAAGACCTACTGCACTTAGGACATTCAGCGGTCTCGATCGCCAATATGAAATGACGTACTTGATATTGCTTGCTGTTGCACTCGTGACACTGAACCACAATGAGATGGTGTTACTAAAAAATGTACGTTTTTTTTTTCAAAGACAACTCCCACCTTAGGAATAAACATCCTGTGTCGTGGGGGACTTTACAAACATACATGAAACGAACACAAAGAACATCCAGACCCGGGACAACAATTCGTGGATCACATAAAGTGTTGTACCGCGTGGGATTTGAACCCAAGACACTTGGCGCAGTAGCAAGCGGCATGGCGACCGCTGAAACCACTCGGCCAACCGTGCAGTCGTTTTACGATACTGTTATTATGTTAAAAAAAGAGGAGGTTCTAAATTGGATTGTTTTATTTTTTTACAATTGTTACCTCATAACTTTCGACTGGGTGAACCTTTTTATTTGAAATTGATGTTCCCATTTCATTTTAGGCCAGTACTTGAAGTCGGTTTTATTTTGTTAAAATTAATATTCATGAAGACACTACACGTGAGGCTTGACATCCGTGACGTCACTGAAGGTTGGAAGGTTTGTCCATTTTGGTGAATGAGGTGAGTAGAAAAGACTTACGCAGTAGACCCCGGTGCCTTAGCCCAGTGCTCTTGGTCTGGGTCTTCTCCTGTATAGCGTCCAGCAACATGTCCGGGGACACCAGGGTAAAGGGTCGGACCACCGTCAGCAGTTCCTCCAGGCTCATCAAGGTCAAGCGCACGCATTTTAGGATTTTTTCCTGTAAATTTAATTTCAATTTTAATATTTCTTGAATTAGTATCCTTATAAGTGATTATATGTTTTAATTATATTTGCTGTGATAAAGTGCACTTAGTAGGTACAATCTTGGGCATGTTTAGAAACCAAGGGTTATGTTGTCTCTTATTTGTTTTACTCGAACTAGAACTGGGAAAATGAGGTCACTTATTTTGATTTTTTATTGTATAGTGGGCAACCGAGCAGACAAATCACCTGATGGTAAGCGATTACCACCGCCCATGGACACCCGCAACACCAGAGGCGTCACAAGTGCGTTGCCAACCTTTGGGTGATCGGAAGGGAGATGGGGGGATAGGTTGGAGTATGGGCTTCCGGTATCCTCACCTACTTGGTGAAACACAGCGCAAGCGCTATTTCACACCGGTTTTCTGTGAGGCCGTGGTATCACTCGGGTCGAGCCGGCCCATGCATGCCGAAGCGTGGTTCTCCCACAATAAAATTGGTATTCAAACTTTTATGTATCTTATTTGCTGGACATAGCAAAAGTTTAAATGCGTAAGTTTAAGACCCATGTAAGTTTACATTGAAAAAAAAAACTTGAATTTTTCAAATTTACTATTGTTATCAACATTCAGTGTATAAGCAGATATTAGGGTGGTACGATTCGAATTAATGTCCGTTCAATACTCACAATTTGAGCCTGGCCCCCCTCAGACTTGACCCATATCTGGTTGGCGTTGAACCAGCTGCAAACCGCCTTGAAGATGTCCGCTTCAGGTGCGAAAAACGAATCGCGTTCCAGGAGGCCTTGCAATGCTTCCTGTATACAAATTAATAATAATGGAAATTAATTCCGACTTACTTACATTGGGCATTGATTGTTTTTTATAAACCTACATCATTCTATTTTTTAAGTTGAATTAATTTAGACAATTTTTTTTACATTTTTTTTAATGCATATGTAACGTTTTAAAAAGTTAACACAAAATATTTAACATTAACAATTAGATGGTCTTTGGCAATCGCATGCGATGATAAACCTATAGGTTGATTTAAAACCACGTCTTACGTTAATGACAGTAAAATATAAGTACAATTTATTGTCTTACAATTTGAAAAAACTGACAGACTGACAAAATAAAATTTCATAAAATTATATTTCGGTACATGTACTGTGTATAAATACGAATGCATTTAGTAAAAAGCTAATATAAATAAATAATTTAATTATATTAATATTTCAAACAGACACTTTATTTATTTGTATCTACATCTTCTATGTATAAATTCTTTAGCAATAATATTTAAGAAAAAAACGTGTTAATACTTACGACTGAGAGCTGCAGGAAGGAGTCGTGCTGCAACACTTCAATAGCATTCTTATCCAGGAAGTTGTAGCAATAGTCCATTAACGCCTTCAGACCGTACAACCTATAATAAATATAATCACAAATTTTAACAAAAAAACAACCGATTTTAAGAACTGGACCAAATTAAAATGGGACCACACGAGAAGCACCAGCTTCAAATAAAAAAAAAGAATCATCAAAATCGGTTCACCCAGTCGAAAGTTATGAGGTAACAAAGATGAAAAAAATAGAGTCGAATTGATAACCTCCTCCTTTTTTGAAGTCGGTTAAAAATCTTCAAATAGTATAAAATGAAGTCGCTTACGCTGTCTGTTCGCTTAGATCTTTAAAACTACTCAACGGATTTTATAGCAGTTTTAGCAATAGATAGAGTGATTCAAGAAATAGCACAATATATAGGAATAAGAATTGTTATTTTTATAATAACTAAATAGATAATATTATTTACTTACAAACCTCTGTGAACAGTGTACATGTACAGTTCAAAAACAGTGTCATTACTGCTCAATACCTTAAACAAACTTATGTAGGTATATACAATAATTAATATTGAAGTGTTTATTTGTACTTTCAAATTAACAGATTTTTACTAAATGCAAATGAAAGCACATAAAAATGTTGTCTGTCTGTTTGTTCTTGATAATTTCTGAAACGGCTGAACCAATTTTACCTGAACTTTCACTGGCAGATAGCTGACAATAAAAAGATTAATTTGGGCTACTTTTATTGTAGACTAGCTTAGCGCCGCGGGGCGCAGTTAGTATTGATATAAAGTTGATATTAGAATATACCTGGCAGCATCCAGTACGGAGCACACGTTCCTGAGAGCGAGCACCTGTCGCAGGTAATCTGATATTGCTGCTTCCAACTCCTGAAAGTTGAACTGGTGCGCCAGGCCTAGCATGTCCAGCACTGTGTCTTCGCGCAGTAGGGACAAGCCCATGTGACCTGGTAACGATATGAATCATTTGAAGAAGGGAATATTAACAGCTGGATCGACCTGTAAGTTACACCTGGAGCCTAAGAGCCTGGAACCTTTGAAATATAGGTCAAGGTTTAGTTTGGACTTCAGATCTTCCACTTATTAATTAAGCAATACTTTTTGACTACTGAATATTATTAAATTCAAATAAAACGACTGTTTTTGAAACTTGGTGGTCACCATCCTCAATGCGAACGTAGACATTGCAGCATGGTGACCAGCACTATGGCGGCCTAGTGAGATACTTTTTCACGCCCCGCTTAAAGGACCCGGGATCATAGTGGGACGGAAACACGTGCGCTGGTAGTGAGTTCCAGGTTTTAACCGCTCGGCACAGGAAGGAAGAGCCGAATCGATGAGTGCGGTCCGTTTGGTTATATTTAAAAAAAAACAATCTTGTATTCGAAAAAAAATAGGGATAGTCTCCGTCTAGTTTCCCGAAAATCATTAGTAAAGCCATAAAATAAAATTAAAAATTATTACACTATTATTATTGAACAACTAAACGTTACGTAAATCTACTTATTTTAGCATAAAATATTTTTTCTTTAAAACTATAGTAGTACTAGCATGGTATCCAATTTGATTTATCCATTTTAACTATGAAAAAACTTGAGAGGTGTCAAGGGACACCCGGATGGAACGAAGTTCGAAATAGAAAGACGAAACGAAAATGTCTGGCTTGTTTTCTATAAGAGAGAGAGACAGACAGAGAAACATGGGCACACCGCACGGCTTACAATACCTTACTATAGCAAAAAGTGTCGCTACAACTTTTCGTCCTAATTATTTCCGTCTAGCCCCCCCCCCCCGCCCCTTTCGAAACGCGCGATAAGGAACTTCGTTCCAATACTTTGGCGACAAGACTAACCGTTCTCGATACCCGATATTGCGATGTTACATAGCCTACAAAACTCCCTCCACTATCAACTATGTTTTACTAAAATATTTATACGAATCCAACTGCATTGCATGTACAAATATATAGTATAAAGCAAGATTATCTAGGTATGCATAGGGCACAATGGTAACTGCTTGAGAACACAGCAGATCATATTCAGCTATACATATAAACTAACAATATTTACCTGAGTATACATATCGCAGGAGCGCCTTGAATGCATTTATGGGTGCTTGTAATTCCACTTCAGCCTGCAAAATAAAACCAAAGCAAAATTACACATATACAAAATGCTCTTTTTCATGTACATAGAACTTGGAGGATAATCTTTTGTATGCATACCATGAGCTTGTGTCTGCGAATAACATTTACAATCTTATACGCCTTTAACTTTTGCGATATATTCTTTGTATGCCTTCTAATCAGTAAATAATCAAATATTATCGAAAAGAAATCGCGTTTATCGGCCGTGTCATCAAATTACTGCGTCCATTGTCTTCTGACATGCTAACTGTTCTATTGCTATTTAATGTACATTGAACCGTAACACTCGGGCTCAATAGTGTATGTACATGACTGTATCGTAAATAATTACTGATGTCTCCTTCATTTAATCGAATATTGCTCAATTAAGTAGTCTAAAAAAGTGACGTCACAAGTTTATATTTAGTACGTTTTTATACAAAGTAGAAAACACCCAAACTCCGAAACAAATATTTGCAGATCATACAAATATTTGGTCCGACCCGGGAATCGAGGCCGAGACCTCAACCTTAGCAGTCACATACGCAATCACTACGCCACCGAGGCAGTCTAATAAAATAAATATTACTGAACTATTTTAATTGGAACTCTTTCAAAGCTGAATTCTTTTTAAATTTGTAAAATGTAATAAAAAATCAAGTTAGAATAAAGTAAAAATAACATGAAAACCATTTTCAAAAAAAAAAAAATATGTATGTACCATGTATTTAAGTATGTGGTAATAACAAATCTATACTAATATTATAAAGAAGTAAAGTTTGTGTGTTTGTATATTTGTTAAATTGTAAGGGGTAACCTCGGGATCTACTAAACCGATTTTAAAAATTCTTTCACCAATAGAAAGCCACATTATTGCTGTGTCATAGGTTATATTAAAAACCGAAAAATTAAAAGGCTTTTACGTGGTAGTCGGTTTTGCAAAGTGAATCGGAGAAATTTTAACGGAAGGCCAAAACAGCGGACGGCGCGCGATGGCTTCGGGTTTAATTCGGTTCGCGTTCGTGCTCGCTTCGGCAGAAGGAGGCGTGGCCTTTAATACCCGCGCGGCTCAGTCGCGTGGTCGGCTCCTTTCGCTGCGGACGTCTCCGAAATTGAATTTTTCGAAACGTAATTAGTACACTTTCGACATTGTTTAAATAAAAGGTTCTTATCAGAACTACTTTCTATCTTATTCTTGGCAGTTAGAAATTAAAACATAACACTCTGTACTAAAAAAGGATTATTAACATTATGCCCAGCGAAGTGGGCACGGGTCAACTAGTTTAAGATATTTTGATTGATGTTTTTAGCGAAAATCGCTATTGAAGACAAAAAATCTGGGTCTGAAAGGGCTAAGATTAGAGTTTGTCGGAGGTATTCTTGATTCAAAAGGCTATCTTAGTTTATCGAATCTTATTTCTGAGTAGAAGTTACTTTCTATGTTTGCTAGTAAGTTTTAAATATTTTAAAGGACGGCGACCATTCAGCCAGATTTCAAACACGAGGTTAGCCGGATACCGTTTATCCGTAACTCAAAAATATACCTTTTACATCTGTACATAAAATAATAATTTTAACAAACACTATAGATTTGAAGTGAGCATTTAATTTCATATGGCATTGTATAATAAATAATAATAATAATAAATATTCCTGCCATCTAACACACAACGCCATCTAGTCCCAAGCTAAGCAGAGCTTGTGTTATGGGTACTAGACAACTGATATGAATACATATATACTTTTTTTTGTAAATACATACATATTATACATAGAAAACACCCAAACTCCGAAACAAATATTTTTAGTTTACATAAACACTTGGTCCGACCCAGGATTTGAACCCGAGACCTCAAGCACAGCAGTCGCATTCACCACCACTGTGCCACCGAAGCAGTCATAAATTTGTATAATTATAGTAGTTTTCCTAAATACTACAATTAGTTTAAATAAACTACTAGTATATTGGAAAGACAAATATATACAGTAATACATATATATTTATTATTATCTATACTAATATTATAAAGAAGTAAAGTTTGTGTGTTTGTATATTTGTTAAATTGTAAGGGGTAATCTCGGGATCTACTAAACCGATTTTAAAAATTCTTTCACCAATAGAAAGCCACATTATTGCTGAGTGTTATAGGTTATATAAAAAACCGAAAAAAAAAAAGGTTTTTACGTGGTAGTCGGTTTTGTAAAGTAAATCGGAGAATAAACGGTCGAATGCAAGCGTTTCTTACGAACGCTGCCTTAACTATGAAAGATATATATTTGAGTTCTAGAGAAAAGATGTGGAGCTTGAAAATGCCTACAGAAAGTCAGCGAATCTTTATGAAAATAAGTAAACTCATCGTCTTAGTGTTTAAAATAAAAGACCTTTAACAGCATATGATTTGGACGCATGGTTAAAGAGATAATACGATATAGATTATCGTAACCGTATCGTAATGTATTGGATGATAATTCTATTACTAAACGGGTTTATTCATGTACAATATACCTACGTATAACCCTCCTTTTGGCAATTAGAAATTAAAACATAACACTCTGTACTAAAAAAGGATTATTAACATTATGCCCAACGCAGTGGGCACGGGTCAGCTAGTAGCATATAATGTATTGTGTGATGAACAAAAACCTTCTTGATTCTGCCAATTCAACCAGTAGAAGCTCCTTGAACTTAAAAGTGTAACGGTTTCTAGGCGTCCTGACCTCGAGAGGAAGCGAATTCCACATGAACAAAGAACGAAGCGCTCATTAAAACCTATAAGTAGACCATAATCATAATATACCTGGTTAGCTTCCCTCATACCACCGTACAGCAACGCCCTGAAGTAGTCGCTACTCGCAGCCAAAATAACTTTGTGTGCAGGTATCCGCTGACCCTCCACTATGAGCGTCACGTCAGAGTACTCCGAAGACAGGCATAGCGATCCAATGTGTTCAGACAGGTGGCCTATACAACACAGACAAAGCTAATCGTTAATCCATACTAATACTTTCACGGCTAAACCGATTCGACCTTGGCGAAGGACATAGGTTACTTCTGTCGCGACAACCGGCACACACGCATAGCTACGGGTAAAATAATAGTCAATATTTAAAGATGTTTGATGCACTTGGTGAAATGCAATAAACGTTTATTCATAATATTGGTTTACTATGAGCCTGTAATATCCACTTTGGTGAACCAAGCAAAACCTAGCGGTTCACCTAAGGCAAAACAAATACTAGGTATGATGCATTATATAAAATACAGAGCAGTCTTAGTCTTATTCCCGGCAGAAGTAAAAGCTACACAGATATTTCCGACGGGTTGTAATAATAAAGCAAAAATAGTGTAGGTAAAATATCTTACTGATGTGTTCAATGTCGCCAACTCGAGTACTTGTCGCGTTGTTAACACTCATGTACTGATGCTGGCTACTCATTGTCAACAGCTTACATCAATGTTCTGAAACAAAACCATAAAAAACTTGAGAGGTTTCAAGGGACACACGGATGGAACGAAGTTCGAAATAGAAAGACGAAAAGAAAATATCTGGCTTGCTTTCTATAAGAGAGAGAGAGAGACAGACAGAGAAACATGCGCACGCCGCACGGCTTACAATAGCTTACTATAGCAAAAAGTGTCGTTACATTATCATCACCAGCCTATCGCAGTTTACTGCTAAACTTATATATTAATACTTATATTTTGTATTTATATGTGATATACAGAATTTTAAACATCATTAATTTACAGCGATATCTATATTATTAATATTATACTACTGGCAACGACACCTATAACACGTAAATGTTAGTTGCACTCCGAATATTAATTAAAAATAGCAAAATGAGTCGTTACAATTTAAAATATGTCGAAAGTGTCGTTACAATTCCGTTTAGCCCCCTTTCGCAACGCGCGATAAGGGACTTCGTTCCAAAAATGTTTTATCTATCGTAATAAGGCTTAAGTGTTTCTTTGCTTGAATGTGTTAATCACAGGAAGCAATGGAGCAAGCATCAAAGACATTGTTGAAAAACAAGGAATTTGTTTTAAGACACAGGTGAATTCAGTGGTTCAATTGTAAATAATAAATATTTAAAAAAATATGCTAAACTGGATCATAAAAAATTGGGGTCCAAATGATTTTAAGGTCTTCCTAGTCTATATTAATACCAAGATTATTTAGAGTTGGCAGTAGCCAACCATCTAGTAAGACCAGCCAGTTTCGCTAAATGTCAGTATTTCCATGTGTGATGTATGTAACGACGGTAGTAGTAATTATTTTTATATAGTCGGAATATTACGCTACCGCCAATCTTGTCTTTCATTATACTGTCAACGGTACGCTTGTGTTTGATTTCGTTCTTATCCGCAACCCTGAGCATGAACTTCCAGTGTCCTCAAATACACTGTTTGGAACATGTGAACATCATACAGTGATTCTCAATCTGAACTGTGCATACTTCTTTTTTTCTTTCTTTTAAAAAGACAACTCCCACATTAGGAATAAACATCCTGTGTCGTGGGGGACTTTACAAACATACATGAAACGGACACAAAGAACATCCAGACTCCGGACAACAATTCGTGGATCACACAAAGTGTTGTACCGCGTCGGATTTGAACCCACGACACTTTGCGCAGTAGCAAGCGGCATGGCGACCGCTGAAACCAGTCGGCCAACCGTGCAGTCATACTTCAACTACTGTTTTGTTTTTGATAGGATAACTTAGTTTTATTGTTGGTTGTCGGTTATTCACATCGTCATATCTCGTCAACAGCCGTTCAGTCAACTGCTAATGTTTAAATTCGCCCATGGGAGGAATAGGGGTGGTAACATGTCGTATTCTTAAGGCGACTTGCACAACGTTCGACTTAAGTAGCTACTAAAAAAATAAGCCAAATGCAGTTAAACGCGTCTGTGAAGGATCCCATCACAGGACTCGGTAAGAAATGCCCATCTGTGGAGAGTCCTGTGACAGTACGCATTACACGCGCGCGCCAGGTGTTTATTTCGCGCCCAATTTAACTAGTAATTAATTTCTTACTCTTTCGCAAAATTTTAGCGCCCTCTTGCGACTGATGATGACTGTAGGCATATTTAGTTACATAAACATATGTTTATGGGGTCGGTAAAGCAGTATCTACGTTTCGTTGCACGAAACAGTGTCATGAACACAGATTTGCTAAGATTATATCGACGCCATAGGTATGCATTTTTTGCATAGAACGAAATTTCTAGTTATTGTTATTTTGGTCACACAATAACAGAAAAGTAAGCTCCATAACAGTACTTAACCTTACTGACGAGTTCCGTTTTTCCTCGTCATAAAGATAGTTTAATAAATGACGGCCAGGAAAAACCTTAACTTACTATACATCTATTAATATCATTTTTTTGTTTTTTTTTTTTTGTTTTTTTAAAAAGACAACTCCCACATTAGGAATAAACATCCTGTGTCGTGGAATATCATGTTATTAAAATGGCGATAAGATTATTAACTTCAATGTAATAATAATCTAAGATATAAATATTTTCTATAAATTTTTCATTATCTTAAGGACACAAGTCATTGAAATTCAAATCCATATTTCAAATACTTATTTAAGTTAATCTTGAAAGACGTATAGCCTTACAAAAAAATATTTAAAGCAGAGGCAGTTCTTCTACTGTTAAAAACGTTTAGCGCCGCTAAATAGCTGTTTCTATAGTTAACTAGGGCAGTTTCATAAACATGTTTAGCCAAAAATGTATCGTTGTGCAAGATGCTAATTCTGTTTAACCTTTTAAAACGCATTTAGTATGTCTTAAATGTATTTAAGCTATGTCGTGAGTGTTTCTGTTTTAGTGTGTTCACGCGTTGTCTTCGCCGATAGTGAATCGATTTTCGTAATAACGAAGAAAGAATTTTATTTTCACTGATTATATATATAATAGTGTTTTTATATACTTAAACATTATTTAAATATAGTATTGTATGTAACTAGTTTGTTGTTGCTGATTTTTAAGGATAACTGATTTAAGCGTAAGGCAAAAATGTATGAAGATATTTTATTTTGAGGAGCACTAATTAAAAGTTATCTTTATTTTTAAGTACCTATCTATTATTTATTTCTTCTAGTACTTACAGTATGAATTCATATTGATTGACCAGTATAGTTTATCATATCATTAATCACTGGTTGAAACGAATAATTGATAAATTACTATTTTGATTCATTTTTATCGGCTCATCGTTTGAAACAACAACTATTACTCTGGTCAAAACTAGCGAGTAATGGCTAATTAAGTTATATAGCAATTGAACCGACTAAAACCGCACGCCGTCTCGGGTACTAGATGCTCGGGAACCAGGTGCACCCTAGAAAGGAAAACCCTGGAACCCCTACGTACGTCGGGCCACCTACGGTTTGTAGATGGCCCCCTACTATGTGAGAACTCCGATGTTCCCATTATTGTCCCCCGGGGCGCGCACGCTCCGCAGCGTCTGTGCCTCCACCGAAGCCTGTTTCTGCCAGGGTGACAGATGGCCTCATCTGTCAGCCCCAGGCTTGCGCTTATAGAGGACGGAGATCGTTTTAATATCTCTGGCGCCCGAGTCGGCTGCGGTACCTGGCCCTTTCCCGGGCCTAACGGGCCAGTAGAGTTCTAAACCTCACCCGGTCCCACTCCGCCCTCTCCTTGGCAAGCATTACTTGCTCGCAGCAAGAAACGACGGAGTTGCACGAGATCACGCCTCGGCTCTCCCCACGCCGGACATTCTGCCAGTGTGTGGAGGGCCGTGTCCACATTCTGGCCATCACACTCCCCTATAGTGTTTACGTTATACTTGAACGGCCCCATCCAAGCAAAAAAAAACAGGCTTTTTAGAGACCACGCTGTCTACTCTCGAGATTTTGTATTTCTATTTCCATGTTCACTCCCTCGCGAGATTCTGATTTGGAACGTATGAATTTCGACTGAAGAGCTCCAGAAGTCCATCAAACTCGTGAGAGCTCCTCTGAAATAGGCATTTGGATCTGGCAAAGCTTTGTCAAGATGAGTCCTTTTTTTGAGTTCATTTTGATGCTAAAGCGCACGAAAGGAGGAGAATCAAGAGTCATTTATACCTAAACGAGGGCCGAAAGTGCCAAGACTAGGAGTGCGCTTATGACTGAATTACTCATCTCCATCAGCCATGCATTCTACAGGGGATTTGAGGTAATTTTCTAAAGAGGTTATCTTCCTTGCAGTCCAGGCTTCTAAGCCAATATATTAGTACCAAATCGGAATCGCGATACATAACCATGACACTCCATTCAGGATTACGATATACCGACGGTGGCAGGCATTTATGTATCTACATAAATAAATAAAAATCACCTAAATGTATGTATCGGCTGCACCAAATTGGATTTGGTGCAGACGATTGCTTTTGCTATGTGTTCATTATTATTTCTTTTTTACTCATACCTTATGAGTAAAAAAGAAATATTATTAATTTATAGCAGAAAATTAAAAACCTTATAAGTTTTTTGCATTACATGTACAAAACTGAAGCGGGTATAATTACCAAGATAAGTTTTTCAGAAATTTTGAAAGTATTAGTGACAGAAAAATATGGCAGTACAAAGTTTGTCTGGTCAACCAGTATTGTATAAAAAAAAAAAGAAAGATAAATCAACTAGGAAAGAGTTAATTATTCACTTCCTGAAATGTATTAAAACTTATTAGAAAATTAATGAGTTTATAAATCACTTAACATAAGGATATATTAAAAATGCATTATGCCCTTTTTTGGTATAAAAGTAAAAAAATATATATAGTACCATAATGGCATAAGACTACCTTTTTAAAACACATATTAATAAGTATTTGAAAGAGCACTTGAAATTCAGAACAGGAATGTAATGATTTGGATTCATCCATTCATTCATTCATTGAGTTTGTTGATTTATGACTTTAGCAATAACCAAAATTACAAAGTAAAGGCATTTAAGTCAAAACATTTTCCAATCTATTGTTGAGAACTTTAACAAGTTTAAAATTAAACTTACGTTTTATACACTGATGGGGTGATTTCTAAATATTATCGGTAAAAGCAAGAAGTTTGAATTATTTTTTCTGTAGCCAAATACAAATCACTTTTGGAATGATATTTCGCGTTAAAATAACATCATCATTAACATTTTAAACCATTGTAGCTGATAGTAACAATGAAAATAATGAAATTCAATAAAATAATACACTATTACGATAGTTACAACATGTTAACAGAATTAAATACGACAGTCTATTCACAGAAAGTATTCTACTTAGCATAGTTGTACTACACAGTATTATTTGAGAACTTACTCATTAAAACCACTCAAGCCTTGAAACCACCTCCAATATTAAATAACAATGAACCCACTGTACAAAAGCACTGTATTTTTATTATTAATTAATTATTTACGGATTGCAAAATTGCAGAAGTAAAATTTATTTTGACAATTTATCAATGTTTTGACATCTTTTATATCTCCTTGTTTCGTTTTGTTACTCCAGCTTTTAGAGACCAAGGTTTTTTAGCTAATGTTTTCAAGCTAATGTATTATTATTTTTATACTTTATATAATTTTAAGTAAATAAAGAACAATATGTATTTATAAATGGTTACAATTCTTATTACATACAAATAATTTTTTAGTTTGGAGTTACCTCCCCCTTTTGATTTGATGTGAAACATCTAAATAAAATTTAAAAGGTCAGACCCGTCGCTACAGCAGAGTACAGCATCCTATCACACTCACAAGTGATCGTCATATACGCATTTCTTCTACAAAATAATTTCAATTTTTCGCGTCTGTTCTGCTACCATATCATGTTCCACAGTAGCTCAATTATTTCTGATTACTTTTTTCTGATTACTTTTTTCTATAAAAATAGATGTGCTTAATTACTACATACAGTATTTTATCCCAAATTTTAAGTACACGTATAGGAATTTGACATGCTTCAACTTACTTTTCTGATTTATACAAGCTGATCATACCTGACTGATACAGCACATAACGTAGAAAAGAAACCTACCATAATGATCGTTACGTTAAGAACAGACTTATTCTTCTAAGAACTCTTTAGTGTTGGTTATTGGTTACCATGACAATGTTTTAAATTAAGATGATTGATTGATTACACTATACGCTCCACTTAAGTTACATTTAGTGGGATCGTTTTTTGTTTTTCGGAAGACGGTCCCTATTTCATGTCATCCACATTTTATATATTTTTTATCATTAATTTCATCACGACGACGACTTGAAGACTCGAAGTCTTGATAATTGAAGACGATAAATCTTGACATTGGCCGAAATAGCTGATCCGAGTGATACGGCTGGTTGCCATTTCATCAAAAAAGAAGAAGTTACATTTACTTAAATATGGTAGCAGAGTAACATTATATGTATATCTAAAAATTGAAGTCATTCTATGAAGTGGAATATTCACCATGGATGACAAATCGTATGAAAGTGTAACCAGGGTGAAGATCGATTGCCTTAATCCAATGCCAAAGTCTTCAAACACTGGAGGTACAAAATCTGATCATGCGATATATCAAAGGAAATATTGATAATGGTATTAAATATACACCAGATTCTTCCCCAGACTTAAAGGGCGATAGTGACGCTGATCATGGGGGAGATGTAACCACTGGAAGATCAACCTCGGACATTCTTTGCATATATGCTGGAAATGTGCTGACAAAATGTTGTTGCTATATCCTCAACGGAGGCAGAAATCTATGCAGCAAGTGAAACTGCGAAAGAGATAATATGGATCAAGCGATCAAGGATATTACCGGAGACGACTGTCGAGCGTCTCTTTGAGTAGACAATGAATCGGCTATCAAGATAGCTAAAGATCTTATCTAATAATAAATCTAACTAAGAGCGTTCTTTATCTGAGACAGAGATTCAAGAGAGAATCACATCCAACATGTCAGTTCAAAAAGTCAAATTGCTGACATGCTCACTAAATCACTGTATTGGTCCAGAATAAAAGAACTTATGACATTGGCCGGAGTTTCTAAGAAAAGAGGTGGTTATTAAGAACTTATTCTAAGAACTCTTTAGTGTTGGTTTTAAATTAAGACGATTCCTGACAATATTTTTGCCATGAAGAAAAAGATAAAATAAATTAGCGATTGGATAAATCTGTGTTTTACTATACGCTCCCCTTAAGTTACATTTACTTTAATCTATATAAATAGCATAAATTTGTATAGGTAAATGTATAGCTTCAACGCATGAAGCAATGTAATTTCGCAAATGTAGGTTTTAACGAACCAATCGTTCACAAAATTTCACGTCTACAATTAATTTGCTTTTTATATTATCTACTACCAGAACCTCGCGGTTATTGTCGTACCGCGGGCAACGTTGCGGGGCGAAGATAGTCTAAAAAAGCAGCATAAGTTACTCCTTGTATCATCAGCTACCTACCAGTGAATCTCCCGTCAAAATCGGTCCAGCCCTTCCAGAGATTAGCCGGAACAAACAGACAGACAAAATTTAAAAAAAAAATTCGGTAATGTACTGTGTATGCATTTAGTAAAAAGCGATTATATTAATATTACACTCCAACTTTATTTATTTGTATAGATTATTAAAAATATAACTGAGATGACTAAGTAATTCAATGCTAGTTCTTATATCGTTAATATCAATAAGTAATATATAATTATAATTATTCGCCCACTAATTTGGAAGAAAATGAGTAATGGCCACACTGTATTTAAATTGCAATTAATTGAATAAAGCTTTATTTGGTTTGCTTATATCGAGCTGTTTAGATTTGCCTTAATTTCATTACTTAAAGACTATATTTACATGTGAAAAGTATTTCTGCTTGATTTGTTACAGTTTTAGACCTATTATCGCATTCCTTCACTATGCAATCTACGCATTTGCCCATTCCCATTTTAATTATTGTTGTTGTCACTTGTCACTGCGTTAACATCGGTGATGTCTAAATTCTATGGAGGGTAGAGACAAGGAGTGTTATCTTATATGGAAGAAAATTGAAAAAAGTGTCCAGCATAAGCTGTAAATAACAGTTCAAAAACCTTCCAGAATGGCGCTGGTGTAGACACTGGTTATTTATTTATTTTTATTTATTTATAAACTTTATTGCACACCACTACAGTAAACATTTGTACAGAGATACATAAACGGACATCGACATCAGGTATCACAATAGGCGGTCTTATCGCTCACAGCGATCTCTTCCAGACAACCTTTGTACGGATATTATGAAATAATCCCTTGGGTAGTCGGCGGTGTACTTCAATAAATCTAAGTTATAATACACACAAAGCTTCCTACATATATACCTACTTACACTAATATATATCACATATACTACATACATACTAACATATATAAATTCATACACAAATATTACCATAATTACCACACTTTAAAAAACCATGACGTACTACACATTTACCAAAGTATTCTTGTACTGGAATACTTTACATGGTCAAGTAATAAATAGTGACATTTTTCTTAAAGGTATGCAGAGATTTAGATTTTCTTATTGTCTCAGGTAGGTTATTCCACAATCTAACGGCTTGCACCGAGAGCGACTTATCAGTAAATTTTGTAATATGCAGAGGCATCTTCAACTTTAGATTCTCCGACGATCTCAGGAGCCTACAATGTGAATTTTCAAGGAATTTAAAACGTTGTTTGAGATAGGACGGCGAATGTGGGAGAAACAGAGTACTGTATAGAATGGAGAGAATGTGAACATTCCGGCGAAGGCGTATAGGTAACCATTTGAGCTTAACACGAAATTCAGAGATGTGGTCATATTTACGCAAACCAAATATGAACCTTATGCAGACATTTTGGAGACGCTCAAGTTTGTTCAATTGTTCTTCGGTAAGGTCCAGATAGCTAACATCACCATAGTCAAGGATAGGAAGGAGAAGGGATTGTGCTAGGGTGATTTTCGTCTTGGTAGGAAGAAAGTTACGAAGTCTACGCAGCGACCCCGCTGCAGCAAATAACTTTCGACTAACTTCATCAATCTGGGGAGCCCAGGACATGTACTTATCCATATAGATTCCCAGGTTTTTAATTTTGTCATTATATGGAATATTGACTCCATCACAAGAGATAGCAGGTATTTGTTGCCAATTTATTAAGGAGTTCATTCTTGGACTACCTACTATCGTTACTTGCGTCTTTGTTGGATTTACCTTCAACCCATACTACCTACCCCAAGCACAAATTTGTAACAGATCTTTATTAATATTGGCGATAGCTTCGCTCAGTTTAGTCGTAGAAGCTTTGGTGTAGATTTGGAGGTCATCTGCATAAAGGTGGTAGGAAGAAAATAATCGATCTGTGATTGAGTTGATAAAAACTGCGAAAAGTAATGGAGATAGCACGCCGCCCTGAGGTATGCCCGCAGATGTATGACACCAAGAGGAATAATTATTTTCAATGCAAGAACGCTGCTGACGTCCAAACAGGTAGCTACGAAACCAGTCAATTGCTGATGGAGATATGTTAAGAGAGCGCAATATTCCGAGCAAGATATCAAAGTCAACAGTATTGAAGGCGTTGCTGAAATCAAGCAAGGCCAGTATCGTCAACTTTCCTTCCTCCATGTTGAATCTGATGTCCTCCGTAACATTAAGAAGTGCCGTGGTAGTACTGTGGCCGGGTCGAAAACCCGATTGGAGAGGATTTAGGAGGCGATTCCGTGAGAGAAATGAGCTGAGCTGCGTGTAGATAAGACGTTCAAGTACTTTAGAGAAAAAGGGGAGGATGGATATTGGACGGTAGTCTGAAAGGGAAGAAGGATTACATTTTTTAGGAAGGGGAATGATTTGAGCCATTTTCCACGCAGATGGAAAAACGCTTTTGGATACAGAATAATTCAGGATATGGCAAATCACAGGTAGAATTTTATCGAGGATAGGGAGTATCATATTACGGCTGATATTGTCATTTCCTACAGCATTAGAAGTTATAGATATTACGCTCCTCTTGACATCACAAGCAGAAAATTGACTAAAAGTAAACGTAGGACAGCTAGAAGTCGGTAGAGATGAAAGATAATTTAGCGTAGTAGTTTTAATAGTCCCCCCAAAATTGGAGGAAGCAGAAAAAAAAGTATTTAAGGAATTGATATCAACATTTTTTGAAACAGAATCTGAGCGTGTTTTACCGACCCCCAATGACTTAAGAAATTTCCATACTTTAACTGGATCACCATTTTCAATAGATTCATGAATATGTCGGCGTTGAGCATTCCTACACACCTTATTGCAGTGATTCCTAATATGGACAAATCTATCCCAGTTCGAGGCAGTAGGGTGATGCTTGTAATTAGAATGAGCCCTCTGTTTCTTTGTCTGTAATTCCTTGATTTCATCAGTTAGCCACGGTGCTGGCAGATGTTTTACCTTAATTTGGCGAATTGATGCATGTTTGTCATATAAGGCAATTAACTCTTTCGAGAAATAGGAAATTTTGTTATCAATGCATTGCAAATTGAACAATACACTCCAATCAATGCTTTCGGCATCGCTGCGAAGATCATCGAGATTCATTCCACGAAAATTACGACACAAAAGTATTTTGGATTTCGGTTTAGGAGTTCGAATTTGATAGGATAGAAAGAGAAGGTCATGATAGGAAAAGGAATCAGCAGAACATTGACCGTGTTTAGCCACGTGCTCTGCCGAAGAGACGATGATGAGGTCAAGGAGAGAAGGGTTTCGGTTTGGCATATTATGAGTGGGATTGAGTGGGAGAATGGTTAGATTATTGGATTCCAAAACAGAGCGAAGGGAGGAGGATCGAGAATCATTCTTAAGTAGACAGGTGTTAGGTTCTGGTATGAATGTACCAATTGTGAACGAATTGAAGTACGCCGAGGTAAAAATTTAACATTATTGTCACTACTTGCGTATTACAAAATAATGTAGTAAATATATTTTATTTTCTGAACTGTGAATAGTACGTTTATTGATTTTTATCATTCAATTTTATGAAAAAGTGTGTGTATTGATTTTAAGAAGTTTACTCTGATGCTAATGTGGCGCCACCCTAATTTAATGCATTTCAACGGACACTTTTCATGTCCACAGATGATACTCCTTATCTCTACCCTCCATACTAAATTCGTATAGCGCGACAATGAACACTAACCTGAAAACTGACGTTTGCCTCGATTATGAGAAATTTCATAATTTCGGCCTGTGCATTTTTGGTTCGTAATTGCTAATTTAGTGTTTAAAAGATCAATGCTACCCTTAAAAGCCTGATTTTTAAAATCAAATTAAAAATATATAAGTGAACCCTTTACCGTGTTTACTAATGGGGAAAAATTGTAAAAAAAAAACAACGAAATCTTATCTTATCTTCTTATATATAAAATTCTCGTGTCACGGGGTGCGTAATCGAACTCCTCCGAAACGGCTCGACCGATTTTGATGAAATTTTTTGTGATTATCCGGTATCTATGAGAATCGGTTATAATCTATTTTTCATCCCCCTAAATGTTAGGGGTAGTCCACCCCTAAATTTTTTTTTTTATTTTTTTGACAAAGTTTTTAATTTCTATTTTTTTATGACGCAGCATTAGAAAATACATACAACCGTAGATTTTCAACCCTCTACGATCAACCCCTATTTTTCCATCGCGATTTTTATTGACCCACCTCTACAACATATATTCCCTTTTATGGCAAACAACGTTTGCCGGGACAGCTAGTTTTTTTATATATTTATTTTGAAAAAAACATTTGATATCATTTTTGATACTTTAGGCATTAGAGTAATCAAAATATTGAAATTTATTTAACAATGAACCAATGCAAAACAGGGATTTTTCTTATTATCACAAGGAAACTATAAATTTTTTACATAATCATGAAGTAAGCAGCTTTCAACAATTTTGACATTTACATTTATTTCTTGAGTCCAGTCATGTCCCACTCAATGATAACTTATGTCAGTTGTGGGTAAGACCTGGACACCAGACCGTGATCTTTTGGAGGGTAATTCAACATCATCATCTTTTCGACTTGTACTTGGCCTTCCTCATTTATTATCAGGTCGACTTTGATACTGACATAAGGTGTCAGCAAGCTCTGTTCTGAAGTCAGCTAACTTCAGTATGTCCTTCTGGGGTATTCCTCTTTCGACGTTAACGTTATTGAAGAGTACCCAAGAGTTGATTATTGTAATATCAAGTAGATGAAGCTGTCCATCAGGTCAATGCCCCTCATGTGGGCGTTATATTCCTTGATTACACAAGGACGAGGTACTTGAATATAACGTTTTATTATTTTGTCGTAGCGGGTTATAGACTCGAACAACTGTATTCAATACCACTCCAAATTCAGTTCCAGTGTGGTAATCTCTCAACATTCTCAGCTCCTGAGTATACTTGAAAACTATAAGCGTAACCCAAAAGGCTGCATACTTGTTTGATTCTTCTTTCTACAAGGAATTTTGAAAATTCCTCACCAAAGTGCAAAAAAAACTGAAACGGCGTTTCCAGGGTAAGAATGTCTTGTGAATATTCATGGTTTCCTTTAAAATCAAAAGCTTTTTGGACGATATCCTTATTTTTGACTTTCCATAAAACATCTTGAATATTCATGGGAACCGACTTTTGGGCGCTCTTTATTTTAAATTTCTGAAGATGACGGCGTCTGCGGCAAATCTACTTCAAGGTCAGGTTCAGCATTAGGTTCTACTTCCAAGTCTTCCTCATCCTTTAGTTCGCTCTCTTCAACTTGAATAATAATCAATATCATCTTCAATTTCAGTGCCCTCATCCTCAGAAATTTCACCATTTTCTAGCATCCGTAACATAGCCATATTCGGTTAAGTAAAGGCTAAGCACATTCATTCCAAACATGAAACAATACAAAAATCAGTCAGAAATTGAACCAAAACAAGTATAAGTAAGGCGGATTCAAACAGCCCAGAATGCCTGTACTTACAAAATCATAAAGATTTTCTTCAAGCAAAGCAAGTGTAAGAAAAAAAAAATAATCATAAAAGTAAGATACCTATAGCATAAGTATTTTTAGTTTGTAAAAAAAAATCAAAGAAATTTTAAGCTAAACTTTTTATAAACTATTCTTTTGATGAAATGGCTATCAGCCGGATCACTCGGATCAACTATTTCTGCCAATGTCAAGTATTTATCGTCTTCAATTATCAAGTCTTCGAGTCTTCAAGTCGTCGTCGTGATGAAATTAATGATACAAAATATATAAAATGTGGATGACATGAAATGGGGACCGTCTTTCGAAAAAACAAAAAACGATCTCCTAAAAACTATGTCACCCATCACCCATTCAATGCGGCGGGAAACCGAAATGTCATATTGCTTGTCATCTTTCTACACTTGACGTATGTTGTTGTTTCCTAAATTGAAGATTATCAGTCAGAGGTAACATGTAAACAGCCTTATCTTAAAATAAAATCGATTATAGGTGCCTAATGTGATTTATAACCCCGGTATCAAATTTGAAGCTTCAGGTATTTAAGGGTTAACATGGAAATGATAGAAATACTATGATATAGGATATCAGTTAAAAATAATTTCTGACAAACGGATACCCGTGAAAGAGATGAAATATCGACACTAAGCATGCTTGTTGTAGCGTATAATTTTCTTATTCCTTTGGTAAAAATACCGGTACTGTTTACAGCCTACTTTTAGTAGTAGTTGTATTGTCATTTTGTGTTAATAAAAATTCATGAACTGAAATGGTAATTAAAATTGTTCACTAAGATATTAGCTATGTTATCGGTGGACAGTAATCCCAAGAAAGAAACATATATCGAGACGATGGTCTTAGAAATTCAAGGATTTCCTCTTCTATAATATGTATGACTTATACATATCAACCATTTAGGTAGTAAAATATCTGAGTGAACAGACAGCGGCAGCGACTCCAGTAACTACAACGTTGTATCTTGTATGTAAAGATCATGAAGTAATACGAGGAACCGGAAGTTGAAATTATTACATAAATAATTTCAACTTCCGGTTCCTGTCATCACTTGGTATGGCCAAGTAATAAAATCATAATCTGAAATAATACCTTCAGTCAGAAAACATTTAATATAATTTTTGTTTCTTCATGTAATATAAAATTACCTTAAACTATCAATAAAAAAATCTAAATTAATATTAACATAAATTGTACTCCAAACCTAAGAAAATACTTCGAGTACCTATTTGCGTAGCAACAATGTCAAAAATAAACTATAAATAAAATCCATTACAAGAATTAAAATTAACATACTATTTATTGGTAATCTTAATATCTTCAATAAAAAATATTTATACCTAAATTCCTTAGGATATCTATCGCTCATCCGTGCATGCCAAACTGTATAAATATAAACTTTCTGTTGACTTTTTTTAGCTGAATAATCGGGCGCGAAAGCTTCGTCATAAAAATACTCAACTGTGATTGGTTAGAAATTTTGTTAGTACCAACGTGACAAACTTCTATAATATTTTAGCAATGTTGTCAGATTTGTTACCAGTTGTATATTGTACGCCGCGACTAAATATCATAGTCTTTTTGAGGATATTTTATTTTTCTTTAATGGTTTTCACCGCGATAACTATGTTGTAATAGTTGGAAAGATACACGAAGAGAACTTATCTCCCTATTGTCGGACTAAAATGTAAGTATTAAGTTTCGGTTTTACTGTTTCTTGAACTTTTTTATAGAAGGTTGTGCTGTGCCTCTGTAAAAGTAGCTGCACAATTGATACGAGTACGATACTCGCTAAAGAAAAATGTGCGTAATGTATTTTGTATTAATTAATTAATAAGTAGTGTAAATGTTATTTTTTATGTTTTTTATAATATTTCATTATAAAAACTTTTATCGCTGCGTAGGCATCGTTTTCAGCGACTGCTACGTTTTAATGCTATTTCATTTCTCGATATTTTATTTTTAAATACATTGCAGGTCATCAATAATGAATTGTAAAAGATAACCGAGTATCTGTAATGTGCTCGCTCACGTTTTCATTACCGAGAAATGGAGAGACAGCATTATAATTCAGTTCAAAACTTTGATGAGCCCAAAACAGAAATTTTGAAAAAAAGATTATTGAAAGCAGCAAACACGTCAGTAAATGCCAATCTTACACAAAATAGTTTGCAGCAAAATGTACTTTTAAACACATTACGAGTGAGTTATTATCTTTATTTATTTTTTTCGTAGATGTTGTGTTATGTACATCATCAAATGTTTTTGTTTGTTAATTTCAGGCGCCAATATCGAGCAGTATGATCGTGTCCTCGATGCAGGCTTCGCAAAGCTCCTTGCCTATCACCCACAATTTAGTTACCCATTCAATAACAGGAGCTCCTGTTAAAATTCATGCAAATAACTCGCCTTATCCTATACAGTTGTCTACTGTTCATGTCCCAGTACAGATACCTGGATCTTCATCAAATATTAATGTTCCTGTGCAATTATCAGGTCCTACAAACACAGTTCCATTACAAATAACTCCAGTTAGTTTACCTCTCCAAGTTTCTGGTACTACAAATATGCCAGTACAATTAGCTGCTGGTGATACCATAAATGTACCTCTTCAAATAGCTTCTGGCAGTCAGAACATTCAGCTATCTGGACAAGCTTTGCCCTCTATGCCAGTGCTACAAAATGCTAACCAATCCTTACATAGTTCGATTATTCATGTCCACATGGGTTCAAATCCAAGGCTTCCCAATATGGATGGGTCATCAGATATGACTGTATCCACATCTACACAAATTCAACTATCTGATAATTCTTGTTCTCAAGTTAAAGTGAACAATCCTCTTCCTCAAGTCCAAGTTGGACACAATAATACCTTAATCCAAATGCAGAACTCTACCAATCCTAATTCCATTCAGTTGCGAGGAGCACCCCGTTCAGTACCTCATGTGGTCTACATACAAACACCTACAGGACTGAAACCGGTTACCAGTACTGAAGTTATCACACAAGCCAGTACAAGCGGAAACCCCCCACAGATTATAGTAAGAAGACCTGTAAGTCATCACCATTAACAAAACATGCATCTTTACGGCATTTATAAATTAAAACATTTAATTGTTTTTGTTCCACTTCCAAATATTATGTTCAGTGGAGACTCGGCTTAAGACTATTTAAACAAAACAGCAACATAATTCTGTTTGTGATACATTATATTTGAGATTATCTAATAGATAATACATAAATATCCCAATGCCAATAAAATGGATGCTTGTCATTTAATTTTAAGTAATATTCATGGTGATGGGATCATTATCAATAACAAAAACACTTCTATGCAATGTAACATTCAGTTGTGAATAATATATACCATATTATATTTGTTATTAAATATATTTACAATATTTATTTCTATAATAGATCAAGTTTGTAAGGTACCAATTGCTCTGAAATTTATAGTTCTATAGACAATAGTTCAAAAATAAATTAGTTAACTTAGAGACTCTATATTTATGTTTGAAAAATAAGAAGAAAATCTAAATACAATGCCACTCAAATAAGAATAGGAATGTCTATGACCTCTATTTGTTAAATGTCCCTTCAATAAAAACATTTAGACAACTTGTCTCTTAAAAAATCATTATTAAACAACAACCCATAACGTCCCATTACTGGGCTCAGGTCTCCTCTCAGGAGAGGGTTAACGCCATGAAAAAACATTATCAATATGCAAATAAGGTTTTGTTGCACACCATACTATTCAAGGGACATTTGACAGATGAAGTCATCGACTTTCCTATTCTTATTTAAGTCACATTGTAGTTTTATAGTATACTAGCTGTTGCCCGCCGCTCCGCCCGCGTTTGTCGGTTTTTTCGCGGTCGCGGATATGTGACTGATGCAAAAATTAGATAAAAACAATCCTTGATGTGGATTATATATCATTCTAAAATTTCAGCTCGATCGGTGCAGAACTTTTTGAGTTTTTGAAGCGTACACAAACCAACATAACATTTTTATATATATAGATTTACAAATATTATCAATAATTGTATCACATCGCCAGCCTCTAACAGGCCACTGCTGCATCTAGGCCTCCTTAGGAAGCAGTTTTTAGCCTACTGTATACCACACTGGACAGATGGGTTGCTGTAGGGTTTGTTTCAAATTTTCCTTTCAGTGATTCCGCAGCAGTCTGACATCAACCATATCTTGCACTAATATAAGTTGCACCACGCTGTAACGCACCTTGCAAGTTGTGGAGCTTGGGGTCATAACAAGCCGCGCTATATCAACCGCTTAAAGTAATTGAACAAATTTTGTTAAATCTAGTGCCGAAAGACCAAGCATAAGGTACAAAATAGAAAATATGCCAAGTGAGACCCAGTTTGCATATTCTTTTCTGACATCTGTGCAATTGTTTTGTTTCTAGTAATGTATTATTCATCTATTTACTAGTAAAATTTATTTAGTAATAACATCTAATTTATCTAGAAAAACCTTCTCCCTGTGAATTAATTTAATTGCCAATATTTTGTGTGCATATCTTAGTCACAATAAGTAAAAGGATAAATCTAGAAGATGTTAACTTGGTTCTTAGTATACTAACAAAGGAGTCCTTAGTGGGCTACACTAATGTGTTTTTGATTGCTTACTCATTTAATTTTGTTTTTCAGGTTACCAGCAATTCAAACATTCACCTTATATCAAATGTTAATGTGAACAGTAAACCTAATATCGCTCCGAAGAACATTGCACCGGCACCAAATAAGTCTTCCATACTCGCCCCTGTCAATGCTAGTCAGCCGATAGTCATACAGAAACCAAAGGCTAATGATAAGATGATGGTACCGGTCAGTATTGCACCAAACACCCAAGGCAAGTCTGCTATTGCATACCTAGGCTCAATGAAGAAAACCAATCAAAAGGCTATTACTGAGAACCAATCTATTCTCATATCAAATAATCAACCTAATGTGAACACTAACAATCAGAAGTTATTTATAACTCCTGTGAACATGCCAAAGATTCAAAACACAAAGTTTATTTTACCTGTGACCTTACCTGCGACAATGGCTTCTAAAGGACCCATAATTAACCTTCAAATAGCTAATGGTCAGATACAAAATGATCATCAGGGCAATATTACGGTCATGCGTGACACAGCACCAATGGAAGAGCAAGATTTACCACCCCTGCAACCATTAAAATTGTTAAATGGCAAAGATGTGCCGCAAAGTCCAAAAAGTGAAAAAGCTTTCACTATATCTATACCAGGCTCCCGTGCAGAACCCACTGGTGCCCAAGGAGAATATACTCTTTCAATACCAGAAACTAATGCGTCAATGAATGACGATATTTATACAGTGTCGATAGCTGATGAAGATGATAGTAGAGAAAAGTCCTTCACATTAGCTATACCTGAAAAGGGCAAAAGTTTATTAAATAAAAATTCAATAGATAGAACTGAATTTGGGTTTAGGAATATTATAGACAGAAACGATACCGGAGCACCCACAATCGCTGCTCCGGCTATACTAAGACGTTCCAACTCTGATAACAGTGACAGGAAAACAGCAAATGCTAACATGAAGAGACGCATATCATTATGCACGGAAAGCTTTTCAAACAAAAGCATTAAGTTATCAATAAATAGGAAAATTGATAAAATGGATGAATCAGCAGAGGCTGACACGAATGACGATCACCGTGTACCTTCCCTGTTTTGTGATGAGAAACTAGACAAAGACTTGGAAACGAAAAACTTAGATTCAGACGTGGAAGACTATAGAGATAATAAAACCAAACTAAGTTCTGAGAATACCACCCATGAGATGTACTATTCTAAAACAGAAGATTTTAACATACACGACAATGTCAAAATTGAAGGCTTGTTGGAAGAAGATCCTCCAGGATTAATATGGAACAGTGGCATTGCTAGATTACATGGTAGCAATCTACAGTTTCGTACCAATGAATTTGGTCTTATAGACATCATTGACAGCAGTGACCAGGAGGACGCCAAGTACCAGTTTGCCACGAAACAAAACGAAGATAGAAATAATAGAGAAAATAAATCAAATTCACTCGATGATTTATTTAGATGCGAGTGTTGCGGCTGTCATGGTATGGCGGCTGAATTTATAACACCGAATTTCTGCAGCGCTTCATGTCAAAACGAAGTCACGAAAGCATTACAAAAGAAAAAAGATAAGGAACGTGTGGAATTAGTTAAAAAAAAGAACAAAATGAAGAAATTGTTGATGAGGAAACAGTTGTCCGATTCGGATCTCAATTTATCTGACGCAAAGGAAGATAAAGTGTTGCTTAAACACTTTGATTCAATACCGGCTGATAACCAGATATCAGAAGCGGCCTTGTTAAAGATGAGCGAGGACATGATGCAGAATGTCAAATATCCGTGGATGCATGACGAAACTGGATTTTCTTGGCATACTTATCTGGATATTATGAAAGCTAAACCAGCTCCACTTAAGATCTTCGGGGGGGAGCTCGCATATCCCAATAAAAGTAACGACTTCAAAGTCGGGATGCGTATGGAAGCGATAGATCCCCAGCACCCTTCTTTGTTTTGTGTCGTGTCTGTAGCAGAAGTGCAAGGTTACAGAATTAGACTTCATTTTGATGAGTTTGATGACCTTTTTGACTACTGGGTGAATGCTAACTGTAGAGACATATTCCCTTGCGGATGGTGTGAGAAGCATGGCCGTACTTTGCGGCCGCCAATAAATATGAGTATTACAAATTTTTCCTGGCCCCTGTACTTGAAGCAAATCAAGGCTGTAGCTGCCCCGAGGAGTCTGTTCCAACATGTAACGAACCCGGTAAGTATTTTTTAATGGAGGCCTTTGGGCGGCTTAAAAACATCCAACGGCAAGATACGTAGCCACAACGTTGTCTTGCCAGTCCCCAACCCGCATGATGACCTTAACCCTCTCCTGAGAGGAGACCCGAGCCCAGCTGTAGGTTATTATGGGTTGTTGATGATGATGATGATGATTATGATGATGATGAAGTCAATAACTTTTAATTCAAAATTTATTTATGTATGTATGTTTTTTAAATAGGTGTTCAAACCAATCTGCTTTCGTAAGGGTATGAAGCTTGAAGCCGAAGACCGCAAGAACGATCTCGTGTGCGTAGCTTCTATCGCCGATATACTGGACAACAGGATGCTAATAAACTTTGATAGCTGGGACGAGATGTATGACTTTTGGGTCGACCCTACCTCGCCGTACATACACCCCGTGGGGTGGGCGGAGGAAAATAGAGTGCCCTTGACTCCACCTAACTGTGAGTTTTCTTTTATTACTAATCTTATAATCTAGAATCCACCTCACGAATTTTTATAATAGCGAACTTAATGCCCATAGTATTCTCTCCCTACAATATTAACCGTTCAGTGGTAACATTTTTTGTAGTTCACAAATTAATGCGAACCTTTAAAACTATTGTAATAAGCTTTATAATAAATATGGTTTAATTCACGAACATAGTAAGCCGACCAAAATATATACAATTTTGGACAAAAAAAAATAGTTTCAATGGATAAGACATTAGTACAGGAAAATGTAAGCCCTTTACCAAAGAGGATAGACTTTATCCAGATGTAAAATGTAATAGGTTTTTGCTTTCAAACATCTTTGTCTTTTATTACGGGTACTTAGACTCTAGAAGCACTTTTAATTTAGGCGTTTCTAGACAGCCTGCCGTGGCATTGAAGGTTTCATTGAACAGTGGACGAAAGATGAACGGTCGTTTAATTTCATACAATGCGACGGTGCGGTATCGGCTCGACAACAGCAAACACCACGTGTTCATTTGGCTCACTGTTGCATATTGCGGTAGATACAAGTTAGAACTAATTTCATTTCATTTTCATGAATTTTACCTGTTAAATAAACAAGAGACAGAGTTGAAAACTGACCGTCTTGGTTATTTAACAAAGAAAAATGACAATTTTGAGTGACGCTGCTGACCAGATTTCGGGAATACACATGTTTTTTTTCAAAGTGAAATTTATAACACTGAGTACTGCTACTGACTAAATTTGAGTTCTACAAACGCCGCCATCTTGCGGGTGCTTTTGACACGGCCTATGACGTCATTTTCATTTCGTGTTTGTTTGTATTTTCTCTAAAAATTAACAAAAGATTTCATTAATTGCAGTGATAAACTTTAGAGTGTTTATTTTAATTGTCCACACCGGCACAAACTACCATATTAAAAAAAAATTGAATTTACTTAGAATTTTATTTCCTTTTATTTAATGTTTTGTAGGTTTAAATACTTAATAAATAAATAAAATAAACACCAATTGTATAGGCAATAAATAGTCTAGCAAAAATTGACAGACATATAATAATAATTTTATGCATATATTCCCTATTGACCTTTGTGATGACATTAATTTTGTAAGTAAATCTTTACAATTTTTTTACACGTCGGAATTTACAGCTCGGAGACACAATGTGGTATTACTTACCTGTTTATATTATGTCTCATTATATAACATTGTCTGGGTTAACTGAAATAATAATAAAAATAATTTATAATTATGACTCAGGATGATTTTATTTTAGAAATGAATAGGGCAAAAAGACTGACTGCACGGTTGGCCTAGTGGTTTAAACGTTCACTACAACGCTTGCTACTGCGCCAAGTGCCGTGGGTTCAAATCCCACCATCACTTTGTGTGATCCACAAAATGTTGTCCTGAGTCTGGGTGTTCTTTGTGTACGTTACATGTATGTTTGTAAAGTCTTCCCCGACACAGGATATATATTCCTAATGCGGGAGTTGTCTTTTTAAAAAAGAAAAATTTAAAACATAGAAATATTGAACAATATCCGATGCAAAAGCAAAAACAAATCGCGGGTTTCTTTGAACAAAGTGTTATTTAACACTCAAGGGATCTTTCAATTCGTACCTGTGAGTAGTTCGTGTAATGTGTACCTAGAGGCCCTAGACCAAATTATTACGAGAATTTAGTTACATTTGTAAGTAATTTGAACTGATTTCTAATACGCGAATTGACCTTCAGAGTACAGGTTACCAAATAGACATTCAACAAGCACCTTAATATCTTGATGCCCGATAAAAAAAAACGTTATCGGAGTCCCGGCACACTATAACTGGATCTTACTGATAAACTGTGTGTATCTATCATACTTATTTATTAAACTAAGGAAAACGTAGAGAAATTTTAGTAAAATACTTTCGAAAATTAACCACAACTTCAATACCTAGGGGTAATACTCATGAGAGTTAAAAAAGATAACTAAAAAGAAAATATTACAAAAAAAACAATCTGAAGTTTAAAAGTACTCAAACTTGACACATAATTATTATTTTTACATTATTTAAAATTGTATTTAGAATTTCTCGTTTAATAATAATAAGTGGTATATGTTTTTGTGAGACATTTATAAAACGCCTTTCAAATAAGCAATTAAAAATGTTGCCCAAATTAAAACATTTTTCTATAAGCGTGGCAAACTAACTTTCTCAAAAGTAGTACATACATACAGATACTTGAAAAAAAATAACATAGAGTGGTACATAGAACCTGCTTGTAGAAGTTATCAATAGCCTCTAACATTCTAATGCACATCTCCTTAACAAGGACGTTTTAAAATACTGTCCCACGCTGGCTATGTTGCGTAAACCTTGAAAGATAGAACAAAAATATTTATTATATAAAATTTACCTCGGCTCCATAACAAGCATTCGTTAGCCACAAGTCATAAACTAGCCTTTTTTCTGTTGTATAAATTCTTCCAACACTAAGGTGTATGATGGTAGGAAGGTATATGATGCAAGGAACATCAAATTTTTATCAAGATGTCGGAGGTTTTCCTAGCCCGTTAAGCACCCGTGTATAATCATTTCTCTAGCGCCCTTCAGTAAGCGCCCAAATTCGTAAAGACACCAGTGCCAGGTATAATGGGAAAACTACATTTTAAACTTTTGCAACTATTACATATAGTTTTTATTGTATAGTACCGTAACCTTTTAAAATAATTTTATGGCGAATAACTCCTGCTATATAAAAAAAACTATGTCGCCTTAAAATTAAACAAAACATTCCAAAGACTCCAACATAAAAATATCTATTTATCTATACAAATAAATAAAATTGGAGTGTCTGTTTGTAATATTAAAATAACCGCTTTCTACTACATACATGCATATGAATGTATATACGGTACACATACCAAAATATATATTTTTAAAATTTTTGTCTGTTTGTTCCGGCTAATCTTAGGAACCACTGGTCCGATTTGAAAAATTCTTTCGCTGTTGGATAGTCCATTTATCTATTGTAATTTCAAATTAACAGCTTCTAACTAAATGCATAATGGAACTACAAACGATACTTCAAGTAGTTAAATAATCAAAAAGTGGTGTCCTAGTAAAATATTGCAATATAAACATGTTACACAATTGAATATGCTACATTATATAACGTATTTTAAAGGTTATTTTTTAAGTGTACAGTAATTAATAATTTAAATATTCTACACATAAATGTTTGGTAGCAAGGATAACCGGCCGAGTGACGTTATCTCACGCTCGCCGTCTTGTACATCACAATTAGTCATGTTGTTCGCGTCGTGAGCGAAACACCAATTGTCTGTTCAACAATATACATATTATTTTCCACATATAAAATAATATTTATCACTTGCATCGTCAACATTTATTAGTAACATATCATTGTTTTAATATAATTATACGGAAAACGGTACCATGTTGTGTCAAGTTTAGTTCGGTAATAATTCTTTTAAAACGATGTTCAAGTGTTTATGTTTTCGAGTTGTCCTCGAATTGATAAGTGAAAATAACCTATTACGTATGTAATGTAATTTAAATTTATGAGTGAAAATATTACTAAAGGTGAATAATGTTACTTGCCTGAAGTTGTTATCAGAGCACTAATTAGTTACTTAACTAATCATCGTTAGGAAACATATTTGATAAAGTATATTAATTCACGAAACAGTTCATCAAATTTACAAAGTGTCAAGAAACAGTAACCAATACATGTAAGTGTTGCTTATTTACTCAGGATTCGTATAATTCCCTACCTCTTGTAAGCTCTGATAATCACTTGCCATATCTTGGCTCTTAACATAAAAATTTCAAGACTAAGTCGCAAAGGAAACTTCGGTTGCCTAATTAAAAACCTTAATGATTTTCCCATTTTTTTTTATGCATGTATAATAATAATTCTTAGTTGATAATATCGAATTGTAATTAAGAAATTGGATATTATATATTATAGGATTGGATAAGGAAAATATAAAAAAAATTGTTGATAATAAGTAAGGTTGGACGACTATTATCAACCACAATTAAAAATCAACATGAAACTTATAAAAAAATCCTTTTTATTTTCGTATATCATACACATTTGTTATGGTGTAAGAAGAGGGGAGGAGATCTGTCAGTCCCTCTCCACTATAGAAACTTTAACTATGTCTTGTTGTTATTGCTTCACGTATTACTACTTCTGTCATCGCGGCAATAAGTATCATATGTTACTCCCTGTTAATGCAACTATCCATTCACGAAAGAATCTTAGAATCCGTTTAGTTATTTAGGCGCAGACGTAAAGTGTAAGCGTAAGTGCGTGGCGCCTCCCCAAGGTTCTGAATAACAGACGACCCTATTCGAAAATAGCCCCCGAAAAAATATTAACATAATCTTGACAACTTTCGAGTGTAGGTCTCAAAAAAATTACCATCAAATTTGTATGCCGATGCATTTTTTATGAAAAATATATATTTTGCAAGCCCCAAAACAAAAATCAGTTTGTTATTAATGAAAATGAATAAAAATTTTCAAGTCACCATTCTGACATGTTAAGAGCTGGGGGTCATTCGGGAAGGTACCATTCACTTTGTATGCCACAAGTTTTTCTCAGTTTTCCATCGTATTTTCTCGAAGTATTGATTTTTAGAAACTGTTATTAATTAAATTGGGACACTCATCAAATCGACGTGTTTCGCTCCCTATCCCGCTTTTTCCTGCCACTATCAGAATTTGGTCCAATGATAAAAGTTGGGTGTCATGTCAAAACGAAGCTGTGTATAAACTTTCAGCCTGTTATTAATCACCGAAATCCCTTGTACGTGGGCCCGTGGACTATAAAGCACTGAGCCGATCTCAATGAACTTCTACTTTTTACCGCGATAAAACGCATGTGCATAAGCTGATTTAAATATTAAACTAAAATCTATAATTGCCAATTAAAGGGTAGATTGCATTACTTGTAAGGAAGAGGGTTGCCCGACTTCCCAATATAGACAGACATTCGTGAAGAATATTCGTTTGTAATTAAAAACAATACTAGTAAATTGAGTCATAATTTTATTAGTATTTTCGTCAATTCCTCCTAATTATAAAAATTAGTATTAAAATAACAGAGTAGTTCAGGTACAACATGTAACTTGTTAAAGTACCTGCCTAGCCTGAAATTATTTTATTAATTTAACGTTTTTATTATTTTCTCAAACCCACATTCAATTAATATTTCTTCTATTATTATTCCTGGGACTTCTCGAATGTCATAAATCGGTGTGTGCGTGGGTCATTGCTGTTGACCCTGGTACAGAAGTTACAGTGGTGGGCGTGTGAGCGGGATTAGTCCCCTTTATCGATCACCTATTCAGGAACTGACCGCGGCGTAGTTGCTGACCCTATTGTTTCTAATCACCAAGGACAACTGGACTATGAGCGCCTCTCCTTCCCTTGTAAAATTCAAGCGCAGTTTTTTAAGTCACGATGTCTTCGACAGTTTACAAAGACCCAGACGCGTTCTCCTGGGACAGTTACGTGGCCGAGACAGGCGCTACAGTGGCGCCCTCCCGTGCTTTCAGGCCGCGCGCCCCTCTTGGATACAAACCCGGCATGAAGATAGAGGTCGTCGATAAGTGGGTGAGTATTTAAATTTTTTTTTATGGAATAGTTGACAAACAGGCCTTTGGGTATGTTTGGGCTATATATGGGTCTCCGGTATCCTTACCACCTGGTGAAACACAGCGCTGGCGCTGTTTCACATCGGTTTTCTGTGAGGCCGTGGTATACCCCTGTCGAGCCGGCTCATTTGGCATAAATGGGCAATTAAAGAAGATAAAGAATTTCTTGCCTTAATAAATCTTACGATTAAATGAGGTCGGCTATTGGTTTAACTAAGTTTGTGTTACATGAATCTATTTTTTTCCACGTAGCGACTGGCATCGGACCTCCTCAAATCTGAGGGCGAACTAAATTCGAATTAGTTAGTTGGTTATTTTCAGTGCCCTCAAATACACTGATTTACTATATCCCGAGATTTTTATTACGATTTTCTTACAACATATACAAGCGGTTCGATTCCCAGGTCAGCCCAGAAAGTATCAATAAGATTGTCTTGATGTAAATCTTAATAACACTTTTTAGCCTGACCGGTGAACCGAAACCGACTCCTTTCTTAAATAGCAAGTATTCACAACTCCATTTTAACTGACGTTAGTAATCGTATTTCGTTTAAAATGAACACAGTTTTTTTTTGTAATGTTTGTAACAATGTAAAATCGTACTTGTTTATTTTACTACCTGCTCCATCCATTGTACATAGGTATGTGTGTGTATTGGACGTTACACTGTCTGCTTTAAACTAGCTTCATAATTGCAATTTTTTGTAGTAATATAACCATTAAACGACCCTTTTTTGTAAAACTAACCAAATTTATAAAATAAATTCTTAGAACATCTGTCTACAATTGTATTATTGAAGCTAGGTAAACTGATGAAATACTTCATACTTTCTTGGTAAAACATATTAAACATAGAAAACACCCAAACTTCAGAATATTTGCAGATTATACAAACATTTGATCCGGCCCGGGAATCGAATACGAGACCTCGTGTACTATGGACATTTAGCTTTTATAAATTATAAAATGAAATCGAAGTGTATGTTTGTTATTTTGTTTTTTTTTTATAAATGCATTTGGAAATAAATATCTCTGAAACGGTTAGGCCGATTTTGATGATACTTCCACTGGCACATTGTTGATTATAGGAGTAACCTATGCCATTCGCGCTGTTAGTGAGCCTTGTAAGAATTTTGAAGATCTAATGTTGTTTCTATTATCAGGTGCCGTTCCTCATTCGCGTGGCGACCGTCACAGCGGTGAAGGGCTACCAGGTACGCGTGTTGTTCGACGGCTGGTCGGACGACATGTCGTTCTGGCTGGACGACGACTCGCAAGACATATACCCCGTGGGATGGTGCTTACAAGTCGGCCATCCTTTGGAACCTCCCCTCAGTAAGTACAGTATAGTTACACTCTTGAAATTAGTGAATTAATTTATTAAACATTTGTTACAATAAGCCTGCACACTGTGATCCACAAATTGTTGTTCCTAGTCTAGATGTTCCTTATGGCCGTTTCATGTATGTTTTTAAAGTCCCCCGCGACACAGGATGTATATTCTTAATGCGGGAGTTGTCTTTTAAACAAACAGAAAAGAAAATGAATTAAAAGAAGTATGCTAACCGTGAATGTTGATATTGTAGCATCGGAAGAGGCCAGTAACCCCGGAGCTTGCGGCACGCCGGGCTGCCGCGGCCTGGGCTCGCTGCGCGGAGGGTGCCACAAGTACCACGAGCAGGCGGCGCTGTGCCCCTACCGCGCCGCGCCGCGCCCCGCCGACCGCCTGGCGCCGAGCGACGAGCCGCCGCACCACGCGCTGCCCAGGGAACGAAGGTGCGTACTCTCCACCACGCCACTACTCATCGATCTTTACTTATTTTATAATTGACTGCCTCTGTGGCGCAGTGGTAGCTTATGCGACTGCTGTTCTTGAGGTCTCGGGTTCGATCCCGGGTCGGACCAAATATTTTTATGATCTACAAATATTTGTTTTGGAGTTTGGGTGTTTTCTATGTATTTTATGCATGTATTTACAAAAAAAAAGTATATATCTGTAGTACTAGTACCCATAACACAAGCTCTGCTTAGCTTGGGACTAGGTGGTGTTGTATGTAAGATGTCCGAAATATTTGTTTATTAATGTTTAATATTTTTTTTTTATTGTTACAGAGTCCTCAGTAAACAGCCAAAGTCGAACTCCGTACATACGAGTACACCGACCAATGATGTTGTCAAAGAAAGGTAAAAAAAATTGATTGATTAATGTTCATTATTAGACTGGCTGTGGTGCTGCCCACGAACGGCTACAACTCAGTTTGTCTTTAGGATCAGGAATAACATGACTATTTCTTATTCTTTTAGACCGCAACGAGGAAGACCCCCCAAACATAAGAGAGTAGAGGAAGTCCTGAAGACTGACCCGGTATGTCTTTATCATTATCTTTTTATCTCCCAAGGGATACAGATTTTTGAGAGATGACTAATACAATGTTTTGTCCTCCACGTAGGTCTCCGACGACGAATCAGTGTCGAGCGGTGGAGGAAAGCGTGCCTCCCTGCCTGAGTGCTCGCGCGGCCTCCGCACCTACTCGCGCAGGGCCTCCGCCACCCCCTCCGCGCAACCCGCGCCCGCCCCCGCCCCCGCCAGGGCTCCCAGCCCACCTGCAGCGCGAATAGATAGACTCTATAAACACCTGGCGGCCTTAGCCCTACCGCAGGACCCCAGTCTTTGGACTCAAGTGAGTAGACTGTATAGTAAAAAATATTAGAAAACAAATAATATTTTTACCGTGGGAGAGCCACGCTTCAGGATGAATGGGCCGACTCTACCGGAGTGATATTACGGCCTCACAGAAAACCGGTGTGTAATAAATAGTGTTTGCGCTGTGTTTCACCGAGTGAGTGAGGATACCGGATGCCCATACCCCAAAAGTCGGCAACGCACTTGTGACGCCTCTGGTGTTGCGGGTATCAATGGGCGGCGGTAATCGCTTACCATCAGGTGATACGTCTGTTCGTTTGCCCACTATTTAATAAAAAAAACATCTCGGAAAATATAATTGTTACAGCTTTTCATTGCTATTACAAATTTGAATCAAATGAACATTGGAATATATTACTCAATTGAGTAGTCTGGAACAGTGACGTCACAAGTTTGTATGTACTTATTTAGTACATTTTTCATACAAGTGATTGTTTTCACAAGTGACAAAGATAATAAATTTGACTAAGATGTCGACTACTGTGTTGGATAGTAAAACGCAGAAGTGACAATGAATAATGTTAAATTGTTTTTCGCAGAGTGATGTATCAGCGCTGGTGACGAGAATAGCGGGCGCCAGCGCCGGTGATGCGGTGGCGGAGGCTCGGATGTCGGGCCCCGAGCTGGTGATGGTGTCGCGCGACGAGCTCGTGCACTGCCTGCGCCTGCGCCTGGGGCCGGCCGTCAAGCTGTACGGCGCCGTGCGCCAGCTGCGCCGCGCCTGCTCGTGATGGGCCCCCCGCCCCCCGCCCCACGCCCCCCGCCCCACGCCCCGGCTGTCGCGGGCAGACCCTGAGCATGAGCCACGTCAGCCTCGTCGCCGAAGAGAAATCGATCGGTTAAACGGAACGTTTTAGACATTCAGTTGCTCACTTACGGCATCGGATGACAGTGTTTACGAATATTATTTAAACATTATATACGTGTATGACAAGGTTTGTGTGCAAAGCTTATTTTACAATTCGGAATTAGTTGAACATACCTGACCTTCGAACTGTGTGGACTGACTCTCGTAGCATAAAAATAATGTAATAATCTAGTGCGATTAACCAAGTGCTGTGTTGACATGTCAAGTTTACAATTTTCGGAAAAATAACACAATTTCTGAATGAAGTAAATAGTGAGAAGTTTGACACTTTATAATTTAATTTTTTTTTATTTAATTACTGCAGTGTAATCGGACAACAGTGTTTTTATGTAATAATGGATTGATGCGCTGCACTATTTAAAAGTGAACTCTGAAGACATGTTATTCTTTTACAGAATCGTGATCAGAACAATATTTGCCAAATTAGACTGTAGTTTAATTTTAAATTTGAAGTGAAAATATTTTTCTATCTACTTCTGCTATTTTAAAATTTTAATGAATACACTTCTAAATGTAAATGTTGTTTGGATCGAGCAATACTGGAGAAGCACAAAGGCACTTAGGTAACAATCATGCTTTAATTACGGCGGTTGTGATTATGCAATCTTGATTCTAGAGCTCCTAGGCAATTAGGAAAGCACTGAAATCTCAATATGTGTATTGCAAAATTATATTTTTAATCAAATATTGTTTACAATTTGTACAAAATATTTGTGTAATGAGTACAAATGATATTTTAAATCAATAAGAGACAGTTTTGTTATTGGATTATTGTTTTGTATATGTCTAAAGATAAATTCCTAAATTTATGAAATGGTTGACACATCTTTTGTCTATTATCTAATTTTATCTCTAGGTATCAATCAAATCCACATTTAAACACATATTTCGTGTGATTTGTTCACATTCTCCAATTATATCATGTATTTCTTAGTCCAATAAAAATAATGGGTATGAGTTTAAAATCTTGAAAATACCAACAGATAAGTGCAAATTTGTTAATAATACACTACCTACCCCTATGGACTAATTTTGTACAATTTAGGTTTAGAAAATATATATATATACACCGTCACTTTACTTTTGAGATGGATCCATTGTTCAACAATTTCTTGGTCAAGTTATTTCAATAGTTGAGTGATATTTTGTATATATTATGCAGTGTCATTTGCATTTATTTTATATCTTTTAACTTTTTAAAGCCAGAGGTGATTTCTACTAAACAACTCGCATTGTATTGATCTTCTCAATTGTCGCAGAATGAATTCAAAGCAGTGACCATTTCAATCAAAATATTTTGTTTCCTCTGTAGAGTTTTTCTTGTTCTAATTTTTCTGTTGTAAATGAAATAGCCAACAATAATATGTCAACCTCAATGATTTTAAAAATCGAGATCAAACCAGACGCGATTGGCTGTCGCTGCATCTGTTTTTAACTTTTACGATGCGAGTCGTTTGTTACAAATCATCTCTAAGAAGATGGGATTCAATATCGTTTTGTGAAAAGTTACTTTGCGTTAAATTTTAATCATCAATTTATATATCAAGTGGTAATTTGTTCATGTATGTACGGACCGCCAATCAAGAGGTCTTGGTTTCGATACCCTGTTGGGACCAAGTGTTATTGTGTTTTTCTTATAATTTTTTTATTATAACAAGTATGGAAGTGCCCATGCCTCGCTCTCCGAGGCACGTTAGCCGTTGGACCCGATTGCACGATTGTTGTATCTGGCAATTGTTATGTACTTTTCGCCCAATAATGTTGTTTTCAAATTTTTGTAAGTTTTAACTGTGGTCAGTAAATGAGCAATTAATTGTCACTGATTTCGTAAATTCTGTAAATATTGACTATTCATAGGCTACTGGAGAATTTTTATAGTGGCCGTGATGTACATAACGCAATGTTCTATGTAAGTTTTTACATGACGACTAGTTAGTACTAGTGCCATTTCGTTGGCACCAAATATTTTACTGTTACTCTAATAATATATAAAAATTACATTATATGTTTTCTTTTATTTAGTACTTAAGACCCCAAGCCCATTTTTAAGCCTTTTTCATTTCAACCTTCTTGGCTTTCATATTTTACCATATTTTGTTCATATTCTTAGGCCTCCTAAAGCTAGTCACTGAACCGGAGGCATGGCCGGCGGGTTTAGGCCGATCGGGTATAGTGCCGACATCGTTATGCCGTGGATATAGGTGTCAGAGCATCATTTCACATATGAATAACACAGCAGCCATGCCCGTGGCTTGTTTGTGCGACAAGACAGCAGGGTGTGTAAGATGACTTCACATGTTAAACGTACTGATGTGATGCTAATTGTATTGGAGCAAGAAATATCAGTATGCAGCGGATGGTGTAGTCCAGGTAGCTGTGTCAATGACACAGGGTCCTGGAATATATCATGTGATCATCATGGATTTAAATTTTGAAAATAAAAGAAATTTGTCGAAAGTCACCAAACATCGGAATTTGAAAAAGAATCGAGCTCATAATTTATTTGTCATATCCCGTAGTAGGGATGTTGCGAATATTCACATCCGCATCCGCAAATGCGGAGCTTCCGCATGGATTTGGACATCTGCATCCGCATCTGCATCAGCAATAATCAATGCGGATTTTCATGCGGATGCGAATGTAATACAAGTTGCGACAAGAAAGAAATTGGGCGGGGCCAGCGAATGGCACGTGCCGTTCACAGGTGTTAATGACCAATTAAATACCAAACATTTTGAGTATGATAAATACTGACAATATTTTTTTAGTTCTAATGCCAATGCCGAAGGGTCTAAAAGAATAAAGAATACTGATTCCGCGTGAAGATTTTTAAGCATAGTGTTCCTAGCGAACAACTGAACTGCACGGTTAGCTTAGTGGTTTCAGCGGTCACCATGCCGCTTGCTACTGTGCCAAGTGTCTTGGGTTCAAATCCCACGCGGTACAACACTTTGTGTGATCCACGAATTGTTGTCCCGAGTCTGGATGTTCTTTGTGTCCGTTTCATGTATGTTTGTAAAGTCCCCCACGACACAGGATATTTATTCCTAATGTGGGAGTTGTCTTTTAAAAGAAAAACTGTTTAGTAGCGTGGGCTTAATTGATGTTCCTCTCCGTAACCACCTTGAATCGGAAAAGGCGGCAATATTACTTTTTATTAAATATAATGCTCTTATTTTTAACTTCATTTACTAATACGAACATTTGTTACATAATTAAAAAAATAAGAGTATTATCTACACTAATCTACATTTACACTATCTACACTAATATTATAAAGAGGAAAGCTTTTTTGTTTTTTGTATGTAACGAATAAACTCAAAAAGTACTGGACCGATTTTAAAAATTCTTTCACCATTCAAAAGCTACATTATCCACGAGTAACATAGGCTATATTTTATTTTGGAAAAAAAATAGGAATCCGTAAGATATTTAGGTTTTTCGGACACAAGGTGTAAAAAATCAACCAGAAAAGTTACTTATTTTGCGTACGCTGCCTATACTATAAAAGATAGAACCATAAAATGTTCTAATCAATCGTAGATCTTATAAATATCTACAAAAAAGTCTGCGACACACTATACGGGGGAAAATTTTTCGCTACGGGCAATAAAAGACGCAAACGAGGTTGCGTCGGTCAGCTAGTAGTTAATATTATTTTTTAATAATTGTTTTAAATCGATATATCCCGTAGTGCAAATCTATTTGCGACATGGAGATATTATAGCTATTTTCAAAACAGATTCTTTTTCTTCAAAACAAATTTCTCGTTAGTCTAGCTGTTAACAATGCGACTTCCGATTAGGAAGTCTTGGAATCGTTTCCGGGGTTAGGATTATTCTTGCTACTTAGAAATTCTTATTCTCGAGTATAGGAGAGCACGTTACGCAGTTGGTCCTGTTTGTCATGCACACTTATGGCAATCGTTATTGGGAAGTCAGTGCCCTAAAATATACTAGTTCAACCTTCGAAATCAGTACGCCCTTAAGGTTGACAGGTGCCAGCCGCTTTGTAGAAAAACTTTACTATACTGTAAAAAACCTTTATAGGTAGTAAAGCCACGCTGATTTCAGCACAAATGGGCCGGCTCGACCGGGGAGGTACTACCCTCGCACAGAAGACAAACCCAAAATGACAGGCTTCGTGCTGTCGTGTTTCGTTGGTGAGTGGAAGGAGGAGACTTTCTGAGGTGGAGTTCACAAACATCCGTGGACTCCATGCAAACCTCAACGCCGTCCACCAGCATCTGGAGACGGCACGGCCGGCCATGCTTTTTCTAACAGAGACACAAATACGCCGCCCTGCCGACACGACATACGAGTGTCTTAACTATCCTGGCTACGTGCTTGAGGAGTGCTTCCTTGCGAAGGCTGGAGTATGTCTTTTCGCTAGGGCGGATGTTTGTTGTCGCCGTTTCCGCTGCCTTTAGGAACTATCCTTCTCCATCATGTGGTTTCACCTGGATATTGGCTCCGTGAGCCGAATCTACGTGTGCCTATATCGATCCCACTCCGGAGACTCTGAGACAACTCGACTATTTGAATATCTCAGGCAGGCAGTGGACAAAGCGCAGGACTAATTTCCCACCGCCGAACTGGTGTTTCTGGGAGACTTTAATGCCGACCATGAGTCCTGGTTGGAATGTTCCAGAACTGACCACGCGGGTCGGACTGTCTACGCATTCGCTGACGCATGACCTCACCCAGCTGGTACTCTAGCCCACAAGGATTTCAGACATACTGAGTCAATCAATATAGTATAGACTTTACAACAAACTTAATTTAATTTATAAAACTAAAACCTTAACTAATTTTAAAATAAAACTGATTATTAAATTGTGGCTTAAGGCACTAGAATTTGATGATGTTGAGGGCCTTTTGGAAATAGTGAAGTAATGGAGGCTTGAATAGAATAGAACACACACACACACACACACACACGCGCACACATACACACACGCACACACACACACACGCACACATATTTTAATCACTAAGTATTTCGTTTATGTACGTACACCAAAAATGTTACATACCTAGGATCCTCTGTACCTACTTACTTATCTGGAGTTAGGAGAGGCTGGTTATCTGTCATACAGGTTCTACCTAGTACGGAAAACAGTCTCTCACACAGATCTTTGTTACTTTCTTACTGATGTTTTTGTATATTTTGGTGACTCATTTTTGTAATTTGTGTGAGAGAAGAAAAATAAACGATTTATTATTATTATTATTATTATTAAGGAAATTCTGAAGAAAATACGGGAGACTCCTGCAAGTAGGTACAGAGTCAGACGGTGTTGACAGTCACTACAGAGAGCAAGAGGTTGGTGCATTGGTGTAAATTCATAGAAAACGCCATTTCACGATTTCTTCATTGTACAAATTATGGAAAGTGCGTGCTCATTTCAATCGGTCCGACAAGACAAGACTCGATGAAAATATGAAATGGATACAAATGTTTCTTGTCGATCAATTGGGGTAGAACAGTTATTTTGAATGACAAAAATAAGTTTACATGTGTATGTTATTTTTAATAAATTTTGTGGTTCGTCACTGGTACGTGATCCCAGTTTTCCAGAGCAACTGTAGCATTACTGCATTAGCGCCTTTTCCTTTAAATGACCTAGCATTTTTAGAGCACACAATGAAAAGGGGAAAAATTATCCCTTTCCCTACTTTTAATTAATACCTCCGTTCCTTTTTAATTTGAAAACTGAGCTATCTAACAGTTGACGGCTTTTTTTTTAAATTCATAGAAAACGCCATTTCACGATTTCTTCATTGTACAAATTATGGAAAGTGCGTGCTCATTTCAATCGGTCCGACAAGACAAGACTCGATGAAAATATGAAATGGATACAAATGTTTCTTGTCGATCAATTGGGGTAGAACAGTTATTTTGAATGACAAAAATAAGTTTACATGTGTATGTTATTTTTAATAAATTTTGTGGTTCGTCACTGGTACGTGATCCCAGTTTTCCAGAGCAACTGTAGCATTACTGCATTAGCGCCTTTTCCTTTAAATGACCTAACATTTTTAGAGCACACAATGAAAAGGGGAAAAATTATCCCTTTCCCTACTTTTAATTAATACCTCCGTTCCTTTTTAATTTGAAAACTGAGCTATCTAACAGTTGACGGCTTTTTAAATCGAAATACAAGTCCTGTATCTGAAATAAGAGCTTTCAAACAAACAAACTCTTCAGCAGCTTCAACTTCGTAATAATAATTTGTAAGTGTTGCAAATTGAGTAAAATAGTATGTCGTGTAAAGAGAATGAGTTGGGATAAGATTGCTTGTTTGGTTGGCAATGCTATTATACTGTCTGTGGTACGAAACTGTCAGCAATATTTAGGAGTGTTAGTTAGTACCTGTTATTTAATCTGTGCTTCGCAAAAATTTTGTTTGGCTGGCTGACGATTTTTCATAGTTAATGAGTTATTTCTAGATAAATAATTTAATATAATGGCGTTATATTGTGCAAGTAAGCAATAGTATTTAATTTTGTGTCAAGAACCTTTTACATGTACTAACATTATCCAAGCGCGGGATACTGCCGGTTGTATCGGGAATTAATCTTTTGTTTTTCCTGATTTTCCATGTTCGTGAAATATATACGCTGAAATATTTACTAAACATAAGATTTAAATTCTTATTATTCATGATGTTAGCTATACTTTGTTTCAAAAGATCAAATTGTATTTATAACCTAACTTTGTACTTGTAGTATCGAATGAAGTGCCCGAAATCCCCGTGGTTTCTCCTGCATCGGGATCTGTATTTGAAAAGCGAATAATTGAGAAATACATAATAGAAAATGGAGTGGACCCTATCAATGGCAAGGATTTGCGAGTTGAGGATCTTCTTGAGATTAAAAGTGAGTAAAATATTATGCCAAATGAACCATAATTCATTCCCAAAACTGATCAAATTAACGAGATCAATGAAATGTTATCTAAAAATCATTTTTAGTAATAGATAGCCCATTTATTAACCGATAAGAGTGGAGTGTCAATGAAATATGTTTTAAAAACATGGGAATATTGTTTCTTTTGAGAGCTTCCATTGCATGCCATGTGTAAACGGTTAAAGATTTGGAAAAATAATGTACGCCAGAATTCTTCCCCTTGAAAAGTTCTAAAAAAAACCACAATGTATAATTATGACAACACACCTGTGACACCTCTGGTGTTGCGGGTGTCCATGGGCGATGGTAATCGCTTACCACCAGGCGATATGTCTGCTTGTTTGCCCCCTATCTAATAAAAATAATAAAAATATTCCTACCTTTTAAAGTTGGGTCACTAAGACCTTTTTATGGGAAATAAATTGTTTCTGCTGTATAAATCATGCTACAGGCAATAGAAGCCGCAGATCAGGCTGTATGGCTCATAGTTAATTAGTTGTTGATCCAAATGATGACGAATTTCATTTCACCATGAACATCTTCAGTTCTGATCAGTTGTGGATTGGATCATTTCTATACAGCATAGTCTCAATATAGTTGAATAATTCACACATATTAATTATATTATAAAGAGAGATTCATGTTATATTCTTGCTTCCTGGAGCTGTTGGACTTGGTAAAATCAGAGAATACATAATCACAAGCTATTGAATATCACATATATGATGTTTAGCTACAATTAGGATTATCATCATCTTCCTAGCCTTTATTATTCCCAAAATTTTTTGGGGTCAGCTACTAGTTCAACCAGTTTTACCTGAATATCAGTTTTTCCATGGAGCAACTGGCATCAAACTAGCAACGCAATAAACAGTTCTTCAGTTAGATATTTGACTGCCTTGAGCGCATGTGTGCTACTGTGCCTATGGCCTTAAGTTTGATTCCCAGCTCGTAATGTTGGTCTAACCTGCAAATATGTATTTGTTTTTTGCTAGTGTTTGGATGTTTTCAAAAAAGAGTATATATGTATTTATATCAGTTGTCCAGTACTCATACTAGACTCATACCCATACTTTTGCTTCTGGTTATTATATTTTTTAAATAATGGGACTAGATAATGTTGTCACTCAGGGTTTTCAGAATTTCCGAGTTGAGCTTTTGCAATAGGTGAAGAGTTCATTGTAAGCCAATTGTCAAGATTTGCACTGTGTTGGTCATTGTGATTGCGTTGACTCTTATACAACTGGTTGCTTATAGAACTCTAAACAAATATTTCAGCACCACCAATAGTAAAGCCAAAGCCGCCCAGTGCCACATCCATTCCGGCCACATTAAAGAGTATGCAGGATGAGTGGGATGCGCTCATGTTACATGCATTCACACAGCGCCAACAGCTACAAACTGCAAGACAGGTATTGTGATACTGGTTGCTCCTTTTATAAACTACATGAAATAAGTACATATAAGTAACACATAAATAACACACTGGAAAGTCTAGCTATTAACTAATTCAACTCACAGATAAATAATAATTCAGAAGCACACCATGGCTGTTGCTAAGCCTTACTTACGTTACCTAGCTGCCAGTAGTATAACCTTGTGTTGTGGATGTTTCTCCAACGTTAAGATGCTGAAGTGGCACATACCTATATCTTGCTTATGTTACAAAACGATAGGCAAGACATATTGGAACTATCAATTCAGTAAATCAATATTAAATGGATCATCTTATATATAAAATTCTCGTGTCACACTGTTAGTAACCATACTCCTCCGAAATGACTTGACCGATTCTCATGAAGTTTTGTGTGCATATTAGGTAAGTCTGAGAATCTGACAACATCTATTTTTCATCCCTCTAAATGTTAAGGGTAGTCAACCCCTAAATTTTTTTTCAAATTTTAAGAATAATATTGTTTTTTTTATTTTTTTATGATACAGCATTAGAAAATACATACAACCCTGAATTTTCAACTGTCTACGATTAACCCATATTTTTCCATCACGGTTTTATGGACCCACGGGTCAGCTAGTTTACATATATAATTTAATTAATGTAACATACTAAAGTTTTATACTACAGGAATTAAGCCACGCTTTGTACCAACACGACGCGGCGTGTCGTGTGATTGCTCGTCTCACCAAGGAGGTGACGGCGGCCCGTGAAGCGCTGGCCACGCTCAAGCCTCAAGCTGGTATTGTCGCACCGCAGCCTACGCACCAGGTATGCATATTCCAGAGAACATTTGTACTGGTAGTGTTTTCTATGTCCTAATCATCCACAGAAACAGTTCTGGATTTTTTTCTTCTGTATTGTGTGTATCTGATATGTCTACTGCTGGGTATATCACGTCAGACAATGTAGAGTTTGTGTCAAGTTTTCTCTAAGTCCCTTAGTTAACACTGTTTTCATAATCTATCATCACACGGACAATTTTTTTTAACATCAGCGGTCTATTGCAGTCCAATTTTCGACATAGGTCTCCCCAATTGTGTATTGATCATACATTTACGTTGATCGATTGAGACACCTAATTGAAATTAGTTACTTTTTATCATCTGTCAAAACAATATTTTTGTTTGAAAAATGTAGTAAACACAAACTTGTGACATCAATGTTTTAGACTACTCAATCGATCAATATTTTAAAATGTTAAAACATTTGTTTTAATGAATCAGACATCGGTATTTATGTACGATAGAGTCTCAGCAGTGGTGTGTTGTGTCCGCAGGCGGAGGGCGCGGCGGGCGCGGCGGGTGCTACGGGCGCGGCGGCGGTGGGCATGTCGGCGGAGGTGGTGGCGCGGCTGCAGGAGCGCGCCACGGCGCTGACGCAGGAGCGCAAGCGGCGCGGCCGCACCGTGCCCGAGGGGCTGCTCGCGCCCGACCAGCTGCGCGCCTTCCTCACGCTCGCCTCGCATCCTGTGAGTAACGCTCCTGCCTTTCTTATACACTATTGTAATCTGACTATTTAACTTACTTGTACACGTACACCCACGCAGCAGGCCCTTTGATTTCGTGGCGACTTTTCTTTGACAAAAAGCCACACGTGCGACGGCGACGCGATCAATCTGACCGTATCTAAAGGAATGGACTATACTTGCGAATACTTTGGGTAGGATGGGCCAGTGTGTCGGAATCTAGTTAATACACGTTAATACAATACAATAAAATCAAGATAGAAATGAAACTGATATTAATTAAATATGGGTAGACATTGGTATACAAACAAAATTTACATTTGAACTTAACTAAAAATATATATGCCAGAATTAAACCTACAAAAACATCACATTGCACCGTTCTGGCTCTGAAGAAGAAGGAATCAAGACATCCATATGCCTAAGAAGCTAAATTAACTTGGATGAGATCTCTTTAGTACCGAATAGACATGGGCCAGTAATTCTTAGCCTGTTTTTGTTACTTGTTCTTAACGTCAATATTGATCTGAGTTTAGTGCTAATTCTCAGAGATCAGGTGATCTACATTCAGTACTACTTCTGTTCTTCCAACAATGACAAGTTTAACTTCATACATATTTAGTTTTTAACCTTTTTTGCATATCATACTTTAGTTCACTATATCTTAAACTGTTCTAAAATCGTAAATCTTCCATTATTCTAGGGTTTACACTCTGCCAGTGTACCAGGTATATTGGCATTGGACATCAACCCATCAGACCATAGCAAATTGTTAACTGGTGGCAATGACCGCAACGCTACTGTCTTCAACAAGGACACCGAGCAAGTGGTGGCTATTCTAAAGGGCCACACCAAGAAGGTCACCAGGGTCATATACCATCCGGATGAGGACACAGTTATTACAGCTTCACCTGACCATACTATTCGTGTATGGAATGTGCCGACGTAAGTAGTTGATTATTTACTATATCTTACGCATATCTCCTCGCTGTTAGCGTCGACTGAAAAAAGGAAGTCTATTATTTTTAAATTAGCAAATTATTTAAAATTGCTTTTTCATTAGTAAATGTTAAAAATGTCAATGGGCGCAATGTGTCTTAAGGTAGATTTCGTGAATATTGTACATATGAATACTGTTATCAGTTTGCTGCAATATATTTTTGTTTTTATCCGTCAGATCTCAAGCCACAGTAATTCTCCGTTCTCACGAGGGTCCTGTGACAGGATTGTCCCTTCACCCAACTGGTGACTACGTGCTCTCTACATCCACGGACCAACACTGGGCTTTCTCAGATATACGCACCGGCACACTACTAACTAAAGTGAGCGACTTCTCAGGCGTCAGTCTGACCACGGCACAGTTCCATCCCGACGGTCTCATCTTCGGTACCGGAACAGAGAACTCTCAAGTGAAAATCTGGGATTTGAAGGAACAGAGCAACGTGGCCAACTTCCCTGGACACGTAGGACCGGTGACATCTATCTCCTTCTCGGAGAACGGTTACTATTTAGCGACGGCAGCTGAGGATTCGTGCGTGAAACTATGGGACTTGCGTAAGTTGAAGAACTTCAAAACGATCCAACTGGACGAAGGTTACGCTATCAAGGAGTTGTGCTTCGACCAGAGCGGGACGTACCTGGCCATCGCGGGCACGGACGTGCGCGTGTACCTGTGCCGGCAGTGGCAGGAGCTCAAGGTGTTCAACGACCACACGGCCTCCGCCACGGGCGTGCGCTTCGGCAAGAACGCGCAGTACATCGCCTCCACCAGCATGGACCGGACGCTCAAGTTGTACGGGATAGAGTAGAGTAGTGCTAGTCGATATTGTTTTATATCTATACGTGATTTATGTTGACTTTCCATTTTACTTCAAAAGTAGCAGTTTCGATGTCATTTTGTAACTGATTGGGGTTAGTAAATCAACAATTTGAAGAATTTTGACTGAAACATTTATGAATGAGAGTTATATTTATGGTTGTTAAACAACTATACTACAACCAACTATACAAGTGAAGAACAATAAACAAGGAAATATCAAGATGCCATTGTGTATATTTATAATTGAACGATTTCTAAGATTCTAAATTTCTGATTCTTTGAAGAAATTTAAAGACACCTGTTGTAATGGAGATGTGAGATGATGTATGTAAATATTATACCTTTATACTGTCATTATTGCTTGATAGGAAGAGAACTGAAATAATTATTCATTATGTATGGTTCTGAAAGGTGACCTTGAAACTTATGAAAATTGTGTGTATGTATATTTAGGATGTTTGTTACTCAATCATGCCAAAACGACTGAATGGATCTAGATGAAATTTGGCGCAGAGATAGATATAGACTGGAATGGCTTATAGTCTGTTTATATCAAGAAATAACATGACGGAAACTAATAATACTACTAAACAACAACACTAATTTAAGTGCCATTATAAAAAAGATTACACTTCTACCAAGTCATAGTAATTTTACAATATTAGAACTCGTACAAACTGCTACTTTTGAACTGTATAATAATTAAGGTACTGATACAAATTATCCCAACAATGGATGACATTTCCAAGTTTTTTGTATTTTGATTCATTATTGAATAGTAATAAATAAGATAAAACAATATATTTTCTTTATCATTGTTCCAACCAGTCCAGTTTCACTATGTACAAGAGAGGAATTCACTCCTTTCTGCTATCGTCCAGTATCCTATTCCAAAAATTGGGGGTTGCACTTTACAAAAACAATAAAATCAGTATTACATATCTTTATTTTCAAATTTACAATTAAAACAAACCCTCCCATCACAACATATTTGATATACAATTATATATACACTTATTATTACAGGAATATTAACATAAATCTACCAATTCGTGATATCTTTCCAAATGGCAGCAACGCATTGCAAACCATTATCATGCATATCACGCCTCGCATCTAAACACAATTTACTTTCTTTCGAGACAGTCATATGTTCGCGTCAGCATATTGCCTGTAATAATTCAACCAATTTTCTGTGTACAAAATAAATAAACCAGTAGTATCTGGGTATTTTCTATTTAAGTATTGTATAAATATAGTACATATGCATGTTTGTATACAAAAACAATTATTTTCAAGAAAATGTTGGTGTAATTTATCACAATATACGTGCACATACTTGTACGTTGAACGAGCACGTTCGCTAACTTGGTCTGTAGATTAGTTTCAGATTTGTATATTTACTATATTTATATACTTTGTACATAAAAACTTCGTTGTTAATACTAGTATAGCATACAAGCGAACTTATAACAAGAAGGCCCCTGGAACAATTAAATTTTATATACAAATAACTTTATAGAACACTCTTTATAACGACCCACTACTGAATACATTGATGATAGCAACCAACGACCCGAGCAACGAATGGTAGAGACTAGTTACTACAAATGCGAAACTTACAATTCCTCTAAATCTTTGTGTTATTTGATGTATTTGCACATTACATTTATATAGGTATGTTTGTGAATAATTTCTCATTAGAAGCTTAAGAAGGAATAGCTATCAGAGATTAGAAATGGTTGAGAAGAAGTTCTTTCCAGCGTTCCTAGAAAAGAACTTGAAAGGGTAACGTAGACTTTCAAGGACACATTAAAGAATTAGATGGTTAATTAGTATTCTTGAGAAAATTGCATTGTATCTTCCAGTAATCAAAAAATAAAAACAATTATTTATTTAATATTTACACTGTTTAAATCTGTAGACCTTTAGATTGGAAGTTTTTCAGTCAATTTTCACTACATCTATTAAAATTCTTTAACTTTAATTACCTCTATTAGGAACTATTATGTGATTTTTCATAATTATTCAGTTTTATATAGACCATGACTACTGGAACTTTATTTTTAAGTAATTAAGACTTCGGCCATAAAAGACTGCATTTGAGGTGCTTGGAATATTTAAATGGAGTTGCCAATATAAAATGATAAGTCTTTCAAATGAGGTCAAACGGGAAGCATAAATACAATCATATGAACAAATACACACATTAACAGCCAAATTAAGCCAAAAAAAACTTATTATTTATGTACATAGGTATTAGCTTTAAATTTTCCACTGTGTAGTACAATAGTGACTATATTATGCGTCTCTGTTTAGTAAAAATAAATGTAATGTGCTTACAGAACATCGATCGATCAAATTAAGGAAGTATATTGTCAGTTATTTATCCTCATTAATAAATAGTCCATATATTTGAACTGGTAGGTACACAACAAATTCGACTATTTAACTAAATCGATAAAAAAACGCTTGTATCGAATATATCGACAAAATGAAATATAAATAACCATAGATGGTCTCCTTGTGTCGGTGCAATAACTCTATGCGTATTAATGAAGTATTCGTATCAACCATTGTGTTAAGGTATGATATTTCTAATTATCATTTCCGTAAAGGTATTCAATTTACGGTCAGTCTAGTTAATTCAATTTTAAAACGCGGTCAAATTAAGTAATTGTGCTATACTTTGTACAGCGATTCATTTCATATTTGACATTAACGAGTAGGTAATAGAATTCATCAAGCGCGGTTGAGTCTAAAGTCGTTGGACATTTCTCTGGCCGAAGTGCAAGCCAGTGTTGTACCGAAGAACATCGATTATTTTCGCCTTTCGTGATCGATACATCGACTAACGACAAGGCTGGTTAAGGCAGTGTCTCTGAGGTAAATGTGTTTCGATATGTTTACAGCTATTTAAAGTAAGTAATTGTTTTTGGTTTTTAATAATTGCATTTTTATATATTTAGGTGAAAATATTTTTTTACAATTTTTTAACTTTACTATGTTTCGTTGTTTTGAGTTTTGTTCTCATTTTAACGATATTGTATTGACGTACTGATTTTTATTGCCGTACAACAAATTATATTACATCATAAATAATAAATATAAGATGGCACAGATAATCTTAAAAAACCTGTGACTAAATTAAAAATATGTTTGTTTTCAATAGTTAAAGAATAATATGGATTTCATAGTTGTCATAGACACACTAATGTGGAACATAATTATCCGGCACTATCGTCACAGCCGGCTAGTCGCCATTTTCAGTTCTTACGTCATTTCCTAACATTCTAGACACCCGGACCAATCACACACACATATAAATCCCAACTCTACATATATAACCTAATGAACAATATGTGTATTGTCCGACAAGAGCATCGCTCAAATAAAGCGTTAAGAGAAAACATACAAGCTTGATTACTTCTGCTCAAAACACAATCGGAGCTCTTAAATACTTCTCTTTTCTCCTCTCGGCCTGTTCAGTTTCCTTATCCTTTACCGTTTTTAAGTTTATAAATAATTAGTATCATCTTATACAAGGGGAGAAATTTGTGGATATGTAAACATATCGAAGCGCACTGCAGGCAAGTCAGGTGGGGAGCGAGGAGCGCGGTCATGCGAAGATCAGCCACAGCACGAACAGGATGGCCACCCATAAGAAGATTTTGGATAGGAACTGCTCTTCCTCGAACTGGGCCGTGCCACGGGGCGCTGGAACAATTACATTTTTCATATTATTTAAAATTCTATTTACGTAAGGGAACGATGTAGTATCGGGGTTCTAGGGATTTCCTTTCTAGGGTATATCTGGTTCCCCGCCTAGTGCCTGAGACAGCGTGTGGTTATTCGTCGATTCGAGTCTGACTTAACCATCTGTTGGAAGTATCAAGCGGGATTTCCGCATAGCCATAAAATAGAATATTCATTTATCAGACTTATGGTACTCGCTTCTCTCTGATAACTGGATTGAAGTTAGTTAGCCGGGAATCCCCGAAATATACCCGTAATCTGATAAGAAACCATCTTTTACAATATTTCTTTTTTTATCGTGCTCCAAGAAAGTTGTGGCTGTCCAACCACGTGTAAATGAAATGTTGTATTTATACATACCAGCAGTCGGTCTAGGATCCCCGAAGTTGAAAGTGGAAGTGAATACGCCGAATGGGAAGGCACCAATGCCGAAGGACATGTGGAAACCCTCGCCGAAGCCGAAGCCAGGGAATCCGATGTTGTTCTCCGGCTCCGTGCGCTGGCCCACCGGCCGTGGGGGTACCTGCTATTGTAGGATTAAAGAAACTTGTATAATTATTTATTTGTGAGTTCAGAATCATTTAGTGTCTTTCCTGTAAAGACAAAATCGGAATTTGGAACGTCGCTTTACTCTGTAAAGAATACTGTAAGTAATAAGTATAAAATTTTGACAATAAAAACAGACTTCAAGAACTGAACCATATTGAAATGGGACCACATGGGAACTACGGGAAGCACCAGCTTTCAAATTAAAAAAGAGACATCAAAATTGGTTCACCCACTTGAAAGTACTATGTTTCAAAACCTTCCAAAACCTTCAAGAAAAGAGCGTTCTCTCCTTTCTAAAAGACCGGCAACGCACTTGTAACGCCTCTGGTGTTGCGGGTGTCCATGGGCGGAGGTAATCGCTTACCATCAGGCGATACGTCTGCACGTTTGCCCCCACATTGTAACAAACATACAAAAATACAGTCGGATTGAGAACCTTATCCTATTTTTAAGTCGGTTAAAAATGGTAAGTTACAATGACGAAATATCATTTGATGTAATACACCTTTTTTTAGGAAATCTCCGGCACTAGAAATATTCCTTTACGCTTTCAAAACTTTTCAAACATACATTTAACGAATGCAAAGAACATCCAGACCCAGAAAAACAATATGTGGATCAGACAAGTTGTTGTTGGGATTTGAACCCTTGAAGCTTAGTAGAGAGCATGAACGTTTAGTATTAGCGTGATGATATATAGCCTATAGCCTTAAATGGACTATCCAAAACTTAACAATTTTTTTCAAATCGGACCAGCGGTTCCTGAGATTAGCGCTTTCAAATTTTTTTATTTTTTTTTCATTTAATAATGGGCAAACGAGCATACGTATCACCTGATGGTAAGCGATTACCGCCGCCCATGGACACCCGCAACACCAAAGGCGTGAAACTCTTCAGCTTTATAATATTAGTAAGTGTATATTTTTTTAAAACCAAATATTAGTAGATCATATCGCCACCGAGACAGTCGCAACAATAAGAATGCGCAGTAACATTATGTTATAGTCGTTCCAATAGTTTATTTAACTTTTGACAGCTCTAATACTTAATCAAATAGTGATACCCTGACCCGTTACCTATTCGATTTCTTTCATCGATCGATTTTATGCATTAAGAAGTTTTAATCGATTTAACAAACTCATTATTTTATAGATAATTTCGTACTTCATATTTCTATGTGTTTCAATGTGCGACCTCCTTTGTCAAAATAAAGAAGAAATGGATTAAAATAATGTTGTTCAAATATGACGGTTCTATGTCATGAAAAAATATATAAAAGGAACTGAATTTTCAAAATGTATTATTGTATTGTGTTGTAATTCAGTGGTTAATATTGTATTTGTTAAACTATTGATGATCTTTATTAAATCTCTCTATGTCTATTTTAAAATAATCTACAGTATTTCAATGAGTAACCTTCAATATAGTTGAGTATTTATATTCCTCCGTATTGATTTATTTGTGAATTCTCACGTTTGGTTGAGTTGAGCGTATCGTTCCTGCCTTCGTTACTGTCAAAATGCCAAAAAAGAAAGTACTCAAAGGACAAACAAGAGAGTTTGTCTTGCGACTTCGTGAATACTTTGAAAAGGAAAGCCGTAATGGTGGGCCTCTTATACCAGTGACTCAAGTTAGAGACCGTGTTGCAGCAGCATTAGGTATTAGTGCTCCAACAGTGGCAAAAATAACAAAAGAAGGCTACGGCAGCAGTGGCATGGAACAGAATAAGCTATCTACACCTAATAAAAAACGTCCGCCTAGTAAAGTTACAGCCGTTGACAATTTTGACGCTGATGCTATTCGTCGTCATATATACGACTATTACCAAAGAAAAGAGATTCCAACATTAAAAAAACTAACACAATCTCTTCGAAATAGTGGTTTGTTCCGTGGTCAAAAATCTTCTCTGACAAAGGTATTGAAAGACATTGGAATGTTATTCCAAAAATGTGACAAACGAAAAATTTTAATGGAACGCAATGATATTGCTTTGTATAGATGCGATTTTTTAAGACAAGCAAAAAAATAGAAGATTGGTCGAATGTTGTTTTCACAGATGAAACTTGGCTCAATGCGAATCATACGCTGTCAAAAACTTGGACTGACAACACCGTTGGCTCCACTTCTACAGTACCAATGGGAAAAGGCGAACGACTGATTATTTGTCATGCAGGAACAGTAAAAGGATTTGTGCCAGGCGCTCTATTAGCTTTTAAATCCCAGAAAACAGGAGATTATCATGAGGAGATGAATTCGAACGTGTATGAAAAGTGGTTCAGAGAAATGCTTACATCACTCGAAGAGCCATCAATAATATTTATTGATAATGCACCTTATCACTCTCGTCAAATTAATAAAATACCAACACAGGCCAACAAAAAACATGAAATTATAAACTGGCTCCGTGACAATGGCGAAGAGGTGAATGAGTCCCTACTAAAAGTAGAGTTAGTAAAGATATTAAAAACAAAGAAGCTGCCAAAACGATACGTCATAGATGAAATGGCAGCAGAGCATGGGCATACCGTCCTCAGAATTCCCCCATATCACTGCCAATATAATGCAATTGAAATGATCTGGGCACAAGTTAAAGGATATGCTGCGAGGAACAATACAACTCCTCCTTTCACCGCAAGAAAAATGCTGAATTTACTGAAAAATGCGTGTGAAAAAGTAACTCCAGAAAACTGGGCGAATGTTGTAGAAAAAACAAAGAAGGTGATAATGTCGGATTGGGATCGGGATGTTGCATTCGACAATTTATCTATCCAAGAAATGATAATCAATATTACTGAGAACTCAAGTGATGATGATTCCTGGTCATACGAAGAAGACGATTCTTTATAATTAAAATTAGTATTACAGTACCTCTTTTGGTTGTTTTATTTTTAATCCGTAAATTACTACGAATTTCAACATTTTGTACCTGTTCATTACAAGTAGGTACCGCAGGTAGTTTTTATTTGAACCAACTATAGTAAGTCTAAACAATTATTTTAGATTCATTAATTTGCGGCGAATACATTCGATCCCATTACTAGGTACGAGTACGATGGAACTGTTTTCATTACGCAAATTATTTATGCATTGAAACAGAGACATTTAGGGCATTTTAATGCAAAATAATAAAGCTTTTTACGTGATTTGATATAAAATATAATCACAATAATTTTATTGTTTTATTAATATAATCGATAATCGATTTATTTCAAAACCGTTTTTATAGTCTGTGGTCATTAATTACGAATGACACATCCCTAAGTAGGCGGAGCCCGCCCATAAAGTACAGTATTTTCTGTAGTACATTGTATCAAAAATTATTACAAAACTTTATGTGCGTGATCTGTCAAAAGTTAAATAAAGTATTGGAACGACTATAGGTACTGAAATTCTGCTTAAAGCCGCAAATTTATTTACATACGTTATGTAAATGACAAACTGCGTCATTATTTTCGTGTATATTTAAATTTGTGACGACGATTCTCATAAGGTCATTTCTCATGATTTTTATGAGCGTGATATTTTATTTATTTACTAGCTGACCCACGCAACCTCGTTTGCGTCTTATATTGCCCGTGGCGTGAAAATTTTCCCCTGTTTTTGAAACATTCTTCATTGGTGCTCAGCTCCTATTAGTAGTAGCGTGATGATGTATAGCCTATAGCCTTCCTCGATAAATGGACTATCCAACACCGAAATAATTTTTCAAATCGGACCAGTGGTTCCTGAGATTAGCCGGAACAAACAGACAGACAGACAAAAATTTTAAAAATATATATTTTGGTATGTGTACCGTATACATTCATATACATGTAGTAGAAAGCGGTTATTTTAATATTACAAACAGACACTCCAATTTTATTTATTTGTATATATACTATTTTAACACGCATTGTGCGTTTTAAATAATTATATACAATAGGGTCACTTTGTAACTTATTTAAATAAATTGTTTAAACATTTGTCGCACTAGGTTTGAGCGTATTTCTTTTTGTTTATGTATGGGCCTGCCAAAGTGACTCTACTCTGCCTGATATAAAGCATGAGCAGAATCCAAGAGTGGTGGTCACCATACTCATTGCAGACGATGCAGCAATGCATGAAGACCCACACTATGGCGTTCTATTAAGATTCATTTGCATCATTGGGGCTTCGGTCTCGCACTCATCAAACGAAACACGACAGGAGGAATAAATAAATATAAATAAAATAAATAAATATTTCGGACATCTAACACACAACGCCATCTAGTCCCAAGCTAAGCAGAGCTAGTGTTATGGGTACTAGACAACTGATATGAATACATATACTTATACTTTTTTTTGTAAATACATACATATTATACATAGAAAACACCCAAACTTCGAAACAGGTATTTGTAGATCACACAAATACTTGGTCCGACCCAGGATTTGAACCCGAGACCTCAAGCACAGCAGTCGCATTCACTATCACTGCGCCACCGAGGCAGTTAATGCTGTCATTTTACGATGATCTTATTATCTCTTACGATGAAGAGTCTTATTTTAAACCATGTACATCTTGTACTATAGTAATGACTAAAATATCTATACAAATAAATAAAATTGGAGTGTCTGTTTGTAATATTAAAAGAAGTAACAATAACTTTTTACTATATGCATTTTTTCTGTCTGTTTGTTCCGGCTAATCTTTGGATCAGCTGGACCGATTTTGCCGGCACTTTCACTGGTAGATAGCTGATGATAAGAAGTAACTTAAGCTACTTTTTTTAGACTAGCTTCGACCCGCGGCGTTACCTGCGGTTGATGTTATACCGCAGGTAACACAGCGGAGATCAGCTAGTTTCAACATGTGTTTTCTATGTATAATATGTATGTATATTGCTTAGTTTGAGGCTACATGGCGTTGTGTGTCAAATGTCCAAAATATTTAACCAAATGACGATTTGTTCCGTATTAATTACTAGATACGAAACAAATCGTCATACTCAATAATCATTTTGTCCTAAGCTCGATCTCTTACTTCGCAAACAGGTTTACACTAAATACTTGAGTTATAACCTATTGTGGCGACCTCCACATACAACGCCATCTACCGAAGATACACTGAACTATGAAGTAACTACACGGAGTAACTATCAATCCCGAATCGCGCAATAGATGTTCTCGCGCCGCTTATCATATATACAACATCCCAACATCAACTGTTGGACAGTGGCTCGCCAGGCATGATCACCAAGGTAGGATCCTCCGACCAGGCGAGTCGGAGGATCCTACCTTTGTGTTGGAGGGACATGATACCCGTTCCTCCACTCTATAATAAAGAGCTTTAATTTTATAAAAACATCATTCTTATTAGAATAGGTACCTTATTCCTAGGGTCTTCTTGTTTGGTGTTCCCTCGGCCATAGAGTGGGATCACTTTGTCTCTGCTAATAGCCGCCTTGCAGACGGGGCACACTTGTCGCGACGGTCGCGTCTCTAACCATTGGTGTAGGCACGGCCAGCTGTAAGTAATTGTCATATTATTATATACCCACTTACTTATGATGTTCGCCTAGCCGATAACGGACACGGTGGCCAGTCTCAACAGAGACCAGCTAAGTACGTAGTAGATATTTTAGTGCACAAGTATGTGAGCAAACACAGGTGCACACTCTGTTCCCTAACTCTCACAATCCAATGGGACGGTTATCCGACATGCTACAGGTTTTTTAAAAGTTTTTATTATCTTTGCAGTTACTCTAACAATACTCACGGAATTAATAAGGGTGGTGATATATATATAGATATCCTCCATATTCTTCATTCGACACCACACGGTATTTGAAATATGCTAGTCCCATGTCTCACTAAAATTATATATTGTAACTAGCTGAACCCCGCGGTACTACCCGCCATACGACAATAACCGTGGGCAACGCCGCGTGGCGAAGCTAGTATATTTATAAATTGTAGCCTATGTGTTATTCTGATGTATAAGCTATATTATTGTAAAGTTTCATCAAAATCCATTCAGTAGTTTTTGCGTGCAAAAGCAACAAACATATTCACATACATCCTCACAAACTTACACGTTTATAATATTAGTAGGATATATTTTAAAATAGAAGTTATTGAGGAAGGCCATGTAACAGAAGTTTATGCTCTAAAGGAACATGACAATGATAACAAAGAAGATTAAAAGTACAGATCACATGACTTCATAACCAGATTAAAACATGAATACCAAGAGGCTAATAAAATAAATATAAAACGTGCATTAAAAAGAGATTATACTTTGCATGTACAATACAAATTAATTGTCTAAGATTGTTCCATTTGAGATTAGAACACAACAATTAGTGCAGTAGCATTTATTCAAACTTTAAATAATATGCATTATTTGATGCAAAAAGCATGACATAGTGTGTTAATTATGATTATAGAATCATCATAATGTTTATAGTCAGAAACGGTTGATAACCTCCAAAGTAACCTTTGAATTCTTGTGTATGCATATTCTAGTAAATATGTATTGATCTCACACTTCATTTACATCTAGGGTAAGCAAAAATGATAGAAAGACATTTGCCATAACTCTAAAACAAAGCTCATGCCTCTCTACACTAATTCGGCAGTCAACCAGTCAGTATATATATGTATTTAGCCATTTTTAGATCATTTACGCAGTTTTTGCTCATTCTTTCTTCATCATTAACCACATAACCAAACAAAAATGGCTATGTGGTTAATTTATATGCGGTAGAAGTAGGAGCGAGAGGTATACCAGCTAAATCTTTCTATAACCTTCTGAAAGACCATGGCCTGTCGTGACCTGCAGTAAGTTCTATTTTAGAATGAGTATCCAAGGCTGCACTAACAGGTTCCTACCAAATTTGGCTAGGTAGGGCGGGAAACTTGAGCAGTGAAGGTGAGCGTTGATGCGCATCTTAAACGGGGCCTCCTTAAACCTACACCTGGGTCGCAAGTCCTGGGAACTGCTCTGAGTTTCTCCCTCTGCCATACCATGAACCCGCACGGTGAATCCATGGAGTGCTAAGAAGTTTGTCTCTCTCTAATGTTTGAATTTCATTGATTAGATTAATTTAATCAATATAATTTAAATATGAATTGTGTTCAAATCATACCTAAAGATATAAGTTATTATGTTGTACTGTAAAAACCCAAGCTGCAGTAATACCTAATATTTTTAAGTAAAAATAAATCCCAACCAGCAGATTCCCACTGTGGTTGTTCAATCATTAGGATTGCATGAGTTCCAGTGGATTGTTGTATGTTTTATTCCCAACATCCCACATTTATCAATCATCACAGGTCTGGCATTATTAGTCACACTTCTGAGCTACCCTACATAATTTAATAATAATGTTCTTGTGACATTAGTTTTTTCAACATTTACCATTCCTTTGTTGAAAATCCTAAGATTTATTGTATTTAATGGTAAAAGTCTTATGAACAATAATCACAGGAAGGTTTGAACTTTTACCAGTAACAATCTGTTAAAGTTAGGTTTAACTAGAACATCTTAATATGGTAAATATATATATATATATATATATAGTTCAGGCCTTTACAGTAACATAAATAATATTTGGAAAATGACTAATAGCAGTTTGTATACATTATACTTCATTTTACTTGACTGCCTCGGTGGCATAGTGGTAGCGTATGCGACTGCTAAGCTTGAGGTCTCGGGTTCGATTCCCAGGTCGGACTAAATTTTTGTATGATATGCAAATATTTGTTTCGGAGTTTGGGTGTTTTCTATGTATATTAAGTATGTATTTACTAAAAAAAAGTATATAAGTATTTATATCAGTTGTCTAGTACCCATAACACAAGCTCTGCTTAGCTTGGGATGGCGTTTTGTGTTAGATGTCCGGAATATTTATTTTTATTATTATTTTTATTTTATCTTATCTATGTGTTATAATTTAGCTAATTGATATTTAGATTAGACTGTTATCTGCACTTTTTAAACACCCAATAAAGTATATTTAACGCGATTTGTTACTTGTGACACAAAAACTTCAGCATTTGCATTTTGCACTCAATTAGCATACAATTTAAATTCTATTTTATGCTTGTTTGTTATGTTCTTCTTAATTGGTTGTGGTCAACATTGACGTATCATACCAGAATAAGTGTCCACACATGCTGACGACAGCGTCGCGAGCCGTGTCAAGGCAGATGTTGCACTCCAGCATTCGTTCATCGTGTTTGTCTTCTTCACCGCCAGCGTCGCCACCCGGTGCCGACGCACTCGCCCGCGCTTCACTCGTCTCGGCCATCGCTCTGTTCAAAACAAATATCTGTCCACTAATCACGATAATGATAAATAATAAACCCTAAGCCTTATCACTACGAAAATGACGTTCCTAGTGTGACACGACAAAACTTTGTAAAACTCGTTGTATAACGAAACAGTCCAACATTCTTCATAATAACAAATAGAAAATCACCTGACACTGTTAAATTTGAATTGATTCCCAGTTAATTCACACAGAAAGTTATAAAAATAAATAAATCACATCCCCAATCCCGTGGTTTGATGATCTGTCATTTTTTTGGGCCAGAGACTAAAAACGTGGAGATCTGTCACAATTCTTTAGTTTTTGACTACTTCGACGTGGCTAATGTTTTATATTTTTTCGAGTGGAAGAAACAAAATCATTATAGTAAGATCCCAGGGCCGCCAGACGTCACGTATTTTCTGACGAACGAAATGTGGCTGACTGACACGATCACATTCGGCGAATAGACTACACCCGCAGTGCTGGTACCATCAAAACTTCGGCGAACGATCGAGAACTTCTATTGCGCGATTCAGGATTGGTAGTTTCTTTGTGTTGTACGTTGCTCCGTAGTGCAGTGTATCTGAGGTAGATGGCGCTGTATGTGGAAGTTACCACATATGTAACGATTTTTCGCGATTTCGTATAATTATTCATAATTATATATAATTATCCAAAATCGAAGAAATTCATTACATATAATTATATAGGGCCAATTTCCATACGTAATTATAAATAATTTTTTTACCCGGTACGATAAAATTCAAGAATTATGGTAGTCAAATGAGCATTTTTTTACAAGTTAATTTTTAATTATTTACCTGATTATTTAATTTTTAACTGATTTTCTTTTAAAATTAATAATCAATTGATATGAGTGAACTGTAAGAGAGAGACAGAGAAGTCAATATATCCTAATACATGTCTGACTCAGTCTCATTTGGTGGATAATGCCCTCGCGCTCTTACCCACAGAGATATTAAAATTGAATTTAGGGGATGATTGGCCCCTTGGATCGGTCTGTCTTTTTGTAAGAGGTTTTAAAATAGTTGTCTGGTAGACATATATAAAAATGGAGCATCAGAATTTACGTGAAGTTACGTCATTATTTTGGGAGCTTGAAAGCGTCTGTTAAGCAAATCGGCCCACGGAAAGTGTCTGGGAGTATTGGCGACTTATTTTTAAGGATATTTCCTAAAATATACGTGAAAATCAGCTTTCAGAATTTACGTGAGGTTCGTTATGTTTTTAAGTACCTTGATTACCTGATACCTGAAAATTGGCCGTCTAATCAAGTTAGCAGGTAGGCATGCGTTCTTAGTACATACTACCACTACGCAATCAGCCACATTTCGTTCGTCAGAAAATACGTGATGTCTGGCGGCCCTGGGATCTTGAACTACATGTTTTGATTAGATACGTTCGTGACAAAATTGTGTTTTTGAACCTTAGAGCATTAAACCAACCGGGAGACGCCTTTGTCATGCGTCCCCCGCTGCCAAAGGTACGAGAGCGCGGATCATAAGTTAGTTATATAAAACTACTTGTCACGTGTTTTGCGTCATTCACCAAATTATGGTGACGCGGAACGTACGTGAGCTACAAATACCGAATTGCAGTGTTTTTTCGTGAACAAATAGATCCAAAACTTCAAACAAACTATAGGAAAATATTAGTTTCCACCTGTAAAATAAATTAGACCGGCTTCTCAACAATTGCATTCGATTTGTTTTCAACCTGCGAAAGTATGTCTATCGTACGCAACTGTCATTGTTAACCATAAGACAACGCCGTAGTTTAAGGGCTCTGTCTATGTTGTACGCCTTACTTAACATGCCACATCCAATATCTCTGCTCTAACCATGACAGGAATCTTCGCTCTTCTAATAATCTTCTACTTTGTCCTGCACACATTTCCAGCACAGTCCATTCCTCTTTCCTTGTTCGAGCTGTTACTCTGTGGAACGCACTACCACTAGAAATCAGGACATCCACTAGCCGATCATCTTTTAAATTTAAAGTACGGAAGCACTTTAGGGACCTGCTGACGGAGGCACCAGAATAACACTTAAAAGTGTCTTTATTATATGTGTAAATATACATATTTATTTTTATTTATTTTTTATATTTACATTGTATATTTATAAATAATATTCTATGTATGTTAATCTAGCACCTATTTATCTGTAGGAATCATTGTATTTTATAAAATAATTTTATTTAGTCTCTCGTCTTACTTGTACAAACACACTCCTGCCACAAACAAATTCGCAACACCCAAAGGTTTGTCTGGAAGAAAATGCCTGTGGCATTAAGTCCGCCTTGTGCAATATGTTTGCAGGCAGTTTTAATAAACAAATAAATATACCCTAACTGCTCAGACGGCCTGCAAGCAATCCACTACAGCAGTGAAAAAATAAATATGAGTGTGTGTACTTTACTTCACTGACTTCTAACTCGTGTACATAAGGTACACGCGTTAGAAGTTATACTTCTTTGGCGTATGAAAAAAAAAAAACTAAAATGCAGTAGTGATTAACGATAAATATTAAAATTAATCAAAAAGATTTTATTTAAATAAATAATATTAATTTATTCACACTGTTTAATTGTACTGTTACGAAACACGTGTTCTAAATATAAAAAATAATAGAATATACAACTTGAACATAGTTATCGATTTTCATGCCATCTAGAACTAACTTCACAATGTAGAATTCAGGTGTCGGTGTGCGCGCGCATCTTACAAATTCACTCCCATCATTTTTCTCCATCGCGCCAAAAGAAGTATAACTTCAGTAAGTCGACACAATCAAATGACGGAGCCTTTTATGCTCCATTTATGTAGCAGGTTTTAGCACTCACAAGAGAAACAAACCCCATATTAAAGCTTTGCAAAAAATATCTTTTTTGATAAGAATGTAGGCAATTTGTAGTTAAAACATTATATCACTGCCCTGCTTTACGGTTCCGGCTGGTCCGCTGTCCACCCCAACCCCAATCTTTTGACTCTAACTCCGACTTTGCATCTCAGCAGAATACCACAGTGGTATTCTCTAATGCTGACGCCACACTAAGGTTTAACGTCAATGCCCATTATCTCGATAATTATTGCGATATTTTTTACCGCATTAAAATGGGTGGCTACACTTCAACGGTCAACATGAATGCTCATTATTGGCGATAAAAACGGCATTGAATTTACTTTAATTCAAGCAAGATGGACGTCGACAGAGCTCTAGATCTCATGAGTGTAAATTTATATTATTTGACTTTATTGAATCATTACCGAATAAAAAGAAAACGGAAACAAAGAAAAAGAAGATGGTGGATGATTACTCCACTCTGACGCCATAATACGTATTTCCAGTCAAAATCGTACGATTTTGAGGCAAATCCGTCGTAAAAAAACAAATACGTCCGCTCCCGTTGCGCTCTCGATGCACACTGACAATTCGTAATGTGGCCGCTTCATCGCATCAATTCTCGCGTTAATCTCTTTGATGTACCGCCACTTGAGCTATCGCCTAACTCCAAATGGCATTGTTAATGCCATTGTCAAATTATCCCGTTAAGTTGTGGCTACACCTATGGTGAACGTCCATTATCGCGATAATTAATGGCATTTCTCATTAGTGTGGCCCCAGCATAACTGAGCTGTGTTATCAAGTTTAACAATTTGACATTGATTAATTTAATGACAGTTGTTGTCATTGCCAAAATTTTAGTTATGTTGTTTTCCTGTGTTCATGTGTTGTGGTCGTGTTCGGCAGCGGCGATTGCTTGTTTCATCCGGATTAAAATTCAATTGCTTTAGAATCAGTTCAAATTTTGTGCGCCGGTGTATGTAGCGCATAAAATTAAAGAGCCCTTTACTTAAAGGTTTCGTATTTCTTACTATTTGCGTATTTGTACAATAATTTGCACTGGAAAATTTATAAGACAGTAATTATTCAAGATTATTTATTTATCTTTTGTTAAGACGTATTATGTTCTGTTTTTGATAATTGGAATATAATAACTTCAACAATACACTATTGTTCTAGCTAAAATATTACAAACTAATGAGCAGGTACATACGGAGAACAATATTTTTTCGAATAAAATGGTAACAGCAACTATGCTGTTTTGATTGTTTAAAATTGGGCTGGTATAGTTGAAACCCCGTAGGAACAAGATGGGTAGCAGATCGCGACATGAGCGCGAAAACAATGCTATGGTGAATACTTTAAAAAATCTAGACCGCATACGCACTAATACAGTAGAAAAAGTTTTCCGTGCAGTAGACAGAGGCGATTATGTGACTCCTGATGACAGATACCTGGCGTACATGCAACAACCTTGGCGCAGCGGGTACCTGCACTTGTCTGCGCCCTGTATATATGGGTAGGTAGTCAATATGATCATTCCTCTGCATGACATGTCATTTGACTGTTACGCATTACACAAAGACAGTCTTCAACGCATTCAGAAGAAATATATCTAATTACCTTAATTTTCATCATGCCTCACATAATTACATTGAGAATTGTAGTATTTTCAATCTTTTAACCCTTGAAAAGAGGGGTGTCATGATGGATATGGGTTTGCTATATGACATTTTACTAGGATGACGAGATTGGCCTTTGCTTTTGGAAAATATTAGGTTTAATGTTCCCGAAAATATACTAGACACTACATTATTTTGCACTCCATTTAATTCAACAAATTACATGAAAAATTGAGTTATATACTTACAATAAACAATTTAATGATGTTGACATGTTCATTAGTACCAGGGAGGAAGAAAAGAGTTTTGGCTGTATTACTTTTATCACGGGCTAGTTAAATTCTCATAATAGAAGCTCTGCTTAGTTTGGGACTAGATGACATTGTGTTTTAGATGTCTGAAATATTTATTCTATTCATCTACTGTGGATAGCTATTATTGGCTACACATTTATTTGTAGTTAAGTAAATTAAGTTAAAAGTTGCAGCTGTTGTTATCCCTATAAATAAATAAATAACTAAAATAAAATAATATTTAATCCATACTATATATTTTAAATTTGGAAGTTACTCGTGTGTTACACTGTCACATCTAAACTGCTAAACCAATGTGGGTAAAATTACCAATAATTCATTGGTTATTGAGAAAGGACAGGGCTACAATTTACTTAAACATACTACTATTAATATGATAGGTAGTTGCTTGATTTGCTGCTCCAAAGTGGCATTTACCATTGGTGACCTTTTCTCACTTGCACTTGTTCCATAGATATCATTATCATTTAATTTACAATGTGTTTCAAATAAATTTGAAATCAACAACTTTTTGTATGGTGTGCAAAAAGAAATGAGAGTTTACAATTAAACATTTTTATTACAAACATCAAACTTAAAAAAAATATAAATGCTACCACAGAGTCAAAATATAAACTATACTTTTTATTTTAATATTATTTGGTGCTACACCAATGCTACAATTCCAGTGAAATTAGAAACAAATTTAAATGCATTCCTGTTCTTATTTTAAATGCATTGCATGCAAATATTTTTAACCAAAAATGTGTTGATTCTTTATTTATTTATAATTTGTTTTCTTTTCTTGTTGGTTACTTCCATAATGCTAATCATAATCAGGCAGCACCCTAAGACATTGTGAGACCAGGCAAGCAGGTCATTGAAAACCCTGGCAGGTATATCATTGTAAGATTTGAGATTAGATTTAATAATGAAACTTGCAACAGTAATAATGATGCTCGAATATGAAATCGTAAGTCAATAAACTTTGACACTCCAAGACTGTTATAATGACTGATAAGCGAAATGAAACATGGGAAATCCCCAACCGTAAATCGTTAGCGTGACGTAAGTTTTATAATGCGCACCATAAGGAGTAAACATTTTTCTTCTTAGGTTTTGATGCGAAATTAAGAAGAGGGTTTTTCTCAAATGTTTGGCTCTGCCAAATTCACTCTGCTTTCCATCAGGCAGAAGCCTGATGTAGTGGTAGCGTTTACGACTGCTGTGCTTGAGGTCCCGGGTTTGATTAATAATAATAAAAAATAGTATATATGTATTTATATTAGTTGTCTAGTACTCATAACGCAAGCTCTGATTGGCTTGGGACTAGATGGCGTTGTGTGTTAGATGTCCGAAATATTAATGACCTGCGGTACTACAATAACCGCGGGCAACGCCGTGAGGCGAAGCTAGTATCTTTATAAATTGTAGCCATGTGTTATTCTGATGTATAGTTTCATTAAAATTTATTCAGTAGTTTTTGCGTGAAAGAGTAACACACATCCATCCATACTTACAAAGTTTCGCGTTTATAAATTTTAAATATTAGAAGGATTATTGGAAATAGTCCGGTCTCGGTCATTTTACGTTGATCTTCTGTTAGAGGGTAGTAGTACCGTCCCGCTCGAGCCGGTCCGTTCGTGGCTCTACTACCAAGAAGAGTGATATTAAGAAAAAACGCTCTTTGTATGGGCGTGGAATTTGAATGGAATATTCAAGACAGCCTGACCACACTTTTAATTATCCAGTATGTTCAGGCTATCTTGAAGTCATCACTCATCACTTCAAAATCAATTGTTGAAATGACAATGGGTGGCTACCTATGATTTTAATTTTGTCTACCTTCTATTGTCATATTATTTTACTAGCTAATTTTACGTGTCTTGATATCTTTTCTGTGTGCGTCATGAGATTGTGTGTGTTGCATACTACTTTAACGATAATAATATTGTAAAAGCAGCAAAGCAGGTTCATAAATTATCAATTTTTTTTTTTTTTTTTTTATTGAATTGGAGGCAAACGAGCAGACGCATCACCTGATGGTAAGCGATTACCGCCGCCCATGGACACCTGCAACACCAAAAGCGTCACAAGTGCGTTGCCGACCTTTGGGGGATGGGGAGAGGGAATGGGGGAGGGGTTGGGGTATGGGCCTCCGGTATCCTCACTCACTCGGTGAAACACAGCGCAAGCGCTATTTCACACCGGTTTTCTGTGAGGCCGTGGTATCACTCCGGTCGAGCCGGCCCATTTATGCCGAAGCGCGGCTCTCCCACGGTGGTGGATAAATGATTAAATCATATTTTTTGTTATCTAAGTTTGTAACGTTAAAAAAGAATTATGTCCCTAATTCCAAATGATGTAAGAATGCGTACACTGACTTCATGATACCATCCTAGAAGACGAAATTGTTCCGAGTTTATTTCACGTACTAAATCATTATCTTTTGGGACTTATTCTCTTAGTCTTGCAAAGAGGTTAACACCGTGCAACTACTTGGTGCTAGGGTTGTTACGGATGCCAAAATTTAGACAACCGCGGATGCAGATGCGGATGCGGATTATTAGAAGTTCACATCCGCGGATGCGGATGCGGATTTTGGGATTTTAAAAGGATAAATTACTTAAATTTTAAGTGCATAAATAACTGAAAATCAATTTAATTTTAATTTTTTATTTATTTAATCATATTTTTAGAACAAATTTTGTTCCACAAAATTACACAGGTTTTTAGTTGACTTTGTTGATGTGAATCTGCATCCGTAAAAACTCCGCATTGATTGATGCGAATGTGAATGCGGATGCGGATGTCTGAATTAATGCGAATAATCCGCATTTACGAATGCGGATGCGAATATTCGTAACACCCCTGCTTGGTGCAAGTATTAAATATCCGCTAAGCTTTGATAAAAACTAAATTCTAACATAAAGATACTTTAGTTCTAAGTATAGACCGTGAAGTTTCCAGATTTGTATTTCACACAATAATGTATATTGTTTCTTGTCCTATAGCGAGGTAGTCGAGTCACTGAATTTAAGACCGGGGCAGTCGTTCCTTAACATCGGCTCCGGAACAGGATACCTCAACACTTTGGTGGGTCTAATTCTCGGCTGTAGTGGAATCAACCATGGCGTGGAAGTTCATGCGGACGTAGTGGAGTATGCCAATCAAAGACTCGAGGAATTTATCAAAAAGTCACCGGCTTTGGACAATTTTGATTTCTGTGCACCTAAGTTCCATTGTGGTAAGTCATTATAGTCTACCCGCGCTAAGAATATCGACATATTGATAGAGCCGCCCCTTGACCTCGTTGGATTCCTCTTTTGCCGATATGCAAGTTTTTTTAATGGAATTTGGGGCAAACTAGCAGACGTATCACCTGGTAAGCTATTACCGCCGTCCATAACCCACCAGAGGCGTCACAAATGCGTTGCCGGCCTTTAGGGGTTGGGGGAAGGGGTTATCGGTATCCCGACCTGTCGGACGCCCAATTCGGGTTCCGAGAGGGGCGTTCGACGGTCGATGCCGTGATGCGCCTTAGGGCCGTGACCGAAGAGGCAGTGAGCTGTGGCGGCGTGGTGTTGGCGGTGTCCTTGGACATCGCCAACGCCTTTAATAGTCTGCCATTCAGCTGCATCAGGGAAGCACTCCTGTATCATGGAGTGCCAGAGTACCTGAGGCGGCTGGTGGCAGACTATTTAGAGGAGCGTACCGTCGTGTACGAGGACCGAGATGGCGTCATGAGACGGCGACCCATGTCGTGCGGCGTTCCGCAGGGGTCTGTCCTCGGACCACTCCTGTGGAACGTGGGGTACGACTGGGTCCTTCGAAGTCGTCTGCCCCCCGGGCTGGGCGTAATTTGTTACGCCGATGACACACTTGTCACAGCCCGGGGGGCCAATTTCCAAGAGGCGGCGCGCCTGGCCACCAGGGGTGTATCTCTGGTGGTTGGGCGCATAGAGGCGCTGGGCTTACGGGTGGCCCTTGACAAGACGGAGGCCCTGCTTTTCCATGGGCCCCGTCGTGGTCCACCCCCCGGCGCCTCAATCGAAGTCAACTCGGTCCTCGTACCGGTTCGGGCCCAGATGAGGTATCTGGGCCTGATCCTCGACGGTAGGTGGCTCTTCGACGAGCACTTCCGACAGCTTGGCCCCAAGCTGGTCGACGCTGCCTCCGCCCTTGGGCGTCTTTTGCCCAACTTGGGTGGAGCCAGCGTCGAAACAAGACACCTCTACACGGGGGTGGTCCGGTCGATGGCCCTTTACGGGTCACCGGTGTGGGTCCCGGCTCTGACCGCCCAGAATAAGGCCCGCCTGTGGCGGCCTCAGAGGGTATTGGCGGTCAGAGCCATACGCGGATACCGCACCGTGTCGACGGAGGCGGCATGCGCCTTGGCCGGAACACCCCCGTGGGATTTGGAGGCGGAAGTGCTCGCCGAAGTTTATCGGCGAGCGGCTGAATATCGGGCGGAGTACGGGTATCGTGCTCCGCCCGAAGAGGTACGCGAATGGCGTGAAGCCGCTCGCCGAGCCACGATGGCTCGTTGGTCTTTCCGGCTGGAGGCTCCACGCGCTGGCTTTGCCACCGTGGAGGCGCTCCAGCCGGTCATCCTCGAGTGGGCAGGGCGGCAGCACGGGACCCTTTCCTTCCGGCTGACGCAGGTGCTTTCCGGGCATGGTTGCTTCGGAAAGTACCTGCACTCGGTCGCTAGGAGGGAATTGAGTCCCGCCTGCCACCACTGCGACTGCAGTGAGGACTCGGCCCAGCACACGCTGGAGATCTGCCCCGCTTGGGCGGATCAGCGCCGGGCCCTCACTGCAGTCATCGGAGGAGATCTGTCGCTACCGGCCATCATACGCTCCATGGCCGGTAGCGACAGCAGTTTTACCGCGGTCGCGACCTTCTGCGAGGAAGTAATCTCGCAGAAGGAGGCGGCGGAGAAGGCCCGAGAGGACGATATCCACTCGGACCCGATCCGCCGCCGGCGAACCGGGCGGCGGAGGCGCGCCCATCTGCGCCTCATGCCGCCCTGAGTGTGGCCGCGGATGGACGGGATGGGTTTTCCCGTCCATCCGCTTTAGTGGCCAGCCGCGAAGGGGCGACGCACGCGTGTGCCGTGCGTCGCCTAATTTGAGATTTTAACAGCAGACGGTGCCCGCTTCAGTGCGGGCAGGCGCTGGGAGGGGTCCGGTTTGCGTTAATAACAGCGATCCCGGACCCCTCCCTTCTCAGGCGCAGAGTTGGCACACCGTGTGGTTTTAGTCGGTTCGATTCCGACACACCGCCCCGCCGCAAGCCCCGGCGGGGTGACGGCCCGAGGGGGTTTCCACACGTAAAAAAAAAAAAAAAAGAAAAAAAAAAAGGGTTATCGGTATGGACCTCCGGTATTCTCACTCTCTCGGTGAAACACAGGGCAAGCGCTATTATGCTTCGGTTTTTTTTGTTACTATACGTAACGTCTCTATTCTCTTGTGGCTAATATTTTGTTTTGATCACGTGACTTATCGTTGAGAGACGTTATACCGCACATTTGTTAGTAAAGTCTTTGTTTAATTTGAGCACCTTGTTATTGTTTGTTTTCTTTAATGTATCTTTAATAATCTACATATTATGTAGTTTTTTCTATATCCATACCATACCACTTCGACGATATTAATATAAATACCCGCGACTCCTTTTAGAAACTAAAGGCCTATACTATTGTGTTTAACTTGGTTTTTCACTTAAAATATTATAGACTAGCTGAACCCCGCGGTGCTACCCGCGGTACGATGATAACTGCGGGCAACGCCGCGAGGCGAAGCTATATCTTTATAAATAGTAGCCTATGTGTTATTCTGATGTATAAGCTATATTGTGGTAAAGTTTCATTCAAATCCATTCAGTAGTTTTTACGTGAAAGAGTAACAAACATCCATACATACATACATCCATACTTACAAACTTTCGCCTTTATAATAGTAGTAGGATTTAGTAGTTTCAACGTGTGGATGGTTATTATTCAATCGCGCCAGATATCCTGAGCAGGACTAGATGAAATTTGGCACATAGATAAATCATGTCTACGTCATATAATCATGTGTTGAACATGGCTAGTTTTAATCCAGTTAAATTGCGACCACGGCTAGAGTGTATAATATATTAGCATATTTTGGTTCTATATGTTTCCTAGATTTTTTTTTATTGTATAGGGGCAACGAGCAGACGTATCGCCTGATGGTAACTGCCGCCCATGGACGGGCATCATCAGAGGCGATGCCGGCCTTTTAAGAAGGAGTACGCTCTTTTCTTGAAGGTTTGAAGGTCGTATTAGTCCGGGAATACCGCAGGCGATAGTTCATTCCACAGTTTTGCTGTGCGAGGTAGAAAGTTTCGGGGAAAGCGCACAGTTGTGGACTGCCAACCATCTAGATGATGGGGATGAAAATTGTGTAGCATAGGACGATGGCGGAAAGACGCCAGGGATCAGTGCGAACAATAGTAGGGAGGAGCACTCCCCATAGTAAATTGCGGTAGAAGATGCACAGCGAAGACCCAACTCTACGCAGCGCCAGAGAGTCTAGCCGAAATTATTTATTTGGAGCAGCGATGAATGAAAAGTATATTTCTACCGTGGGTAGAGCCACACTTCGGCTTGAATGGGACCGGCTCGACCGGAGTGATACCACGGCCTCACAGAAAGCCGGTTTGAAACCATATCCCAATCCCTCCCTTCAGCCCCCAAAGGCCGGCAACGTACTTGTGACTTGTGTTGCAGGTGTCCTTGGGCGGCGGTAATAGCTTACTAACGGGTGATACAACTGCTTGTTTGCCCCTATTCCATAGAAAAAACAACTTGTCGAACTAATTAATATCGCTGCTCTGCTATTATGTGACGCCACTTGACCTTCGGGTTCTCCGATATTTTAAGTAGGTACCTAACTGGAATAAATATAGGCGATGACACAATCGGCAGGAAGCTATACACATCTCTTTTGCTCCCTTTTCGTTTGTAAATGTGGGACAGGGAAAAATATAACATTCGTTTAATATACTCATATGTATGTACATACTAACTTATATTATGATAACGTTTCGTATGGAGATCGCTCTCAAAACGCTTGAAATAGATCCAATGCTCCATTATACGACTGAATTTTAAACAAAACAAAATACATAGCGATACGTATTTTGTTCGCGATACGTACTTTGTACGCAACTTACTTCGTCTGCCTATTTAAAAAGTTATTATTAAGTTCCGTTTTTGCAACATATTTCAAGCTTAATGTTATATAGCCTTTCTCGATCAATGGGCATTCGAAAACTCTAATGATTTTACAATTCGAAGTAGTAATACCTAATATTAGCACATTTAACCAGAGAAACAAATTATCTATTATTAGTAGGTATAGATTGATTAGCTTTTGGTAATTACCTTCTTCCTTGACTTCAATTAACTTACAATAACTCTCAGACTTGAAATGAGACCAATGAAGAAGGGTAACCCACTATATAAAAAATTACAAATAAGTTCTGAGGAAAAAGTCAAAGAAAAAGTTATCAAAATTAAGAACCTTATTTTGAATTCTAGCATGATCTAGAATATAATCTATCTCTGCGCTAATGTTAATCCAAATGTACTCTTTAGTTGTGTTTTGGAACAAACATTTATCTTTAATTACGGTGCCCGCTTACCAAATTTTTCAAGACATAAATCATTTAGACCGGTTATTGTTATGTTTTGTGGTTTACTATCTTTTCTCTTACTTGTAAGAAATAGCTTTTGCAGGTTCCACCTGCGTATATGTCGATAATCGACATGTTATCTATCTAAATCCGTTCAGAAGTTTTTGTGTGAAAGAGTAACAAATATCCATCCTCACATGCTTTCCCATTTATAATAATGGTGGCATAAATTGTTGTTCATAAGTCTTACTAATTCAGATTCAGCATCTTTTTCTCTTAAATTACTTGTGGAAGTCCAGAAAAAGTTTAATGGTTAAAAACATGGATAAAATACTAGGAAATCAATAAAGTATTTTCATCCTCCCATCTCGAAAAGACAATTTTTTCCCTTCGATATCAGATTGCAAAAGCCGTTTTCATCCTCTAGAGGATAAAGCAAATTGAATTTAGAACATCGTGTGCACTAAGTTTGTGAATTTAAAACATCATTAAAACTTTTTTACTTCTACCTCCATGGTGCCGAATTTATCATACTACCTTTTTTAATTTGTTAAAACCTCAGACTCGGCACCTTCTTAGTATACTTTTTTTGCTTGACTCGCGATATTTTCTATACACGTCATATTGTTAAACCATAAGTTAAAAATAGAACTTGAAAACAAGTGAAAAACCTAAAATGAGTAATTCTAGCGATGAGGAAATTTATTCGACACCAATTTTTTTAATTTTTTCTATAAGATTTACGTGTTGCATTCGAGTACAAATATTTTTCACCTCGTGCTCTTTTGAATCCTTCGCTTGCTCGGTCATCAAATTTGAGCACGTGGTTAAAAAGCAACTTTATTAACTAACACTTATCTTTTTTTTGTCGTTTGTTTTGTGTGTTTAAGACAATCTTAAATCTATTACAAAACATAAAACTCGCCAAACGAAAATGTTATGTAGCGAGATGCGCTCTTATTTTAATATGTTTTACATTTATATACATTATAATACAACAAATATAACTTAATATTATTATTTTTTCAAACAAAAAAAACCACGTCTTAAATTAAAGAAACTACTTTTAAAATATCCCCTTAAGAAAAAAAAAACAAAACAGAAGGTAACTAATTATGTATTTGCATCAATCGTATCCAACTACACATTTTCAAACGTTCTTTTATTTTGCTTGCTTACTTTTTTTTTGATTCCGTCGTCGCGTACATTAAGCTCGCATCTCTTCGCATTTTATACGAATATCGAATTATCGTGTATTTAGGTAAACAAATTAAAATATATAGTTTTACTATAACAACGTATCACCATATTATGTATTTAGGTTTTAGTTAAAAATAAGGGTCTATTGTAACATTCAGGACCACAGCATATGCTGAGCTATGGCCTTTTAATCACACCACTTTATCATATTTATTATTTTCATATTGTTTGTTTTCTTACACATTTGTTTTAAAGCGTAATGCAATCAGGATGTCTTTTTTATTTGTAAATTTTCTTGTAAGTTGTATCTATAGTGTTTTGTTTTTGTTTTGTGTGGCTATTAAACATATTTTTTTTGTTTCTTCTTTGTATTTGTTGATTATTAAATATTCGTATTGTACATTACCTAATCATCTTATAGAAGTAGATGATACAAAGATCATGTAGTAGTTGAGTAACACTAGTCGAAATTTGACCATAACTGATTTGACAATAACTGCGGGTAACACCGCGAAGTTCAGCTAGTATAAACTATAACTGTGCCAAATTTCCTATTCCTCCGTTTGCATAACTTACATAAAAACTACTTCACCTGGGTGGGCCATGAATATTTATTTTTTCTGTGGATCACGGGAAAATTTATGAATATATCAAGTTGCAAACATATTATCTAAGATCTTTTGTTGTTGTTTAGGTAATGGACTATGCCTGTCACCTGCCCAAAAGCCCTATGACCGCGTGTATTGTGGAGCCGATTGTCCTGAAGAATTTCTTAATAATATTAAGCTGCTGATAAAGGTACGTTTGGTGTCCTAGTAACACTGCATTTTATTTAAATTTTAAATAATGACTCGTTTTTTTTCGGAGAGAGTTGTGATTTATTTATTGAATTGTAAAGAAGATATGTTCCGATTAAGTACGGAACAAAATATCTGTGAAATGGCCCATGGCTCTGATGAGGGGTCAATGCTCTTTATCTATCTTTAGCTACCTAACTTAGTTCAAAAACCTTAACTCCGAAACAAATAGGTATTTGCAGTAAAATGTTATAGGTTCATTTTTATTGAACTCCCACATCATCTTCCTAGCCTTTTATATTCCCAAGAGTATTTGGAGTCGACTACTAGTTCAACCGGTTTTACTTGAATATAAGTTTTTCCACGGAGCGACCGGAATCGGACCTCCGCAACCCTGAGGGTGAACTGAATTTGAAGATTGAACTAGTTGTCAGTATATTTGAGGGCACTGACTTCCCAGTAACGATTGTCATAGATGTACATGACAACCGGGACCGACGGCTTAACGTGCTCTCCGAGGCACGGGCGGGAAACACCGTCATCTGCCATAGTCCAGGTTGCTATTAAGAAAAACCCAACAGAATTGCGACCCGGGAATCGAACCCGAGACCTCTAAATCGGCAGTCGCTTACGCTAACCACTGGACCAATGAGGCAGTTTTATTGAACTCCTACAATAAATTAAATTTGATACGTATTCTCACGTTACACAATAGTTAGTACTTGACTCCCTTTTCAATCATGTCTTTGTTGTTGTGAACTTTATTGAACTTCAAGTAATTAATGGTTGGACCATGTAAATGTTAGACTGCCTCGGTGGCCTAGTGGTAGCGTATGCGACTGCTAAGCTTGAGGTCTCGGGTTCGATTCCCGGGTCGGACCAAATGTTTGTTTGCAAATATTTGTTTCGGAGTTTGGGTGTTTTCTATGTATAATATGTATGTATTTACAAAAAAAAAGTATATAAGTATTTATATCAGTTGTCTAGTACCCATAACATAAGCCCTGCTTAGCTTGGGACTAGATGGCGTTGTGTGTTAGATGTCCGGAATATTTATTACTATTATTATTTATTATATTTCAATTATAATGAAACTTGGAACAGATTGGCGGCGTTTTGGTGTTGCCCAGCGACAAAAGACTGTTGCACATTAAGCGCACAACCGAACACATTTGGATCACCACATCGTTCATGAATGTTGCCTTCACTACCCTTAAGTTGCCCACTGCTGAACAAACTTTAAATCGCTTTACTATTGGTGAGTATTCATTCCTATATGATTTACAAGTTGACCCACGCAACCTCGTTTGCGTCTTCTATTGCCCGTGGCGTGAAAATATCCCCCGTTTTTGAAACATTCTTCATTGGTGCTCCGTTCCTATTAGTAGTAGCGTGATGATATATAGCCTATAGCCTTTCTCGATACGTACAATGTAACACGCGAACGAGGTTGCGTGGGTCAGCTAGTCTTTAATAAGTATGTATTTACAAAAAAAGCATATATTTATTTATTTATGTTATGGACTTACGGCTAACATAATACCATTTGCAATCAAGTAGATAACAGTGAGCCAATTACAAGTCCTCGCCTGTAGTGATATGCTAAACATAAAGATGTGAGTAACAGCAAAAACAATTTTTGTTTTTTTTTTTAATTTAACTTTTAAAAAACTTAAGGCTCAGACACTTTAGCACCTTTGAGACACTCATAGAGGCCCGACCTAGTACTGGCTGACGGGCGCTCCTTAGGGTTCACACTCCTTCGAGGTTCGACCTCGCTAAGCACAGGTCACCATACTTAGGCAAAACTTGGGCGTTATTAGCAGATAACTAGTTAGCCACTCCCACCGGATCAACACTCGGGGATTGCCAACGGGCTCGCGGACCCAACATAGTGTGTTGTACCTGTAGTTGCAGCCGGCGTGGAAAATTACTGTAACAGGCCGAAAACCTGGTAAAGTTACCCCGGGACCCCACGGGGTCTACGAGAAGAACCACGGAGAACTCATAGAGAATGGATCTATAATGTCCTGCTTACAAAGCTCTTTAAAAGCCCTACTCACACGCACAGTTTAGCTGTTCTACCGATAATTGGGAGATTGATTTAACCGTGGGAGAGCTATGCTTCGGCATGAATGGGTCGGCTCGACCGGAGTGATACCACGGCCTCACAGAAAACCGGTGTGAAATAGCGTTTGCGCTGTGTTTCACCGAGTGAGTGAGGAAACCGGAGGCCCATACCCTAACCCCTCCCCCTTCCCCTTTCCCATCCCCCAAAGGTCGGCAATGCACTTGTGACGCCTTTGGTGTTGCGGGTGTCCATGGGCGGCGGTAATCGCTTACCATCAGGTGATACGTATGCTCGTTTGCCCACTATTCAATAAAAAAAAATGGTAGATGCCCTTGGTACGCTAAATACTGTGACGGGAGTGGTCTGTTGGGATCACGAAAGTATTTTTTTTCCAGAAGTTTTGAGTAGTCTATACTGTTATTATATTTTCATTAAGAGTAGTGAGTCTACTATCATACGACGAATTAGCAAGAGGCAACATAAATATGTATTTATATCAGTTGTCCATGTTCCCTTGATACAAGCTCTGCTTAGCTGGGAACTAGATGGCGTTGTGTGTATTTATTTATTTTATTATATGGCCTGCCTAGGTGGCGCAGTGGTAGCGTATGCGACTGCTGTGCTTGAGGTCTCGGGTTCGATTCCCGGGTCGGACCAAATGTTTCTATAATCTGCAAATATTTGTTTCGGAGTTTGGGTGTTTTCTATGTATGATATGTATGTATTTACGAAAAAAAAGTATATATGTAATAATATCAGTTGTCTAGTACACATAACACAAGCTCTGCTTAGTTTGGGACTAGATGGCGTTGTACTCGTATGTTAAATGTCCGAAAATATTTATTTATTTATTATATTAAATATATTGTTTTTCCTGCAGGGGTCACATGTTTCATTCCGGGGCTCTACTATTATAAAATCGCCAAGGTACTAAATATGGTATTATATTTATTTTTTAATATTTATTCGTATTACACTTTTATTTGTTCATTTATCCATTATATTTTAATTGTTTACTTTATATACTACTAGCTTTTACTCACGGCTTTATCATCATCCTATCGCAGTCCACTGCTGGACATAGGCCTCTCTAATTTAATTTAAAGTATCCTATGTCACTTCAAATACCTCCAAGAAGATATGTACAAAGTTTCATGGTAGTTTTCGCGTGAAAGCGTAACAAACAAACTTACTTTAATATTAGTGTGATTACGATTATTAGAATTTAGATAGGATATATACTAAGTGAACCACGCGGTGTTGCCCGCGGTTATTTTTTACATTTATTTTTCTCTCTATAAGAACCTTCTTAGTGCCTTAAAGAAATTACTAAAAAAATGAACCGATGTGATCGAACAGTTTTCGAGTTTTGAGCTTAACTACACATTTGTTAGCGCACACATTTAGCAACACATTCATTTTATTTGTATTTATAAAACTAGCTGACCCGACAAACGTTGCTTTGCCATAAAAAGGAATACATATTTTAGGGCTGGGTCCATAAAACCGCGGTGGAAAAATAGGGGTTGAAAATTCAGGGTTGCATGTATTTTCTAATTCTGTATCATAAAAAAAAAATATCCAAAAATTAAAAAAAATAATAGGGGTGCTGGACTGGATAACAGTTAGGGGGATGAAACATAGATATTGTCCGATTCTTAGACCTACCCAAATGCACACAAAATTTCATGAGATTCGGTCAAGCCGTTTCGGAGGAGTATGAGTAACTAACATTGTGACACGAGAATTTTATATATAAGATATTGGGATGTAAAAAAAAAAAAAAAAGTAGGTTTTAAGGAAAATAAAAGTACTTAAATATTTATCCCTAATGAAGCGATATAGGCATGATGACAGTAACCAACAACCACTAAAATTATGTATTTATCTGTTAAAAGGAAGTTCATATGGTATAAAAATCGTTTTTATTTTCATATTAAGAGCGAGATTAATAGTTTATTAACAAAAATAAAACTACAAAATATACCAATCCGCCATGTTAAATTGAACACCAATCAGAGCTAGTTACGTCACGTTTCAGTAAACGTCATTTTCTTTAGATATAATCGGCGATCACTTTACTGTTTTTAAGTGCTATCATTGAAACTGGTTGACAAATGGTGACGGTGCATCTTGATCTCATTGGCTTAGAAGTTTGATTTTTTCACAGCTCTTTTAGCTTGAGTATTTGATATGAATTTCAGCTTGATACCTCCACGCGTTCCTGCGAAAAAGATCTTGACAGACAGACGACGGACAACAAAGTAATCCTATAAGGGTTCCGTTTTTATCTTTTATCAGTTGCCTAGTACCTATATTACAATTTCTGCTTAGTTTAGGACTAGACAACGTCGTGTAAAAGAGAAGAAAAATATTTAAAAAAAAGGTTTAAATCACTGAGCTTAATGTATCACTCTTGTCGGGTTGTTAATGCGCTATCTTAAGTACGACAGGGCGAACCTAGGAGGGGAAAAATTTAATGTCACGATTGTTGGTGACGACGCGAATTGGTGCCACGATTCCTGTAACAACTGCAACATGTGAGCGATAGTTTTCAGGACAAGCTTCAAGGACACAGATGTTCCTCTGAACCTTATTACTTGATTTTATTTTGAAATCATTTGTAAGAGTACAAACATTCAATGTATACAGTTTTACTTTTTCCCTCTAAATAAAAACATATCATTTTCGGTTATTCATTGTGTAAATTACTCATTCGTTTACCTTGTGTTTTTCCTTTACACGAGGAATGCGTTTTGCACCATACCCTCCTTGGGGGGTTACCTAGGTATCTAGGCAATCTGTATAATTCAGGTATCCTATACCATACCGTATACTACTAATGCTATTAATACATATATACTTTAATTCTTTATGCATTTTAAGGTTTACCAAAGATGGTATCCCCCCCTCCCCGACGACTTTTACGACTGTACGACAACTAAGTACATAATTTTCCTCAAGATAAAAAGAATAGATTACTATCTACATTGGCGTTTATTTATTGATATTTATTATTTGTATTATTTAACGAACATTATTGTCCAGTGATTGCTCTAATATTCTTACCTTTTTACATTAACTTTAATTATTGGTTTATTAATAAAACACCGTTTCAGTCCTTGGGTTAAACTTAACTGTAACTAATTTCAACAAAGAGTATATATATATATATACTCGGAAACTGAGAAAATATCTTTACTCGGTAAATAGCCTAACTACGCAGAAAAATTTGAGAAGGAAAATTTTAAACAAGCCCTATATTAACCAGGGATATTCCGGTTTGGATCAACCTAACCGAAATAATCTGTTATTAACCCTTTTGAAAATGGGTTAACCTACATTTCGGATTTACATAAATAGATGTTACCGAATTCAAAATGTTAGCAGGAATAGTTTAATACAGAATAATTACGTTTAACCTTAACCGAATTGATGTAGGTTTCTGGATATTTTTAGGTCCGTGATTAATTCTTCGTTACAGTCGTCGGGGGCGTCGGATCTTGGTTAATAACAAGTAATTTTTATTCACAAGATATAAAGTGAAATAGTTTAATTTTCGCGTAGGTTCAATTCTATTATTTGAGTTAACAATTTTAAATACATACCCCTTTAATTTGGGTTAACCTTTATTGTTTGCATTAAAACAATAACATATATAATTTGTTAACCGAATCAATAAGTAACCCTGTGGAGGACAGGCTGTCATGTCCCTCCGACACAAAGGGAGGATCCTCCGAACAGGCGAGATGATTATGCCTGGCGGGCCACTGCCCAACAGTTGATGTTGGGATGTTGTATATATGATAATCGGCGCGAGAACTTCGATTGCGCGATTCAGGATTGGTAGTTACTCCGTGTAGTGCATTACTTCGTAGTTCAGTGTATCTTCGGCAGATAGCGCTGTAGTTGGTTATTGTTGTGTTATATGTGGAAGTCGCCACAACCCTTTGAAACGGTTACAGATTGGTTCGGTAACCGTTTATAACACAAACCGTTATGCATGGGTTTGCCGATTCCTGATATCTACCAGTCAGGGCAGCGTGCCAAAACCTTCTTTGTAAGAAGGGACCCATGTCTACCAGTTAACTATTCAAATTTTAATGTAAAGAGAGCATCTCCTCCTGAATTCGCTTTTGTTACACAGTATGAGGCATAAGTAAGAAGTTGAGAACCGAATTAAAATTGCCTCTTTTCTTTTAATAAACTTTATATAATGCCAAGTTGTGTTGTGGAGGATCTGGTGTCTCCATGCTGACACAAAAGGCTTCGACTGGGCGTGGTGTTCCCATCTTATGGGCCGCTGTCCAATGGTTAAAGGTTGAAAGTTATACATACTAAAACTAAAGTCGCTACATAGATAGCGTAGTCATTTAAACGGTCACCACGCTGCTTCTTTCTGCGCTGAGTGTTGTGGGTTCAAGCCCCATATGTTATCACATAATTATTGTTCTGAGTGATTTAGTGTTCATTTTATGTACGTTTTTAAAGTCCCTCGCGATATATGCTATGTTCTTGAGAGATAAAAAGTGTTTCAGCGATTAAATTTTATAAATGTTATCCAATAGAGTGGACCTGCCCACAACGTCTGCAGATACTTTCATACGCAGTGGTTCGTAAATGCATGAGAGCTGCGCAGCTGTCCAGAAGTCCGCGCGTCTATGAGCCTTTGCTACGTTGCCCGGGAATCACTGATTTTGGTATGTATTTACTCTTCATTACATTTTACCTTTCACAGACATTATGAGCGTACCAAAATAACTTTACTCTCTCTGATAGAAAGCATAAGAAGAAACCAAGAGTGGTGGTCACCATACTCATTGCGAATGCAGATAATGCAGTGTGGCGATCTATAGACATGCTTGTGCTCCATAGCCATCATCATTTAATACAACCAAGTTATCTAACTGACAGTATTACTTGTTAGTGCATGTTACAAAACTTATATTGTCTCATACCATATCTGGTAACTGCTAACAACTTTCTTTATTGTTGCTAGATGTGAATGAACTCCTGCGTCTTATTCTCAGCATGGATAAAAATCGAGATTGTGGACTATCTTTATCAAGATCCTTATATGAGATACAGGCAAATGTGAGCGAAGGAGACAGTGATAAAATTGAGTCTCAAGACTCTGTAAGCAAACCTCCACAGGGAGAAAATAAATCAAAGCTCACTTTAAATAACGATGTCGATGCTTCTCCTCACAAAACCAAACCGACCAATATAACGCAAGCCAGCGACGGTTTGGACAAATCAAACATCGTCCAGTTTAATAAATCTCCCTTTCTATCAGTATTTCCAAATGTACCGATGCGATTAATGACCCCTGAAAAAGAAATGTTTATTTCAAACTTCACATTGAACTCTAACAAAGAACTAGAACAGTTGAATACTGCACTATCGAATACAACCATTGCGTCTCCGGACAAGAAACAGAAAGTTCGTTCCCCGGCAAGGAAATATTTGAGACTGGCAGATGATGACTTTGATGATACATCTGTGAACATAACAGACACTAATAAGGATATGAACAAAATTAATGGAGACCAAGAAAACAGTACAAGTGATTTTTTGAAAGAAAGTAAAATATCCGATTTAGCCGTAAATAATGATAGTGTTGCATCTGGTGATAAAGAAAAACCTATCGATATATTTGACAGTAAGAAGGATTTAAAGATGACCAATGAGGACCAAGCAGGTACTTCTAAACCCTTCTCATTTGTAGAAGAGCTTAAGAAGAAACCAGATAAGAAGAAGCAAAATCAGGCATTTAGTTTTACTGCACCAACGCAAAATTCTAATCAGCCTTCTATAAAATTCTCTCAAAGTGGTATTACCACTTCTAACTTGCCGAAAAGTTTTTCATCTACTGATGGTTCAGACGCTAAAGAACAGTCTTCAATAAGTAATATTGATAAATGGTTGGCGAATGTAGATACTTCAAAAGTTTTTATATTCAGTGATAGTAAAAAAGATCCGTCTGCATCTAGTAGTACATCTCCGTTGAAGACTGGTACACAGAACAGAGCTGCAGAAGGGTGCCCCAATAAGTCGCTGAAGGAGATTATTAAGGGTAAGTTTTTGTTGTTTTCACTGCTCTGATGTTGAGGTCTTGGGTTCGATTCTCAGGTTGGGGCAAATATTTGTTATGGAGTTTAGATGATTTCTATATATGTAAATTATTAAACTGCCTCGGTAGTGCAGTGGTAGCATATGCGACTGCTGTGCTTGAAGTCTCGGGTTCGATTCCCGGGTCGGATCTTATGTTTGTATGATCTGCAAATATTTGTTTCAGAGTTTGGGTGTTTTCTATGTATAATATGTATATATTTACAAAAAAAAAGTATATATGTATTTATATCAGTTGTCTAGTACCCATAACACAAGTTCTGCTTAGTTTGGGACTAGATGACGTTGTGTGTTAGATGTCCGAAATATTTATTTATTATTTATTTATATACTAATGGTTTAAATTCAACCATTATGAACTTTTTCAGTTTTGTGCAGTCTTCGTAATTATAAACTTTTATTGTACCAAATTTCATACTCTAATACATAAATATTCTATCAGCTAATTAAACTATCGTAGTACAAACTCTGCTAAAGTTTATACTAGATGGCGTTGTGTGTGAAATATTATTTCGAGACACGCAATTGACTTACAACTTAAACTCAATTTTGTTGCAGAATGTGTTGAGAAATCGACCAGCGCGTTACCAAACCCAGCCACTCAGCCTGTTTCTGCTGTAAAATCAACAAGTGAGGTTTTAAAAGACATCCAGTTGTCTATAGTCGTAAAGAAAGGCGTTGTGGATGTACAACTGCCATACGAGCAAAAGGAGTAAGTATTTTTAAATATGGGCCTATCGAAGTGATTACTCTGCCTGATGGTAAGCATATGCAGAATCCAAGAGTAGTGATCACCATACTCATTGTAAATGCAGATACTGCAACAATGCAGCATGATGACCTACACTATGGTAGCCTAGTGATGATTCTGCATTATAATTTAATCATCTAAATGTTTACGAATGTTAAAATTAGATCCCAAATTTAGAGATATCTATATCTGACTCAAAGCAGAGCTTGTACTATAGGTACTATTATGTATAGATTTTAGTTGGAACTGGTTACCCGCGATCGTTATTATAAAGGTGTGGAGGAACGGGTGTCATGTCCCTCCAACACAAAGGGAGGATCCTCCTACCATACGAGGTGATCACATCATGCCTGCCGGGCCACTGCCCCATGGTTGATGTTGGGTTGTTGTAGATATGATATTGGCGCGAGAACTTCTATTGTGCGATTCAGGATTGGTAGTTTCTTCGTGTTGTACGTTGCTCAGTAATTCAATGTATCTGCGTTAGATGGCGCTTTAGTATGTTGCGCTGTATGTGGAAGCCGCCACAAAGGTACAACCTCAACCGCGAGTAACACCGCGGGGCTCAGCTATTTAAGAATATGATAGTACTGAATTTAGTACTGACTTATAAACGAGACGTGTCGTAATTGTACTTTATAGCATTCACAATTTAGAGATAATTTGGAAACCTTCCTAATTGATAAATGTCTGGTCTAGCTTGATATAAGAAATTAACATTTTTCCTTGATCAAATTCAAGTAATTTTATAATTAGGTTTTTTGCTTTTACACATGTCATAATATGACACCAACCAACTGATTTACCATTTTGTTTCAGGTCAACCAACATCACCTTCACCAAAATGGATGATAAAGCTGTGATTAGTTCAGATGATCAATCGTCATCACAGCCCAACTCAAGTAAAACTAGTGAAGCTCAGCTAGCGAAAAGCCAAGACCTATACGAGTCTGCTATATTCCATCTTTCGAAAGCAGCACTGGCCCCAATGCCTCTGACGAAAGTAGTCCCACCAGTCGTGGTACGAATCTCCCTCAAAACCCTGAACTACTACTCCGCCTGGATTTGGGATAGTATGATGATGACGTATGACAAATTCGACCAAGAGTACAATAAAGCTATTTTCCAGAAGGGAGTGTTGCTATTAGCGGAGGCTAAAGTTGCATACGCCCAACGAATATCCTCTCATACACCAAAAGAAGAGTTACGCTGTCGAAAAACCTTTACTGACGAAGAGCTATCGAATTTTAAAGATATGGCTTCAAAACTTCCACTGCCTCTGGCGACATATCTGGAGTGCATCGGCAACACTAAATGTGGTGATCAACTAATCACGCCGGTTATCGTCGAACATCCGCAAAATGTTCTACTCTCAGGCGCTCCCAGTCTTATGTTGTCTCTTTTTAAACAATTGCGCTTTGGTGTGCCTTTAAATGGACCGCTCTATCGTCGCGCTCGTGAGCTAGGCTTGCCCATGCTCCATTGGGAGGATGTGCTAAATACGACCCTCGAAGCCCAACCTGGATCTTCGAGGATGAGAATCACTTCGGAATCTTTCAACTTCTGGGTCACAACCCGTAATGGCAGTTCTGTTATAAAATGGGACGCCGACGACAGTCATACATTTAAAAAGATAATCTTAAGTTTGGATGACAAAAAAGGTCATAACGTTGATTTCGATCTTTCTCACGGTATGGGTACCCAAGCTCAACTTGTTCAAACGATCGATTATAAAGTGGACGCTCCGACCAAGTGGCTCACCAGCATTCCTCTTGACGATTACTCGATTAAACTCGGAGCAGCGTTTGCCTTCCACTGTCCCGTAGACGAGCAGGGGGCGACCATACCGCCTCAGACGTACATGAGTGGGCAAATCACTCCGCGACGGGTCATGTTTGCGATTATGTGTAGCATTTATCATTCTTAACATTAAATATTAAAAAATCTTGCCTACAAATAGGTATAATGTTACGAAGTCACTATTAAGACTAGGTTTTATATGTTTATATAATAATTTTAGAGTGTATTTGAAACTAGCGTGTTCATTAAAATCCTAAGGCCTCCAATTATTAGACTAGGCAAAATACAGGGGTGTTTAATGTGCACCTCCCTATCCATTTCGAAATACAGGGGTGAATGTATGTATGTTTTTAAAACTAGTGTAATCATTCTATGGATGCCCCACCTTTAGTCCACTGTAGTTCAATGTTTATAGGACCATGATATGACTTACAATAAAACCCTGATACTTTGTCCCAGCAATCTAGTGAAAGTGTTATTTTTAGGCATGTTTAATATTAGTTGATGTATGTCAAGAATGTTTTATATATCGTTGCCAAAAATAGAATTGATCTCTTCTCGATGTGGTCTGGTGCGATGAAATATTCTGTTTAATATAATTGTATTATTTACGTGGGAGAGCCACGCTTGGGCGTTCTATAAAAATAATAATATGATCTGGCAATGATATATAAATATATATATATATATATATATATATATATATTTATAATTATTTTATAATAAGTAAACCACAATTGGCCAAAGTGATGTATTTTGGACGCACCCGGCGTGTGTTCATAGATTTGATTGATATATTAATGATTGTTATTTTCAAGTTAGTTTAGTTTATATAAAAGTTATTTTTGAATATTTTTCTTTATCTTTAAATATCCTAGTTTGTTAGAACTCACTAGTTACTAAACTTATAACTGAAGGTAATTAATAGTTGTGAATATCTTAGAATATGTTTGCAAATACTATCTGCTTTATCAAAACTCTCGCAACTTTTTTGACCAAATGAAGAACTAATTGGACATTTCAACACATTTCGAGAGTCTACTCAATGTTGCATTACAATTGATCTGAATCACAAAATACAGATCTCATATGTTCTAAAATATAAATTTATGATTACTATATTAATGTTTAGTTGTCTGTGATACATTTTCATATTTTTAATATTCGTGAACTCATAAAGTTTCTGCAGTCTGTTTTCAATCATTGCTGAGTAAGAATGATACATAAGTGAAATATTTTACTTTAGTACATTGAATACGAATAATCCGACTAAAGTCTGTGAACTATGATATAACCTTGTCTGAAACTTTACACTGCAGCAAAATAAATGGCGTATATATATAATAAAATGTTTAGTAGTCGATGAAGAGGCACAAATGTGTAAAAAATGAGATAATAAAGAATTAAATCTATATACTTTTTTTCGCCCTTATTAGAACATCCTAAAATCTGTGTTGTCAGTTTATTTGTCGTTGGTTTTAAACTTGTATTTGTACAATCGTGGCATAGACAATAACATGGCGAAAACTCAAAAAAGGTCATTGCAGCCATCCGAAACCTGACCAGGATCGAGGTCAACACTTTGCATCAACTCGGGAGCGCCTCGTCCACGGGTTATACATTCGTGGACGGTGAAACGACCTATCGAAGACTATGAGCTGTCGGCAAGTGGTACACACGCCGGGACGTATTGGTAGCACGCGCATTACTCCTTTTGGAACGTATCCAGTCGGTGTGTATCATTTTCTGGTCGACCTCCAACCGTGGACGATGGACCACCCGTCGACGAGTGGACGAAGAAGCGCTGTTCGGGTGCCGAGTGGGTTTAATGAGTGTTAGGTGGTAAGGAATGTTAAAAAAAACAAATGCTAAAAAACTATTTCAATTAGCTTTCTTAGTCAAGAAGATTGGTAAATTATAATTAGATATCACTTTATTGTACACCAGATGCATTACAAGGTAAGCTTAAAATTAGGGAAGAACAATTATGCTCTATAAAACTGCTTAAGAAATATATTGTTCTGTTATCAATGTACAAAAAATATTGATAAAAAAACCTGAAACCAATATAATTGTTCGACTTAAATATTACATCTATTTTTTTTAAAGACAGCTTCCCGCTCTTTATATGAAATGGACACAAAGAACACCCTGGACTTAGAACAACAATTTGAGGATCACACAAAGTGCTATTCCATGTGGGCTTTTATATTAAAAATATAAAAAAATTTGCTTATTTACAATTCGCCCGGCCTGTATTGCTAATGGTTCTGACTGACAAAATGTCAACATGATAAAATTACTCCACTGAAATGGCGCGCAGGCGCATTAGTAATTTGCGGGACTTAGGTACATTATTTCATCGATTTCTTTCACAAATGTCTAAAGTATTTATTTATTTAATGTTTGGTAATCTTATATTGCAGTATGAAAAGGTCTCAAATGGATGTCAAAAGGTCTCACGCCAATTATTTAGGTATTTATTATTTTTAATTCTAATTAGCAATTTATTAACTGCTTAATTGACGATTGGCCAAAGGACTCACAGGTCCGCAGCCCACCAGCCATGATCACCTCGGCTAGTTCGACCATAGTATCTTTGTGGTGAATGAACGTGATATCTGTTCTTCCACAACACGTTTCTCTGTCATAAAGAAGAAGAACATACAGTAAACAGCAAAATAACAATTATATCTAATTGAAATAGAACAATTGCTATAGATAAGTGCAGAGAGAATTATTTGGGAACAAGATGTATGTATTACAGGTTTTGAAAGTATACTTCAGTTTGATAATTTATCTATGTTATTTCTGTTAACTTTGAATTATTTTGAATAAATATAGGCTGTCACAGGGTATTTCAAATTTAAATAAGGTTTTGAAAATTATAAATACATAGCAACCCAGACCCAGGTGGCGCAATATGCGTATTGCGTGGCGACGTGGAAAAAAGTCTTTGAAAAATTACTAGATTTTATTTTAGTATGAAGGATTATTTTTAAATTATAAAATATTAAAAATAAAAATCTGTACAGTGTTTTACAATAACATAGTTAGGTCAAGAAAATCTTTTTCATTTGTTTATAAACAACCTTTTCATTGTTCTCAATTTCGCGTTCAAAATCTAATTCGTATCGATGCTTTGTTCTGATTGGCTTGTTCTCTTTTGATGTCGATTGATATTTTACGCAGTCTTTTAGTTTTTAAATGGACATCAAATGTCAATTTTGCTTGTAAAGAGAAAAATATTTCAAAGTTAGTAATTTTGAAGTAGTTCTAAGTAATTATAATTCAGTTTGTGTTAATCCAATGGTGCTAAAATCGCTTGTTGTTGACCAAAAAAGATAATTACGAGTTTTCGTATGAAAAATGTGTTGAAAAACAATTGTGACGTCACAATTCCAATCAGCTGAGGCGGTGTGTTTAGGAGAGTAGGAAAGAATAAGTGGACAAAAACAAACAATATGGGTGGTGCGGTGAGCTCTGGTCGTGATAACGATGAGCTGATCGACAATCTCATGGGCGGGAACTACATCCGCACGCTACAGGTAGAGCGCGTGTTCCGAGCTCTCGACAGAGCTGAATACATGACACCCGAGTCCAGAGACCAGGCATACAAGGATCTGGCGTGGCGGAACGGGTTTCTGCATATGTCTGCACCATGTATATACAGGTGAGTGTCTTATACAGTGTATGAATTTTATAGATTGTTCATATGGCCATTATGTTAACATATAAGCACATCAACATTGACAACTTGATTCGTAAGCTCCTTTCTCTGGGCATTTTAGATGAAGAAATAATAATGCAGTAGTAGTTTCGGACCATTTTGTTTTTTCTTTATTACCATTTATTATAGTATGTATTTGTATGATTAGGTGTTATAGCAATTAGTGTACTAAGCTTTGTTTCGGCATGCAGTGCAGAAAGCTAAAAAATAAATAAATTAATTATGGTGTAATTTGGTGGGCAACAACTAGTTGTTCGACGATTAATTAGAATAATATAGTCACTTATTAGGCATAACTGTGGACACATCTTAGAATGTGATGCTTAAAGAAAGGTTGTACTGATGGTGATGATGGTCTCCTAGCCGATTAAGGCCACGGCGGTCAATCTCAATGCAGACCAGCCAACTGCTCAGGAGATATATATAAGTCTGGTAGTCACACTCTCTTTATATAAATTTGGCAATACTATTACTCGAGAGCAACTCAACCAGAGTGTGGTGCAATAGGTCCAAATCTCCTTTCGAAGGAGTAGCATATGATGATACTATTGCTCCTATCCAAATATAGTAGGTATTAATTTTATATGATTTCTGATATTTTTACATAATACCTATATTAGATTAACCTACCATATGGAACAAATTTATTTGGTTTGTATGTATTTTAGCAAATTATTAATGTAAAACATTTTAATTTCAATTTAATTTATTGCATTCCATAATGTGCATTTATAGGCTGTAGACTTAAAAATAAAGATATGTAACAATTATAGGAGTTTATCCAGGAGAGAGGAGGAGCTATTTGGGTTGTCGTTTGCAATTATTATGTTATTTATTTTAGTTGTTAAGAGTTTTAAATTTATCTTCCAGGTATTCTTTGACACTGTAGTAGCATGTAGTAGCTTCGGCATGAATGGGTCAGCTCGACCGGAGTGATACCATGGCCTCACAGAAAACCGGTGTGAAATAGCGTTTGCGCTGTGTTTCACCGAGTGAGTGAGGATACCGGAGGCCCATACCCCAACCCCTCCCATTATCCCCTTTCCCATCCCCCAAAGGTCGGCAACGCACTTGTGACGCCTTTGATGTTGCGAGTGTCCATGGGCGGCGGTAATCGCTTACCATCAGGTGATACATCTGCTCGTTTGCCAACTATTCAATAAAAAAAAAAAAAATGTACCGCACACACACAGATATGCACACACACATTATTGAATTTTTGAACTATAATTTTTTAAACCTATAATCTGTTAGGAATACCTAGTCTTGGAGTTAGGGTTAGTCTAATTGTGTGACCTTTACCTTAAACCTTGTAAGTAAAGTAAGTAAGAAATTGTAAAAGGTTATTTATAACAATGAAGATTATTATTTGTTCACTTGAAGCTTTTTTAATCACAAAGCTATTAAATTTATTTTCATTTCTAATATCATTGTACAATTTTATTGACATGATCAATGTACCAGAGGATTGCACATCACAAATTAGGAAGGCTTAAATTTTTTTATATTTATGTCTGTCTGTGCCTCCAATATATAGATGCAAGTCAGTGTCAGGATTTTTAATTCTTGAAAGTGTGGTTTACATGTACGGTATTTTCTATGTTAACTAAGATTCTTATTAACATCTTTTGTTGAGTGAAAATGGTGGGAACATCTGTACTGTTACCCCACAAAGTGATGCCATAACTGAGCCAATAGCAAGAGTAGGCTTAATATGTGACAAGGGCTGTAGATAGATCTGTGGTTTTTTTAAGTTCATGTAGTGCATATGTAAAGCTTGATATTTGCCCTACCTTTTTTATATGCCACTAGCGACCCGCCCCGGCTTCGCACGGGTGCAATGCTGATACTAAATACACGTTGTATATAAAACATAGCTGACCCACGCAACCTCATTTGCGTCTTATATAGCCCGTAGCATGAAAATTTTCGCAAAATAAGTAACTTTTCTGGTTGATTTTTTCACCTTGTGTCCGAAAAACCCAAATATCTTACGGAACCCTATTTTTTGCCAAAATAAAATATAGCCTATGTTACTCGTGGATAATGTAGCTTTCGAATGGTGAAAGAATTTTTAAAATCGGTCCAGTAGTTTTTAAGCCTATTCATTACAAACATACAAACATACACGTTACACGTGTACCTACACAGTTTGACCACAGGCAATATAGGCATATGTACTTTAGAGGTCTTAGCGGTTAACTGTTGACTTGGCTCGATATGGCTTTACGAATTATTCCTCTATGCTAAATTTTATATGCAGTATGTGCTATAAAGTTAAAAGTTATATAAAAATTGTGCATGAAACTGTTCAGGTCCAATATACATTTTATTTTATAACGGTCATTACCATTAGGCATTCATACGATTGAAATTCGGCCACCAGGCGACCTTTAGTATTATTAATCACTTGGTCTCTGTTAGCTAAATTTTATAATTTCAAAACATATTTACTGACCGTAGTAGCCTTGTTATCATTTAAAAAAATAAAATTACGTGTAAATAATCCCAAATTTGAACACCAAAAATTCCTACATCAGGAGCTGGACCAAATTGAAATGAGACCACACGGGAAGGACTTGCTTTCAAATAAATAAAGAATCATCAAAATCAGTAGTAGTAACAGACATGGAATAAAAAAAAATACAGTGGAATTGAGAACCTTTTGAAGTTGGTTAAAAATCATTGTACAACAAGAAAACTGGGTTAAATGTTCATTACTTTAAATATTTATTTAGCATGTACATCAACAACCCATAATGTCCCATTGCTGGGCTCAGGTCTCATAACAGGAGAGAGTCAAGGTCATACCGTGTTATAGTTAATATGTAACTGGTTTTATAGCAAATAAAGAAAATTAAATAGCAATATTACTTTAGTAAATACATTTGGGTGTTTTCTATCTATAAAATGTATGTATTTACAAAAAAACGTATATATATTGTGGCGACCTCCTTGTGTTTGAGGAACATGACACCCTGTCCTCCACATATATATTTATATCAGTTGTCTAGTACCCATAACACTAGCTCTGCTTAGCTTGGGACTAGATGGCGTTGTGTGTTACATGTCCGAAATATTTATTTATCATTTAAATTGTTTGTTAATATAACAGTAGCTGCAATGTTAATAATGTATCAATTTTTTCTCCCTTAGTGAGGTAGTCGAAGCACTGGAGTTGAGGCCGGGGCTCTCATTTCTTAATGTGGGCTCTGGCACAGGTTATCTGAGCACCCTTGTAGGGCTACTCATTGGGTCAAGTGGCATCAGCCATGGCATAGAAGTTCATCCAGAGGTGCTGGCATATTCTGAGAAGAAACTTGGACAATTCATTGAAAACTCACCAATTTTAGATGACTTTGATTTCTGTGTGCCTAAATTTTACAGTGGTAAGTCCTTTAGAACCTAAGAACATTTTTCTCTCTTTGCAATTTTTTAATTTTTGACAATAATTTTAATACATTTTAGGGTTCCGCACCCAAAGGGTAAAACACTATTACTAAGACTTCGCTGTCCGTCTGTCTGTCCGTCCGTCTGTGAACAGGTTGTATCTCATGAACCGTGATAGTTAGACAGTTTAAATTTTCATTTTCAACGTGGGAGAACCACGATTCGGCATGCATGGGCTGGCTCGACCAGAGTGATACCACGGCCTCACATAAAACCGGTGTGAAACAGCGCCTGCGCTGTGTTTCACCGAGTGAGTGTGGTAACACCTCTGGTGTTGCGGGCGGGTGTCCATGGGCGGCGGTAATCGCTTACTATCAGGCGATGCGTCTGTGCATTTGCCATAAAAAAGATTATTAAAAAAAACACTGAAAGGGCTTTTGAATTAAAATTTGTGACAAATACAGATTTTTTCTGTTTGAAGACTAATCTTTAAATTTAGTATTCTTAAATAACTATTTATAATCAATTACCGATTAAATCTAATGTCGTAACATTTATTATAATGTTTACAACATTTCTATTATTAGGTAACGCTTTGTGTTTGACGGTTCAGCAACCTCAATACGACCGTGTCTACTGTGGGGCAGGCTGTCCTCCGGAATTCCTCGATTATTTTAAGCAACTTCTTAAGGTGTGTATGAGTATTATGTGTTTTATTTAACTTAGCAAAAAAATATTGCTGATGGAGCCGATCTAGAATTTTTAGGCTTAGCAATATATTTGGAGATTGATTTTAACATATACATATAGGTATATAAATATCGCTGATTTTCGAGAACATCGACGTAATTCAAAATTCTGTCAAATTGAACAAAGCATACCAAACGATCATAAATCATTTCATTCAGCTTTAATACTATGATACACTTACCTTTAATCAGTAACGGCAAACTCGCAATAAACCATTTACATTTTGCGGTACGCATAATACATTTTTAAAGAAATTTAAACACGCCATTCTGTAAAATCATCAATTTTTAGTTCCGTCACTATTCACGTAAACCAGCGATACATATAATCCATTCTAAAAATGAGTATCTGTAGAATGATACTGATTTTGTAATGTTTATTCATGAACTAGCTGCGTCTCGCGGTGTTACCCGCGGTTATTGTTATACCTTTATATCTACAACCAAGATTAACACATATAAAATAAAAGTAGCTTAAGTTACGCCTTATATCATCAGCTATCTGCCAGTGAAAGTCCCTTCACAATCGGTCCAGTCGTTACAAAAATTAGCCGGAACAAACAATGAGACAGGGCGACAGACAGAAATAAAAAAATGTATGAGTACTATTTATTAAGTGAAAACGTTTAATTTGAAATTAAAAACAGACGCTTCAATTTTATTTGCTTCGGTGGCGCAGTGGTAGCGAATGCGACTGCTGTGCTTGAGGTCTCGGGTTCAAATCCTGGGTCGGACCAAGTGTTTGCGTGATCTACAAATATTTGTTTCGGAGTTTGGGTGTTTTCTATGTATAATATGTATGTATTTACAAAAACAAAGTATATATGTGTTCATATCAGTTGTCTAGTACCCATAACACAAGCTCTGCTTAGCTTGGGACTAGATGGCTTTGTGTGTTAGATGTCCATAATATTTATTATTATATTATTACTTATTTGTATAGATTACTTGGCTTCACTTTCACTACCATAACAATTGTTAACTATTAATTATTAAAGTGAATTTTAATACAATTTGAGGTGTTGTAACATTTCTAGGATGGTGGAGTGTTAGTGATGCCACTGGGTAACAATTTAGTGCAAATTAAACGTTCCTCGTGGCGGGAGTGGTCGACGAGCAACTTGCTCAACGTATCGTTCGCAACCCTGAAGCTGCCCTATGAAGAGGAGGCTTCAAATCCATTCAAACTTGGTAAGTTCTCGCTATTTTCTATGTGTTTGTGCGTGAGCGTGTGCGTGTGCGTGCGTGCGCGTGCTTGCGCGTGCGTGCGCGTGCTTGCGCGTGCGTGTGCATGCGTGAGTAGACTGGTATAAAAATTCATTTTACATAAACTTAACTCTCATCTAAACAAAGTGTGACTAAAAAGGAGCTGTGCCACTTACGGCCTGCAACGAATAGAAAAGTTAAAATTAAACTTTTTTTTTTTAAATCCATCGATTGTTTTTATTTCTGTATAAAAGTTGGCTGAAAGATTTTTTGTTAACAGCATCAACAATAAAATGAGGTTTGATAGATACAAATTGTTAGTAGAGATAAAATATCTTGAGTACGTTATTAAAAAAAAAAGTATTTTAAAATAATGTTGCAAATAAAATTTTGACTGAATAATTATGAGAACGAGAGCTTTTTTCGAGTGTTAAGGGGCATATATTATCTTTTAACAATTGATTGCAAAATATATTTATTTTTTATATATATTTTATTTATTTACTAGCTGACCCACGCAATCTCGTTTGCGTCTTATATTGCCCGCGGCGTGAAAATTTTCCCCCGTTTTTGAAACATTCTTCATTTGTGCTCCGCTCCTATTAGTAGTAGCGTAATGATATAGCCTATAGCCTTCCTCGATAAATGGACTATCCAACACTGAAAGAATTTTTCAAATCGGACCAGTGGTCCCTGAGATTAGCCGGAACAAACAGACATACAAAAATTTTAAAAATATATATTTTGGTATGTGTACCGTATATACATTCATATGCATGTAGTAGAAAGCGGTTATTTTAATATTACAAACAGACACTCCAATTTTATTTATTTGTATAGATAGTAAATTGTTTTGCCTTACTACTCATTTTGTGATTCTTTAATGCTGTCAAACTATTGTTATTAATATTACACCTGATTAAAAGTCAAATTTAGTATTAGTTAAGAAATTAAAAAGGCGGCTTATTTAGGAATAAATAAAGAATGATTTCCAGGGTGGGTGAAAAAGTTTATTTCAGTATTGGTACAGCTCACAGCATTCGGGCTTTGAGTATGTCAACTTTAGGGACGGTGTTGGGAAAGGTCGCAGGCCTCCAGGTGGAGCGTGAGCCATTTCTATGCGGCAACTGTTTCTTCATTGCATGATAATGCGGTTCGGTAAGAGAAGAGAAAGAGGTAGGCAATTATACTGTCTTGTAGCTCCAGAAACGATATTTGTTTTTGTTATCCTTCGGTATAGTGGCATAACGGCTGAAAGTTATTTTTTAATTATGTATACGTACAGAAGTTAATGCTATCATATAGATATTATTATGTCGTTGTAATTGTCCAATTTCTCCACCCAATTGTACTGGGCATGATCATCGATCGTCCGGAGCTGATCAGCTTGTGACCAAGGTCAGAGGTACCTTACGTGAGCGTGTTAATTTCCTTACGAATACATAAATAGGTAATATAACAATACTTTTAACCATTCAATTAAAAGTTGTTATAAATATATATTTGGTGTGGAAATTAAAATTTTATGTATATACGTATACCTATAAATTTCTCAATAGATAATGTGGTTTTATTCGTAAGATAAATTTATATGATATGCAGCAAAATTGATTTGTTTTATTTTTGCCATAACTTATCGCATTCGTTATTAGAAAACCGTTTGTCCAATGACGTACGTACATACGTGTACGTACCTACGTGCGCGCTTGTGAGCGTGCGTACGTGCTTGCACTTGTGCTTGCTTGTATACGTAAGTTAAGAACATTTAATAAACTCTATTAGTTTCACGATCGATTTCTATTTAATTTACCATTTAAAATCTGAATACTATAGTCGTTCCAATAGTTTATTTAACTTTTGACAGCTCTAATACTTAATCAAATAGTGATACCCTGACCCGTTACCTATTCGATTTCTTTCATCGATCGATTTTATGCATTAAGAAGTTTTAATCGATTTAACAAACTCATTATTTTATAGATAATTTCGTACTTCATATTTCTATGTGTTTCAATGTGCGACCTCCTTTGTCAAAATAAAGAAGAAATGGATTAAAAGAATGTTGTTCAAATATGACGGTTCTATGTCATGAAATTTGAATTTTCAAAATGTATTATTGTATTGTGTTGTAATTCAGTGGTTAATATTGTATTTGTTAAACTATTGATGATCTTTATTAAATCTCTCTATGTCTATTTTAAAATAATCTACAGTATTTCAATGAGTAACCTTCAATATAGTTGAGTATTTATATTCCTCCGTATTGATTTATTTGTGAATTCTCACGTTTGGTTGAGTTGAGCGTATCGTTCCTGCCTTCGTTACTGTCAAAATGCCAAAAAAGAAAGTACTCAAAGGACAAACAAGAGAGTTTGTCTTGCGACTTCGTGAATACTTTGAAAAGGAAAGCCGTAATGGTGGGCCTCTTATACCAGTGACTCAAGTTAGAGACCGTGTTGCAGCAGCATTAGGTATTAGTGCTCCAACAGTGGCAAAAATAACAAAAGAAGGCTACGGCAGCAGTGGCATGGAACAGAATAAGCTATCTACACCTAAGAAAAAACGTCCGCCTAGTAAAGTTACAGCCGTTGACAATTTTGACGCTGATGCTATTCGTCGTCATATATACGACTATTACCAAAGAAAAGAGATTCCAACATTAAAAAAACTAACACAATCTCTTCGAAATAGTGGTTTGTTCCGTGGTCAAGAATCTTCTCTGACAAAGGTATTGAAAGACATTGGAATGTTATTCCAAAAATGTGACAAACGAAAAATTTTAATGGAACGCAATGATATTGCTTTGTATAGATGCGATTTTTTAAGACAAGCAAAAAAAATAGAAGATTGGTCGAATGTTGTTTTCACAGATGAAACTTGGCTCAATGCGAATCATACGCTGTCAAAAACTTGGACTGACAACACCGTTGGCTCTACTTCTACAGTACCAATGGGAAAAGGCGAACGACTGATTATTTGTCATGCAGGAACAGTAAAAGGATTTGTGCCAGGCGCTCTATTAGCTTTTAAATCCCAGAAAACAGGAGATTATCATGAGGAGATGAATTCGAACGTGTATGAAAAGTGGTTCAGAGAAATGCTTACATCACTCGAAGAGCCATCAATAATATTTATTGATAATGCACCTTATCACTCTCGTCAAATTAATAAAATACCAACACAGGCCAACAAAAAACATGAAATTATAAACTGGCTCCGTGACAATGGCGAAGAGGTGAATGAGTCCCTACTAAAAGTAGAGTTAGTAAAGATATTAAAAACAAAGAAGCTGCCAAAACGATACGTCATAGATGAAATGGCAGCAGAGCATGGGCATACCGTCCTCAGAATTCCCCCATATCACTGCCAATATAATGCAATTGAAATGATCTGGGCACAAGTTAAAGGATATGCTGCGAGGAACAATACAACTCCTCCTTTCACCGCAAGAAAAATGCTGAATTTACTGAAAAATGCGTGTGAAAAAGTAACTCCAGAAAACTGGGCGAATGTTGTAGAAAAAACAAAGAAGGTGATAATGTCAGATTGGGATCGGGATGTTGCATTCGACAATTTATCTATCCAAGAAATGATAATCAATCTTACTGAGAACTCAAGTGATGATGATTCCTGGTCATACGAAGAAGACGATTCTTTATAATTAAAATTAGTATTACAGTACCTCTTTTGGTTGTTTTATTTTTAATCCGTAAATTACTACGAATTTCAACATTTTGTACCTGTTCATTACAAGTAGGTACCGCAGGTAGTTTTTATTTGAACCAACTATAGTAAGTCTAAACAATTATTTTAGATTCATTAATTTGCGGCGAATACATTCGATCCCATTACTAGGTACGAGTACGATGGAACTGTTTTCATTACGCAAATTATTTATGCATTGAAACAGAGACATTTAGGGCATTTTAATGCAAAATAATAAAGCTTTTTACGTGATTTGATATAAAATATAATCACAATAATTTTATTGTATGTTTTATTAATATAATCGATAATCGATTTATTTCAAAACCGTTTTTATAGTCTGTGGTCATTAATTACGAATGACACATCCCTAAGTAGGCGGAGCCCGCCCATAAAGTACAGTATTATCTGTAGTACATTGTATCAAAAATTATTACAAAACTTTATGTGCGTGATCTGTCAAAAGTTAAATAAAGTATTGGAACGACTATAATGCAAAATGATGGTGTTCCAACAGACGACCAGTGTCCTCCCAGTCTACAGATCCTGTGTCGTGCGGTGGTCCGCAAGTGCATGCGTGAGGCGCACATGTCCCGCAACCCGCACCTGCGCGAGCCTTCCCACACACCACCGAAAGCTGGTAACTCCTACCCAACACGAATCTGCATTCCTATCGAGGACGACAGCGATGTCGGTGAGTTAATGTTTTTTGACAATATTCATGATAGCGTTAGCGTGAACGCAAATAAAAAGTAGTTAAGTGTCAAAATTAAATTTCAATTTACACGGTCCCACAGTATTTTATGCTCATGTATTTTTTATATCATCGCGGTTATGTATTTTTTATATATATTAAAACTGGGTATTCAACAATTTTTTCAGAGGGTCTAAATGCACTTCATGATCTCGACCATATGAATGGTGCAAATGAAATGAATGCACTACTCAGCCTCGTGCTCAGTATGGGACAGAACCGCGTGGCCGGAGCGCTTCGCTTCGATTCTCTTGACTCACCGACTTCATCTTCGTCCGACGAACAAGACGATGAAGGTGGTGGTGACAACGACGACGATGACGATGATTCAAACAGACCCAGCAGGCCGTCTCCACCCGATGGATCAGAACGACCCCATAGACCTGAACGACCCCACAGACCTGAACGTTCACACAGAACTGAACGTCCCCACAGACCTGAACGGTCTCATAGACCCGAACTACCCCACAGACCCGACTGCAACGACAGAACAGAGAAATCAGATCCTATCGATAAATCGGACAGTTTGGAGGAACAAACTGACGACAGAAGATCATCCTCGGAGCCACCGACAAACGAAGAGGAGTCTAATCAGGCCCGGTACGAAGTACTCGGTAATATTATCCGCGCACACAGCCTCATCACCTTTGAGATCCAAGACAACTCGACAAAGAACGCCGGGTCCAGTCACTGCCCCGACGCTAGCTCCTCCAACGATAGTCAAACACCCGATAATAGTGGCGAAACTAGTAGAAGGACGAGCATGAGAGGTGTACCGACCGAAGTCGAAATTTATTTAGGTAAGGAAAGGCCCAGTACTTCGCGCTGCGAAACGAAAAGGGAGACTTCGAGCGATGAGGACACGACCGAGACTTCAAAAGGAAAGAGAAAGAAGTTGGACAGCGGTATCGGGGAGGGGACGACCACGTCGAGCGGCTCTTCGCCCATGAAGACCGAGTCGAATGAAGGAGACGAATCGGACATGGAAACGGGACGGTCGGATAGCGTTCCGGAGACTGAGACTGTTAAACGTGAGTACACTTTAAATCCACCGCTAGACATTGGCTACTCCTTAGAATGAAAGTCCTATTAGATCAGAATGGTCAGTACAGGTTTTGTTTCAAGTTTTACTTCTCTTACTAGTGCTGTTATCGTGCGTTGTTTACTTCTTTAGTCGTCTTTTACGACACAGGGAATAAATAGTAATTCATCATCACCTGTACCCCCTTAACTTTTAGAATCGAATACTTTTACAATCGAGTTATTCGACTTCTACGAACGAAAATTACATGAAAAATTAAGTAGGACCAAATCTTCTTCCTAAAGGTAGACCTATGTCCAACATTGTTGATGTGAAGTGGGTACGAGACTATCACATCATCGTCACTGTCGATCTATCGAATTAACAAGTGCCGTATTTCGTGTGCAGTAGTACGTCGAAGACGCGTGAAGCGCAGTCGCGGCGCGTCGGGGCCCCGCGCGGGAGCCCCGCGCCCCCCCGGCGCAGGGCCCCGGCGCAAGCGTCGCGCGGGCTCCTCGTGCGTCCCCGAGTGTCCCACGGACGGGTGCACGCGCGGCAGAGAGCGGTCGCGCCGCAACGAGGACTCGCGACGCGTCCGCCTCTCAGTGCTCATGAAGCGCGGCGTCAAGGAGCTGCCGCTGCCTCACGCGCTCAAGAAGTACGTCAACCTGGGCCGCTGTTTTGAGTTCTAACCATCAAACTCCCCCCTCCCTCTAGGTCCGGTCGGTGCGTAGTCGTCGTCGTCTTCCTCTCTGGCGAGCGATGTGATCGTTCATACTAGCATCGATCGACGTTTTCGTATCGGTTTTATTTTTTATAATAAGCATACTCTCTGTGAATCGAAAGTACTAAATGTACCACCCGAGTTATGCCTTCTAATATTCATACACGTTTATTGTGAAAATAATAGATTACATTGCAACAAGATTGTCATAACAGTTTTATTGGAATCCCTTATTATGTAATAAAAATGTATCCAAAATATTAAATGGTAACCTTGAATGGGTTATTGTTTAAAATTTTGGTTTAGTGAACCTAACGAGTAACGTTCAGATACAGGTAATAAATAAAACATTTATTTAAAATTGGTATATTACACTTTTCTTTAATCCAATCAGATTTATATATGAAATGAACACATCTAGGTGTGTCAGATATTATTTGTTTGAAACAAACACATTTACGATTTAATGACACAAAATAAAATGTGAAAAATCGTTATTTTGCAATTGTGCCATATTTAAAAATTATAAACGTCACGTATTTAAATTTTATTCCGAAGATTTTTTTCGACATTTTCTCGCATCATTTGTGAGGACATGGTTAAATTTTTATTTATTTATTTGCATTTAAAAAGAAAAAAAACATTTTACCGAACATATTCTTAATTCAATGCTCTAATTACCCTCTAATGGCATATTAACTGTAATCTTAATGTTACCATTGTAAAAAATACAAATTTTTTACACTCCTTAGAAAACCTAACATAACATAAAAATTTTGATATATTGTATCTAAGTTTAACTAAGCTATTTAGAGCGCTATGAACGCTTCCAATGTTAGCCGTTTAATGGATTACGGGGTTTCGACCAAGGATTTGTTTTCTAAAATATCACAATCACAAAACGTATCATATCCAACAGATTAGATAAATAATCATATCTAACATTATGAAATATTTCGCTCTACATTTTTATGTAGTACTACAAATGTTTTGGTCCTTCGAGCCGATGTTAATACTAATTTTAACACTGATCGTTTTGTGATTCGATTATTTTAGAGTGCCTGTGATTTGGGATTACGATATTTTGACATGAATGTTTTATGCCCATATGTTATTAAGAAAGTGTGAACTTTAGTCTGTATTATTTAAGGATGCTTATGTTGCAAGACCAAGATAAGTGGTCTAGACTTGATCGTACGCGCATATATTGTTGAACAAACTCCACACTTGGAAGATTGTAAGGTCTTAAGACTCGAATAGATTATAGTTTACAATTTTTTAACGAGTTTTTTTAATCTGGCAAGCGAATCCGATCAAAGTGCGGTCGTGCAACACTACACATCTCAACTATATTTTACACCATTCGCTGGTGAGTACTGCAGTTATTGTTTCTTTTATCAATAAGTATGTAATCGCATTGTTTAGTTCAAACGTTTTGTGCATGAGTATGTTTAGTCTTTCAAATAACCGGATAATATCCGGTCATATGCTCCATATAGCCGTACATACCTATATAATCGTCTTTTATTATATATATTTCTCTTCCAAGCCGCAAGACGTTTCAGAAGTATTGTCGTGTGGATGGAGCCTAAGTCGAAATAGAAAATAAACTTACATGAATGGATTAGATACACATGGGCTCATTTATAAATGATTTTTTACTTGAACGTTATTAGAATCCACCAGAGACAATATAAACGTCAGTCAGTGGCTGTAGTCTTAGAAGATATATCAATATCATTAATATATGTCAATATTATACACAACTTTGGTGGAATTATGTATCTGTAGCGGTACAGCTGTACATATCCTTTCCTTTTTTTTTCTACTTTTGTATATGTTACGAAAATAGCTAAAAATTAGTATGTAATTAATTTGAATTTCGAAAATGCAACTGATATATCTATTGTCATAACGAAAAGGGATTTAAAAATAGGAATTGGAATAGTAATAAAAATAAGGAACAGAAAAAATTGTTTTTTTTTTTTTAATTTGAATTGTGTTTGTACTGGTTTATATGTCATGGTGACTTAGATGTAATTTGAATTGAACCATATTTATATTTGCATACAGTTTGTTGTCAAGGAAACGTCGTTTTGTACGGAAGTTGATAACAAGAAACTTTTGGAAAGACAAACTTCTTGTAGAAAGACGCAGATCTGTTCGATTTAATTTTTAATGAATGTTTTTTTTAATTTAGTAATGGATTTTATGGATAAAGATCTATGGTAAAATGCTAATGGATTTTATGGATTCGGCGAAGTAAAACTACTAATAGTGTAAATCGTAATGGAAATTAGAAATACAGTAAAATAACACCTATATTATTAAGTCCAGTCACTTTTACAAAATTCACCAAAGTTGAGTTCCTATTGATTAATTATAAAGCTGGGTACACATGATGATCGGTTTTGAATTGTATTTTTTTTTCATTTATATAGTGTTTTTCTAAAACGATCTGATCTTCTGACCTGACTTGCTAAAACAATTGGAACAAACTATCATAATACAGTTGTAGAATGAAAAAAAGGTATTTTTTTTTAAATGCCTCGGTGGCGCAGTGGTAGCGTATGTGACTGCTGTACTTGAGGTCTCGGGTTCGATTCCTGGGTCTGACCGAATGTTTGTATGATCTGCAAATGTTTGTTTCGGAGTTTGGGTGTTTTCTATGTATAAATATGTATGTATTTACAAAAAAAAAGTATATATGTATTTATATTAGTTATCTAGTACCCATAACACAAGCTCTGCTTAGCTTGGGACTAGATGGCGTTGTGTGTTATAGATGTCCGGAATATTTATTTATTATTTTTTATTTAATTTTGATTATATAGCAGCTATTTAAGTTTTTAACTAACAATATTCACTGTTTTTTATTCTCAATTCTCTTCAATCTTCTAACCCATCTTAAACAGTGAATGGAATGAACAAGTTATACAACCGCTTAAAGTTCAGATGAAGGACGTTACCCATATATTGTATAACGCTGAAAATAATCGCCCACAAAATACTAAATAGCCTTTTCCTTTAATTGCAAAAAAGTTTCTTTATATGTATCAAAATTGAGGTCAGTGTCGTGTGTACCAAAGTTTGGGAGAGTTATGATGAATGCTAATATGATATTAATTGGTGTAAATAATATTATGTCCTTTGTTTTTGTTGCTAGTAATAATAAATATATTGATTTTATTATAATATTGTTTTATTTGAATACATTCCTTTGTTGAAATATTCAATAAAGACATACTGGGACCGTGGGACGGAAAGGCGTGGTACCTTATGCTGCGGTGTGCATTTCGATCTAGGGCCCATTTATTTTTATTTTGCGAATCGTAATAAGATTCATATAGTAAAAAAATGTAAAAACCTAAAGGGTCATAAATTTCTTAAACGTGAAGTAATGATGTTATAATCAAATAATTTGGGACCTCAGTTCAGATGCGTGCGTTAAGTGGCATAGCGTAGATTTCAAAAATAACTGTCCCTAGATAATAATTACTCTTTTTTTAAGAATTAAGTTAGATTTTCTAAAGTTTTAAGAAAATTTCAAATCTGTACAATTTGAAAGTACGGATTTATGGCTGCATACAAAGAGCTCTCAATTCAGTAACGTCTATTGAGGCATGGTAAAACTAAGACCAAAATATTTTAGTTAAATTCCTCTGTGAATTAGTTAAAAAGAAATAATAATAATATGTAATGAGACAATAGCTAGTTGTTAAGAAGTAAATAAAAGTAGAATTTTACTGAAATAGCAACGTGGATGCAAATATTATATGCGTTCTATGTACTGTACCCTCACTTCTCAATAATTAATAACAGCTCGGAGTTTAAAAATTGGGGTCTGAACCCCCGTGCCTTGGAGAGCACGTAAAGCAGTCGGTCCTACGTCTGATCTCACACCGATCGTGTCGGTTAACCGTCCCATCGGATTATGAGAGTGAGGGAACAGAGAGATGCAGGTGCATTGCGCACACATTTGTGATATCTCCTGCGTAGTTGGCTGGTCTCCGTTGAGACTGGCCACCGTGGTTGTAATCACATCACCCTCACTTACACTGACTAATTCCGCAGGACATCAACGCTTACCAACTACCTAAGGTGTCTTTCGGAGTGCCGTTGTATACCGTACCCGTACCGTAATGTGCTGGGAAACCTGCCCTTGAAAACTTATTGGCATATTTCAACTTTCGCTTAATAACAAAGGCTAGCAAAAATACTATTTATTTACATTTTATGTAAGAATACTTTGACAAAAGTAAGTAAAACTACAGTATTAAGAAATAAAGTACATATTTATTGTCAACGTAACTTAAGTGTAAACTATTGTCTTAAATAGGTATAAATAACATAAGAACTAGGTGAGTATTACGCGGTGGGTGCTTAACGTAAAATGTATTTACATCTTTTTATATTCATACCTTTTGTTTTTTGTTTATAGAAGATTGATGATTTTCGTTTGCAGACAAACCAGAAAGCCTAACATTAAAAAAAAAACAAAATATACAAAAAAGTTAGGATCAAAATGCATGTATGTACAAACAACCATAGACTACTATAAAACTATTATACCTTTATATTAGTTTGTTTTATCCGATTGCGTCAGAAGAAGGTTTGGTTATCGACTGTGTGTGTATTCTTTGGAACGCTCTGTAGTCAGCTTTATGAATTTTGACGTTTGAGTCGTCGTTAAATTCGTCTGAATTGTAAGTGACACTGGACAACTAAAAATATTAAAAGTTAAAATCGCTAGTTTGAAAAGTTTTAGTGCACAATTTCATGCAATTGTTTCTGTTTTTTCCCTAACGGCTAGGTACATACTTTTAACAATTTGTAGGGTTTAATTGACAAAGGTAGTACTGAGCGGGTTCAGAGCAGGACTCATGTGTTATGATCAAATTACCGTGATCATATTCACTGGATAAGTTAAAGGTGAAAGGTTTTTAGATTCAATGTTTTTTCGAGAAGTAGTTTTCGATATTACTGTTAACTATAAATCGCGCTATTTCCAGTTTGTTGGCGATAATTATAACTCTTCTAACAACTGAGAAACTGTATCACTCGAATATAAACGCGTCCAATAAAAATATTAAAAAGGGAGCTTAACATATTAACATGTAACATTGCAAAATCAGCCTCTAGAATACTTCCTTTTAATACCTTACATTCTCGACATATAATCTAGCACCACTTGCTAGCTACACCATTGACCCTCACAGGCATATGTGTGTGTTCAGGGTATAAGTCGTCAGCAGCTGGTGTTTCACAAGCACTAAGACCGTTAAGAAGCTTCCTCGTTGGTCGTGGCGTAGCACGGCCAGCGTCCCTGATTCTTTCTTTTGCCCATTTGTCCCCAGCGTGCGTTCTTTTCACTGGCCTCTTAGTACACGACTCCGAATCAGTCTGCTTCGCTTCTGACGGTGGTCTACTCGGTGTTTCGGATTCGCTACCGTTTATGAGAGAGTGAGCGCTTCGAGCTTTGTGAAGGGATAGACGTAAAGGTTTTCGAGGAGGCGTTGGTCGTGATTTTATATCATTGTCCTTACGATCGTCGTTCTTTTTATAGTGACTCACTCTTGAGCACGTCTCAGATCCGTAGTCTATCCTCGGTGAACTGCTATACATGTCACCATTTGGAAAATCTGATTCGGATTCAAACTCTGAAGACTTGGCACTTCGGGATTGTATTTTCGAAGTTCTCCTGCTTGATTTATGCGCGTTTTCTAAAACTTTGCCGTCTATTCTGTGGTACATGTAATGTCTTTCCGAGTCCAACTGAATGTCTTCTGCGCTTTCATTCTTCTTCATCTTACGTAATCTTTGTGATCGCTTGAGCTGTTCAATGATTGAAAGCGTTTTTCTCTCAGCCCAGTTCGTTTTTTTGATACTTTCTTCAATCCTGTTCGCTGCTTTCTTGATCTCGTAATGTCTTGGGTCGACGCTTGGTGTGGTATGTATTTCTCTCATCTCTAGATCACTATCTGACCTAAAGTAATCTTCGCATTTTGATCTGTTTAGTCTTTCATTTTTCAAGCGTTGTTTTTCTATGTGTCTTTGGTTTCTTTCAATCATACGTATGGCTGCATCTGTTTCGGCACTATAATCTATACCTCCATGTATACAGTGATGAGATAGAGAATGCCGCATTCGTTCTGCCTTGTGTTCTAAGCTGTGTGAACTGTGCGATCTGTGATTTAAAGGTGGTGATGCCCGTGGGGATATAGCTGCTCTGGATGATGCTCCTGATGCATTCGACCGTGGTCTTATCATCGGCAAATTTGGTTCAACTCCGTTTAGACCGGGGAGTTTAGCCACGATTGCTGTTATATCAGGACCTTTTTGAAAGACTTGAACTTCTGATTTTGGACTGGGCTTGTGGTTCTGTGGCTCCGTGGTGATGCTGATGTTGGTCACGTTCTTTTTTGTCTTGTTCACCGTGATGCAGCTGTCATTACTGCTCATAGAGTGTAACTAGAATGTAAAGAAAATATGTGATGAATTGTCTACTTTTGATTAAAATGTAATTATGGCATAAGCAAGTATGTTAGTCTGACTATATAAATATGTTTTTACCTGCGGATGTCTACTGAGCAGTTCAGCAACCTGTTCCTCGAGGTACGAGATTCTATGTGTGAGCCTTGTATTGTCAGAGCGCAGATCTTCCTTCGCCTTCTCTGCGTCTTCTGCAGCTGCTCTTAGAGAACCCAGCTCTGCTCGAAGAGAAGTGGCTTCATTCTGCAATTTTTTTTGCATTTTATTATTTTATAGTAAATTATGTATCGTATTTTGTATTTCTTAATTATGAAAAATACACACGGCAGATGGAGATATATTTTAGTCGTCTAGGTTCGCTTTCCTAACAAATGTAAAATTAATTTTTGTGACGTAGAGGTCTTTTAGAATTTAGGTAAATATATTTTCTTTGGTCTTTGGTTTGCATTTCGTGAATAGCGATTAATGTAACATTATCCAGATGTCATGTTTCATATGTATTTTCTTTTATTTCTTTTTGAAATAATGCTCATAGAGCCCTGTTTTTAAAATTACGTCAATAGCTGTACACAGCACAGTACCAACCTGAGTAAATCCATTTTGTTGCTTTGTTGTCGGTTGTTCCGTACGACTGTTGCCACTGCGCAATAGCACGACGCGCGCCGGGTTATTTGTGCTTATTGCCCGCTGGAGCTCCTGTTGACTGTGGCAACCTATCACCGATACCCCGTTCACTTCTATTAACCTGAAAACAAGCGTTAAAAACGTTGAAAGCTATACTTTTTGATTATGAGATCCCTAGATTTTAAGAGAGAGTTGAAGTCGATGTTTTGTTTTTAACACGCTTTTATTATCTTCACCTGTATATTTGTATGTTCGTTAACGTTTGTTTTAAACTATATACTATTCATTCGTTTAGTAGAATTAACCATACAAATTACGCTTAATTTGATGATTTGAGAAATATAATTAAACATGGTATACAACATGATATGTAACCCCTGTTAGCGGTCAAATACTTCCCAACGCATTCCTTACAATAATGTAAATGTAAGTAGATGGTGTTTGACTACAGTGCGAGAGCCATCTACGGGTACAGATAGTATCGCGATCGGTGTGATAGTGGACCACTGGCCCAACGAGGCGCACGGCGTGTTCGCTGATGCACTTCGAAAGCCATCGCTATAAATATACTACTAGCTTTTGTAGGTGGTTTCGCTCATGTGAAAGGTAAACAGCGGTCATAGTTATCTTGTTAATTCAAACTAGAAAGAAAATTGCTTGAAACTTTTAATAAGAATTCGTTTACACTTTCAGATTTATTTCATACTGGATGTCCGATAGGATAGAGTTACGTTGCCTGAAACAATTATTATTATCACAGAATTTGCGAAAGATAAACATTAAGATCGCACACGCTATTAGCGGAGTCATTATTGCATACATTATTTGACAGCTCATCAGAATTAGTACAACTCACCGATCTCCAGCCTTCAAGGTGGTGTTGTCGCCTGGCCACTCGATGACCACAGCGGTGCCGTGAGACGCTGCGCCCCATGACCCTTCACGGAGCTCCGCTGTCACTAGCGACGCACACCCACCGCTGTCTCGTACCGCACTTTGAACAAAACCATTCATATGTAAACTTATTGAAGCTAGAGGTCATATCTACCGTTGCTTGCAGCTTGCAAATCTTAACTATTTGTTATGATACATCTCACACATGGTCCCAAACAAGGCATAGCCTATAGCGTGGTAACTAGATGAATACGCCCAGATTGAGAACAAATGCTGTGCTTGTCACATAATTTTTTTGTCAGTTTTGAGCAAACTTTTATTACGATAATTAATCTTCTGGGATTCAAACTCACATAGCCCATCAGGCACAAATAAAACGCGACCAAAAGTTGGTCATCTTTTATCATCCATAATCATAGCAACTTTCATTTTATTTAAAAATTAATATAAAAAATCTTTAAGTATCGAGTTACCAGAAAATTCTACTTTTAGCACACTAGATATGAAATCTTCATGATCTCATTTCAGAATCTATCTATATCTATACTAATAATAAAGCTGAAGAGTTTGTTTGTTTGTTTCAGCGCGCAAATCTCAGGAACCGCTGGTCCGATTTGAAAAAATCTTTCAGTGTTGGATAGTCCATTTATCGAGGAAGGCTATAGCTATATATCATCACGCTACTACTAATAGGAGCGGAGCACCAATGAAGAATGTTTCAAAAACCGAGGAAAATTTTCACGCTACGGGCAATATAAGACGCAAACGAGGTTGCGTGGGTCAGCTAGTTGGTAATAAAAAGGCAAGCTGCAAGACACACGAATTACTGTTCTATTCTATTAAGACGCAATAAACTCCGATACAGAACTCGTCTTAAATTTGCATTATGTTATGTTACAGTAAGAATTTTTAATCGGTAATATTTTTTTTAACCGCCTTTCGGATCCTCTCCAGTCGGTGAAACCTGTGCGAGCATTTTCATTGTAGGATAGAAAATTAGTAGAAGGCGCTGAAATAGATTCTGTTGTAATAGTTTTGATTTAGTTATTTTTTTTAATTTTCTACTGTTTACACCAAGCTCCATATAACACTAACTAATATTTCAACTATTAAAATATTTTCAAAGTAGTAGTGCCACGCTGATTTCAACACGAACGGGCCGGCTCGACCAAGGCGGTACTACCCTGACACAGAAAATCAACGTAAAATAACAGCGTTCATGCTGTCGTGTTTCGTCGGTGAGTGCGAGACCGGAGGCCCAATAATGCAGATTCATCACTAGACCGCCATGGTGTGCGTCATCATGCTTGCATTGTCTGCATTCGCATGGTGACCACCATTCTTGGATTTCATTTATGTTTTGCCTGATGGTAAGGGATTACCGCCGCCCATGGACACCTGCAACACCAGAGGCGTCACAAGCGCGTTACCGACCTTTGGGGGATGGGGAGTGGGATGGGGAGGGGTTGGGATATGGGCCTCCGGTATCCTCACTCACTCGGTGAAACACAGTGCAAGCGCTATTTCACACCGGTTTTCTGTATTTCTTTACTTTAACTACTTATTTATAGTTTTGTTCATCAAAGGATTGCTTTTTACAAGTATCGATATAAAAGTAGATTTAATCTATTGCTTGCAGTGTAGCGTAAGATTGTTCGCCATATTTGGTACAGATAAATTAAATATATTACCGTTAAGAGCAGCACGTGAGCGGCTCGGTGGACGGCTACTGGCGGATATATTAACGACTTTTTATGTTTTATTGGAAGCCTTTATGAGAAGACAACGTTGATATAGATTTTGCCGTCTTTTTGTATTGATTGCTATAAAATAGGCGCGCGTCTAGTAATAGTGTTAGCTTAAAGGGAAGTTGGAACGGAGGGTTAAAGAGAGATATTTAAAACATTTCTTTTACCTAGTGACGTTATGCAGTCGACTATAGATGCTATCGGCTACAGATTGTAGGTTAAATTCCCGCGCAAACTTTTATACTTATTGGCGCGGCAACTTCAATTGAAAGGTAATATGTATGTGCTCAGATTTTGGAATTGTCAATTATATTTTTTCATTAAATGAAATTTATTTTGACTCCGACTTTTTTGTTCTGAGTCTGGGTATTCTTTGTGTCTGTTTCATGTATGTTGGTAAAATTCTCTGCGACACAGGATGTGACATGAATGTGAGAGTTGAATTATTTAAGAAAAGTTACAGATAATAAACTTTATGATAAACTAATGATATACTTAACGATATAAACCTAATTGTAAATACGAGATAAATTATATTTTCTTTCTTCCTTTCAAAGAGTAGAAAGATCAATTTCATAAATACCTGCCGGCCCTAATGACCTGCCAGGGTACGTGCCTTAGAAAAAGTACCCATGTCACTACTTTATTCCTTAGCTTCTTCAAGTTTCAAATGAATAATCACAAACCGTTCACACCTACATCATCATCATCAGCCTATTGCAATCCACTGCTGGACTAACAGTTCACACTATACAAATAAATTAAACATTTCAGTTCATTGACCCCTTTCACAGTACACCTTTTTCCACTAGTTAGAATACAGTAATTAAAATGACGTCACGACTACTGTTGCATTTAAATCTTAACATATTCTTAATGGTTTCGTTTTGTACGTAAATATTCAGTAAAGCTAATGTTTGAGAGTCTTCCCACGGCCAGTGAAAAAGTATACAAAGACAGCTTTTGATATGTGTGACGAGTATGATTTTCAAATTACGCTCATCAATGCAACTGAACTATTACAGTCTTTATGACGTCATGATAAGTGTTTTTTTTTTTTTTGTATTTTTTTCTGCATCCTGTGACTCGTGTAAGTGTCACACATTGTTTATTACACGGTTATATCTATACTTACATTTATTCATTGATTAGTCGACCTTGAAGAGGTCATAGTCTATCTAATTATAATTATCGATCTAATTATATATATTCTAACAGGCTGCTCCGCGAATATTCCAGACCAGCCTGTGCCCAGCTAGTCTCTATGTTACATTTTTTCTTAAAACTATTTATAAGGATCTATCATCCACAAACGCTATCCCACGCAGTTTTTACATACACTACTTACTAGTGCCTTATTTTCTAATATTCTGCTTAAACAATTTATTCTTAATCTAATTACACTATATGTTATTTACTAGAAGCTTTGACATTGATAGATGCTATATATATCTTAATATATAATATATCAACTGCTTAATCTACTTATTCTTATTATTTACCTTGGTAACGATGATAAGTGATATTATGACGTCATGACATTAAGTCAAATTAGGCTAAAGTTAACGTTAAAATGTTGGTTAATTTAAAGAAGATAATGCGTGAAGCTTAAGTGGTTGGTTGGTGCGATGTCAACGGTTTTCACGTGAATAAGATCCATGGATTCGTTGGCTGTTTGATTAGATCTTTCACATTACTCAACGGATTTTAATGCAGTTATATAGACTGATATAATAAGTGATATAATACAATATGAATAATAGATAGACTGATTTAAGATAAAGATTTTTATGTGTAAAACATGCTTATTATAGTTGAGGAATCCAGTTGAAGCCGGGTCGCAAGTACATAATAAAGTATCAATAATGTAAATAATATTTTCCAAATAAAAATAATTGAAAAAAAATCTTTAAACATAGTAGAAAAACCGTTAACGCAGCTAAAATGAATAGAAATAAATACGTTACAGATAATTTAAAACCATCATTACATAATATGCAAACCAAATAACATAAGTAATTTTCTTATGAAGAACACAAGGTTCTTTCGTCTTTGCTTACACCACTGTGTCCACTGTCTGTTTGTTAAGTATTTTTCGCTTTCTAATTTATTATCTGGGAACCGTTGAAGAAATAACTGCATGCTACAGAAGCGTCTTTTGTAAGAAACTATTTGTGTTATTGGCTGGCGTGACCATCCAGCAATCATTACCGCATTAGTGCGACGAAGGAGAGCATCGCGTGTGAATAACAGGCCGAAGTGATGACAGTAGTCTCTCTATAACTTCTTATCGAATTAGATTACGAATGATACTGATCTGAAATCTTGCTTTTGGCCTTTGAATGTTGTATTCCTGAGAATCAAAGAACACCTAAGTATATTTTTTTAGAGGGTAACATTTTTAATAATATTTTTTGTTTTTTCTCGGGATGGTAGACATTCCTAAGGGGAGACCTTCGTTAAGCAGTGATCGGCGAGCCTGTCCATTTGTGGCAAAGCACGGAACTCCATAATGAACTTAAGGCTACAATTTGAAATGCCTAAAGTACATAGTACTCATGTCTAAACGTCCTCAGTTTGCAAAATATAATTGTAATCCTACTACAACGGCAAATTTATAGCCGTCAACAGACCAAACCGAAACATGACCAGAGAAGAAGATAATGGGAAGAAAGATTGAAGAATGTAAGTAATCATTTCAACATGGAAAGTAGGAAAACGTTAAAATATGTAATTATTACTGTCATTATGTTAATTCATTTCAAAACACGGCCCTATTAAAAGTTGCCTACATATGTCTCATTTCCTGGCGTTATTGCCAAATTATTCACGGGCACTTTCACTCAACTTGTAACTGCCAGAGAAGACCAGCGGGTGTATTGTGCGAATTCTCACGAGTGAAATCATAAGTAAATTTAAATTAAATATAACACACCAGATTACCTTGTTACCACATTGATATATGACAGTACTCGTTGTACAACATTAAGCTATTGTTAAAGTTTTGCACCTTTCATTGAGTCATTTATATTCATTCGTTTCATCAAGATAAGAGCACATAAGAGGAATCTAGCGAGATAATCTCTTTATTAGTTATTGTACATATTTACTTTCGTTTAATACCAGTGGGAAATTTAATTTCGAGGCGTCGCAATAAATGTGGAGAATGAGCTATATGGGGATTTTAATGCATTATTTTTGTTGAGTTTAAATGAAATGTTACGTAAAAATATATCTCACGCTATAGGAAATAATATGTTACTAAATGTGACTGTATTGTGTAATAACGTTGTTCATTCAACATTCAGTTCAACTGCAGCTGAGATAATTAAACCTGTTTATTAGAAATTTAGATTTTTGAACTTCTTGTAATAAGAGTCAAATACATCTAGTATTCTAGTACATATACGTATATTAAACATGAACGAGAAAATGTGGTCTTTTAGACTACATTTTCTACACATGTTGCTAATCACGATCTGCTAAAAATAATTTACTTTACCCTTGCTCAACCTCTTGAGTTACTGAATAACATCTTGGGAAGGTGTACTTAAAATGCACGCAATTAAAACTGGAAAGGGCCCAGAGATCATTACTGAACCTTCAAGCCTTTCAGATATCCTACAACTAACCTTTACGAAGAGTGTGATGTGCTTACGGTTAGGAAATTGATCATTTTGGACCTAATACTAACCCAAGACCAAACAATCCTATTTGCTCCCGCTTTAATCTGGGCTAGAACTTGGTTTGTCGAACGAAACAGTTCAAAACATTTTATTTCAATAAATTTCCATGTTATTTGAGGCCTATGCTCGGCCTAGTTCGGCTTGAACTAGTGTACACTATATTATTATTATGTGTTATATGTGTTATCACCGTTCAGCTAGCAATATCGCTTTATTACCAGGTGGGATATTACTTATTTTCCCTAATAACTTCATTGTAAACTTTAGAAAAAAAGAGGGCGGTTCCCACGCGTTCAATACTACAATAATCGCGGTGTACAATCATACGTGAAATATTAGTATTGGTTTCTCACGGCTCTGCGGCTGTTGCGGTCGGGCGCGCCGGTGGCAATTTCGTCCTGGTGTAAGATACTGACCTAAATAATATTATTTAATTCTTGTAACATTTCTTTACCACCACACACAATTCAACACCAAAATGTTATCAGAACTGGAAGGAATACAGCATTGTGGATGTCTGCTGCTCAGCAGAAACAATTATTATTTATTTAATAGTTTGTAGTTAAACAGTCGGTCAGGATAAGGTTTTTATTGAAGAAAATTATAAGAAAACAGGAAGTGTAACCTATAAATTATACTCCAGGCGTACAACTGGGTTTATTGTGAGCTCTTATTATTTTGATTTAAAATAATCAATTTTCTATTGTGATATCTTAAATTCTCTATCGATATGTGTAATTATATTGAATAAGGTCTTAGAGAAAGTTGAACAATTAAAATTAGAAGTCACCAATCTCAAGTATCTCAAGTAAGTTCGCATGGCCTGTGTCAATTATAACATGCAAATAAGGTCTAGAGCCTTTCAACATTTTGGTCTTACTCCCACGGATTCAGAACACCATCGTGGGTCATGGGGCAGTGGTCATAGAAAGTGTGGTTGCAGCCACGCCTCATGAACAATGGGATGGCGTAATGAGTGTAACAATTGCCGAGGATCCGGATAGGTACTTGTATATCTGTCGATAGATCTGAAGCGGTAAAGCTAAATGCACATTGCAAGATTTTTTCTACTAATTGAAATTTAACTTTTTATATTCCATGAAATTGTAGGTTATTATTTCGGGAGTCAATGACTACATTTCTTTGAATATATCTAACACTTTAACCAGTTTGTGCTGGCGGTGGTCACTTCTGCATAGTAGTAGGAAGCCGCCTGTGACCTGGTCAACAGTACTGTCTATGATGATATCAATTTTTCTTAATAACTTTTTGTAAACATTATTGTTTTAAAATTTTTATTGACATAAAAATATATAATACGAGTATATAATATTTAAACATTATTGTTGTCTCATTATAATCATCTCAGCTGAAGGATATCCACTGCTGGTCATAGGCATGTCCCTGTCTTATTGTGCCAATTTTTTTATACATTCAGTCCTAAGTTAAAATAAACACTTTGATATGTAATAACGTAACCAATGATAGCTAAAAACTTATTAATAAATTTTAATAACACTATTTTATTATTGTAGTCATTGTAACCGTAATTTTTTACCTTATCGAAATATATGTGAACATTTTGCAAAGGCAATGTTTGCCTTATGTTTGCCGCGTGAACTATTCTCTTTTGTGTGCGTAGCCTAAGTGTTGAAGAAATCCAGGATGCGGTGAAACGTTGAAACTAATTTGAATAGATGTTGTCTGTTTATGTTGTAATTACTTCACGCTTGTTAGCACCTATTATTTGTTATGATTTCAGTTATTTTTAGAGTATGACAGTAATTTTGCTCCACTTTAAAAAACATAATTAATTATTTATAAACAAACATAATGTAACCGTTTTTTATTTCCATATTACAGTTATTAAAATACTTTTGAAAAAAGAGGCCTATGTCCAGCAGTGGACTGTTGGGGCATCATTGTGATTATAAATATAAGAATATTAAATAGGTATTGTACTTAAATACTTTGAGAGTCAAAATGACGAATATGAAAAGTTATATTTTCGTAATTTATCGACCTCTTTACGCACTACAAAACAAAGTTCTCGAAATGTATAAATTTACTTCACGTCAGGCCATCAGGGTACCCAGGGTAGGGCAGGGGAGGGCAGCTGCCCCCCCCTAGATGTTGACGTTTCTACTATTTTCTTCTCTCGATTATATATAAAGCACACTCAGACGCGTAAAAACGTGACTAAGATCGACTATGGACAAAGACAGATTTATTTTCTGTGTTGTTGTAAGATCGGCAATCGGCATCGGAATCGGAATCAGTCCTAGGGCTATGCGATGTTCGAGCGTAGTGACGATCAAAGCGTGCTCTTTAGCGAGGAGAACTACTGGCTACTGAACTACTCATCATAGTCCTAAGATATCAAATCTTCCGAGTCGGTTTATGTAGTTTTTATGGACAGCTGACATGCACATTTATTTGGAATGTATTTTAGTCACTACAAATAATTCTCGGAAGCAAAATATTATCGTTTGATATATCAGAAATTTGTTGTCCAGTAATAATTTGTAGTTTCGTACTAGCATCCAGTACAGGTTTTTGTGCCGCCTAGATGTATCACCTTATTTTGCTTTGATATGGTTTTTCCACCGGTCTATATGTAAGCCCACATTGGCTCGCACTCGAAGGCCTATGGGACACCATTTCCGAAGTCTGATTCCCAAGCTGGCGCAGCGCGTGCTTGGCACGGTTGCTGCAAAATATGAGGGGGCCCGATGGTCCTGAAGGCCAGCAATATCGGGTTATTGTGACGTCCGCAACGAGTGCTGACCTTCAGGTAGGAGACCTTCGACTCAAGAAATCGAAGACCAGAAATTTCAATTCCAATAGGTTCTTGTGGAGGAATGGAAGGAACGACTTGGGCAACCGAGTGCTGGGGACGCTGTTATTGCGGAGGTAAGACCCGTTATGGAGGATTGGCTCGAGAGGCATCACGGCTGACACAGGTGATCACTGGGAAAGGATGCTTCGGAGAGTACCTGTGTCTGATCCGCAGGGAGCCAACGCCTGAGTGCCAGCACTACGATGACCAGACCGTAGACACGGCATTCCACACCCTGGCAGAATGTCCGGAGTAGGGCGAGTCGAGGCGGCCATCGGAGTGCGACTATGTTGCGTAGCGAGAGCGCGTAGAACTCTGCCGTCTTTTTCAGCGAGCAAGTTATGCTTGCGAAGAAGATGGCGGTGCAGGACCGTGCGAGGTTAGAACTCTTACCGTCCGCCAGGCCTGGGAACGGGCCAGGTGCCGCAGACGACTCGGGCGCCGGAGATCGCCAAACGATCTCCGTCCTCCATAAGCAGAAGCAAACCGGGGTAGCGGCGCAACCTGAATAAAGTGCTTGCGCCCCTTTTTAAAATAGAAAAAGATAATAGAAAAAGTACACAGGAGGGGGCCATCTACAAATCATAGGTGGCCCGAGGCACGTCGGGGTTCTAGGGATTTCCTTCCGAGGGTGCACCTGATTCCGTGCCAATGCCTTTTTCATATCCATTTATTTGACGAGGTGCTTTTTAAAAAAAAACCGATTTGCCCCCCCCTGGCCCAGAACCTGGGTACGCCCATGGTAGTAGTGGTATCAAAGCTTCATAACAAACCGGTGTTAAGCTATTTTTAGTACCGGAGGAACACTTCCTAGATTTTGGTAGAAAGACACTCAAAGGGCAGCAATACTTAACCTACCATCAGAGGACCTGTCTGCCGGTTTGCCCTTAATACCAAAAACCTACAAAACCACATATAACAACACATCACATCAACAGCATTGTATTCCTCTGGCCTCCCCTTAGACAGGTGGAGGTATTTCGGTAGGTAACACGAGACTATATCTAAGGATCTTAAATCTGCAACAATTACTACAAGTACCTATGTTATGTATAGCGTGTGCGCGACACAATTTACACGTCCCTGATCGACGGCGCGCCGAATCTGTCAGCTCAATGGATGGGGAAAGTTGATGGTCTTATTAATTTCTTACATTCCCATCGTGCGAAAGGTATTGAACGTTGTTACTATATTTTACTAATTGTTTTATAGAATTTATTAAATGTATGTATATGTCTTATGAGAATGATATTTTTTTATATTTTTAATGAGATGGAAGGACGACATCACGAGACATGTGGGTCAAGACTGGATGTCGGTGGCTCAAGACCGTCAGAGGTGGAAGAGTATGGAAGAGGCCTACGTCCAAAAATGGATGGAAAGAGGCTGAGATAGATAGATAGATAGATATGTCTTATACGAGTATATGTTCAAAGTGTCATTTAATTTATAGTTCTGTTTATGATACAATTAAGCAGTACAAACAAATACTGTTATAACCAGTGGTGAACTTATGTCGTCGTCTGTATTTATTATATTACTAGCTGAACCCCGCGGTGCTACCCGCGGTACGATGATAACTGCGGGCAACGCCGCGAGGCGAAGCTATATCTTTATAAATAGTAGCCTATGTGTTATTCTGATGTATAAGCTATATTGTGGTAAAGTTTCATTCAAATCCATTCAGTAGTTTTTACGTGAAAGAGTAACAAACATCCATACATACATACATCCATACTTACAAACTTTCGCCTTTATAATAGTAGTTATATTATATATTATATTATATACATATATATTTCAGTGTGTATATATATTTGTGTGGGAATAGGTGTACATATGTAGTAGGGGGTTTCTTATTTTTCGACTTTTGATAAATTATTGCGTCGACCCGCCATTCGTTTCTATCACCTAAAAAACGAACCTATATTTTATAATTATTGCCTAGATCAGTTTTAAGGGGTCGCGACCCCATGTCAAAGTTTGAAAAAATGATAATGATAACTTGCAGCTCAATGTACATAAAACAGTTATATTCATAGTTTATACATGATAAAAAAACTAACGCAAGTCTTTGTCACATTATGTCGTACAAGAACACTCGTACCCACCCCTTTCCCCTCCCCGCACGCCTTGAGATAGGCAATAAATTAGTAACAAAAACGCTGTGAAAACGCGCATCGCGTTTTGTTATATCATAGCTCCTCGTCTAGTTCTCTTTTGTTTACTAGAAACAAAACAGATATTTGGTTAGTTGGTCTCCTCCCATTGTGGCATTGTCTTTACGAGCAATGAGCATGGTGACCACCACTTTTGGATTTTGCTTATGCTTTCCATCAAGCAGAGTAGATCATTTTGGCAGGGCCATACATAAAAAAAACACCAAACCAAGATCAATGTTAAATACCTGTATATAGTGGTACGCTGGTTCCTGTTGGCGGCTGCATCGGCTTGTTCAATGAGCTGCGAAAGCGCACGTGCTTGCTCACTCAACGTCAACAGTTCTAGCTCCTCGCGGCCCAACTTGTACTGGAGTTCTGCCTGCTGTATACGTGTATCGATGTTTCTGGGATAAAGTGTAGCGTTTAGAAGATGTTCGAGTTAGGCAAAAATACGTTGGGTTTATATATTTTTAATATTTTATTCAAATGTGAAATCGATCACAGAAATATTATGGTCAGACTTAAAAGTATATTTTAAGTATTAGAGTATTATTTAAGGGTATTTTTACAAGCTTCCCCTACTTTACAATACGGTTTCTTGAAGAAGAAGTATACATCTTTACATATTCGGTGTATGTTTTGAGAGTGTTTAGTAAAACATATTCCATAAAAAAAATATGTATTAAAACTTGAGAAAAGTCACGACTCAAAAACTAATAAAAAAATCTCGTATTTTATTACTTACTCTGTAACATGTGTTTTCTCAAGCCGTCTCCTAAGTTCCTGTATATTAGCTTTTCTTGCATCCAGATCGCTCTTGACAGCATTGGCGCGGTCTTCTAGGGCTTTTCGCTCGTCAATCGACAAAGCTGGACTGGATTCCTCGTGGGAGCTGGCTCGCGAAGCTGTAGGAGAGGCTGCCTGGGCTGCGAGCCTCGCTGCACTCAGAGATGCTGACAACTGCTTTTTGAGACTGTGGAGTTTATAAGTGTGTTATGATTTGTGATGAGGTTTTGAGGATTCCGAGCTTTGAAAAACTTTTACCTCTTAACTTGTTTTGCTCAATTAAGTGAAAAAACTTACCTTTGTATAAGAGAGTCTTTATCGGTGAGCGCGGTCCGTAGAGCGTCGAGTTCCCGAGTGACGTCACGTGCACCTGCGCTGCGTCGCCGCGATCCCGCCAACGACACCTCTATGCTCGCCATCTACCAACAAACAATTTACATACATTTTAATGGTATATTACTATATCTTATCCACTTAAGAAGGAGTCTTGCACTATGTAAGGAGACGGTTATAATTTCATAGATTAAACCACAGATTATAACGTATACACTAGGATTAAACCATGCTTTAAGTATTATGACAACGCGCATTTTATCGCACAAGTTGTAAAATTATAAGTTATTGCTTAATACATTAATAGTTTAATTAAAAATGTAATTGAAGCTTCTCATATATGTACCAACAAAGTGGTGAACTCTCCAAAGTATACAAGGGAGGTGTACGTGTATTATATTTATATTATATACTTATTTATTTCTAAATAGTGGTCATAGTAATTTAACCATTATTCTTTTTAATGTATTTTTAAGGTTTTTTGCAACCCTTCTCCATATAAACCTTGACTATGCCAAATTGTATACTCCTCCGTTCGCATAACTTTCGTCATAAAGGAATACAAAGTTTTTTTTTTTTTTTATTGAATAGTGGGCAAACGAGCAGACGTATCACCTGATGGTAAGCGATTACCGCCGCCCATGGACACCCGTAACACCAAAGGCGTCACAAGTGCGTTGCCGACCTTTGGGGGATGAGAAAGGGGATGGGGGGAGGGGTTGGGGTATGGGCCTGCGGTATCCTCACTCACTCGGTGAAACACAGCGCAAACGCTATTTCACACCGGTTTTCTGTGAGGCCGTGGTATCACTCCGGTCGAGCCGACCCATTCATGCCGAAGCATTGCTCTTCAAGTTTTTGCTTCACGTTTTTTTTTTTTTTTTATGTAATAGATGGCAAACGAGCAGGCGTATCACCTGATGGTAAGCAATTACCGCCGCCCATGGACACCCGCAGCACCAGAGGTGTCACAAGTGGGTTGCCGACCTTTGGGGGATGGGGAGGGGGAATGAGGGAGGGGTTGGGGTATGGGCCTCCGGTATCCTCACTCACTCGGTGAAACACAGCGCAAGCGCTATTTCGTATTAATACACCATTAATACAACACGTATTAATATATAGATAAGTAATTAAGGACATATTGAATGTGTCTACAAACAACCTTGTTAGTTATTTAGTATATAAGTTTATATTTCTAGTCTGTTTTCTGTCTATGTATTTCCCAAAACTTTCTGCCTCGCACAACAAAACTGTGGAATGACCTGTCGCCTGCGGTGTTCCCGGACCAATACGACTTTCAAACCTTCAAGAAAAGAGCGTACTCCTTCTTAAAAGGCCGGCAACGCACTTGTAACGCCCCTGGTGTTGCGGGTATCCATGGGCGGCGATAATCGCTTACCATCAGGCGATACGTCTGCTCGTTGGCCCCTTATACAATAAAATAAAAGGTAGCTAAGTGGATGATAAAGAATCTTCAAGGTATTTCATAATTTTAGTGAAAAGAGGTACAAACTTTATGCTTAACTCATTAATATATAGATTTATGCAAGAGACAATGTTACGAGTATTTCCTTAGTTGCTTTCTCAATATTTATTAAAAACTAATACAAGTGTCATGTAACGGAGGTCATAAATATTATATATTACTTAATTTAAATGTCCTATTTTATGTTTCAAGTGAGGTGGCGTGCGATGGAGTGTTGTTCCTTCGACGACTTCCTGAGCTTGTGCACGCTCCGTTCCACACGGTAAACTCGCTCCGCAAAGAGACGAGACATACCACACTACCCGTGTTTTATTTTAACACATAATATTTCTAAAATCATACAAATATTAATATAATACTATTGTGAAACCGTCTCATAAAAATTTGTTTGAGGTTAGGTTTTGGTATAAAATATATGTTTGAGGTTTAACCAGATGGGTTGACCGCTTATAAGTGAGGATAAGCATAGCTTTGATAATGGTATTGTTTAATATAATAATAACTAAAGATTTAGACAACACTTACAATAACAATGATGCAGATAATGTATTCACTTGTTTACAAAAAGCGAAAGACATTCATAATTTACAGTTTTTGGTAGAACACACTGAGAAAAGAAGTTTCTAAAAATTAATTAATTATATCCTAAATACAATTCTCTGCATCCCTATACTTTAAAGAAATAGTTAAATTTAATATGGAAACGAAGTAGTTAATGAATAATTTAAATTTATGCATCATATCATTAATTCATTTCGAACAGATTTGCTTCTGCTATAACCAAGAGCATTCTTGATTTACTACCCTTGCAAACAAATATTATTTTAAGTCAAAAGAATGACTGTCTATTAAATGAGAATTGGTCCATCTGTTTTTGAGCCACGAAGACACTAATACCCATATTAAACTTATTACACTCATTCTGTGTCACGGATTAAAAAAAACGTGAAAATGGGAGAAAATTCAGTTAGCTATACATCACCTCCAAAGATGTTATCACCACACGCAATTAAACAGTATCACAAGAACTATAAACGCGGCACACGCTGTTGTGATGGGATGTGAACTTCGACACAGGAACGGTCGCGTGTAATTATATGTTAAGTTTATCTTGATCTGTTGCTAGATCACCCGTGAGATTGTTGGCTTGGGAACTTAGGTACCAGTGTGTGGGTAGCGATTGTACGAAAAGGGAAGTCAGTGAACTAACTAAACGCACTGAACGCATGAACCAAAAACACTTTCCTTCTGCAATTTGTTTTTTGTTCTTTTCAGTATATTGATGCAGAATTTATCGACCCTGTGCCTGCGCAGAATCCTTGAATACTTTAGCCACATTGCGAGGAGAGAAGGCGATAACTTTGAGATACTTATGGTGACGGGTAAGATAGAGAGAAAAGGCCCAGGAGACAGGACCTGGAGAGTAGGGCAAACCATCTGGGGACTATGATCCATACTGTCTTACACACTGCTCAAGATAGAAACAGATGGCGACCTTTTACTCTCACAATGGCTTCAAATAGAGGTCACGTCCCTTAGAATTGAGGTATGCGGAATTGGATCGGACTTGACATTTTACTTGACTACGAAGAAGATAAAAGAATGTTAACAGTTTTGGTATGTATGCATGTTTGTATGCTCCACGGTAGTCTTTAAACTAGATTTTTAATACCGAGGTATTAATAGACTTTTAATATCGGCCCAGGTGACATAAGTTATATAAATTTTATCAATAGTTTTTACGTAGTCGGCTAATAGTTTTTTATCTTTTTACCCGACTGCGAAAGGAGGGTTATGTTTTTCCAATGTATGTATATTTCTTTGTGGTGTCAAAAGATTCGTCTTAGTCGTGAGAGTGACACTAAACACATACAAATTAGAAAAATTATACGCAGCTTGGGTTTTTTAATTAAATAATTTATTACTTGTTTGCTAATGTATTTGTCGTTTTTTTTCTAATACTTTTTCGAGTAATACTTATAAAGAATGAGTTTTTGCTCGCGGCTCCTTTTGCGTGTATGTCGGTTTTCGCAGTAAAGAGTACTCTATGATCTTCTTAAAGAATGAAATCAGTACAGCAGTTTAGCCGTGAAAGCTTAACAGACAGAGTTGCTATCGAATTTATAATATTAGTATGGATAAACAGTTTTACTCACGTGTGACCGTTACGCGGACCTATTTCAAGGGGTGTATGTATGACCTTCTTCGTTGGTGTCGGGCACTAAACTGTCATATACCTATTTTAAAAGGGTCCCTCGTCGGGTTCCTCGTAACCCGGACACGTGAGTGAAACCGTCCATATTTTACTAATTATTTTTTATGACGCGACAATGTGCATGTACAGCTTAAACAATAAGTGAACTCAAATTCTTCATGTTATATATGTGGATAGGTGATTTTTCGCCCGCGGCTTCGCTCGCATTTAATAAAAAGCATCCTATGTTACTTCTAATTTCTCCAAGAATATGTGTTCAAAGTTTCATGATGATCGGTTAAGTCGTTTTCGCGTGAAAGCGTAACAAATAAAACTTACATTCACATTTATAATATTATTTATTTATTTATTTATTTATAGTTTGCTTACAGTCATAACATTATTACTTACTTTACAATTTGGGCTAATGTACAACCACTTACAAGCAAACACAGCATGCACAAAAAATATAGGAATGAACACAGGCAAAATATGTAAAATCATTTGAATTCTAATATATAAGAGCTTACGAATGGAAATTAAAACTACCGATTTAACCCGGCAGCGCCAACTCCCACTCGCATACTACTACTAACTACTAATACTACTAACAAAAAAAAAAAAAAAACAAGTTTTTAACAAGTACAAAAAAGAAAAAATGTTTATCACATCGCTTAATTAAATAAAAATATTAGTATGATATATGAATGTGAGTATGTTTTGTTTAACATATATGGGCCTGTTTGGAGTGACACTAGAAACTCACAGAAAACAGCTCCCGTTTGCGTGAGTGAGTTTGCCAAACGCTGTACCAATAATGTATGCTTTCTGGTACCCTATGGTACAAAATAAATTACTCTTCCATGGTAAGTATGAATCAGATTGTACATACTCGTATGTATATATTTATAGCCCAGTCATGATGTATTTATAGTCTACACTGTCTGGAAGTTCCCACTCATTGTGTAGAATACCGCTAGGACGCCCTTTTTCTCACGAATTAGCCGCTACTTACATTATAAAAAAATAGATTAATACACTTATTGAATACTAACCTTTGCCCTTGGTTTTACTCACGTTAAAATCAATGTCATTAATCTATTTTTTACTGATAAGTAATTAGCGTATCTAATATGCTATGCCTATAACCTATCTCTAGCCTAGCATTAGCGATGCTGTCACTTTTGACAAACATTCATCTAAACGTATTTCTCATCTTCCTTTATTGTTAGTGCACAGAAAATAAAAAATACAAAAATATAGATAGAGCATCAGTATATCGACTGCCTTGGTGGCGCAGTGGTAGTGAATGCGACTGCTGTGCTTGAGGTCTCGGGTTCAAATCATGGGCCGGACCAAATGTTTGTGTAAATCTACAAATATTTGTTTCGAAGTTTGGGTGTTTTCTGTGTATAATATGTATTTATTTACAAAAAAAAAGTTTATTTGTATTCATATCAGTTGTATAGTACCCATAACACAAGCTCAGCTTAGCTTGGGACTAGATGGCGTTGTATGTTAGATGTCCTAAATATTTATTTATGTATTATTTATATTCCGAGTGAGTATCAAATTAAAACTATGAAATCTTGTTTCTTCATCTCGGCAAGCGCGAAAGATTCCACCAGAATGCTAGGTTTACCGTAATAAGTGGGTTATTTCATTAATCAATCAAAAACATAACAAAAGGAATGAAAATTACGTAAATTATACATTACAAAATAAATACGATACGTGTATTATCTTTTAAAGTCATTTAAAATATTAAGGATAATAGGTATTCAATTATATCGGTTATTCAGACCTTTTAGAATGATATATTTGATGGTACAATTTTCAATTTTCTGGCCGAGCCTAAAGGCATAAATGATGGGTCGGAACCCGTTGATTACGCAATACCCGCGGCTCCAACGTAGAACAGGTTCGAACTGATAGCGCCTCGGGGATCGCGCGCCATGCTTGTATTAATATCATACACACGAGCACATTCTATGGTGAGTTCGAGACAGTTCAAAAGATTGAATCTGGTATATAAGTAGAAAATAAAGATTGCGTTTTTAACTGATCTAAAAATAAAACATAGAAATACCTAGTAAAAAACTGTTAAGTTATTCTTATCATATACTTAAAGTAGCTGCTATTTTCAAAGCTCTTTTCAATCAGTCTTAACATTTTGCTATAAAAATATTTCGGCATATTGGTTGAATTTGCTGCTGGTTTTTAAATTTTATTTGTTTTCATATTTGTATACATGACAACGAAAAGAGTTTGTAATATTTCTAAATGTCTAATATGTTTTACGATACGGGGCTTAACGAGAAGGAAAACTAATGAAAAGTAACCACTAATCACAATAGTAATCTGCAACACACGACCCACTTTGAGGTGGGAGTTGTATCTTTTCTTGAAAATTAGGTTAGAGTTCTTGTATTGTATATAAAGGTCACATCGGTTTGTAAATACTGATTCACAACAATGATATGACTAAAGACTCATTGACGCTAGAAATAATGCCCCTAAAATACCCGGGTGCTTTAGAAAGTGGCGACTTCCACATATAGCGCAACAGCGACATACTATAGCGCCATCTCCCGCAGACACACTGAACTACGCAGCAACGTACAACACGAATAAACTACCAATCCTGAATCACGCAGTAGAAGTTCTCGCGCCGATTATCATATATACAACATCCCAACATCAAATGTAGGGCAGTGGCCCGCCAGGCATGATCATCTCGCCTGGTCGGAGGATCCTCCCTTTGTGTTGGAGGAACATGACACCCGTTCCTCCACAAGAATAATAATTAATTATTATTTCAATTTAATTATAAAAATAATTTAATGTTTTATAACAAGACCAGTGTTGAACAAGTTTATACAATGTTTAATAAATTCTATTCTAAACTGTGTTAACTCGAGAACAGGTTGTCGTTCAGCATCGGTAAATCATTTCTCACACGGCTTACATTGCGTATGCACAACTTTGAGCTAAGCGCAGCACGGTAGTTTTATGGTCTCAGAATTTACATATATGTTTGTATACAAGTTATCTTCATATATAATAAATATTATTATTACTGAGAGCCTTCTCTGCCCTATCTATAACTATTTTGATCATGAAAATATTTGTTTTATTAATAACATATGTTTACTATTACAGATATGTAATATGGTATCTCATATTCCTAGCCTTTAGCCTAGATTATTTTAGGTCGGCATTTTTTTTTTCACTGAGCGACTGGCATCGGACCTCCGCAACCTTAAGGGTGAACCATACTTCGAAGGTTGTACTAGTTGTCAGTATATTTGAGGGCACTGACTTTCCAATAACGATAATAATATATATGTTTCAGTAGACTATCATCACGATGATATCACAGATTCAATTCCCGTTTAAAGGTTTTTTGTTACTTTTAAACGATCTTAGTTTCTTTGGTGAATAAGTCGAAAGAAAAGGGCATATCGAATATAATAAATGGAAAAAAGGTAACTAATTCAATAAACGTCAAGCGTAGCATCGATATCGATTGATAAAATCGATTGCGTTCAATCTGTTGATTAAAAAAAGATCGATACGAACAACGCCCGCCGCCTGCGCAGTTACGGTCGCTAACAAATTGTATAATTGGAATTGAGTCGGTATGTTATTATCATATAATAAATACTAGCATCGTTTCTTCATTGGTTTAAGTCGCAAGCTTTTGCCATTATTTAAACATTATTATTTTCTTTTCATGCCAATCTGGGGTGGAAGTTTAAAATCTTACCGTGGGAGAGCCACGTACGATGTAATATCACGGCCTCACAGAAAACCGGTGTGAAATAGCGCGTTGTGTTTCACCGAGTGAGTGAGGATACCGGAGGCCCCATCCTCCTACCCATCCCCCAAAAGCCAGCCACGCACTTGTGACGCCTAAATTACCCAGAGTGGAGGACGCTTTTGACTGTAACACGCTTTAGATTATTACGGTTGTCAACTACGAACTTTTATACAAGAATATTCTGGTTTTATTAAACTTGTATTACAATATGAAGATAAATTTGTAGAACTAAGTGGTTATAATATTATTTTCTTGAATGCGAGTCAGAGCTGGGTGGCTCTGACACCTACGATAGGTTAACAGATACCCACCCGGGACCAATAGTAATGTGATGAGTATAATCATACATCCAAAATGCACCGACAAAAGGTAGGCATTAAGTGTGTCAATGCACCAAAAAAAAAACAATGAAGCACGACAAATCTAAGGATTCATATAAAATACATATAAACATACCGTTGTATATAAAAAACGTTCATACATATACACACCATATATACCAAAATAAATGCCTGATGCTTGTTTCTTATGTACAACCGACGCTGCATCGGTTTTATTACTTCCGCGAACCTAAGGAATGTGCTTCGCTTTTAAACAGACCAAAAGAAATCCTTAATATTATAACTAGCTTTACCCACGGCTCCACCACGTGTATAACGGTTATCGCATTAGAAAGTAGCCTACACCCTTCTCCAAGTTCTAATATATTTATACCGAAATTCATCCAAATCCATTCAGTGGTTTAGCCGTGAAAGTGTGACAGATAGACAATACTATTTTCAAATTAATGATATTAGTATAGAAGACTTAGAATTAACACAATAGATAGCAGGTACAAATACAAAGACACATACAGACACACACATAGAAGAACGTACAAACACACACTGTCACACACACAAATGTATGAATAAGTTAACAGCCGTTGTTAATCGTAAGTGATCGCATTCTTCGCAGAACCTTAAATCGAATTATAAACCTACACTTTGCAATTTACTGAACCTCCGCGAAAATTAAGAGTACAATCCACCTGCTTCTATTCTATACAGAAATATAGGTATGTGCTAATGTCTGTGTATTAAATTTCAGATGTATCAACTTTTGTTTAAAGTTCAATTTGGTTTGAGGCATATCGCACTTCTTCTCTTTTACTAATAGTACATGGGAGTTGATACATTAACAAACGCAAATTGTTCATAAATAGCTAAGCTTTGACCGTAACTTCCCTCGATTTTTTTCAATTTAAATTTCTAATTTAGTAATTGGATAACGGTGGATTTATGACATATTTAAACAAGTCAGTTTCTTAAACAATTTGTGTACTATACACACACTGTTTATTATTACAGAATTGTGTACTAGGATTGTACGAGATTTTCAAAATACTTTGGGGATTGCTAAAGTATGATGTGATGTCTAAATAAAAGGCTTTCTACCGGTGCTTATATATCTATACTAATATTATATATTCAAAAGTAACTCTGTCTGTCTGTGACGCTTTCACGGCTAAACTGTTACTCCGATTTTAATAAAATTTGGCATGGAGATACTTTGACTCTTGCGGAAGAACGTAGGCAAATTTTTACCACGATAACAAGGAAGAAAAAGCTAGTTAAACTATAGAATAACTGCCTCGGTAGTAGCGTAGTGGTAGCGTTTGCGACTGCTGTGCTCGAGGTCTTGGGTTCGATTCCCAGATCGGATCAAATATTTGTATGATCTGCAAATATTTGTTTCGAAGTTTGGGTGTTTTTATGTACAATATGTATGATTTTACAAATAACTTATATATGTATTTATGTCAGTTGTCTAGTGCCCATAACACAAGCTCTGCTTAGCTTGTAACTAGATGGCGTTGTGTATAAGAGAAAAAAAAAGATAACCTCTGAAAAGTGTAGAAAGAGGGAGAAGTGTCCTTATAAATATCATCGCTTCCCATCACTTATACTGAGTCCTTAATTGCCAGTTTTTTTCTCAAATGGATAATCCTCGTATCGTTTATCTCATTTCCTTTAAAATTGTTATAAAGAGATATACAAGAGGAAAGAAATATCGCTGCGACACTGCGATAACTTGCAGGAATAATTGGCGATCATAAATTATGTGTAATTGTAGAGTCGTTAACGGATGTGTGAGACGAGGGCTCTATCTTGTAATGTGATATCGTTATGATCTATGGAGAAAGATTGTACAGCTCAAATGGCCCGCGGACATTTGATTTTTATGTTTGTAACCTCAGAACTTGCGAGTGGGTGAACCGATTTTGATGATTATTTTTTTATTGGAAAGCTGGTGCTTCCCGTACGGTCCCATTTCAATTTGGTGCAGTTCTTGAAGTCGGTTTTTTTTTACGTTTATATTATTTTATTTACTTGTATCCATCGAAGCACCAATTTTGCATAAGTCAACGATATGGTTTTGTTTCAAAATTGTAATATTAATATAAAATTCTCGTTTCACAATGTTAGTGACCATACTCCTCCGAAACGGCTTGACCGATTCTTATGAAATTTTGTGTGCACATTGGGTAGGTCTGAAAATCGGACAATATCTATGTTTCATCCCCCTAAATGTTAAGGGTAGTCCCTACCTACCCCTAAGTTTTTTTTATTTTTAGGTACATTTTTATGTTTTATGATGCAGCATTAGAAAATACATACAACCCTGAATTTTCAACCCTGTAGATTTGTGTGATCGTAGGATCAACTCCTATTTTTCCATCGCAATTTTATCGACCCATACCTAAAATATAAATTCCTTTTTATGGCAAAGCAACGTTTGTCGGGTCAGCTAGTATTAAACTATAATATGTGAGACTCATTACCTTAGTATACCAATTTAGTAGCAAACAAGTATGCTTTGTTGAGGAACAACGAAATTTGTCTATTTGTTTTTTCACTGTGGGAGAGCCACGGTCTCACAGGAAACCGATGTGGATTTGTATGATCTATATTTGTTTCGGAGTTTGAGTGTTTTCTATGTATAAGATGTATGTATTTACAAAAAAAAACAGTATATATGTATTTATAGCAGTTGTTTAGTACCCATAACACAAGCTCTGCTTAGCTTGGGACTAAATGGCGTTGTGAGTTAAATGTCAAAAATATTTATTTACTAAGAATTTTACGTTGTGATGTTTATTTAAGAACTCGAGAAAGTTATATTCACTGAAAATATTTGTTTGTGTATATTTATAAATAAAAACAGAAAATGAATTAACATAGAGTTTGTAGAGCAAAACAAAACGATTTAAAATAACAAAACTGTTGGTAAATCTTTTAATCTTAATAATGGAGAGACTACATAATCTCTACATCGCAACGAAGACTCGTGTTGTAGAGTCGCACGTTGTTCGCTGTCGCAAGTGTCTGCGGCTATTTGTCGTTAGATAATTTGTAGGTAGAGGCGATGAAGGCTGTATAATTAATTTGCATGCAGATACAAGTCACTAGCACTTGCCTGCGGATTCGCTCTTTAAGATGGTATCTTAGAGTGAGTTGTGTACTCAAATAATAATGCTAAGATTGGTGTTCTTTATTGATTTATGATTACTTCAATAGTTTTGGTGTGTAATTGTAACACTAGAGTAAACTTATCAATCATCAAATCAATCAAAGACAGCTATAATGAGTGTATCATTTTCTACGAAAATTCCAATTTCATAATTGAGAGTTACGTAATACAATCAAATATTGGTCGGTGTAATTTTTATATTACCAAGTTATCAAATATGTATACAACGTTACACACATAATATTCAATAACAATATTTTTGTGATTCATTAAATAAGCAGTCCTTTTTTATCTTTTCTTCACCTATTCTGAAGAGAGCAAATAATGCACTTAAAATAATGTTGTCTTTTTAACTGACAGTTATTTTAGAAGAATCTTGTAGATGCGACTTCCAATACAAAAGATATCAACGCGCTCGGCGCTCGTATTCCCATGCTTATAGTAATAAATTGTTCTTAGGAATTTACTTGAATCTAGGAAAAATATTTTAAGGTTGCTTTATGGTTGGATTATTTACAATATAATACAATTGTAATATAAATCTGCTTTTATTGGTTTTGAGAGTTTAATAATTGGATTTATTTCAACATAATTAGGAACAGTTTAACGAATTGTAATAGATATCGAAAATTATTTCACCTCTCTATTTGTCAATAATCATCATCAATATCGTCATCATCGTAATGCACTTCTTTTAATTTGAGAAAACCGTAATTAGTGGATCACTGGACCAGAAGAGGACTAATTCAGGGATTCAAAGGGGCAGAAACGCGCTTGTAATTCAAATCATGTCAGTGCATTTAGTATTAGTACCTGTTTTCACTGAATTGATTATTTGAGTTTTGTTTTATATTTTAATGTTTGTATTTTTGACGTGTTCAAGTGCCTTTTGGGCCTATGGAAATAAATGATTTGAGTTTGAGTTTGTACCTTTCGAGTTGTAGGCTGCTATGGCGTAGGTAATCACTTACTATTAGGTGACCTGTCTGCTCGTTAATCTCATGTATACAAGACTAGCTTTTGTCTGCGTCTCTACCCATGTTCATGTTGGTTATCGCGATGAAGAGTAGTTTATGTAATTCCTTTAGAATCAAGTATCTCCATGTCAAATTTTATTGAAAGTGGTGAAGCAGTTTAGCCGTAAAAGCGTAACAAACTGACAGAGTTACTTTCGAGTCATATTATTATGAATAAATGTAACCCGCAAAATATTAACTGAGCTCATTTCTTTTAACAATATTCCAAAAATATTTTTAAAAACACGACACACTTTTTAATTGTGTAGATAATAATTTTCGGGCTTAAAATGCAGATTACATGTTATAGGTATGAGCAGTGAGGTTACTGACCTTGGCCTCCAGAGTCTCGAGGTTGTTGACCCCACCCGCCTCCAGGGTTTGCTGAAACAAACAAACAAATTACAAACAAGTTTAGGAGATAGCCTTTAGTTATTCGTGGAATTATTTTGCTCAAGTGCAACTTGACATGTCTTACAGTTTTATATATGCATATCAGATATACAATATGTATAAGTGTCGCATGATCATTTGTTTTGGATGTGGCTGTAATTTATTTATCATCTCAGTTGAAGCACATTCACTGCTGTACATAATCCTTCCCCAGGGTTCTACAAAAATGCCGGTAACGGCAACGACTTCTCGAAGATGGGCCCCTGTAATTTATCTATGATATGTACGAGTATATATTTAGAAATTCGTTTTCCAGCAATGTGTTATAGACGCTGCGAGTTCAGTACCCACTCTGTGTAACTATTTGAACGTCTTAATTTGTATATTGGTTATTTCTTTATATTTTGTCTACTGCCTCATTGATCTAGCGGTTGACGTATATGACTGCCAATCCAGAGGTCTCGGGTTCAAATCCTGGGTCGGGTCAAAAAGTGTTATTGAGTTTTTCTGATTATAGAAATACTTAATAACAGCTCGTAGTTTGGAAGTTGGGGTCTGAAGCCCCGTGCTTTGGAGAGCACGTAAAGCTGTCGATCCTGCGCCTGATCTCTTCCCGGTCGTGTCGGTTAACCGTCCTATCGGATTATGAGAGAGAGGGAACAGAGAGTTCATCTGTGTTTGCGCATACACTTGTGCGCTATAATATCTCCTGCGTAGTTGGCTGGTCTCCGTTGAGACTGGCCGCCGTGGCCGTAATCGGCTAGGAGACCATATATATCGTGTATTGAAATTATATCTTTCGTAAGTAGTATTTTAACTTACGTACAAATGCTTGGGGATAAGATGGAAGGCCTCGGGTCTTTGGATCGGCGCCTCATTACAGACTGTCTTGTGTGAGATGTTATTATTATTTGGATATGAGTGTGTATGTATAGAATACAAGGTTATGTGAAAAATAAATAGTTAAGTATAACTTGTTTATACTAGTATGTTTACATATATATACGTCCCGTTCATTCGTACGACATATGAACAGTGGGTCGGTACTGTTACTCCTCATCACAGGCTGCTTAGTAGCCTTTCTAGGAGTACAGTTTTCAACCTAAGATTTGGTTTACATTTTGAAAATTGTCGTCAGTGATATTTTAATTTTAAATGTTATTAAAGTAATTATAAACATACACGTCAATTTCTATGTGGTAACGAATCACCAGTCCTATTCATCGCATGGGTGGCATGAGAGGTGACTAAGGGAGCAAACTACGCTGGAAAAAACAACGCTACACCAACCAGATACATATGGCCAGATGGCCAGTGTATAGTAGGGCAAAACCTCCTTCTTAAGGAGATGCTTATATCCAGCATTAGGAAAGTACAAATTGTTTTAGTTGAGTTTAAAAGTCAAAATTAATCTTCAAAGTGTTCTACATTCAGAAGTACATATATAATATTAGCTGAGTTAGATCGTCTCACTCGTGTGCCAGTACCTATGCCCATTTGCATAATACAACCTTTGAAAGGTCTATCAACATTTACAATAAAATTGATGGTTCTCTGGAATGTTTATAGGGCTAAGAGGTCAGTTACGGTATTTATAGTGTTTAATATCGTAAAAGCATATCGTTATCGTTAATCCTACTAAGATCATAAACGCGAAAGTTTGTGAGTATTTAAGTGAGTATGTTTGTTGCTTTTTCACGCAAAAACTACTAAATAGATTCTGATGCAACTTTATAATAATATAACTTATACATCAGAATAACACATAGGCTGCAATTTATAAAGATAAAAGCTTTGCCTCGCGGTGTTGGACGCGGTTATTGTCGTACCGCGGATAGCACCGCGGGGTTCTGCTAATATATTATAATATAGTTGTTTTAATTGTTTGGATGAGAGTTATGTGAATAAAAGTCAAAAACTGGAATTCACTAACAGGACTACTCCTACTATAATCCCGAGTTCTTTAAGCGGGACGTGTAAAAACATCTCACTAGGCCGCCAAAGCTGAATTATCTGTAAGGTCGCAGTCGCAGTGAGTATAGAGGCCCCCACTGTTGGATTCTACTGAAGCTTTCCAGCAGGCTGAGTAGAGCCATTTTGGCAAGATCTCCAATAAAAAAATTGTCTAGTACGAAATGAAATACTATCGGGTACTAGTATCTTTTAAAGTAATTATAGAAAAATCCACCTAAATGCATGAAACTAATGTAGACTTTCAATGTTAATTAAGCTTCGCTCTGACACGAATAATAATGTTATTTAAGCATTACTACTTAAATCACAAAATTGTAATAACATCTATTTGTAATTCTAATTTACTTATAATATACTTTATAATAATAATAATGAAATAATTTAATATTTGTAACAAGTTGCATGCTGGAAAAGGAATATGGCATTCTTGACTCATAGTGTAAAAATAATGAAACCCATTACTCATATTTACAATAAATAATGTTTTGAGTTTGGTATGTAAATAATGTAGATGTATTTAACTACAGCAGATAAATGACTTTGTACAACAATTTACATTAATTGAGGTTTTAACTGTTTAAAGAACAGATTTTTACCATAGTACAGATTATGGTTACCAAACTGATGATGAAAAACATACGTATGTTCTGAATAGACGTAAGTAGTAAATGCGACTGCTAAGCTTGAGGTCTCAAGTTCAAATCCTGGGTCGGACCAAGTGTTTGTGTGATCTACAAATATCTGTTTTGGAGTTTGGGTGTTTTCTATGTATCATATGTATGTATTTACAAAAAAAAAGTATATATGTATTCATATCAGTTGTCTAGTACCCATAACACAAGCTCTGCTTAGCTTGGGACTAGATGGCGTTGTGTGTTAGATGTACGAAATATTTATTATTATTATAAAGACACCTAGACACGCACACACAGCTTATCACAAAATATTTGTCCTGTACAATCTGAGAATCAAACCCAAGACCTCAGGTTCAGCAGTCAAATTAACCAACCAATAGACCAACAGGCCTACCTAGTAACCTTTATAAATCTCATAATATATCTGATAGATGATCTTAGTTTCAAGTGTTAATGAGCCTAATTAATTAACCTTCACGTGTGCACACACGCCATCTTATATTCTCATATAAATTAAGATAATTAACACAATGATCGACCCAGTTTCACTCCATGTATTGAAGGCTGCACGAGCTTCATTATGAAGAATATCAGCAGTATTACTAGTTGCTACAGAAAGCGGATAGCGATAAGTAGAAGAAGTATTTAAATGTTAAAGGTACAAAATTCTAAATTTACCCACGCAACTTCTCGTTAAATTTTTTTTTCCTTTGTTTTTTTAAACTATATTTACTCGATGCTCGGCCCCTGTTGATCGTAGCGTGATGTTTATAGCCTATAGTATCTTCGATTAACGCTCTATCCACACCTGAAACCATTTTTAATTGGAACTCCTTCCTGATTCAAAAAAATACTTGTAATTAGATAACAGGTACATATTGAGCTTTCTGTTACACACTATTTCCAAAAAACGCTTTCCGTTAGAAGTTTCACCAACGCCGAACTTGGATCAAGTAATCGCTTGCAGGCTTTCTATTTCACATCGCCATCAGATTTCACGTGATTAGTAGCAATCGTAACACAACCTACAGCCCATTGTTCGTTCCTGACATTGAAATAGAACCTTCAGCCTTCCACAAGAAACATGTCATTTTATTGTCAAGAGTCTCACAAGTAAAATTGAATTATACAATCAATTTATTATCTTATATTCTAGTCTGCTGAAGGGTTTTTGTCAAGTTATGATTGCCACTTTTAAGCTTAATGTTAAATGTTAATTTCAACGAACCCTTTTAATTAAATTTCATGGTTGAAATCCTTTGAAATACATTCACACTTTCTAGTGCAATGGAAACCCACAGAAAACTACAAATATCGCATGAATAACTTTTGAGGTTAAAACAGTACTCTCTCTTTATAATTATAGAGTCGGTTATTAATTTACTTTGGGATGATATCGCGCTAATGATGCTCATTTGTAACGTCATCTAGTTTCTATCATCGCGAGAATAATGTACTTACGCTATTGTGCCTATTGCGTTCGCTTTCATTTTGTTGTCGTGTTTTGTTATGTCAATTTTGCAAATGTCACATCTTAGTGTTTTATGTAATATCTTAAATGTGATCGTAAGTTTATTTGTCACGCTTTTATGGATTAGCTACAAAACAGAATTCATAAAATTTGTTGTCATGGGTACACAAGATGTAGTGTCATTCAGTAATAATGTAATTTAAAAATCAATGTGCAATGTCTATCTCATAATGATTTAAAGAGACTGTGTTCTTCACACTTCAATTTCACCTGTACCATTTGTGTCAATAAACCAGATATTGCTGCTTCAAATTAAAAAAGGATCAAACCGAACAATATCTTCCCAAATAAAATATACCTTTTCAATTCAATTTTACATTTTAAGAGATAAGAAACATTATATTCTAATTGAATTGACAGAGTCGTCTATAATTTGAAGTTTTTTTATGAAGTACTAGCTGTGCCCGATACTTTGTACACGTGGCATTTGAATTTTCAAGTTTTTATTAATTTTTTAAAGGTTCCCTGGACTATGATAAATATATTAAAACCAAAATCAACTAAATCGGCCTAGCCATTCTCGAGTTGTAGCGAAACAGACGTACAGCATTGATAAAAAGGTACCTATAGGTTTATCGAGTAAGTGTAGCCGCGGTTAGAAGTTAGTTTTTAAATTAAACGAACTAGCTAATAATGGCTTTAACAATGTAAAAAATATTATTCATCGTGGCATTTACTGGCTTTATTATAATTATTGGCGATAAACCAATAACATACGATTTGTTTACTGGCAATAATTTACCGGTAAATGAGAAAAATCTAAAATAATAAACAGTATTTTTAACATTCTATTGATAATTTAAAATAATATTTAGTATAAGTCCGAAATATTTATTTATTTATTAATGCCATAACAATCGGTCAAATATAACGAATTTAATGATATCCCTTTAATTTCATGTATTTTTTTTATTTACGAGCCTTACAAAGTATCTCTTCTATGCCCGATAGTATACTCATTGTCAATGTAGACGATGCAACAATGCAGCATGATCACCCTATTGAGAAACTTCTGCATTAATCTATACTAATAATAAAGCTGAAGAGTTTCTTTGTTTGTTTGAACGCACTAATCTCAGGAACCGCTGGTCCGATTTGAAAAATTCTGTCAGTGTTGGATAGTCCATTTATTGAGGAAGGCTATAGGCTATATATCATCACGCTAATACTAATAGGAGCGGAGCACCAATGAAGAATGTTTCAAAAACGGGGGAAAATTTTCACGCTACAAGCAATTGAAGACGCAAACGAGGTTGCGTGGGTAAGCTAGAGTCATAATAAAAATGCTTTGGGTCGGGCGTCGATATAAAATCAGGATGTGTCATACTTAGCCTAATATTGTCATGAGCCTGCTATGAAAATATATAGAGCATATAGTGATCTTTTAGAAATGACCTATCAGAGATATTTACTGTAATCGCAACATACATATTTGTAGCATTCTCATTACGGATATAATTACTAAAGCAATATAATGCTAGAGCCTTGTCAACAATTTATGAAAATATCATGTAGGTACATATGTCCGAAAACATTTGTATCTCTTTACAAAAGGTGTTAAAGATATAATTACAGTACTAGTGATGGGTATAATTAGTAATTTTGTTCCATTGTTCATATTTTTGAATTAAATGTTACATTGTTTTCACTTTCGTTTAATTTAAACTTTACACAGCGCAATTAGTTACTTAATGTACGATAGTTAATGTGGTGTAACGATTAGGTGACTGGTCTGCCTATTTGCCTTTTCTGCCATGAAAATACAAAAAACATCGCAATTGATGCAAATAAATTGCTAATATGCTTGCTGTACGTTAGCGAAAACTTGACCTCAGATGTGACAGTCGTCGTTTGGAATGTTTTTTATTGCCCGCCGCTTCACCCATCGAAATCGGTGCAGCAGTTTAGTGAAAGTGTAACAGACAGACAGAGTTACTTTCGCATTTATAATATTGACAGAATTATTAACTGCAAAGAGTCTGTTATATATAAACTATCTCTCAAGTTATAGTAGACTTAATGAGTGGTACTAGGAGTTACCTGGGATGGGTTTGTACTATCTCTCTTTATCTCTTGCTATAATATCAACGCATAACTGAACCCTAAATGTAACTCTCTTAAAGAGAGAGCTTCTACTCACTTAATTTTCTGTCAAGTGTATAGTACATGGTCCTATAGCATGTATTCCATAGCTTCTAGAGTACATCGATGGTTTAATTCACTTTACATTATAGTTACTGTGGATAATTAATACATCGCTACGGACTACTTGTCTCAACGGCGTGGCTGTATTTTTAACTTTTCAATAGGCCAATATGCATGCATAAAAAAAAAGTATTGCGCATGGCTTCGCCCGCGTATTTATCGGTTATCGTAGCAATAAATAGCTATGTCCTTGGTTAGGAATGAATGTATGTAGTGGTATATGGATTTAACAAATTAAATGTGTCGCATGTATAACAACAATGTCACGAAATAGAGAAAAATATTTAATTTTTTTTAGTTTAAACTACTTTTAATTTTAAGATCTTTCCCACACGGGTATAAGAGCCCTGTGACTCGTGAAACCGACAAATAAATACACATCACCTGTAGAGTTCTCGTTGGGCTAAAACCTAGTCGAACACACCAACAACAATCAACGAAGGTAAATGTAAGGATCGAACCAAGTGGCGTGCAATCGAACAGGCCAATGTCCAGTAGTGGACTGCGGTAACCTGATGATGATGATATCATAGATGATCATAAAAATGATCATTACAAATAATATCCAGGCTTCCAGGAGGAATTGCAGTAAAATTTCTGTTCTATTGTTAAAACACAATTAAAGTAGAGACCAATGTTTCATTAAGACAGCTCTTAGAGACCTTTATTATCGTTCGCATAAATTTTAACGTTTCATATTAATCTAAATTACCAATTAAACGATACGAAGCATTTCATTTTTTTTTGTAGTTCTATATATTTGGTTGCATTTAGATAAATGCATCCATTTTTATTGTAATTTTTTGAAACTTACGGAAGGGACTGGACCCCACGACACAGGGAACCCTAGTGTGGGGACCAGGGATGTTTTTGGTTCAATTTGATTATATTTACTGATAAATTTGTACATTATTTTGTGAACTAACTTTTTTGTATGAATAAAGATTATTATTATTATTATTTAATAAGAAATCTAATCGATATTCAAGGGAATATCTTTATTCATACAAAAAAGTTAGTTCACAAAATAATGTACAAATTTAAATAATGTACAAATGTAAAAGGTTACATTAGTGCTGGTTTCTAAACCGATTACACAAGAAATTATCTCATGAGGAAATAAAAGGCTATTTATTGGACAGCCTTTGGCATCCGAAACTGCCTGCGATTTTTAAAATTGCTTATAGAATGCTAACTTTATAGCAACTACCATTGTGACTTATAACTAATTAGAATTTTTAATAATAATTTTTATTCACTAACTTTTATACATGTGTCTCGTTGGTGAGCTCGAGACCGGAGGCCCAATGATGCAGAAGCATCACTAGGCCGCCATAGTGTGGGTCACCATGCTGCATTATTGCATTGTCTGCATTCGCAATGAGTATGTTGACCACCACTCTTGGATTCTGCTTATGCTTGCCATCAGGCAGAGTAGAGTCATTTTGTCAGGGCCATACTTAAAAAAAAAGTTAAGCAGTCATATAATTATGCATAAGTACAGGGGTGTTGGCGATATTGTTATTATTTGCCTCTTATCTTAAGCTTCTTGATTTCTACATGATGACCCCCTTCAGTACATCACCACTTGCTGTTTACGGTGTGATCCGGGAACGACTGTTATAACGTTATAACGACCTTGGAACAAAATCTGTGTAAACTCTAAAAGAAATTGTAATTTACGGATGTTGCGATTACGGAGGTTGCATTCTTCATGACACAATCGGTTTCCTTTATGAATGCGAAAGTTTAAATAATTAAGTAGCTATTCAGTCTTTTGAATGTGGTTACTAGAAAGAAAATAAACCGCTGTGAACACCTGTGCCGACATCAAACGGAAAGCGCGTTTTTACCATACAATATGTAAGCAATGACTTGTACGAGTATGGGCGTAGGTCTATAGATTGTAAATTTCATATCGATTAAACGAATGAACTAGGGCAGGTTGTCTTTTGGCAATGAGAAAGATTTTATTTTTAAGTAGTACATTTAGAATAAAGCTAGAACTTTTTACTCAAAAACGCAGTTTACTTGTAATTTCACTTCGACTGCTTCTGGAGCGCAGTGGTAGCATATATGTGCAACTGCTGTGATTGAAGTCTCAGGTTCGACTCTCAGGTTGGAGTAAATGTTTGTATGATCTGCAAATATTTGTTTCGGAGTTTGAGTGTTTCTTATGTAATATGTATGTATCGTATGTGATGTAATAATAACCTACTACAGCGCCATCTACCGAAGATACACTGAACTACAAAGTAACTACGTGTAGTGCACACGGAGTAACTAAAAATCCTGAATCGCGCAATAAATAGTTCTCGCGCCGATTATCATATTTATAACATCCCAACATCAACTGTTGGGCAGTAGCCTGCCAGGCACGATCACCTCGCCTGGTCGGAGGATCCTCCCTTTGTGTTGGGTGGAACATGATACCCGTTCTCCCACAAGTCTTACTTTCGGTATCTTTATTAAGAATAAAGAAAGAAAATGCTTTTAGTTTAGCACAAGAATTCATGCATCTGGTTTGAGACCATATTTTTTTAACAATCTTATTAATACGATTTAACACATTGCAGGTACCATACTATTGAACCATATAAATGTTTCATTGTCATATAATAACAAGCTAAGCAAGCTTTTGACCAGTGGCTCCACTCGCGTCTATGTTGGTTATCTTTCTTTCTTTATTCACACAAAAAGTAAGTTCACAAAATAATATACAAAATTTATCAGTAAACATAATCAAGTTGAACCAAAAACATCCCTGGTCCCCACACTAGGGTTCCCTGTGTCGTGGGGTCCAGTCCCTTCCGTAAGCTTCAAAAGATTACAATGAAAATGGATGCATTTATCTATAACTATATATCTATAAAAAAAAAAAATATAAACAAATTAAAACTAATTGATTAGAAAAAAAGAAAGATATAAGTGTATAGTATAGAATAGTATGAGTGTGTGTGTATGTGTGTGGTGTGTGGTTATCACGACAAAGGTAGCCAATGTCCTTCTACAAGGTCCAATCTACATCTATACTGAAATTAATGCAAATCGGTTCAACGGCTTCACCGTGATAGCGTAACAGACAGACAGGTAAATAAACAGACTGAGTTAATTTCGAGTCTATAATATTAGTATGGATATGCTTCTAAAGTAGATGCAATTTACTGTTTTATAATAGTTTGGTACACATTACTACTAATTTTCTATTAACAGATATATAGTTAGATAACAAAAATAATAAAAAACTTTTCATAAAAGCAGTCAAGCATAATTCACAGTTTAACATTGGTATCATGTTTGGCCGTGACACGATTTATACAACACCGCACAATACCAGTGTAGGTGTTATAATGTACTTATATGTATCCAGTATGCGCTTATAATGCAATGTAGTAATCAAACACTAAGCGGTACCGTAATGGCTAATAATTACAACCTCATACTCACACGGCTGTGTCATCCCGAACTAAGCAGAGCCTGTTGTTTAAGTAACTCTGGCTGAGAATTAGAAGGAGTTTTTAATTGGGTTTCATTTACATCACACATTCGTTAAAAAACAATAAAAAAATTGACTAAAAGCTCTTCTACGATTAAGACAATACAATAAATTAATAAAATCTTTATTTAGGTATTTAAAAAAAAATGCCAACTGTCCAGTTGAAATAAAAAGATATGAGGAAAAAAAGAAGAGAAAGTCGCCGTGAAAAAAACTTTTATTTTAACATTCACAGGACAATAAATGGTTATTAAAATTAGGTGACAATATAGGAGATTGTGCCACAAGGCATTATAATGATCAGCAAAATCCCAAAAGAGCCGTATTTCTTATCTCACTTTATTTCTGCAGTCTGAGAGACTCTAGAGATACCTGTGTGGCCAGCGTGGTACGGTAGGCCTAAGCGTTCTTTGGAAGGAGAGGCTTATGTTCAGCAGTGGACTGTTAAATGCTGTTACTGATGAGGGACTTTAGCATAAGAGGGATTAAATTTACACGTTTGATTTTATTTAAATAAAAGGAAAAGTGCTGACAGAGCGAATGCTCACACGCACTAGCTGTGACTACACTAAACGTTAATTTATTCTAATTCATGCAAATCTATGTATTTATACAAGTTCGTACAGAGTTGTGGTTTAATACATAATACAGGCCCACCTGCAAATGTCTGAGTCAAATTGCTACTGGAATATTGACAATTGGTTTGATGTACGTATGTACGTTGGTGGCTAGTTTATGCATTGTAGTCGATCTACATTTTTATTTACACTTTATAACCTTAAAATAGGGTTTATATATAATAATTTTAATTGGCATTTTTGTTTAGCATATGTTTTTACTTGTGCGGGTTTAAACCTCAAAAAAAACGGACTAAGATTTCCTTACTGAGACTTTACTGCCTCGGTGGCATAATGGTAGCGTATTCAAATATTTGTTTCGGAGTTTTAGTGTTTTATATGTATAATGTGTATATCATTACAAAAAAGTGTATATGTATTTATGTCAGTTGTTTAATACCCATAACATAAACTCTGCTTAGGTTAGGATTAGATGACGTTGTGTGTAAGATTAAAAAAAAAAGATAACCTCTGAAATGTGTAGAAAGTGGGAGACGTGTCCTTATAAATACCATCGCTTCCCATCACTTATACTGACTCCTTAATTGCCAAAAAGTATATGTGTATTATATTATTCATTTTCTCTAGTACTAGATGGCGTAGTGAGCAATAGACCGAAATATTTGTATAATTAGCTCTTCGTTCGCACCCTATTCGTCCATATTTCATCGTAGTATTCCATTGCCTTATCTGAATTTGATAACATTCTAAAGCAGGCTGGTTAGCTATAGAAGAAACCAGTAAAAGCTCATTATACAAATGCCCATGTAAATTATTATGAGCAAACATATGTAGTATGAATCTCTTTGTTTTTCGGTGTTAATAATTTCATATCATTGAAGTGAATTATTTTCTAACTTCGTTAAGTTTATAGGAGATAACTTTGATGAAACATTCAACTGTTGAAAACGTTCATCCATTAAATCATACCGTACCATATAGGTTTACAATCAACAATAAACACTGGCTGTAAATAAATTTTAACTTTTTTTATATTTTAGCTACTGTTATTAAAAACTTTTCCATTAAAAATAAAAAAGTTGCGTGTACTAGCGTACACTCGTAAGAAGTGAAACTTCTTTATGACGTTATTTTTCAAAAAATAAATATCATATGTCGACGTAAGGTATAACGACAAAAGACTTATAAACCAGCAATATTCGTGACAATTCTTATTTCAAGTGCAATAAAAGTTAAGGAGCGAGACCTGAGTAAATATTTCGAGATCTGTGGTGTGAATGAAGTAAGTTTGTGGAATGTGATGTGTGTAGTTATTTACATTGTGGACTAAATTAAATAATATTGTTTGTAATGTGATATTTCATTGTAGTATTAATTTGGTCCTGTTTGTGTTTGAATATGTTTTTTGTTTTATTTTATAAATTTTTTTTGAAGGATTGTATATAACTACTCTCAATAATGATAAAACATTTTATTTTAACCCCGATAAAGAAGTTTCACTTCAAAAAGATAGCGTAACGGATAAATGTGATGCGTAACGTAACGGATAAATGTTACGCGTAACGAAAAAATGTTACACTAAATTTTTTGACAACCCCGATAAAGAAGTTTCACTTCAAAAATATTATAAAACAATATAGAGATAAAAGTAACATAAAAAATTTATGGTAGGTAAATAATTCTTATGGTATAGCATAGTGGTCAATACAACAATTTCAAGTGGCCTTCTTTTTAAATAAAAAACGTATTATCTATGGTCACACAACAAAAAGTCTTTCTACGATCTTTTTGTATGTTTCTTCTATTTTTAAATCAATAATTGCACAATAGTTAACAATAATTATATCTAATATGCATATCATATGAAAGGGGGACAAGACCCTTGGGAGTAAATGCTATTGCCAAACACACACACGATAATATAGACTGCGTGAACAATTTGCATTTAAACTGTGCTCATAAGGGATTCGAAACAAAAGGTATGGCGTAACAATATTAATTAATTTTACTATTACTATTGATGTGTGCGTTATTGCGTACGACGAGAATTAATTACTGTCTTAAACTGTTAAATTATTTTATTTTTATTTTTACCAAGGTGAGTCAAGTTCGATAAAATATATACTCACAGAGATAATATTTTTTTCGTATGACAGTTTTATTTGTGATCAAATTTAGAATAAACAGAGAACAACGGCAGCCGTAAAACAGCAGACATATATTACTTCTGTAACAGATTATGGCCAAGGTCTAAAACAGTCTAAATAGGTCGTGGGTAGGCACGTTTCGGCGGATAATGCCTAATGGCATTAAGTTCGTCTTTGTATTTCATGTGCATTAAGTTAATAAATAAATAAATAATTATATTATACACCAAACTCGGCTCTGCACTACTTGGAAAGCAGAACATGGTATTAATGTGTTATATTGGCCCCACAGTCCCTTGATGCCAATCCAATTGAAAATGTTTGGGCGTGAATGAAGTAGTGATCTTACTCGTGAACTAAAGTCCGCGTGGAGGTAGTTACCACGCAGCCATGCTGCGAAATTGGCGGATAGTATGCCGCGAAGATGTTAAGCGATTATGGACAATAATGGAGATTGGACGCGTATTAATATAAAGCATCAAACAGCACTAAAATATTTAATTGATAACAACTTATAGTTTGATATTTCTAAGGTTTTCATTAAATTTTGCTCGTCACGCTCTTTTCGTACATAGTGTAACTATAGTTAAAATAAGTTCTTGTTTCCTTTTCTAGTCTTCTTATATATTTCCTTAGATTTAATGTCTGTTATTTAATGAATGCAATGAACTTTAAAACGACTCTAGATATACACCTAGCCACAAATAAATTTGAACACTGTTGGCGATATATCATAGAAGGAAAAGTTTTAATTGAACATTGAAATGCAAAACATCAGAAAATAATGGCATTTCAGAATAATAAGGAAGTTCTAAATCTAAAAGATTTCAAACTCGAACATCGCCAATTTATAAGACACTGCCGGAGGCGTGCGCCCACGCATCCTGCGAACAATAGTTGTAAAGTTCGTTAGAATAGTGGAATGGCCAACCATTTGGCAGCATGCACATACTAAACACAAATCATAGAAATGCCTCTAGACGGACGGGGAATAAATTGGCTTGTTAGGGGAAACTTAGGAAGAGTTCTGCATATTATTATAAACTGATGGTTTGTCAAATTACTAAGATTATTATGATTACATATTTTTGAAACATAATATGAAGAAATTTCAGAAGTAAATTTAAAGTTTTAAATATAGTTGAATATCCAGTTCAAATCAAATTCATTTTTTGTTTTCATTCAATATTTTTTAACGTAATACAATCGACAGATAGAAAGACACAGATAGAAAGTTAGTACTTAACAATACGTATAATTATTTTAATAAAATAATTGTATAGGTCCTGTATTTAACATTTACTAACCGTCAATTAAATATAAAAATCGGTCCTTTTAGGAGTTATGATGCTAAAGACCGACACACATTAAAAAATTAATTAAATTGAAAAGTTACATAAAATACTATATATACCCGATTTCAAAAAGGTAAATTTTCTCAATTCGATTGTATTTCTTTTATGTTTGTTACCTCAGAACTTTCGACTGGGTGAGGCGATTTTGATGATTCTTTTTTATTTAAAAGCTGGTGCTTCCCGTTTAGTCCCATTTCAATTGGTCCAGTTCTTGAAGTCGGTTTTATTTTGTTTAAATATTGCTTTATATCCATCTGAGATTAATAGAGGACGAATTATTGTTATCCTTTTCAAAGATCTAGTCTTACTAGAACAATAAAGTCGTGAAATATTAATTTATAACCGGTGATAACGGCAACGATGAGAGAACAACACATTAAACTTGATTGGTTTGCTTCAGAAATGATTGATTTGTCAATTAATTATTACTTTAGCTGATTAATTGCTTCTTAAAGAATGTTTTATGCCCAAAGGTGCGAAAATATAGCAGCGCTTATTCATAATTACCAAGAGTCTTTAACGGTCCACCTCTCTTTAGAAATGAGGCTTTGTAACGAAATATAATGAACGTCTTACACACTGAGTATCAGTTGTTTTCAATAAAAGGAAAGGTTTAAATATCTATAACTTGACTACGTAACAAGTTTAGGAAACATAAAATAGCTTATATCATCTGAGCCATTATTATGAATCTATTAACACTTCATACATTAAAAAGGGTTCAGCAGTTTAGGCGCTACGATGGAAGTATACATGCTGCCAAAATCTTATTATCCTTTCTTTTGGCTTTGACGTAATCGAATTAAAATAATATTAGTGAATACCGAGCAGTCGAAACACCCAATGGGAAATGACCACCATCGCCTACGCACATTGTGTACGCTCCAAGAGTTAGAGGGAAGTTTATGAATTCGAATCCCACCCTACGATCTATTTTTAACAGACTTAAAAAAGGAGGAGGTTCTCAATTCGACTGTATATTTTTTATGTTTGTTTCCTCATAACTTTCGACTGGGTGAACCGATTTTGATGATTCTTTTTTATTATTTGAAAGCTGGTGCTTCTCGTGTGGTCCCATTTCAATTTGGTTCAGTTCTTGAAGTCGGTTTTTTTTTGTGTGTGTCGAATTTGTGATTATGTACGAAATATTTGCTAATTGTGACCAATGTTAAAAATAGAGCAATCACCTATAACAGAATTTCTGCATTCCTTAGCTTATCTCTTTTATTCGCTTTATTCTTCCTGTTTGTATTTTCCTATCTGACTACCAGTACATCTCCAAAGAGGCTTTGCTCAAATTAAGTGCTAGCCAAAATAAATCCGAACAAAATCATTTGCAAATAAGTGACGCCGATCACAAACATATTTAGGAAAAAGGACAGGTACAAATAAATATTATAAGATAACAAGGTCTCACGGATTTTTTTAAATATAATATCTACCTATTTAAAATCTATAACTCACCAGCGAAGCAGATCGCTGTTGCTTGTTGAGGTCATGCTGGCTTCTGGAGCGGTCCTCGCCAACGTCGGAAAACTGGCCGGATTTTCGATTACTGAGGACAAAAACATGCATAAATATAAAACAATAGTATTCATCAACAACCCATAACATCCCACTGCTGGGCTCGGGTCTCCTCTCAGGGGAGGGTTAAGGCCATACGTCAAACAATAGTATAGTAAATGTAAAATTGGTTGAATTAAATATATGTATATATTGGTAAAATGTCTAAAATAATGATGAATAAACGGATATTGATAAAAAATAATGATGATAAAGGGTAATGTTTTATATGTTTCATTAGATTCAAATAGTGTTACAAGTTATATCGATACAGGAATTATCTGCCGTAATTCAGGTCTAACGTTACAAAGCTATATATCTCAGCAGAAGTGGATTTTGATGCAATGAAACAAAAGAAAACATATCATCATGTAATTAATAAAAAACCTTGTTAAACAAATGCAAAATGTTTTCAAATCGTCAAGAGCACAACAAAACGTTTAGGTGGAGTGATATCGACTAAAACACGATATGTACACGCAAGTCGGCGATTATTCCTTCAACTTTTCATAAATGTCGGTCAATATTTCTTGGAACCATTAATAACCAATGCCACAACCTCTCGAGAAACAAACGCCAGATTCGTCACGTCACAGTCCCGCCATCTTCCCTGCCTGAAATAATATTACTGCCCGTACCGACGTGTTGTACCATTGATTTACTATATACTCGTAGTATTAAAACATAGTCGCTGCCGCTGTTTGCCTATCCATATTTATAAATGCTTAGATCTTTAAAACTACTCAACGGATTTTGATGCGTGTTTCTTTAATAGATAACATGATTTAAGAGGAAGGTTTATATGTATAATATACATGCATAATATGGTAGAGAAACACTGATAATTTTAGAGGTTCCTAATTTGATGTTGTAAAAAAACACCTATTTTTGCGCTTATATTACAAACGCTGCTTGCCCTTTACGAGATAGATCTAAATAATGAACTACAGTATTGTACACTTTAAGAAGGTCTAAAAAAGTCCGCAATAACCCTGAATAACATTTTTACTCTTTTTTATTTTACGAGGAATAATAGCTTATGTACGTAGCGATTTTAAGCAATACAGCATTAGTCCTTATCCAATCATCATCATCATCATCATCATCAGCCTATCGCAGTCCACTGCTGGACATAGGCCTCTCCAATTGTACGCCACTTAGTTCGATCCTCGGCTTCTTACCCTTATCCAATAAATTACCTTAAATACATTGTGCATTTAAAATAGATCAATGTGGCCTTATTACAGATACCAAATATTAAAAAAAACGCATTTCCTTTCTTTGTTTGTATGTATTTTGACGTTAACAACACTTTCTTTTAGTCATTGCCTCCTACGACATGTTCGAATCTAAAACCACTATAGTTGTTATATTTAATACTAGCTGAACACATACTACCTAACGTAGTGTGGGACGTCCACAGGCCAGGTAGAGTGATGATTAGCGCAAGACGGCTGGCAGGAGCTGGATACGAGAAGCCGAGGATCGAACTAAGTAGCGTGCAATTGGAGAGGTCTATGTCCAGAAGTGGACTGCGATAGGCTGATGATGAACCCCGCGGTGCTACCCGCGGTACGACAATAACCGCGGGCAAAGCTAGTATCTTTATAAATTGTAGCCTATGTGTTATTCTGATGTATAAGCTATATATATATATAAAATCCATTCAGTAGTTTTTGCGTGAAAGAGCAACAAACATACTCACTTACATACTCACAAACTTTCGCGTTTATAATATTAGTAGGATTTCAGAAATATAGATGTAATCATGAATTTTATGCATTACTAGCGACCCGGCCCGGCTTCGCACAGAAGTCTTTAAAATTATCGGCCACAAATTTATAAAACGTTCAAAATGAAACTACCGTTATTTTAAATCTTTATTTATTTAATTCATATATCAATACTGTAAGGAAAATACAAATATGAATATAACTAAAATTTTTAGACAATATCTTACTGTATCTTTAGTTTCACGCAAACTAACAAGAAAAATATACAGTATCATAACATATCATATTTCTAACAATCTAGTTATTTTTACCTTGAAACATTAACTCAGTAACACTAATAGCCAGATAATCATATTTTTATTTTGAGTGTGCGTCGTAGCGTTGACGAATGTGAGCCAGAACAAAGACAATATTAAGTTTCGTTATTATGTGCTAAAATTATTTCCTGTTTCGTAATATAAATTGTACAACCCGTCGGAAATATCTGCGCAACTGGCTTAATGACGTCATACAAACTAGAGAGTTAAAATTACACTGAACAGAGAAACAATAATTACGAAAGCAAGAATAATATACGTGGGCCGCGCTTGCGTTGCAGCGGTACTAGATAGGCGAAAGCGGGGCGTTGCATGGGGAAGCGAGAGGTGAAGTGTATTCTAGCAGGTTACGCAGATATTTCTGACGGGTAATATATATGAATATGCACGAGGAACACTGTTAATTATTTATCAAAGAAGAACAACAAAGTTTACAAATTGAATATTGTTAAAGCTTAAGCCTAAAATATTCTTCAGCACAGTTCTTATTTAAAAGACCACTCTACCATAATAATATTATATTCATGTATTCTGGGCATGGACAAAAAAAATATATAAGATATTTTACGCTCTCGTTAACTTAAATGATTCAACACACAGAAGTAGATAACTAAAACACACTCAATGTAATTCGTTTAGTAAATATTCTCTTTATACATATGTATAAGATCTCCGTTATATTTTGTGTAAATATATAAAGTCATAAATATATTTTTGTTGCAGTTGCAGTAAATATGTAAATTTTAAATATAGTTTAATGTTACAAAGTTTTGAATTTACTATTTCTTATTCCGAAATAATACAGCAATTTATACATTCCTGTATGTTATTTCGGAAAAGAGAAATAGAAGGCAGGAGAAAACAAGGACGGCCAAAACCAACATACTTGCAGCAAGTGAAGGACACTGGGGGTCGTGGCCTATCAAGAGGTCAAACAGATCACAGGAAATAGAGAAGAGAGACGATTGCTCCACGTATAGAGAGAGAGACAATAAAATTATGAAAGGCTTTTGCAGATAAGGGACCTTGTTTACACAAATGAATTGGGCAATAAATGAAAGAGTGTAATGAATTAAGAAATTTGTGGGTACTTCAGAGTTGCATAACTATAACTGGTTGTGGCTGAAAAGCCCTTTAACCTACATTAAATTAACATCTGAATTATTTTTTTTTAAGTTTGTTTGTTACTCTTTCACGCGAAAACTACTTAACCGATCATCATGAAACTTTGTACACATATTGTTGGTGGTATTAGAAGTAACATATGATACTTTGAATCACAAGCGAGCGAAGCCGCGGGTGAAAGCTAGTAATAGAAATACAAAGAACTAGCTAACCCGCCAACTTCGTTTTTTTATCGATGGGACTATTCATCATCAAATCTCAGCTGCTATTCGTACTTGATGTTGTATACCATATAGCCTATGTATAGCCGTATTTTACGATAAATTGATTTTCCAAAACTTTTAAATTTTCTAAGATAACCACGTTCAACCTAATAAATAACATTTTCTACTTTATAATATTAGTATAGATTCAGCAACGGATATTAAACGACCTTATAATTCCATAATAACTTAATACTAAAATAATTCCTGTCGACAACATTTGTTCATGTGACTTTACTAATATAATAGGTACTTAAATCAAAACAATGTCAAAAATGTGAATTAATTTTATGCTTTTAGGACGTTAATTCGTTTAACAGCACGGAATTAAGTTGCTAAACGCACCGAGATAACAATACAATGAGACAATACCTTGTATTTTCAAGATATTATAAAACCAGTTAGCTTATTATGTATCTTAAAACGACAATGTGTTTTGTGAGAACCTACTTGTTAATTTGTGGTTCTCACAGGTGACATTTATGATAACCGGCTTAGGTAATAGGTTTACGAATTATTTAAATTAAATTGTAATAATGCAGAGAGCGTTTCATGTACCTCTGAGAACAGTACGTCCTTTCGAAAACAATTCTCGTGAAAGTGTATATTGACTCCTAGAGAATGTGCGACTATAATCATGGTGTAAACAAAAAAGACACGCTTTAATGTACAAACAAATCAAGTTGTTAAAATAATTTTACCAGGCACATTTGCCAAAACAGTAAATTTAAAATGTAAAATGTCGTTCCAATAGTTTATTTAACTTTTGACAGCTCTAATACTTAATCAAATAGTGATACCCTGACCCGTTACCTATTCGATTTCTTTCATCGATCGATTTTATGCATTAAGAAGTTTTAATCGATTTAACAAACTCATTATTTTATAGATAATTTCGTACTTCATATTTCTATGTGTTTCAATGTGCGACCTCCTTTGTCAAAATAAAGAAGAAATGGATTAAAAGAATGTTGTTCAAATATGACGGTTCTATGTCATGAAAAAATATATAAAAGGAACTGAATTTTCAAAATGTATTATTGTATTGTGTTGTAATTCAGTGGTTAATATTGTATTTGTTAAACTATTGATGATCTTTATTAAATCTCTCTATGTCTATTTTAAAATAATCTACAGTATTTCAATGAGTAACCTTCAATATAGTTGAGTATTTATATTCCTCCGTATTGATTTATTTGTGAATTCTCACGTTTGGTTGAGTTGAGCGTATCGTTCCTGCCTTCGTTACTGTCAAAATGCCAAAAAAGAAAGTACTCAAAGGACAAACAAGAGAGTTTGTCTTGCGACTTCGTGAATACTTTGAAAAGGAAAGCCGTAATGGTGGGCCTCTTATACCAGTGACTCAAGTTAGAGACCGTGTTGCAGCAGCATTAGGTATTAGTGCTCCAACAGTGGCAAAAATAACAAAAGAAGGCTACGGCAGCAGTGGCATGGAACAGAATAAGCTATCTACACCTAAGAAAAAACGTCTGCCTAGTAAAGTTACAGCCGTTGACAATTTTGACGCTGATGCTATTCGTCGTCATATATACGACTATTACCAAAGAAAAGAGATTCCAACATTAAAAAAACTAACACAATCTCTTCGAAATAGTGGTTTGTTCCGTGGTCAAAAATCTTCTCTGACAAAGGTATTGAAAGACATTGGAATGTTATTCCAAAAATGTGACAAACGAAAAATTTTAATGGAACGCAATGATATTGCTTTGTATAGATGCGATTTTTTAAGACAAGCAAAAAAAATAGAAGATTGGTCGAATGTTGTTTTCACAGATGAAACTTGGCTCAATGCGAATCATACGCTGTCAAAAACTTGGACTGACAACACCGTTGGCTCCACTTCTACAGTACCAATGGGAAAAGGCGAACGACTGATTATTTGTCATGCAGGAACAGTAAAAGGAGTTGTGCCAGGCGCTCTATTAGCTTTTAAATCCCAGAAAACAGGAGATTATCATGAGGAGATGAATTCGAACGTGTATGAAAAGTGGTTCAGAGAAATGCTTACATCACTCGAAGAGCCATCAATAATATTTATTGATAATGCACCTTATCACTCTCGTCAAATTAATAAAATACCAACACAGGCCAACAAAAAACATGAAATTATAAACTGGCTCCGTGACAATGGCGAAGAGGTGAATGAGTCCCTACTAAAAGTAGAGTTAGTAAAGATATTAAAAACAAAGAAGCTGCCAAAACGATACGTCATAGATGAAATGGCAGCAGAGCATGGGCATACCGTCCTCAGAATTCCCCCATATCACTGCCAATATAATGCAATTGAAATGATCTGGGCACAAGTTAAAGGATATGCTGCGAGGAACAATACAACTCCTCCTTTCACCGCAAGAAAAATGCTGAATTTACTGAAAAATGCGTGTGAAAAAGTAACTCCAGAAAACTGGGCGAATGTTGTAGAAAAAACAAAGAAGGTGATAATGTCGGATTGGGATCGGGATGTTGCAGTTGACAATTTATCTATACAAGAAATGATAATCAATATTACTGAGAACTCAAGTGATGATGATTCCTGGTCATACGAAGAAGACGATTCTTTATAATTAAAATTAGTATTACAGTACCTCTTTTGGTTGTTTTATTTTTAATCCGTAAATTACTACGAATTTCAACATTTTGTACCTGTTCATTACAAGTAGGTACCGCAGGTAGTTTTTATTTGAACCAACTATAGTAAGTCTAAACAATTATTTTAGATTCATTAATTTGCGGCGAATACATTCGATCCCATTACTAGGTACGAGTACGATGGAACTGTTTTCATTACGCAAATTATTTATGCATTGAAACAGAGACATTTAGGGCATTTTAATGCAAAATAATAAAGCTTTTTACGTGATTTGATATAAAATATAATCACAATAATTTTATTGTATGTTTTATTAATATAATCGATAATCGATTTATTTCAAAACCGTTTTTATAGTCTGTGGTCATTAATTACGAATGACACATCCCTAAGTAGGCGGAGCCCGCCCATAAAGTACAGTATTATCTGTAGTACATTGTATCAAAAATTATTACAAAACTTTATGTGCGTGATCTGTCAAAAGTTAAATAAAGTATTGGAACGACTATATGTGACCAAACTTTGGGAGTTCAATCGTCAAACTTCTGGAATCATTAAAGTAAAAAAGGGTACCAGTTTGACACAAAAGATTAGTAATGATATTGTGCTCCAGCGCCATATGCCTAGAAAATTGATGCAATCCATCAAAAAGAGCAAGATCGAATATTTCGACCATGTGCTTAGGTACGAAAGATATGTGCTGCTTTAATTGATAATGATGGGCAAGGTAGAGGGGACTGCGAAACATCCAGGATTGATACCGGTCAAGATGTTTCGCATCTTCTCCATTGAACAACTATTCCGCCTGGTCAATGACAAGGCCAACCTTCAACACTTGAAAAAGAAGAAGAACAAAGGTTAATTATTGTATTGTTACGCAAACTACAAAATGAAAATTCATTCGATTTATAAGAGCTCAAAATTGTTATCTGAAATTACATACATATATTGCGTTGCTAATATCTCTAAATATACTGACAACTAGTTAAATCTTCGAATTCAGTTCACTCTCGCTCCGTGGAAAAACTGATACTCAAGTACAAACGGTTGAACTAGTAACCGACCCCAAATAATCTTGGGAATAATAAAGTAAAATGATGAAGAACAGGAAAACGTTTATCAGACTAAATGTCTACTAAAGCTGATGAATTTGTATTAATCGCCCTAATCTCAGGAAGAACTGGTTAGAAATAAACTGTTCTCTTAGTGTTTGGTAGGTCATTTATCGAAGAATACATCAACAATATTGAGAGACACAAACTAGCTGACTAGACGTCAACTACAGTAATATGTTATAGTACATTAAGGGGAATCTAATTTACTTTTAAGCGAGCACTTTGTGTATATATATAACCCGAATCGCGGAAAGGGCTTCAACGATTTTCATTATTCATTTTTCGAAAATTAAATAAAGATACCGAGCGAATCTCGGTCATTCAAATACTGTGAAATAATTTAGGTACATCCATACTTTTAGAAGTAGGTACAGCCTGTTCAGGTTGTGGTCAGAGACTGTAACCCAGACGAGTCAAGCAGTTCAGAGAAGAATTTACTCGCACATACTATGCGAAGCGTTAAAGTTATATTTAATGGAACACAAAAGGACTCCATGGAGTCACGTGTATTTGTGACTTTGTGTAATTACACTTTTAATACACTTTAACGTAATTAACATTATAAAAATTGTAACGAATCTTTTCACTTATACAACGAATTATTTAAGTTTTTATAACAAACAATTTAGTCAAACTTTCCATGTGTCCATTCTAAAGTCGTAAATATTTCGTCGTGTATTATATCATTTCCAAAACAAATTAAAGTGACCCATTAATGATAGCAACAACAATTTATATATCCGGATTATAGCTGCGATTATACTTAATGAACTTGTTTGTTTAGATACAAATAATTTGTTCCAAACGTATTATATTGATTACAAAATATAATTGTTTTGTGGTTATAAAATTAAAACAATTGAACATTTTTTTGTCTTGCCTTTATGATGATGCTACTAACAGAAATAATTAATTCTCAGTAAGACTAGTTGATAGCAAAATTAATTGTAAGTGGTTTTCAATTAACTAATTCAATCAATTAATTTTTGTACCATTACAAGTTTCTTTTCATTACCCTTGTGGGGGAACGGGTATCATGTTCCACCAACACAAAGGGAGGATCCTCCGACCAGGCGAGGTAATCATGCCTGGCGGGCCACTGCCCGACAGTTGATGTTGGGATGTTGTATATATGACAATCGGCGCGAGAACTATTTATTGCGCGATTCAGGATTGCTAGTTTATTCGTGGTGTACGTTGCTCCGTAGTTCAGCGTATCTTCGGTAGATGGCGCTGTATGTGTGTATGTGCATGTCGCTACACCCTATTCGAGATCTGCGGTATTCTCTATCCTAAGTATATGCTATGCCTGCTATGTTCAAGTGTTATCTTATCTGCAAAGAATATTTTTTCATTTATTCATTAATCTATTACATTTAACTACTAATAAGGTGTAGATACACACATGTTCATGTCTTCACTGGTGTCTTTATCTATTTCATATTGAAAAGATGGTTAGGTAAAGTGCGTCGCCCACGCGTGAATAATATCCGCCCGATATGGCAATTGAAGTCGCAAGATTCCTCTTGGCCACCAGCGAAGCAATTGGATATGCAATATTAAAAATATATTTACATTATTTTAGGTGACATTGGCTTCGAATATGACTTGTGAAAGGTTTCTTTTATGTCATAATCTAAGTTTAGCTTCGATCCTGTTACATGCTGCTGAAAAGGTCACAAGAAGGATACTATTACACTTTTATTTGCTTTTTTTGTTAAGTTCAACGATGTAATTTTCTTTTTAAATACCGCTGTTTTATATAAAGCAGGCCGCAGCAACTTTTTTTTATACGATTTCCGTATTAGGAATGATTCCTGTGTCGCGGGGGAATTTACAAATATACATGAAACGGACACAAAGAACAGCTAGACCTTGAACAACAATTTGGGCATCACACAAAGTGTTGTTCTATGTAAGATTTGAACCCACCACACTTGGCGAAGTAGGGACCGGCGTGGCAACCGCTTAACCACTAGATTTGGTTGTGCAGTTCTAAAATGAAGTTTTTAGTATTTAGTATTAGGAGTTTATATTTTTATGTTTGTATTTTTGACGTGTTCAAGTGCCTTTTGCGGCCAATGGAAATAAATGATTTGAGTTTGAGTTTGAGTTTTGAGTTTGAGTTTGAGTTTGAAGTTTCTTAGGCTAAGAACTTTCATCTCAACGATATATCCTAAGTAGGAAATAAAAGCCAAACTTCTTTAGCAATAAGTATACCAGGAGTACCTAGAACCTCATAATGTGGAAGAGTCACACTGTTGAGTGAGTTAAAAAAGCACATAAACAATCTCTTGTTCAAAAGAGGTTTGCATCAAATTGGCAACATATAGCTTTGAAAATAAGGGACTTGTTTCTGCAATGTTGGAAGTAATCGATTGTTAACACAACCTCCAGACTTAAAGTTCAGCTAAATATACTCTTGACTATTATCTGATTTCTCCAAAAGTGTTGACCGCGCAGTACAATAGACACTTTCATTAATAATAGCCGATATGACTATATCCCATGACTTTGGAACGTACCGGTTCACTGGTGAATTTCTTTAAAACACATCTTTAGACTAAAGACCAATATCGAACTACAAAGTACAAATTAGCCTATTCCAGTTTTCAGCTGCCTCTGGGTTGCAAGCTTCCTGAATGCAGAATGATAATAATTCGAGATTTACCTGCAGGCGAGTTTGCGATGCGCGCGCCTTCCGCCGCTAATCATAGACAGCGTGCTCATCACCGCTGACATGATGCCTGGGTATTACGGTCATGTGATCTGTAACAATAACGTACACTTTAATATGTTAACTTATAAGTAAGTGAGGTACCGGGTCGTTCCTCTTCAAAACAAAGTTGGTGAACTAGCTTTGAAAAACTACTATACACATAAAATTATTTTTGGTGGATATATTATTCACGTAGTAGATAGCTTCCAATCATGATAACTGCACATGATTCGTACAATTAGTCGGTGTCGACTTCTTAAGGACACCAAAATGTCGAACAGTTTACATGCACACTATACTAGTAGTGATCCAGGCTAGACTAGTGAACCGATTCAGCTAAAATTTTCAGTTTATATACCTTCGATTGTTGAGTAAGGACATAGGCTTCTATTTACCTATAACCGACTAACACGTGGGCGGAGCCGCAGGCAAAATATAGTTTTCAATAAATATAGATCCATTGGTAACCAACTTCTTCTCTTAGTTCATAGTCAGATACTTTCTTTGATTGAAGTAACAATCATAAAAAAAATTGTCTTGGCATAAATATTGTTACAAAGAAAAGAAAAAAAAAAATTATACGAAACATTTATTACTATTACAGTGTTAGTTTAATACATTAATATAAAACCATAAAAAAAAATAAAGCTCATTTAAAATGGTCTCCATTGACTGCAATACAGTCATTTTAACGTTGAGGCCAGTTATCAATAGCAGCACGTACTCTTTCTATGGGAAAATTGTTCACTGCAAATCGTGTGGATTATTTTAGGAACTCCAAATTATCATGGCGTTTAGAGCAAGCCTTACTCTCTAAAACTGACCATAAATTATAATCCATTGGATTAAGATCAGGACTAGATGACGGCAAGTCTTCAGTTTTGATGAAGTCCGAAACGTTCGTATCTAACCAAGATTGGGTGGATCGAGTTTTATGACCCGGCGCCAAGTCTTGTTGAATGGACCATTCTTAGTTACTGAACATGGTGTTGTTAAGGGGCTTAAATACCTTCTCGTGCCGATATTTTGATACCTATATATACACGAAAATATGGATCGGTCAATTCTTCATAGCTTACACCCCACCAAACCATCACTTAAGTCGGATTATGCCCACGTTGTACTCTGTTGACTAATAAGGAATCTTCTTTAGAGCTTTCAGCATAAATACGGTTTTTTTTTAAATATGCCTCATTTGTAAAAAAAATCTCAACCGTAAACAATTTTTTTCTGTGACCTCTCTTTGCGTACCGCCTAAGTAGTTGTTTTGATTTCACGGCCCTTTTGTTTTTTAAATTATCAATTCAAAAATGACCAGTGCATCTCTTATAAGTTGCAAGTCCTAAGTTATCTTTTAAATTTGATTAATAAAATTGTAAATCTTTTGCTTTGCTACGTGGACGGCCAGATCTTTTTCTGTCCCTAACAGAGGCGGTTTCCTTGTACCTACCAGTAGCCCGGTATACAAACATTAGAGTAATACCAAGCGTATGAAGGATTTAAAAAAATGTATTTGGCTCTATACCTACTTTATGTAATGCAATCACAGCGATTCGATTCTGTTTATCACCCTACTCCATATTAATATCACAAAATATTTTACAATAAATTGGCGCGAATAGAAAAAACTGTAATGAACAATCGTATAAAAATGATAGATTCCAAATTCAAAAGTAATATTTTGTTTATTTTTAATTGTAACAGTATTTATGGCCAGACTAAGTATGACCAGTTTTGAAGCATTTATTTACCTATACACCTACACTCTTTTATAACTGTTTTGTAAACTCAAAGAAAAAAACTAATAAAATATCAAATTTATACCATATGATACTACAGAACCATATACAGAACTGCAAAATCGAGCAACCGCACATAATCAAAATAAAAAAGGGATATCTGCAATACATAAATCCATTTAAATTTCCATAGATAATGGCGGTCATTTAACTGGTGAGTGGTACCAGTTCAGTGCTAGGATATGGGGCCGCTGTATGTCTATAAACAAATGCAAATGTTGTACATGTGGGACGTGGCCGCAAATCATGCTGACAAATTGTCAAGTGGTGCAGCGCCCTAACGAGTTGGAACAAAAACGCCCTGCAGGTGTGTGGTGTAAGTACAAACGGACGCGTTTTAATGATGTGGAAATTAAAATTGAAGATTACCGACCTACATATTTTAGAAATGTTTATTTTAGACATAAGTTAGACTTTCATGTTTTAAATCGTCTGCCAAATTATACAATAAAGTAACTTAGATGTTGTCATTGGCATTAAGTCCGCCTTATGCAATGTTTTACAGGAAGCATAGATAAATAAATATTGGAGGTATACGGGGTTTTTCATGTGTTGGGTAGGGTAGCTTGTCTAGTTTCGGGCCTTACAAAGGGCCTTTTTATTTGTAACAGACTATTACACATGTTTAGTCATGAGTCTGTGGCGACTTCCACATACAGCGCAACAAGAAAATACACTACAGCGCCATCTATCGGATATACTCCAAACGACGGAGTAATGTACAATACGGAGAAACTACCAATCCTGCATAGCGCAATAGAAGTTCTCGCGCCGATTAGCATACATATAACATCCCAACTTCAACCATTGAGCAGTGGCCAACCAGGTATGATTGACATGACACCCGTTCTTCTTGTGAAGTAGTATTTTAAATTTCTTTCTTTATTTTAGAAGTAAATCGATATCACATTTCCATTCAACTGTACGCATTAGACACGCAGAGTTTGTATCGTAAAAAAAACGTTTGTGACTGAATTCAATTGGTATAAGAAACCCATATCTTTACGTAGTGTGAAATGAAGTCGCTTCCACTGTCTGTTTGCTTAGATTTTTAACATAAAGTATAAAAAATAGAAACAAATAGCAATAGATGGAGTGATTAAAGAGGAAGGTCGGAAGAGGAAACCCGAGTATATCAAAGACCTCCGTGCAAAGTGGGGTCAAATCGCTAGTATACGTATAAGATAATTGTTGAACTTACAAGAAAATCAAGATTTAAATATAATGTATTACAAGAAACAGCCTTATTTCAGGTAAAACACGTTTCTGTACGAACTTGTGCCATAACCTCACGCTTGCAATAATGTACACTTGAATGTAAGAGATACAGCGGGCAGAGTAACTTTGTTGCTATTTATTTGGCGTCGTGTGGTCTCGGGTGTGAATGGACCACCCCATAAATTGTCAGCAAACCGAACTGTTAAATTATTGTAGGGAGAATGGAGAGAAAGGTAGGCAATTCTGTACTGGTCAACAAGAGAGTTGATGCGTTTAATAAGGGGAAGCTCTTGCAAACGCTTGTGGTTGCTAGTTATTATCGGTAATAATAACGAATTAATCATTTAATTTAACTAAAAAAATCGCCTGTTTCTAAAACATTAAAATACTGAAACATTTAAAATAAATAATACGCTTGTTGAACTGTCGATATTACATAACGAAAAATATTTTCTGTTAAACATAACACAGCTACTAACTTCACTGATAGCTCTTAGTAGCAAATTAATCGCAAATTAAGATGCACAAGATGTCAAGTAGGTGATGAGGAGCGATGTTTGCGAATTGCGATGCGCGTTCAAGCGCTTCAAACTTGCTAAGTATAACATTAATGCCCATCATGCGTATAATATTGCCTCTAAGCTCCCACATTACCTATTTTATTATCATAGGTGTACTCGTATAGAATTACATTTTCGTAACAAACTTGATTAACTGAAACTGATTGAGATATTAAAACTTAAGTTATCAACATTAATGTTACTGGTACATTGGTAAATGTTATTACATAAGGCTTTCAAAATTTAAAGCTTAAGTTTATCACTATTTTTGTTGCTTTTCACAGTGTTAACCAGGTTTGAGTAACCACAATTTAACCCTCATAACTGTTGACTCTTTTGTTATGCATGAGCCTGCCAAAGTGTCTCTACTCTGCCTGATGAAAAGCATGAACAGAATCCAAGATTGGTGCTGACCATACTCATTGCGGATGCAGACAATGCATCAATGCAGCATGATGACCCACACCTTAGTGGCTTATTATGATGCTTCTGCATTATGCGTAACCTCAAAGAAAACATCATAAAGTAGAATTTCCTGCCTAGATTTACCACGTGTAGTCTTATTCAGTGATTTGCGCTTACGACAACGAATCTCTCAATACATTGTTTCAGTAAGTTACCGTTTTCACTACATAAAGTGTTGGGAGTGTTTGGAGAAGTTGGAACTTAAAAGTGTAAGTTAAAAGAGCTATATTTGCCGATTATTCGCATACCACGAAGCCCACTCATTTATTCTGTCTGGGTTTTTAGTGTATACTCGGCGCCATATGTATTTTTTATATTAAGAGAGTAACATTTATTTTAGCATTCGATTGCTTTAAAGGCTTTTTTCTTTGATTTTCTGAGACCTTTTGAATATTTCAAAATGATCAATTAAATTCTTAAGAGGTGTAAAGAAATCTGGGCACGCCGTTATTGCGGCGGTAAGACCCGTTATGGAGGATTGGCTCGAGAGGCGTCACGGGACCCTCTCATACCGGCTGACGCAGGTGGTCACTGGGAAGGGATGCTTCGCAGATCACCTGTGTCTGATCCGCAAGGAGCCAACGCCTGAGTGCCACCACTGCGATGGCCATAGCTTAGACTCAGCGCTCCACACGCTGGCAGAATGTCCTGCGTGGGGAGAGCCGAGGCGTGATCTCGTGGCGGCCATCGGGGTGGGGGTTCTCTCGCTCGGTAACATGATTGCGGCCATGTTGCGGAGCGAGAGCGCGTGGAACTCCGCAGTTTCCTTCTGCGAGCAAGTAATGCTTGCTAAGGAGACGGCGGAGCGGGACCGGGAGAGGTTTAGAACTCTGCCGGCCCGCCAGGTACCGCAGACGACTCGGGCGACGGAGATCTCAGAATGATCTCCGTCCTCCATAGGCGCAAGCCTGGGGGTGACAGATGAGGCCATCCGTCACCCCGGCAGAAGCAGGCTCTGGTGGAGGCGCGGAGCGTGCGCGCCCCGGGGGACAATAATGGGAACACTGGGGTTTCCACACGGTAGGGGGCCATCTATAAAACGTAGGTGGCCCGACGTACGTCGGGGTTCCAGGGTTTTCCTTTCTAGGGTGTACCTGGTTCCCCGGCATCTAGTACCCGAGACGGCGTGCGGTTTTAGTCGGTTCGTGTCCGACATGCCACCAGGAGGTGGTATCCGAGGGGATTTCCGCAAGAAAAAAAAAATAAAAAAAAAAGGGCTAAAGAAATCTAGAATTCTTTCGTATCTTTATTTTATTTTTGAATGTATAATATGCTTAAGCTTATTGGAACTGAGAACTATATCTATATCTATAATTATATAATTTATGAGCAATAAAGAAGCTTATAAAGCAAATATATGTATAACGGGAAGTAATAAAATGCAAATATTTATTTTACATGAATGAATAAATGTATATATTTGGACATCTAACACACAACGCCATCTAGTCCCAAACTAAGCAAAGCATGTGTTATGGGTACTAGATAACTTATATAATTACATGTATACTTTTTTTAATAAATAGAAAACACCCAAACTTCGACATAAATATTTGCAGATCATACAAACATTCTTTTCCGTACAATTTTATCGATAAATTGATCTTTATGAGTTTTAAATAAAACATTTGACACTTAATTCCTCTTTTCCAGTCTTAAGCTACGTCAGTTAATGACAAAATCAATATCGATTTGAAATTTAAAATAAATTAATGACAAATGAATCGTAAATATGACAGAACATATTCTTTTTTGCATGTGTTATACATTTTATGATACTGTAAATGATTTTTGAAATATGGTTCTCATTAATCGCTCATAAAGTTAATCTTGCATATCTTATTACTTCTCATTAATATGATACCATATTTTTTGATTATTTGATTACGATATGATTATTTTGCCCACACCTCCAGCATTATTAGTAGTTGGTAAAATACTTGGACCAAAACATAAAAAAATAAACATTTATATATTTCTTTTCCTTTACAAGACAACTCCCGCACTAGGAATATACATATCCTAATTTTAGGTAGGCCAGTACATCCATCCACCTTGGCCTTATTCTGGACGGTCGGTGTAGCTTCGAAGAGCATTTCGGGCGACTAGTTCCCCGAGTAGGAGGGGTAGCAAAGGCGTTACATTGTCTGCTACCCAATGTCGGGGGACCACGGGAAGAAGTTCGTTGCCTCTACATAGGCGTCGTGCGATCCATGGTCCTCTATGGGGCGCCCGTCTGGTCTAAAGACCTGGCGGGTTCCTCCCACTGTAAAGCTCAACTCGGAAGTCTGCAGCGGCTGATGGCCATACGGATCGTACGGAGCTACCGCGCGATTTCATGCGAGGCTGTGACGGTCTTGACGGTATTTCACCGAGTGAAATACTCGTACACCGTAGTGAAGATACTGAAAGTCCATATCCCAACCCCTCCCCCATATCCCTCCCCATTCCCCAAAGGCTGGCAACGCACTTATGACGCCTCTGGTGTTGTGGGTGTCTGGCCATAGACAGTAATCGCTTACCATCAGACGTCTGCTTGTTTGTCCCAATTCCATTAAAAAAAACGCTCTCGCGAATGTCAGTATTTTTAATATTAAAAAAATATTGTTCATCCACGAATATTATAAAAGATGTAAATATTGTAAAGAAATGTTTTTTTTCTAATTTTATAAAATATGTCATTTAATTCAGTGACGTATTTTATAAATTTAATCATGAGAATAAGACCATTAATGAAAAAAATCACGAACTGACAAAGATTCATAACTATTGAATACAGAATGTCCTTTATAGAAACCGATTTAAAAAAACAATAATCAAAAATTTTAACAAAAAAAAACCGAGTTTAAGAACCGGACCAAATTAAAATGGAACTACGCGGGAAGCACCAGCTTTCAAATAATAAAGAATCATCGAAATCCGTTCACCCAGTCGAAAGTTCATAACTTTCCATTGGGTGAACAAACAAAAAAAAACAGTCGAATTGATAGCCTCCTTCTTTTTTCAAATCGGTTAAAAAAACGAGATGAACGTTTAAGTGACGCGAATCGTTTAAAACAAATTAGAATCTATGCATTGAGTCTGCTTATCGATTTGACATGGCTGCCAACCGCCATTACCGTGTGCAATTGAGAAGAAAGAAATTAACTATAAGTATTCGTAGTTACCAATTAGATAAGAAATATGTATAATAATACTGCCTTGGTGGCGTAGTGGTTGCGTATGCGACTGCTGTGCTTGAGGTCTCGGGTTCGATTCCCGGGTCGGACCAAATATTAGTGAGATCTCTATTTACAAAAAAAAGTATATATGTACAAATTTATATCAGTTTTCTAGTACCCATAACACAAGCTCTGCTTAGCTTGGTACTAGATGGCGTTGTGTGTTAGATATTCAAAATATTTATTTACCATTATTATTTACTAGTGCATTTTTAGTGTTTAGGAGTAAGGTAGCTATTACACTACCTTTTATTTTCACGACACAATTTGAATGATCAGTAGCAGTTATACTGTTGACCTAGAATTATCCTTAACTGGTTTTCGAGCTTTTTTTAAATTACCACTCTGTACCCTTGTGAGTATGAAAGACCCACGTACGTTAGAAATTCTACTACACATAAGAATAAATCTCTTTATTGTACACCAGCTTATATAATTACATGGTAAACTTAAAACTGTTATAAAGTATGTACAAGTGGCGGCCTTATCGCTCCATGGCAATATCTTTGGCATTTTGCAGATTGTTGGTTAAAAATATATAAATTACGATCGAATTTGTTCACCTGTACCCTTGTGAGTATGTAATTACTCACAAACGTGGAAAAATTCTACTGCACGTATGGTCCAATTCAACGGCGCCATACAGAGCAATTTAGCATTTTGCTGTTTGTTGGTTAAAAATGTATGAATTACGATCGAATTTGATCACCATCATTATCTTACAAATGCAATCTAACTACCTACGTATTATATTCGCACCAGAAGTGAGTGGGCCTGTCACTGTTGACCTCAAAGCTCCGAACAAACAATTTTCCACAAATTATTGACCTGGTGTAAATTACTTCATGCAACAATGATTGTTTCCAAATTATAATGATAAGTGAGAACATTTCTAGTTCTCATTGCTTTTGTTATTCAATATTCAATTGTGAAACTGTTATAGAAACGCTGTGTATAATGTTTTGTTTAACGTAATCATAATATAATTTAGGCGGTAAGATAGAAACTCATGTGTATATTTGTACGAGATTACTTTAGACTTTAATCTTCTTATTATTTATATAAAAATCAATTGTTGTTCGTTTGTCTTACTATAGCTCGAGAACGGCTGTCCTGATTTAACTGATTTGGGTTTTGAAATGTTTGTCGTAGCCAAGGGAAGATTTAATCGGTAAAAATTGAAATAACTTGAAAATCCAAATGTCACTATGTCCAAATGTCGCTATGTCTGTTTCAGTAGCGGGCTACTTCGTACACGTGACAGCACAAAACAGACATATCTAGTTACTTAATATTATTTTTTTTTTTGATCCATTGCTTAGGTACTGTGTTCTGCCTACTTCTACTTAAGACTCGCCATACTTTACAAGAGTGTTTTCAAAAAAATAGTGCATTTACATATCATATTTTTTTAGGATCTTTATTTGCACACTAACTTAATAACGGGTAATATTTCACGTCATATAATGTTACTAAAAGTTGGACAGATTCATGTGGTAGAATTTTATTGTTGTTATCAGTTGGAATAAAAAATAGTATTCTATAGCATTTATTTTTCTATTTTTTTTATGTATCGCATGTACGAGTAGCAAGATTTGTCGCCATACCTCGCCCGACTACTAACTAGCCGAGAGTGGGCTAATGTGATTCTCATACAATTTATATCTTGTAGAAACCACTCGTAATGGGAAAAATGGCGTGAATACCATACAGGTTTCGTCACTTTATGGGTTTCACATATATAATGAAGTATATGGAGGTCAGATTTACCGATTTTTTATGACTATGAGAAATTTGTAACTGAGATCTGTAGACAAAAGATTTATAGTTTATTAGTTGCTTCCATTTTCTGGCTGAACTGTCAGTGTTCCTGAATGCTGAATGCAATTGACACGCATTGACAATAAAATTTGTTTAAGAATGTTTAACTATTTTATGATAGCCTAACTTTGGTTTTCGTAAGAAACTATATTATATTATTTAAAAGCCCCATAAATTCTTGTAATGTTTTTACATTATTGTTAAACTCATTTTACATGTATCTTATATACCATTACAAATGAAACTGTTCGGACACATGTTTGTTACTCAACTACGCCAAAATTGCTGAACTTATTTGGAGACAATTTAGCATCTCAATGCTAAAGTGCCCTTACACAGTACATAGGGTACATTTTATCCAGAAATCCAGAATCCATTTTAATGCGAATGAAATGGCGGGTTAGTGCTCGTGAGATGTGATATTACTTTTCCGTTACGTCACGATGCATGTGAACCTTGCCAATAATAGCAGGCACACGCCATACGCCAGCATTACCGCGTACTTTTGTCATTACCGGCCTCGAGCAGCTGGTTCGAGGGCAAACCGTACCATAAGTGTTTTGAAATGAGGTAAATAATACCATTATTTCTAAATGAGTACATGTAATAACTGTGTACATGAAGGTTCAGTTGAAGTTAGCTTACTGTATCTAGATCAGAGATTTACTTGAGCTTGAGTTATCTGAAATTATTTTTTATTTATGTTTAATAATCGTCAATGGGTGTGCGTTTATCACGTAAATAGACGATAATTATAATCGGCAAATGTGAATTTTTAGATGACACAATGTGAATATGTAACGATCGAGAGTATTTACGTCCTCCCTCTAGAATCAAAGTATCTCCAAGCTGAATTTCATTTAAATGGTGCAGTGTTTTAGACGCAAAAGTGTAACAGACAGGCAGACTTACTTTTGAAGTTATAATATTAGTATAATAGAGCAGAAGGGTCACCCGATTGTTGATAACTAGCACCGTCCAAACACACGTGTAGCCCCCACTTCAAATTAGGGGGAAGGCGGAGGGTTTCAGCTCCGGTAACCTCGTCCAGTTTAATAGTCAATAATAAGGGTTGTAGAGCTAATCTCGAGGTTCCCACATTCGAGGTTGCTATTTTAATGTAAAATGTGTTATTAAACTTACTACCAATCATTATCCTAGACGAAGCTTTATCGAGTTTAACATTATGTTATGTGATGTCTTCAATCTTACAATCAATTTGAGAGACCGTTTATTACAAAGACACGTCTTCCATTATACCTTAGTTATTTTATGCACTCATCACAGTACTACTCTGTAGGTATAGGCAAAAATGCTTTTTTATGATTTATTTGTTTTTTGCCAGAGGAATTATAGTAATTATAATTACTACTAAAATGGTGATAAATGTTATATGGCACACTGACCCACGCAACTTCGTCTCCGTCTTTTCAATCATCCTCAACTCTCTTTGGTCTAAGCGCGATGTTAAATAGTCTATCTTAAAAAAAACGTGAAATTCGTTTTGATAGTTTCAAAATTTATCGTGAACAATAACATGATACGAGAATCATATATGTGTATATATATAACTTATAGTGAAATATGGTCTTCTATAATTTATGAAAAATATTATGGATATTGTTATCCTAATGACTCATAATTATGACCGCAAATCTAAAGCCACAATATCCTTGATTCCTGCGGTTTTAATCTCCACCCAGATAAGCAAGATAATTTGTTCTATGTATGAATTAAGAGGTATAAAATTCCCTTTATTAATAGTTCCTATACAGGCTCTATCTACTTTGCGATGTGACAGTCATATATACTGGCCTCCCTTTAATCAGGCCGATGAGCGTGTACTGCTGCAGTTGTCCGTCCGATGGTATGTGAGATGTCCAATGTATTCAAAATTAGCGACCGGGCTCAGTTTTGCACAGAAGTCTTCGAAATTCTCAGATTTTACACATATATATGCATGTATTACACATACACAAACCTTCCTCTTGAATCACTTTATCTATTGCTGGAAACTGCATTAAAATGAACGAATAGAAAACGGGAGTGACTTTATTTTATACTGTGTAAAGATCTCCATTTTCTCAGTTCAAGAATATTGTGATTTCAAATAAAAAATAACCTAATTCCTTTATTTATTACATCTACTACAGTACCTATTAACTCTTATAATACACAGTGTGTCATCTTCGAACCCAATTGTAGTATAATATGTATACGATTCTTAAAGATACTATTCACACATTGGTCCAGATAATTTTAGAAATAACTGTAACATGTTCGTAAGTGTGAATGTAATCCATTTAATCTTTTCATATTCTTATTTTTCTGTTGGAACAGGTTCATTAACACATATATTTAATGATAATATTGCCAACAGGTGAATATCACCGAGGTGCATGTCACAGGATACAAAATTGTCTGCATTTAAAATAAACTGTACGATTTGTTACATTCAATATACTTTGTTAGTCTTGCTTTATTTGGAATACGAATAGTTTCAATTTCTTACTATTTCTATAATTAAGATAAATCGATCAACGTAGGATTCATTTTTAGAAAATTTCATTTGGTTATCCAGGTACTGTAATAAAAACGTAGTCGTTTCAGATGAAACTAGGCACACGGTCATTCAGGAAAAATATAGGTGCAACATTTAAGAACCATTTAAGTAGGCAAATCCATACTAATATTATAAAGCTGAAGAGTTTGTTTGTTTGAACGCGCTAGTCCCAGGAACCGCGGCTCCGATTTGAAAAATTATTTCAGTGTTGGATAGTTCATTTATCAAGGAAGGCTATAGCATCACGCCAATACTAATAGGAGCGGAGCACCAATGAATAATGTTTCAGAAACGGGAGATAATTTTCACGCTACGGGCATTAGTATACGCAAACGAGGTTGCGTGGGTCAGCTAGTAGATTATAAAACATAAAAATAATATAAATTATAATTGGTTGTATTTAAAGGAAAACGAGGTCAGGTTGAATGGCTTAAGGTCTAATGGAGGGATGATGGCTGCAATTACCAAGAAACGTTCGCATAGCTGTGTCCTACGGTTATGTCTACCTCGAGAAAACCTATAAGTACTTACATAATAGCATTGTAATAACTAGTTTGAGGTCGTAGTAGACAAACGGTTATTGAATGCTGGTTTAGAATTATTGATGTTATCAGAATAAACTTGAAAATAATATATATATATGAGTAACTATGCTACGCCGTAACACTTTTTATAGAGTATTAGATGACACATATATTGTGAAGTTAGAGATATTTTAACGTTGTTTTAATACTATACGGTTTTTACCCAGTTCTAATACTTTACGGCTTTACTCAGTTTTAATTCATTACGGTTTTTACTCAGTTTTCATACTTTACGGGCTTATTATTATTAAATCAGTCTTATATTACCAGAAGTATACTTATTTTTACGGGCTATATTGTTTTTTACCATTTTCAGTTCACTTCATTCGATATGTGTATACAATATAATAATATTCTACTATGTTTACATATCTAGTACTAAATTAAGCAGAGCTTGTACTTTGGGTACTTAATTACTACATATACCTACATACTCCCTGAGTGACCTTGAGTTTGTGAACCAACGTCACCCTGGTCAAATCTCAGAATCGTAAATGATTTCAGTTAGTACACACTAATTAAAGGCATTTCTCTGTAAATACTGTGGTATGAATGACTTAAAACTAACTTTTAACTGCCTCGGTAGCGTAGTGGCAGCTTATGCGACTGCTGTGCTTAAGGTCTCGGGTTCGATTCCCGGCTCGGACCAAACAAATATGATCTGCAAATATTTGTTTCGGAGTTTGGGTTTTTCCCATATATAATATGCACGTATTTACAAAAAAAAAAGATATTAATATCAGTTGTCTAGTACCCATAGTCCAAGCTCTGCTTAATTTAGGACTAGATGGCGTTGTGTGTTAAATGTAATTGTACAAAAAAAAATAACTAAAATAAAAACGATAAATGGGAATTAACCGAACCACAGGAGAAAATGATACCGCTTGAGAAAATCATTAAATCTTGTGGGTACAGCGTGGGGTCGCGATGAAACTGCAAGTAACGTCATGTGCGGACAGCCGCGAGATTGATGCGCGCCGCCCCTGAGCTCTGACGTAATTATACGTCATCATATCTGTGATGGTAGGGTTGCCACGCAACAAAAACATTTTTTTTCTTCAAACATGTTTTTAGAATAAAGATTAAAGATATCAATGTGATCATTATCATTGAGAAATATTGACTATTTTATGACGTTTTTGTCGGTTATTAGAATTATACAAAGATTGTAATATTTAGTATCGATAAAAGTAAAGAAGATCCTAATTTCAAGAATAGACTCGTTAATTTTTTAGTTTTCGGCTTAATAGAAGCTCAAAAAAGAAAAGAATTAGCAATCATTAGGACTGCCGACTGTCGACTGCGAACTAAGTAGTTATTTAGAGTGTTCGGATATCGGGTTCTTTTCGAGGATTTGTACTATATTTATTGTATTTTTTAGGTTAGGTTCCTTTTAATTCATATTATTACTAGATACATACAGTGGAGGTGAACCTTAGGAGGCTTCAAGCCGAAAACTAGCAACAGGCAGCTCACGATTGAATAGAGTGACGTTCTCTTGTGTCGGGTCGGGGGCCAAGACACTTTGGGTCATTGAGCCAATGGAATGTAAATATGATTTAAAGACGTAACAAGAGAACGAAGACATAGTAATTAGTTTAATACATTTTTATGCGTCTTTACATTTAGATGATGACTGGTTGACTGACTGGGCAGAGGGTAATCGCAAACCTAGATGATGCAACAGATTATTTTAGTATTTCCGATAGAATATTTTACGCTAATAATGTGACAACCCTATAGTATCTTAACTGTCGACAGATGACGATGTGGATTCCGTCTTTGTTGAGTTGTAATAATATAATAATGGTGTGCACTTAATGGAGCTCGATAGCGCCATTCAACAGCCGAAGATAAGGTTTACGTGATGGCGGTTTTCTTATACACACCCTTATCTGTTTAAGGAACAGTTTTCTAAAATAAAGAAAGTACGATTACATCTTACCAAAGAACTAACAGGGATTCAAACCTGTTTAAATGGTTGATTAAAATATATAATTTCGTTAGATTTCCTAGACAGTTAAATGAGATTGACTGATAAACAGGTACACAACTATTCATTTTAAGCATGTAACTGTATCAAAAAGTTTAAAATAAAACGTTCGAAAGTTTTGTCAGTAAGTACTATATGAAATAACCTATACTTCTATCGATAATATATATCAAATAATCGTTCTCCGTTATTATTCCAGCTGTGATGGTCGCTGCTACACTCCTAAAAATCGTAACGTAATTTTGCACATAACCTTCTTCAATAAATACTCATTCGAATATGAGCAAACGGAATAATTTTAATATGTCCAAACTATATATCATATTTGAGTTTAGTGCGTTAAATTAAATAACTTAAAAACATCCTAATTTTGGTATAGGTATGTATATTGGCATGTGATACAACTCACCGCTACGGAAGAACGCCATATGTTTATGATTCTATTGAGACGGACAGACCTTTTATTGCGGAACGCGGTTGACAGGCCACTTTTTATAACAGTTGGTTGCAAGGACGTTAGTAGCTTTGTACTCAACTTTAATGCAGCTCGAACTAACTGTTAAAACGTAACAATTTAGTAAAATATTATTTTAGTTTTTTCGTACATCTAACACACTACGCCATCTAGTCCCAAACTAAACAGAGCTTGTATAATGGATACTAGCTCATATTTGTCAATATTTCCAGATCATACATACATTTAGTCCGAGTCGAACCCGAAACCTCAAGCACAGCAGTCGCATATGCTGCTACTGCGACACCAAGACACAGAGCACAGTTGTCACACAGCGAGGTGTCTCGGCTTCATAAAGGAGTAATGTAGAAGTACTATATACCTAATATCACTGACGAAATATATTTCTAATAATTCTATACAAATGTCATTGCTAATATGTAAGGCTCTTTTGAAAAACTATCTAACTGATGAAAATGAAAACACTGTCTAAATCTGTTTCATTGTTTTAAAGAAATTAGTAAATAAATCAATTTTGTTTTATAATATAAAATAATATACATTTCAGAAGAAAAACATGTAAAAACACTCAGATATATTAATATTGAAAATAAAAAGTAAAAACTTTTTAAGATGCTCGAAATATTGTCATGTCAATGTTATATTTGGTATTAGTATCTCAATGTAAGTCCACAATAGGTTTTTAAGAGTAAAACTCTATAAACTTAAACAAACTATAAATGCAAAACTTCAGCACTGTAGGCGTTTGGCACCGCATCAAGTACACGTCGAATTAATCTTGCGTTAGCATGTAAATGACTTAAAGCAAATGTGCACAACACACGATCAAATCATGCCATTTGAACATGGCTTTAGAAAACTATACTTCATTGAACCATATACTTTATTGGATTCTAAGGACTGCACTCCAACTGACGTGTTACCTCCGGGCAATCACTGTAAACGTACTCTTTCGCGTGTGAGACAACTTTAATAAAGTTTACTAATAGCTAAACTAAACATTATTTAGTAGAACGGAGAGTTGAAATTTATTTAAATATCTTTTTAAAACTATTTAATACACTATTCATTAACATGTGATGATACCAATTAACCGATTCTCTAAAACAGTTCTTGGGTGTAATTATTTAAGACGCGTTCAGAATGGCATCTCGATTACTTTAGTTATATCATTTGAGCGCTTCAATTGATGGGGCCGCCGCCTCAACTGGGTCGTAATTGATCAATTAATAATGCAGATAGCTTACATTTTTAAAGTCAACGCTAAAGGCAGTATCATTTTATGTATGTTTATTGTAAATTATTAACCTGTCATGAGAAACTAGATAAGTTACGGACGAAGTATTCTTTTAAGACTATTTAAGAATGTTGACATTATGAGTATTTCAGGGTAGCTTAACTAACTAACCCACCAGTGGGTTAGTTTTTCACAGAAGGGCCATCTATTGGCATGTTTGGATCGGCTTAAAAAGTTTCTAAAAACATAATTAAGATTAATGGACTTTAGTGACTCTTGAAAACAATAAATGAAAAGGATGTTGATGAAAGAAGCAACGAATTAAATTAAATATATATATGACTAAAGTAAAGAGTCATCACGCTGGTTGTGGTTATATCTCTTAAATAAAACTCTTCTATTCCGACGATAGATCGAGCATTCTCCAAAATCACACTTCAATAACATTTAATTAAATCAATTCTTTTAAAACATATTGTTGATATAAACGAGTTTTTTATTTTAATAAAACTTACTGTAAACGTAAACTGCTCTTGACTACAAAACTGCCCGCGTTTCTAATTTTTATTATCTAATGACAAATATTAAATCACTGTCTCGGTACGACAATAATCGCGGGCCACGCCGTGAGACGAAACTAGTATCTTTATAAATTATAGCCTATGTGATATTCTGATGTATAAGCCATATTATTGTAAAAAATCATCAAAATCCATTTAGTAGTTTTTGCGTGAAAGAGCAACAAACATACTCACTTACATACTCACAAACTTTCCGTTTATAATATTAGTAGGAAATAGGATATAATAAACAATAGTGTAACACATGCGTGTAAGAATCTAGGACTCCCTAGATCGGTTATTAATATAAGTAACTTTGTTTAAAAACTTAATATTATGTAAAAAATTTTGGCACATAATAAACAATTTAAATGGTCAAAATTAAGGAGTGACTAAAGCGAAAAACAACCACTGTTTAACATAGTCCTGCGCGACAGAAACTTCATCCCCATCATCTAGATGGTTGGCTGTCCACAACTGTGCGCTTTTCTCAAAACTTTCTGCTGCACACAACAAAACTGTGGAATGAGCTGTCGCCTGAGGTGTTCCCGGACCAATACGACCTTCAATCCTTCAAGAGAAGAGCGTACTCCTTCTTAAAAGGTCGGCAACCCACTTGTAACGCCTCTGGTGTTGCGGGTGTCAATAGGCGGCGGTAAATCCTTACCATCAGGCTATACGTATGCTCGTTTGCCCTCTATACAATAAACGAAAAAAAGTAAGATAACCAAAATTATACCGACTTACAACCATTAGAAAAAGGGCAGAAGCGTTTTCACGAATGACAATTATATCCCGTTATGAATTAGTGTTCGGCCAAACGGCCATTAGTCGAATGTATCCATTACTTTAATATGTGGATACCGGTTTAATAAAGTTGTATAAAGTGTGCATTAAGTGTTATTTTTACTGAGACACGGGTTTAAAAAAAACTGTCGGCTTCTTAGTGACAGTACATGTATCATTGGCTGATTGCTCAACCCGTTTTCGTAGCTTGTACCTACAGCACTCGAGAAATGATAATTATTTTATAATGACATTCCTACAACTCAATTTGATGGATGTATATAATTGATTTAATAGTATACGTGTACCACTAAATCAATATTTAGAATATGCGATACAAAATTCTATTTTTTGAGTCGAATTTTAACTCTTTTCTCCCAAAATTATAGTTATATTTTTTGTTAAATAAATATTTCGGACAATTTATTAACACACAACGCCGTCCAGTCCCATGCTAAGCAGAGCTTGTGTTATGGATACTAAACAACTGATCGAAATACTTATATACTTTATTTTTTGTAAATTCATACATATTTTACATAAAAACCATAGAGACCTCAAGCACAGCAGTCGCTTACGCTACCACTCGCGCCACCGAGGCAGTCGAAAAAGTCGATAGTAGCGGAAGCTAGTGAAAGTTCAAGTGACAGATACTTTAATTGAAAGCACTCCACCCGTTTTACAGCTTAAAGTGAAAAGACAGACTCATAACTGTTGATATTCAGATACACTAATACTAGGATGTTACAAACAGGTGTCTGCAATTTTATCTGCGGCAGGTATTTCGTAGATGTGGATGTCGGTACTTAATTGCGATAATATTTATTACCACCACAGCGGAGACCACCAAAGCATTAACCAACAAGATCTTATCTTACTTTATAAATATTCAAACTATTAAGTCCTGATCCACACTTCTAACATGTGCAGAGGTCCTGGTGTGAGTTTATTTCACATCAACTCACCTTCGACGGTGAGAATGTTCTGCGTTTCGAGATTTTAGTAAGAGTCAATCGTAGTTTAGTTTACTTGAAAACCAAATTATTATTATTGTCCGCTGTACTCGCACTTGTCTTGCATTAAATGTCCAAAAAGCAACTATATTTCTGTATCTATACTAATATTATAAAGAGGAAAGATTTGTACCTATTTTTGTATGTTTGTATGTTTGTAATGAATAGGCTCAAAAACTACTGGACCGATTTAAAAATTCTTTCACCATTCGAAAGCTACATTATCCACGAGTAACATAGGCTATATTTTATTTTGGAAATAAATAGGGTTCCGTAAGATATTTGGGTTTTTTGGATACAAGGTGTAAAAATCAACCAGAAAAGTTACTTATTTTGCGAAAATTTTCATGCTACGGGCTATATAAGACGCAAACGAGGTTGCGTGGGTCAGCTATGTTTTATATACAACGTGTATTTAGTATCATACTCGTATATAGTTCAAAACTATTAATTTTTGAACTTTACACAATATGACTACTGATATTATATCTACACAGCGATTTATGAAAGAAGGATTATGAACACAATATTTATCTAAAGGACTGTGAGAGCAATAACTTTATCTTTACATGTTCGTAAAATGTAACATACATGTTTGTATTTATTGATTGGAACATGCACCTTCTCATGCATGGAATACTAATAATCGTGACATTAATTCACAGAGACATGTTTACAACCAAAAGTTGGGACCTTGGACCTCTCCGTCTACTGAGAAGTACTGAGTTCTAGATACGCACTTTTAATAACAAAAACAAAACAGTTAAGCATGTTTTTTATATGTTAAGGGCATAAACGAGTAAAAAGGTCACCCGATGGTAAAAAACTACATTTAGTCAAAGACAGCAACTAAAAGTGATAAGCGCGTTGTCGCAATACCTCACCCTTTATATTCCTCCCTCTGAATCGGGAGAAGTTGGTTTGATAAGTGTTAAATCAGTTTGTTTTTGTAAATAAGTCTTTATAAGCCTGTGGCATTAAGTCCGCCTTGTGCAATATGTTTGCAGGAAGTTTGTATAAATAAATAAAAATAAAATAGACATATTTACAAGTCGGACTTTACAGCTTCAAGTTGTCAACATTTCCTAAGACTCGCTCTAGGAACAAACGCCTAAAAACCACTGAGGTGTTTTTTTTAAGTATGCGAATGTTAAATAAAATTTGTGCAGTGTAGAGTCCGGATTTGCTTTTTGAAGAAAGGATTATAGTTTTGAGTCGGCCTATCTATATAGACAGCATACGAGTCCATGTCATCGGGCTTCGGTGCCAAAGTATGACTCTCCTACAATATATGTGTGATGGAACAAAACCCATATACATTACACATTTACCACAATGACCTATTGCGTCAATTCCTGTTCCTATTATGCAAGTTACTAGATCTTAGTATTAGTCAACCATAGGTAGATATTGTCATTTTAATTACAAAAGTTTTATGAACAAGAAGCAACATTTATGAGTAATAAAATTCTGTAATTGTCTTGTCTGTCTATGACTCTTGAACACAAAAATAACCATCAAACAATGTTTAAGCTGAAAAGGGTGACATGTCAATGTTTTTTACATTATAAGAAACAAACGACTCATGGACCGTTGCTGGCAATGGATACTTACAACATTAAGTTATACGTCTGTTGGAAAACTTTGAATTATAGAGAAAATATACTTGAGATCCGGTAACCTCTCTCAGCATTCAACTTCGATAACCTCGCTTACGTGAACCGTTAAGCAGTTGAAGTGGCAATGGGCTGGTCATTGTCCGAAGAACTGATTACCGTTGAGGTGAAGCGTTGGGTGTTCTAGAATGGAGACCGTGTCTCGGCAAACGTAGTGTAGTACGTCTACAGGCCAGGTGGAGTGATATATTGCACAAGATGGCTGGTAGGATCTAGTTGCGAGAAACCGAGAATCGAACCAAGCAGCGTGCAATTGAAGAGACTTATGTATGCTCACTTTTGGACTGCAATAGGGCAATCATGAACCTCGCTTGACATTTATCGTCTATTAGGCAGTGGTATCACTCCGGGTGAGCTGACACATTTGTGTCTAACTTGGATGTAAAGAAACTGGTTCATGAGCACCATTCTAGCTAATCTACTCCTATCATTATAAGTACAACAAGTCATAATGTATTTTTAGTAAGTCATTAGTAGTCATATAAGCATTATAGACTCAGAGTTAATATATTTATATTTTTGGTACTAGGCAATAATAATAAATTATTACCGTGGGAGAGCCACGCTTCGGCATGAATGGGACGGCTCGGCCGGAGTGATACCACGGCCTCACAGAAAACCGATGTGAAATAGCGCTTGCGAAGTGTTTCCCCGAGTGAGTGAGAATACCGGAGGCCCATACCCCATCCTCTTCCACAATCCCCCTTCCATCCCCAAAAGGCCGACAACGCCTTTGGTGTTGCGAGTGTCCATGGGCGGCGGTAATCGCTTACCATCAGGCGATACGTCAGCTCGGTTGTCCCCTACTCAATAAAAAAAATAAGAAACCATCCTAAAGCCCTCTATAGCGTACTATTTCCGCTTTATGCTTTATCTCACCAGCAATACCACGAAATCTGTGCATATTTGCATTCGCATGATGCATCAACAATGGTGTAGTACGCAAGCTCCATCGCATAAAACATAGGCTAATTAATGTCGTCATATCTTAAGCTATAATCGTATATCAACAGCCTGACTGCTAGGAGGTGGGCAGCCGTATCTATAGCATGAAACATTGTGTGGTAACGAAGCCTCTTACTTTCGTACACACAGTACACTAGTGATTAAATTTGAGATTCCATTATTTTATACTACAGTTAATAACTGATCTGTAACGTTTTAATTTATAGTAATAATTTGAGTAGCATCGAGTGGTTCTCATATTTAAGTAACTCATTAAGTCAGATATAGTTGCTTAAGCCACCAAACAATAATACTTTTTAATAAAATCTATACTAATATTATAAAATTAAGTGTTTTTTTTGTTACATATGGTAGTCTCAGAAACTGCTGATTCGAATTAAAAAATCCCTCTAGTAATGGTAAGCCCATTTATCGAGGAAGGCTTGGTTTAAGACCAATAGGAGATCTATATAATGATAAAATAGGGAACAGTAGCCAGGGATGAAACCTATAAAATTATCACTTCTAGATGACACCTTCTTGTATTCCCTTTCTACTTCCTAAAGTCCCGTAGTGGGAATGAGGAGTCGATTACAATTGTATCTTTAGATTAAAAATAAATAATTTTGCTAAACAATTACAATTATACCTTGTTCGATGTGTGTACTTTCATTCGTAATCGTCTAGGATTTGTACTACTTTGACTAATCATCACTGAAGTACATCAAATCGATTCCCTCAATAGATATCCGTAAAAAATCATGTTTGCAACATTATAGGCCTCAGTTATCGATACACTTACTTTCGAGATGAATAATCCGCGGCAGTACGGTATTGAGTTAAATTATTCAAAAGTGCGTCTGCGCCGGTTCAAACCGGTCTGGAGGTTCACAGCAGAGTGGCACGTCCACTTGTTTACTTTTTTTGTATCATAACAATTGAGAGGCCCTCTTACAATGATACTCCGGTAATGCGACGATTATAATAATAATATAATTATTTCAAAATCAATGTTTTGCTGTCTAACCATGACGCGGCAAATACATTGAGTGGCAGATATTAAGGTTTCAATTTAGAGTATCATTTAACGATGTAATCGATTGAGATACGTTCTATTATATCGTCTTTATATGTATGTTTATCTGTATACCGCTTTATTCAATAAGGTTCAATTTTAAAAAAACTGTAATTATATCTATTGTAAATAATTCTCGCGTCACTTTGTTGCTCACGATGAACTTCTAAACTACCTACCACATTTTTTAGATAAGTGTTTTGCTGGCGTACGTAAGAAAGGATAGTTAATATCACGCTTAGACTAATAGGAAACGAGCATTATTGATAAGAGACGAAGAAAAAATCGCTCTCATCTCTCCTGTCTTTAGAATGTTTGTCTCAGTTTAAATCAATAACCTTATGATAACAGTGCTGTCATGCTGTTTAACCTATGTAGAGCGATCGCAGTGGTATAGTCAAATGATTCTATTATGCAAGTAGCAAGTTTTTCAATATAGATTCTCAATTCGTGATTATAAAAAATATTATATTTTATATTTCATCCAAACATAAAAAAAATTCAGTGTCTGTTCGTCATTTGAAAGTATAGACAGTACTTTAATCTCTGTTTAATCCAGCTTATCTTTGGAACAGCTGGACCGATTTGAACGGGATTTACAATGAGTATTCGCCCCCATTTTCAACATCGAATTATCATCAACAGCCACTGCTGGGCACAAGCCTCCGTTAGGAAGGCGCTTAGACTTTGTACAATCGTTATGAATGAAGACAAATATAAATAATCTATACAAATAAATAAATTTGGAGTGTCTGTTTGTAATATTAAAATAACCGCTTTCTACTACATGCATATGAATGTTTATACGGTACACATACCAAAAAATATATGTCTGTCTGTCTGTCTGTCTGTTTGTTCCGGCTAATCTCAGGAACCACAGGTCCGATTTGAAAAATTCTTTCGGTGTTGGATAGTTCATTTATCAACAGCAACACCGGAGACATTACAAGTGCGTTGCCTGCCTTTTAGGAAGGAGTACGCTCTTTTCTTGAAGGTTTGAAGGTCGTATAGGTCCGGGAACACTGCAGGCGACAGCTCATTCCACAGTTTTGCTGTGCGCGGCAAAAAGTTTCGGAAAATGTAAAGTACATCAGTTTTTTTTTTTGGTTTTCTGTCTGTCTGTCCATCCGTTTGTTCCGGCTAATCTCTATTGTTGTGTTGTTCTACAACGACAATCACGAGTAACATTACTAATTGTAATACTAATGATGTAATTTACTAAAGACTACAATGCGTTTCAAATAAGAATAGTACTTACTGGATTTGTGACTAACTTCACTGGAAATGTAGTGTTGGCATAAACACCAAATAACATTAAAATTAAAAAAAATATACATATTTTTTTCCCAAAAGCGCGGCTAATACTATTAGCATTTATATTTTTTAAAAGTTCGACGCCATTAATCAATGTTTTTATTGTAATTTCTCGTTTTTTTTTGCACACCATACAAAAACATATAAAGTTGTTGACAAATGCAGGGCACGATGGCGGATTTCCAATCCTATTCCTATTTGAAACGCATTGTATAACCATCTTCCGTTGCGGCATCGCCCGCTCGATCTTTATATCGACTTTTGAAGTAAGTGTTGAGTAGTGCTATTCCAAACACTGTCTGTATTTTTAGAGTTGTTGATTTCTGACCCCTTATATCAAGATGTGTACAAACTACTCAAGAATCGTCTAGTTTACCTTTCTAAGTACTAGTGAGAATAAACATTGAAAGTGTACTTATAAACATTTGAAACCGCAACCTCTTTGAGTACCGGTGTTTGATAGTTGCTCAGTAACTTTTTTTAAGTACAATTAACCTACTAAGCCTAGTTAGAAGTAGATTGACCGAACGGGGGTTACCTGTGTCTAACTGTCCATCTGAATTTTTTTAATAAACATCAACACACGAGCCATTGTTATCTCAAACAGTTCATTGTATAAAAAACTAATAACTTTTGAGACTAATGAATTATTCATAAAAAAATTGATAAATAAACACATTTATAACACACCTTTTAAGGACTTTCCGCCCGTGGGTGGTTATACCGAACTGAGCTTTTCAAAAGAGATATGAATCGGCGCTAACTGTTAATGATTGACCATTAATAACCAGAAGTAATGGTTAATGAGACCAATAAATAGAAGAAACACAAAAAACTATAACCCGATACGTAAAAACTTTAGAATACATCTTATGTCACCTGGGGCATTATTAAAAAACTATTGACTGCCTCGGTGGCGCAGTGGTAGTGAATGCGACTGCTGTGCTTGAGGTCTCGGGTTCAAATCTTGGGTCTGACCAAATGTTTGTGTAAATCTACAAATATTTGTTTCGGAGTTTGGGTGTTTTCTATGTATAATATGTATGTATTTATAAAAGAAAAGTATATATGTATTCATATCAGTTGTCTAGTACCCATAACACAAGCTCTGCTTAGCTTGGGACTAGATGGCGTTGTGTGTTAGATGTCCGAAATATTTATTTATTATGTATTTATATATATAAAATATAATTCAATGAATAAGGTGGCAATAACACCTTATTCATTGAATTATATTTTGGCTTCGCTGTAGTCGGGTAAAAATGGCGTCTGACAATAATTTTAATTTAAGAACTGTATACTATTAACGTTTTTTTTTCTATTCACTGAATAGTAAATAAACTAATTTGATTTTAGTTATATGTTTAAAACTAAATTAACTGTCGTCGGTCACAGTAAGGTTTTGCCTCAGTACTCGAGTGTTATCTTGAATTTTTGTTTCTGCAGCTACTATTTTAAAAATTAACTTCCGGATAAAAAACAGGAATAAATGAAGAAAGTTATTTACACTACATTTTTTAACCGACTTGAAAAAAGGAGGAGGTTCTCTATTTGACTGTATTTTTTTTATGTGTGTTACCTCAGAACTTTCGACTGAGTGAATCGATTTTGATGATTCTTTTTTTATATTTGAAGGCTCATGCTTCCTTTCTTTGTGTTGTCCCATTTCAATTTGACCTACTTAGTTCTTAAAGTCAGTTCTTTTTATAAAATGTTTGTATTATACAAATATTGTTTGACATGTTGTGTCAACTCATCTAGAGTTAAACCATTAATATCTTATTCCAAAATTATCATGTAAAATCGTATAAATGTTACATACATTTTAAGTAAGCTCGTTCATATTGAGATCATAGCACAACATGCACCTTGTTCACGGCTTATCTTTATCAGAATAATAAATAAAGACCTTAATCAATTAACTTGACAATTAAAACCCAACGACCATCTTGTTCGTTTAACCTAATCTTAATAACTTTATTTATCCCTTAAAGGTGAAGGTCTGAAGACAATCTCAAGAACGGAAGTCGTCACAATCAACCGATCTCGTTAATTAATGGGGCGAGGTGAGCGATGTCTCCCCCATTGGCGATGCTCGACTGAACATAATGGCTTACCACAATGTCACTTCCTTTGTGCATTTCCATAATAAATAGGTTCATTGACAATTATTAAATAAGTAGCTAACTTGGCGAACTTCACATCGCCATACTTTTTTCGTAAATATTTTCAATTTTTTTTTGTATTTAAACCCGCTTCAGATTCCCACGGATTGTGTGCGTTGATGGACTTCGAAAATATAACACTTCTAGTTTTCTTATAATTTTTTTCTACACAAACCTCGTCCTGTCAATAACAAACACATAAAAGTAAGAATTGGTCAATTGGTGCAGTGGATCAGAAGTTATGCGCGTACATACATTTAGGTGATTTATTTATATTTATTTAGTTTGTCAAGGTGACTTTGGATCTTGGCTTTGTGTATCAAAGAGCGGCATCAGTTTAGTTTGTAGGGAAAGAGTCGCTTTATTATAACTTTTTTTTTTAATGATCTATCCATAGATACGCCACACTATCTGATAATCGGTCACCGTGCTTCATTGTTGCATTGTCTGCACGAGCAATGAGTATGGTGACCAGCTCTCTTGAATTCAGCTTATGCTTTTCATCAGGCAGATTAGAGTCATTTTAGCAGGGCAACTTAAAAAAAAGACGAAAAGATGAAAAGTTATAATCTTGCATGGGTAGTGGGGTTCCTTCTCTTTTGACTGCCTCGGTGGCGTAGTGGTAGCGTATGCGACTGCTAAGCTTGAGGTCTCGGGTTCGATTCCCGGGTCGGACCAAATGTTTGTATGATTTGCAAATATTTGTTTCGGAGTTTGAGTGTTTTCTATCTATAATATGTATGTATTTACAAAAAAAAAGTATATAAGTATTTATATCAGTTGCCTAGTACCCATAACACAAGCCCTGCTTAGCTTGGGACTAGAAGGCGTTGTGTGATAGATGTCTGGAATATTTATTATTATTATTTATTATTTTTATATATTTTTTATATATTTATTTCTTATTATTTATTACCTTCACCCATAATCGTATTTTACTACAACTAAATTAAGATGGCCAAGAGTACCTACTCTTGTTAAAAAGCGATCCTAACCTTAAATATTGTAATATTATAGAATCCTAAAACTCACACATGGATTACGATTATTCCCCCTCCCTTTGATGAGCCTTGGATAGCCGAGAAATTCAAGAGCCCATAAGTTAAAGATATTTCAGGCTCTACCTACCCTATATAATCAATATGATATAGGTACACGATATTATATTGATCCGTGAGGATTTTACAGCCATTCATATAAAGATTACAGAAAAAAAACTATCGATTTAAAGGTAGAAATGCTGATCATGTCTAATTATGGTTTTTTCGAAAGTTGAATTACATGCAATAAATACGCCTCGTATTGAACGCAAACTATTGTTAGTTTTTCGCACTAGTATAACTTATGTTTTTTAATACTATCTTGATCTTAATAAGATTTCACGCCAACAGATAGACTTTCCACTTTCTAAAAGTTAAATTAAACCACTAGCAAACTATGTTTGTATTTGGTACCTACGAGTATGTGTATCTTAACTATCTACTAATACAATATGATTTTATTTTTCTTACGATTTTTATTTAATTATCATGATGTTTTGATAAGTAGTACATATCATATTTAGACCATGACTAATATGTAGCTACAACATTTATTTTTATTTCTACGTATTTTTTTAAAATAAATAAATTTCACTGTAAAGCACACGTATTTACACATAGTGTGTGGTTGATTTTTAATATACTTTTAGACAACTAGTGTTCGGTGTTAGCATCTGTCTCTTAACTAGACTAGTAATATGTTATACAGGTAACCGCGTCTCAACAATCTTTAAGCCTAAATACTGTACAAAACTGTATTAGTAATTTACTTAACTACACACATATTAGTTATACACATCTATCATATTTACACATTCTCGTGACACATTCTCGTGTATTATTATACATTTGATGGAATGGAATACGTCTTTAAGCCTAAATACTGTACAAAACTGTATTAGTAATTTGCTTAACTACACACATATTAGTTATACACATCTATCATATTTACACATTCTCGTGTATTATTATATATTTGATGGAATGGAATACGTCTTTAGAGTTACGCTTTAATGGGTCTAAAGAAACGTGTTACAGATTATTTGTTTTTTTTAAATAACTACCTACCTAAGTTACTTATTATTTTTGTACGTGTGATCCTCTCGGCCTCAAACTGAGATTTAGGATGCGGCGGTGTGTCGGAACTAAATCAACTTCAACCACACGGCGTGCGATACATGCGCATCATATAGGAGGGATCTGAGAACAGTTTTTTAGTAAGACATTCTGAGCTCTCCTATAGATTCCCCGCGTAGTAGAAACTATCTTCTAGACGGCGTCCAGGAACACGCTAACCTCAACTCCGTGCAAATCGAGAAAGTGAATCGGGAAATTTCTACCGACTATGCGTGGCACAAGGTCCTGATAGAAGTGGCTTAAATTGAAATGTATGTATATATGCAACAAATACATATCCTTAAGAACGAATTAAAATTTTTACGTTCAGTCTTATTAATACCTACCATACTTAATCATTACTTTTTTTATTAACTTGGCTAACGTTAAATGTCAAATACGTTATTAAACACAGTTTAAATGTTGATTGCTTCAATAACTACACAAAAACGTGATGTGCCATGCGATCATTTAATCATGTAAATCTTCTTCTAGCCATGAGGATGGTGCAATAACTGGTCACCTGTATTACAGACTCATTTTCACCAGACTACGGCAATGCCAAAAAGAAACGTAGTAATTTTGTCATTTTTTTTCCTTTTTTTATTATATAGGGGACAAACGAGCAGACGTAACATGTAACATCTATATGTTCTACTATAGCCAAAACTTGCGTAACGATTTTGATGAATAAGGTACCAATAGATTAGTAATAACGACACGGATGACATGGGCAATGGGCATAATGTAGTGCAGGGGGCCCGATCACTAGTCTAAACAATCATTGGTACTGGAGATAGCTTGGTAATTGAATTTGAACCATGACTCATTAAATTAGAATGTTTTATATCTTGACCTTGACTTATACTTTAAACTTTTTTGTAAAGTAGTTCGTCATTTTCAAAGCCATAGACAACAGCTAGTTAGCTATAAACTGATAAAACTTTTCCAGACTTATCAAAAGCATCATTAGATTCATTTTAATTTGAAACCTGTTTAAATAAATTAAACACGTTAAGTAGGTACTTCCAGTGATAGATAGTAATCGTTTTGCTTTTCTTTATGGCTTGTAGCAGACAGGTAGCTCTAATTCCAATTAAAATCGGATAAAAAATCCAATAGGTATTAAGGTGCTAAGATCCTATTAAGAAGTTAAATATATTGTTCAATCTATAAGATAAGTCGAAGTCCCTGTGCTAGCAACACCCGACACATACGAATTATCGGTCAAGTGCGAGCGGCGAAGCGTGACGCAGGTGCGCATGCGCAGGGCGGAGGGCAGCGGCCGTGACACCGACACGTTCCCAGGGTACCCAGCACCCGTAGCGAAGATACAACAAGAAATGATCTACAAGTAGAAAAAACTATCGCATTTGCTATTAAATATGAATCATTAGACTCGCTATTATGAGTTTTATACGATTTAATTGGTTTCTATCTCGTACTCCCGTCAATCTCAAAACGCCTGCAATTTTGATAGTTTTAACTAAATTATTGAAACTAGCTATAGTGTAGGAGAGTCACGCTTCGGTATGCATGAACCGGCTCAACCGGAGTGATACTATGGCCTCACAGAAAACCGGTGTGAAATAGCGCCTGCGCTGTGGTTCACCGAGTGAGTGAGGATACCTCTTACATACCACCCTCTTCCCATTCCCTCAACGGCCGGCAACGCACTTATGGCGCCTCTGGTCTTGCGAGTGTCCATGGGCGGCTGTAATCGCTTACCATGAGGTGAGAACTACTGGGAATGAACCTTATTTTTTATTAGACTGGATTCAGTATTAAAGAGTATATTACGAGTGAGTAGAAACGCTTAGAATGCGCCATATTTTTTTGCTGACTATATTATTACCATGTTTGCAGGTAAATTATAAATGAAAAACATATTACATGAAAATACACATTTAAAAATAATAAAAATAACTATTATTATAATCATAATACAGCATTGTACAAGCAAACAAGCAAGTGCTATTTAAGAATGTAAAACCCAAGGAGGTGGTTTTTCCGACTCTTTGTTTATAATAGCATCACGCAGATAGTTGTGTGGCGACCTCCACATACAACATAACATACTACAGCGCCATCTACTGAAGTTACACTCAACTACGGAGTAAACTACAATACGAAGAAACTACCAATCCTGAATCGCGCAAATAAAGTTCTCGCGCCGATTAGCATATATACAACATCCCAACATCAACTGTTGGGCAGTAGCCCGCCAGGCATGATCACCTCGCCTGGTCGGAGGATCCTCCCTTTGTGTTGGGTGGAACATGATACCCGTTCCCCACAGTTGCAAAAGTATAGATTTAATATCTAGGACGGTCTGTGTTAGTCAACCTCAGATAATCATGAGGCCGAGGAGAAATAATCTATAAGAGGGCAACATTAATATTACTGTTTTGAACATATTATATCATTATTAAACGTAGATTGCTCAACTAATGATTTTATACGCAGCTTGCGTTTCAGATCCCACGGGGGTGTGTCCCGCCACGTCCCGGCGCTAATTGTCACCTGTATGACGTGTGCATATTGCGTGTAATTACTGCCACGAGTTTATCAGTGAAACCTATCATTTACTTGATCGACTAGCTTCATGTGACTGGTTACATGCTAATAACGTGTTATTTATAGGCATCAATGTAATGTCTCAATTATGTTGTAAGCTCTACTATTTTCGACGGCACTCCATGCACTCTCGCTCCGGACCATGGATAAAACCAAGGGCGACTGACTGCCGCGATAAGATTACGACGCTGATTAACCCAAGTTGGGAATTCCAGCAGCGTGTGAAGTTCCGTGTTGTCAGGACAGTCATCAGAATGATGGTGACAACGTGATGTCGATTCCCGGCCGATTCGACACACGCACTTGTCAAAGCAACCATGTCCGGAAAATACCTGCGTGATACGTTGCAAACCCCAGGTCTTGATGGAGTGGGACCATCAAGACCTGATGGTCCAGGACTATCAAAATTTGGTCCAGCTCAGCCCGGTGTGGCTCTACTTTTAGGGGCATTGGCAGCCTGAATTAGCTTTTACTTGCGCCATCTCTACTAAATTGTAAGGAGTACAGCATCTAAATCCCAGGGGCGCATCCGGCAAATAGACTGGGTGCGTCGAAAGAGATCGTACGATATCCGCTTATTACTATTATTATCATATGTTATGGCTTTCCCAAAATCGCGATATTTCGAGCCGTCATAGTATTCTCTCAACTCTCGGTAACTATTGTGTACCTTTTCATTTCTATAAAAATATGTTTAACTTAATAAATATTTGTCTAAGAAATTATAATGAATTCAAAATATTTATCTCAAATTAATGTGCAGTTTACATTGTTATTTGAAATTAAACGTGATAATTGCAATAGTTTTGAACTCAATCGCTTTAAAGTCATTTAACTGCGGTCACAGAACATATAATAGCCACCTATTACCTGTAATAAAAGTATTTTACTAGAAAACGAAACAAAATTTTAGAATGGAAAAATTGTTTCAATTTAATTAAAAATAGATTTCAATAGTCTGACTACCAGTATACTTTACTAAAGAATAAAAAATAACTTTCTGTCACCTGTCACTCATCATCCGCTCCACTGAAACTGAACGCAATAATTTGTTGTTGCGAAGGTCATTTTGATTTGACATTGTCGAACTCTTTTTGCGAACCTCTTTATTCAATCAATAACAAAAGGATATAATAGAAACATTATTAGCTGTTTTTTTATGATTTGAAGCTTTGTTTAGGACTAAATGGCGTTATATGTTAGATGTCCGAAAATATTATAACTGGCAGGTTACGACTAATCTAATCGTCGCGAAAACTGCTATATCGTGATGTAGGATTAGTTACTCTGTAATTCGGTGTGCCTTCGCTTAATGGCGCTTTTATTTTCGCTGTATGAGGAAGCCGCCACAATGGTAGTATGCCAGTTATGCTAGGCTAGGCTTAACTGGAGTGACACCACGCCGTCACAAAAAAGTCAAGCAGTTTTTCCAATACATTTCACCGAGTGCGTGAGTTTATCTCAGCCTAAGCATAATATGACATAAAAAAATCTAGTGATCTACCTGACGTCTATTGAAAATTAGATACATCTCATATTCAACTGCGTGTAATGTATAAAATGGATGATTTAAAACAACCAACTAATAATAACCATCTAACATAATTTCACTTAAATTCTTGTTGTTTCAAAATAAACCCTATGGTCGTTAAAATTCGACTGGTAATCGCGAAAATTTACAATATGGAAATCATTATTCCATTATAAGTCATAAAGCAGAACGAATGACACAAAAAATTAAGGCACATATAGTTAGTATGTGTTTGTAACGCAGTGACGTCACTCGGTGGATCCACTAATGAGCTCGGATGCCGCACGGCCACGTCGGAGTCGTGCGTACGCGCCGATGGATTAGGCTGGCCACACACAAACCTCAAGACCAGATAATAATAACAAATACTCTATTTGAGAAAGACATCCCGATAAAAAGTTAGTCATACCTTAATGATCTGTTTGGTATCACTAAAATTCGTTGTCAAAGTCATATTAAATAATATATTTGAAAATGAGTCCATCTGGAGACGAGGTGTCACCTATTCATCCTATGGGTGTCGTAAGAGTTGACTAAAACGGCGCAGGACCACACCACTGCAAAAATAAGGAACACTTGACACAATATCTCTGGCTAGCATGATATAAAAGGCCAAAACGTCCTTTCTAAAGAGAGGCACTTTGGCCTTGATACAGTGGACTGTTAAAAGTAGTTTATGATTGGAAATGATCTTTTATGACTCTTTATTTTCATTTTTCAGCATCATTCATCGTATGCGTATGATCATTTTTATTAACGTTGATGGAGTATCAATTTTATAGTTCCAAATTCTTATCTTCCAGGATCAAAAACAAATTATAGCATAAAAATTATAATTTTGTAAGTTTTGGTTGTTCAGTGTTTAGTAATATAATATTAAAGTTAGATAAGTACCATAGAGATTAAGTAATATTTATAATGAAGAACTTTGTGTTAGGAACAGCTTCTGTGTATGTGCGTGCACTGGAATTCGGGAGTGAATGAATCGTAACATAGAATGATTGCATAGCTATTAACGCGTTACATAAAGGAAATAACTGTTCATATTTCACAAGCCAATAAAATTACATGGAAGGTATTTGGATAGCCAGTTAAATTAATAAGCAAAACGATATGTTTTGTACAACTACATGGTCAAAATATAGAAAGTGTTTTTTTATTCTAGATGAGAATATTCGAAAATCAAGTCACTTATCCAATTAAAAAAAAGTTTATAATCATCTGACGCAAAGACACATATATAACGTTATAAAACATTGTGTAGCATGATAACATTTTATAACATTTTTAACAATCGCTACAACATATCAAGAATGTTATATGTTACAAACTCTCCCACATCGATTAAACTCGTTGTATAACATCGTATAACAAATAGACAGAGACAGACAGACGTGATAGACAGAGACGAGACAACCTTCTCGCAACCGGATGATGTAAAACAACAAAATTTAAAAATTGTTATATCATGTTGTAATTATTTTTAACATTTTGTTACATGAAGTTGTATAACATCATTAACAATTTATAACTTTTGTTACAATTTGTTACACAAAGTTAGACGACAAATGTTATCCAGCATTCTCTAACGTTTTGTAACTGCTGTGTGGGAGACCATAACAGATTCACATCATCATCATATTTGCCATCACATAATAAAATAAAAGTTATTAAATATTCATTTATATAAATTAAATGCCCATTCCTGTTACCAATTAAAGCAATACGGAAAGTGACAAGTCAAATTAGTAACTTCTTTCTACTGGTCAAATCAGTTGATCTGACCTGATTTTGTCACATTAATGGTCATAATTAAATATTACAACCAGATAGTTTTACGATACACGTCAAACGTACATTTAATCTGGAGCATGCCGTGGTTCGGCACAAATCAATCTCCTCGACAGAAAATGGCTGTTAATCTATTACTTCGATTTTCGAGCGAGTTCAACTCTCCCTTCAATTTCCGTGACACATTTGCGATTTACAAAAGTTAAACACATAACAATAACTTTAACCTACGCAGATGTATCAAAACACTGCATGGATACTACTGTACGGTGTTCTAAATGAGTTATAGAACAAAATAAATAAATCATTATTCATACAAAAACTTTTTAAATTGCTTAAAATTAGGATACATAACTTAGCAAACCAAGTGTAATACGTATTTCAGGCTCGATGATTAGCACCATACCATGTAACATTTGTTCCGGTGTAAGATTTAACTGGCGGTAGTAGCCTAACGGTGAGCAATAAATTTGATAACTGCGTATTACGATTACATTTTATATACAATTTTGCATCGCTCATAGCCAGAAGTGGACCATTGTTTTTGATATTTTCGGCACGAGCTGTGCTCGCGACGGCTTCGTTTGCATGTGTATTGAAAATAAAAATATCCTAATAAACCTTTTAAAACAAGATAACGGCTGTCTCGTTCTGAAAGTCCCGTAGAAATTCCGATGCGGAGACAGATTAAGAAAGATGATATTTTAACGTGAATTTATTCTGGTAAATCATTTAAATCGCGTTTTACGATATTCTTTTTTTTGTTTGTAAATTGTTTTGTTTACGTGCATATATTAATCCCTAGTACCCTACTATAATATTATGAACGCGAAAGATTGTAAGGATGGATGGATGTTTGTTACTCTTTCACGCAAAAACTACTGAATGAATGTTGATCAAACTTAACAATAATACATCTTATACATCAGAATAACACATAGGCTTCAATTTATAAAGACATAGCTTCGCCACGCGGCGTTGCCCGTGGTTACTGTCATACCGCTGGTAGCACCGCGGGGTTCAGCTTGTAGGTACATATTTAATTCGATCGATAATCGTTATCTGTTTTCTGTTATCGTTATATGTTTATATTTCAAATTATTTAGATCTAAAAGAAATTTATAAAAACAACTATTACATTGTTCTTCTTTCTTACAAAGTTTTGCTCCACTTTTAGTACAATAGTTATTAATATAAAATTGAAATATTTCTGACTTATTCAATATTTAAATCACCATATGTGTTTATTCATAAGTGTGTATACAAACCGCAATAAATCAAAACATAGGCGTGATAGTTATAAAATTTATTTTTGCAAAATATTTTGATCAAATAGCAATGGATAGCAGTAAGTCGTGACCGCGAACGTGAGAACGCTCTCGGACCCGCTGTTATTCCTCTAATAAATTATTCGCAAAAACCATAAAAGAATAGACTATACAATACGATATACAACGACTAATATTTCAAATAGCAACGGTATTTTGTTATGTGGACAAAACACCAAAAGATTTGTTGCAATTAAATTGCTGACATCAAAATATCATGTTTCATACTTACCTACCGCTTGTATGAATACATTTTAATACATTAAACCAATGTAGAAATAGAAAAGGGTTGTTGTAGAAATAGTACGTATTGTGTTTACCCCTTTTACTGTGTGAGCGACTTTAGGAACTGACCATGAAATAAACTGACGAAAACCTGTTTGGAATGAAATGTGTCTAATTCGGAATGGGGAAGCAAAATTTGTTATGATGAAACCATTTGTTTGGCTGTCTATGACAAAATACACAAAAAATTTAAGAGTTCGAATTTCAAACTGTTTTTTTTACCAACATTATATCTGTAAAATGTTTGCTTCCAAAAGCGCCAAAACAAAAATTATAACAAGTAAACATTCACAAAATCGTATCTATATATCGTATATATATAATTATTCATGGGTTCCATGGTAAAAAGGACAAAGCAGCAGACGGGTAGTAAGTGAGTAGTGCCGACCATAGAGACACTTGTAACTGAGATTTGTGGCCGGTTCTCCTAATGGTTAACTATATCCACGTAAAAGCTACAATACATAATTGCACGCACAGAGCACAATTTGAAAATTCGTGATTTTCAACTGTTATCCTTAATACACAGTGCTTGCTGTTGGAGGGTTAATAGTAAACACTTGAAACACGACCAGGAGCCCCAATACAACGTACACTCAATAATATCATGAACAAAGGGATTGTATATTCTTTCTATCGGAGCACAAATATTTCAATACAAATGAATGATGCGTTATGGGGTAAGCTATAAGAGGAGCGATATGTTCTATATTTTGAATTTCATTTACAGATTTTGTAACATTAGCTTTTTTATTTCATAATAACGATTTTTTATTATCAAGTAGGTACAAGTTTATTTTTTATCATGATCTTCATTGCAGAATATAAAGTGTTGATAATTCGTTTGTAAATAATTATATATCTGATAATCTGTCTGTCGGCTTCAATTGTAGTCTTCTTTTTAGCGGCTTAATTTAATATTGGATTTTTATTGTTGTGAAAAATTGGTTTATAGCGTGTTCCTTTTTAGTATTCGATAATGAAGGTAACAGAAAGTTTAAAGCCGCCCTCAGCGTATTACTTGCACCACGTGCAACAAGCGCACTGCTACAATAAGTTTGTTACGGGGCATTAATATCGGTAGTAAATATAATTCCGACTCGCGGATCGTTCGTTTACGAGCGCGCTTTGTTGAAACTCGCACCCTCAGTCGAGGCGCGCACACAATGAATCGCAATTATTGCATCGTAACATCCTAACAGTAACTTGATTGATAAGTCGTAATACCTGAACAATATGACTATTCTTTTTTTAAATAAGTTATAAATTTTAAAAAGTCATTGGCCTCTATGCTTTTATTTTTTTATGACAAGACGTTGACAGCTCTGATTGAAAGAGATTTTAGAACGACAGATGTCAATAGGAGTTTTCGATTTTTTAATAATTACTTTTCCGAATGCTTCAACAAACTATACATAGACATATGGACAGCGTGGATGGTAGTGGTTTAAGGATGTGTCACGCTGCTCTCTACTGCGCTGAGTGTTGTGAGTTCATACCCCATATGGGACAACACATTGTGTAATCCATAAATCGTAACTCTGCATCTGAGTTTTCATTGTGTCTGTATCTTGTATGTTTGTAAAGTCTAATTTGCCCTGTATTTTTTAAAATAAAAGAAATAGTGCTCTATCCCGATACAGATGTCATGTATGCAGGCATGGAACACTGTTTGATCTCTTTTATTCCTATGGGGACACAAATGCATCACTTGAGGGCAAGTGGCTACCACCGAAAGTGAAGGTTTTAAATTCTAGAATCATCAGTCTTTTGGGTAGTATTTTAGTCCTGTGGAGGTGCAGGGAACCCTTACACCATTTAGCAGATTTTCTCTTGAACTTAGTATTGCTAATCCTCAAGCTACAAAAGTAACAAAGAGCTATTGCATTTTTTTTGTGCGTTGTTAAAGTTACGATTTGATTTCGAACAGGGGCTTGGACGCAGAGTGATTAGAACGGCAAGGAAAGAAAAATAGGAAGAAAATAATGTTGGGAATTCTATTGTTTTCATCGCTAGACACATATCACCACGTCGACGATACGAAAACAGCGAGAACCTCTTAATAACATACAAATTATTTAGTCCAAGCTTTCTCAATGGTAAATTACTAGGCTTATAATTAATCCACTCAATATAGATATTGCCAATAAAATAAAGTAATAAATATTATAAAATTTAAACTTCAGCAACATTTGTTTTTCATGAAACTGGCATACGAAAACCAAAGACATTTTTTAGGCTCTTCGAGAGCTGAATATTCTAAATTCACCAGCCAGAAAGAAACGAATCAGTCACCTTACTTCCGTTGATAGACAAACAATTGAATGGTAAAACGAAAGGCTCATTGTTACCGCATTTAATGCATATTGCACAAACAAATAGAATTGAGGAAATCGACCGCATGTAATCGGATCTTGTGTAAACAGCAGCGCGTGCGCAGACGTCTCTATTGTGTACGATCGAGAGAGGGTCACAGCCGAGGACTTGAACCGAACCTCGCTTTACCTACTGTTGTGAACCTAGGGCTGTATACAAGAATAATCAGAATCAGATAAAATGTGTTTTCGAAGTATTCGGTAACAAATATGATTTTAAACCACATCTCGAACAAAGCTCTCTTACCCAAAACTAGGAAGTACTTGCACCTTGATAACAAAATTTCTAATAAGCATAGTAATACATATCTATGTATTACCATACTTATTTTCTTTCTTTTTTTTTATTATATAGTGGGCAAACGAGCAGACGTATCGCCTGATGATAAGCGATTACCGCCGCCCATGGACACCCGCAACACCAGAGGCGTTACAAGTGCGTTGCCGACCTTTTAGGAAGGAGTACACTCTTTTCTTGAGGGTTTGAAGGTCGTATACAAGATTATTATGATGACATACATTTCACAAATATTGTAGAAATATTACACCCAGAAATAGAACAAAAAAAAAAGGTATGATGATCAGAAATCTGGATCTTGATCACTAGTCACTGTATCAGTCCAAATATGGATATAATTCTTGATTGTTTTTTTTTTATTGATTAATTGAACTAGTTTTCAGTATATTTGAGGGCACTGACTTCCCAGTAACGATTGTCATAAATGTACATGACAACCGGGACCGACGGCTTAACGTGCTCTCCGAGGTACAGGCGGGAAACACCGCCATCTACCTTACTCTAGGTTACCATTAAGAATTTCTTTTAGAAAAACTGAATAGCAATCCGGCCCGGAAATCGAACTCGAAACCTCTTGATCGACAGTCGCTTACGCTAACCACTGGGCCAACTAGGCATTCAACAAGACGAAAACTTTATCTTAATAAATAAATATATAATTATAAAATGTAGTCATGAAATTTATTCACACACTAGTGGTTATCATATGTATGGTATCATATATTTGCTAGCATAAAAACATTGTGGTAGCCCTGCGCAGCTTTATGGGCATTGTTCGAAGCGCCTGCGCAGCTACCGCTTTGAGTTCCCCATTAACAGCGGTGCGCCGGCCATTGTTCTGTAGAGCTGTTGCGTTGGACCCAAGACTATAAAACGACTCTCTCAATATATTCTCGGCGCCCGCTCGTATACCCGTTAAGCAAAATAGACTGTTTAATTAAATACTTTCCGGGCCTTAGTAGAAGCCTCTAGATAAAGCCTCCAGAGGCTTCCAGTTGATGCTACTTATTTTGTATGTTGTTATCGTGTATGTATTTAGTGACTTTGTTCGTGCTGACTGCAGATTTGGCTTCTAAGTAACAAATGTAGTCCATATCAGTTGACAGTTGACATTATTATTTTTTTGTAACTTAGTTACTTTAACTTAATTTGAATGTAAAATAAATAAATAAATATTCCGGACATTTCACACACAACGCCGTCTAGTCCCAAGCTAAGTAGAGCTTGTGTTATGGGTACTAGATAACTGATATAGATACTTATATGTATACTTTTTTTTTGTAAATACATATATATTAGTGGGTTTGTTTAAAATTCAAATTGTCTTACCTACTTTCCTCCTAAATCGTTTTGTCGTGGTTTGGTAACAAAAATATTACTATTACTCTCATACCAAAGTCGGTACCCTATTTAATTCAAAGTTGAGATATAAGCTAAAGCTACAACAATATTGGTGTTTTGAACATTTCTATTATTAACCGATATAATTTGTTACGCAAGACTATTAACTATAATTATGTTTCATATAATTTATGTACATATGAGTGTATTTCAGCACGTGTATCAGCAATATGGTTAAGACAGTACAAGCTTATCCTACTTTAAGGACAGGCGATTTTGTTTGAAATGCGGCAATTGTTGTTTTTGTAATGTAATATTTTACATTTTTTTTTACTAGAGTCCATATTTGAATCTCCCAGCGTGGCTACTTTGCCTGATGAAAAGCATGAGGCGAATCAAGGGTGGTCACCATACTCTAATCTATACTAATAATAAAGCTGAAGAGTTGGTTTGTTTGTGTGAACGCGCTAATCTCAGGAAGCGCTGGCCCGTTTGAAAAATTCTATCAGTGTTGAATAGTCCATTTATTGAGGAAGACTATTGGCTATATATGATCACGCTAATACTAATAGGAGCGGAGCACCAATTAAGAATGTTTCAAAAACGGGGTAAAATTTTACGCTACGGGCAATATAAGACGTAGGTTCCGTGGGTCAGCAAGTATGATATATAGTTTCTGCATGGTTGGGACATTTATTTGCATTTGCTCATCAAACAAGATATCAATTTGTTTATTCATCGAGTAATCATAAGTTTTTGAGAAAGTTCTGAACAAGTCTAATAATTACATACCTAATCTCCTCGTATCATTAAACCTTGAAAGTTATTGAGGCATGCAATAATTTTGCTATAACTAATAATTCTAAATAAGAAAATACTGAACACGCAATTTAAACTTCTTTGAATACTTAGAAAACTGAGTAAAATATATTTTAATATTGTTTAAATGGCGTGTAAAACATCATTTTTCTTTTTAAAATGATATTTTACAACTCTCGCGTTAGGAATAAATACGAGGGATTTTATAAACTACATAACGAATACAAATAGCACCCAGACTCAGAATAACAATTTGTGGATCACACTAAATATTGTCCTACGTGGGATTTGAATCCACAACACTCAGTGCAGTAAAAAACGGCGTGGCGACCGCTTTAACTACTAGGCCTTCCGTGCAGTCATGTACATAATATACACGGAAACTTTTAAATAACTACTTAAAATAAGATTAATACATTATAAATCTATTAGCAAATGATAACTCAAAATACAGTCAAAGTTACAGCCAAAATGCAATTAAATATTTCCGTCTTAAAACTTTCATTATCCACTTTCTATTTCCACGGTGAATTACTTATAAATGGATGAATCGATATTGATAAAGTTTGTTTTTGTTAAAAAGATTAATTTATCAAGAGAGTTTTTCAGGTTTGTTTCGGGAGGGAGGGGGAGGGATTTAAAATAATAAAATGACTATTAGTCAGCTTAGGTCAGTATCGGTTATATGACTGCTATAGTAAGGCCTCCGGTTAAACTTCACGATTGGACCGAATATTTGTATGATCTGAAAATATAACTCATCTTACTGTAACACTCTCTATAAAAGTAGTTTAACGGCTTACTAACGAGAGCATGTACTTTTTAATAACTCAGTCGTCCACCCATCTGATATGATTCGATCCAACGGTTAGCGAAATAACATAACCGTTCCAACATTCAACTTGAATCCAATCAACGTTTTTATGTCTAACAACGCAATCCAATGCTTCTCCAGTGCGTGTGTTTGATTACAGTTGTTGTACGAACCCGTCATTAGACACTAACACACTTAAATTAGTTTTTTTTGTAATTTAATCCATCTACAACAGCCTCAAGCTAAATCTCTAACACATTAGTACTTACAAAATTGAGTTCTAAGGCATATGGTTAAAGATTCAATTTCGGATACTGTAATTAAATCGCAGGTATTTTTGATATCATCAACGGTTCGTGCATCCGTTGCGAGGGTTCTCAATTAGGGTTCAAGCCCTGCGGGGCAGTTTTTGTGAACATTCTTGCCCTTGCTTTAGGGTTGAAATATTTGCATATCAGAATAATTTAAAACAGGTTTTTTGTGTACTTTTACTAACTCTGTAATTAAATTTGTTTTCCCACATTATTAGTAAGTACCCTAATATATTTTGTAATGCAAAATCACATATTATGAATATTAAGTTTACCCTTTTGTAACTGTAATATAATTAAAATTTCTCATATAGAATATAAAAAAATGACGGTATGCACACTCTACATGTAGAGTTAACGTATATTCGCTCGATAGCTGTGATAAAAAGACTGACACTCAGACAAGATACAGGTTAACCTTATGATATCTCTACTTTTTACGCAGGAAGATGATGAAAATATTCCTGTATTATGCTGTCTTTTTCACTACTCTGTTCTCCTGAAACAATCCCCGTGAGAAAGTAGTCTAGAAAGTGCATTGTGCAATCGTTTATAAGCGCTGATAGACGCTTACCTCCAAACAATTATATTTCAAATTTCAGTTCCTTAATTAAGATTTCTCATATAAGGTTAATTAATGACACTACAGACAATCACTACATGTTGAGTCAGGGTTGAGAACAAAAGATTTCAACGCAATCTGTGTGTACGTAGAGTCAGTATGTTGACGAAACAATCATACAGTTAGTATTGCAACAGATGCAAGAACACATTAATTAGCAACGCCCACTTGCCCATGTCCATTAATCTTGAGCGCCGGGCGTGTGTAGTAATATATCAGAATTCTATCAAAACTCTATTACTTATATTGAAGGTTCAAAATGTTTGGAGTATAGGCCCTTTGTACGGCAGTAAATTGTACATGAATTTTAAAAAAGTTATTACTCTGTTGAATTAGATCTTATTAATAATAATAACCATTTATTTCAAACCATATAAATCCATATTTAAAGCATGCATACAATTTCAAATTAAAATCAAATTAAAACATAAAAACAAATAACATTAAAAATATTCGAGTCAAAAACCAAAAATGAAATCAAAATATAAGTTATTATCTAAATCAAAAATAAATATACAATTAAATCAAAATTTAAAACCCGATCAAAATTATAATAAAATTCAAAATTAAAGATATTAACTACTATTATATTATTTTAAAACTTATTAAGATTGAATTGACTTTTATATTCGTTTAGTTTACATATCTGCAAATATATAAAATTGAAGTGTGTGTTACGGTACTTACATTAATTTTTTTATCGTCTGTTTGTTACGGATAATATCGATAATGGCTAGACCTATTTTGAGGTCATATTCATTAGCAGATAGCTGATGGTATACGGACTAACTAAGTCTGCTTTTTATAGATTAGCTTTACACCGCGGTGTTACCCGTGGTTTTTGTTTTATAACAAATGCTAAGTATTATTATTATTAATTCTAAAATAAACGACACAAAAGTCTCTTCAACGAATAAAAAGAGTTAAATTTTCTTCATATAAGAGATAAATAAAATATATATTTTAAATGTATACCAACTTTCTTTTGAGCATCAGTTTTAATCATGAGTTTTAACCCGAGATGGGTACAGTCTGATGACACACACAAGAAAACACACACACACATAACACCGTCAAGATATTTCACTACATCCATATGTAGCTCAAAATTTGTGACAGATAAAATTGTTTATTTATTTAATTTTTTTTTTTTTTTTAAAAGACAACTCCCACATTAGGAATAAACATCCTGTGTCGTGGGGGACTTTACAAACATACATGAAACGGACACAAAGAACATCCAGACTCGGGACAACAATTCGTGGATCACACAAAGTGTTGTAGGTACCGCGTGGGATTTGAACCCACGACACTTGGCGCAGTAGCAAGCGGCATGGCGACCGCTGACACCACTCGGCCAACCGTGCAGTCAATTATATTACCACTCTATTATACACTGTTATACAATTTCATATCCATACGATATCTACTTCTGCGCAGGCAGTACCGTGACTCAAACTTAAGATAACCATCTGTAATAACGCGCACCATGTTCGAGGAAATTCATAAATTTAGTTGAAGTCTCATATTTGTTTAAGACGATGACAAAGTATGTTACTATTAATAAATATAATTATAATACTATTAGATTTATTTTATAAGGTTACCGGAATTAAAGTAAGCAGAAGTTTTGCTTTAGGTCTCTAGGTACATTAAATTTTCTTTGTTAATACAACATGATTAGTTACACGGTTTTTTAAGTGGAAACTTCTATAAGCAGATTAGAATGGGGAGTCAATTCATATAAGTCATCAACATGGTCACGTGACCTGGTAACGCATGAGCCAAGTGTGTGTTTACATATATTTATTCATATCTTGTTTAAACATATTCATATAAACACTGGTGCTAACGCAACTAGCGCCTTTTTTAAAAAGTTAACATTAAACAATTAATTTAAATATCCAAAAGTAATATTTATTGAATACTTAAATACTTATGTAAAGAAGAAGTTAGTTATTTTCATATTTTATTTTCTGTGATATTGGGTAGTAAACAAACATTCCAACCACCTGAAGGAAAGTGACTACCACCGCCCATTGATACCTGCTACTCACATGTTCCCTAACACTCAGAATCAGAGAAAGAGATGGGTTTGGCTCCAGTAACATATTCATAGATCGTCTATACTATCTTGCGTGGTACCACGCCATTCATCATCCACCAACAGACACACATGGGAAAAAAATATAACGATTTAACTTGATAATTAAAAGTAGAAAGTTAACAAAACAATTGGTTTCGATCTCCAATTAATCAATGATCATTGTCTGAAGGACTGAACATCTAACAATGGGACGGGTGAAGTTCCCATACATTTTTGTGTAAAAACCGTCAAACATGCATCGGGTACCTAACATATATAAATACTTATACGATGCGGCAATTGTCTATGTCGTAAAATTATACAACAAGAAAGAAGGTGTTCATTGCATTGACCCTACGCTTCCTAGTGTTGTGGGTTTGACCCCACCACTTTGTGTGATCCATTCATCCATCAGATAGTTGTTCTGGGTCTTCTTTGTCTATTTTATGTATGTATATAAAGTCCCTTGCGATATAAAATATATATCGCAAGGGACTTTATATATATATTGTTGCGCCATAACCAGATGAATCTCGTGTCCACTAGAATAATCGAGAACTGTCGAGGACAACGCCATCTAGTGTCGGAAAGCGCGCAACTGTGTGCATTATGACGATTACTCGACGCTAGATGGCGCTACAAGCAGCTCTAGAGTAATCTATTTAGCCTAGAAACTTCGATCGAATGTTTTCGTAGTTTCGAGTAATTTCCACGGCCATATAAAAGCGGAACGTGTTGGCCGTAGGGACAGTATTGTTTCACGATACAGCGGATAAACATCGAAGAGATCTTCTAGTGCGACTAACCAGTGATTTAGTGATTTCTTATTGTAAAAAGTGTTCTTAATAAATATTGTGTTATTTTTGGTAATTAATCGAGTACTTTAATTTATTTAATACCCAGCTCGTAACAATTTGGTGTCAGAAGTGGGATTAAAGTATGCCGGTTTTACCAAAGGAAGACACGGAAGGTATCCGAACTAGGAGTCAGCGCCAGCAAGAGGCTGATCAGAGGCGATTTGGAAGTGCACAACTGCCTACATCGGAAGATCAGCAGCCAGCTATGGAAACCACGCCGTCCACATCGGCAGCAGCTCCAGATATCACGGCCCTAATGGCAATGCTCCAAGAGCAGGCCCGCCGCCAGGAGGAGCAGGCCCGCCGCTTGGAAGAGCAGCTGCAGCGGGACAAGGAGGAGCAGGCCCGCCGCCAGGAGGAGCAGGCCCGCCGCTTGGAAGAGCAACTGCAGCGGAACAAGGAGGAGCAGGCCCGCCGCCAGGAGGAACAGATGCTCTTGTTAAAAGGCATACATGAGACTTTCGGCAAAGAAATCAAGGTAGTGAAGGATCAGGTTCTTCAACACGAGAATCGTATCACTGAGGCCGAAACTCAAATTGCTGACGTGAAGAAGGCCTTAGGAAACCTTAAAGTTGGAGACGGAGCGGCGACTATAGTAACTGCTGCTCCTTCGGTACGGGGGTTCAAAGTACCGCCGTTTGATGGAACATCTTCGTGGTCAGCCTACAAGATTCAGTTTGAGGCTGTTATGACGGCAAACGGCTGGACAAAGGAACAAGCTATGACCGCGCTCACCTTGGGTCTTCGAGACCAGGCTCTAACCGTCCTCGAAGCCCTCGGTAAGAAGGTAACCTATGAGCAACTGCTGGAGGCATTGGAGGCAAGATATGGTGACGCTCATCTGGAGCACGTGTTTCGTGCACAGCTGAAGGATCGTGCCCAACGCATCGGTGAAAACTTGCAACAGTGGGCTCTGGAAGTTGAGAAACTGGTCCGTAAGGCATACCAGTCTGCACCTGCGCTCGTTGACGGGAATCTGGTGCAAGCTTTTATCGATGGCATCCGTGACCTCGAAGTTAGAGCTGCTGTGAGACTTGGGCACCATGAAACTCTCAAGGACGCTCTGGCCCATGCTTTGGAGGTGGAAGCTGTGAGACAAGACCATCGGTCTCATCGGGTCCGGGAGGTTGTGGCATCACCTCCCCGGACCAATTTAAGGGGTACAGCCCTAGATGCTACGCCTGTGGTGAAAAAGGTCACCTTCGGTCCAGCTGCCCTAAGCGAAGCATAGGAAGTGAATACGAGCGGTCTCAGGAGAATAGGGCGGTTGATAGTACTGCCCGACAACAGCAGGGCAGAGCTGCTGTGAGACAAGACCATCGGTCTCATCGGGTCCGGGAGGATGTGGCATCACCGGTGCGGGACCGATTTCAGAGGTACAGCCCTAGATGCTACGCCTGTGGTGAAAAAGGTCACCTTCGGTCCAGCTGCCCTAAGCGAAGCATAGGAAGAGAACACGAGCGGTTTCAGGAGAATAAGGTGGTTGATAGTACTGCCCGACATCGCAGTGGAAAGTCTCACGGTAACGCAGACGCAGTATCAAGAAGACCTTGCCTTGAAGACTGCAAGCACTGCGCCAAGCAAGAAGTAAAGGAAGCTGTTCCTACAAGGACGATAAAGATGGACCTTAGCAACGAATGGAAGGAAAGCCTACAGCAAGCACAGCAAGAGGATGCAGATATCAAACCAATTCTCGAGTGGATTAAAGCTGAGACTCCTAAGCCACACTGGAGCGAAGTTGCATCGCTGAGTTCGAACGCGAAGAGTTATTGGGCTCAATGGGATAGTTTAGTCATCCAGGATGGAGTCTTGTGCCGTAAATGGGAAAACGCTCGAGGAGACAGCTGTCATCTGCAAATGGTTGTTCCTAAAGCTAAAATACCAGTGGTCCTGCAGCTCTACCATAACGGATGTTCAGGAGGTCATATGGGAGTAAAGAAGACATTGTTAAAGATAAGGGAAAGATTCTACTGGATTCATTGTCGTGATGATGTTGAGGACTGGTGTCGCAAGTGTACCAGTTGTGCGGCCGTGAAGGGACCTCATACACGTAGCAGAGGCGCATTGAAATTGTATAATGTTGGTGCACCCTGGGAAAGAATTGCTATAGACGTGGCAGGACCGTTTCCTGAAAGTGAAAGCGGAAACAAGTACTTCATGGTCGTAATGGATTACTTCACTAAGTGGCCAGAAGTCTTTGCCATTCCCAACCAAGAGGCATCAACAGTTGCAGATAAATTAGTGCACGAAGTCTTCTGTCGTTTTGGAGTGCCTTTAGAAATCCACAGTGACCAAGGAAGAAATTTTGAGTCTCAAATATTTCAAGAAATGTGTCGAGTGATGGGTGCTCACAAAACCAGAACCACCTCTTACCACCCACAATCGGACGGAATGGTGGAACGATTTAACCAAACACTAGAGAGGTATCTGGCAAAAGTAGTTGAAAGTAAGCAAAAAGATTGGGACAAACACATCCAACCGTTTCTTCTGTCATACCGAAGTGCAGTCCACGAATGTACTTCCGTAACACCAGCTTTTGCAAACTTCGGAAGAGAACTACGGTTGCCTGCAGACTTGATCACTGGAATACCCCCTGATACCCCGCGAAGTATAACGGAGTACGCGAATGACTTGCGGAACAAGATGAATGACATTTATGAGCATGTCAGACAATCGGGCCAACAAATGTCTGAAAAGATGAAAACCCGTTATGACCGGAAAGCGAATAATAAGGGCTTCGAAGAGTGTTCGCTAGTATGGCTACATAATCCAGTTCGCAGTAAAGGGAGATCTCCGAAGCTACAAGCAAAATGGGATGGGCCATACCGGGTAGTCACTAAAATCAATGATGTTACCTACCGGATACAGAAGTGTCCAAGAGGCGCCCCAAAGATAGTTCATGTAGATCGACTGGCGCGATACTATGGAACCGATAATGCTCGGGACGAGCATGTCTTAGGAGGGGGCAGTGTTGCGCCATAACCAGATGAATCTCGTGTCCACTAGAATAATCGAGAACTGTCGAGGACAACGCCATCTAGTGTCGGAAAGCGCGCAACTGTGTGCATTATGACGATTACTCGACGCTAGATGGCGCTACAAGCAGCTCTAGAGTAATCTATTTAGCCTAGAAACTTCGATCGAATGTTTTCGTAGTTTCGAGTAATTTCCACGGCCATATAAAAGCGGAACGTGTTGGCCGTAGGGACAGTATTGTTTCACGATACAGCGGATAAACATCGAAGAGATCTTCTAGTGCGACTAACCAGTGATTTAGTGATTTCTTATTGTAAAAAGTGTTCTTAATAAATATTGTGTTATTTTTGGTAATTAATCGAGTACTTTAATTTATTTAATACCCAGCTCGTAACAATATTATATCACAAGGGACTTAATTCCTAACGCAAGAGTTGGTTTTTTAAACCTTTACTTAAGGTTTCCTGATAAACCTGCTGCTGATAAACCAAGTTACATATTTCATAATCTATTTTACTATAGAAATATTATACGCAGATACATATTAAATGATTATGCTCATTCAGAATCGTTTGTTTTGGATGAGAATCAAAGTCACGGCCTTAGCACTTAGAGTCAATAACCACTTAAAAAAGTATGATAATAAATGAAATCCTTAATATACTCTAAAGTAATTTCAGATAAGTTAAGCGACGTTTAAAGTGTTTTAGAATATAAACGTTGCCTTCCTATTCTCCTCGATGTATTTTCCAAGTTCGATATCATCGTAAAATAAATTGCTGCCTTAATTACCCATACCTCATTAAAAATATCGACAAGTTTTAATGATAATGCAAACTAAGGAGATGTATTTAATTATATTGAAATACAATAATCACATACTAATGCATATGCACGCACACACACACACACACACACACACACACACACACACACGCACACACGCACACACACACACACACACACACACATACACACACACACACACACACACACACACACACACACACACATACACACACACAAACACACGCAAACCACACACACACACACGTAAATAAATTACGGGCTACAGGTCGCGAAATAGAAGTTCTCGGGATAGTAGACGCCTGGCACTAAATGTCATGTGTCGTGGATTCGAATTATTACACATTTGGCTAAAGTTACTTGTAGACTTTTATAAGCTAAACACTGTATGTTCTTAATGATACTCATTAAAAAAAACTATAAACTTTCTTTATTAGAACACGCGGTGAACCATAAAGTTTTTAATGTTAAGGGGTTTACTGCAACAAAGTTTATCATAGCACTGGTTCTACCTAGTTTCGAATCAGAAGACCGTGTATGAGATATGTGAGAATATTATTATTATAACAGCATTTTATTGACTGATAAAACCTTTTTTTAATTTATGCCAACATGACTCTACTCTGCCTGATGGAAAACATAAGCAGAATCGAAGACTGGTGGTCACCTTAGTCATTGCGAATTCAGACAATGCAATAATGCATGGTGACCTACATCATGGCGGCCTAGTGAAGCTTCTGCATCATTGGGCCTCCGGTCTCGAACTCACCAACGAAACACGACCGCATAAATGCTGTTATTTTGGGGATCTTCTGTGCGAGGGCAGAACCCCCCGGTCGGGCAAGCTCGTTCGTGCTCTAATCAGTGTGGTTCTACTACATTTCAGTCTTTTTTACACTATAATTTATTAGAATCTTAATTATTTATTTTAAAACCCTTAAAATGATAATTTTTCCCCAGATATTTAAGTTTTTAGCATTCCCATTTAACATTCTCAAGCTATTAACAAATGACAAGTAGCTGTCAATCTCTACCTTTTCAGTTCAAGATGACATAACTACATATATAGAGACAACATGTAATTATATTGAACGTTTAATTACTCGGCAGGGTTATCGAACGCGTTCCCAGACGCCGCAGCTCATTACGTAAATCGCAAAAAATGTAGAGACATTATTGTATAGTCGAGGTAGAGTCAATTGATTACCTCAGGAATTTACAATACTATGTAGGCGGGATTTTTAATAGGTTTTAATTGTCTCATATGTTAATAACTATAAATAAATGTTGGAAGTTATTTTAGCCTATTCAAATTTGTTTATATTTAAATTAAAAATGTTCTCAGTGTTATCTGAAAACCGACGCAAGAGATAACTAGATAATGTAACTCTACATTTCTTCTACCATGTGGTGATGGATGACATGACTAGGATTACAGAATGTCACCATCCTTATTTATCCCATGGGTGTCGTAAAAGGCGACTAAGGGAACAAATTACACAAGACAACATCACTGTAAGGAGAAGGAAATCTTAGAAAAAGAACCCTTTACCAGCCAGCATGGGATAGCAAACCAAAAGTGTAGTTATATCAGTTGTCTAGTACCCATAATACAAGCTCTGCTTAGCTTGGGACTTAATAGCGTTGTGTGTTTAAAAGAAGCTTTTTCCATGGATACGCGTATGTCCTGCAGTGGACTCTAAAAATTGTCAGTCAGTCAGTCCAATAAACAAGGTTTAGTAAAGTCTAATAATGAGCCTAGCGTAGCCCGTAGCCCTAAACATCTCACTGCCTAGCGAGTGGAAAATAGAACTCCTGTTTTCTCTCTTTATCTAAGTGCACTTTATACACGTCCTTTTCCATACTAATATTATAAACGCGAAAGTAACTCTGTCTGTCAATCTGTCACGTTTTCACGACTTAACTATTGCACCGATTTCAATGGAAATTGGCATAAGCTAATTTTTACCGTGATTGCCGACAAACATGCGAGTGAAGCCGCGGGCAAAAGCTAATTCTTTATAAACACGTTTTTCTTAAATTTACCTAAAGTAAAATTTACAGTTTCATATTCTACTCTATCGTATCGAAACACATAGAAGCGCAAAGTTAAAAACTCAGATAGGGTTGGTGTACCATAAGTATTGAAATTTGGTAATACTATAGCCAGCGTGAACCATTTTCTTATAAATTTGAAGTAAATATAAGCTTATTATAATTTATCATGTTCGAGGAGCATTGAAGTAGAATTTAAATATTTATTAAGCTAATTATATAAGCAATTTTATTTTATTAGGCTTAAACATGCAAAAGCTCGTGCAAAGATATAAACGAACACTTACTCGTATAATCATTACATACTTCTAACTTCCTGTTCAGTTTCATTTACAGCTCACAGTAAATACACGACTTTTGTTGAGCGCAGTAAAATAGTATTAACCAATCCTACTTGAGATGTTTAGGGTTTAAAAAATGAATTTTATGCCCTAAACATCGCACTGCCTTTTCACTGTGTATAGTCTGATAACAATTCTAATGTCAAAAAGAATTGCTATCAAACAAGCAAACACGCATTGGTCAACAAGGCTGGTCTTAAAGGTAAACATACAAATAAAGCACCTTGTAAAGTCATAGATAGTCATAAACGTCAAAAAAAAAGACTTGAGAGGTGTCAAAGGATACCCGGATGGAACGAAGTTCCTTTCGATGAATTAGTGAAGGAATTGTTATTGCTAAATACATACGTTCTGATATTGTAATATTAAAATATAATTTGCTTTTGAATTTATTAAAGTTATGGCGCGTACCCTTGCTAAACACACAATAATGGAGAGATTATAACGCGTATGACTTGGTTAGCACAATAGTGAAGAGAGGTTATAATGCGTACTTGCTAAAAATATAAAAGCATTTATTATTGTCTGTATAAAATCTCTACTTACCTAACTCCATCAGCAATATTCGGCACTTGTGCAGAAACACTGTCAGGATTCATTATTGTTATAATTATTTATTATGTACAAAAAACCTGCATACCCTCAATAAAAATTACAATAGCTTACTATTGCAAAAAATGGCGTTACACTATCATCACCAGCCTATTGCAGTTCACTGCTAAACGTATTTATTGATATATTTTGTATTTATATTTGATACACAGAATTTTAAACATCATTAATTTACAGCGACATCTATATTATTAATATTAAACTAATGTGTCGTTGGCATAAGTCGAAAGTGTCGTTACAATTCCGTCTAGCCCCCTTCCGCAACGCGCGATAAGGAACTTCGTTCCAAAAAGAAATAAAAACGACGAATGAAGGAGTTGGTGATAATATTATTATTTTACAAGATTCTACCTCATTTTTGCCATTTTTTATTTTATTTTTGTATTATATAGGGGGCAAACGAGCAGACGTATCGCCTGATGGTAAGCGATTACCGCCGACCATGGACACCCGCAACACCAGAGGCGTTACAAGTGCGTTGCCGGCCTTTTAAGAAGGAGTACGCTTTTTAAGGCGCATTTCTCGAAAGTAATTTCAAGTTCTGCCTTTTCTTAATGTTACTTATTAGGCTGCGAAAGAACATAATTTTTTAAGGCTCCAGCTGAATACCATAAGGGCATAATTTTATAGTGTTTATTGCATAAAATCGTAGATTACGACACTGCATTACGATATCATAAAATAACTGTTTATTCAATAGTTTATCATCACGTTACAAATGACTTTATCGCTGCACATCATGAGTATCGCTTTCTTTCAGACACCGCCATCTCTGTACAGAAATAACTATGAAATTTTATGTATGGCTCGTAAAATCTTTAGAAAAACATATCTAGAAATCATACATGTAATATTAATATTCATTGACTTGTCTTTAATACTCCTTATATGACACAACAGAGATCGTTCTTTTATAATATTTGTGATTGATGTCGATGTTGACATTATATTTCAAAACGTTTTAATTTAATTTAGAAAAACTTAATACATCTTAACTGAACTACTGTATGCGCGTCTTGGGGAAGACCTGTTTGAACGTCTTTCTGATGTGATGATATAGTTTTAGGATAATATTATTTTTTTAATAATATCAGGGTGTACTGGGAGAGCCACGCTTCAGCATGCATGGGCTGACTCGACCGGAGTGATACCACGGCCTCACAGAAAACCGGTGTGAAACAGCGCCTGCGCTATGTTTCACCGAGTGAGTGAGGCACAGAAGGCCCTACCAACCCCTTCACCCACCCCCTTCCTCATCCCCCAAAGGACGGCAATGCACTTGTAAGGCCTCTAGTGTTGAGGACGTCTATGGGCGGAGGTAATCGCTTACTATCAGGCGATACGTCTGCTCGTTTGCCCCTAATAATATCGCATAAAAATATGTATTTCATGAATCTTGCATTATGTTTTTACTTTTGCACGGGGCCAAACTAGGCCTTTATCAAGAACTTTATCAATCAATCTTCTATATACATAAGAACAACCAACAACTTCCGACAATTAGTCGAACCACCAGCGGGTTTCAAAACAAATTTTCTCTGCTATACGTCCAATAGGTTGTGATATAATTATCCCAGAGCGTGATGCTCACTGAGAAGAGAGCCACTTTCCCCGCCAATCTCATTTGGATACAACTCCCCTCTTATTTGCTGTTTATCTTTGATCTTCATTTATGGTGCACTTTTTCACTTAAACGATGCGTGAACAATTTAATTAACAGTTAAATAGAATTCAACAATATAATTGCATTACGCACATGCACTGTTTTTAATTCATTATGCCTTCTTTATTAACGAAGAATTCGGCTACTTTCACGAAATGTCATAATTACTCCTATTAAGTAAATTCAGTAAACTTCAACTTTTTTTAATAATTGACCTCTATCTATACTATTATAATAAAGCTGAAGAGTTTGTTTGTTTTATGTTTGTTTAATTGAACGCGCTTATCTCAGGAACCGCTGGTCCGATTTGAAAAATTCTTTCAGTGTTGTATAGTCCATTTATCGAGGCAGGCTATAGATTATATATTATCACGCTAATTCTAATGGGAGCAGAGCACCAATGACAAATATCTCAAAAACGGGGGAAAATTTTCACGCTACGGGCAAGAGAAGACGCAAACGAGGTTGCGGGGGTCAGCTAATATAATTTATATATATAAATAAGTTAATTAATTCAATACGTTAGAATTTCTAACTGACGCGATGACGTGACGTTGCGATACATTAAGTGACTGTTATATTTTATCACAATTTCACACGCGTACCAGCGACTTATCTAAGCCTAATCATACCGAGATATCTCATTCATTTCCCTCTCTAAAGTTTTAAAACTTCTAAAACATTATACCATTAGTGTAAAAAAACTATAATAAATATAATAGCCAGTTCTGATATCATGAAATGGCTACCCGGAGCAACTGGCTGTCGTAGACAAGATCATTTACATAATAATGTAATGTACTCCTCGGTCCATGGTATACGACGTGTATGAACAAGTGTTTTGATACTTAGACATGTCACGAGAACATTCGAGATACGCGTCTTATCTGATGCAATTCGGATGAGCGCATTGCATTCTGAAGTTTAATATTATGTTTAATATGTTTGTGGAATGGCCAGTTGATATTTCTGTCTTGGAAGCGTCTAATAACATAGAAAATTCTGTTGTTTTTCACTGATTGAGCTCACGTAACCTCTAGCTCTCCGAACTTGTCACTGTAGGTTTGCAGGTATTCATGAAGCGCGGTAATCATTCACCAATAGGTGACCCATTTGCTCGTTAGGAAAGATATTCGGTTACCTGACTCCAGTCATTTGGAGTGTCTGCAGTAAACCAGGAATAGTTACCCACTCAAGATTTGTAGTATCTCTTTCTCTTACTTCCTTGCTTTACCGAACTCCATTTTTAGATTAGAGTCATGTTAATTGTGAAAGTGAGTGAGATAGTGAAAATTTTAAAAATTAAAATCGCCTCTTTGCAAACTTTAAGTTTTACATATTTTCAAAGTTAGGTTTTTGTATTTTCGATAATAAGCTTGTTATTTAGGTAGCTCATTATTAAAGGAATCACAATCGTTGACAAGCGACCATCTACTACTTAAGTGAAACTACGACACTACGCTAGTTTCTAATGTACAGCAATCTAATTAAAATATTCCAGTAAAAGCACATCTAGAAATAACAAAAACAAGTTTTTTATCTAGAAGTCGTGTAATTAATTCTAGATCTTGCATTAAATGTGACCACAAATTTCACAAGTTATCTAGTCTTATGCGACTTAGGTCTTTCTCAGCTAATATTGTGTTGTACTCGAATTATACCCATTAGTTGTATTGGCCAATTTAAATTGATTATACTTTTAAAATTTATGTTTTTAAATAAAGAATTACCTAAAAATGTCTGCCATACAATCGTAAAATTACCAGATAACTGTAACCTAACAACAACGTGTCCTATTATTTATTCCAAAAGCTTTTAAAACCTAATAAACAATGTCAACACCATAACGAGCCAGTTAACCAGCTAGTGTGAACTCACCATTATTACCAGAAACTAGGTGTTAAATATAAGTACACATTCATATTTCTGGTACATAGTGTTAAGTATAAGGTCGGTTTCACACCATCCAATAACCACTTTTAACACAAGAATGTTTCGAACTCACAAGTTTTACATGTGGGAGCTCGTTAATCTGGTTACCGTTGCATCATCTCTGTTTGATGCACTTAACCGTTTATGGGACAAGCGGCATCAATAAACCGTTTAATAAATTAACTTACTTGCAAATTGCATACGCATATACATTTATTTATTACTAGCTGACCCTCACAACCTCGTATACGTCTACCATTGCCAGTAGCGTAATAATTTTCCCCGGTATTTTAAAAACTTTTCATTGGTACTCCGCTCCTATTGGTCTTAGAGTGATGATATATAGCCTATAGCCTTCCTCGACAAATGGACCATTCAACACTGAAATCATTTTTCAAATCGAACCAGTGGTTCTTGAGATTAGCGCGTTCAAACAAACAAACTCTTCAGCTTTATAATATTAGTACAGATAATAAACTTAGAATAAATTTCCAATAAATCTTTCCAAGTAGAAGTTTTCATTTACGTGATTTTCACACATCTGTCACACTGCTGTTAAATTTTAGACAAAGCCTGTCTTACGAGTATAATAACTAATACCTTTAGCCAAGTTGCAAATGTTTTGCGCCGAATCCCTTTCTACAATCGCTAACACCTCTATTCTTTTATATTATTGGCTAATATTTAGTAAAAAAATGTTGTTATTTTGATGACATGACGTAGCGTTGAGAGGCGTAATTTTAATACATTTGTTAGTTTTCTATTAACGTTCTCCTTTGTAGAATGTCAACTTGGCTAGGGGAGTGAACCGAAATGGTATCAACAGGTTATAGGCATTAAAAGTTTAAATAGAACTATGCACTAAACAGCGAAAGTAGCAAGAATTATGACCACACTAACAATCTTCTATATTGATTATAGTTTTCCGTTCTTGACATAGATTACGAATTTCATTTACCTTTAATTACATCGAAAACAGCTAAATAACTAATGAAAGTGCGAAGTTAATGCTCAGAAAATATTTGCCTTTCAAATTGATTCTGATCTTACTAACATAAATTACATATTATTTATAATTTTTTTTGCTTCTGAATATTATTGAAAATGTTTACTTATTTTTATATTAGTAAGCTATGCATACTTCATACTAATATTATAAATACGATAGTGACTCGGTCCGTCTGTCTGTAACGCTTTCACGTCTAAACCGCTGCACCAATTTCAATGAAATTTGGCATGGAGATACCTTAATTCTTGAGGAAAGACGTGAGTTATTCTTTTTCGTGAAACCTACATACACGCGGGTGGAGTCGCGGCCAAAGGCTAGTATAAAATACATATTTCAGTACAAGGATATCCTAAATACATTATACATACACACACAATTTTATATTTCTACTTCTTATTATAAATGCGAAAGTTTGTAAAGAATATGGATGTTTGGTATTCTTTCACGCAGAAACTCCCAAACAGATTTAGATAAAACTTTTTAGCAACAAAGTTTATAAATCAGAATAACAGCGAATAATTTACAGTAATCGACATACACGCGGGCGGCAAAAACTATTTTAAAAGAAGTGAAAAATATGGACGCATGAATAATATTAGTACAGATAAATATTTTAGGTAAGTAAGTAATAGATAAAACTAGTAAAGAAACAATTTACGACATAAATATGTTAAATTAAACGTATTTATTTTAAGTGAAATGTGCCGCCATCGTTAACAATTCTGTTTCCATAAAAACTTTAATTGTTTACGTTCATTAATTTGAAAATTACTTGTATCGAGTTGAACAATTATTGTTAATAGGATGATATCCAACTGTTTTTTATGAAACACTAACGACCCGGCCCAGCTTCGCACGAAGTCTTTGAAATTCTCGGGTTTCCTATACTGTAATATCACTTCGTCTATTGCTGAAAATTGCATTAAAACCAATTGATTTATTTAAAAGATCTAAGCAAACAGACAACAAAAGCGACTTTATTTTACACTTTGTAAAGTTAATAACCCTTGACGGTTGGTGTAGTGGTTAAAGATCCTGAATACCGAGTCAGAGGTCGAGGATTCAAGTCGATTATAAACTTTACCTAGATTGTTATTAAACTGTCGTGTCCAAAAGCCGTAGTTACATAAATATGAATGTGTGATCATGTTTACTTAAGTAAGGCTTCATCAACGATGAGTAAAAAGAATAGTTTTAGTAATTTATATAAGTATTTTGCTTTGATAATATTAGTAGAACTAGGTAGGTGTAATACAATTTAAATAAAACCATCCCAAAAAAAATAAAAAAGAGACGAAATTTTAGATTTTTGAAAATATATTATAACTCGATTCCAAGTGCCTTCTACTATAAAGAAATACAGCAATGGAGAATTAAAAATATAATATACCAAACATTAATTTACAAAAATATTAAAAATAAAACTTACCATAAAACAGAAGAAACAATCCGTGTTAAATTAAACACAAACACACATGGTCACACACAACAATCAAACACAAAATCTGTAGAGTCAAAGTTTAAACGCACGACGGAATCTGCTACACTAATATCAAACGTACATACAACCGTTAAGATACGTGTCCGCGGAGCGACTGACTCCTGACGGCTAACGACGGTCCGCGCGACGCGGGTCGAGAGTCGAGTCACGCCGAGGGGCATCTCTCGATCCCGATACGTTACGAGAAATAAAAACACTATGCGACTTTGTTTTTATTATATACTAGCTGACCCACGCAACCTCGTTTGCGTCTTATATTGCCCGTAGCGTGAAAATATTCCCCCGTTTTTGAAACATTCTTCATTAGTGCGGATCCTATTAGTAGTAGCGTGATGATATATAGCCTATAGTCTTCCTCGATAAATGGACTATCCAACACCGAAAGAATTTTTCAAATCGAACCAGCGGTTCCTGAGATTAGCGCGTGCAAACAAACAAACAAACCAACTCTTCAGCTTTATTATTAGTATAGATAGAGTAGAGGCATAAATAATTTTGACGAATTGCGCATTGGTTGAAGTAATCGCCACTAATCGCCACACCGTTGTCTACTGCGCTGAGTGTTGTGGTGTGATCCTCATATAGTTGTTCTGAGTTTGGGTGTTTTATGTATCTATTTCCAATAATGTTTATTAAAAAAATATAACATTCCTCGAAGGTATTTTGTTCACAAATTGTAAGGAGACGATAACTCGTCTCATGATGCAAAATAATAATGACAAGTCCTCGATATTTCTTCTTTCAGTGAGTGGAAGAACATGAATGAATGAAAACATTAATAATTTCTGTCTGCGCCTTGGACACACTCTATACACGTGTGTACAATATTGACGACGACTGCGAACGAAGGAAGAGAAAAGTAGTGTTTTTAATATTCTTAAGGTTTGGTGAGATGCGATTTCGGACCTGATTCTAAAACTGTATCTCAGCAACCCGGCACTAACTTTCCCACTTGTTATATTCCTAATACAATATGTTGAAAACATAAATTTAACTTATCCACAACATCAATTTGACCCTGGGTCGGTAGCCGCGAGTCGGATGCGCATGCGTCGACAATCGCTACCCATTTTGAAAATTACTCACAGCGATAAATTGCATGTGAAGTTGCTAGCGGAAAAATGCTCCCGCGCTATTTGCGTGCGGCTAAGTGAGTTTATGATGGCAGCGGAGTATGCTGTGCAATGCCAATGTTTCTTTGTAGGTAAAATATTACTTGGTATACATAACACACATCAACAGCTTTTAATTGTCCACAGCTGGACATAAGTCTCTCCTTCGAAAAGAAGCGTTGACCAACTTTATGACGCTAACCGACTAGGCTGGTATAAGGTTTATTTCAAGTTTTTTTTTATTTTTCCAGTGATGTTGTCCTGTGTAGTTAACGTAACGTAAAAGGTGACGTTATATATAGGAGGCCAAGGACAGGTCTACTGATGGTAAGTAAAAAAACGTACCTATTTCAAAGACCATTTATCTCAATGGTCTGCTACGGCCCTCTTTTGCTTCGTCCACATTCATTAATTGCTGAATACACGCTCGTCGGTTCCTGTTGTTTTTTATCACCTTTCTTCAGAATACATTAAAATCAATCTTATTCTTAAGTGACATTTTGTCTAAAAAATTATATATTTTTTTAATCTGTCAATTACTTAAAGAGATCATTGCATTTAAACAAACTGACAAAACACTCTTCAGCTTCAATTAAAACAGAGTTAACCTAACCTTGGCCCACTTAGCTCACAGTTTTACACACAGAATGCATTCAAGTTAACAAAAATATTTGTATTAATGCTACACTTATATTGTTTCAAAATTATTATCTAAATCGATAATAGTTTTGAAGAATCACGACTTTAGAGGGATTGGCGCAGCATATCACGCGTCGTGCCAGATAAACGAGGACCAATCTGTGGGCGCGCCTCAGCAAAACACACCACAAATCATTTCGACAGCAGTGACTCACAACAATCAATGGAATAAGTAAATACGGTAATAGAACCTGTTGCTATATTGTACATGATGTACAAATTATTATAAAATCTACTTCAATCTTTCTTTCTTTAAGAAATAAAGTTAAAGTTAATTTTGTTTACTATAGTTATATGCTTTGTTATATTTTTTTTATTTAGCTGCCATCCTCATGGAAAGCGTGAGTATAATCCAATAGTGTTGGTTATTGGTTACCATCCTCATTGTGAATACGGACAATTCAACATGGCGACCCACAATATGGCTCTCTGAGATGCCTGTATTTCAAGACATATATTGCTCACGTTCTTCATCTTCCTAGCCTTTATTATACCTAATATTATTTGGGGTCGGCTACTAGTTCAACCGGTTTTACTTAAATATCAGTTTATCCATGGCGCCACCGACTCCGACTCCGCAACTCTGAGGGTGAACTGAATTCGAAGATTGAAATAGTTGTCAGTATATTTGAGGGCACTGACTTCCTAATAACAATTGTCATTTTTTTTTATTGAAGATGGGGCAAACGAGCAGACGCATCACCTGATGGTAAGCGATTACCGCCGCCCATGGACACCCACAACACCAAAAGTGTCACAAGTGCGTTGCCGCCCTTTGGGGGATGGGGGGGGGATGTCATAGATGTTCATGACAACCGGGGCCGACGGCTTAACCTACTCTCCGAGGCATTCCATACTCCGGGCTGCGATTAAGAATTTCTTGTAAGAAAAATCGAACAACTGTTCGACCCGGGCATCGAACCCGAGACCTATTGATCTGCAAGTAGCTTACGATTACCAATAGACCAACGAGACAGTCATACATTGTTCACGTTATCTCACCAAATTTTCTAATGTTCGGCTCCTATTGATCGTATCGTAATCTTATACAGCCTTTAGCCTTCCTCAAGAAATTAACTATCCAACACTAAAAAAAGAGTAAAGCAAAGTGCGACTACGCATTTTTTAGCTTGGATTGCAGGTTGCTATAGAGCAATGACAGCGATAGTTACTTACCAGGTAAAAATAAAACTTTCTCAGCTAAAAAATAATAAACTTACTGAACTACTATGCTCATTTGTCTCCAACGATTTCGCTGAACTTTAGTAGGAGTATGGAGGGGTTTCGGGGGCGATAAAGGGTTCATTTTTTAAAAATTAATAAGAAAAAATACCAGTCATTCAGGTAATTACAATAAATAATTCATGGTGTGGTAAAGGATAAAACAATAATGATATTTTGTATTTATTACTATACCAGCTGAACCCCGCGATGCTGCCCGCAGTATGACAATAACCGCGGGCAAAGCCGCGAGGCGAAGCTATGGCTTTACTTTATAAATTGTAGAATATGTGTTTTTCTGATGTATAAGCTATATTATTGTAAAGTTTCATCAAAATCCATTCAGTAGTTTTGCGTGAAAGAGTAACAAACATCCATCCATCCATCCATCCATACTTACAAACTTTCGCGTTTATAATATTAAGAAGGATATACATTATTGATGTACTAATGTATGTATCTCGATGCTATAAATGCTATATGTAAATATGGCATTCATAAATCATATATTAATAATAATCAACCCTTATTTCAGATTCAGAGATTCAGATTACATATATACAAGAATTGCTCGTATAAAGGTATAAGATTTGTCACTCATGACTACATTGATAGGGGAGATAATTAACGTAAAACTTCTAATATCTTCATATTATCATATCTCTACTCATAAATCCTTGAATCGTATCTTAAATCATACCTTCTAGTTATAAGTAAAAACAGATCAGTACAGATTATATCAAACCTAATCTTAATATTTAGCTCACGTGGATGATTTAAAAAGAATACTGAATTTGTAACAAAACGTGTCTATAACCGTGCTTGTACACTAGAGTTAGAGAAAAAAATACACTGTAAAAATACAATGTATCAAACCCAGATTTCTAATTAGAGGTAATGAATAAATATGAAGCAGGGAAGGCAAGAAACATGATATCGCTCGTGACAGCGGTGCGCGCATCGCGGACACGCGTCACAGTCCCATTGCGCGTGCGCTCAATCCGCAGCTAAAGAATAGCATAACATAGGACCGACATTATACATTATACCTACTTGTGTATTTGTATATATTCTTTACTAAATAAGATATTTGCTGAAATTACCCCTCTGTAGTCAATGTGTCGGAATAAAACCGACGAAATGCACATGGTGTGACTCTGGTATGACAATATACTAGGTACTTTATATAGTAAAGCCTTTATCACGGAGAGTGTTCTGAAGAGCTGTTCCAACTGGTTCCCCCTTCTCCTTCCTCTATAGAACAACACGTGCTGGTCTTGGAAATTACCGCTTCATAGTGTTGGACATACGCTCTCGTACTCAGTGCTTCAGTTCTTCCTACCTGTGCCGAATGGTCAAAACCTGGAACTCACTACCTGCTTACGTGTTTCCCTCCCACTATGAATCCGGGTCCTTTAAGCGGAGCGTGAAAAAGCATCTCACTAGGCCGCTATAGTGTGGGCCACCATGCTGCTTTGTCCATATTAGCATTGAGGATGATGACCACCACTCATGGATTCTACTCGTGCTTTCCACCAGGGAGAGCAGAGTCATTTTGGCAGCTAAAATATAAAAAAGTAACTGTGAAACTCGAATAGGATTTGATTTGATCTCAAATTTCTCTAAACCAACCTGGTTAGAAAGGCTCTACTGGCATTGCCAAAGCGATTATTGGGCACATATAATGCATACATGATAGTAAGTTATTGATTCCAAATACTCAATCAATGTAATTAGTGATCACTCTTTGCCAATGTTATTATTCGGTCTCGGATTTTGCAAAGGCTTTACGATAACTCAGAGGTTAAAAAAAATGGACTGACATACGCACCAAACACGCTTGTTTTCTTTAGGGTCAGACATATTTGTCTCAAACATCAGCAATTGGCTGTGCGAGAACAAAGACTTACTGTCTACCGTGGCTTTTGATTAAACAAGTTATTATTCTATTTTTTAACTACAACATTGTGCAGCAGACCTTAGCACCGTGAATCATAACTTTATGAGCTTTCAGAGCACCAAGACGGAGGTCACCAGAGATTTTTATTCACACTTATAAATTGTTGTTGTCCATTAATACAAAGTGACAATTTTGATGACCTCAGCAGTCTGGACCACTATGTATAAGATTAACAGGCCCGACAGTTATAGGTTTATTGTACCTAATGAAAGTTATTTGTTTAATAGTTCTCTGTGCAAAAGTAAAATCCAAGCTTAGCCGTTTTAAAGTAATCTTAAAGTCCCATGCTAGTTTGGCTAAAGGCCTATGGCTGCATGCCATTTTGTGTTAATTGCTTTACATATGAATCATGTGATCGACACCCATGAACAAAATTCGACATCATATATGATACATTGTTTTAACCATTTACTGTAATTAAATATTCATAGGCATGTGTGAATGCGAGCAGCCGTAAGATGCGAAGATGTGAATTACTTTTGTATCGATTATAAATCACACAGCATATCTACACGATCGATACACTTTCACAATTCATATTGATTTAATGCTCTTGTCTGATTAATCGGTTCGTTATTTGAATAGTCTTTGACTTCTGGTTGCCCATATTCAACAAATAATTACGTTAGGGGTATAAGTCTTATTCTAATTTTAAGGTAACACTCATAAAATATTCCATACTTACTGCTTGATACTTTCGTGATACCCAATAAAATTGTTTTTTACTTCTGTTCTCAACAACCACAGGCTTAGAAAAAAATAAAAAGAAATTAACAGTTTTATATAGGTTTTAAGTATGGATTTATTTCGGGGATGGCGGTCTGATTTTGGAACCAATCTATGTAATTTATCAATCATTTTTCCGTAGTCGGGTCACGGCCTCACAGAAAACCGGTGTGAAATAGTTCTGCACTGTGTTTCACCGAGTGAGTGAGGATACCGGAGGCCCATACCCCAACCCCTCCCACCATCGACCTTCCCAACCCCCAAAGGTTGGCAACGCTCTTGTGACATCTCTGGTGTTGCGGGTGTCCATGGACAGCGGTAATCGCTTACCATCGGTGATACGTATGCTCGTTTGCCGACTATTCAATAAAAATAAATTAAACCAAATACAAAACTACTCGTAGAATAATTTCGGAAAAGTTCTGCTCAAAACCTAACGTAAGTTTTATAATTATATATGACAGTATGTCTAAGTTTCTTGGAATATGTTTTTTTAAACACAAGTGAATCATTATTCAGAAGTTCGAGGTTGAAATTTAAACGAAATCAGTAATACTCGTAATTTAATGCGTCACATTTGCAATGAAGAGGTAGCGTCTTCGAATTTCAACCCATAAAGTTGAGGTCAACTTACTTTGAGAATAGAGGGATTAACAATAGTTATGGTGACTCGCACTACCAGCACTCGTAAAAAAAGTTCAGTTTTTATACTCCTTATCAGATGGGTAAGCACGGAGCTTCAATTTGAAAATAAATTCATACATTACGCGATTAGAGCCCACGGTGCGTAAAATCACTGTAATGTAGTTCGGCATGGCGTTGTTAACGGAGTTGCGTGTGCGCATGAATCATGCCGTATACACCAACAATAAGTGGTACAAGTGGACTAAATCGGTTAAGGGGATAAGTAGACCAGCAATAGCTAAAAATTAACTGAAACTCACGCAATCGAAAACGGATCGTAATTAACTTTTTACGCTGCTACTTAATGCTTCGATCAGATCATTGGTGTCATTTCGGCACACGTCCGTCAGATTCCAACATCAACAAAGTTTGTACTTTGATAAGCTGACTGCTAATAGTCATACTTAGATATATATTTCTATATACATACCTCTTCCAAATAATTTACAACTTGCTAGAAACAAATAAACAATCATTTGTTCTCTGTCTGACAAATATTTTCTTTTTATTTCTCCTTTTATTATGGATTGTGACGTAATCAGATATTTTGGGAGCGGTATACCTTTTTGATGATTGAGATATCGCAACCACGCCCCTCAGACTTATCACTAGCATAGCAATACACAAACAAGTCAGTCACAAGTAGTCACAAGTAGACACAGCATTCATGAAAAATGTATTTGAAGCTCATTTAAAACGGTAAACAGTATTCACGCACTGTTTATTAACTACAATGTGACTAGAGACTCATAATATTAATAATTGAACGTGCTTCACAAACCGTGATACACTGTGGTATACTTATGTTATTATTTTTGCTATTTCGACCTCGGTCCGTTGCTCCCGAGACAAGATCTCTGATAAAATATTTAGCATATCATAACAGATTCACGAGATATATTTTTCCAGAAATTATGAGTCAGGATCAGTGTTTATTTTGGACAGTGACGTAACAAGGTTTTGTTTTTTGTTTCACTTTTGAAGGATTTTCATTCAAGGGACCAATAAAAAACAAGCAAAATCTAAGAAACTACGATAGACATTTTTCTTTTATAATCATTTTCAACTGCCTCATTGGCGCAGTTGTAGCGTATGCGACTGCTCTACACGAGGTCTCGGGTTCGATTCCCGGGTCGGACCAGATCTTTGTATGAACTGTAAATATTTGTTTCGGAGTTTAGGCGTTTTCTATGTATAATATGTACGTTATTACAAAAAATAAAAATTATATCTGTTGTCTAGTACCCATAACACAAGCTCTGCTTAGCTTTTGTGCGTTGATGTCCGAAATATTTGTTTATTTTACTTAGGATCAACTGTCAACATATACTTGTGCAGAGCAGAAGCGCATCAAATTTTTCACAAGTAAAGCGGAGTTACACGAATGCATGGGTATTCGCAGTGCCGGATTAAGATAGCGCGAGGCCTTTCGCAAATTCTATTAAAGCCCCCTTTTGGCTTTTTTTAATTTTATGGTATTTAATAAAACTCAGTTTCTTCAGATATTGTTGTACTACATTACAACACAACGTTTCAAGTTTAGATTATATTTGTCAAGTAAAGGTAAACACTCGGCGACTTTTCAATATCTTATTGTCTGATTAATGTGCTTGTCAGCATTATGTACTCTATACCTTATGCATTGACCCTACTGTGTGGAAAATAAAAACAAATAAATTATTTTAATTTTATTATCTTACAATTAATTGTGTTCGTGTTCATTTCCCTTATGTTTACGACTATCTAGTTCTGCATAAATTTCATAGTAAGTCCTATGTTTCTCTTCTACGCGTGATCTCTTAACTTCTCTATCGTAACTCTTTTCTCTACGACTCTTCGTATATCTTTCACGTTTGTCTCTATATTCTTTCATATCATTTTCTCTTCTATCTTTATGTCTCCTATGATCCATGCTTTTTTCTCTACTACTTCTATTTTTGGATTTATCTTTATGGGAATAATAAATCTCTGAATCATGTCCACCATTCTCTCCAGAACGTTTCTCCTGCTTAATTCCACCAGAATGTTCATTTTCATTTCTTTTACAAGGCATATCTTCTCCTTCTTCAATAGACTCGATCTCACGTTTTATTTCCTTTATTAAATGTCTAGCTCTTTCCGTATCTGAATCGCTTTGTTCTTTGTTGTATGTATCTCTAAATCTCTGACCATCTTTTAATCTATCCCTTTCTTTATGTTCTCTGTATTTTGAATCAGTGTGTCTTTCCTTCCTCTTGTAATCTCTATCGCGTCTTGTATCATTCTTCCATTCCTTAGATCTACTTCTCTGTCTGTCTCGTGACTTGTCTGTGTGCCTTCTGTTGCCATCTCTGTCTCTCATTCTATGATCTTTATCAACCATTTTATCTCTGCCCTTATGTCTATCACTTCTACCTCTATCATCCTGATGTCTATCGTTCCTATTTTTATAATCTTTATTATCTCGTTCTCTCGTATTCTTTTCACTATTTCTGTCTCTCTCGCGCCTACTGAATTCTCCCTTATGTTCCCGTTTATCTCTATGGTCAGCTTTTGGATGTATGTCTTCGTTTTGATCTTGGCGTGTCTCTTCGTCTATATTTGCATTAAGTTCATCAACATCTGGTTTGGTATCCACCTCGTCTAGAACTTCATTGTACATTTCCATCTGAAAACAAATATACACAGTTAGCAAGAACGATGAATAATAACAAGTGTTAAGTCAATGTTAACGTGACGTTAGTGCACTTGTTTAAACATGTTTATTTCATATCAAATTCATCTATACTAATATTATAAAGAGGAAAACTTTGTTTGTATGTTTATTTGTTTGTAATGAATAGGCTCTAAAACTACTGGACCGATTTTAAAAATTCTTTCACCATTCGAAGGCTACATTATCCACGAGTAACATAGGCTATATTTTATTTTGGAAAAAATAGGGTTCCGTAAGATATTGGGGTTTTTCGGACACAAGGTGTAAAAAATCAACCCTATACGGGGGAAAATTTTTCGCTACGTGCAATAAAAGACGCAAACGAGGTTGCGTCGGTCAGCTAGTGTTTTTATAAAACAATGTGGATATGCATCCATATGGACACAATTGCAAAAGTAAAAAACAATTTTAATTAAAGATTACTAAAATAAATTTTACATTATGAAGGATACCACCAAGAAAGTAGTAAATAAAATACAACGTAGTAAATACACAGTGTTTATATCAATGGCAAAATTTTGACTGCACGTTTGGCCTAGTGGTTAAGTGGTCGCCACGCCGTTCCCTACTTCTCCAAGTGTTGTGGGTTCAAATCCCACATGGAATAACACTTTGTGTGATCCACAAATTGTTATTCTAAGTCAGGGTGTTCTCTGTGTCCGTTTCATGTATATTTGTAAAGTCCCCGCGACATAGGAATTATTCCTAGAGCGGGAGATGTTTTAAAAAAATTACTCTGTATGTATGTATCTGATATGTTGAACAATAATTTATTTACCTGAGTCGTTATGACGTCACGCAGCACGTCAGAATAGTTTCGCGATTTAACTGCAACGCGGTACTTGGTGCGCCTGCGCCGCATGTCCCGTAACTCCGTCAGGATCTCCGTGCGAGTCTTCGTCTTTGTAGTCTGACCATCATCACCAACACTGAGAAATAGAACGCCAATAAACATTCAATAAAACACTATCCACTGAAACTGACAAACTATTATTTCACAATATTTAGAACATACAATAGAAGACATAACAATGAGGAGACATGAGATGAAAAGAAACCGAGAGAAAAATCTTATTGCAAGTGATTGCCATCGCTATTAGACAACTGAAAATAAGAGGTAAAAGTGTGCACCTCCCTTTTAGACTCCATCTCTCACCCAAAATAAGGAGAGAGACTTACTACGTGATAAATGATAATGATAAATGACGTGAAAAGCTTTACCTAACATCAGTTCTTTGAGGTCAAGGTATCACTCGATCGAGTCAATTCATTTGTGGGGAAACATGGTTCTCCTACGAAAGAATTATTTAACCCATTTAATATAATTTTTTGGTCACACATTATAGATTTAACTATTCAACTGATCACAAAAATTTCATAGGTACACAATACATAGTGTACCTACTCGTAAATCACCGTGGGAGAGGCTTCGGCATGAATGGGCTGGCTCGACCGGAGTGATACCACGGCCTCACAGAAAACTGGTGTGAAACAGCGCCTGCGCTGTGTTTCACCGAGTGAATGAGGATACCGGAGGCCCATACCCCCAAACCCTTCCCCCAACTCCCTCTCAATCCCCAAGAGGCCGGCAACGCACTTATGACGCCTCTGTTGGTGCGGTAATCACTTACCATCAGGCGATACATCTGCTCATTTGCCCTATACCATAAAAAAAAAGGTAAAATGTCTTTTCAGTACAGAAATGAGCATGTGTCTGTAGTTCCTAATAAGTGAAGACATATTGTACATCTGCCGAACCTTACGAATAGCGAGTTAATTGACTGCATGTTGGCGTTAGTTGTAAGCGGATGTCGCTTCACCGCTTTTCACTGCGCTGAGTGTTGTGGGTTTAAACCCCACATGTGGCAATACTTTGTGTAAAGTTCCCTGCGACGCAAGAATATTGCCAGTGTGTAAAACAACAATCTTCCAGTACTAACCTTGGTAATGCCAAATCAGTCAGGTCGTGGCAAGAAGGTGCAGCTGCCACGACAGCGTCGTATATGGCTCTGCGCTCGTCTATAGAGTAAGTGCACTGCAGACGCCCCAAGGTCTGCGGCTCCAGGTCGCCACTACCCACGCCTTATGTTAAGGAAACTTGTGCATTAACTTTGCCTAAATACTCGTATATCTACATTATCAAACTACATACCTAGTTTGTATTTTAAATAACTTGTATTTCATATATAAAGTTTTATTTACTCAGAACAGGGACTTAAAATAGCAGTTATTTCAATAGGATAGGTAAATTTTTTCAGTATGGAAAATAATGCCATCAATATGTTTTACATACTAATTCCATTATTTACGACGGCCTCTGTGGCGCAGTGGTAGCGTTTGCGACTGCTGTTCTTGAGGTCTCGGGTTCGATTACCGGGTCGGAACAAATATTTGTTTCAGAGTTTGGGTGTTTTCTATGTATAATATTATTGTATTTACAAAAAAAAAGTATATATGTATTTATATCAGTTGTCTAGTACCCATAACACAAGCTCTGCTTAGCTTGGGACTAGATGGCGTTGTGTTTAAGATTTCCAAAATATTTATTATTATTATTTGTTATTACTATGCTATAGTCACGGGATAAAGAGTCTTCATCATCATGGTGAAATCTGATCAAAATGTTTGGCAATACAAAAATATGGAATACCAATTACTAGATCATGATAATTCCTATGACATTTAAGGCAGTCTTTAACAATCCACAGCTGGACATTGGCCTCTCCTCGTGAAGGAGGTTTTAGCCAACTGGCTAGACAGATTTTCATAGTATAATTCAAGTTTTCCTTTACATTGATATTGTCCGGCATATTTTAATCCCTTAGTCACCTCTTATGACACCCATCGAGTGAATTTGGGTGATGACACTATATTCATAATTTATCTTTCTTTCTTTATTTCTTTAAAAAAGACAACTCCCACATTAGGAACAAACATCCTGTGTCGTGGGGGACTTTACAAACATACATGAAACGGACACAAAGAACATCCAGACTCGGGACAACAATTCGTGGATCACACAAAGTGTTATACCGCCTGAGATTTGAACCCAAGACACTTGGCGTAGTAACAAGCGGCATGGCGACCGCTGAAACCACTCGGCCAACCGTGCAGTCAAAGATGTTCACCATATTGATGTCAATTATTTGAAATGTTCATTTTAAAATTAAATTTAGCTCCTTACTAGTTTTAATAAGCTAAATATTATAAAGGATACAATACAAAGAAACCAAAGTTGTTTAAGTCCATAACATGTATCAATACCAACTGGAAATTAAAAAATATAATTAGATTATAAAATAAAGGACATATCACATTAATCTACTACAAATGTAACATGTCATCTGTAAATTATACCACAAATTAAGACGCGGGTCACTGAAGTACGATAACTAAAAAAAATAAAATTTAGAACACAGTCTGACCCTTCATATCCATTCTAATCTTATAAATTCGAACGTAACTCTCTCTGTCTTTTAACTTTCGCAGCTAAACAGCTGCACCAAGTATTTTAGTGAAATATGTCCTGGAAATACCTTAATTCCTAACGAAGGGTGAACTACATGCAGTGTAGCTGCGGTTAAAAGATATTTATTTATATTAAACTAGCTGACCCACGCAACCTCGTTTGCGTCTTATATAGCCCGTAGCATGAAAATTTTCGAAAAATAAGTAACTTTTCTGGTTGATTTTAACACCTTGTGTTCGAAAAACCCAAATATCTTATGGAACTATATTTTTATGCAAAATAAAATATAGCCTATGTTACTTGTGGATAATGTAGCCTTCGAATGGTGAAAGAATTTTTAAAATCGGTCCAGTACTTTTTGAGCCTATTCATTACAAACAAACATACAAACAAAGTTTTCCTTTTTATAATATTAGTGTAGATGTATTGACAATCAACAGTTTATAAAGTGTGCCTAAAGATCTTATGAAACTGTATTTTCATTGATATGAGTGGATATGAAGTCCTAAAACATCCAGGTTTGATTCTATGTGAATCATCTCAGGAATTAACCATAAAAATCTAAAACGTGATGTCATTTATAGATGGCTGTGTCAACTAAATGCAAACTAATGCAATTATAGATACAGGAAATCATATTTATAATGTTGAAATTACCTTTCTTGAATGTGGGATCCGACCGTGCTGCAGTGTCGATTATGTGTGCAATTTCCTCTTTACCTAGAGACAAACAGAGCAATGTTTATAACATAAGTAGTAAGTTAAACAACTTGCTTTTAGCATAAAAAATTGGTCTTTCTTTTTGTTTCTTTTTTATGTATGTCCCTGTCAACATGACTACTCTGCCTGATAGAAAGCATAAGTAGAATCCAAGAGTAGTGACCATACTCATTGCGAATACAGACCTGCAGCATGGTGACCCAAACTATGACCGTCATTTGAGATGCTTCTGCATGTTTGCCACACAAAATGTTATTCCATATGGGATTTGAATCCACAACACTTGGCGAAGTAGGGAATGGCGTGGTGACGGCTTATCCAGTTAAACCAAAGGGCCTACCCTATTGGACCAAAGGCTTAGTCAATGTAAATTTAATTTTAACTTTATAGCTATATTCCCAAGAATATTTGGCGTTGGCAACTAGTTCAATCAGTTTTACCTGAATATCAGTTTTATCACAGAGTTTTCTTGATTTATTTAAAAGTTGTGTTTCCTTAAAATCATTGAGCGATTCTTTTATTCAACAGTGGAATTTCATGCATTATCCACTGCTGGATGTGGTACTGGAGATGATGCTGTATTAAATTAGGGCTTACCAAGTTTCATTAATGTGCCGGCACTACTGTTTAATGGCTGTGGCAAGAATTGATCATCTTGACTGTATTCATGGATTCTAAGTAAACATTCTTCTTCGTGCTTTTTAATGTTGTCTGGACTTATTTTGTGATTGGAATCATATTTGCATGAAGCCATTATAGGATGCTAAAATAAAGTAAACCATTTTGTTATACGATAATTAGATTATTTCAGTATATTTATAAAAACTTAGAAATATGTTTTATATCAAATCTAACCTGCATAATATGTTTTTTATCCCATTGAAGACTTTGTAGTATCATTGTCAAGTCTTTATTAACTTCTTCTGTATAAGATCTTAATTTATTTAACTCTTCAATTCTTATGTCCATTTTGTATAATAATATTTCTTATTATGTAATAGAGATATGAAAAATCCAAGTTCAAGTAACAAATATTTTCATCAACAAACACCATTCAAAACAATCCACCACAGACGACAAAAGTCTTCAATCGATATTTACCATATATAATAATCTGCTGAAAGTCTGCTCTGCAAAGTACTCTATGGTCTAGTGTAAAATGCGTCCGTTTCTTTTATTATAAAAACTTTGTTCGGTGTTTATATTTATTTAACCTCTCGGGTGCGGCAACACGGATCCATGTTTGTCCCGTCGGTGCGGCACACACGGATCCATGTTTTTCGCAGTTAACTTGCATTTTAATTAATTTTGGGTATTAAAGTTATTATAACGAAGTCTAGAAAGGTTTGTTATGCATTTGCTTTATACGAACAACATTTTAAAACATTCGTTTGTCAAGTGCGCTTCAAGAGCCGTAAAAAAAACGAGTTCCAATTTCAAAGTTGACGATGACGCAACGCGATCTGTCAAGTGCCTCTTAAAACTGATTTTTTGCCGATAAGGTGATTTTGAAGGTAGTTTGTTGTTATATTTTACTTGTTATACTTATTTTAGGAACCACTATCAATACGAATTGAGGCATAAATCATGCGTAATTTTGAATAGTGTTACTCAAAAAGTTACCGAGTCTATTACCTATTGAAAAGGGCTTACTCATTTGAAGGTTTTTACGCATTTATTCTTATGTTTTTATTGATAAAATGATATAATTGCGATGAGAATCTTATATAGAATATAGAATAGCAACAAAAATGTGTTAGAAAAGCTAAATATTTAAATAAACACTAATTTTTTGCCTGACGAGCGAAATCAGACGCACACATACAAAGGGCTCCCACGCCATTACTGTTCTACATCATCATCAGCGTATCGTAGTCCACTGCTGGACATAGGCCTCTCCAATAGCACGCCACTTAATCTTTCGGATGCGCGAACGGGTACTTCCGGTTCCATGCACCGTGCGGCGAAATTGCAAAATTTTGCAACACGGTGCATGGTGTACGAAAATGATCAAATCTTTTCAAAAACAATGCTCGGTGGTTATAAAAGTGATTATTTTTCAAAAGATGGATAACAAGCGTACATGGTTATGCCATATTTTATTACTAAACTAATGTTATCGCTTTATTATTTACTCACAATTGAGCCAAGTATTAATTTACGCACCTATTGTGTTAATAAACATGATTTTAATATTTTATGTGGTTTATTATTCATTTTACTTATTATCCTCATAAAGTTCGATAACTAAGCTATCTACTGATATAAAAAACACTATAACTGCAGTAAAAATTCATTGAGAAACATATTTGTAAAAATCACATTTCGCTGTCGAGATATTCGCCATTTTGTCACTTTACAATCAAACTATTATTTGCGCCGAACACCAAATTACGTAGTATTTATATGAAGAAATAGTGTTTTTTAGTTAAATAATTTATTTTTTTAGTTAACTAGTGCAAAAGACAGGAACAATACATAAAAAAAACAACCTATTTATCAAGTTATTTAAAAAAAGGACTCGTTTGCTAGACCAGTTTTCATTTATTATTTTTAAGTTCTGAGAATTCTCTAAACTATGAAAATGACTGAATGCTAAAGAGAACAAACTGATCGTTCCATTATGTGACACACAAAGTCTATGGTCAATACAAAATAATTTAGTAAAACATAAACAAAGATCAGTTTACGTCTTGTTCATTGTCCGTCACTACTGTGTATGTGTGGGTGTTAATAGTTCCGGGACTTCCCGCTAGGCTGCGTGCAAACACGAATCAACGGCGATATACAATTTTAAGTAGCGTGCTATTGGAGAGGCCTATGTCCAGCAGTGGACTACGATACGCTGATGATGATGTAGAACAGTAATGGCGTGGGAGCCCTTTGTATGTGTGCGTCTAATTTCGCTCGTCAGGCAAAAAATGAGTGTTTATTTAAATATTTAGCTTTTCTAACACATTTTTGTTGCTATTCTATATTCTATATAAGATTCTCATCGGAATTATATCATTTTATCAATAAAAACATAAGAATAAATGCGTAAAAACCTTCAAATGAGTAAGCCCTTTTCATTAGGTAATAGACTCGGTAACTTTTTGAGTAACACTATTCAAAATTACGCATGATTTATGCCTCAATTCGTATTGATAGTGGTTCCTAAAATAAGTATAATAAGTAAAATATAACAACAAACTACCTTCAAAACCACCTTATCGGCAAAAAATCAGTTTTAAGAGGCACTTGACAGATCGCGTTGCGTCATCGTCAACTTTGAAATTGGAACTCGTTTTTTTTACGGCTCTTGAAGCGCACTTGACAAACGAATGTTTTAAAATGTTGTTCGTATAAAGCAAATGCATAACAAACCTTTCTAGACTTCGTTATAATAACTTTAATACCCAAAATTAATTAAAATGCAAGTTAACTGCGAAAAACATGGATCCGTGTGTGCCGCACCGACGGGACAAACATGGATCCGTGTTGCCGCACCCGAGAGGTTAAAATTGTATATCGCCGTTGATTCGTGTTTGCACGCAGCCTAGCGGGAAGTCCCGGAACTATTAACACCCACACATACACAGTAGTGACGGACAATGAACAAGACGTAAACTGATCTTTGTTTATGTTTTACTAAATTATTTTGTATTGACCATAGACTTTGTGTGTCACATAATGGAACGATCAGTTTGTTCTCTTTAGCATTCAGTCATTTTCATAGAGTTTAGAGAATTCTCAGAACTTAAAAATAATAAATGAAAACTGGTCTAGCAAACTAGTCCTTTTTTTAAATAACTTGATAAATAGGTAGTTTTTTTTATGTATTGTTCCTGTCTTTTGCACTAGTTAACTAAAAAAATAAATTATTTAACTAAAAAACACTATTTCTTCATATAAATACTACGTAATTTGGTGTTCGGCGCAAATAATAGTTTGATTGTAAAGTGACAAAATGGCGAATATCTCGACAGCGAAATGTGATTTTTACAAATATGTTTCTCAATGAATTTTTACTGCAGTTATAGTGTTTTTTATATCAGTAGATAGCTTAGTTATCGAACTTTATGAGGCTAATAAGTAAAATGAATAATAAACCACATAAAATATTAAAATCATGTTTATTAACACAATAGGTGCGTAAATTAATACTTGGCTCAATTGTGAGTAAATAATAATGCGATAACATTAGTTTAGTAATAAAATATGGCATAACCATGTACGCTTGTTATCCATCTTTTGAAAAATAATCACTTTTATAACCACCGAGCATTGTTTTTGAAAAGATTTGATCATTTTCGTACACCATGCACCGTGTTGCAAAATTTTGCAATTTCGCCGCACGGTGCATGGAACCGGAAGTACCCGTTCGCGCATCCGAAAGATTAATGGTTCAAAAGTGTATATTTAAAAGCAAAAGATTCATATTATGAAGCTTAGTAAAAGAATATTCTTGTTTATGATTAAAAAACTGGCAATCCAATAATTGACAGCTGATTAGTGCCAGATTTCTTTTTTATCTGTATTTCCTCTAACGAGACGTGTGTGCTTTTTCAGACAAATTTTTCAATAAATGTGAGTGAAAAATGGCAGATTCCGAGGTAATTCCAATAAGAAATAATGTTTTAGGGAAACACAACTTCGACCCCATTTACTACCTTTAATTCTCTTGGCAGGTTTTAAAGAAATTGAAGGATATACCATTTAAAATCCAGACCGCAAGTTTGAAAGAACGACGAGAAGTAGTTGATGAAATACAAAAAGTATTATCTACGCCGGGTTAGTATGAATTTACACTATCATTTATTCATTTAGGCTTTAAAATTGCAATAGTAGGGATTTGGAATACAAATATATATAGAATAGAAATATTTATAGGTTGTTTGTCCAGCTGTATTGATCCATAGAGCCCTGGATATAGCTCAGGTATAGTGCTATCTCTTGATTGAGTACTAAATGTACATGTTAGTAGAGGATGCTGTATGCAACAGATTGCACTTATGTATAAATACTAGTACATCAAAAGATCAATACTCTTGTACTGGGATGAATAAAGAGTGACTGAGTTTTGTACAGATGTATGAAATTGAATGTTTTTAGCATTAATTGCAAATAATTAATTTAATTTAATTGATACCAGATTAATACATTGTCATATTTAAATATTGTTATTTATTTTAGTTGCTCATATTTTCAATGGTCCTTTATTTTTTTTGATTTAGAAAATATAATAATTGGTTGGTATTATATTTAAATATCTGTTGAAAACATCTTTGCCTACTGTATGGCTCTATTTTGTAAATCTAAATAATAATATGAGTTTTAAAAAACTTTTAAACATTTTATGCTTACAAAAACTTAACATAAATACATTAACCTTAACTACTATTAATCCTGGCCTATCACCAGGCCAGCATAATTAACTATTATTGTTTAAAAAATATTCTTATAGGAATCTTAAAAATAATAAGCTTATTGTCTTCTAGGCATCACTGAGCCAGCAGTGAGGTATGTGTGTCGCCTGCTGGCTCTGACTCTACACCGCTATAGGGATGCAACTTCCCAATCATATGTGAATGACCTGGTACGATATCTAGCTGTCAATCATAGGGAATGGACTCTGAAAAGTATTCTACCAGTACTTCTTGAAATATCAGAAAACCTTAAGAATACAGCTACATCGTAAGTTTGCTGTTTTTTTTTGTTTTACTTGTGGTATGATTTATTTCATATCAGAATGAAAGGTCCATATTGCTATTAAACCTATGAATATCTATGTAAATAGTCAAAAGATGAAAACTCTGAAGTCATGTCATTAAATATCATTTCGATTATTCTGAACAGAAAAAGTGTATGCCAGTGTGGACTTTTTGCCCTGCGCTGGTCCACAGTACTAGTGGAAGGCACTCTTCAAGGCACAGAGGAGGACGGAGTAGACTATAATGGACTTGTACTGGCCCAAGCCAATTTACTTGCTTCGATCACTGCATATGGGGATGAGACAAAAAATACAAAAGCTTTTAATATGGTAAGTGCTTGTGCTTTGCAACATTAATTTTTTTCATTTCCTTCATATTGATTTAGAAAACCTGTTCTTAAGATTGCAATTAAGGAGATGATTTCAACTAAGGTTTTATTTTCATTTACAATATAATTTAACTCTTAAATAATATGTAACCAGTATAAATATTGTAATTATTATTAATACATTTTTATACTTTCTTAGACCATAATCTATTTTATATATTATTCTCATGGGATTTAGTTACTCATTATAAACTCCAGTACTGTTTTTCACTTTAATTTATCTGTATTTTGCTGATGTACCATGTTAACATCCTTAGACCAATAGGAGCTGGGCATGATTAAAAAGAGATGGAGGCCAAGTTGTGTAGGTCTAGGCTAGTTTGACTCAGATTCATGGTCTGCCTAACTTATGATTTCATATGTTCATTTAATATTGTACAATTGCAGTCAAATTATGTTCCCTCTGCTGGCGCACTGACTGGAATATTGAGTAATAGTTTTGCACTTTCAATAATATACAAATGTTTCCTTATGAATGTCATATTTAATCTGAATATATTATGCAATATGTATAGAAGTTGCAACATATTAAAAGAACAGTAAATAAAACAAAAGAAATAAAAGAATACACTAAACTATCAGCTGATTTATTTGTTTTGTTGTGCTTGCGGAAATATTAGTCAGCTATGCATGACCCCTGAAGGTTTCAAAACCATATAAAACTACTTCCAAGTTTTGTAGTTTACTGTTAAGTGAGAATAATGTTGTATACACACACAACAAAATCTCTGGCAAACACACAAGTTTAATTAGATAGTAGATATCATTGATATATTAGAGTGATAGATTACTAGTAATAAAAATGTACATTTTAGGCATATAGATAGACATCAAATGGGTCATCCTATGCTCAAGTTATTTAACTATAGTTAGCACAGTTATTTTACTATTAAAAAGTTTTTTTTTAAAACACAACTCTTGCATTAGGAATATACATGCTGTGTCGCGGGGGACTTTACGACATACATGATTGTCCTCTCCCATTGCCCGCCGTTTGATTCTTTCCTCGGCTTGAGAACATTTCGATCCTAGTACAATACTATTGAGCATAATACCAAGCTAAAAGATTCATGAGTGCTCAGATAATGTAGCGGTTGACATCTCATCTCTTTTAACTGCGCTGAGTATAGTGGAGTGTTGTGGATTCAAATTTCAAAGGGAACAGCACTTAGTGAGCAAATGGTCGTTTTGAATCTGGGTATTCTTTGTGTCTGTTGAATTAATATTCGTAAAGTGGAGGACTGCAACACAGGAATATTCTTAGTATGGTATATTATTATTAAAAATAAATCTAAAAGGTTAACATAGTAATTTAAATTCTAATATTCTATTCTAGCTACACAACACATGGTCGGCCATTGGTAATGAGAAAACATCAAAATGGTTAGAAGTCCTTGTGGCCACTCCGGCGGACTCAGGCCCTCATGTCTGTGTGGCGTTCTCTGGGCTGTGTCAACATCTGTTACACATTGGTGATCAAGCCACTATTGATCAACATAAGGTAACTGCTCTGAATGTTACAATATTTTAATAGAACTTTTATTTGTTTACCCATTGTTGTTAAGTGTGAATTACAATTTCACATGATCTATGTAATATAAAGTAAATGTCTCTGGATCGGTTCTCGGATCAGACCAAATTTTTGTTGATCTGCAAATATTTGTTTTAGAGTTTGCATGTTTTCTATGTATACTAAATTTATTGACAAAAAAAGTATAATCTAATTTATTTGTGAAACATTTAAAAATACAGGCATCCTAGTTCTCGATTGTAAAATATTGAAAAAAAAAATTCTAATAATATTATTTATTTTCTTACAGCCAAAAATTTTAGAAAGCTTTACAAAAAGCATTATCAGTGTAAAATCTCGTCCCAATGCAAACTATATTAAGGCCTGTCGCAAGCTATTTGAAGTGTTAACACCTGCTGACGTTAATGACACGTTACTACCAGCCCTGGCTAAAGCGATGTTGCGTAGCCCTGAAACCATAGTACAAGCTGTCGGCGAAATATTTGGGAGTTTAAACGACCTGGAAGGATTGGCAGTTGATATTGGAAAGAGTTTGATTGGTGAGTAGGTTAAATTTGTGCTAAATAAATAAAAAAAATAAGTGTACCGAAACAAAATCCAACTTCTCCTTCCTACTTAACTACTCAACTTCAGTATTTAGGTACAAACCACTCTGAAAACCTTAGGTCTTCAAACAATCTACTTCTTCACTGTCCCACTCACTGCTCTCACTCCCTCTCGAGATCAGAATGACAAAAACTCGGCAGTTTTAAATATCTGTTGCGGAAACATTTTATAGACACTTTTTCGGATCCACCACAATCTTAGCCTCTCCCCTTCAAAATTGTATAGTATGTAGTTATATTTATGTAGATGTATATATGCATATATATGTATTTGTGTATATAGTAGTAGTATATTTAAGCGTTATTTAGTGAATACTTTTGTTAAATATAATTTACAATTTCCGTGCATCTACCTTTCTTAGCTCTGCATCGCCCTAAGGTTGACTGGCAGAAAATGCCTACGGCATTAAGTCCGCTTTTGCAACATCTGTGCATAAAGTTTAAATAAATAAATAAAATCAATAAAGTTACAGCCAGATATATTTAAGTGGGATAAAATAGTTATTTTAAAAGGACAAGGAAACAAATCTTTCTAATATGGTATTTTTTGCTTTAGTAACAAATAAATGGTTAAATTTCAGTATAAAAGAAAAACAGTTTTACTATTTATGGTTATCGGTTCACTTTTTTTTAAGCGTTAACGCTGACAGACTAAGATAAAATTAGACCAACCATCGCTCGCTGTCATTTTATTGCATCATCATCATCATCTCAGCCACAAGAAGTCCACTGCTGAACATAGGCCTCTCCTATTGACTACCATATTGACCGGTCGGTAGCGGCCCGCATCCAACGAGTCCCCGCGATCTTAACCAGGTTGTCCGTCCACAAGGAATAAAATAATTCCAATAAATAATTCGTCCTGCATCAAATACATGTAAATAATTTAACATGTTTAAAGATTTACAAGTTCCCTTTCTATCATTCCAGCGAATCTTCACTCAAAAGACGAATGGGTGCGCGTTGAAGCTAACATCGCGTTACAGCGGCTCGCTAATCGATGTTATAACATGGTGGCGGCCAAAGCACTGCTCAGCCACGCTTTCGCTGCTTACAACGGCGCCGGTGGGAAGTTAACATCCAGTGAAGACAAGATTGCTGTGCTAAATGTTAGTATAACACAATCACAACAAATTAAACAGATTTAATTGTTAAAGCTACTCTTAACTGATCTATTGCACCATTTACAGTACTATAAAATTACTTAAAATAATGCTACTGCTGTACTGTATTATTAGTACCATCTGTTTTTATATTATTGATCCTTTTGACTATCACTGAAGCAATTATATCCGATAGACTGCACCACATAGACTGGTAAGATTCTCTTATAAAAAAATATGTGGATATCTGGGTAGGTTTAAACTGTTGGACGATATAGATGGCGCTGCAACTTGGTTGTAGTTTCGTTTATTGATTACCGAGTTTTCTTTGATCGATCGATTGATGAAATCAAATCCCTTAACTAATGAATCTGATCATATGGAAATGTTCGGGCCTTGGTAACCTTTGTGGAGTTAGTTAATTTATTCTTTTTTTTTTTAATTTCAGGGAGTCGGTACACTGAGTTTATTATCTATAAACCCAGAAGACAAATTAGTTCTGTTCACTGAAACTGTGACGCAAATATCGCGTGTACTGGAGAGTGAATCGCACGAGCGTACATTGTGTGTGGCGCTTGAAACATTGCAGAAATGGACAATAGAACTTACGACCAACGTGCTCACCAAGATTTTAGAAATATTTAAGGTATACTTACAAAAACTTCTAATTGATACAACATATTTCAGAAACTTTTGACTTTGAAATTTCTGTTCTTAAGTCCTGAACCCTTCGGGTACGGAACCCTGACTTTAAAATTACATAAGTAGAGCCATAAAATTGTAAAATAAACCTTAAATACATATTTTAATGTGTACATTACTACTAACTAATAAATGCTAGGTATATACTTACAATCTGAATTTTTGTAAGATGGGGTTTGAGTACCAAAATTTAAACGTTTTTGGTTTCACACTTAAAATGATTGTATACAAGATTGCTGTGCTAAATGTTAGTATAACACAATCGCAATAAGTTAAAGAGATTTAATGGTTAAAACTGCTTTGTATGTGTTTAGAAAAACCTGGGTGCCAAGAGTACGACACAAGCAGTGAGGACGTCGTACGTGAGCTTGGTCTCAGCCTGCGTGCGCAGCAACGGCGCCACCAGCGAACAGGCCGAAGCGCTGCGGCCGCTGCTCAGCAAATCTGTCGAGAAAGCTGTGCAGCAACCACTGCAGGTGAGCCCAGGCTTAAACTTTCTGCCGCGCACTACAAAACTCAAATGAATTGTCCACTGCGGTATTCCCGAACCGATGCGACATTCACAAGAACGTACTCCTTCTTAAAAGGACGGCAATGCTCTTGTGACGTCTCTGGTGTTGCAGGTGTCCATGGGACGCGGTAACCGCTTACCATCAGCCCAAACGTCTGCTCGTTTGCCCCTTTTAAATACAAAAATAAAATATATAAAAAAACCTTTGCACTTCTCTACCTCATCACTTAACAAATTAAACCAAATTCATACTATTTAATATTACAAATTCGAAAGTAACCGTCTGTTACATGATTCTTCAGCAAGGTACAGCTACACCAATGCTACAGCTACTCCTGAACAGATAAACCAATGTTTACTTGTTCTTGCGTGGCTTAACATCATTGTCAATGTTTTAGTATGAGATTAGTTTATAGTTTAGGTAATAGATGGCGTCACTACGACTAATAACAAATTAGATAGTTAGATACCCTCTTATTTTGAAAAAAAAAGCAAAAATTTTTGTATTTAGAAATACATTTCGATTAAAATTAAGTAGAAAAACATTCGTGTAATTCAATTATTTTATTTAATGTTTGCAGCACTTGGTAGTGAGTGAAGGAATATGCGCGATGCTTGGCCTGACTCTCCTGGACGAGGGCCGAGACCTTCCGTCCAAGAGCGCGTTGTGGACCGCGCTCACCCATCCCGACAAACACGTACTGTTACACGACAGAATACTCGCTTCGGCCAGCGATGATGGTAATTCTTTTTTTAATCATTCGATTCAGATTAAATGTAATCAAAAATTCCTAAAATTACTAAATTGTGAAATATTTCCACTTATGTAACATGTTTTCACACTTTTTTAAGCCTCTAGCTAAAGTGTTAAATATTTTAATAACACGCCTTTTCATAATTTTATTTAAAGTATAAGTTAGCTTTTTATCAGCAGTTATTGTCATAAACAATATGTGAAAAAATATTCATACATATCATTTTTTTAAATTGCCATATATCGCTATAACATTTACCCCTTTATAGTCCTAATACAGGTGGTGTTGCTATGCAGAAATATATTGGAAAACTATCAAAATGTTGCCAGAGAACAGAACTCCCCAATTTACAGAGCACTTATCCTAGTATTACTATCTCCTATAAAAGCCGTCCGTTCTACTGCTATTCGTGAGGTTAAAATTCTAATTGGCGAAAAAGATAGATTTATAATAGCAAAAAATTTATCACGAAAATTGAATGGAGTGTTAGAAGAAGGAAAAGTGTTTGCTGTTAAGGAGAAGTCGCCGTCAGAAGAGAAGGGTGGCGAAGTGACTGGTAAAATGATACTGGACTGTGTTCAAGCGCTGTGTTCATACAAAGGTGATTTTTTACACTATTTGTTATTCTATAAATGTATTTAAGATAATTGGACTTGCAAAGACATTTCACTAAATGATGTTGTATTCATTAGAACGCAATGTATAGATATGATAGCTCATTGAATGCGCTTATTTGCACAAGTTGCACGCAAAGAAGAGAACATCGGAGATCCAAGTTTTTTCAGACAATGACCTTAACTCTTATGTCAAATTTATGTAAAGGAGGAGTACTTCAGGGTTCATATCTCGGTCCTCCTTAATTCCTATAAAACTACTTTGACAATTAGGGAAATTAATCACACTAATATTATAAAAATGAAAGTAAGTTTGTATGTTAATTTATTGTCAACAAATCAACCTTCTTGGAAGTCCATCTTGAAGTTCTTAAAGAAGAACTTAAACAATAAACTCTTCAAAATCGTTTATTTTCTTCATGCAGGGTACCCAGAGAAAGATTCGCAAGAGCTAGCAATAGATGTCCTACCATCCTGCCATCACCCACTGGCCGTGGCTGTAAACAAACGCGCTTGGGTGAAAATAATATCGTACTTGGGCCACGATCCAAAAAAACTGGTGTCACTGTATGCCAACAATTTGAAGAATAAATACATTTGTGACTATGAACCTAGTGAAGTAAGTAGCACCTTCATTAAATGTATACCATTTTTTTAATTCAAAAGTAACTGTCTGTCTATTTGTCTGTTACGCTAAACCGTTGCACCAATTTCAATGGAAATACTTTGATTCATGAGGTAAGACTACTGTTCACCACATTAACCAAAACACTTGCCGCCGGAACCGTTTTTTCTCATGTAATTCAAATTACAGATGAGGAAAATGTAATAACAAAAAGTGCTATGTATGGAAAGACCCACCCAGATTCCCCAGATTCCACCCAGCCGTAAATAAATAATAAATTTAAAAAAACACAAAGCAGTCATAAGCACTGCCGACAGAAGTGAAAACTCATAACTATAAACAAACGGTTGTTTTAACTTACCTGAAATGAACACCTATGCTTTTTTTAATAGTGTGCAATAAAAAGAACTAAAAATTATTATGATTGTAAGTAGTAAATGGAAGTAAAGCTTTGATACTCCAATAGATGTCGCTGTTTTCAAAAAAATTGAAAACAATCCTTTTGATTTACAAAAGGTTTTGTGTAAGTAGAAAATCGTTATTTTAATTTATTGTAAATCACTTTAAGATACTGAAATATTAACTTTAACTATATAAAATCATATTGAGAAAGGACCACTATCTAGAAAAACGAATGCTACCAAAGTATATCGGTAGATGGCGCTGTTAACAATAAACATCCGTCTTACGAATTTTTTCGATCAGGACACGTGACCTGACGCCCTGACGCGAGTTTATACATTTTTACCCATTCCAAAAAAGTACACAGCGCCGCTAAAGAAGTTTTCACTTGAAAAAAGGGGAAAAGTTATAATGCGATATGTATAACAGAACTTAAATAAGTTTTGGTGACCAATCACTCGATCTGGTCATTTGTACGTGTACATACGCGCGTATACGTGTTTTACTTGCAAGGACGGGTCTGTTTATGTTAAAGAATTGTGGTTATGGTAATAGTGTTCAAAGGTAGTAGAGCTACGCTGATTTTAGCACAAATGGGTCAGCTCGACCGGAGGCGGTTGGTCTTCTGTGAGCCCTCTGACACACGTCACATAGTAGAGCCACGCTGATTTCAAAACGACAGGTTCTGCTCGACAGAGGCGGACTACCTTCTCACAGAAAACCAACCTAACATGATAGTATTCTTATTGTCTGGTGACTGCGACCGGAGGTTCAATGATGCAGAAGCCTCTCAATACACTGCCATAGTGTGGGTCACTCTGCTGCACTATTCTTAGATTCTGATAATGATATCCACAAGGCAGAGTATAGTCACTTTGGCAAGCTTAAATATTAAAAAAAAACCTCTCTGCAGACACTATCAAACGTGGTGTCGACTCTGGTAGCGACAAACGCAGAAGTAACGGCCGGAACTGCAATACAGACGGCACTGGACACGTTGCTGGACCCTGAGCTACTGCGCGTGTCCAGAGACGAATACTTCACGTACCTCACGCCAGAGGGCGAGCTATACGACAAGAGCTCTGTACCGGGGTAAGCTGAGATTTAAATTTAATCAAAATATATGTTATTAATATACAACATTTTAAACTAAAAGTTTATAATGATTGTAGTCTTTACCCGAATACATCAGAAGAAGGATTATGGATATTCATGTGTATGTATATACATTTCTTCAGTATGTCCTGTAGTTCAAACGGTTTTACGAATTTTGGCTTGGCAGGTGTCATTAAATTTGTTATAATCTTGAGAATAACACTTGTTATATAAAATGCAAAATTGCCGCTTTGAAAATTTTAAATACCTATATATTTTTAACTGCACATCTGGCTTAGTGGTTTAAGCGGCCGGCATGCCGCTTTCCACTCGTGGGTTTAAATCCCACTAGGGACAACAGTTCGTGTGTTGTTGTTCTAAATCTGGGTGTTCTTTGTGCTCGTTTTATGTATGTTTGTAATGTCCCCGTGACATAGGATGCTATTCCTAATGCGGGAGATAAAAAAGTAAATAATGTTTGACTTATGGCTAAAAACGTAAATTACACAGTGTGCTTGTTATAATTAAGTCAGAGGGTTTCTATAACATGAATGTGTTATGTTAACAGTAATGAAGACAACAAAGAAATGAACATGAAACGTGAAAGTAAGGCGTACAGCTACAAGGACCAGCTGGAAGAGCTGCAACTGAGACGAGAGATTGAGGAGAAGAAACGTCGAGAGGGGAAAGTTAAACCGGTACAGAAAATATTACTTTGTGTTTTTATATAAATTTTGTCTGATTACATTTATAGAACATTTTAAAAACTCTCATCCACATTAAGCCTGGGGTAAAGAAATGAACATAAAATCATTTTTCTTTTATTGCCCAAAACTTCACCACAGACACATGCTAATGAATTTAAAGCTTGAAGAAAGTATGGCTTTAAATTTCTAACTTAAATCTGTTACAGGTACAGCTAAGTGCTAAACAAAAGGAAGCAATCAAGGCTCAACAGGCGAAGGAGAGTGCGATACGGCAAAGACTGAGTGTGGTAAGAAATTATTATTATTTATTGTGGGTAGTTGAGTATATTAAGCTGAATTTTTACACTTGGCTGATTGGTTTTTCCTTATACGCGAGTAAAAACCTGCTAATTATTTGAATATTAATGATAGATATAGACCATTCGTTAAGATAGTGTCTGTACACCAGCACGCAATTATGATTATTGTTGTGAAATACGAATATATTAATTCATACAAGTTAGTTAGGTGCTTGCCTAAAAAATAATAATCTCATCATCTTTCTAGCCTTTATAAAACATTTTCAGTTTACACGTTAGAAGAGTCGACAAAGAACTATTCACATTACACTGCTTCGGTTTAAACAAACAAATCTTACTTGTGGACTTACTACTTTGTATTGTGGGTGTGATTCCGACAATGGACAACGTTTTATGTGTTCTACAAATTGTTCTACTGGGTCTGGGTGTTCTTTCTGTTCTTCACATAAATGAATAGTCTCCGGGAAACAGAATTATTCTCAGTGAGAGAGTTTTTGCAAATCTAAATTGTAATGTTACCTTTACGTTGTCTAGTTGAACAGGCGCGTGGTGATCGCGGTGCGGTTACTGGACGCGGTGCAGGCGGGCTCCAGCGCCGCGCTGTGCCGCGGGGCCCGGCGCGTGGTGGCGGCGGCGCTGGGAGCCCTGCGGAGCCCCCTGGCCGCAGCGCAGGTCGCCGCAGCCTACCGCCGCATGCACAGGGCCCTGCTGCCCCACCACCCCGCACTGGCCGACACCGTCGCGCGGCTCACTATCAGGTTATTGCACCACAAAGTTTTTAACATTTTTATTACTTATGCGATTTAGAATTCATAAATTCAAATTCAAAATCATTTATTAAATTACGATACTAAGTGACATTTATGAACGTTAAATTGAAGCTACAGTTAAATCATAGATCGACACGAACAGACGCCACAGCATGTACTGGCTTGTCAAGGTAAATTATACACCAAAATCTACTGCTTGTGTCGATAACTTCCAGTTTCCATAATGCGAAGAGCCTTATGAGACGAATACTGGCAAAGAAACTCATTCCACTCATTTTTTAAAGTCAGTGTCAAGTGTTAGCACTACATGAAAGGTAAACAGTATGCAAGCTTATTACTAAACTAAAGGTAATTACTATTTACTTCAGTTTTTCTTCAATAGATGGCGCTATAAAACGACAAATGGATTTTTTTTTAAGAAACTATTAAACCTCTCGGGTGCGGCAACACGGATCCATGTTTGTCCCGTCGGTGCGGCACACACGGATCCATGTTTTCCGCAGTTAACTTGCATTTTATTTAATTTTGGGTATTAAAGTTATTATAATGAAGTCTAGAAAGGTTTGTTATGCATTTGCTTTATACGAACAACATTTTAAAACATTCGTTTGTCAAGTGCGTTTCAAGAGCCGTTAAAAAAACGAGTTCCAATTTCAAAGTTGACGATGACGCAACGCGATCTTTCAAGTGCCTCTTAAAATTGATTTTTTGCCGATAAGGTGGTTTTGAAGGTAGTTTGTTGTTATATTTTACTTATTATACTTATTTTAGGAACCACTATCAATACGAATTGAGGCATAAATCATGCGTAATTTTGAAATAGTTTTACTCAAAAAGTTACCGAGTCTATTACCTATTGAAAAGGGCTTACTCATTTGAAGGTTTTTACGCATTTATTCTTATGTTTTTATTGATAAAATGATATAATTGCGATGAGAATCTTATATAGAATATAGAATAGCAACAAAAATGTGTTAGAAAAGCTAAATATTTAAATAAACACTTATTTTTTGCCTGACGAGCGAAATTAGACGCACACATACACAGGGCTCCCCAGCCATTACTGTTCTACATCATCATCAGCCTATCGTTGTCCACTGCTGGACATAGGCCTCTCCAATAGTACGCCACTTAAAATTGTATATCGCCGTTGATTCGTGTTTGCACGCAGCCTAGCGGGAAGTCCCGGAACTATTAACACCCACACATACACAGTAGTGACGGACAATGAACAAGACGTAAACTGATCTTTGTTTATGTTTTACTAAATTATTTTGTATTGACCATAGACTTTGTGTGTCACATAATGGAACGATCAGTTTGTTCTCTTTAGCATTCAGTCATTTTCATAGAGTTTAGAGAATTCTCAGAACTTAAAAATAATAAATGAAAACTGGTCTAGCAAACGAGTCCTTTTTTTAAATAACTTGATAAATAGGTTGTTTTTTTATGTATTGTTCCTGTCTTTTGCACTAGTTAACTAAAAAAATAAATTATTTAACTAAAAAACACTATTTCTTCATATAAATACTACGTAATTTGGTGTTCTGCGCAAATAATAGTTTGATTGTAAAGTGACAAAATGGCGAATATCTCGACAGCGAAATGTGATTTTTACAAATATGTTTCTCAATGAATTTTTACTGCAGTTATAGTGTTTTTTATATCAGTAGATAGCTTAGTTATCGAACTTTATGAGGATAATAAGTAAAATGAATAATAAACCACATAAAATATTAAAATCATGTTTATTAACACAATAGGTGCGTAAATTAATACTTGGCTCAATTGTGAGTAAATAATAAAGCGATAACATTAGTTTAGTAATAAAATATGGCATAACCATGTACGCTTGTTATCCATCTTTTGAAAAATAATCACTTTTATAACCACCGAGCATTGTTTTTGAAAAGATTTGATCATTTTCGTACACCATGCACCGTGCTGCAAAATTTTGCAATTTCGCCGCACGATGCATGGAACCGGAAGTACCCGTTCGCGCATCCGAAAGATTAAAATTGATTGGAATATTTAACAGACAATAATTAATCTTTCGAATGCGGGAACGGGTACTTCCGGTTCCATGCACCGTGCGGCGAAAGTGCAAAATTTTGCAACACGGTGCATGGTGTACGAAAATGATCAAATATTTTCAAAAACAATGCTCGGTGGTTATAAAAGTGATTATTTTTCAAAAGATGGATAACAAGCGTACATGGTTATGCCATATTTTATTACTAAACTAATGTTATCGCTTTATTATTTACTCACAATTGAGCCAAGTATTAATTTACGCACCTATTGTGTTAATAAACATGATTTTAATATTTTATGTGGTTTATTATTCATTTTACTTATTATCCTCATAAAGTTCGATAACTAAGCTATCTACTGATATAAAAAACACTATAACTGCAGTAAAAATTCATTGAGAAACATATTTGTAAAAATCACATTTCGCTGTCGAGATATTCGCCATTTTGTCACTTTACAATCAAACTATTATTTGCGCCAAAAAACAAATTACGTAGTATTTATATGAAGAAATAGTGTTTTTTAGTTAAATAATTTATTTTTTTAGTTAACTAGTGCAAAAGACAGGAACAATACATAAAAAAAACAACCTATTTATCAAGTTATTTAAAAAAAGGACTCGTTTGCTAGACCAGTTTTCATTTATTATTTTTAAGTTCTGAGAATTCTCTAAACTCTATGAAAATGACTGAATGCTAAAGAGAACAAACTGATCGTTCCATTATGTGACACACAAAGTCTATGGTCAATACAAAATAATTTAGTAAAACATAAACAAAGATCAGTTTACGTCTTGTTCATTGTCCGTCACTACTGTGTATGTGTGGGTGTTAATAGTTCCGGGACTTCCCGCTAGGCTGCGTGCAAACACGAATCAACGGCGATATACAATTTTAAGTGGCGTGCTATTGGAGAGGCCTATGTCCAGCAGTGGACTACGATACGCTGATGATGATGTAGAACAGTAATGGCGTGGGAGCCCTTTGTATGTGTGCGTCTAATTTCGCTCGTCAGGCAAAAAATTAGTGTTTATTTAAATATTTAGCTTTTCTAACACATTTTTGTTGCTATTCTATATTCTATATAAGATTCTCATCGCAATTATATCATTTTATCAATAAAAACATAAGAATAAATGCGTAAAAACCTTCAAATGAGTAAGCCCTTTTCAATAGGTAATAGACTCGGTAACTTTTTGAGTAACACTATTCAAAATTACGCATGATTTATGCCTCAATTCGTATTGATAGTGGTTCCTAAAATAAGTATAATAAGTAAAATATAACAACAAACTACCTTCAAAATCACCTTATCGGCAAAAAATCAGTTTTAAGAGGCACTTGACAGATCGCGTTGCGTCATCGTCAACTTTGAAATTGGAACTCGTTTTTTTTACGGCTCTTGAAGCGCACTTGACAAACGAATGTTTTAAAATGTTGTTCGTATAAAGCAAATGCATAACAAACCTTTCTAGACTTCATTATAATAACTTTAATACCCAAAATTAATTAAAATGCAAGTTAACTGCGGTTATCGCGGATCCGCAATGCCGCACCGACGGGACAATCGCGGATCCGCAATGCCGCACCCGAGAGGTTAATTAATCTAGTTGTTATCTATTATTTTATTAAAAATATATATAAATTAATATGTTTACACATATTAATTACAAATATTAATATTTTATTGTGTCTGAGTGTGTTTATGTATAATTTATATCTATTCAGCAATATAAAAATGTTTGGTACAGGCTCCGCCTGCTAGTTTGTAATCAGATTGTTATATGAGAGATATATATAAAGTTATTATTATCGTTCAGGTTACTGAAACCCCAGTGTGATTTGGAACCCTCCTGGGAAGACCACGAACTAGAAGGAGCAACACAACGTACCATTAACTTGCTGCACGCCATCACATCGTCAGGGAAGGCCAGTAGTGACGAAGATGACGAGGACAGCATGAAGACTAACCATCTCACGGCACCAGGCTTCTGCTACGTGTTCCCACTGCTTAAACTGGGTATGATATGTATTTTAATATTATAAAGTATGTTTTTGAAAAACTAAACTGACTTCATACTCAGCGTTTTATGAATGGTCTTCGATCAATATGACTGCGCGGCTAGCGTGTGGTTTAAGCGGTCGTCTCACAGGTTTTTACTGCGTTGCATGTTGTGAATTCAATGCTCACATGTGACAACTATGTGTGTACCACAAATTGCTGTTCTGAGTCTGGGTGTTCTTTGCGTCCGTTTCATGCATGTTCGTAAAGTCCCCAGCGACTCGAAATGTATATTCCTAATGCGGGAGTTGTCTTTTATAAAAAAAAAGTTTGCTAAGAATTAAAATAATTTCTAAATTACTGGTTTTAATATAATTATGGCAGCACTATAAGTTTCGTACCAAAGGGGTACCTATGAAACTGACGGTTATCAATCACCCGTGCGCTTGACATTGTATTTTAATTTTTAACGCCTTTAAAGACCTGTTGAACTGTTAATTTTAAATCTTCACTTATATTAAAAAATACAAGATAAAATGCGATCTCATTGAAAGTAACAAAAATACAGATTTTCTATATCTGCGATTGTTATAGGCCTATCAGGTTCGGCGGGTCGGTCCGACGAGGCCATGATGCTGAACGGCCTGGCGGTCATCGCGGAGCACGCCGCTCTGCGCGCCGACTGCGAGATGATGCACCCCTCGCTGTTCCCCATCGACCACATGTTCCGGTTGCTCATTGATCTCATCAGTAAGTACTATCGCTAGAAACTTCAACATCGTTACATAAATCACAAAAAAGAACGGATCACTCTAAACTACTCTTAGACCAGTATCTTGACACTAATTCTTGTTTATTTTACCTAAATATGAACTACAAGTATAGATAAATACTTATTTTATATTAAGAATACGGAGTGTCATCACCTCTATTCATCCCATAGGTGTCGCATGAGGCGATTAAGAGAGCAAAGCACACAATACAACATGACTGCAAAGAGAAGGTAGTTTTGAAACAAACGAAATACCAACCTTTGTGGCCAATATTGTATGGCAGGCAAAAACCATATTTTTGAGGACAGACTATTGATGTATTTAAATTGAATAAATTGAAAAGAGAGAAAATGTGATAGTTTTATACAAACGGGTGCAAAGTATGTGGGTATACGTACGTATACGTAAGTATGTGTGTGCGAGCAGGCAGCACGAGCGCGCGCGTGCAGACGGCCTGCACCGTGGCGCTGCTGGACACGGCCAACTGCGCCGCGCGCGCCTTCCTCACGCTCGACGACGTCACCTGCCTGCTCGACGGACTGCAGAACCCGCTGGACGTGAGTACCACCCCCCACCCTCCTCCTCACCCACTCTATCTATTCGCCACTAGAAATATATGGGCCGAGAGAAAATGCATTCATTGTCTTCATACGGTGTACGGTGAAAACTACTCTTCAATTCCGCTCATGCTTTCCATCAGGCAGAGTAGTCACTTTGTCAGGCTCTTATTTATAAAAAAAATAGTTCTCAGGAGACCTAGTATGAGTGAGCGATAGGTGAAGAATTCAGTGCGAGCCAATTGCTTCAAGTTTACTTTATCTACTCTATTTGACAAGGAACTTGTTTCTTTTTATTTAGAACCCTAATCTTTAGTAGCTTTAACGAGTCGAAGTTCATAGCTTCGAACTAGGTCCTGTGAGATCATCGCTCTTAGGTATAACGTCAGCTACAAGGACTCATACAAGTCATACAGATGTCATCTACCTCTTGCGTTGACATAATATGATGTGACCTCTGTTAGTTTAGTTCACGAGAAAGCAATGCTGATTATAAAAATGTATTCTGAACGCAAAATAACTGCAGGTGGTTCGAGATGCTGCACTTCGCGCTTTGCTATGCGTGGTAGAGTGTCTGCCGTCTCTGCTGGAAGATCCTGAATATGCGCTTAAACTTACTAAACGACTACTGGTGGCTACATTCGATGTCTCTGAGGATAACAAGTAAGTTTTATAACTGTACTGAATGATCTAAATATCGCTAACCAAAAAAGTTACGGATATAAATTAATGTATTAAAACTATATATTTTTTATGGTGGGGTACAAACAAGTAGTGAGTTTACCTAATGGTATATCGCTACCACCCCTTATATATAAATACCTGGTATTCATTTACTGAAAAGCAACATAAAACGGTCTGAAAGTGTTGTTCCGTAAGTATATTATTACATATCCGAAGTATAGCTTAAATACTTAACCGTGGTAGACGGTTAAGTTTTTTTTTTTTTAAATGACTCCCGCATGTTTACAGACATACAGAACACCCATATTCAGAACAACAATTTGTTGATCACACAAAGTGTAGTGGGTTTAAACCCACTTGACGCAGTAGAAAGCGGTGTGATGACTGCTTGGCCAACTGTGCAGTCATAATCAAGTTGTAATCAATCTTTGTAATTTCTACAGAAAACTGGCATCGGATCTCTGGTCGAAGCTGCCCTTAGCTCAGCAATGGAGTCGCGAGCCTGAACTCATAGAGCTCATGCTGCAAGAAGTTCAACATCCCGCCGAGCCGCTGCAACAGGCTGCAGCTGCTGCACTCGCGCATTTGGTTGAGAATAGCGCTGATGAAACCGCCCCGGAACACGTGTTAGAACGACTTCAAGATATATATTCGGAGAAACTACCGGTAAGAATATTTTTTTCCAACATTAATAATTATCTATAACTATCATTAGCATTATTATACAGAAATACTGACTCTTGAATAACCTGTGTTTCAAGTTTCATATTACACGATTTAAAATACGGAAGGCTACAAAGTTCTATCTAAAAGAAAATGTTTTCACTAAATAAATGCAAGAATGAAAAATCTAGACATATCTATATATTTAAAAAAAAAAAAAAAAAAAAAAAAAAAAAAAAAAAAAAAAAAAAAAAAAAAAAAAAAAACTGGTAAATAAGACTGGTATTATAAATTAAAAAATGTGACATCTGAGTTTAGTTTTCTTTTTTGGAAGAAAGTTAGTCGTTTGGATAGTAGTGACTAATTAATTTAGTTATAATTTGAATTCAACTTCAACTTCGTCAGAATACAACCTTGTGATGTTGCCATTGAATTCGTCGCTTCGTCTTCATTCCGTTCATCGTCGCTAACAATTGTAGTGATTGGACGAACACCTTGCGAATGTGCACAGATGATCCCGGCCAAGCTGGACCAGTTCGGGCACGTGGTGGAGCCGGCGCTGGACTCGTGGGGCGCGCGGCGCGGCGTGGCGCTGGCGCTGCGCGCGCTGGCCCCGCGCCTGCCCGCGCTGGCCGTGCCGCGCGCCATGACCTTCTTCGTGCAGCGCGCGCTCGCCGACCGGCACGACGGCGTGCGCGACCACATGCTCACCGCCGCCATGGCCATCGTCGACCTGCACGGAAAGGTACCCACCCACTCGCACCCGCCGTACACCTCGACCGACCTCAGCGGACCCTAAATACAGACTGAATAATATGGTTCATATTAGTTGTCGCGGTTGAAATTAGAATCCACGAGTACACCGTACGACCGTAGACAAATGTCCCGTCAAAGTCGGTCCAGCCGTTCCAGGGATTAGCGGAAGCAAACGGACAAACCAAAATTGAAAAAAACTTATTATTATATGTATCTATACTAATAATAGAGCTGAAGAGTTTGTTTGTTTGTTTGAACGCGCTAATCTCAGAAACCGCTGGACCGATTTGAAAAATTATTTCAGTATTAGATAGTTCATTTATCGAGAAAGGCTATATATCATCACGCTACTACTAATAGGAGCGGAGCACCAATGCAGAATGTTTCAAAACCGGGGGAAAATTTTCACGCTACGGGCAATATAAGATCAGCTGGGTGGGTCAGCTAGTCGTGTATATACATATGCATTTAGTAAAAAGCGGTTATTTTAATATTACAAAAAGACACACCAGAGTAATTTATTTGTAAGTATAGATTAGTTCATAAATAGTGTACATAGTAATTATACATTCCAGGAAACCCTAAGCAGTCAGCTGCCGGTGTTCGAGAACTTCCTGGACAAAGCTCCCAAGTCCGGCGGATACGACGCCGTCCGGCAGTGCGTAGTTCTGCTGGTGGGGTCGCTGGCGCGCCACCTGGAGAACACCGACCCTCGCATCAAGCCAATCGCACTCAGACTTGTAGCCGCACTTTCCACGCCCAGTCAACCTGTAAGTCTCATTTTAAAACCAGTTAAATTCACACCCGTTCGATCGTCATGGCAGACGATTGTTTTTTTTTGTTTTTTTATGAAATAGGGGGTAAATGAGCAGACGTATCGCCTGATGGTAAACGATTACCGCCAACAACACCAGAGGCGTCACGAGTGCGTTGTCGGATTTGGGGGGGGGGTCATTCAATTCTTCACTAATAACAATGCTGAAGATTGAAAAAAAATATTGTGAAATAACTTCAAGAAGAAGGAAAACTTCAAAACAAATTCCATACCAACCTATCTCGCCAGCGTGTTGTATTAAGAAAATACCTCCTTTCGAAGGAGAGGCTTATCTCCACTGGTCAACTATGAAAAGCTGTTGTAAATGTGAAATAAACTTACACTACACCCTCGGGTAACTTGTAACTAATACAAAATCTAACAATTTCTTAACTTAAAATTTCATTTTTCAGCGTACTAAGATATCCTTTTAACTACCTGGCGCTATGGAGACACTCCTGTGCAGTCTTTTTTAAACTGTGAACATTTGCCTATAGTCACTTGTTGCATAAGTTTTGGGGTGGAGCGTCATCTATTGTTCTTGATGTTGTCTTTTTACAAAAATTTTACTCGTATTTAAGGTACAAGAGGCTGTAAGCAACTGCCTACCTTACTTGGTTAATGCACCGGCTCTGGAGAAAGAAGTGCCAACGATTATGAACAAACTAATGAAACAATTGCTTACTGCTGAAAAGTATGGAGACAGAAAGGTAAAAAAAGATTCAATTACATTACAATTTTACAACTAAAAGAAGATAAAAAATAGTAAAACAGTTATACGCTATTACCCGCAGGAGAAATGGAATAATCACTTTCAAACTATCCTCTATTACTACTACTACTGGATAAATTTGCTTACACGTCGTATGCCTGATGTAAAATATATCTAATCATTACTCACGAGAGTTTTTTTTACAATATGGCATTCACTGTCAAAAGAAAATGTTCAGAAATGATTACGGGCAAAATTTACGTACAACCCGTTAGGTGAGACAAGCCAAATAATTCAAACAGTCGTGTAGCTTACAACACACATTATCGTTATTTTACAGGGGGCTGCGTACGGTATTGCAGGTATCATCAAAGGCCTCGGTATCCTATCACTGAAACAGCTCGACGTGATGGGCAAACTCACTGAGGCTATACAAGAGAAGAAGAATTACAAGTATCGTGAAGGTAACACTCTTGTTCGACCTTAACTTATCGAATGTGACATAAGAATGACAGTTATATTGTAAAAATACAACATTCCCAATGTACCTTCCTAAAACTAAATAACAACGGTGTTTTTATTTTGAACAGGGGCATTATTCGGCTTCGAGATGCTTTGCTACAAGCTGGGCCGTCTGTTCGAGCCGTACATCGTGCACGTGCTGCCACACCTGCTGCTGTGCTTCGGCGACAGCTCGCAGTACGTGCGGGCGGCGGCCGACGACACCGCCAAGCTCATCATGAGCAAGCTCAGCGCGCACGGCGTCAAGCTGGTGCTGCCATCTCTGCTGCAAGCGCTGCAGGACGATAATTGGAGAACCAAGGCGGGTCAGTACACCCATAGGAAACACACGTTTATAGCTAGTGACTGATTACCGAATGTAACCTATGTCTATTGTGAGTTTATTTCATATAAAATCGATCGTCATATTGATATCGTTCGGCGTTGCGATTGGCCCGCACTGAACTCTACACCAATCTGAAAGCTGCGGAAGCAAAAATAAGGAATGAGCTCACCCTAGACCCTCTCTAAAGTCATACACTACTTTTTTCCGTGTAATTCAAGTTACTTGATTAACCAATACTGAGAATTCATTATTATTCGAATACCATCCAACTTTCATTTGGCACCGAGCCCTTTTTTATATAACAGTTCTTGCATGCATAATGAATTAACAAAAATAACTTTGTTAAGACAATTTTAATAAAAATAATATAATTGGAGTAAAAATAAATAAATTAATTGTCAGGATCTATCGAACTCCTGGGCGCTATGGCGTACTGCGCCCCTAAGCAGCTGTCCTCGTGTCTCCCGTCCATCGTGCCAAAGCTAATAGAAGTACTCAGCGACTCGCACATGCGCGTCCAAGAAGCTGGTGCCGAGGCTCTCAAAGTTATCGGTTCTGTTATCAGGAACCCTGAAATTCAAGGTAAAAAATTACACAAATTCAAAAAGAAAAATTGTGTATTATGTACCCCTGGTGGGACTCGAACCCACAATCCCCGGCTTAGGAGGCCGATGCCTTATCCATTAGGCCACAGGGGCTGTGAGATAACATGCTCAAATTGACATTTAGGTTTGTAATTATCATAGAGTAAACATTGTAGATATAACAATTGCATTAGTTTAATTGTAAACACGCTTGTATTTAAAAATATTTGTATGCTATTGTTGTATGTGCCTATAAGAGCAATAAAAAGTAGTGTGGAAGTTAATATTCAAATGTATTGGTCCTCATGATACGCGACAATTTGCTTTTATTTTTCTATTCACTGTACAGTTTTCTACATTCAAAATAAGAATCACTAGCTTTAGCTCAAGGCTCCGCCCGCGTGTATGTCGGATATCGCAGTAGGTAAATTCAAAGTAGATTCACTAGGTAAAGAAATAACCCCCTACAAACTCACAAACGAAACGAAGAATTTGATTTTTCACTTGGCAATTTCTTCGACCCCTTCTGAAGTAGATTTATGATTTCGATCTTCAAAACTTTTTGCCATGCACTTATGCATAAAAATTGTATTTCAGCTATCGTGCCGGTGCTGCTCCAAGCGCTCCAAGACCCGTCGAACAAGACGTCGGCGTGCCTGCAGACGCTGCTGGACACTAAGTTCGTGCACTTCATCGACGCGCCGTCGCTGGCGCTCATCATGCCGGTGGTGCAGCGCGCCTTCCTGGACCGCAGCACCGAGACGCGCAAGATGGCCGCGCAGATCATCGGCAACATGTACTCCCTCACCGACCAGAAGGACCTCATGCCTTATCTACCCAATATTATCCCGGGATTGAAGAGCTCTTTGCTCGACCCCGTGCCAGAGGTAACTACTTGTATATCTTAGGACATAATCGAGATAAAAGATTTTGTTTCGAATAAAAGATCTAAATAACAAATTATTCATTATTATTTACTTTTCTCAATAATAATTTGAAATTAATAAATAATGTTTATTTCAAAAGATGTAAGGAAAGCTAATTATAATATTACTATTTTTTATGTATGGCCCTGCCAAAATGTCTCTACTCTATCTGATGGAAAGCATAAGCAGAACCCAAGAGTGGTGGTCACCATACTCATTGCGAATGTACCAATGCAGCATAGTGATCCACACTATGGCGGCTTAGTGATGCTTCTGCATCATCAGGCCTCCAAATGTTTCTTGTGTTTATCATTGGCCATTATTGATAAACTTTTATAAGAACTATCTTCAATTTTAATGCGCCGTAAGACGTAGTAATAATCGTAATATAACTTATATTCTTATTTTTTTCAATCCTTTCCGGTAATGTAATTATTAGAATCATAAAAGGCCAAAACGTTACGGAGTCTATTGGTTACACGAGTATTATATATATAATATTGTTAAATTGACTGTATGCAGGTACGTTCAGTGTCTGCACGTGCCCTGGGCGCCATGGTGAAGGGCATGGGCGAGAGCAGCTTCGAAGAGTTGCTCCCGTGGCTGATGCACACGCTCACCTCCGAGTCCAGCTCCGTGGACCGCTCGGGCGCTGCGCAGGGTCTCTCCGAAGTCGTAGCTGGGTTGGGCGTGCACAAGCTACACAAGATCATGCCTGGTAACCACATATTTACAGCTTTTTGTAGTCTAAACAATGAATAATGTTTGCTTATTTTTGTTTCTACTTGTTCTTACTTTATAGAAGCATAAATATAATTTTGATCCCATTGTAGATAACTCTTGTTAATGTAATGAAATGTTTAGGAACATATTAAGAAGTTCAAAGCCAACATCTGTGTAATCCTGTTACAAAGATACTCATAACTGTGAAATAAGTGTAAAGATTTTGAGCTTTTAGCGCTGGAGCTCATGAAATTAGTACAGTATACACATTAAAAACATTTGATACTGAAACAAATCGTGTCTTCAACAGATATAATAGCGACCGCCGAGCGCACAGACATAGCACCGCACGTGAAAGACGGCTACATCATGATGTTCATCTACATGCCGGGCGCCTTCACCGACGAGTTCTTGCCCTACATCGGACAAATCATCAACCCCATCCTCAAAGCTCTGGCCGACGAGAACGAATACGTCAGAGAGACAGCCCTCAAAGCCGGTCAGAGGATCGTCAACCTGTATGCCGAATCGGCGATCACTTTACTCCTACCGGAACTGGAAAGGGGATTATTCGATGACAATTGGCGCATCCGTTATAGCTCCGTACAGTTATTGGGAGACCTACTGTACCGAGTATCTGGAGTGTCCGGTAAGATGAGCACTGAGACAGCTTCTGAAGATGACAACTTTGGTACCGAGCACTCGCATAAAGCTATCATCAATGCTCTCGGTACTGAGAGGCGCAACCGAGTCCTGGCTGGACTTTATATGGGCAGGAGTGATGTTGCACTCATGGTGAGGCAGGCTGCCTTGCACGTGTGGAAGGTAAGTGTCGAGAATGTATTTCTGCGGTACCGTTATACACGCCTTAGTATTTATTAAAACTATTTTTTATTAATATAAAAAATGTGGGTATCGAAATAGATAAATATTTTCAATATTTTTTCCCCAGGTAGTGGTTACCAACACACCAAAAACTCTTCGGGAAATTCTTCCCACACTCTTCGGTCTGTTGCTGGGTTGTCTTGCGTCAACCAGTTACGACAAACGGCAGGTTGCAGCGAGAACACTGGGAGATCTCGTTAGAAAGGTAAGTTTTCGTGGGTAAACATAATTTAATTAGTAAAATATTCGCTAAAAGTAGCAACTTTTTCAACGAATACTAAAGGAAATGAAATTTAACCACAATTTATATTGTCATGAAATCGGTGTTAAAATGATTTTAATATGGGTGATCCTAATATTTGTTCAGGCTCGAAGGACCATGTTGTGTTGCTTATTAAGAATAGAAATAATTTTAAAGTTTAACAATTTGATTATATTGTTTTGTATTAAAAGATGATGTATTTTCATTGCAGCTGGGTGAGCGCGTACTGCCCGAGATCGTCCCTATCCTAGAGCGTGGTCTTAAATCGGAGCGCGCTGATCAGAGACAGGGAGTGTGCATCGGGCTTGGAGAGATCCTCGCTTCTACATCGAGAGACGCCGTGCTCAGTTTCGCTGATGGACTGGTAAAATAGTTTATCTTTATGTAAGCTTAGTCAGTTAGCTTAGCTTTTGTTATCTATGTTGATACATAGAAACATGTAAAGTAATACGAATAGCTATACCCATGTAGACAATACACATTATTTATGATTAATGTTATTGAAGGCATCAGATATAAGCCTTATTACAGTTAATATACATATTATATAGCCCACACTATGTAATTGTATCATTAGTTAAGGATGTATATGGAGTCTGCTATTAATCTTTCGAATGCGGGAACGGGTACTTCCGGTTCCATGCACCGTGCGGCGAAAGTGCAAAATTTTGCAACACGGTGCATGGTGTACGAAAATGATCAAATATTTTCAAAAACAATGCTCGGTGGTTATAAAAGTGATTATTTTTCAAAAGATGGATAACAAGCGTACATGGTTATGCCATATTTTATTACTAAACTAATGTTATCGCTTTATTATTTACTCACAATTGAGCCAAGTATTAATTTACGCACCTATTGTGTTAATAAACATGATTTTAATATTTTATGTGGTTTATTATTCATTTTACTTATTATCCTCATAAAGTTCGATAACTAAGCTATCTACTGATATAAAAAACACTATAACTGCAGTAAAAATTCATTGAGAAACATATTTGTAAAAATCACATTTCGCTGTCGAGATATTCGCCATTTTGTCACTTTACAATCAAACTATTATTTGCGCCAAAAAACAAATTACGTAGTATTTATATGAAGAAATAGTGTTTTTTAGTTAAATAATTTATTTTTTTAGTTAACTAGTGCAAAAGACAGGAACAATACATAAAAAAACAACCTATTTATCAAGTTATTTAAAAAAAGGACTCGTTTGCTAGACCAGTTTTCATTTATTATTTTTAAGTTCTGAGAATTCTCTAAACTCTATGAAAATGACTGAATGCTAAAGAGAACAAACTGATCGTTCCATTATGTGACACACAAAGTCTATGGTCAATACAAAATAATTTAGTAAAACATAAACAAAGATCAGTTTACGTCTTGTTCATTGTCCGTCACTACTGCGTATGTGTGGGTGTTAATAGTTCCGGGACTTCCCGCTAGGCTGCGTGCAAACACGAATCAACGGCGATATACAATTTTAAGTGGCGTACTATTGGAGAGGCCTATGTCCAGCAGTGGACTGCGATAGGCTGATGATGATGTAGAACAGTAATGGCTGGGGAGCCCTGTGTATGTGTGCGTCTAATTTCGCTCGTCAGGCAAAAAATTAGTGTTTATTTAAATATTTAGCTTTTCTAACACATTTTTGTTGCTATTCTATATTCTATATAAGATTCTCATCTCTACTGATATAAAAAACACTATAACTGCAGTAAAAATTCATTGAGAAACATATTTGTAAAAATCACATTTCGCTGTCGAGATATTCGCCATTTTGTCACTTTACAATCAAACTATTATTTGCGCCAAAAAACAAATTACGTAGTATTTATATGAAGAAATAGTGTTTTTTAGTTAAATAATTTATTTTTTTAGTTAACTAGTGCAAAAGACAGGAACAATACATAAAAAAACAACCTATTTATCAAGTTATTTAAAAAAAGGACTCGTTTGCTAGACCAGTTTTCATTTATTATTTTTAAGTTCTGAGAATTCTCTAAACTCTATGAAAATGACTGAATGCTAAAGAGAACAAACTGATCGTTCCATTATGTGACACACAAAGTCTATGGTCAATACAAAATAATTTAGTAAAACATAAACAAAGATCAGTTTACGTCTTGTTCATTGTCCGTCACTACTGCGTATGTGTGGGTGTTAATAGTTCCGGGACTTCCCGCTAGGCTGCGTGCAAACACGAATCAACGGCGATATACAATTTTAAGTGGCGTACTATTGGAGAGGCCTATGTCCAGCAGTGGACTGCGATAGGCTGATGATGATGTAGAACAGTAATGGCTGGGGAGCCCTGTGTATGTGTGCGTCTAATTTCGCTCGTCAGGCAAAAAATTAGTGTTTATTTAAATATTTAGCTTTTCTAACACATTTTTGTTGCTATTCTATATTCTATATAAGATTCTCATCGCAATTATATCATTTTATCAATAAAACATAAGAATAAATGCGTAAAAACCTTCAAATGAGTAAGCCCTTTTCAATAGGTAATAGACTCGGTAACTTTTGGAGTAACACTATTCAAAATTACGCATGATTTATGCCTCAATTCGTATTGATAGTGGTTCCTAAAATAAGTACAGGGTGGCGCAATAGAACGTGCATATTGCATCATTTTTTTTGCGGGGTAGAAGGGGCGTGGGCGAGGGGAGACCGATATCGTTGGGTAGCGCGGTTCATGAAGTTTTAGTCACTATGAGTCACTTCGACGGGAAGCGTCGCGCATTTTGCGTGCGCGCATTTTACGAAAACTCTCGTTCGTACGTAGTTGTCAGGCGACTATTTTGTTCTGAGTATGGTGTACGGCAAATTAGGGAGGCTCCGAGTGCTAATTTAATTAAAATCTGGATAAAGCGGTTTGAAGAGACTGGATCGACGTTTAAACCACACGCAAAAGGTCGTCCACGCACATCTAGGACCGAAGACAATATTGAGAGTGTTAAGCAGTCGGTACGAGAAGATCCACAAATGTCTACTCGCAAGAGATCGTCTGTCCTAAACATATCGCGACGAAGTTTGCAACGAATTTTAAACTTGGATCTTAAATTGCATCCATACAAGCTGCAATTAACTCAAGAATTGAAAGACTCTGACTTCATAGCACGGCTCACATTTGCTAATGAAATGCTCAATCGGTTTTCAAATTTTGAAAACATCCTTTTCTCTGATGAGGCACATTTTCATATGAATGGGTTCGTAAACCGCCAAAATTGTCGTTATTGGAATAGTGAGAATCCCAGACTCAAACATCAAAAACCGTTACATAGCCCTAAAGTGACAGTTTGGGCCGCAATCTCTGCCAAAGGAATAATTGGTCCTTATTTTTTTGAAAACGCACGGGGGCAAAACATCACTGTTAATACCGAACGCTATGTTGCGATGTTGGAAGGTTTTTTGGCCCCAGAACTTGAAAATTCAAGAATAAAGAACTCTAGGACTTGGTTCCAACAAGACGGAGCTACCAATCACACATCAAATGACTCCATGGCGGTTGTGAAGCAGATGTTCCCTGGCAAACTGATTTCGAAAAGAGGTGATATCCCATGGCCTCCGCGCAGTCCAGACTTGACGCCTCCTGACTTTTTTTTGTGGGGATACCTCAAACACAAAGTCTACACCAATAATCCGAGAAACATCAGTCAGCTCAAGGAGAATATTCGTGGTGAAATGGCAGCAATCACACCAGCACTACTTAAGAAAGTTTTCGGTAATTTCCGTTTGCGGTTAGAGGAGTGCCAACGTAGAGAGGGTCATCATTTAGATGATGTTATTTTTAAAAAATAAACTTCAGTTATCACTTAATAATTGCTTAGTTTTATTTTAACTATACCTTTTGTATTTATTTTTTAATAATTATTTTAAAAATGCACGTTCTATTGCGCCACCCTGTATAATAAGTAAAATATAATAACAAACTACCTTCAAAACCACCTTATCGGCAAAAAATCAGTTTTAAGAGGCACTTGACAGATCGCGTTGCGTCATCGTCAACTTTGAAATTGGAACTCGTTTTTTTTACGGCTCTTGAAGCGCACTTGACAAACGAATGTTTTAAAATGTTGTTCGTATAAAGCAAATGCATAACAAACCTTTCTAGACTTCATTATAATAACTTTAATACCCAAAATTAATTAAAATGCAAGTTAACTGCGGTTATCGCGGATCCGCGATGCCGCACCGACGGGACAATCGTGGATCCGCGATGCCGCACCCCAGAGGTTAATAACACTAATATCAGGCACTAATTTCTGTGGTATAAATCTAAAATATATCTAGAGTCAGAGTGGTTCCCGCCAGGCCCGGGAACGGGCCAGGTATCGCATACGCCTCAGGCGACGGAGATTGCAAAATGATCTCCGTCCTTCATAAGCGCAAGCCTGAGGGTGACATATGAGGCCATTTGTCACCCTAGCAGAAGCAGGCTCGGGTGGGGGGCGTGCTTGCACAACAGCACTTGCGCCCCAACTTTTGGGGACAACAACGGAAACACCGGGTTTTCCACAGAGGAGGGGGCCATTTACAAATCGTAGATGGCCCGGCGAGGTACGTCGGGGTTTCAGGGTTTTCCTTTCTACTATAGGAAATTAGGGGTCTTGGCTTTTAGTCCAGTCAAATTAGGCGTAAAAATAGGGGTTATCTTTGAAAGTGAAACGAAACGCAATTTTTTTTATCTTTGCTTGTGTGTTTAGAAAAGTTTATTTTCGAGTTGTCGTATCATAATCAATCGCTCCTGTTGAAAGATAATTAAGGAATTATTTTTGTTCGTATTCTGTGAGGCCCCATGTCACGTTCTTCAGAAAGACAATTTCTGCATTAGAAATGTAGTGATGGTCCATCATGCAGTGATAACGTATGTGCTTGAGGTCTCAGGTTTGATTCTCAGCTTCAGCTCGGATTAAATGTTTGTATGATTTGCAAATATTTCTTTCTGAGTTTAGGTGTGTAATATGTTTATTTTGCAGGAGAAAAAAAAATGTACAAAAAAAGTATATTTATATTAGTTATCAAGTATCCATATTTATAATCATGTCACTACTTAGTTTGAAACCAGATAGCGTCGTGTGGATGTTTCAGAATATGTTATTATTTTAAACTGTCTCGAAACGGACATAGAAGACATCCAGACTCCGGAAAACAATTAGCGTATGACTCAAAGTGTTGTCCCTTGCGGGGAATTGACTGTAATTCACAAGAGTCAGCAGTGAAAGTATAAGTATGTGTGTGTACGTGTGCAGGTCCCGACGGTCCGCACGGCGCTGTGCGACCCGCTGCCGGAGGTGCGCACGGCCGCGGCGCGCACGTTCGACAGCCTGCACGCCACCATCGGCAACAAGGCGCTCGACGACATCCTGCCGCAGATGCTGGCGCAGCTCAACGACCCCGACCTGGAGGTCGCCGACGCCACGCTCGACGGACTCAAACAGGTATCGCCTCACTTTTCTACCTTACATTTAGTTAACAATTCACTTATCATCGATAATTCGCGCTCTTACTCTTTTTAAAAATTATTACATGTGTTACTTTTGTTAATTATTGAAATTTGTAATAAGCTTATTGATATCTTTTTATTTTTTTTTTCCGTTTGGTGTTAAATACTGGCTAGGTTCCTATGTCAAAATTTAAATAAATGAAGTCAGTCGAACTGATCGTGTTTCTTTGATTAAAGATTAAAAGAATGTTGCGATACGTTCGGTAGATAATGGCGATCAAGTCCCGCGCGGTGCTGCCGTACCTGGTGCCGGTGCTGACGGGCGGCGGCGGCGCCGTGGACACGCGCGCGCTGTCGGCGCTGGCGGCGGCGGCGGGCGGCGCCCTGGCGCGCCACCTGCCGCGCGTGCTGCCCGCGCTGCTGCAGGCGCTGGTGGCGGCGCGCGGCCGGCCCGACGAGCCGCGCGAGCTCGACCACTGCCGCGACGCGCTGCTGCCCGTCACCGACCCGCCCGGCGTGCGCGTGTGAGTCACCTAGCCTTGTTCATATGCTCTCAATCCTAGCTTACAATTAAGCGGCCCGGGACCGCTTGGAGCTAGCGCTGAACGTCTTTCGGCTAACATGATGATCATTTGTTTACAAACACGGCAAGATGTTACCTCGAGACGCTAACGTCTTCTGACCCTATTGACTAAATAATACCTACTAACCCATTTTTACTCAATACCAGTTTACATTGCTACATGTCTTATTTTATATATTTTTCTATATGACCTCTGTGCCACTCTCTAGCCTATGACGCTATATTTGTACGAAGCTTACATACAAAACCTGAAAATAATTTATTCTAAATCAACAATAAAACTGGTAACCAAAGTTTGAAACGATGTTATATTTTATCCTAAATGACTATGAATATTTTTTAAATAGGTCTTTGTTTAAAACGTTAAAAGCTACGGCAACCAAAGTATCATATATTTTTGATACATACCAGGCGCATGTAGCGAACTGTCAATAACATAAGGTTTTTTAATTTCTGTTCCTTTATTTGTTTTATTTATTGGAACGAAGTTCCTTATCGCGCGTTGTGAAAGAGGGCTAGACGGAAAAAATTCATACGAAAAAGTTGTCACGACACTTTTTGCTATTTTAAATTATATTTGTTATTAGTTTATTTTTCATTGCTTGATTCACTATTTTTGTTATGGGAACGAAGTCTTAATATTTTTTTATTAAGAAAATATTGTTTTGTTATTATTTTTTAAAGAATTGGTGAAAAACATTTTACAATTTTATATATAGCGCCATCTTTTGAATAGAAACTGAACTTACATTTACGTGTTATAGTTGTCGTTGCCAGTAGTTTAATATTAATAATATAGATGTCGCTGTAAATTAATGATTTTTAAAATTATGTATATCAAATATAAATACAAAATATATCAATAAATAAGTTTAGCAGTGAACTGCGATAGGCTGGTAACGACACTTTTTGCTACAGTAAGCTATTGTAAGCCGTGCGGCGTGCGCATGTTTCTCTGTCTGTCTCTCTATCTCTCTTATAGAAAGCAAGCCAGATATTTTCGTTTCGTCTTTCTATTTCGAACTTCGTTCCATCCGGGTGTCCCTTGACACCTCTCAAGTTTTTTGTTCTTATAATCTTAATTTATTTGGGATAATTCGACTTTGGTACTAAGTGAAAATAACCATTACCATACATGAATCATAAAGCAACCAAGTATACACAGCGGTACATTCTGTTTTCTATTCTCCTCGCTAGACAAAATTAGTTGAGACTACTATTACGATGACCTTATCTCATCTTCAACGTTCTTAAGAGTATAATTTGGTCGACAGCATTATCGATTCTCTTCTCGATTCCATCCGAACAACCGAAGGCGACAAACATCGCGCCGCAGCGTCTCTGCTGTGCGTGTTCGTGACCCACACCCGCTCCGACCTGACGTTACATGTCCCACAACTCATCCGCGGCCTCATACTGCTACTGGCCGACTCCGACCGGGACGTGCTAATGATGGCGTGGGAGGCCCTCCAAGCTCTCACCAAGACCTTAGACCCGGAGAGACAGATCGCTCATGTCAGCGATGTGAGACAAGCCGTCAGATACGCCTCCGCCGATCTCAAAGGAGATTTGATGCCCGGATTCTGCTTGCCAAAGGTCTGTATTGATTACACATATCTAATATTTACTGCAATGAAATAGTGATTCCGTATCTATATAGAAAACTACTGCATTCTCGTGCGAAGGAATGATATGAATATTAGACCAATTAGTTATGGTTTTCTTTATTTAGGGTATCGCACCAATATTGCCACTGTTCCGAGAATCCATCCTGAACGGTCTGCCTGAAGACAAAGAAAACGCCGCCCTTATGTTGGGCGAAGTCATCAAGCTGACGTCAGCGGCCGCCATCCAGCCCTCCGTGGTACATATCACGGGCCCGCTTATCCGTATCCTGGGTGACAGGTTCAATTCCAGTGTTAAAGCAGCTGTGCTTGAAACACTGGCCTCGTTGTTATCTAAGGTAGGCTGTAACATATCATATACATGGTGTTATGTAGTTACCACAGTGATTGTTACTTCATTATTTTTCTGTATTTTTAGGTGGGAACAATGTTAAAACAGTTCTTACCTCAGTTACAAACGACATTCCTGAAGGCGCTGTACGATCCCAACAGGCCAGTCCGCATCAAGGCAGGCCTCGCTCTCTCACAGCTAGTAATCATCCACACACGAGCTGATCCACTATTCGTCGAAATGCACAACGGCATAAAGAACATTGAAGACCCAGCTATACGTGAGACGATGCTACAAGCTCTACGCAGCATCATCTCCGCCGGTGGCGATAAAATGTCTGAACAGCTGCCTCTGCTCATCCTCGGCACGCTAACGAGTCCGGTGTTGCTAGCGCAATCTGATGAAACTCCTCGTAGTGCTGTCGGCGGGTGCTTGGGAGCTCTGCTGCACTATCTACCGGCTACCCATCGTGACGCAGCACTGAACCATCATATACTAGGCATCAACAATAACAGTAATAACGACGACTGGTTACTCACTCATGGTCGATCCTGTGCCCTATTAGTCGCGTTGAAGGAGACTCCCCAAGATGTGTACAAGGAGCAGTTTGAAGAGAAAGTGGAGAAAACTCTGCTCGGTTACCTGGCGAGTGATAAGATACTTATTGCGTGTAATGGTATCAGGGGTATAGGGTATTTGATGAAGTATCTACTGGAGAATGATCGAGCAGTTCCGCAAGCCGTACTCTCACAGTTTGTAAGGGTAAGTTGTTCCCTTTACTATTTTTTGTCTGAATATTATTTATTTAATTTGTATGCGTTCGACATGTTACGTGTATTGATAATCTTAAATATTAAGATACCTCAGTCCACATATTTGAAGAACAAAAGTAATTTCGTTATAAAAGTCACGGTTAACCATAAGCAGGAACCGTTATGTCACTGGTCTTGTTTAACCTCGTTGCTAATGAGAGGTCTGTGTTCAGGAGTGGACTGTTACAGGCTGTTTATGTTATGTGTTCTGATTTCTCATATAGAGGGTGCTTTTTTTTTATAGAATAGTGGGCAAACAAGCAGACGTATCACCTGATGGTAAGCAATTACCGCCGCCCATGGACACCCGCAACACCAAAGGCGTTACAAGTGCGTTGCCGACCTTTGGGGGATGGGAAAGGGGATGGGGCGAGGGGTTGGGGTATGGGTCTTCGGTATCCTCACTCACTCGGTGAAACACAGCGCAAACGCTTTTTCACACCGGTTTTCTGTGAGGCCGTGGTATCACTCAGGTCGAGCCGACCCATTCATGCTGAAGCATAGCTCTCCCACGGTAGAAAGTGCCCAGTGCTGCCCCAAAAGAATCATTTCTGATATTAAACCGTGGGAGAGCCACTCTTCGGCATGAATGGGCCGGCTCGACCGGAGCGATACCAGGGCCTCATGGAAAACCGGTGTGAGGATACCGAAGAGCCCATAACCCAACCCCTCCCTTCACACCCCAAAGCCCGGCAACGCACTTATGATGTCTCTGTTGTTGCGGGTGTCCATGGGTGGCGGTAATCGCTTACCATCAAGTTATCACCTGATCATTGGGCCCTATTCCATAAATAAAATTAAGAGACAATTTTTCTACATATTGTAGCAGTTCAAGGTCTATAATTCCTCTCTTCGGTATTACGGCCTTTTCAAGATATTCATAGTCCTTCATCAGTTCATACACAGAGCTAGAAATCTTTGTATAATAATAACAAAGCAAATGATATGATATTTTGTAATGTAATTTTTGTAATATTAAACATGTCAAAATATTCAAAGTTAGACACCAGGAATGTCACACGATTACTTTTACACCTCTGTTCTAAATAAAACTCCATACTTACAATGAATATGTTTCATCAACACACTTTAATAGTCTACTACTGAGCATATCACTTTGAATGTGACCATTTGATAAATAGTAAATAAATAAATATTCCGGACATCTAAACACACAACGCCATCTAGTCCCAAGCTAAGCAGAGCTTGTGTTATGGGTACTAGACAACTGATATAAATACTTTTATTTTATTTTTTTTGTAAATACATACATATTATACATAGACAACACCCAAACTCCGAAACAAATATTATACAAACATTTGGTCCGACCCGAGAATCGAACCCGAGAACTCAAGCTGCAGCAGAGCAGTCGCATACGCTACCACTACGCCACCGAGGCAGTCTAATGATACCTCAAAGGAACCATGGAATGTTCAGGGCTGTAGGTGTCCTATACAGTTATTTCTTATGAACCACTCAGTTTGTTCAAGTAATGTTTCCGTGTTTACCAACTCTCGATAATGTTGCGAGTACTTCTATCGTTAACAAAAATGCTCTTACTGATCTAAACTTTATTAGATATTTTTAGTGTGACTCTGACAGCTTGACTTCCTGCTCATATTGGGACTTTCTGACTAGTTTTCTATGACATATACGAACATTATTTTGTTTACTATAACTTCTAACTTAAAATAGTCGGTGGACCATACAATTGCTATTAGATTTTTACGTGAGTACTACCTTATTAAAGTTGACAGGATATGGGTGCTTGATACACCTCTGCTGTTGTACATATATGTTATAGTGATATGAGCAATTGGGAATTTGAAAAAAAAAAACTAATGATTTTTTTTATGTATTTTAAAAATTTATTATTAATAATATTGATAAATGATGCAAGAAACTAAAAAAATATTTTTTTCAATAAATTATAAGCAATTAAAATTTCAATAAAAATCACGTGACTATAAACGCATCAGAATTGGTCACCGTCCTTGTGACGTCATAATGTTAAAGCGTTGCCGGAAAATAACAAAATCCGTAAGTTCATCAATCTACTAGGAAATTTATAAACTTTCGTAGAATTCTAAACAGGAGATAAATTGTAATATTTTACTTCCACATTTTCGTAAATTGATAAACTTACTGAACTCACTCGTAAAATAATAAATGCTTGAACATTTGTTGAAGAAGTAAAATTTACCACAGAGCAACGAAAGTTTTATAGTAAACTAAATAACCTTTTTTTTTTTTAACGTGTGGAACACTCGGGCTGTCTCCTCGCCGGGGTTTGCGGCGGGGCGGTGTGTCGGAATCGAACCGACTAAAACCACACGGTGTGCCAACTCTGCGCCTGAGAAGGGAGGGGTCCGGGTACTGCAGATATTACACGACCGGACCCCTCCCAGAAACTAAATAAAATAACCTAAGTTTATAAACTTCCTAATAGATTGATAAAGTTACGGATCTTGTTATTTTCCGGTGACATAGCGACTGTGTTTTACGACGTCACACGCGCTCGGGTTTATTCGGTACTGGATTCAAAACTTAATTTTTATTTTGAAATAACTTTTGAATTATGTATAGCGAAAAAAAAAATAAAAAAATAGTTTTGTTAGAAAACTTATATATGATCTTTCCATTTATCACAAAAAAATTTTTTATTCAAATACCCAATTGAAAGGTAATTTCGTTTCGACATTTTTCTTGTTAAGAATGTTTGTAAACACGAGTTTAATCAATAATTAATGATTAAAAACGGTGAAATACATTTTTTATAGGCGGGCTTGCTTTGGTATGCTCTATAAATATTTTTAGTTTTAAATCTTACTTATTGTTTTACATGGCATCGGTAAAAATATAGTAACTTAATAGCACGCTCTTAGAACCTAGATGTAAGCAAAAACGCGGGAATGACTATATTTGAAAATTGTGTCTGTGCAGAGTATGAACCACACAAGTAATGATGTAAAGCAACTGATGGCACGTGCGTGCACACTGCTGGGTCGCTCGGGCTGGCTGGGCTCGGGGGGCCTGGCCCCGGGAGCGCCAGTGGCCGACGTGCTGCGCGCCCTGCTGCCCGCGCTGGTCAACGGCACCAAGGAGAAGAACACCTACGTGCGCGCTAACGCTGAGATCGCGCTGCGGGCCGTGCTGAGGATACCTGGCGACGACACCTTCCAAATGGTATGTCTTCTCCATTTTTTATGATTATAATTGTAATCCATTCGCGGCGGAATAGTGATAAATAACTTTAGTACAAACTATAATTTCTTGGAACCTGATTATTTAGGCGACTGAGATTATTTCTTTAAGGCATATTTAGGGAGAAAATACAGACATTCACTTAAATAAGTAGTTTACAACTTAGTACAACGGGCTAAGTTTGATCGTTATACTTGATTATTTTATTAACTTGAATGGCTATACTATAGTGCTGATAGTTTCGTTTAGAGAAAGATAATTTATAACCGTGATTTCCAATTTATGCAAACGTAAGTAGTTCTCGTTTTTTGAGGTGAAATATTACCAGGTGGACCCAAAAGTTTATTGACCTACATTATTTGATTTGGAATCAGGATGAACACCCACTACCAATACTTATCATGATTTATTTTGGACACGATACCAAGCGTTGAACTTTATACTTTAACTACATACAGTGACGGTCCATTTTTATTACTTGAAACTTAATTTCTAACTTCCCACACACATTTAGTACTGTAGTTACACATTAATTTAACAGCATAATACAGTTGCTACACAACACAAGCTGCAACAATAAAATAAATATTTTTAGTGCAATTCCTAAGTACATATATATATGTACGAACTTAGTGCATTATTTGTTAGGTCCTTTTCATAGTTTACGAGATTTAATTACATTCACTAATTATTACAAGGTATTTTGTACAAAACTTGTAGCATAATACGAATATTTTATTTTTATTTTGCAAGAAATGTTTGTGCATTCTTTCCTTTAAAATACAATGTTAAAGATACGTCGCTACAAACATCGATTTATCAATATACAAAACGGTATTACTAAAAGATTCAATTGTTTTAGATAATCATTTTATACGACGCAACGAATAGTTTCTTTGAAATCTGATTACAGTGATATGATTTCAGATCGATGATATGGCTAATGTAGCTATATCATCGATCTGAAAGCATAATATACTAGCTGAAACCCGCGGTGCTACCCGCAGTACGACATTAACCGCGGACAACGCCGCGAGGCGAAACCAGTATCTTTATAAATTGTAGTCTATATGTTATTTTGATGTAAAAGCTATATTATTGTAAAGTTTCATTAAAATTCATTATCAACAAACATACTCACTTACATACTCACAAACTTTCGCGTTTATAATATTGGTAGGAAGTATGGACATTGCATGCATATATGTATGTAAATGTACATACGTTGAAGCAAATATTTTCATTTTTGATATACAACATTATTCTTCTCACTTTCCGACAATTTGTGGGAGTGTAAAAGGGGCGGTATTGGGTGTTGATCAGGCCAACGAGCGCGAGATATTTTATAACTTGTGAAATAATAATTTCTGATTCCTAACATTATGTTTGACTTTTAATGCATATTGGATTTCCTATAATAAAGGATACACCAGATTAATAATTTGTTAGTTATCATGAATGCAATGTGATATTCTCTTTGAAGATCAATGTGATTAAATGTCATGCTGAACTCAATAACCGAAACAATATCAACGCCCAGCGTATGAATGTAGCGTCTTATTCGACTAATTTATGTATGTTTATTCCACCCTAATTCCTAAACTGGCCTAAGTGACATGGGCTATATAAATTTTGTCGATAGTTTGTTAATCCTATGTGTATAATATTCCGTTCGTGTACAGCAATGCATGGCGCTGCTGGAGGAGGGCGCGCGCGAGGCGCTGGGCGACGTGGTGACGCGCGTGCAGCGCCGCACCGTCGCCGACGGACGCGAAGAGAACCTGGACTGCACGCTGCTCACTTGAACATCTAGCATTATCTTATTGTACTCATTGTAAATATCAACTACATTGTGTGGCATACGCAGGGCCTTGACTCGTTCTCATACTGTACTGGCTAACTACTCATTCCATTAATCAAATAACTTATAATAACCGAGTAGTGTTGTGAAACTTTTTAAATGTTGTACACAGTAATGTGTAGGTGTTGTTTTAGGAATTAGTGGGCAAAGCAGGTAGCATTCTGGAAGTTACTTTCGTATTTTAATCATTTTTATACAAGACAATGTTTTATCTGTTTTTTAGATCAATCAATTTTTCGTCAAAATATGAATTTTTGATTTAAATTATTATATGTAATATTTCAATTATCAATGGTAACATATGCAATGTAAAGAATGTTTCACTCTCTCCACACATATCAAATGAGATAAAACAGGCTTTATACAGCAACACATGATTATGACATTTATAGGAATTTAACTTTTAATATTTAACTGACATAATTGTAAGTGAGTATGATACTTTGTATAGGTCATAGAGAGCCAAGGCCCAAGTGCTAGATGTAACTCGACTGCAACCATTAAATTTTAAAGATTTCCATAATTAATGATGAGCTAATTTAAATGTGTAATGTAAGCACATGAACTTTTTCATTGAACTCTTATCGGATATCAGTAGTTTTTCTGTACCTATTATTAAAAATTGAGGAATAAATGGAGAAATGTATGTAAATCAATCTTTTATTCAAAACAACATAAAATGATAAATTTTTCAACACATACAGTACGAGTATGCTGAACACTTAATAAAGTAGACAAATATAAAATCAATACTATATGAGTAAATGAAGGTATACCAGCGGTCCATATCTACTATGATAACAGGATTAAATTACCAAAACATGATTGTGCTGCCACAGACATACAACAGCACTGTATTATAGTGGCACAACAGGTAACTTGATTACACAATTATTTATCTCAATAATCTGTCATTTTCAAGGTTCTTTTTGAACTAACATTTAATTCAACGAACTACAGACAGACATTCTAACTATATTTTATATTCACTTACGTATGACTGCCAGGAATGTTTATACAAAATGCTTTACCTATATAAATAAATTACATCAAACAATGAATTATAACTCCTTATTATCCTTCTTTTTTGAAAATCCTCGGGCTTTGACAAGCTCATTGCACTCTTCACGGGTTAGCTCCGAGAGCGCGATACGTTCGAGCTCGCCGTCATCGTTGCCGAGCAGTACAAGTTCGGGGGGCGCGCCAGAGATGAACTTCACGTCTAAACGATCGTACAAGGGGGCGTCATCCATCACGAACCTTTTCACTTCTGGCAGTCGATTTAAAGAGCATCCTCGACAAGTCTAGAACAAACAGTACAAAGATTTAATTTCGTGATACCATTTACAACACAGCGTCAGTAGAGAGTAGAGAGAGAGTAGTAGTAGTAGAGTTCCAAAAAATAAAGATAAATTACTAACCTCTATTCTTGCAGAAATGATATCCGTTTGTTCGTATGCCGCTGACGTGGCCAAAATAACACACAAAGTTAATAAGATTAGCTTCATTATTAGACAGACTCTAATGAGATCCAAAAGGTAAATAAAAATTTATTTGTAATGCCACAATGGCTAGTTTAAACAGTAAAAGACTGACTGACTGAAACTTTTATGTCAAAGTAAATTTGAAACTGTCATCATGAACAGTGTTGCAAATTCATGAAGGAGTCATTCCACACACAACAGATACAGACATATCAAAATAGATACAGTCGTGGGAATTATAAACATATGCATAGACTAGACTAAAATAAAACCGTGGGGCACGTCAATTGTCTACAAATTATCGACTTAATGTGCGATAGAAGAATCGTTTAATTCGTCGTTAGGCAGTTGGCCCGCAGACGGTGAGGAAATTACTTACTATTTTCTTGCTCATGGAAATTCCAATATAACTATTGGAATTTCCATGAGCAAGAAAATAGTAAATAATTTTAACTCCATGTTAACCCCACGGTTTTATTTTAGTCTAGTCTATGCATATGTTTATAATTCCCACGACTGTATCTATTTTATTATTTTTTTGGTTTTTAGTACATTTATCTTAAACATTGCAATGTATGTTTTTTTTTAACATAAAACCGTTTAACTTAAAAAGTTTTTTTACCTATTTTTATTTAACTTATAAAACGAAAAAACTACAAAAGAAAGATATTTAAGTAAAAGTTCTCCCTAAAGTATAACATGAACCTGAAGACTTCGACTCTTTATTCTTCTTACATTTAGGGTAAAACCTAAGGCTTATAACACTGATCAAAATTTGTATGGCTTTGCATGACAGTGCCAGTAGAGCTGACCATTGTTCAAAGAAAAGAGACTTATTTTAATCTAATTTTCATGTGATTCCTAGTGGAATTAATAGACTAAAACATCTTGGTAAAAAATTAATTATAAGAGAAGACTATGCGGACGAGTAAAAACATATATTATATTATAATATAACAATTTTTATATATTATATTATATTATACTATGATTTTGACCTCTTTTTTAACCGACTTCAAAAAATTCGACTGTATTTTTTATCTTTTTTACCCAAAAATTTTGGACTGAGTGAACCAGTTTTGATGATTCTTTTTTTATTTCTTGATGCCTGTGTAGTTCCAACCAAATTCAATTTGGTCAGTTCTTTCAGCTCTCAGACTCTAAACTAACTTAAAGTAGATCATCATAATATTGTACATTATATTTGACTTCGCTAGCTTCGGGCCGCGAGGGATTCAGCAGACGATCCAGTGCACGATTGCATCGCTTTTTCTCATTCGGTGTTATGCCGACAGCATGACGCAAACGTATTTTGTGTTATTTTATTAACAACATTTACAAGTTATATTAAATTTCAACGAATTATGTTCAATCACTTTCTGCAAGCAGTATTATATTATATATAGCACGCATTTAAAAGTTTGTCTCATATTGGTGTGATCTATTTGTAATTAAATTCAGAACATTTAGAGAGTAATACCGAGGTGTAGCGCACCTTCTAATTAATTTCCGCACCACCCGATGGTAGACTGGTAGAGAATGCCCCTAGTATTAAGTCCGCCATTGTACATTTGTGTATTGTGCATAAAGTTTTTAAATAAATAAATAATAATTTTTATTGGTATTATGAATCGCTTCTTTTTTCATATTTAGGTACTGAATTTCCTTTTTTTTTATTAGAAAACTTAAAATAGATCTCGGTCTCTATTAAACAACTGCTACTTTCACAAGACAAGAATACTGCACTCATCCATTGTCGCACCTGGCAACACTATTGTTGACATTATCATTGAGGACTTTTTGGCGGGAAGTCAAACGAGGCGGTAATTCTGATTTCGCAAAAATTAATTGAATAGATAATTGCACAGAAATACCACATAAATTACGTCAATTTAGGGTCTAAATAACCATGAGTGCCTCCAGTGGCGGTGAGGAGCCGCCAAAGCCGGGGGAAAAGAAGAAAAGAAAATATCTCAAGACTCGAAAATCTGACTCCGATACTAAGTATAACATTTTTACTAAACCAAATTATAAAAGACTGTTTATAGAAAACACCAATTCAGAGTATGTAGTATACGTCGAATCAACAGAGCAGGAGAAGGTAGGGAATAAAAATCCTATCACACTCACCAACTTAATATCAGAAAATGTTAAAGGAGTCTTAGGAGTACATAGAATAAATGCGCACAAAATAGGAGTAACATTCAGAAAGGCGGCTGCGGCCAATAATTTTCTGAAGATGGAAGACTTCCTATGGAAATATAAGTTTAAAGCATTTATACCATCGTATTTGACCGAAAGGATTGGTGTATTGAGGTTTGTGCCCAACGAACTTTCCAATGAAGAAATATACAAAAATATAGTGTGCGACTCTGAAGTGATTTCAATTAAAAGATTTATGCGTAAACTAGAGGGAAAATTAGTGCCCCTCAATACAGTTGCTGTTACATTTGCATCAACATCTTTACCACAATACGCATATATAAAGCTGTTTAGATATGAGGTTAAAGTTTACATACCACCATTATTACAATGCTATAAATGTCTTAAATTTAACCATTCTGCTAAGGCTTGCAGAGGTGAACAACACTGCTCATCTTGTGCTGGTCGTCACTCCTACAAAGATTGTGATGTCGATCAGATCACCTGCATCAACTGCGCAGGTAATCATCTTGCCATTTCGCGAGACTGTCCCATTAAAAAACAAAAAATTGAAGAGAAAAAGGCCAAATTTCGGCAGCAATCATATGCCACTGTTGTGAACTCACCCCCTACATTTAATGAAAAATCTTTCCCTACTTTACCTAAGGTCACTGATAAGGCCATTGACACTTTAGATATTAAACAAATAGCAAATAATGATATTGTAATTAACGCAATTGTTAAATCATTGGTTGCATTAGGAAACAAGAGTGACTCTGATGGGCCAGTCACGCATAAGAAAATAAAAGAAATATTTTTATCAAATTTAATTTAAACATGGATAATTATTTAAATATTTTACAGTATAACATACAGAGTTTACAGAGTAAAAAAAAAAAAAATTTATTAATTGATATCTAGAAGTCTTCTTAATAATGCTTTAATTAGAAAAGTAACTTTACATCCTGAAATCTCACATTCAATAGCTTTCAATGCCATTTCTGCTACCTCTCTGGTTGGTGGAACTCTACCTGAAATGCCAATAATATTTAAATATTTAAACAATAATTCAAAAGATATTGTTAAAAATGATATTTGGCCTGTATACAAAATTCCTTATAATATGCATAATCAATTTGATTTGTTACAATTTAAAGACAATAGACCAGAACATTATGTGATATACACAGATGGATCTAAAACAGACATTAATGTACATGCAGCTTTCTATGATACACAGCTAAACTTCACTAAATGTGTTAAATTAAACAGTGTGTAGCGTTTTCACTGCAGAATGTGTGTTTCTATGCAATCTATTGTGCACTGGATTATATCAATAGCCTTGTAAATAATGTACATAATATTTTGATAGTTACAGATTCCAGTAGTGTTTTCTCTACTCTACTTAATGTAAATATTTCTTTTAATCTTAATCTTATTTAATCTTTAATCTTATTTATAATCTTTTAAACAAAAAACTAATTATATATAATATGGGTACCTTCACACAGTGGCATTCGTGGAAATGAAGTAGCTGACACAGCGGTCCGTTCAAACCATGACGAGGATCAATCCGATTTGCTCAAGGTTCCATTCACCGATTACTACAGCCTTATTAAATATCTTAATAAACAGTTATGGAGAGTATTGGGACATAACCCTGGAAACGAAAGGCAGATGGTATGACGGAATACAAAATGAATTACTGATTATACCTTTGTATCATAATTTCAAATATATATCAAGAAGATTTATAACTATTATATCACGCATGAGATTGGGACATAGCTTTAACATTCAACGTTTGATTTTAGACAATGACACTAAAAGTGAACAGTAACAAAGTGTTCCTCGCCGCGTTCAGGATTTATTAGCATATAAGAATATTTTTTAGTGTGTTGTATAAATGAATTTGTAATATGTTTGAAAAAAATTAGTTTATTGTAATTATAAATGTATATAAGTGGATTAGTTGTAATTTAGATTAATACAAAAACTATGATAATAACGGGTGATTTTTTAAGAGCTTGAGAACTTTTTTAAACAATAAAACGCATAAAATTTGCAAAATCTCATCGGTTCTTTATTTTAAACGTTAGATTGGTACATGACATTTACTTTTTGAAGATAATTTCATTTAAATGTTGACCGCGGCTGCGTCTTAGGTGGTCCATTCGGAAAGTCCAATTTTGGGCAACTTTTTCGAGCATTTCGGCCGGAATAGCCCGAATTTCTTCGGAAATGTTGTCTTCCAAAGCTGGAATAGTTACTGGCTTATTTCTGTAGACTTTAGACTTGACGTAGCCCCACAAAAAATAGTCTAAAGGCGTCAAATCGCATGATCTTGGTGGCCAACTTACCGGTCCATTTCTTGAGATGAATTGTTCTCCGAAGTTTTCCCTCAAAATGGCCATAGAATCGCGAGCTGTGTGGCATGTAGCGCCATCTTGTTGAAACCACATGTCAACCAAGTTCAGTTCTTCCATTTTTGGCAACAAAAAGTTTGTTAGCATCGAACGATAGCGATCGCCATTCACTGTAACGTTGCGTCCAACAGCATCTTTGAAAAAATACGGTCCAATGATTCCACCAGCGTACAAACCACACCAAACAGTGCATTTTTCGGGATGCATGGGCAGTTCTTGAACGGCTTCTGGTTGCTCTTCACTACAAATGCGGCAATTTTGCTTATTTACGTAGCCATTCAACCAGAAATGAGCCTCATCGCTGAACAAAATTTGTCGATAAAAAAGCGGATTTTCTGCCAACTTTTCTAGGGCCCATTCACTGAAAATTCGACGTTGTGGCAGATCGTTCGGCTTCAGTTCTTGCAGGAGCTGTATTTTATACGGTTTTACACCAAGATCTTTGCGTAAAATCTTCCATGTGGTCGAATAACACAAACCCAATTGCTGCGAACGGCGACGAATAGACATTTCACGGTCTTCAGCAACACTCTCAGAAACAGACGCAATATTCTCTTCTGTACGCACTGTACGCATTCGTGTGGTTGGTTTAATGTCCAATAAAGTAAACTGAGTGCGAAACTTGGTCACAATCGCATTAATTGTTTGCTCACTTGGTCGATTATGTAGACCATAAATCGGGCGTAAAGCGCGAAACACATTTCGAACCGAACACTGATTTTGGTAATAAAATTCAATGATTTGCAAGCGTTGCTCGTTAGTAAGTCTATTCATGATGAAATGTCAAAGCATACTGAGCAAATAATAATGCATGAAAATCATAACCTCAAAAAATCTGAGCAAATACTAATGCATGAAAATCCTAACCTCAAAAAAATCACCCAATATTAACACGGAGATGTACCTAGCCAACCTAAGAGCCTGAAAGGGCGGCAAGTAGGTAATATATGAAAAACATATGTGAAAACAGAATGAATAATAGATTTATTAATATTTACCTAATGAAAAATGTAACTTAATAATAAGTAGTTATCCTCATTTAATATTTTAAGTTTAAACCCTTTTATGTATGCGACTGAAAGACTTGTATCTATGGTCATGAATAAAAATTATTAAAAAAAAAAAAAACATTATCATTGAGTGATGTGAATATGTGATAAACAAGTGCTGCATGCAGCGTGGTGTATTTTGCTGATACAGTTTATTAAATAACATAAAAAATAGTTTATTTAATGATTAATAATAGTAAAAGGTAGCAGAAGTTAAAAATTCTCGTAAAATGGATGAAGAGCACGAAAAAGCCATCCAAAGGAACTTTACGTCGTTGGTGGAGAGGACTGATCTTGATTCAATGGTTACTGTTTTATATGAAAAAGGTGTATTTTCTGAGCAAATGATCGAACGATACCAGGTGGGTAGTCATATTATTGCATGATTCATTAGTTATTTCCAATATTAGAATTATGTCTTTCGTAATTTGGTATTAAATTTAAGTGTCTTCCTCATGAGTCATAGAAACATACTTTTTTGAAAACTTTAATATAACTTCTTTTATCTTAGCGTCTTACCTCATCGGAACTATTGGTTTTTTATTAATAATATTTTTTTTTTTAAATTTTACCCAATAATACATACAAATCTTACAATAAATATTGTAATTGCGGAGGATCCAACCAAGTGTCGTGCAATTTGCGAGGCCTATGTCCAGTAGTGGACTGCAATAGACTGATCATGATTGTATATTACGGAATGGGAATGAATCAAAAACAAATGGCTTTCTTTTCAAGTAGGGACTTCTAGACTCTTCGCAACTATAGACATTACATTAATGACTATAGTTGCCTGGTTCCAAAATGTCATTCCTATGTAGAAGAACTGGCAAAAAACTCTATTAGTTGCTCTTTTAAAAAAACACATTTACAATTTACATAAAAATTATAAATATTTCTAAGTATTTATGTCCGCAAAAATAACTTAAAATAGCAAATTACAACCTAATTTTCAAAAGTAAAATCTTTCCTAGAGAAATAGAAATAAAAGCAAGATATCATAACACAAGCACAAAACATACAGCACTAATTAGTAAAAATAAGAATATAAAAAGCTGGTTAAAAAACAAAAACATTAAAATGGTAGATAGGAGCGACATGCATGGGCTGACTCGACCTCACAGAAAACCAGTATGAAACAGCATCTGTGTTGTGTGTTACCTAGTGAGTGAGGATACTGGAGGTCCATACCCCACCACCCATACCTCAAAGGATGGCAATGCATGCACTTGTGATGCCTCTGGTGTTGCAGGTGTCCATGGGCAGCAGTCATCGCTAACCATCAGGCGATACATCTGCTTGTTTGCCCCCTATTCAATAAGAAAAAATAAAGTAAAACTGAAAACTTATGTAAAATAAATATGTAGTCCTAATAAACACAAACAGGAATTGCAAGGCATGCCAAAGTTTATCGGAATGAAGGGGACGTAACAGTATTATAACAAGTAAAACAAAATACTCTAGTAGACTGCCAGGGAGGCCACATGTGCCAAGACTATGTCCATGCGTGACACTTATCCTCTTATTGCAAGATCATGGAGCAATCAGATAACTTATTTTCACATAGATGAAACTTTAGGTTCTCGGTAGAGTCTCATGTACTTTGAATATCTGCATGCTTCTGGAACCACCATTAGTGACACCTAGGCAGGTACCAGGTAAGGTAACCAAAAACAATAGTTGGATCTGGGATCTTTATCTATGTAATTAGTAATTACCAATTTTATAATAGACTTTATTTACCATCACTGATTTCGCAGTCTTTTTACTATCTGATAAATAAATAGTTCTCCCTTACAGAACCCTAATAAATCAAGTCGAGACAGAAAGCGTCAGCTGTACAGGGACATTACCCGCCGAGGTCCACGTGCGTTTGGACACCTTGTGGATTCTCTCTCAGAAATGGGCTATTGGGATATAGTGAGAGAACTGGACCCTAGCAGCCCATTCGCTACCTTCTCTAAACCATCCAGCTCTTCAATACCAAGTGAGTTTTCAATTTTCATTTGTAAAATAAGTAAAATGAGTATATATTATGGATATATTGTGAGCATGTTGGTATGTGCCAAATTAGTGGAAGACAAAGAGAGTTACACCGATATTTTTTTATTAATTTATTACATAGTGGATTTATAGCAAGTGCACTTGTTTTACAGAGAGAGAATCAAACCTGCAATCGAGTAAAGACAGCCAATTTGTTAGCCTCAGCAATGAAAAGAATAAAACAAAGGAAATGCAGAAAAGTTAGTATTAAATTATAACATTTTTATTTGTTATTTTATATGTTTTATTGTACACCACATGAGTTTTTAAATGTTAGAGAGAGTGGTCTAATAAAAGTGATGTTATACTATTTTGGGCCTAGGTTAGTAAGATGCAAGTATGCACAATTGTTGTTAGACTTTTTAGTGAACATATTAACTGTATTGGAACTTAGTTTTTTCATAGAGTTGTACAAAACATGTCAAAAAAAGGTAGCAAAACCTAAAGAATTTTCTAAAAAAAAACGTACAATTTTCGCAATGAAAAGTCTATCTAGTCATTTTTAAAATAGAAAGTGAATTATTTAAAATGCATCATATTGCTAAAGATGATAGGATGCTCCAGACAGGCACACGTAAAGAAAGGAAAATATAAGATAACATAATAATACAAATAAAAAAAAAAGGTGTATGTGCGATTCACACACGATAGAAGTGAAACTTCAGTAAATCGACAAAAGAATGAGACCGACATTTGCTCTCTCGCTCTGGCTCACTAATTACAGGCGACTTTTTGTATTTGTCTCTTATCTGTAGTTCTTTCCGTTGCATCCGGTTTGAAATCACAACGAGTCTAAAGAAGTTTCACTTCAAAAATAAAAAGTCTTTGGTTACAACGCTATAGTCACTCTTTCTCTGATTATATTCGACTCTCTTTCGTGTGTAAAATCATCAACAATAGCCTTAGTAGTCGTCTTAGTCTTAGTAGGTATTCGTTCTTCGAAATAAGGTTTTGGATGAAATATGAACGAGAATTTTCACTAACGGACAAAAAAGACCTACAACTATTGGGCATTCAAACTTGGATTAACAAAGCATTCAAAATTATACTTTAATACTCATTTTAAAGGTCATCATAATACCTATATGTTATGATTTGAAATTTTTTATGTCTATAGAAATAATAAGGACACAATTCTCGTTCTCTACCCCATTGGAAATTATTCCATATGTTGAGTGTAGTGTGATATTATAGGTGCAGTACCAGTAGCCGCGACTGCGCCAGCTGACTCCGACTCCGACAACGCCACTGCTAAGATACCGATCATCCCGGAGTTCAAAGTCGTCAAGTCTACTGAGTTTATTGACCTCGACGGTAAAAGCGGTTCGTTGTTTTAATCAGTTTTTTAGTTATCGACTTATTTGAAAGTTGATACGAAGAAAAAAATGTTACTGACATGGATGACCCATGACTTGGAAAGAACATACCTACAACTTTTTATATTATATATAAATTAAGCCGCGACCGCAACAACGTCCACGTCTATCAAAAGGAAAAAAAGGTGTATGTGCGATTCACACACGGTAGAAGTGAAACTTCAGTAAATCGACAAAAGAATGAGACCGACATTTGCTCTCTCGCTCTGGCTCACTAATTACAGGCGACTTTTTGTATTTGTATCTCTTACCTGTCGTTTTTTCCGTTGCATCCGGTTTGAAATCACAACGATTCTAAAGAAGTTTCACTTCAGTAACTTTTCCTGGTTTTCGCAACATTTTTAAATAATGGCTCGACTCTAATTGGTTTTAGCGTGATGTTTCATCACACTAATATTATAAAGGTGAAAGTAAGTTTGTTCGTTACACTTTCACGGGCAAACTACTTAACAGATCATCATGAAACTTGGTACATATATTCTTGGAGGTATTAGAAGTAATAATACTTTTTATTAAATGCGAGCGAAGTTGTGGGCGAAAGCTAGTAACCTATATAGCCTTCCTCCACAAATGGGCTATTCAATACTAAAAGAGTTAGTGAGTGACATACTTCTGTATTATTGCAATGAAACAAAGAACATGTATTTCCTTTTGCCATCATAGATCTAGAGTTATATCACACCCGCGGTCGTGATCGCGGTGTCCTGCTGGTGCTTAGCTACATCAACTTCCAAGATAACGTCGAAAAGATCCGCGCTGGCGTCGACGTGGACTGCGCTACGTTGAAGCACCTTTTCCTGGAAATTGGGTTCGAGGTTATTTCGTACCCTGATCTTACTAGAGAAGTAAGTAAATAAATACACACATTTAATTCATTTACTGTTTCACTTTTTTTTATTAAATAGTGACCAAACGAGCAGACGTATCACCTGATGGTAAGCGATTACCGCCGCCCATAGACTTTGAGGGATGGGGGATGGATCTCCGGTATCCTCACTCACTCGGTGAAACACAGCGCAGGCGCTGTTTCACATCGGTTTTCTGCGAGGCCGCCCATGGACATCCGTAACACCAGAGGCGTCACTAGTGCGTTACCGACCTTTGGGGGATGGGCGAGGGGAGGTCTTCAATGATTCTGTAATAACTGAAGAAGCCACCAGTTTGATTCCCACTGAGAACAAAGTGAGAATCTGGGCATTATCTATTATAATATTTTTGTATATTTAGTTTTATTTATGGTATATTTTGTCCAAGTTTGTCCAAAAACTGTGGCCATTGACAGCGATAGCTATGTATTATGTGACCATTCGTGTCGTTTCGCTTATGCAATAAGATACATTTCAACTGTAACTTTGGTGTGGTTTTTCAGCAAACCATAAATACTCTGAGTTCGCTGGAGGTTGTCCTAGAGAAGGCCGAGTGCGTATTCCTGGTGGTGTCGTCCCACGGGTACGAGCGCTACGGCACCTCGGACATCGACATCCGCTGCAGCGACGGACAGCTCATCTCCTTCATGGAGATCGTGAAATACTTCAGTAACAAGAGTCTACCCAAACTCATTGGAATACCGAAAGTCTTAATTTTCCAGACTTGTAGGTAAGTAAAGATACATACATATAGATACACCATATATATAGATAGCTACTTATAATTTTAGTTTTATATCGTAATAGGCAATATAATTTTTAACAACAACAGGATAATATAGATCAAATGAAAAATTTAGAGCATGTTGAAAAGAAAGGTAGATAACTAAAGATCTGCTATACATAGGGCTACCATTTCTTTTTATTACTCAGTTTTTCGTGGGAGAGCTATGCTTTGGCATGAATGGGCCGGCTCGCCCGGAGTGTTACCACGGCCTCACAGAAAACCGGTGTGAAATAGCGCTTGCGCTGTGTAAAAAAAAAAAACTGTTGTTGAGGCGCTCATAGTCCCGTTGCACTCGGTGATTAGAAGCGACGACGGGACGGTCAGTACCTGGAGGGGTGACCGCTGGTGGCATGATACTATAGGCGTCTCCGTGATTCGGAGGTCACAAGTCGTGAAGCTTATTTGGAGGCCTTTGGGTGGCTTCAAAACATCCAACGGCAAGATTACGGAGCAACAACGTTGTCTTGCCAGTACCCAACCCGCACTCGGCCAGCGTGGGGACGTATGGTCTTAAATTTCTCCTGAGAGGAGACCCCGCCCAGCAGTGAAACATTATGGATTGTCGATAATGATGACTCTGTTGTTGGTCCTCTATGTCATAAAGAAAATGAGAGCATATTTTTATCGTGTTTTGATATCAAAGAACAAGTTAGAGTTATGTAATAACGAGATGTTCGTTCCGTGTGGCAGAGGCAGTAACGAGGAGTACGTGCTGTCGAGCGAGCCGACGGTGACGCAGCTGGTGATGCCGGGCGGCGCGGTGCAGCGCGACGGTTCCGCGCGCGCCCCCCCCGCTTCACAAGCAGACCCCGCGCCCCCCGCCCCAGCCCCCCACGCGCCCCTCGCGCCCCGGGCCCTCGCCGAACCGCGCGTGCTGGAGACGCCGCTCTACTCCGACATACTCATCGCGCACTCCACGCTACCCGGTTAGTCGCGGGGCATCCCCGCATCGCATACTTGACATAATCGGACTCTACAATATATAAACTGTATTAACCCTTTAATGTTTTTAAGGCTTGCAACACCACACATTAAGTGTGCATCGGATTCCGATGCACACTTAATCTAGTATAGAGAATCGTGAACAAAAATATTTTTATACATTATCTTCTACCATGATAAAACTTATATTTTATTGAATAGGTACGAAGGGAATAATTGGTTAAAATTTGAATAGTGTTTAAATTTTGGATATATTTTTTTTCATAATCCACAGAATAGGTATTTGTAAAACAACAGATCAATGAATTAAAATTTAAATAATTATGTAATTTTGATTTGTTGTGTCTCCAGGTCAAGTATCGTACCGGGACGGCGGGTGCGGCTCGTGGTACATCCAGGTGCTGTGCGAGGTGTTCGCGAAGCGCGTGCACAACACGCACGTGGACGAGCTGTTCACGCACGTCGACAAGCGCATGCGCGAGAAGTTCCGCAGGCAAACCTCCTCCGTCGAGAGGTGGGGCTTCAACAAGCGCCTGTACCTGCACCCCGGCTTGTACGAGTGAGCCCATGACTTTGTACAAACAGTTCAAATACTGTGCGAATTGATGAATTGTGGATAAATTTCGCGTGCGGTATTTTCGGAGTGTAATCTCAGCTCAAGGATTCCTGTGACTCTTTGCTGGTATCCATCGATAATAGAGTCTAATCCGAGTTTATTTCGTTACGTCAACTTGCTACCGGTGGTTAGCGTCTTCGTCGTTACGATTCATAAAATTTACTCACACTAGGCTCTGAGGTGACCTATCTACTTGCTTTTTTTTTTATCTTTATTAACCTCTCGGGTGCGGCAACACGGATCCATGTTTGTCCCGTCGGTGCGGCACACACGGATCCATGTTTTTCGCAGTTAACTTGCATTTTAATTAATTTTGGGTATTAAAGTTATTATAACGAAGTCTAGAAAGGTTTGTTATGCATTTGCTTTATACGAACAACATTTTAAAACATTCGTTTGTCAAGTGCGCTTCAAGAGCCGTAAAAAAAACGAGTTCCAATTTCAAAGTTGACGATGACGCAACGCGATCTGTCAAGTGCCTCTTAAAACTGATTTTTTGCCGATAAGGTGATTTTGAAGGTAGTTTGTTGTTATATTTTACTTATTATACTTATTTTAGGAACCACTATCAATACGAATTGAGGCATAAATCATGCGTAATTTTGAATAGTGTTACTCAAAAAGTTACCGAGTCTATTACCTATTGAAAAGGGCTTACTCATTTGAAGGTTTTTACGCATTTATTCTTATGTTTTTATTGATAAAATGATATAATTGCGATGAGAATCTTATATAGAATATAGAATAGCAACAAAAATGTGTTAGAAAAGCTAAATATTTAAATAAACACTAATTTTTTGCCTGACGAGCGAAATTAGACGCACACATACAAAGGGCTCCCACGCCATTACTGTTCTACATCATCATCAGCGTATCGTAGTCCACTGCTGGACATAGGCCTCTCCAATAGCACGCCACTTAAAATTGTATATCGCCGTTGATTCGTGTTTGCACGCAGCCTAGCGGGAAGTCCCGGAACTATTAACACCCACACATACACAGTAGTGACGGACAATGAACAAGACGTAAACTGATCTTTGTTTATGTTTTACTAAATTATTTTGTATTGACCATAGACTTTGTGTGTCACATAATGGAACGATCAGTTTGTTCTCTTTAGCATTCAGTCATTTTCATAGAGTTTAGAGAATTCTCAGAACTTAAAAATAATAAATGAAAACTGGTCTAGCAAACGAGTCCTTTTTTTAAATAACTTGATAAATAGGTTGTTTTTTTTATGTATTGTTCCTGTCTTTTGCACTAGTTAACTAAAAAAATAAATTATTTAACTAAAAAACACTATTTCTTCATATAAATACTACGTAATTTGGTGTTCGGCGCAAATAATAGTTTGATTGTAAAGTGACAAAATGGCGAATATCTCGACAGCGAAATGTGATTTTTACAAATATGTTTCTCAATGAATTTTTACTGCAGTTATAGTGTTTTTTATATCAGTAGATAGCTTAGTTATCGAACTTTATGAGGATAATAAGTAAAATGAATAATAAACCACATAAAATATTAAAATCATGTTTATTAACACAATAGGTGCGTAAATTAATCCCTCGGATGCGCGAACGGGTACTTCCGGTTACATGCACCGTGCGGCGAAATTGCAAAATTTTGCAACACGGTGCATGGTGTACGAAAATGATCAAATCTTTTCAAAAACAATGCTCGGTGGTTATAAAAGTGATTATTTTTCAAAAGATGGATAACAAGCGTACATGGTTATGCCATATTTTATTACTAAACTAATGTTATCGCTTTATTATTTACTCACAATTGAGCCAAGTATTAATTTACGCACCTATTGTGTTAATAAACATGATTTTAATATTTTATGTGGTTTATTATTCATTTTACTTATTATCCTCATAAAGTTCGATAACTAAGCTATCTACTGATATAAAAAACACTATAACTGCAGTAAAAATTCATTGAGAAACATATTTGTAAAAATCACATTTCGCTGTCGAGATATTCGCCATTTTGGTACTTTACAATCAAACTATTATTTGCGCCGAACACCAAATTACGTAGTATTTATATGAAGAAATAGTGTTTTTTAGTTAAATAATTTATTTTTTTAGTTAACTAGTGCAAAAGACAGGAACAATACATAAAAAAAACAACCTATTTATCAAGTTATTTAAAAAAAGGACTCGTTTGCTAGACCAGTTTTCATTTATTATTTTTAAGTTCTGAGAATTCTCTAAACTCTATGAAAATGACTGAATGCTAAAGAGAACAAACTGATCGTTCCATTATGTGACACACAAAGTCTATGGTCAATACAAAATAATTTAGTAAAACATAAACAAAGATCAGTTTACGTCTTGTTCATTGTCCGTCACTACTGTGTATGTGTGGGTGTTAATAGTTCCGGGACTTCCCGCTAGGCTGCGTGCAAACACGAATCAACGGCGATATACAATTTTAAGTGGCGTGCTATTGGAGAGGCCTATGTCCAGCAGTGGACTACGATACGCTGATGATGATGTAGAACAGTAATGGCGTGGGAGCCCTTTGTATGTGTGCGTCTAATTTCGCTCGTCAGGCAAAAAATTAGTGTTTATTTAAATATTTAGCTTTTCTAACACATTTTTGTTGCTATTCTATATTCTATATAAGATTCTCATCGCAATTATATCATTTTATCAATAAAAACATAAGAATAAATGCGTAAAAACCTTCAAATGAGTAAGCCCTTTTCAATAGGTAATAGACTCGGTAACTTTTTGAGTAACACTATTCAAAATTACGCATGATTTATGCCTCAATTCGTATTGATAGTGGTTCCTAAAATAAGTATAATAAGTAAAATATAACAACAAACTACCTTCAAAATCACCTTATCGGCAAAAAATCAGTTTTAAGAGGCACTTGACAGATCGCGTTGCGTCATCGTCAACTTTGAAATTGGAACTCGTTTTTTTTACGGCTCTTGAAGCGCACTTGACAAACGAATGTTTTAAAATGTTGTTCGTATAAAGCAAATGCATAACAAACCTTTCTAGACTTCGTTATAATAACTTTAATACCCAAAATTAATTAAAATGCAAGTTAACTGCGAAAAACATGGATCCGTGTGTGCCGCACCGACGGGACAAACATGGATCCGTGTTGCCGCATCCGAGAGGTTAAATTAGAGACTTTTACTACATGGTAATATGTTAGTCCCATCGTACCTTATCCTATATCTATATATATATATATATATATATATATATATATATCGCCATCCAATATCAGGTCAAAGCTTTTGATGCGTAAATATTTCAAATAGGTCAAGTGCAGCATTTGAGGTTGGGTTTCCTAAAATGTTGATAAACATACCAATATCGTAACTATTTAAATTATATCTACGCATCAACGCCTCCCTCTGTGTTCGATACTTGACACACTCCGTCAGCAAGTGTTGGACATCATCAAGAGTCCCGCATATTTCACAGTTCGGTGTATCTACTTTTTTCATAAGATGTCCAAACTTCCTACTTGCTTGTGGACCCTCCTAAAAATATATTATAAGTGTATTCATAACACATTGTGCCTTGATGTAACTAACTATGTACACAAATCATGGAAATCTGTTTCAATTTGAATACCTTATCAAAATTTTTTTTTTAATTAGTTTTGTATTACTCATTTTGCCTCATGAAGTAGATCTGACGATGAAGTCAGGAGATGAATAATGCGATTTTTCAGTGGCTGTAAGATGATCTTCTGAATTTCTGCTAATATCAGTTTTTGAGATGGTCTAAAAGAGCCAGAAGGAAGGTATTGATTACTGGCACTTTTAATTCAAATAATGTTATATAATATTTACTTAGATAATTTTATTTATAGCATGTTTTTTAGTTTATATTACATAATAGTTGTCGATGTAGTGGCAGATTAAGAATAGAGAATGTTACCACCCCTATTTATCCTGTGGGTATCATAAGAGCAGTATCATGCTCACTATGCGGACAAACAACTACTTTACAACAACACTACAAATAAAGGGAAAACTTAAAACACACCCTATCAACATGTCTGGCCAACAACAACTATAGTAGATCGAAACCTCGTTCCGAAGCAATGGATTATTAAATACTGTTGATGCTTAAACTAATAGTTATGTACTTGGTTTCTCTAATGTTACGTGTTTAAAATAATGATCTGTTAATAAAAATATTAATACATGTTCATATGTGTGATAGGATAGAAGAAAAGGATCTCAGCGAGTTTTGAGTAGTTGTATTTGCCAATTGTTTGGCCAGTTCTAGAAATAAACAGTTGAATACATTTTTATTCAAAGAACCACACAAATAAAATAGTATTAGAAAAGTGAGTAGATTATAGGATCATTACCTCGGATGTGACATCTCAATTTGCTAATATTAATAAGCGGACCGCTTACCACCACACAAGCCATTTGTGTACCACCAATATGTTATAATCATACATACAATACAAATCATAATAACATTACGATTTGTTTGTATTACGAGTTTCTTCTATAATGAAATTTGCACCTTAGAAGTTGTAAATGAATAAATATGGTTCTTGTAAACTTAAAATCTTTTTCTTTTGAAATACTAATTTAGCTTTCTGCCAGAAATGCAATAGTTTTGAGCGTCTAAACTAAATGATAATGAATATCTTTTTCCAGTATACTGCACCTTACATTTACCAGTAGGGTATGTAAATCATTATTTAGTAAATAAAGTTGTAAAATGAATGTTGAATTGTGAATCATAATAATGTTAAAACTGTTGTATTTATTTGTTATGTAACCACACTAACTGGAAGGTACAGTGAGTTAATGTAGATCATATGGTTTTCTGAAGCATTTACAACTATAATTCCTATTGTGATGATAAAAAGTGAATATGATTAAGAATTTTACTTGTATGTTTACCAATTAAATTAAGTCATTAAATATAATTGATGTATGTAGTGAATGTAAATGTGAAATGTATAGATTGTTTGTAGCAGGTCGTCCAAACCCTTAGTTGATAAGCTGATTATTGAAAAGAAAATCCGACTGCGTGAAAATCATCAATTTGCATTTTTATATTGTCATGTACCCAATATCACTCACCATCACACAACACATTTAATGACACCCCAAAGGCCAAAGTCAATTAGGCCGTTTACAGAAATTTACTTGAAAAGCATAACCCACATTGCGCATTCGGGTAAAAAGTTGCCATAATAGGTACGGTTGCCATTTCGCTGTCGAATAATAATTTTCCTTGTCAGTTACATTTCAAGACATTTTTTCTAAATTTCTTATGCGAGGGTAAATCGCTTCGTTACGTAATGCGTTACGGCGCCAGTCTGCCTGGCTTCCCTTTCTCTCGCTCACACGGCAGCGGTAGGCAGGCTTCTCCTCTCTCGTGTCAGTCTAACCGCTGTAGCTGTCAACCCGAGCTTTTCTCAAGTTAAACAATTTCAATATTAAATAGTTCAACTTAGATCTGTTTTCGGGCGTCACGAGACGCACAGGTTTTTTTTTAGTTGTCTTGTGGCGACTTCTCCTATAACATCGACAATAACTGCTTTTCTATGCTTTGTAACTTGACTTGACTGTAGTTAGATAATTTATACTAATATACTCCAATGTGCTAACAATTATTATAAAAATCGTATTATAAAGACATGGAAACTATGGGTATTAAATGCTAAGAATATAAATAGAATAACAGATTTTTTTCAATGCATTGTCATATCTATATCTTCGTACTATACTATATTATATACTAAATATGTATTAAACGAACTGTGGTGCTAATTGTTTTCAAACTTTTTAAAGGAACACGCTTCAAAACAAGCAAGGTTCTCATTCGGGTTTTTTTGTTTGTTAGTGTGCTCAAGAATTCGTCATTTATTAACTGATATTAAAGACCATAATAATTATTTGCCATATTCTTTACATGCATTTATTTTTAAACAAAGAATAATATTGCCTTTTAAATTTTTTATTCTTTTATGAATATTAGCTCTTCCAATACCATAGAGAATAACCTTAATTTTATTGATTACTTATATTTTAGGATATGTAAGATATGTACATGACCAGTGAGTAGCATTATAAGATAATGTTTTTATACAAATAAAACATATATTTTTATTGCAGATAGTTTTATTATTACTACTTACATCTTATACAAAAATAGATAAAACATTTGATGACAACAGAAACGTTACAACAAGTGTTAGCTCTAGAGTCTAGACACCTAAGGTCATGGAGATGTAGGTATACATTAATATCAGTAAGGAATTTAGAAGAGCCTACCATCACTTCGAACATATCGCAACACAAAATACCTAACCTCTTACAAAGGATTGGGGCAAGCTGGTGATACCCAAATGTTCATTCTCTTTAGCACCACTACTTACACCTCCATTATATCCTGCTGATTTCCTGGCCAGCGACTTTAAAACAGTTTAATGGTGTTGATAAAGCAAAACAACTAGACTAGCAAGTCTAGATTCTAATAATTGGATATCAAGTCATTCAAATTTGCTATTACCTGTTTTTTTTATTATTGTAATATTTGGCTAAAACTAAAACCAGATGTTATATATGAAGGGTATAATAGCTAAATTTTGTCAAGTACAAAATAGTAAACCAGGTTCAGAGTATTTATCTGGATCGGATCGAATGTCGTGAATGTACCTAATTTTTACGTAATACTTTTTGGACACGTAACCTTGTTGTTAGTTCACTACTACTACGTAGTAGAAGATTGGAAGCATAAAGATAACAATTAATAGTAATATAAATAAACACTTCTCAGGAGACAATTGACAACACATGCACTCTGAGGGAACATAAAAAAATATATTATTTTATCTCTTCATATTTTGATATAAAACGTTGAAAATGAACGTTACTAGAGGACCAACTAACCACAATCACATGAAATCTTGTACCTTTTAAGCTATTATTTTAATACAGAGCTTCTGTGCTCTCACATGATCATTACATATGGAGCTACGCTGGGCTGATGTCACAAGCTTAATGTTATTAGATTGCGCCTGAATCATGTACAAGGTCCCACATCAATATCGTTTATTAGTTTCTAATGTTGTGAATTGTCTCATGAGCTTGGCATCTCTCAATATCCATATTTATCAGCCTTGTTCGTCATTATTACAGAATTCGCTCACTATCGGTCGGAAACGCTCGCGACGAGCGCGCTGAGCTTGCTCAAGTTGAGCCACTGACGCAGGCAGCGTTGAGTCGTTCCACTTCGCACGTTTCCGTCGCACTGGCCCATTTCGACAGGGTCCCCCACAAAATTGCGTTTGAAGAAATCTGCGTATTCGTTCATCTTCTCCAGCCATCGTTGCATGGGGTTCACGAGAGAGCTCTGATACAGCCAGTTGAGGACGGATGTCTTCGACCACCACGGTTCAAAAGTTTTCCAGTCGTATACAACGATCGCATCATACCAGTTTCGTTTTGTGACGGTATTGTCCTGGTATGTAGTCCACTTCGTGCAACATTTGACACCTTTAAGGACGGACTCATCTTCCTCGGGTAAATCGAGGGGCACGTCTAGTGTAGCATTGTTTAAGTATGGAGCGAGTTCCGGTAGCAAACTGTACGTTATAATATTTGTATCGAGCGAGGTGAGAGTGTTGGGCGAGCAACGGGAAGCGATGAACTGCAGCACCGGCAGCCATGCGTGGGAGATCATGAGCGTCGAAGTGAGGAAGGTCACGAGGCTGGTGACGTAGCCGGCGCAGGCGGTGGACACGGAGGTGAGCAGATCGCCGAGCAGAGCCGAGTCAACAGTGGCCGCCAGGTCGCCATAAGTGAAGAACCCGCGCAGTTGAGCCTGTTTTAAAGCCACTTGTCGCTCCAACCATAGCAGCCCGGCCTCAAACGATTTGTCGCTCACAAATACTTTCCAGTCCTGGGAAGTAACATAAGTATGTAGTTTACTTTGGACAATTTGGTGTCTCCAATTTAAACATGTTTTTCCTTCCCCATCATGATGGATTTGACGTTTGAGAATGTAAGACTTTTTTTGGTTCTCTAGTTGACTGAATAGTTTGTCCAGGTAGTAGGGTATTAATCGGGAGCTGATTGTTGTTAAAGACAAGAATGATTTGTGAAGTGAGTTGACGAGACAAATATTCGTATATTATTATTATAAAATAATTTAAAATATTAATTTTTAATAATATTATCAGTTTGTTGGGATCTATCTCGATCTTTAGACCACTTACTATAGCATTAAGGAATTCCACTTCTAACTTCTTTAGCTGGTTGAGCTCTAAACCACCGGAAGCCGCCCATTCGGAGCATATCACGTCATCATCTTCACCATCGTCTTGTAAGAACTTATTGCCTACCATCTGCAGTACACAGTGTAAAACAAATATTATGGTAGCTGATAGTAAAAATAAAAATAGTGTTAGTGGTAGAAGAATGAAAATATTTCGGGGTAGGGCCACCCTTATCGCTTGGAGGAATAAAATATTTCATAAAAATCGGTAAAGACATTTCAGAGTAGGTTGGCAACAAACATGAGGATCTAACATTAAAGAAGCACTTTCATACCAAAGAAACAAGGAAGAGATCAGCAGGTGCGGCGTTAGCGATGTAGTCAGGGTTGCAGGCGTTGAGACGTTCCAGGTAGAGGATGGCCAGCACGAGAGCGCACGGCGACACGCACGCGCTCCGGGCGATGCTCGCCGCGGCGTCCGCGTGCAGGCGCCGCAGGGAGCGCCCGCGCTGGGAAACCGACCACAGCTCGCATGAGATTTCTGTAACAGTTAACATTTCATTATAAATTTGCACTAAAATTATTATATTCAGCCAGTTATTATTGTTTAGTTAAAAAACTTTCTCTATATCTCGAGTAAACATTACCAATGTGAATGAGTATTATTTTAATTTATTCTTGGAAACTTTCTTTTCTTCATTGTTTGCATTGGAGCTATGTAATATGTTTCATATAATTTTACTTGGATTGATAAAAGAAAATAAACACCTTGGTTTTGTAATGAGTGAAGATTGGGACGTTAAAATACTCTTGTACTACATGATAAAAATATAACCTTCAAGAAAAGAGTGTACTCCTTAAATGGCCGGCAACGCACTTGTAATGCCTCTGGTGTTGCGGGTATCCATGGGCGGCGGTAATCGCTTACCATTAGGCGATACGTCTGCTAGTTTGCCCCCTATACAATAAAAAAAATGGAAGTAAAACTAAAATGGTCTATTGTAAATAAGCTTTCATTGTAACTACTTACTAACAAAGCTATGATCTATTATGAATGAAGCATAGATAAGAGTTTTTTTTTAATTTCAGTAATTGTTGGATTGATCATACCAGTAACAGGCAGGCTCAGACTGGGTAGAGTTGGCAGCTCCCCGTAGTACAGGGTCTTGGTGATACGCTTCAGGAACTCTTTGTGGTCACCCATACTCTATTCAAAAGAGCTTCTATCAGCTTTTTAATAAAATAATAAATTTACAAGGTCAATAAGAAACTCCCTGTTTAGCAATGTTTACAATTTGTCCAACCAATTCTATTGAGTTTATTTATCCTTAGTAATAAGTACTCATTTGAGATAACCTATAGACTTCAATATGATGTACCCATATACATACTGTGTAACTAAACACACAAATAATATTTCTGTAGGTTGTACTTTATCTAAATAATTTGTTTTGTTTTTTTATTTTATGTGACTAATAAACCTACTTTTGGTTTTTTCTTTTCTCAATGCAATGAAATGTTTTCTAATGGTTGCTATTCTACAGCTGAATGAATTATAGCAGAAAAAGTTTAAAATATTTTTTTACTAAATATAAAATATAGTAATGTCTCTAAGCTTTGATCTTCGAAACTACACTTAAGGATTTCATTGATAGAGGGAGTGATTGAAGAGGAAGGTTTATATACTTTATAGTATTATGCATATTATAATAATAATAAATTGTTTAATAATTCTCTCTCACACAGAATAGTATATAATAACAAAAATCTGATCACAAATTCAGTGTTATATAAAAAAGTCGGTGAATCTGTGTGAGAGACTGGTATCTGCACTAAAAGAACCTGTATGACAGATTACCAGCCTCTCCTATGTCTAGATAATTTAGAGCTTGAAGTAAATGTAACCACGTTGATTCATAATGAGAAGTGGAAGATTTGAGTAAGAGACATATAACAAACATACATGTAACTATGTCATAATGCTTATGTGTAAGTGTGCCAGATGTGATTTAGTGTAGATATGTACGTCCTGTATAAGTGTGTGTGTGCCTTTGTGTGTATGTACTAACCCTACGACAATGCAGTACATGGTACAGGTGATCCAAGTTTTAGGAAGGAACAAGTATTAAACTACAGTAAAGAAAATTCATCAACTTTAAAGATTTTTAATGCAATGTCATAACATCTACAACTGTGTACAAAGTCAGGATGGAGTGCTAGTACTTTATTATAATAAATAAATATTTTTCTGTGTTTCTAAAAGATGTAACTAATGTATCTATCTACGCAATATTAACATTCTGATCTGGCTTATAATGACTCTCAAAGAATATGCGGTAGTGATTGTAGTAGATTCAGTCATGTTATCAACAGTCTCAGTCCCTCAATCATAAGTTGTAAAATTTCCCCTTCAAGGGTATAGATTCATTCAAGATCTTCGACCACATCAACAAAATCAAAGTTAAGCTCAACGGAATACAAAGATAAATAGATTAAAAATCCTACATAATACAATGTCATTCAAAACAGAACATGTTATTATTGTTACTAGAGTTGTAAGTACTGAGGTGATGATAGCTAATCACGTATTATGACCTTGAAGCTGCCCGTATGACACTAACAATATAGGTTAACTTGTTACCTGTTTATTATTGTAACTTCACGCTACATTGTTTAACAGAACGGAATATGCTCTACTTTTTTGAAGAGGGCAAAACGAAAGAAACGTTTGCCTTAAAAAGCAATAATAAAATAACATGCTGGCCGAAAGAAAGCTTGTCACGCACGGCTGATAAGCTTTGAGATCGGTGTAATTGCGAGTTTTGTATATAGCTTTCTAAGATAAGTACTTGGTGTTATATGCAAAACAAAGAACGAAAATATAGTTAATGAGAACTCAAAATATCGTAGCGGTCGCCGAAAAAATATATGAATAAGTCACGACGTGACCTCTTTTCTTACCTTGATCTTGCTCCTCGAACCCTCTCTTCTTCTCTTCGAAATATTCGACATAATCACACTTTTCACTATAAACCAACAATTATCGTACTTTGTTTGATACAATTATTATAACGGCAATTTACTTAAAATCGGATTTTGCGCGGAGATTGCCCTGTTTTTATTTGGTGTTTCAGGTTATGAACACGAAAATATTGTTGCATGTGTTTTATACAAAATTTAATGTCAGTAAGTGCGAAAGAGATATCGTACTTTAATATTTTGCAGCATTTTTCAATTCACACAAGAACTTTCAAAGTTTGACATTGACTTTTGACAGAAAGACTTTGGATATGGATACTGGTAATTTGGGAAGAAAACTTCAAGATCACACTTATTAAAATATATAAGTATTAGAACTGCCTCCACGTAATAAACTTCATAATTTATATTTTATCTTTCTTCGTTATGAAATTTTCAAACACTTGATTTTTTTACAAACACTGTTTAACTGTTTACATCACAAACTTTGTTCACCAAAATCGGAAAAAGTCCTGATGTAATTAAAATTGGCAATGTTGACTGTTGACATTTGCGTACACTTCACAACTGTCAAAAGTGTCAGAATCCAGAAAGTCAATCGGACGGCTTCTCGTTCCGTTGAGAGCGATAGCGATTAACACCTCAAATATGTACAAAGCACGTTATGAATTAATAAAACAATTGCAAAAATAATTCACGTGCTGAGTTTGATAATATTATGTTAGCGTTATAATGAGCAGTCTAGTAATATAGCCCCAAGAGCGTGGGTTTGCGGTTACTCATGTCATTGATATTGATTTCTTTTATTTTGTGAGAGAATATTTTAAAAATGATAAAAGCGAAACTGTGAGAAGTTGTGACTGTTAGTAAAAGTGGTTGTGGTAAAAACAATGTTTGTGGTCGAACAGAGTGTGTGATAATGTACGGACAAAATGAAAACTAAGAGCTTTTTGCTGTTCTCAACTTCTGTGTTTGCAATTAGTATATTTCTGATAGTATTCCACTCGCAGCCACCGCAGTCCATCCAGAGCATTGTCACACAGACACACCAACACATCAAAGACTTCCAGGTACTGGTTAACTAAAGTATTATTAGTCAAGTTTATCTACAAGTATTAAGTTACATTAGTAATCTAAATGATTCAGGGATAATATATTGTTGTTAAAGCAATTGTTTTGGCAAACAAGTATTTTGACATATTATTATGTTCTTTGTTGACACAAATTTGATTTAAAAAAAATACCTTAAAATGTTACTAAAGAGTATAAAACTAATATGTATGTATTAAAATGTTGATAGAAAAAATATAAAGCTTTTTTAACAATTTTAATTTAAAATCAATTAGTAATTATATCTAAGTCAACTCACAATTTGTTTTTTCCAAATCATTATTTTTAAGTTTGGTACAAAATACTTTAAGCATATTTTAAAATTGTCACACTCTACACTCTCTTTTTTTGGACCTTATGTTATAATGGGTTTACATTTAATATCACTTTATACTTTATATTTTTGGGGAAATACATGCCAACACACTAGAATTAATCTCTAAAAAATAGACACGTATCCCTTACACAGATATGTCTCTATTATACACTTATCATCAGGCCGCATTTTTGATGTTGATAGATGCTTTTAATATTGCTCTAAACTTTCCATTGAATCTTCTATGAGGCATACATATGAGGTCTCTAGAATTGTTTGTATTTGTATGTTATGTTTTGATCTAAATCAGGACAGATTGAATACCATACATCGAGGACCATTACATTTCTTTATAGCTTCATTCAAAACTGAGGCAAAATAGATTGTGAAACACTGCTGGCCATAGGCCTCTCCCATTGATACATTACATGTTCTTGTCTAAATCAACTTGCCACTGGTAATTTGCTAGTAAAGTTAGTACTTGTTTCTATTGACAGTACATTTGTTAACTGTTATATTTATGTACCCAATTCTTTTTATAATAACTCAAGCAGAATGTAGTTTGTGCAGTCTGTACAGAAACAGTAATGTGTAGATTTCAAATCATTAATGTTGTATTAATTAATTACTTTTTTCTTTACTCAAGTTATGAATATTTGAGATTTCATTAATTTAACTAATTAATTAAATAAATAAATATGTTTTTAGTGTCTAACAAAATATTTTTGTAGGAATTAAAACTTTATGAACAGAGCAATTAATAATAGTAATGTACATATTGTACTCATTACTGTTAATTTTACTGTTGCATCACTAATTAAAATGGTTCTAAAATCTCTTAAAAACTCTTATTCTAATTAACTAATTTACACAATGAACATGAAATTATACTTCCAGGCAATTTGAAGGGTTTAGATATTAATTATTATGTTATTTGATAAACAACTTACTAATAAAAAAATATATAATGATGCATCATTTACTTAAATAAATAAAAATAGAACTATGGCCCTATGACATTAACTCAACGTGATTTGTTTTGTTTGTGGTTACAATAGTCAATGTGGATATGTGATCTTAATTCCATCAAAACCATATTGACTATTGTGGTTTCAATTCCAGTCAATGATTGTATGAGTTACAAATAATTATCCTGAGTGTACTGTATATACGTATGAGCTCATTACTTAGATGCTCAAGTCTTTTATACAAATGATATTTATGTTTCTAATATATTCTGTTTGTGGGATGAATCAAAATTTATTCTTTATAGAATTCCAATGCCTACAGAGCACAGCATGAATTACACTTTACTGTGCCTCTCTCAATCTATTTGCTATCAGAATTTTAAAATAATGTAAATTAGTGTTATGTAATATGAAGATAAAGATAGTGTAGAGATCTAGTTACAATATGAAAATAAATCTATTATATCTTACATCTTCTAACAAATATTTGAGTGATACCACGGCCTCACAGAAAACCGGTGTGAAATAGCGTTTGTGCTGTGTTTCACCGAGTGAGTGAGGATACCGGAGGCCCATACCCAAACCCCTCCCCCCATCCCCTTTCCCATCCCCTTTCCCATCCCCCAAAGGTCGGCAACGCACTTATGACGCCTTTGGTGTTGCGGGTGTCCATGGGCGGAGGTAATCTCTTACCATCAGGTGATACGTCTGCTCGTTAGCCCCCAATTCAATAATAAAAAAAAAAAAAATATGTATAGTTTTAGGATATCCATCACCTTTCTCGAAATATGTAGTTGTAATCATGTTAATAAGATTTTTTATTCATTTACAATGTATGTATTAAACACGTACAACTATGACACAGGCGTCGTTGTCTCAGGAGCAGCTGCGCGATGTGGAGGAGAACCACCTGGTCGCTGAAGAGCAGTACGACCGCCTGCTGGGGCTGGACGGGCACACGGAGCTGTGGCACAACACCACGCTGCCGGCGCTCGTGACCTACGCCCGCGCTGAATCGCACGCACTCGCCGTGAGCTTCGTGCGGGCGGCCGCGCGCCTTCCCTACACTGTGCTGCTCTATAACTTAGGATTAAAGCCTAACTCTTTGGCTATTGTAAGTTTACTTCTATTTTTATGTAAAGTCATATTTAAAAAAATGATACATAGAATGACAATCTTTATTCTCGATAAATTCTGCTCGGCAGTCTGCGTCCCGTATGTATGTTTGTGTAGGTCAAGGAAACGCTTTTTTTTAGGACATCGACGTACATTGATACTGTTATTACGTTGGTTTACATTTCAAGATCTGTAATTTTAAAATGTAATTCTAAATATTCTAACATAAATATACTAATAAAACCTAAAACCGCTGTACCATAAGTTCGTCACTTTCTTTTTTTTTACGTCAAGAGAGCGTTTTAAACCTGGTGTGACACACGCAATTCAGCCGTCGTCAGTACGTGTGAAGTGGAGGAGTGTAATTATGCTCTTGTTCGTCGTCACACTCATGGAAGTTCATATTGAAAGATAAGAAATACGTAAAAATATGCCTATAAAATATTAATTTATGTATAATGTAGTGAATCTTTTTCAGACAGTTTCAACAATGACTATAAAAAGAAAGTCGAAGAAAACTATTAAGAGACCAGTTATTTGTGGAACTTCTTAACTAATAAGAACTATCCAAACAATATAGATTATTATGTTGTTTATTGTCAGAATACCTAACTAGCAATCGTCTTAAACATAAATGTCATAATATATATTTCACTGCTTTAACTAAAGTTGTAGTTACAGCGCATTGTGTTTTTGCATAAAGAAACTGATACATTGTGCGTAGACATGCATTAAGAATTAATTGGGGTTAAATACAAATAAAATTACAGAAATAAATCTAATGCGTTAAGAGTACTCAAAGAACACCTTCACTCAAAAAAACAATTTATAGATCACATGTGGGCTTTGAACCCAGCATATATAAAACGACATGAAGACCGCAAAACATCATCCGTGCAGTCAATTGATTGTTACTTTATATTCAAAACATCCACTTTACCTTGACTTTACCACAATGTTCGTAGTAAATTACAGCTTACTAATAGTAAGAGTTTCTGAGCTACAGCTCGGGCCTCGGACAGTCTGGCGCCACAGTGACCCTAATAAGTAATAGAAAATGTAAACATTAAGCTAATAGAGACATTGAGCCAGTCTTCTGTAGTAGGGATTATATCACTTGAACTGTCTGGAACTAAAAAGTACGTATCTTCCTCGCTAACCTATTTAGTTTAGTACTATATATGCGTTATTATATAATAACTAATTCTCGTGATAAAGGTGTGTTCAGATGACAGTAGTCGAACGCGCGTCGTTTTTAGTGAGAGGGCTTTTAGTGCTTGTCGCACCTCAACTGAGGTCTCGAATTCTTTAAAGATACATTTTACACATTCATGTTTATATCTTTGAGTTTTATGTTAAAATTAACTATGCATGCATTAAGTGATACTTAAATTCAAATATATCTATGCTAAGTATATAGCTAACGTAGTAAACCAATTTAATAATCGAATAAAAACTTGTGACTAACTTGAACAAAATCCACGTAGAGGAACACGGTCTGCCTGTTGTCCGTGGATGTAGTTACTTCGTGACGCACTTTATCAAAACGCGCGCTCAAAGACCATTCGTCATGTGAACATTCCTTTAATGTGTAAAGGCCATACTGGTACATAGAATTCTAAATTAGTTTGTGTTGTGTGCAGGTGTCCAACTACTGTAACTCATCGAAGTGTGCCATCGTCGACTTCGATTTGGACGCGTTCCCGTCGCACGTCGCCGACGTGAGCATACACGCCTACCGGCCGCTCATCATACAGGTAAGTTTGCGTACACTTTGCAGTATAACTTTAACTTTTAATAGGATAGATGACTTACGCCGTTTTTGTCTGTAAGCAAGTTATGCTTACGAAGTAGACGTACTCTAGCAGCCTAGCCTTTTTAGGAGTACAAAAGGAACACAGCGGTTCCCTCAAACGAGGGCATCATCTATCAGCGGCTTAGGGTCCGTCGGGATACCAGCGATTTACTTTCTAGTGTATACCCGGTATCCGCCTATGATGACTGCCAAATAAAATCAGTATTTTTTTATTAAATGTCAAAAAGTTTTTTTTTTTTCTTTATTTATTTAATGAGGGCTTAGTCACGAAGTGATTATGTCGCCCTGTCAAAAAGATAGACACGGTACATTTTTGTATGAAATACTAACCTGGGACGTCATAACTAGTGACGATGTCAAATCATTTAGGAACTTTTAATGTTGATTAGAAGATATAAAAGAAACATAAAATAGAAAACGCAAGACAATTTATGCTGTGTTTTAGTACCTTGCATTTATTGATTAAGGTGGAATAATTTGTTTTAAACAAAAGAATCGATCTTACTGTTGCCGAGGGACAATAATGAAAGAAGACAATATTTCCGTGCGAGATAAAACCTCACCTCCACCATTTTTACCGTGAATGCGGTTTTCATAAAAACGTTTAGGATTTCATAATAAAAAATACATAAGTCAATGCTTGGGACAATCTTCTATTGATAATGATGTACTCACTTAACGCAGACTAACAAAGCAGTAGATATTGTAGTGCACAAATTTGTGCGCAAACACAGGTGCACTCTCTGTTCCCTCATTCTCACAATCCGTTGGGACGGCTATCCGACACGACCGAAGAGAGATCAGGTATAGGACCGACGACTTTTTGTGCTAACAAACTTAAATACTCGATAACACTCTTTGAGACCCTGCCCGGGAATCGAAACGCAATATGTAGGTAGGTAATATCTTCTGTTACTGAATACGTTATGCCATAAACGGCATTAACCGACACTAAAACGGATATTAAACAATTATTTTGTTTCTTTTCTCCAACTGAGTGAGATTCCTAGTACCCCAAACCCTCTAATTCTAAGAGAAGGATCCGGAGCAGGGCAGCGCACTTTTGACTCTTGATTTGCGGAGGCTCATATCCTCATAACATAAAAACAATATTCTACTTTTATAACATTAGGCCAACAATATTAGTATCTATTATTTTTACCCGACTGCGAAAGAATCAGGGTTATGTTTTGCGAGTTGATATATGTTTCTGTATATTTCTTTGACACGCCCTAGAGCGTAAACGGCTTGTCGTATTTTATGTGAATGGTGTCAATAGATTCGTCTTAGTCGTGAGAGTGACACTGGGTAGGTACATGAAAATAAAAAAAATAAAAAGAACTTTTATTTTCAGTTCTTTCTATCTTTTCAATACAATCTTTTTATGTTTTCAATGCCATCTTTATTCAATAATAAAAAAATAAAGATGGCAAATATTGACGCAGTCGGTCAGTCTTTTTAAATAATTCATTACTTGTTTTTCTATCTAGATCGTAGATAATATGCTTTAACGACATTTTGATTACTATGATTGTGATGAAGCTCTACCACCACTCGATATTTGATACAGTATAATCCTTCATCACTTATAAGCATATATTTGAATTCGATGAAACGATAATATGCTCTAAATAATTATCAACGAAAAGTTCAAACGTCCGTGTGGTGACGGATTTAAAATACAGAACATCACAACCTCTATCACCTTTTTTTTTCTGTGCGTGTGTCCTCTCGGTTACCACCTAACCGCACGCCGTCTCGGGTACTAGATGCCGGGGAACCAGGTGCACCCTAGAAACTAAAACCCTGGAACCCCGACGTACCTCGGGTCACCTACACTTTGTAGATGGCCTCTCCTGTGTAGGAACCCCAATGTGCCCGCTCCTGTCCCCCAGGGCGCCACGCCCCGCAACGTTCGCGCCGTCACCCAGGCCTGCTTCTGCTACTGTGACAGATGGCCTCGTCTGTCACACTCAGGCTTACGCTTAAGGAGGACGGAGATCGACAACATCTATCCCCTGGGCTTAAGAGCCGACTAAGGGAACAAACCACACAAGACAAGAGTACTGCAAACCATACACTTAACGCTCCTACTCCTGATTTCTTTCTAAGGCAAGGCCTATGTTATGTCAAGCAGTGGATTCTTCTAGATTCTAGAGTCTAGACTTTCGACGAAGATAACGGAGTTATTGTGATAATACATTACACTAATTCTCTTCACAATACATAATAAATGCATAACCAATACTATCTCTATTTAAACCACCTTATCATATTTATCAACAAATTTTCGTCCTCACGTAAAATTTTGTAATTTCTATCTGATACATACACATACGTATTAAGTTACCCTAACTGGCTAAATCAATACTTGTCCGTCAGTAACTTTAATTATTTAAGGGGTTAAATAGTTTTGTTATCAATCAATACTGTAAAGTGGTTCCTCAATAAAGCCACAAAAGGCCGATATACGATTCTCCGACATTTTTTATTATTGTTAGCCGCAAATTATCGTGCCTGAGACACAATGCATTATTATAATCATTGGCCGTGAAGAGCGAATTCTAGAGGTGAACTTAAAATTGTTATCCTTTTACGAGCCTCTTGACCTAAGCTACACACGTACCTACTTAAAGAAGTACTGCCCAGTGGATTACATAGTATTAAAAGGAACATTAGATATTTTAACGAAACTTGGTTGTCTTCTTTCGTATGGCAGAGGGGTGGTAACTGACTCCCTCTGTCCATGACCACATTCTTGTCACAATTATGCTGCTATACTTTAAGTTTCCACTAAGTTTAGGAAGGGATATCAGGACTAGTAACCTCGCTCATTGGATAAAAAGCAAGGAAACGATTTATAAACAACAGTTTTCTGAGATGCGAGGCCATGGTATTCCTCCGATCTCCGTGAATTATTTAAAATACATTAAAATACGTAAACAAGTACACTGCTATATTACATTGTGTAATATACATAAATATTTGTGCAGCGTGCCACTGAAAGAGTCATTAGTTAACTGACACACACCTTTTAAATGTGTGTGTTATCAGCTCATAAAATACCTAAATATTTGCTTACCTGCATACTCGTGTAGGCCAATTCTGATTCACCACAACAAAGTAAACAATCTAATCTGACATTGACAGTTTTAACGTGGATCTAATTATTATCAACCGAAACTTTAGTAATAATTAATAGTATATAGTCCAAATATCTTCTTATGTGTGTGTCTATAATAATAATTTAAAACATTCAATAAACATGGACTGCACGGTTGGCCTAGTGGTTTAAGCAGGTGCCACGCCACTTTCTACAGCGTCAAGTGTTGTGAGTTCAAATCCCACATGAGACAAAACTTTGTGTTATTCACAAATTGTTGTTCTGGGTGTTCTTTGTGTTAATTTCGTGTACTCCTTACTTCCTAGAAAAATAGGCTATCTAACACTAAGATTTTTTCAATTCGAACCAATATTTTCTGAGATAAACACCTTCAATCAAACAAATTCTTTAACTTTGCAAAATTAGTATAGATAAAGTACAAATGACGTCCGCTACTTGTGTTAGACCCTAGAGAAGTAACTAAAAGATGTTTAAATACGCGACGTGTAAAGGTGCTCCCACATAGCACTTATATAACGTTATAAAACGTTGGGTAGCGATAACAGTTTATAATAGTTTGTAACATACGCTACAATATATCAATAATGTTATATGTTACAAACTCTGCCACACTGTTCGAACTCGTTGTTTAACATTTTGTAACAAACAGACAGACAGACATGACAGTGTAGTCACACTGCAAACTGCGTGCGAGCTACCTCCTTTCCGCGGCCTTCCGCTAACGATCCGCTGAAGATCGGATGCTGTTGTACAACAAAAGTCATAGTTTGTTATATCATGTTGTTATTTGTAACATTTTGTTACCTTTTTTTTATTGAATAGGGGGCAAACTAGCATACGTATCGCCTGATGTTAAGCGATTACAGTCACCCATAAACACCCGCAATACCAGAGGCGTCACAAGTGTGTTGACGGCCTTCGGGGAATGGGGAGAGAGATGGGAGGAGGGGTTGGGGTATGGGTCTCCGGAATCCTCACTCACTCGGTAAAAACCAGCGCAAACGCTATTTCACACCGGTTTTCTGTGAGGCCGTGGTATTACTCCGGTCGAGCCGGCCCATTTATGCCGAAGCGTGGCTCTCCCACGGTGTATAACATCATTAACAATTTATAACTTTTGTTACAATTTGTAAAAAAAGGTTAGCCTACAAATGTTAAGTACATTCTCTAACGTTATACAACTGCTGTGTGGGATCACCTCAAGCCATGTGTTATAAGAATCAAAAGGTTAGTACAATTACATGTGGCCAAACATAATCAGTTTCCTCTATCTGGCCTTGCATTTTTTCCTTCGTCAACCATTACACCAAAAAAGTGATGTATTATTAATTGCTGTACCAACACAAACTGGTTATTTAAAATTGTGTTTCCTCATGCTAGACAATGGAATAAACCAGGATAACAACTTCAATTATTCTTGATTTCCTGGATAACATGTTAAAACTAAGGAAAAATAAGAAAATTTTGATTTGGAATCCTTGTTCTTCTACATAGATGATATTTTCTGCTCTAAATGGAGTTTAGTTTCATAGTTTGGGATATTTATTTATGGAATTAAAGTTCTATATACCAATTTTTTATTAAGTACTAATTGTTTTCCGCGGCTTTTCTCGTGTGTAACTTGCTTAATATATGTACATAATTAAACACTGTGTTAGTATGTATGAATCATGTATTCATTTTTTAAACGTATTTATTTTTAATCAGTAGCCTATTAAAAGGACTATCATACAAACTTTCGACCCTAATTTTAATTTTAGGAGTAGAATTCCCATAAATGCTGATATAAGTATTCATTTGTAGCCAAACAATCTAAAGACAAAGTTTCAGGCTAATAATTTGAAAAAATTACGGACTTCCAGAATAACCTATATACGAAATTTCAACCCCCTTTTCACCCGTTTGGGGTACACTATCCAGAAATTATTATTAAGATAGAAAGAAAGTAATTCTTTCTCTCTTAAAGTAACTGTCAGTCTGTTACGTTTTCACGGCTAAACTGCTGTATCGATTTTAATGAAATTTTAGATGTAGATACTTTGATTCTTGAGAAAGCACGTAGGCAACTAATCCGCGATAACCGACTTTCACGTGGGCAGAGCCACGGGCAAAATTTAATTAAATAATGTACATATTTAGTATATTTATGTATTAAATGCTAACGAGACGTATAATATTAAAAATATCATAGTAATATAATAGTTTTAGTGTACTAATAATAGTAATCGCGCCACTATATCGAGGTGTACTACTTACCTTACTTTATACAAACTTGGTGATATAACTTAATTCCCGAAATACTATATTATTACATACTAGCTGAACCCCGCGGTGTTACCCGCGGTTATCGTCGTATCGTGGGTAACGCCGCGGGGGCGAAGCTAGTCTAAAAAATGTAAGCCTAAGTTACTCCTTGTACCATCAGCTACCTACCAGTGAAAGTCCCGTCCAAATCGGTCCAGCCGTTCCAGAGATTAGCCGGAACAAACAGACAGACAGACAAAAAAAAAAAAAATATATATTTTGGTATGTGTACCGTATATACATTCATATGCATGTAGTAGAAAGCGGTTATTTTAATATTACAAACACGCACTCCAATTTTATTTATTTGTATAGATAACTAAATAATACATAGATTACGCTGTGATGTGTAAAAATTTTGTTAACTTGACTAGGTAGTTATGTTTAAGTATGTAAGTGTGTGTATGCGCTTGAGTGTTTTTATGTCAAGGGGTTCCAACCTAACGTTTCTATTTTACGGTAGTTCCATGTCTATCTTTATTTGTGTAACTTTTAATACACACACAATATAAACAGATTTAAAATACTAGCATAGAACAAAAGCGCAAATATGAACATCACGATGGGACTGCATGTATGACCCTTAATTGTACATATGCATATATACACCCTCAACTACTAGGTACCATCTCCCCGAAACATTGTGATCTACCCTAAAATTTACTGGAAGAGATGGTTCAGTTATATAATAAGGCAATTTCAAAGCATATTTCACATTTGTATCTGATAGGATAGATTAGGTTCAAACCTTCAACGATATCACTGAGTGTTTTTTTTTGGTGTGTTAGTTATTGGAGCAATAAAATGAAATTCAGGTGGCGACAGCTTGCATACTGTTTACCTTTCATGTATTACTAATATTGTATTGTACTAGTATCTGTAGATCTGACTTTTAAAAAGAGAGTTTTTCTATTCTTCTCATAAGGCTCTTGGAAACTGGAAGTTACGAATCGACACAAGCGAGCAGTAGATTTTGGTGTTTAAATTATCTTGACAATCCAGTACATGCTGTGGCGTCTGTTCGTGTCGATCTATGATTATTAATTGTAGCCTTAATTTAACGTTCATAAATGTCACTTAGTGTCTTAATTGTAGGTACATTAACTGCACGGTTAGCCTAGAGCGTACTCCTTCCTAAAAGGCAGGCAACGCATTTTGTAACGCCTCCGGTGTTGCGGGTGTCCATGGGCGGCGGTAATCACTTACCACCAGGCGATACGTCTACTCGTTTGCCCCCTATATATATAAAAAAGTGGGTGTATAGTGGGACAACACTTGTTCCATGTGGGATATGAACTCACGAAAAAAAAAATTAATAGATAAAAGTTTTATATAAATTTATTCGAAAAACCATTCACTTAAACACCTGTCTATCGTAAATATGAAGATATCGTTCCTAAAGATAAGATTTATGCAACTAAAGTATTTATAAAAATGAACAAGATATTGCCCGCGGCTTTATTTGGCTGATTATTCCTTATTCATCATTTATTTTATCCTCTTAAAAATCTTTTCTCAGCGTGTGCTTTCAACTTCATCAACTTGAGACTGCACGGTTGGCCGAGTGGTGTCAGCGGTCGCCATGCCGCTTGCTACTGCGCCAAGTGTCGTGGGTTCAAATCTCACGCGGTACCTACAACACTTTGTGTGATCCACGAATTGTTGTCCCGAGTCTGGATGTTCTTTGTGTCCGTTTCATGTATGTTTGTAAAGTCCCCCACGACACAGGATGTTTATTCCTAATGTGGGAGTTGTCTTTAAAAAAAAAAAAAAAACTGTCACGTTTGTAGTTTTAATTTGTAGATTCTGCGTTGGTGAAACTGTCAGTCACGACAAATACTTTATATATACATATATAGAATATGGTTTTATTTCAGTACAGTTGTTTATCTTTACTGTAACGTACGTATCACAATCGCCCATTATTATCCCAGGAAAAACAAATAACTTATGTATACAATGAAACAATCATATATTATAATTTGTAAAGTGGCAGAACTCCAAACTGGGGCGTGTAGGGTGCCTTATTCCAAACAATAATCGTTGTTGTTATATTAATTAGCACGTAGCAGAGCGGCATAAGGCGGCCGAGATACGACACGTGTGTTATTGTATTACAAAGTCGTGACTGTCGTTTCCTAAACGTACCTGAAACTATTTTGCTGCTTAATCTTACACCAATTTTGTTATTGACATGTTTTAGACGAAACTCTATTAGCAAAGTCAGTTGAATACTTTTTATAAGAAGCTTTATAAATTACTAGCTTTATAATTTAATAAAAAGTTGCTCTTAAGTTACTTCTAATACCTCCAAGAATATGTGTACAAAGTTTCATGGTGATCGGTTTAGTAGTTTTCCCATGAAAGCGTAACAAACACACTTACTTTCACCTTTATTTTGATAAGCAAGCGTGACAATATTATCGTTAACCATGGATTTTCAGAACAATTTGGCAATATGAGAAAAATAGAAAACTAAACATTGTTAAAAAACAACAGTAGAAAGCAATTCTTGTTATGGATGGATTAGTGAGGGCGTAAATATTGTTAACAAGAATCGTATCAACAGCTTATAATAGGGCTCTGCTGGACATAACCGGTTGGTTTGGTATAGGGTTTATTTCAAGATTTTCTTCTTTGTCGCAATCTGCAATGGTTCCCTTAGGCCTTAGGTCATCCATGGGATATGGGTGGTGACACTTGGTCAGCACAGAGATATTATAAGGGCGAGTAGAATAAATAAAAGTGTTACTTGTTGCCGGTTAGTTCAAGCCCCTAGCTGCCTTACTAGCTTAGTAATAATAATTGAAATTGGCAAACGAAAAAAAAAACAAATCGTGCGCTGCAAACGTTTGAAAACTACTGACCATAAAGTAAGGTAGTAGTCAGTATATATTTATATATCATGTTAGTCATGTCGTTATGAATTATTTTGTTTATCAAAAGCAAGACGAATTACTATTTGAATTAACAATTTGACTCGTTGACCTGTGGGCCAATTTATGAGTGTGACCCTTCCTTAGATTAAGCTCATGTTACTTGTGTTAATTTAGGTATGGCAGTAGGGCAGTGTCGAATATCACTCAGACCCTGAGTACAGCTAATTGTCACTGAAGATTTTCTGGGCGTTAGTCGCTGCTGAAGTGGTATATATTTGAGCTAACTAAAGGTTTTTTGTGCTCTGCTTTTGTTTGTTAGAGAATTTATGACTTGCTTGTTGGTCTACTGGTTAGAGAACCTGACTGACAAGCCAAAGGTCGTGGAAACAATTCCCACCCAGAATAAATGATTATGTGGTGATGATAACACACGATCGTTTGTTCTGTGTCTGGGTGTAATGTATCTACAAAACCAATGTATTTAGAAATGTATTAGTAAATTTATTTATGTATTATTATTTTTGTAGAGGATTTTACTAAGTACAAGGATGTGAAGGATGTGTTATACATCCTACTCAAACGTATGCTAAAGTAGAGGCTAAAATCTCTACTGTGACGCAAATTAAAAAGACGGAGAACAGAGAGCTCGCTAGTGCTAGATAGTATGAATCAAATCGATATTTTTGTGATGTGACAAATACCTACCTGAAGCTCTGATCGCTTCATAGCTAAGTTCGTTCGTTTATTAAGAATTTAGTACCGCCATATTTTTAAATGAATATTTTCTAAGTTTCTGAAAAACAAGGGTAGTGTACAGTTGCGGCCAAAAAAAATATAAAACTTTTGATTTTCTTGAAATTTTCTCGTATACAAACCTTGTCTTGACAATAACAAACATATATAAAAAAGTATTCAATTTAGAGCAGTCGATCGGAAGTTATGCGCGTACATACATATCAGTTATTCATTTTTGTATACATATATAGATTTTGAGTTGATGCCTTCGTAATTAAATGCAATCTCGCAGGTAGCTTTGACAATTTGTTTGAAATGGAAATTTACTATACCTATTACATTAGTATGACTTTACCACTTGTTTTAGAACACTGATAAACATTCTTAGAATGCATGAATAATTTATGTATACATATTCATGAATACGAACATTTGTACCAAGTGAGTTTTGATACCAAGCACCACTCACTTACATTTGTTACTTAGACAGCGTATGCGCCCACTATGTCTAATATCATTTCACCAGTTCGTAAATAATACAAATAAATAAAATTAAACATTATTTAAATTTCGATTATTATATAGTACTTAATATTTACCGCTAGTTAGTGTAAGCGACTAAAGGTCAATGAAGAGGTCTCGGGTTTGATTCCTGAGTCGGACTGCTGTTGGGTTTTTACACAAGAAATTCTTGTTAATAGCTGCCCGGAGTATGGCAGATGGCGGTGTTTCCCGCCCGGGCCTCTGAGAGCACGTTAAGTCGTCGGTCCCGGTTGTCATGAACACCTATGACTAGTACAACCTTCGTATTCAGTTCTCTCTCAGAATTGCGGAGGCCCGATGTCAGTCGCTCCTTGGAAAAACTAATATTGAGGTAAAACAGGGTGGAGTAGTAGCGGACCCTAATTGATCACAAGAATAATAAAGGCTAGGAAAAAAAATTGGATTCATCATCAGGAAAATTAAAAATACAACTAGTTATAGCACAGCTTAATTGAAGTGTGAATTCCGATCGTTGATTAATCCTATGGTATATAATAACTGATGTACAAAATAACAGGCGCAGGCAGGAAAATTAACAACTACTATCGATTGAAAACTAAATAAATAACGTTATGTAAATCAAGAATATAAAACATATTGAGTTACTTTTAAGGCTTTTCTCACAGTTTCACCTGATCTTTACCTACCCCTGCTGTGCGCCTAAAGATTGCAGTGTTATGTTACATACTCGTTAAACCCTCATTAAAATATATATGATTGACAATACCAGAGATTAACCTGTTTAAAAATAAAAAGGAAACTCAACATTTATTATTAAGGTTCACCATATTTTTGGATCGCTGTATTGTTCCCCCTAGACCTAGTATTGAGTGGCCTTGTTCCCACAAACTGGGTTAAAAACTTTACTTACTAACTTGTATCACTTATGATTATGTAATGAACCAACCTAGCCTTGTTTTGATGTAAAGCTCCGCAGAACTAAATTGCTGTGGCGTGTCTGCATTACTAACTGCAACTGTGCACTAACTTAATAATAATCTTTGCGTTATACTACGTCTGCTAATTTGCCCCATATTACGCACAAAATTCGTCTAAAGCAAGTAAGAATGTCTCGTATCTAAACGACGTGACGACTCTCTGTGTGCGTGCAGTTAGTCGTATGTAGCGGTCTTCCTATACTGTGGTTGATCGAATTCTGCCTGATCCTCACCTTCTGGTAACACACCCAGTCTCTTGAAATCAGATCCAACCATTCTGGATTGCTCGACTTGAAAAACCCAGCTGCAGAGCTACAGAACGCTGCGAATGGCCCTCCTGAATCAGTGTTATGGCCGAGGTTGAGTTTTGAAGATCCATGACATCGAATTCTAGACATAATTTTAAAAAAATGTTATTGACGCACTAAGAAAGCAAATTTCTGCCGTTCTCAAAGAACTCGAGAGTGAGTCACACAAAATTATCGTCTTAAAACGGGGTACTTTACTTTAAAGTAGCTTAAAAAAAAGACAAATTATAGCCACTTCAAGTACTATACTCTCTCAATGTTTGTTAACACTTAATGTAACGCCACAAAAAAAACTTAACCAGTTACGATTGCTTAAAATTTATTAAATCGCTTTGTACATCAAAATAAACTAGTGGCCCTTATTTTGTTTTGACTAGTATAAATATGTAACGCAACTCAAGAGACACGTCATGTAAGTTAACTAATTAACACCTATAAGAAGGTTCCCCTCATAGGAGGTTATATATAACGTGCGGTGTTTCGCAGGGGTCTGTCCTTGGACCACCGCTGTGGAAGGCTCAATCCTTGACGGCAGGTGGCTCTTCGACGAGCATGTGGCGATTTCCACATACAGCGCAAATACAACATAACATTCAAAAGCGCTGTCTGCCGAACTGTGTTAATAACTGCAGTTCCCTGATCCCTCCCGGCTCAGGCACGGAGTGGCACACCGTGTGGTTTTAGTCGGTCCGATTCCGACGCACCACCCCGCAGCAAACTCTGGGGGGGTGACGGCCCGTGGGGATTTCCACACGTAAAAAAAGTAAGTTATAGGTTCACACAGTGAAAATTAATTATAGATTTGCTCAGCACTATGAAACACACGTAACATCACTCCAGTCGATAACGATAGCCTATAATAATAAGTATAATAAAAAAGAGGGCCTATTTAAAAAAAACAATATTAAGGAAACGTATAGGAATTTTTCAATGTATAGGAAATCAACCATAACACTATCATGATGTACTCGTACCTACTCCAAATAAATGGGGAACAGGAAAATGGTGATGTCCTTCAAAACTGTTATTGCGATTATGTCGAGGAATGAGAATAATAAAATCAATATTTGGCGATAATAAAAACTAAAATGTTGAAATTTTACTTCATTCGACTTTTATCATTTGATCAGATAATACACGACGCGTTTAACACTTATCCCTAATAATTCTATAAATTCAATATTGTATTGGAGTTTGTTTTGTTAATCTGTCCCGCGTATATCTCGACTGCTCATCGTGGCAACTTGCATACCTATTTTCTAGTTTACAAAAAAGTTCTTATAAAATTTAAAAATCGGAAGGGGATCGGGAAGGGGGGAGTGGCACCGTATAGAATTGACAAAATACTTGAGACTTATGTTGCAGGTAACCTTTGTAACATTGCCATTGCTTGCCAACATTGCAAGTAATAACCCGATTGGATTGGATAACATTAGATGAAATGTAAAAAATAATCTGACATAAGTCTTGTTTTATCTGCTATTAAAAATATATTTATTACAATTCTGCTCAGCTGAACATCTGTCAGAACAGATAATATGTAATCGATATCTTATTTTCGTCAATATTTAAAAGTGACTAGTGGTCGCCAGGAGCTTGAAATACGACCTTCCTTCATACATTAAAGTAAATGCATGATATAATTGATAATAATAGCATTACTACGGAGGTAGAAAAAATATATACATATTAAATAATATTTAACCGAACCCATACCTATACGCATCGTTTCAATCTATACTAATATTATAAACCTAAAGAGTTTGAAATTTGAGTGTGTTTAAATGAAGAATGTTTAAAAAACGGGGGAAATTATTACGCTACGGGCAATGGTAAATGTAAACGAGGTTGCGAGGGTCTTCTAGTGAAATATAAACAGAGATAGACCTTTCGTCAGGATTCAGCAGAGCAGAAGCACGACGCGATCTCATAAGTTATTCCAGGTTCCATGTTAACATAGTATGACCGAAATCTAAAACATGCACTTTAGTAAAACGTCTGCCATTGAGCAATTTCTAATATAATGCTAAGTATCCTGTTATCTTATGTTCTCGAAGATTGTAACGAACAATGATACTGTGTTTATATCCTTAAGCCTGTTTGTGAGGCTACCGCGATATTCTATTGACGGTGGCTCTTGTTAAGTGTACTCAATGAGATTAGATATGATTGTTGAAGTAGAAGAGTTTGCCGTGTATGATGCAGTACAAATGCATTTACTTTTATATATTGACACGAACAGTAATAGCTTAATATGATGTACTGAAATTTTAACAGCAAATAATAAAACCACACACACTTCTTTCATGGCATCTTAACAATACTCGACTCGTCTGGCCGTTTCAAACATTATAGAAAAGGAATCAGAGAGATAAATACGATACGATTCGAACTTGCACAGTTCTAGTTATCTAAGTACAACAATAAACAAACTTTACGTCGACTTTATTATTTAACTTGACCTTGAGTTTAATCAGATTTTTTGTGTTGGTTATTTTGTTTCCCGGATGTTCAATTGGCCTCTATTCTTAGATGACCGGTATTTTATAACTGGACTAGATTGTAGATGTGATAGTCATTTAGGAAATCTAGTTCGTTTGTCTAAAAAGTTCATTTTTATAGCGTAACTTTTTCCCACTGCCTTAAATACAAGGCTGTTTGGGTACATGAAAGTTTTATTGAATTATTTATTTTCGTTGAAATTCTAGTTTTTACTGCGATATAAAAAAAAGATGATTTTTAATTCTACTGAATTTTAATTGTATTTCTGTTGTAGGCAATATATTTTACAGTTATAAACATATTTCCAACAACTTATATAATTAAACTGGTTAAACTCAATGTTTGAGCTATACATTTTTTTCTTCATAGCTTTCGTAGATTATGTGGGGTCGGTTTTACCTGAATATTAGTTTTTCCACGGAGCTACCGGTATCGAACTCCGCAACCCTGAGGGTGAACTGAATTCGAAGGTTGAAATTAGTGTCGGTATATTTGAGGGCACTGACTTCTTAATAACGATTACCATAGAGATGTTCATGGCAACCGGGACCGACGACTTAACGTGCTCTTAGAGTCACGGGCGGGTTACACCGTACACACACAAATACATCACTCTCTCGGGAATCGAACCCAAAGCTTCTTAATTGGCAATTGCGTATCTGCCTGTCGCCACACCAACGAAGCAGTCAGAGCTATACATATTTGCCAAAAATATTACTAAGTAAATAATTCTCTTAGGGGAATAAGAAGTTACGAAGAATACGTACAACTTATTAGAACTTATTCGGATTTACACGCGTTGATGTCGATACTTTTATAACTTATTACATTGAATAAACAGCGATTTAACTATACTTATAATACGAGTATTATAAAGCTAAAGAATTTGTTTGTTTCGTCGAACGCGTTTAGCGAAGTACTGGTTCGATTTGGAAAAATCTTTCATCGTTGCTTAGCTAATTTATTGAGGAAGGCTATGGGCACATATACGAGTATCATGCTACGATCAATATTAGGGTAGTTGTTTTTTTTTTTCAAAAACGGGAGAAAATTATTTCTTTTGATAGCTTCTATTGCGTGCCCTGCGTCGATGGTTAACGATTCGCGGAAAGAAAGTATGAGAAAATGTTCCGCGACAGCATAATTATGTATGCAGACTGCACGGTTGGCCTAGTGGTTTAAACGTTCACTACTGCGCCAAGTGCCGTGGGTTCAAATCCCACGTGGGACATCACTTTGTGTGATTCACAAAATGTTGTCCTGAGTCTGGGTGTTATTTGTGTCCGTTACATGTATGCTTGTAAAGTCCCCCGCGACACAGGATGTATATTCCTAATGCGGGAGTTGTCTTTTTAAAAAATAAAAAATAAATAAATAAATATTTTAAGGTTAAGTCACAAAACCTTTTTAGCGGTATAACATTACTCTACGAGCAGCAAAGGACGCTGGCGGGGCTACGTGGGTCAGTTAGTATTGAATAAATAACGATTTGAAGTGTCAACGCCTAGACAGTTCTTTGGTTCGTTACGACACTGGGGTTTGCGATAAAATGTTATGGTCGCATTCCAACCGATAAAACCACTTGTTCTGTCATAGTTAAGTCAATTGTCTTGGCTCCACAATAATGAAAAGAGGAAGTGCGCAACATCCCTACAGACTTGGACGGTTCTGTAATGCTTCATACCGTTACGCATTTAACTCTACATCATCAAGTTTCATCATCAGCCAATCGCAGTCCACTACTGGACATAGGCCTCTCGAATTACACGCCACTAGGTTCGATCATCGGCATTCGGGGTGTAAGATCAACCTTTCGCTCGTAGCTAACCTCACCTGCACGTGGCGCACTCTGCTGACCAACGAACGAGAGAGCGTGTGTTTGATATTTGTGACAAACATCGAGCATGTGGACGGGACTTTATATATACAAGAATTGCTCGTTTAAAGATATTAGAATCTAAAATGTTATCTATCTGATAACATTTTAGATTCAACAACTTCATTTTAACGTATGTATACATTTGATGTATTCCGAATTTCACTTTCTAATCTACGCGTGTCTGTTCAATAAAGCCGTGCAAAGAATTTTCAAATTCATACGAGTGTTAGACTACCTACAATAACATAACGTAAATTATAATTTGCTACATCACAATATGGGGTGAACCTTTGTTGTTCTGAGAGCCGGGTTTGACGTCTGACATGACAGCTATGGTTATGCTGCTATCTGCTATCAATTATATTTAATAACAAAAATATAATTGAACTAGCTTTGCCAGCGAACTTTATACAATAGCAATAAAGCTCAAATTGACTTTACGTTTTGGTTAAAAACCTTTGTATGGGAAAAAGAAAAGGGCTGTTTTAGGGATTTTCCGGCCATTATTCGAATTTTTCTCGCCGTAAAAACCATCCTTGAACTTCAACGAATATGAAAAAAAAAAAATGGTCAAATTGGTCTAGGTGTTGTTGAGTTATGCGCTTACCAACACATTGAGCGATTCATTTTTATATTATAGAAGATTGTTGATATAGTACGCTGTTTGTGACTTAGTTTTCTGTAGATACAGAGTCCGCTTAAGGTTAGACCGTTTAAGGTTAACCTTTTGTAATACGCAATGGCTAAATAATAATTTTACAAAGTATTTTATTGTTATATTCCACTTGAATATTTTATTAAGTAAGCCTCAACAATTGTGTTACGTGCAAGATCATTTGTTCTGAGTCTGGGTGTAATGTATGAATATTATATTTGGATGAATTTGAAAAAAAAACATCGATTTCCACGCTTTGCCTAAGATGATCAGAAGGCTGTCGTGAGATGTGTAAGTTATATAAAAAAAAGTTGTGTGTGCGATTCACACACGATAGAAGTGAAACTTCAGTAAATCGACAAAAGAATGAGACCGACATTTGCTCTCTCGCTCTGGCTTTCTAATTACAGGCGACTTTTTTTATTTGTCACTTATCTGTAGTTTTTTCCGTTGCATCCGGTTTGAAATCACAACGATTCTAAAGAAGTTTCACTTCAAAAATAAAAAGTCTTTGGTTACAACGCTATAATCACTCTTTCTCTGATTATATTCGACTCTCTTTCGTGTGTAAAATCATCAACAATAGCCTTAGTAGTCGTCTTAGTCTTAGTAGGTACTCGTCCTTCGAAATAAGGTTTTGGATGAAATATGAACGAGAATTTTCACTAACGGCGGTACTTCATCAAATACTAATTCATAAATGTCGTGTAAAGTCAATAAACTCGTTCTAGCGTCCTTGAGCGTTTACTGTTAATAGTAGTAAAATATACGAAAGGCATTTGTACCTGTATATTACTATACCTACACTTCCTCGGAAATTAGTTCATTACACTCGTTGAGTTAAATGTTCAAGGTATTGTTTTAAGTAATTTAAAGCGGCAATGAAGCTATCAGTATATAATAAATCAACCTATGCACGTATTAAACAAATGTTTCGAGTCCTACCGGTCTTGCGTACGTATAGCTGATTTCCTTTTTTTAATGAAATAGATTTTTAGTTCACTGATTTGCACAACTTAATGTGCATTCCTCTCAAATAATACTCAAATGCGATTTCCTACTGTGCCTGAGCCCTATGTTCTTAGAGCTTCCTTTCACTTGTCCCTTCTTATTAAGATATTTGGTATAAGAATACTGGTCGCAAAAAGCTCTTTCTTTTCACATTTGACTACCCTGTGCGTCAAGAGGTTAGGGACCCTGGCTGCTAAGACGTAGGTCTTGGGTGTATTTCTATCCAGGACGCCACTCATATGTACATTCTTAATCGTAAAGTGATATGAAGGGCACCTCGGAGGTCTTTTCTATCCATCGTGTAACATGTAGTCCCCCATATTAGGGGACTATTATAATTATTGAACATTGGCAGTTTATGGCAGTGTCTATTGCTGTCAGTACGACAATGGTTTAACAGTGATGACGTATAAAAGATCATGTATAACGATCTATTGATCATTATCTAACAGCCCGTATAAGGTACACAAAAATAGTCTCATGACAAATGTTCTTACATGCTTCTGAGACGTCTACGGCGAAGTACCACAGTACTACCGGCATCAGAGTATAACAGCTTGAAGTTAGTGATTAGCTTTCATTCAACCACACTTGAGCATTTTCTTGAGTGTGTCATAGGCAATGCGAGTGTGTTCAACGTATTTGACGCCAAAAGTGTTTAAATCTTTTCGTGTATACAGATGCTACGTCTAGTATGCTGCTCTTACTATTTATTTATAACTTGTAGGACCGATAGTCCTAACAAATTTGTTTAACACAGCCAATCATAGATCCCCACGTTTAGTTCAGTACACAATAGTTAATAAATTTTCAGTATTTTACAACACGCTTTACAAAAGAGGTACGTAATCAATGATTATTATTGGGTACACCCATTGACACTTGAAATGTCAAGACTAATAAAATTCAATTTGTTCAGACTTACTTATGTCAACAAACGATAAGCCTTACACAAACAAACATTGTGAGGTAAACAGTAGCTTTAATAAATAACTCATATCCGTTTAGGGGTTCTCAATCAGTCTAAGGTTCAGTTGCCATGTGAACATTCAAGTTAAGGTAGCACGCCACAGGTCACGAGTATTTGTAAGATTCTTTTTCCAACAAGTGCCGAAATCTCTTCGTATAACCCCTCACCGGATGGCCGAAATGCCTCGTACTGACTAAGAACCGTATTCAGATGTTGGCTTCTTGCGGTTCATCAAATACATGAGCCCGGAGACCCCCCGTTGTTTCTTCTCAAGCCAATCTTTCAAAACCGGGTTCATTTTGTCACCTATATTTTAAAATGACGTTCAAAGATAAGCTGATAAAGAAACACTTCACTTTAGCTACGATTATTGCTGCACACACTTGAGATTTAAGTAATTTCGCGCTGACCGATAATGGTTGAAAGATGATGATAAAATAAGATAAAAACGCTTAACGATTGACGATAAAAACGATCGACTAACCGCCTTAACTGTCACTTAGATTACGATCAATCATTTTTTTATTTATGTAAGGGTAATGAAAAGATAATCGTGAAAAAATGAACCTAATATGTATATATATGGCATTTATTAGACTCATTATTGTTAACCTCTCGCCGTTTTTACCCGACTAAAGCAAAGGTAAAAATAAGTATAATAGTTTTGGCAGTCTATGTATTTTACCTCTATTAACTACTGAACCGATTTTATTTAATCAGGAGTGACAAGTATAGATTTTATCAAAAGTTTTTTCCGTAGACGGCCGTAGTTCCTATGCCGGCCTAACCGCTGTTAAACAGTTTTCTGGTTAAATTTCACCAGAGCCCCAAACCCTTCCAAAATTCTGGTGGACTTTGTTATAAGGCAGCGGTAGGCACTTATTATTAGGTGCAACCCGAAAGGTTTGCCACACGCATAAAAAAGTTGTATTTTCACATAAAATATACCTTTGATTATAGGGTCAATGTTTATGGTTGTTTTTATTACATATTGACATATTTGACATCAGTTAAATGTAACAAAACCTAATTCAATGACAATACCATTGTACACGCTTATAGTACTCGTATGTCAATAATATTTATATATCCACTCAGGACCGAGAAACTACGGGGTGAGGTTGACTGCGCCCTCCTGTTTTGTTTACAAAAGAGGTACTCAATATCTTACTATAAACGTAGGTGTGTATCTTGTGTGTGTGTTTAAATGATAGTTTTATCTATATTACCAATACATATACAAACACGAATATAACGTACACTCACGCCTTGTTTCCTATCCATGGCAGGTAGACCTCTCAATATCTCGTTATATCGAATAAGGGGAGATATAATAGAAAGCTAGGAAGATGGTGATATCAATATCAATGTAATCGTAATATACTCTTAATATCATGTTTTTATAGACAAAATACTGCGGTTTTCGTTAATAGTCTAATAATAATAAAATAAAGTAAAACAGTAATTCATGCTATCGGTGTTTTTTATTTAGGTAAATAAACAACAACACAATAAAAGGGAATTACGTTAACTGCAGCCAGAGGATCGAAAAGGAAACCCAAGTTACTTATAATTAATTTAATTACATTAAAAAGAAATTACAAACTAAAAAAAGGTGAAACCAATTCGATGTAAGAAAATGGAATGAATATAATTCTATTAGTTTTATTGTCGAGTTTTGCTGTGTCGGCGCTTCGCATTACGATTGACGTCACTGGTGAGTTTCCGCCGTCCTCGCTTGCGTGGAAACAGCCGAGTCAGCACTGCACACGACGATATGCAACGTCTACGATATCCTTTAGGGTCCCGTACGTAACAAGGGTATAAATAAAATAACATAAAAATGTGGTGTCACGCTACTACTAATAGGAGCGGAGCACCAATGAAGAATGTTTTAAAAACGGGGGAAAATTTTCACGCTACGGGCAATATAAGCCGCAAAAGAGGTTGCGTGGGTCAGCTAGTTAGATATATATATTGTAGGCTAAGACTTGAGTTTTTGAATTAACATTAAAGATTTCAAGTAATAGCTTTTTAAAAGAGCTAGGACGCATTGCCATTAGATCAATAGTACAGAAGTATTTGTTATAACTATCAACCATTCTGTGCATTGGCTATCTTTTGCCCGCATTACTTCGACATCGCGTACTTGCAAAAATGCTACACGTATTACGGCAATGAGTCCTAGTGGGTACAACATAACAAAGTCTATTAGTGAGTGCAGTACAATAATAGTTAGGTACTATGGCAGAAGTCATACAGTAGCATTGCTTCCAAATATAAGCGTCTGCGTTCTAACGTAATACAGTTATAATTTATTAGAAGGTCTTTGTATGAGAATGATTTATGATAACACTTATAATGCATACAGCGCAAAAATTATCTCAGGACTACTTCTATAGCAGTTATATATTTATCATAAAATGGATTCCAGACCGGTACGGCATATTCAAGTTGTGAGCGAACTAAAGAATTATACAACTAAAGATACGAGTAAATTGAGGGCTGAGTAAAACACGTACTAGAACGTACAACGAAACCATATATCTTAAAAGCATTACTTACAATATCATTCACGTGGTCATCAAGATGAAGCTTACTATCTAATAAGACTCGCAGATCTCGTATTACCTCTACCTTTTCAAGTTGTGTACCGTTTAAGAGATAATGGAATTTACTGTCATTTTTCTTTTTGGTGAAGGTGATAGATTTGCATTTATTGACACTTAATGTTTATTTTAAATGCAGTATGCAGAAAAACAGTCAAGATCTTGCTGAATTTTGCAATGATCATTCATCTGCTCAATCCTATGATAAATCTTTAAGTCATTACCGTATAGTAGAATATTGCAAAATTTTAAAACAGGATTTTACGTCATTTATAAAAAGAATAAATAGTTGTGGGCCTAAAATGGAACTTTGAGGCTCGCCAGAACTAACAGGAGTGTAATCGGATTCATGACCGTTCAAGACTACTTTTTGTATGCGATTAGTGATGTAAGATTTAAACCAACGCCATAAATTGCCGCGTATACCATGAAAGCCAACTTCTCTAAGAGAATTTTGTATATACTATTTATTATGTTAAAGAAACTGATTTTGTGTATTATTTTTCTTTATACTCGTGCAGCCTATTAGCACACCTAATTTGGAACGTTAACAAATATTTTACAACAAGCAAACCTATTACCTGCCAGAAGTCACTATGTTTATCGTCTTAGTCTTGAATAAGGTAACTCAATTTTCACTGAGCAATTTGGGAATTAGAGGGTGTGTGTTGGCTAATCAGCAGACAGTGATCCCGTCTGAGCTTCTGACCCAGGATAGCCTTATTTTTCTTCTCCCCGAATATTGAGTGACTATCCATTACCCATGAATACCTGCATCTTAATATCATATCAGGTATACGATAAAAATGCACCTTCCAAAATTTCTAAAACTGCAATGATGATCAAGTATCATAGAGCAACACAGGCACTCGGACTACTCTATGCTGGGGATGCGTAAAATGCCTATGAAACAACTTACAAAGAATTATTCCGTGCGTGATATTCTGATATTGCTGTTCTAAGATTCGCATAAATAAAAGGTATTCAACAGCAGCCGTAAACTCTTTATTAAGGGCCGAGGTGCTGCCATTAGCGCTGTGTAATTAGTGGGATGATCCTGCAAAATTGCTTTTATTTATACAACGCTGTTACGACACTAATGTGTTTATAACGATGATAAAGAATGTTTGCTTTTCTTTCTTTATAACTTTACTAAAAAGTAATGTCCTTTGTTTGTGGAGTAATACAACAGATTTAGCATTAGTGCTGAATAAATTTGAATGTATGATATATTTTTGTTCCATTCGTTCGGTTAAGTAACGAGTCCTACCAACTTGCTTAAAACCTGAATCAAACGTAGACCGGGTTTAATTCTGTATTTCAAATAATGTATTACGCACTCATTTATTCGTTCTAGAAAATATTCTTAATTCCATGTATGGTGCAATATACGTAAGATTGGAAAATAATAATACATATGCGCTTTATCGCATCTTTACATCGTTTAAAGTAAAGTCGTTGCCAATGTTGGATTTTAATGCAGTTATTAGCAATAGATAGAGTGTTTTAAGAGAAGAGTAGTTTTATATGTGTAATACATGCATTAAAATGTGCATGGAGTACATGCTCATTATAATTACAGTCAAAGTCTCCTTATTCGCGCTTCTTGCATTCACGTTTTCACTATTCGCGAAATCAAAAATTGCGCCACAATTTCTATATTCGACGCAAAAAATACCTTTATTCGCGAATTCAATCGGTACATAGATATTAAATAAAAGGATTCACTACTTCTATAATTGCATCAGCAAATGGACTGATAAAAAGTTTAAAATACGTTATTACTTCTTCATGTAAGTACCTATAATTGTTAAATGCTATCGGCTTATCCTTTGTCATAAGCCGCCTTCGCAGTTATTTTTAAGAATAAAATATATTGTTCAATGCTGCAACATATTAAACGCTCTAATCCTAATTTATAATGTGGATTAAAAAAATAAAACAGTACGATCGAAAAAAAAATCGTAGATTCGTGTAAAATAAGCGCACTACTGAATTGAAGGTGCTTTTAAAAAGTGCCAAGTAAAAAAGATTATTTTATTTAACCCATTGCCTAAGCCTAAGGATAACAATTAATCAGTATGGTCAGCTGTTTTTTTTGTATATATATATTTGTTTTTTATTTTGACATCTTGGAACGTATATTTTTCTGGTTTCTATATTCGTAGCATATTTACATAACGTATCCCCAGCTTTCACTGTACAGTTAGTAGAGGATATTCGAAAATTTCAAAGACTTCCGAGCGAAATTGGGCCGAGTCGCTGGTGTTCAAATAATTGTGATCTTTACACTTTCATGAGTTGTTCAGGTAAATTGTGATCTTTACACTTTCATGAGTTGTTCAGGTAAACTTTTTTATAGCATCCTGCATGTCTTTAGGCGCTCTCTCCTATCACATTATCTGATTGCTCACACTACATTAGTTCTAGATTTAATTTCATATTTGATTTCTTTGACCTGTAATATTTAATAGAACCGGAACCATAGACAAAAGCAAGAATAAATGAGATTCCTTCCACCCAAGAGAAGGAATGATGATCTTTAGATAAAACAGATTTTTTTCAATGCCTTACCTAAGTTACACATGAATGACAGTGCAAACCGGATGTCAAATAATGTCAAATCAGCGTGACAGGATTAGCATTGTTTGTGTAGGACAATGAAATGTGCAGAACATTTCAATCGATTACAACTATCATCGGTCGAAATCAGGTATTGATAGTTAACGTGACAAGCATGTATACATACAGTCATCAACCAGCGACTGCTAGACATAAGCTTTTCCTCAGAAAGGAAATTTTACTACTTACTACCGTATCACCACCCTAGTCGGCCACGGCAACTAAGGAAGCAAACTACGTAGGACTGCTGCTGAACATTACTGCATGGAGAAGGAAAACTTTAATGGAACCCTATTGCCACCGTGGTTTTTACTACTAGCTTTGGCCCGCAGCTTCGCTCGCATTTAATAAAAAGTATCCTATGTTACTTCTAATACCTCCAAGAATATGTGTACAAAGCGTAAAAAACAAACATACTTTCACCTTTATAATACTCGTATTATTGTGATATGTAGAGGCCTTAGATATCCCCGCGCATAGTTAGTTGTAGTTACATATATGCGTGTGTGTGTATGTATATATAAATATATGTCTTATTGTTTGTATGTATGTATATATTCTTGTATAATTGCATGCAATGCAGATATATTATTCTTCAATGTTTTCTTCATAAACTGTTGTGCACCATCTCACTCATTTCCGCACCACCCAACGGTAGACTGGTAGAGAATGCCTTTGGCATTAAGTCCGCCATTATACATATTGAGCATAAAGTTTATAAATAAATAAATATGCGTTCTTATTTGAGTTACGTACACTCGCTAATCCGTCCGTATAAGCAATATCAATTTCCTGCATCGATATAATATGTATTTCCTGCCATTGTCCGCCGATTTTCCTAAATTTTCTGTTCATTTTGAACTCCCAATTTACTCAACTAATTCCTTAAGCGCCAGGTGAACGGCAGTTGACTTGCGCCCTATGCGTAGCTGATATTAAAATCAGTAATATACGTCTTTAAATATACTTGTACCTCTTCGGGCACCAGATGTTAAAGTATGTGTATGTATTTATCCTAATTGTAATTTTAGTCTTTTCATAGTTTAATGTGATGAAAATGTAACTGTTTATTAGATTTATTGTTACTTTCTACAAGTTCGTCTTAATGAAATTCGTATCGACAACGTCAACAATATTGTTCCAATCATTGCGAGGTCCCGTCGATAGTACTTGGCAGTTCCAAGTGTATGGACACATCATTTACTGCTTGTTATCACGAAATCCCTCAGTTTGTTTGTTTGGTTGCGTAAAATAATTATAAATAGTCTATCTACAAATAAATATTAAAATCTTTTCGATGGAATCCATGCAATTGATTCTTAGTATTGTTGTTAAAATTATAAATAGATAATTCTTGCAGACGTATTATTCCTGCCCAGATGTTACTTTTCGCGGCATTGTCATTGTCTCTACCCACATGGCCGTCACCGAGTAACAACATCATCACATCCTTTCATTTTATTTATAGTGTATAACGTAATCAAAATACGTTACTAGATATTAACATTAGGATAAATATATTACAACGACATAAATATGGTTTGACCTATTTTTAATATATATGAAAAATGTAGGGATAGTGTGAACATAGGAATATTTATTTGGAGGTTTTGCAATATGAAGGTAAATTAATAACAATGATAATTTACGTACATACAGTGGAACGTTAAAATATAGTTTAGATTAAGCTCTTGTTAAGTATCTAATCAAGTAAGTGTATGTTGCGTGACCGATAACACTTAATTTCTACAGTCATAACTTATAGCTTTAGAATCAGAAGTCTAAGTAGACATTTAGAATTTTTTTTTTTTTTTTTATTGAATAGTTGGCAAACGAGCAGACGTATCACCTGATGGTAAGCGATTACCGCCGCCCATGGACACTCGCAACACCAAAGGCGTCACAAGTGCGTTGCCGACCTTTGGGGGATGGGAAAGGGGATGGGGGGAGGGGTTGGGGTATGGGCCTCCGGTATCCTCACTCACTCGGTGAAACACAGCGCAAACGCTATTTCACACCGGTTTTCTGTGAGGCCGTGGTATCACTCCGGTCGAGCCGACCCATTCATGCCGAAGCATAGCTCTCCCACGGAAAAATTTATATCTGACTAGCTGAGTCCTGCGGTTTTAGCCGCGCTTATAGTGATACCTTTACAATAACAACCGCGAGTAACGCCGCGGGGCAAAGCTAATCTAGATTAGTTACTTTTAAAGCCTAAGTTAATCCCTTTATCATCACCTATCTGCCAGTGAAAGATCCATTAAAAACGGTCCAGTGGTTCCAAAGATTAGCCGAAACAAACACAAACAGACACAAAAAAAAAATTGTTGTGAGTATCGTATATACTTTCATAATGCATGTAGTAAAACGCTGCTAATTTGAAAGTACAAACTGACTCTTCAATTTTATTTATTTGTATAGATAATGAAAATTGATAATGTTTCGTAATTCAATTTGGAGGTGATTCATTTACTCAATTATGTAAATGTGTATTATACCAACTAAAGAAGGCTTTAGTTAATATTGGGTTATAACAATTAATGCGTGCCAATCATGTAACGATAGTTTATTTCGACATTCGCTATCGAAATGAAATATAATATGTACTTCAATTAATGGAACATTTTTGTATGCTAACAATCTTGTTTTAAATTAGCTTAAGAATTTAAACAATAAGGGTTAATTTCACCAATTCCTAATAACGTTTCAACCTATTTACCATGTACCGCTATTTAGTACATAAAAGTTGGTGATAAAAACATTCAATGCGGATAGTTTATCAGGGAATTATCAACGAGTAGTGAAACTGGCTCTAAATGCTGGAAGTAAATTTTTAGCTACTTTTGATCGTTGCACGTAAGCGAAACTTGTGTGGATGATTATATTACTATGTACTTGATATCTTGAAGCTAGTGTTAGTGATAGTGTAACCTATATTTACTAACTAGCTGACCCACGCAACCTCGTTTGCGTCTCCTATTGCCCGTAGCGTGAAAATTTTCTCCCGTTTTTGAAACATTCTTCATTGGTGCTCCGCTCCTATTAGTACTAGCGTGATGTGAATAGCCTATAGCCTTCCTCAATAAATGGACTATCCAACACTGAAACAATTATTCAAATTAGAGATAAGCGCATTCAAGCATACTCTTTAGTTTTATAATATTAGTATAGATATACCCCTTGGTTGGTACTCATGAGATTCGATGCCTTGATTTACACAAGGGTGTTAAAGTATTGTAATGTAACAAGGTTAGTAAGGTATTGTTATGTCACAAAACCTTTCTATTTGAAAACTCTAGACCTGATAGGTTCAGATATTGCTTGTTATTAGTTTCCGAACTACTAAAGCAGTCTCAGTTACTTACACGTCACAGCTCACTGTGTGGGTGATCTGTGTTACACGTACTGAGATCCTATTTGCTATATCAGCTTTCTAAGTACGGAGACGGAAGTCTATATAGCCCGTGCCAAAGATCTTATCATGGCTGACGCGGCATGTTTTGAGCCTGCCTTGTGAGACATGATACGCAGAGGGGCAGGACTTTGAGATCTACTTACGATACCAACCAATTACAAGATAGACTAAGAAAAGAAGAAGGGAATATTCTCTGTACGCAAATCAGCTTTTTCACTATATATTCGCATTTTGCGGCTTAGCTCTTCTAAACAAAGAAGGTTAGTAGACCCAAATACCATTGGCTGTAGTGTGTTCCTTCTATGCAATTTATCAACATCAATAGAATTAATGTTTAAATGTAATGCTAAAAACCTAACGAGCTTCTAATTTAGTTTGAAACTTGAATATTGCATTTCAATTACTAAGTGTCTGTTTAGCAAAGTTGTAGTATAAATAACTTTTTAAACCTCTACCATTGTTTCAACAAGTGAGCGGCTAAACTCTCTTAACATATAAAACAATCAGTTTCAATATATTCTTACGAGATGAGAAGAAGTAATATCCTTGAGTTTGTCTTTGCCCGAACGATGCAACTAAAGGCTGTAAATTTTAATGAAATCCTTGTTGTTTCAGCACGCACTCAGTCGCGTCGGTGGCGTGATATTCTGCGACACATCTCAGCGATGGACCGGCACTACCACTGAGTTGGACACTCTATGGAAACGTGCTGTCGCCGGGAGCGGCGTGCTCGCGTGGCCGCGGTTGGCTGCCGTCACGTCCCTGACACATCCTCGCATGTTTCACTACTTCCACGCCAGCATAGACGACTTTCTCTTCGTCCAGATGGTCGACGTCACCAGGCTCATCGTGGCTAATAAGCCGGCGGTCGTGGAAGTCATGAAGCCGTGGATACAGTGTGCTTTAACAGTCGACTGCATCATGCCCATAGGTATGTACGTAATAAGCCGTAGAATACAATCGCGATAAAACAATATTATATACGATAATACAATACGTGTTATGGTGCAATCATTTTTCCTTGAATTCATCGTTCGTTTGTTGGAGTTTAGTATGAAATAATATTGTAGGTAATTAGCAATTCCCCACAGTTTAAAGAGTGAGTACAATAAATCAATTTTGAGGCCTTTGGAAATAAATGATTTGACTTTGACTTTGACTCAATCTGCTTATACTTACAGTTTAAATTTATTTCTATACTAATATTATAAAGAGGAAAACTTTGTTTGTATGTTTGTTTGTAATGAATAGGCTCATAAACTACTGGACCGATTTTAAAAATTCTTTCACCATTCGAAAGCTACATTATCCACGAGTAACATAGGCTATATTTTATTTTGGAAAAAAATAGGGTTCCGTAAGATATTTGGGTTTTTCGGACACAGGGTGTAAAAATCAACCAGAAAAGTTACTTATTTTGCGAAAATTTTCATGCTACGGGCTATATAAGACGCAAACGAGGTTGCGTGGGTCAGCTAGTATCTAATATAATTCATAGAGGCGCTGGGCTTACGGGTGGCCCTTGACAAGACGGAGGCCCTGCTATTCCATGGGCCCCGTCGTGGTCCACCCCCCGGCGCCTCAATCGAAGTCAACTCGGTCCTCGTACCGGTTCGGGCCCAGATGAGGTATCTGGGCCTGATCCTCGACGGTAGGTGGCTCTTCGACGAGCACTTCCGACAGCTTGCCCCAAAGCTGGTCGACGCTGCCTCCGCCCTTGGGCGACTCTTGCCCAATCTGGGTGGAGCCAGCGTCGAAACAAGACACCTCTACACGGGGGTAGTCCGGTCGATGGCCCTTTACGGGTCACCGGTGTGGGTCCCGGCTCTGACCGCCCAGAATAAGGCACGCCTCTGGCGGCCTCAGAGGGTATTGGCGGTCAGAGCCATACGCGGATACCGCACCGTGTCGACGGAGGCGGCGTGCGCCTTGGCCGGAACACCCCCGTGGGATTTGGAGGCGGAAGTGCTCGGCGAAGTTTATCGGCGAGCGGCTGAATATCGGGCGGAGAACGGGTATCGTCCTCCGCCCGAAGAGGTACGCGAATGGCGTGAACTTGTACTCGCCGAGCCACGATGGCTCGTTGGTCGTCCCGGCTGGAGGCTCCACGTGCTGGCTTTGCCACCGTGGAGGCGCTCCAGCCGGTCATCCTCGAGTGGGCAGGGCGGCAGCACGGGACCCTTTCCTTCCGGCTGACGCAGGTGCTTTCCGGGCATGGTTGCTTCGGAAAGTACCTGCACTCGGTCGCTAGGAGGGAATTGAGTCCCGCCTGCCACCACTGCGACTGCAGTGAGGACTCGGCCCAGCATACGCTGGAGGTATGCCCCGCCTGGGCGGGGCAGCGCCGGGCCCTCACTGCAGTCATCGGAGGAGATCTGTCGCTACCGGCCATCATACGCTCCATGGCCGGTAGCGACAGCAGTTTTACCGCGGTCGCGACCTTCTGCGAAGAAGTAATTTCGCGGAAGGAGGCGGCGGAGAAGGCCCGGGAGGACTATATCCACTCGGACCCGATCCGCCGCCGGCGCACGGGGCGGCGGAAGCGCGCCTATCAGCGCCTCATGCCGCCCTGAGTGTGGCCGCGGATGGACGGGATGGGTTTTCCCCTCCATCCGCATTACAGGCCAACCGCGAGGGGGCGACGTACGCGTGTGCCGTGCGTCGCCTAAATTTAGATTCTAACTGGAAGAAGGTGCCCGCTTCAGTGCGGGCAGGCGCTGGGAGGCGTCCGGCGTGTTAATAACTGCGTTCCCGGACCCCTCCCTTCTCAGGCGCAGAGTTGGCACACCGTGTGGTTTTAGTCGGTTCGATTCCGACACACCGCCCCGCCGCAAACCCCGGCGGGGTGACGGCCCGAGGGGGTTTCCACACGTATAAAAAAAAAAAAAAAAAAAGTATCTAATATAATTAAGAGAAATCTCTCGCACTAACAATGCTTGTTGTATTCAGACGACTTTATAGTTTTAAAATAATACAAAATTTTAACAAAAAAAAATGACTTCAAGAACTGGACAAAATTGAAATGAAATAAATTTTAAATTTCAAATAAAAGAAAAAGAAAAAAGGTCGGTCGGTCGATCCAAATCGGTTCACCCACTCAAAAGTTCTGAGAAAACAAACATGAAAAATTACAGTCGAATTGAGAATCTCCTCCTTCTTTGAAGTCGGTTAACACGGAGACGACGAGGACCTAGACTATTACCTCGTACGCCTTTCTATGGACAACCTTTTCAGCTTACTTTAAAGTGCTTGTGGCTTCGTGTGCTACGAGTATGTAATGCAAAATAATTATGGCAATTGTTTTGGTTTTCTCGTGTGGCATGTCAATTGCACACCTTGCAATCTTTTGAAATTTTTGTGATGGACTCTTCTTCAGTTTATCTTTGAGGTTGGATTGATATTGACCAGCAAGCTGCCAAACTTTTACCAAACATCTCCCTGACAATATAGAAACTTAGAACTAATGTTTGTTCTAAATAATCAAATGGTCCTACTGTCTTGTTTTGCAGGTGCGCAGTCGGTCGGTTGCAGGTTCGACAAGAAACCGCAATACCGGTACTCCGGCTGTCACGGACAGGATGCGTCTGCTCTTAGCATCGTGCTCGGGCTTCGCTTTGGATTTGAGGAATCCTCTTATGCGGTGCGCTCGCGCCGGTCGCGCTGGCACCGCGTGTCTGAGAGCGCGGCGCGTCGCGAGTTCGCTTCTCTGCGCACCAACACCAGTGACGCAGAATACCGCACCGAGCACAGCTCGCCGCTGGACCACTCTGCCCCCCTCACGGTCCACGCCAACACGTGAGCTGGTCACGCGATACTCACCGCTATTAGCGATTTATTGATCCCACTTAAAGTGATCTGTAGTAATCTTATAGAGCGCGCGTCCGAACATCACACCGGCGAGTGGCTCTACACACTAATATTAGGTGCAAACATTTATTGATTTCAAAATGGACGAAATAATTAGGCTAATGAATGATTCGATGTGTTAGTGAGACCAAATTGTTTTTATTTAAATAGTTTTATTCGTTGAATGTATGTCAAACGTCGACTTTATGATTGAATTTGTGAAATGCAAAGTTAATTATTTATTGTTATTTGAAAATTTAGCTAAAGTACTTTTATTTATAAAGTGGGATACCAGCACGTACTTTTACTAACACCATATTAGGTACAATTTTTACTAAAACGTACACCAATGCCTAGTCCTACAAAACTATTTTACAGACTTTAGCAATGTACATTGTATTTACTGTGAACAGTATTATTTATTATAACTGCTACTTATAATATAATCTTTGATATTGATATGTCTATATTTCACATACAGCCGTCCGAGAACAATTGCCTGCTAACTGCGAAATTGAGTAGGTACACGCAGTACTCAAGTAAAATATATATTACGTAGATTATTTGTATCCATCACCTCATTTCGGCGAATCGTCGGCTAACAACAAAGTACTGCACCTAACATACATATTATGTGTAAATATATGTTATCGCGTTTTAATCCCAATTTACACCACGTATCTGTCGATTACGGTTGCGGGTAGTTCTAAAACTGAAACTCGCTTGTGAAATATATTGGGATATTGCCGATATTCCGAAAGTCCCGATATCGCTTTTTATTAATTCCGAATTAGATGTTATCAATAAGAAGCGAGCTCAAAATGAAGTTATTGATACCTCTCATTCCTCGTTGATCGAATATCTTTACTAGAATTTCGACAAAGTAGATACAAATCAAAAGTCAATGTAGGTTGAAAGCAATAAATGAAAAGGCTAACGCAAACTTTTATGCTGAACTTTTCTCCGTGACAGTTGATGTCCATATAACAAATTGTGACGTCACACTTTGCTAACGTCAAGAGTTTACGTAACATCTAATTTGGTGAGGACTGTTACATAATTTAATCACCCTATCGATTCTCGACTTAATGTCTATGAGTGCTACGTTAGTTGCTAGAGTGAGTGGTACGTTTAAAGTACAATATTAAGTTATTTTTACTGAGCAGTATATCTTCACAAAAGATTTAAAAGGAAAGTTTTTGTTTAACATGTAGGTTGTAGGTACGTTAGTTTTACTTAGCAATTTGTACATTATTAGTTTGGTATTTCTAAAGTATTTGTTTCGTATTGTTGTGGAGGAGCCGCGCGGCCGTACGACGGCTGGCTCCATGTACCATATTTATTTTATTAGCAAATAGATAGTGGCGCGATACTCATTAGATATAATTTTTATATACGACGATTTATTGAACAATATTATTATTTTACTGCACCGATTATTGAGATAAAGCATTGTAATCACATTACATACATATATCGACGTTCATCCACGCTCGTATCAACGATGGGATAGGCAGATGCGATCCCACTTTCTTAATAGAGAGCAAGTTTAGGGGGGTAGATAAGAAGGGCAGGAAATAATAGGAATGTAATTTTACTTATACGAACTAATTAAAAATATAAGCAATCAATCTAAACACTGTCAATTTTAACTTTAATATTCATATTACAATATAATGAAAGCTCAAACCTAATAACATTTTTAATTTCAGTACATTTAAATACGTGTTTACAACTAAGGGGAGCTATACAATACCCCTTTCAGTATGTTGACGGTTATCGATGTGAGAAAATTAACAACTCCTCTTATTTTCTGTAGGATGAATACACTTTCCAAAGTATGGTCAGAAAACCTCGTAAAGGAATTTGTTTTAATACATTAATGATTTTATAATAAATATGTTATATTTACGGATATACTGCCTAGATAGTTTGTGGCCATTCGTTCAGGATTTTGTGGGTATCTTCATAGCTTTATAAACTACTGGTTTATCATATTGTTCAACATTTGTCAGGTCTTAAAACTAAAATAGAAAACTTGAAATGATAATAGTTCCAGGAATTGGCTGTACAAAATATACAAGCGAATAGAGACTGCTAAACGCAATTCACGATAGAGTTCTTTAACCTTTTATTAAAATGTCACACACACATTCTACACTTTACATGATTAATGGTAAAAATATATAGTTTGTGAGCTGGCAACTCTAGACTTCTAAAGTCAATTCTACTACACGTGGTCGTTGAAAGCTTTATGGCAATCACATTTTCTTAGCCTCTTTTCCTAGAAACATTAAAAATACACAATAATACCACTACCAAAATACTAACTATAATAAACATGAGTACAGATAACAACATAAGTAATGTTTAATTTTTTTTGTCAGAGAGATTTTTTTTTTGGAGTTCAGGTTGTTTTGAGGTAAAAAAATCGTATTGCTCCCACTCCAAACAAATTCTGTGAACATATTTTATGGCTGACTGTACTTATGTATGAGTATTTAACCAATATTATATATTAGAAGTATAAGGATCAATATATCAAGAGACATAAGATTAACAATTTAAACAAATATATTAAAAGAAAACAATCTTGAGAGGGCGTGCACAGGAGCCTATAGGTAGGGGTGTATCTCGAAGGGCGGCAACTGTGTCTTTTGCATTGCAGCTATCCATGTTAAGCGGGAATCATTTTCTACCAGGTGACCAGACTGCCATCTGCCTATGCCATATAAAAAATATATAGTGACAAGATGCCGCTTTTTCTAATACTGGATTTAGTCTAAATGTGTTCTCATGTTGTCATGTCATACTGAATATTAAATAAAAAAACCTTCTAGTAGGTACTCTTACCAGTAATCCAAGCTTGCCCATAATTCTTGAGAATTACGGAACGATAAAGCAATAAATAAAAGATAATCATTTTTAAAACAATATGGCCTTTAAATAAGTAAACCAACCATTGTAATTATTGTAAAAAATAACTGGCCGACAAACGTTGTTTTGCCATAAAAATAAAATTTAGAGATATGAAAAATAGATGTTGGCTGATTCTCAGACCTACCCGATATGCACATAAAATAGATGTTGGCTGATTCTCAGACCTACCCGATATGCACATAAAATAGATGTTGGTTGATTCTCAGATCTACCCGATATGCACATAAAATAGATGTTGGCTGATTCTCAGACCTACCCGATATGCACATAAAATTTCATAAAAATCGATCCAGCCTATTCGGAACAGTATTATTGTTCGCATGCGTTGCTATTATGTAGCGTGAACAAAGATTATTATCATAAAAAAGCTTATTTAATAACTTTTTTCAAATCGGACCATTCTTGAGATTAGCGCGTTCAACCGAATAAGCAAATCATAAGCTTTATAATGTTAGTATATAAATTTTATACTTGAATTGCAATTACTTTGATACTTTGGCAATATTATCTGTAAATTTACGAAGCTTTTATTTTCTCATGTTGTGATATAATTGTACTGTACAAAACAAATATTTATCTACATTTTTTTCTGCTTCACGTAACAGTTTAACTATACTAAACAATTTTTTTTTTATCCTAAACCACGTAAACCAATGCTGATTTAGTAGGGCTCAGACCGAGGGTCGTGGGGCACCATTATCGCGGTGTAATACGACCCGTCTCGTAAAAACGGTCCTCTTCAGATAAGACTACATCTGTTTACACTATATAAGTGTTTTATACCCTTGAAACTATCGACCGTTGTATGTACCGTAGAGTGTAGACAACCACTTAGTGAATTGTTATAAGTACATAACACACGTACAAACACACATTTCAAAATGACGGCTCGTACTTTGTGTTGTAGTGTTATGCACCCTGTTTAAACAGAATCAATTTAAGCTAACTCATAATAAACTACTGTCAACACCGTATCCCAAACCAATCTGGACCGCAACAAAAAAAAAATCAACTTCTAAAAGTAATACCTATATCTACCAGAAAACTTATAATTACCTCGCAACTAACAAATATTGTGGATTTTTGTGTTGAAATATTACCTCCTATTTTGGGATTGTATAACCTTCTCGAAATATTATATTTAAAATTAAACGGTTTAGTCGATCTAATCGATTTCAAAATATTTTCATCGGGACCATTTGTCTTCATATTTTGTAAAACAATAATTAATGTTTTACGAAAAACTGTACATTCAGTTTCGTTACTACGCTCACAGGAGAGCTCAAGTTAAAAACTAAAATAACTACGGCGGTAAAAAATATTGTTTTATGTTGCTGATATAAGTTGCCCTTCACCATCGGTCACAAACTTGTAAGTTTTGAAAATTGCTAATTTTCGCCACATTTTCGTTGTAGTGCAGCCGTGCGCTTTATTAGAGACCTAGGTAGGTAGGTAAAATACTACCTAAACAAACAGTGTTTAACTTAATATCAGAACAAATGAACGGTTTATATTTTATGTAACCATACATACCTATATTAAATGGTTGTGAACTCGTAAAGATAACAACGTGACATAAACGTACCTATTTAATATTATTAATTGTTTTATTATTGTCTACTTACGAATAAACGTATTTCTTTTTTACGCGCACAAAAGATGTTTGTCACACTGTATTTATGCTGTTTTTATAACGCTTTAAACATAACATTCTAAATGAACACCTGAACAATGACATTTACAACTATTATATGGTATTATGCAGCAGTACATTCATTGCTATTTTATATTTGTACCACAATTTTTAATGAAACTGTACAACACTTAAAGATAATATGATATACCTTTGTCAGTGAGATGTAATTGTCTATTTTCCTTTAATATAAGTATTGTTTTATGTAGCAAAGAAGTATACGGCAAACAGTATTTTATATTAAACTCTACTCGTTGTGTACTACAGTGGTCGAAAGCGTGTTCGTTGGTAGGTACAGTTTTTGCCACAAATGTTAGATAAAATGTAATATAAAATATAGCTTTTATTTTATTTTATCAGGAAATGTCTTTAAAGACTAGCTGATCGCAATCTCGTCTGCGTCTCCTATTGCCCGTTTTTTGCAACATATTTCATTGCTATTCCGCTATATATTGCTCGTAGCGTGATGTTATGTATTATAATATATAGCCTATAGACTTCCTTGATAGCTGGACTATCTAACAGCGAATGATTTTTTTAAATTGGACGTACTTCCTAAGATAGTGCGTTCAACCAAACAAACTCTTCAGCTTAATAATATTAAAATAGATTTAAAATATTAGACGCTCCTGAGTATCGTCACAATGTTTCGTTTTCCAACTGCAAACTGCAATGCTTTATGTATTTACGTTTACGACAAAGATCTAAAAATAGGCATAACGATAGAATACTGTTTCTTAATACTTATAACCTATATACTGATTAGATTTAGTGAACTGGTAGTTCTAAATAAACAATTGTATAGGTCTATCTTGAAAACGACATCTTTATTTCGCATACAATGGCAACTTTGACGTTATTTTAAGGAATTATATATAATGAATATGTGTTTACAAAAATTGTCTACTCACTGAAATGGAATACATTCCAAACATCTTTTTCAAATATATATATTTATCGGACTTTGTATTAGCAATAAATGTATTATAAGTGGTATATACTTTGTAAAATAGTCAAGTACCCTACACGTAGTGTACTTCAAAATTAAATGTAATATCGTAGCTTTGAACCAATAGGTACATTGTAAGTGCACTCAAAAACGGAAGACTTTGTTTTTTTTTTTTAATTCGGTATATAAATGAGATTGGTGATTAACTACAAATTAAATACGATTTGTTGATGTTAAGGCCATAAATAGTGACTAGGTTAATTTTATCATACTCATTAAATTAATCACACATCATCACAGTGCTATCCATAACTAGTATATGTCATAGGAGACCATATTTTGTATTATTCATATAAACGAATTATCGAAATATAAAATATAACATAGCTTCATAAAGGGGCAGGTTCTCAACAGCTTGTAAGGGCATCGTCCACTGTTTAAGGAGCCAGTGTGAGCTTACTTCAGATCAGCGCGATCGTAGCACTAGGCCCCCTGAATCTGTCACCTCCGCTTGTATTCTAATTCATCGCACATTGTATCACATAGGTAAGATATACAAGATCTAGTCGTTATGCTGTAAGTAAGCGTTCGAGTTAAATTTAAATAAGGCGTAGTGTTTGGAAGAGTATCTATCTGAGCCAATTATTATATGAATGCAATAATACCATTACTTTAAATGCGAACTGAGTAATTGATAAATGGGGAAACGTGATAATCTTGTGAATTAATTTTATATCCTTAATAAAGTTAGGTAAATAAACACAAATTCTCAAATTGTGGTAAAAACACAGAACCAAACAATAACGTCATTGTACAATTATTTTCTAATAACTCACATTTGTTATTGTAATTTTAGCCAAATGCATCACATATTTAGTGATAATAATAAAAAATATAAATTATTAGATATAAGTGGTTTGTAGAAAATTAAAAATACTTAAGTCAATCTCGTAAACGATGCTGCGTTTAGCTAAATTGTTTGGCGATGCGAGCGCTATTTTGTGTTATTTCTCGCACCGTGCTTACAATTAATGGTATTATTATTATGTAGAAACGCGACTGTTGTTCACAAAGTTAGATCTAAGTGTGTAACGCTCTATTATGTCAAGAACGAAGAGACCAAATATGGCCGTAGAAAATAAGCCTTGCCTAAAATAAATTTATAAAATTACTTTTGCGTAAAAAGTATGCATTTTATATAAGTATATAAAAAATAATACTATCATATAAGTAGACCAACCAATGCACTTGGAAACGTAATGGTTTTTAAGCTGCCCATTAATATAGATATCTAATAAGCCACGTTTTTAAGTGTAGATCGAAATAAAGTTTAAAGGAATATTTAATCGCTACAATAGAAAACTTAGCTTATAAGAATTCTTCGAATGTCAATCGAATGACCTTTCTTTCTCATGAAGGCACAAGAGTAGCTTACAAATCATTGATATTTGTCAATCTTTTAGATATTGAACACCATCTGGTAAGTTTATATATTCGACTAAATAAAGGTCCCGTTTTAACTAATAATAAGATGTTTCTATTAGATTTTTGTGGCAACAGTTGCTGTTTTCTCGCGTATCGGCTGTTATTATCGGTAAAAATGTTTGTGTCCATGTTTCCTAGTATGTGTATGTGTGAATAATGAATGCGGGCGTGTGTCTATGTGTGCGAAGTTGCCCTTACTCTACTTGACCTCTGATCTTGTTTAGTGTATTTTTTAAAACGAGTACAGCTTTTACATACGCATATCTTTATCGACAAGTGATAATTATTTATTAAACGATTATTATAATTATTAATTTGTTTTATTTACAATGTAGGTACAAAAATAAAAGTACATGCATACAAGCAAGAGTATGTATGTACGGGCAAAAAAACATCCACACCCAGAACAACAATTTGTGATCACACGAAGTGTTGTTCCTACATGGAACACTCCATGGGTTTGAACTTACAACACTCAGCGCAGTACAAAACGGCGTGCCGACCGTTTAATGCATTACGTCATTCGTGCAGTCAGTATAATGGCCCGACCGCAGCGATACGATGTGAAAACATTTCACTCGTTTCTTTATACCGAGTCAAGGCTTATTTTCATTGGGAGATTTCTGTTCACGTATGCTATAGGGACCGCATGCTGTAATCTTCTTCATTATCCGCTTGTGAGGTACGAGAAATTTATGTTTAAGCTAGCCATAGGGCCAGCATGCGATAGCCATTTTCATTAGTCGATAGGGTGTGACTTACTAAAGAAGAAATTATTAGCTTCACTGAAGAAAAAGAAACAGTCCCGCGCCACTGACCGATGAATATCATTGGTTGTACGACTGCATGCAGGGAATATGCCGTATATCGACCAATATTTAGATACTACTACTACCTACTTTCATAGTCGATAGCCCGTATTCAGGGACTCCCCGCCTGCTGTATAACAACTGAATTACCAGATTACCAGAAACCAACAAGCTCCTAATCGTTATTATTATTTAGGTAATGTAATTTAAAAAATAAAACAAAGAAAATTAACTTGTTTATTATTCTTGAAACGGTCACAGATAAAAACAAAAATTTTATAAATTTAATTAGCTACACAATAATTCATCTTTCATTAAAATACTTAATTGATGGTAGGTAGGTTACAATACTATATTCATTACATAAAATTTAATTGCCCTATCATTTAAAAAAAAGATTATGAATAGCCATTGTTAAAGTTTTTGCCGCTAAATGTGAAGTTAATGAATAAAGGAAAGATTTACTTATACGAGTATTAATTGACCACATAAAACAGTCACAATGGATAATATGAAAATAATAATCCATGCCGAACGATTTTAATCAAATAATTGCACATATTAACTACTAGGAAGAATGAAGTTTTAAAAAATATGTGATGTTCTGTGACGTTTATAAATAAGTATTGTTACAATTTAGAAGTACCCTATATTCATTTGTCCTTCATCAAATTTGTCATTTTCATTCAAAGGTTGCTTACAGACAATATTTGGCAACATTTAAATGGAAATATCAATTTTACCATTGCATAAGGTCCGTCATTCCAATTTATCTTATGCCTACTCTACACGTAGACAGATGCGGACGCATCAGTCTTTATCGGGCAGCGACTGAGTGCACGCGTGCTTAAAGTGCTTTTTGCAGTTTTTTTTTTCTTTTTATGGGTACCTTATTACTCGGGAAACTGACTAACGTGAGCATTGATGAATGACTATAAAATTAATTGATACTTTATCGCTATTTCTCATATTTTGATTGTGTTGTCATTAATGTTTATTTTAACTAATGAAATTGTGTATGAAATCGTAATTACTTATTATTATTATTTCTAATGATTTATTTTATTATAACTTTTACACAAGATTCGCATACAATGTAAAAATTGTTGACTAAGTAAATTAAATGAAATATCCATTTTGAGTGCATATGTGTTGCGTCTGTCGAGATCCAACACAGACTAATCGACCTATACAACCCGACAGAAATATCTGCGAACCTGGTTAGTAGTTTACCAAATAGGTAGTTTATTAATATTTCACTGAACATAGAAACAATAAAAAATAATTCGATTACGAAAGTAAGAATATTACACGTGCGTCGGCGCGTGCTTTGGCAATGTTAATGCGTGGGGAAACGAGAGGTGAAGCGCATTCCAGCCGGGTGCGCAGATATTTCCGACGGCTCGTAGTGATGTGATCTATCTGCGGACGCATCTGTCTACGTGTAGTGCAGGCATTAGGTGATGAAAGAAATATAATAATACCTTTCTATCCTATATCATTTACAAATTAAATAACAATAATAATAAAACAATAACCCACGACGTTACCAAGGTTTACATACTGTAATTTACTATTATAGGTAACCTAACCTTCGTGTTGCTTATTCTATATAAAGTTGCATTAAGTTTCTTCCTGTTATACCATTGATGATTCAAAAGAATACAGCCTGTTTCATGTGGTCAAGTAGTGTTTAAATTATCTATACCGTCAACAGTAAAATACAATCAGTGCGAATATTTTGTACTAACACAACATACACACTTACATACAATTTCACTGCGCATTGACTAGATATGGGGTTTGTGCAGGAGTAAGGCAGACGCCTCATACTTTTACTCATTGGTTTTACTGAGTTTCAAATCATTCACCAATATGTTAATCAAATATATGCCTGTCAGTGATAGCTGAACCAGCTAGTACATAGCAGTTTATAATATATTTTGGTTAGACTTGTGTATATTAAAATGGCCACTTACAAAGTATGCCAGGGAACTGGCTGGTTTAACACAAATCGTAAGAATGCTGCACATGGCAAGACAGTCATAAAAATGTAAATTATCAAAACTTAAATAACATCAAAGTTAAATGTTATAAAAATATCTACACATAATAGTAACTAATTATGTACTCTTTTACTTCTATATGTATTAGGAATTGTACGTATAAAATACTTCGTTATCCACCGAACCTTTCCCAAGAAAGGTACTGTAAATTGTTAAAGCAAAACTTTCTGAATAAATTTGTATGGCACTATACCGTGACCACACACACCCCAGTGTTGTATCTTCGTATGCAAGTTACAGTTTTCTCTATGTAACAATAGGAACATTTAATAATTACAACTTTTATATATAACAACAAATGAACTCATAATATGGATACAAGTGCAACATGAACTTAGATAACTTATAGCGGTTTGGACTGCTCTTGTGTTACTTGTAACCTGTACGGTACCTGTAACCAATACGGTACATGTAACCTGTACGGTACCTGTAACCAGTACGGTACATGTAACCTGTACGGTACCTGTAACCAGTACGGTACATGTAACCTGTACGGTACCTGTAACCAGTAAGGTACCTGTAACCTGTACGGTATCTGTAACCAGTACGTTACATGTAACCTGTACGGTACCTGTAACCTGTACGGTACCTGTTACCTATACGGTACATGTAACCAGTACGGTACCTGTAACCAGTAAGGTACCTGTAACCTGTACGGTATCTGTAACCAGTACGGTACATGTAACCTGTACGGTACCTGTAACCAGTACGGTACCTGTTACCTATACGGTACCTGTAACCAGTACGGTACCTGTTACCTATACGGTACCTGTAACCAGTAAGGTACCTGTAACCTGTACGGTACATGTAACCAGTACGGTACCTGTAACCAGTAAGGTACCTGTAACCTGTACGGTACCTGTAACCAGTACGGTACATGTAACCTGTACGGTACCTGTAACCTGTACGGTATCTGTAACCAGTACGGTACATGTAACCTGTACGGTACCTGTAACCTGTACGGTATCTGTACCCAGTACGGTACATGTAACTGTACGATACATATAACCTGTACGGTACCTGTAACCTGTAATTTATAAGGGAAATAAAAAATAAGAAAGCAGAGTTAAGAAATAGGTTACTGTTTTTTTTCTATCTGTATTTCCGCTTAGGAGTTAAATGTGTGTGGGTATGCTATTTAATATAAGACAATACATATAGAAGTAAATTTTTAAAGCAAAGCTATTTGAACACATTAAACATACGCAGGTGCGTAAAATTTGCTACCTAATTAGGAATATTCGAAAATATGTGCACTACCTTCAACAGAAAGATCAACTGTGCACGTTTAGTACTTATTATAAACAATTCCTTTCCTTATTATGAGAAATATAAACACATTAAGGTATATTAAGGACAAGTTCGACTACGAACTGACTTGCCTATAACTACACGGGCTTTGTCGTAAGTATATTATATTGTATCTGTGTGAGTATAGCCGTATATTAAGAATAATTCTAATAAATCATCTGTCAATATTAACATTTGAGTAAATAACTGGCAATGATTTACCAACAATAAAATATTATAAAGTTGCCAGTACCAATAATAATGTATATAGATTTATTAATCTTATTTATATATGTATGGGACCTAATAAATATGTGTCGTATGAATATTAAAAAACGTTAAGAGAAAAAACACTATTACATCAATTATATTTGTATCACAACGCCGATTATACTATTGGTCACGAAATAGAAGATATAGTCATATTAAGATACGTTATATGTGGTTGACATAAATAGTCGGATTCAACCTGTATCGTTCTAACTTAAACAATTACCTTTTTATAAAACCAAGTGACTGTAGGACGCGGGACGGTTGGAAAGAAGTCAAAAGTTCTTTTTTAATTTAGTGATATCGATAAATAGCAATGTCTATGACGTACATCTCAGTCAACAGTTACATTTATTTCTTAAAGTATATATTAATTGTCTATGAAAATTATTACGACTTTTTGCAAATTAAATAACTTAGATCCATTAACTGTAGTAGCGTACTATAATATTTGCTTAAATCGAAATAAATTAAGGTCTAACAGTCAGACTTTAAAGGTTTTTTGGTTACTACAGTAGTAAATATAGTTACTATTAATAGCAGAACACAATTTTATCTTTTACCAAACATTGGATAGTTCATATTAGTTAATATAGGAGAACCATGCGCGGTAAAGCATGTATTGTGTAACCAAAAACCTAACATACATAAATACTTGTTAAGTTAGTCTCACAAGTGTGATCAGGCCCTAATGTGGGTTTGCTTCTCGCTTAGCCCGCGCAGAAATCTTCACCAATCACGTCGCCGAACGCGGACACCTTCAAAATCGAGTTAATGTGAATTAAACTCACACTAGGGCCGGGCTGTGCAAGGACGGGACTGCGGGTCAAGAAACCACTAAATACGTTTGACGTATTTTTCTTACTTAAGATTCTTTTTTGTCCTCTTTCTTGCCTTCTATTTTGTCTTCTTTTTTGACTTCATTCTTATCTTCTTTCTTGCCCTCCATTTTGTCTTCTTTCTTATCTTCTTTCTTGCCTTCCAGTTTGTCTTCTTTTTTGACTTCTTTCTTATCTTCTTTCTTGGCTTCTATCTTATCTCCTTTTTTGCCTTCTTTCTTTTCGTCGTCCCTAAAGAGCAGCGGTGTCATTCCCAGGATACAACCAAACGTGATGCCTAGCACGCGTCCCTGTAATGAGTAATTTCTTGTGAATATCTACTTAATGCGACTTAGTGGCGACGCTGTTCATTCAACATGAAGTCGTGTTATCAACAATTCCAATCCAGGTTTTTAACAATACTATCCTTATGATTTATGTTGGTGATAGAAAAATTTATTCTACATCGTTGTGCTAAAATAGAAAATAATTGTATATAGAAAAAATTGTACCTTCTGCTGTTACAAAATAAAAATTTAAAAGCCAATTTTAAAACATCTTAGCCCTGCTAAAAGATAACTATATCTCTAGATCTTGGGTAATGTACGCAAAAGTGTACGTTGCCGTCTTCATACAACCGACTATGAAGCTTTGTTCTTCTTAGTCCCCACGTAGTTCAGCTTAATGGTAAGCACAGAGTCACGTCTACACCTCAACAAACCATATTTACATAAATAGAGGTTTGGTTGGTCTACTAATTGAGGTGGTGAAGGTATACCCACCATGTTAGCGAAGCGCCTACTTATCGGCATGTCTAGTTGTACGGGCGAGAGCGCCGGAGCGCCGAGCCCGAGGAGCGCAGCCAGTCGCTCCACGTAGTACGAGGATCCAATCCCGATGACGTCACTGAAAGTGTTGCCAAGCGCCGCCGCCGCCATCGTTGACAGCGTTATGTATGCGCTCATTGAACTCTCTATTTTATCACCCTGTTAAAGAGATTAAATTTACGTGCTACTTGAGGATCAGCGTCATTGATAATGTAATAATAAAACTTTCAACTAACACAATTTATAGTAGACAAGAAGCTTATGTATACTTAATGGACATAGATAAAGATTAGGATAAAATATATTATGTATAGTAATAATATTACAGATAGAAAATGTATAATTAATCTTTAAGTGCACAAATAAACATGTGATTTTGACATTCACATACTTTTTTGGAGATAAAGGAACACTTTTATAAATTGCCTCGGTGATCTAGCGGTTAGCGTAAGCGACTGCTGACCAAGAGGTGTCGGGTTCGGTTCCCTGATCGGTCTGCTGTTGGGTTTTCCTTACAAGACATTCTTAATAGCAGTCCGGAGTATGGAAGATGGTGGTGTTTTCCGCCCGTGCCGTGCGTAGTTACAAACATAGATGAAATGGTCATAAAGAACAGCTAGAATCATACCAACAATTTGTGAATGACACAAAGTGTTGTCCCACAAGTGAGATTGACCTCACTACACTTGGCGTAGTAGAAAGTGGCGAAGTGACCGTTAAAACCACTACTCTATCTCCTAAAAAACTTATCATCAAATCATGCAATATGCTTTTACCACTAATATAATATCAGTGGCGCTTCATGCTAATATTATATAAAATACTCACAGCAATTAACATAATGAAATTGTCTAAAAATCCAAAACCAATAAAGGGCACCGAATTTGCAAATGACACTGGGGACAAACAAAAAATAATTACAACCATTGAATACTTCTGCAAGACGAAATGGTACAGCATTAAATTTAGAGGATAATAATAAAATTGTTGTTTTTCATTGATTTTGTGCTTCTTACAATACAAAATTTTTATTGTGTATACGAAAATTACCCTACTCACAACTGGGATTAAGATATATTATTTAAGACTTAGCATGTTGTGGTGCCACCACGTGTAACCCGCCGCCAGTGCAGCCTGGTCGAGCCGACAGGCATGTAACCAGGTATGTACTTAATACCAATCGTGAGCGCATAATTCTCGTCTAACTTTAGTTTATATATTATGTAATGAAATAATTTCAAAGTTATAAATCAAAATGTCCAAGAACCTAAAAATTCAGACTTTAAGCACTGAATGGAAAGTGGTTAATCATGGTTCCCTAATACTGACCCAAGAATACCATATTAGATAAAATGGGGGGACATTGCACATGTTCATGATTATGGATTCTGTCTCTGAGTCTACAGCCTCAGAGCTAAAAAGTCTTATGTACAGAGTCGGAATTTGTCTATTTTGATAACATATCTTAACTTAACAATTAAATACATCCTACATTTGTGTCAATAATTATCACAGCATTGATAAGATTACTTATTAGAGTATTTTACCTCACCAATGTTACGCTATGTTTGATGTCATGTGATAACAATACTATGTAAATACTATCATTACATTATCACAGATTGATTGAGTACTAGCAAGCAATTAAGTAAGTTCAAACATGTTCAGAAACACAATAATAAGCACAATATAAAAGAAACAACACTGCTACATAGGTCTGTGGTACAAACAAATAGAAAAGTGGCAATTTGTGACTATGTGTGTATTTGTTACTTCTTCATAGTCAAACAGTATGACTAAGTTTGCTGAAAGTTAGTATGAACATAGCTAACAACCTGGATTAATACATTTGCATATGCTGAGCAAGGCATTACAAAAAAATGCTTGCTTCTCTTTCAAAATACAGGGCAGTTTGTTCCACAAAAAAAAAGGTGTGTGTGCGATTCATACACAATAGAAGTGAAACTTCAATTAATCGACAAAAGAATGAGACCGACATTTGCTCTCTCGCTCTGGCTCTGGCACTTGTTTTTAATTTGTTAAATTGTATTTTATCATGGTTAATTATCTAATAATATTTGCTAATTCAATAAATACTTACAATGAAACAGCTCCTTTGTGGTAGGCTTGGGTACAGTGGCAGCTGGAACAATACCAATTAACTTATCATCTATTTTTTGATCTAAAAACCAACAGTTTATCTCCTAACGACATAGCCTATATAAACATCACTAATGCACACATTTAATGTCTTTATGGAGATTCAGAGGTGGTGGGTTTCATTTCACAATAAATAATTGTGTAATCAGCATGATTGTGTGGCTGGGTGTAGTTCACCCCTAATATGTGTGTTTTATAATATCTAAGCATTTTTATCAGTAATCTGATAAATATAGAAGCTTTGCCAAGTTTTTTTTATTAAAATATAAATACCAATACATAAACAAAGATACCATTAATTTAATAAAGGTAAAAACTCTGTAAAGTCTATACGCCACAACAGATTACATTGGCTAACAGTAGTAAAGATTGTTACTAAATAAAATATAAATGCACACATTACATAAAGTAATGTTTATGACTAATCAACAGGTTCGTGACATCATTCTGACAACCAGAAGTGACTTTATACAGACAGTTAAAAAAAACTCACCATACTTTTTCTTCAGCCAGTCTTCAGGCATGGGGCAGTATTTACCCGTTGGATCGACATCACCTAGAGTGGGAACTTTGCTCGGTCTACCCAACTTGCTTCGCCATCTACGACCAGCCAACCTATCTGCAAAGAACAACATATTTATTACTGACTACTCCATTCCATAATTAGAAATATCATTAAGTACTTAAATTCACCTTCAAACACTTCTTTGATCTTGTTGGACTCATATTCCTGTAACGCTTCCGTCAACAATTTCCTCTCTCCGTCTTTTAAATGAAGTACAAGTTCTTCAGCATGTACCTTTGTGAAGATTTCCCCGGCTTGTATTTTCGTCTCCTCGAAGTCTTTTGATGTTGGGCCCAATCCTAACTTACGAGTTTGTAGAGCAGCAGGACAAAATAATTTTGATTGGGAAGTCACTACAGTAACACTGTGTCGCACTTGTATGTTAGCAGAATTATCCAAATGACATGCATGATTTCTCACTATAGGCAAGGCACGAAGCCTCTTTACAGCCTGCGCTGCTTTCATATTTGGTGACTTTTCACAGCAACTCAAATTACTCAGACACTAAAACTCTAAAGTATACAAACTCTATTTTGGAATGTCAACGTTCCGTTTTACGCGTGCGTAGTTCTGTCATTCATCAATCAGCTGATCAGTGTTACCAATACCAATAAATCTAGGTTTTTATATCTAAAGTCGTTAAGCACGAGACTAAAGCCGGGTCTCCTGCGACACTGTTTTATGTTTTCTAACACCTAAGATCAAACATCTCACAAAATATGGGCGTGGCCTAACTGCTTTGTTAGCTCAACAAGCAAACATGTTATCCGAAGCGGACAGCAAACATCCCCGCATTCCCCTGCGGGAGGAGGGCCAATTTCATTTCATAGTTGTTTGCGAACGTTGAAAATGTGCATTTCGTATTTTCTGATTTGCACTTTCTGAGCAACTATAAAAAGATTTCGTCGTCGATAAAATTACGTCGTTGTGGATAAGGTCAAACGCGAAATCGGTTTCTTTTTCTTGTTGTATGCAAAGTAACTTACTATACTCGATTACGCCTGGTAATAGGTCTAAACCTCCTTTCTAAGGAGAAGTCTATCTCCAGCAGTGGAGTACTACCTGAGGATTGTTAATGATGATGACCTCCTCCACTTTGAATAATAACAAGTGAAATTCGCCACTTCAGATTTTTTTGGCTCCATCTGCTATCTTATCTGCGAGCAATGTACCTCGCCTACAGCTACTTAAGTCTGGCAATTATACGGGCAATACCATTTAAAAAAAGTTTTTTTTATTAAGTAAGGGACAAACAGGAGCAGACGTATCGCCTGATGGTATGCGATTACTACTGCCTACACTCGGTGAATCACAGCGCAAGAGCTGTTTCACACCGGTTTTCTGTGAGGCGGTGGTATCAATCCATCGAGCCGGCCGAAGCATGGCTATTCCTCAGAGTTGTGCTGTATTCAGTTCTTAGAAAATATCGGGACTATACTTCAATTGTAAAGATCCTTTGCCTGCAAATAAAATTGTTATAAAATGTTAATTGACGCATGTCCTGAAAGAGGTGATGACACAGACTAGACACTTCATTTCATAGTTGGCGAGGTGGATATATTTTATTGTACATACTCTGAGTGATTCACATTGACAGCTCTTTGCAAAATTTGTTACTCTTAGATTTGAGTAACGTATTGGACATGGTCTGTAAGGTTTTTGTAAGTTTTTTTTTGTAACTACTATGATGTACGAAACATCAATAGTTCTTCATCAATAGTCATACACAATCATTCAATATGCTGCAGACAATACTGATATGAATGTAGATACATTCGACGCCGCGATGGTAATAATACACTTCATCAAGTTGTCGGGGTAATAATTTGAAAGATATCCTTAAATCTTTCAAATTATTACCCCGACAACTTCAGTTTTATTACAGTTACAAAGTCGAAAACTTTTAGTAAGAGAGTGAAGCAGCGGTAACTTCACTAAAATAAATCGATGTGGTTTAGTTTCGTTTAGTCGTAAGTGGTAATTTAAAACAAATATTTTTACCTAATTGGAATGTTTACACTTAAAACTTGACTACTTTTATCGTAAAACTAACCGATTGGCCAGAAAACCCAAAAAACTCATTGTGCGACCTTTGACATTTTATAAAAAAAATGCACTGAGGGATCGGACTTTTCAGGATTTCATTAGAGTCATGACTCTTACGTGACTATAAATTTTAGCTTGTTGGGAATTAACGCATAGGTACCCCTTTTTGGGCTAATTTGACCGGGCTATGCATCGGGCAATGCTTTGAAAATCCTCTGCAAACCTATTCAAACTTATCTGTGACTTTTACGTTTCGGACCTGACAGCAAAGTACTTTTCCAGCCGAAATCTGTCAGTCATTGACAGAACTGACATCAGTTACATCGATTATGAAAATCGGAAGCCGATTTTCTAAGATTATCATAGTTTAACAATTTTCGGGAAACTATGTATATTGTATAATTTTCCTTGCTAAATAAGTGTTAAACTTTAGACTTATAGGCTTTCATTACAGTTACCGTTTGCCGACGAAAGACAATAACATAATTTTTTCATAACATAGTGTTGTGTAGGTCAATGACAACCATTTATGTGTATTGTGTGTGTTGTTAGGCACTAAATAGTGCCTTCGAGAGTATAAGTGTAATTGATTTAGTGGTTCAGGCCAAGAGGCACGATGTATGATGTTGGAGGGACTGATAGCATGGGTTCTGAACAACTATCTGGGGAAGTACGTGGAGAACCTGAACACGGATCAGCTGAGCGTAGCTCTCCTGTCCGGTGAGTCTCTTTTTAACTTAGTATGGGGCTACCATAACTGCTGAATATCGACTGGTACTATAAACAATAAACATTCAGGAACAGTAAAGGATAAACCATGAACAAATTCGTAAGAATTATAATATATAAATCTTATTTTTTTATTTTTTTTCAATCAAATTTTTTCATTTTATCACTTGGCATACTTATGAGGTTAAGAACTTTTATTCTTGGATCAAGCTACCAAACTGAGACTAAACAATCACAACTGAGATAGTAATTCTAAAGCATTAGGCTATACATCATCATGCTACAACCAAAAAGGGAAGAATTTCAATGAAAATATTACAGAAACATGGAAAAAAATATTCTTTTGTGAGCTTCCACTACATGCACTGCGTAAATGATTAAAGTTTCACTAAAATAATGTATGAAACAATTGTTCCCCTTTAAAAGTTCTGATTAAAACTCTACAACAACAAAACTTCTATTGCCCGTAGCGTGAATATTTTCCCGTTTTAGAAAAAATCTTTTTTGGTGCTCCGCTCCCATTATTACTTTATTTTATTTAATTAAACACATTAGCCATTTCCAAATAGTAATAACATTAATAGGTATATAATTCATGAACACATTAACTACTGTATCTTTCACATGTACTTTACAGCGTTTATAAATTGTGTGACAGTATAGCTGTTTGGAAAAAAAGTGCAGAAACATGTCATTAGGCCACTACAGTATGGGTCGTTATGCTGCATTGTTGCAACTTCTGCATTTGTAATGTGTATGGTGACCACTACTCTTGGATTCTGTTCATGCTTTCCATCAGGCAGAGTAGTCATGTTGGCAGACTCATATAAAAATGAACAATAAGTGTATGCAAAATCACACTACAACACTTAGAACTGTTTAGCCTTTTAGCATATTCAATCCATTTTTTTGTCAGATCTATTACTTAGGAGTGCTCTATTTGATTATAGTTTATAGTACTTAGATAGAAAAACTCTTTTACATTTGATGCTTAAGAATAAATCATCCATATGTTTAAGCGAAAATGCATTGAAATCTGACTAATTTGTTTGACCTGACTGATTTGGCCTGTTGAATAAAATCTTTCAATCATCATTTTTGATAGTATTTACATTTGCTACATAAAAAGAAATATTTTCATGATTAAGTTCTGATTAATATGTGGTCTGATTAAAAGAAGTCAGTGAAATGAAAAAATATTAGAATATAGAAAAGACAATTTATAGCTTTTCAAAATATCCCCCTTCAATCCCAATGCACTTATGCATTTTGGTGAATCAGCTTTCAAAACATTTAAAAAACGTGTCTTCGACGGCCTCGTCTGCAGTGCTTCATATTCGCCCAGGAAGCATTTTTCTTTGTGGGAAATAAAAAAAAAATCGCATAGTGCTAAATCTGGGCTGTACAGAGAATGTATAATAACATTTGTACCTCCGAAGTTGTCAAATTCTCCATAGTTCTAGCAGCTGTGTGAGCGGGCGCGTTATCTTGGTGAAAAAGAATACCACGGACGCCGCTCCTTGGGTGCTCGCTATCCAACTCCCCGAAAAGCTTGAAGCAGACGAACTTCGCTATACCATTCAATAGTAACTGTTCTACGGTCTTCTAGCGGAGTTACTGCTACTGGTCCACTGCGTCGGAAAAAAACTGCTATTATTTTTTATTAACACTCCGACCGCGAAAAACTTTTGTGGGAAAATCGTCCTCTTCACACTCACTGCTTCGTGAGAGGATCGTAGCTAATATATCCACGATTCGTCTGTTGTAATAATGTAGGATACGTTTTGCGAAGTTCCTTCTTCGAAGTTTTCTAGCATAAATGTGCACCAATCGGCGAGAGTATGAGGTATCCATCGCGAAGCAAGCTTCCTAACTTCAAGATGTTCATGCATAGTGGTGGAAACTGCCTGTGATCCAATGTTTCGTTCAGCCTGTATCTTGCAATATGTAATATGTCTATTCTCTCGCAATAACTACTCTACCCTGATTACATTTTCATGAGTTACTGCAGTTGGTGGTCGGCCGGGTCTGGGGTCATCGTTTAAGTTCTCTCGACCATGTATAAATTCACGAACCCAATAAGTACCTAATTGTTGCCAACGCAGGAGCAGACTCCCCAAAAGCAGCTTGTAAATTTTGTTGACTTTCCTTGAAGTTTAAACCTCGTTTATTATGATAGAAAATCATAGCACGAAAAGCTTCCCGCGAGACGTCCATTGTTGTAAACAAAAGAACAGTGACATATAATCTTTAAAAATATATAATAAAACTAAACATGGTGGTGGTGGCCAGTGATTTTCACAAAGGTGGTTTGTGTTACACAACGCGATCTAGCGATATATTATGGGTACTAGACAAGTGATATAAATACTGTACGACTATAGTACTTTTTTTAATTAAATACATGTTATACATAGAGAACACCTAAACTCCGAAACAAATATATGCAGCTCGTACAAACATTTGGTCTGACCCGGGAATCGTACCCGTAATCGTACGTTACCATAGCGCTAACCAGGTAGTCAACCTTTTTAGATTAATTAGAACCCAAAATTAATTATTTATAGGGAAAGTGGAACTAGAGAATCTTCCCCTTCGAAAGGATGCTCTTCGTCATCTGGGTCTACCAGTGGAGATCAAAGCGGGGTTCATCGGGAAAGTCCAGTTGCAAGTACCAGTGCGACAAATCCGCTCCGCGCCCTGGTTGATCGCCATCGAGAAGCTGTACTTAGTTGCCGCTCCAGTCAATTTGGATGAGGTATGTTATTGGTTTTTTGAGTCTACTCTTTGCTAGAGTACTAGAGTGAGAAATAATCCTTATCTATTGTAATAAACACAAACTATAAAGATAACAATATGCAACGATACGTCAATAAACAATGCAACTGATAGATGTTTCTTAAATATGTATCTTTAATATACAAATATTAATTTTCACCACAAGTTTATTATTATTTCATAATACTGGGTTTTTTAAAATACTTTTGCAACGTTTTATTATGACAAAGAAACAGTTTAATATTCGAAGTGCCGCTGTTTGCTGCAGGGCCTTTGTTATCGACAAAGAATTATAAGATACTACTAAACCTACATTTCGACCTATTCCGTTTTCTCATCACTGTCAAATTATTTACTACTCCTTGTTTTTATAGTTTGTACTTAAGAAATATATATATAGGTTTAGTAAAGTTTGCCAAAATACACTATTTGCGTCTCTACTATCTTGGCATACCATGAAGTCTATATAAATAATATTACTGGCGTCACTTTGAGCAGTCGGATCGCTCATTAGCTATGGTTACCGCCCTGCGATGTAATGTCTGTCGTGTTTTATTTAATGCCTTTATCCTTAGACATAACGCTGGCACTGCGAGATAATTATTTTAGTGTGAAACCGATAAATATTGTTCCGTGTTAGGGTTCGATGAATTTGAGAAATAAACCTTCCGACGACTAGAAGAGCCTTTATTAAAAACAATCTTAAATGCACTGCATAACTCAGACTAATAGTCCTTAATAGTAGCTGAAGCAATATAATATTAAATAGCAACTCGCCCCTCGACGAATCCAATCTGACGCGTAAATATCGCTCATCCCAAATATACATATTATTGTGTGATTAAAACCGTATGCCTTTCAGATAAAGTATAAACTGGAATTCGCCCGTAATCACAGCTTTGTCTCGGTCGCTAGTAACCACTGCCTACAAATAAACGTAAACATATATAGCGAACTCCTGAACTCATACTCTCTCTTTTGGTTTTGCACATGGTTTTTATCCAACTAGCGACCCGGTCTGGGTTCGTACGGAAGACTTTGGAATTCTCGGATTTCGTCTACTACGTCATAATTATATAATAAGACATAATTATTACAAAAGTATTCGTACATGACACATTTGAATCACTTAATACACTATGAGAAAAAAAGGAAAAGGACATGTGTGAGCGCGTGCGCGTGCATGTGCGTGTGTACTTGCGTATGTGTGTTAGTGTGTGCAGGTGAATGCTTGCGTTTGCATGTGTGTAATTAATATATATGACAGCCGCTAGTACCTCTTTGGTGTCACTGTAGGACAAAGTCAACAACCATGTGTTGAGCTTACGTTTTACCTCTGACTGAAAGAGCAAAGATATTTAACCGTTTATGAGCCCTATTGTACAATCCGAAAGTTATATGATCTTCTTATGTACATATTACACTACCTATCCTAACCGATTGTCTTCGTTTGGAGAGAGTAGTTTTTGTATATGTCGAGAGCTAAACCTCGATTGCCAATATATTCCAAATTGTCGACTAGTTTAGAAATACACAGTGTCAAATGCTTTGTCGAGATCTAGGAAAATACCGATTTTTCATCTAGTTTCTCGGCAACAGACTGTTTTAGATCGATAACAGCATCTTCAGATGTCGGAATCTGTATTGGTTATTGACTAAGACTTGAAACTTGTTTAAAAAGTCAGTCAAATAGTTGTCAAGGACGCTTTCCTTTATTTTTCAGAGAGCACTTAGATCGGAGTAACTAAAACTTTCCTAAATGCTCTTGGGAATACACCTTGTGATATGGCTAGATTACAGATATGTGTGATGGGATATTACGGGAGGTCTTGATTAATTTTGTTGGTATATTGTCCCACCCTGTTGCACAATCATCCCATAGATTGTTTATGACGATCTCGATATCATTTTCACTAACCTGAAGAAGCGCAACAGAATTAGGCGTGGTTTGTTTAGGTTTCATAGGTGAGGTGCTTATTTTTGAAGCTAATGTGTTACCGATATTGGCAAATTCACTATGTTATACTCTGTGCGCTGTAGCTTGGTGCGGGTGACATTTTCAGTAACACTTCGTTTCACTCTTGAAAGTTGCCGCGATTTATAAATTATGACTGAGTATTTCAGCTGTACCACATTCGCAATATATTAAATCATTAATAACTGTAGTAAATTAAATTAAACCAAACCAGAATGTTCTAATCTACAAATAAAATCAAATTTAATGAAAAATTAAGCAGTTTTATGCGTATGACGTAACGCCATAGAAGTATTTAGTGATGGGATGTACTGCTACGATGGATAGTCGATATTTTTCATAATAAAAAATGGTCATTTTTTATTGTTAAAATTGGTCTATAATTATAATAGGTCTTTACCTATGAAATTGCGTTTCTTCAGTACTGGTCATTTCAAATAAAAAAAAGTTTGTAATGGCTCTGTATTCTAAATTCAAATTAATTTTGTTTTAAAACCATGACATTCTATTTACAAACTCAGTCTTTTGTTTTTTGATTAGCGTTGTATTTTCATTACATTTGAACATTTTTCGTCATAATGGATACCTACTTTAAAAATTCGTGTAATTACGGAATATGAGTTCCGTCGTGGCACCAACGCGACACAAACGGCACGTAACATCAAAAACGTTTACGGAGAGAACTGTACAAACGAACGCACAACCCTTTATTGGTTTTCCCGGTTCCGTTCTGGAAATTTTGACTTGAAAAATGAAGCTCGTGGTCGTCCGGAGACTTTGGTTAACAATAATGAATTAAAGGCGATTGTGGAAGCTGACGAAACTCAATCTACAGCTGAGCTAGCAGCAGCTTTTAATGTAAGCATCAAAACAATATTGATCCATTTGCGACAAATTGGCAAGGTAAAAAAGCTTGATAGATGGGTGCCCCACGACCTTAACGATCGCCAGCGCAACGTACGCGTCGCGACCTGCCTTTCGCTGCTCAACAGGCAAAGAAATGAAGGAATTTTGAAACGAATAGTTACGTGCGACGAAAAATGGATTCTGTTCGACAATCGAGAGCGCTCAGCAAGTTGGTTAGACCCTGGTTCAGCACCAAAGCAATGCCCTAAACCAAAAATGACCCCTAAAAAGGTGATGGTCACTGTTTGGTGGTCTAGTGCGGGTGTGATTCACCACAGCTTTTTACAAAACGGCATGAGCATTAATGAAGATGTGTACTGTAAAGAACTGGAGAGAATGATGGAGAAGCTTGCACATCTACAACCAGCTTTGGTCAATCGGTCGTCCCCACTGCTCCTTCACGAAAACGCGCGACCCCATACTGCGCAACAGACAGTCTCCAAGCTGCAAGAGCTGGGGTTGGAAGTCTCCCTCATCCGCCATACTCACCAGACCTTGTACCTACCGACTATTACTTTTTCCAAAATTTAGACAACTTTTTAGTGGGTAAAAAATTCAATTCCCGAGAGGCAGTACAAAATGCCTTTGAAGAGTTTGTTGCCTCCCGTCCAGCTGATTTTTACAAGAAGGGCATCAATAAACTGCCAATGCATTGGCAAAGATGCGTCGATTGCATGGGTGATTACTTCGAATAGCAGAAATAAAAAAGTTTGAAAAAATAAGTACTTTCACTTATTGCATACAAAACGGCAATTTCATAGGTAAAGACCTAATACAGCAGAACATTTATATGGTAAGGTTGCTTAAAAGGTTACTAAGAAAAAATACATTTTATTCATCCAACTCATATCAGAGTCGGGAACATCTGAATTGTCACTCAACAACCTCCCTGGCCTGACTACCCAAAATAGTTTATTTTTGTATGCTTAGACATGATAATAACAACGAACTCAACAAACAAATAACAGTTACACTGCACAACTGAATAACATACTCATTTTCATAACAATATTAAAGAGAACTAGATTTATAGTGCGAGTATCGTTAGCGATAAAAATGAATTGCATAACGTCACATCCCTTAGTTATGTGGTACTGATAGATGTCAATGTCGTACAGGCAAATGTAACCCGCACCATCCTAGAGCGCAACGAGTATAGTAGAGGCAATAGGGTCCGTAGATAATTTTAACTGTGTAGTTTTATGTGAATGGCTTGTATCCTTCACGACTTGCCAAGTTGCTTTACAATAATTTTTGGCTTTAATAAATTGATATATAATAATACTAAAATATGCATGTATGAGACATATAAATCTTCCTCTGGTATCACTCTATCTTTTGCTCAAGCTGTATTAAAATCCGTTGAGTACTTTAAAAGATCTAAGCGAACAGATAGCGAAAGCGACTTCATTTTGCAGTAAAGATTGGCATAGTTTAAACGTATACATTTATTTTGTCGTATAGGTATACGATTTCAAAAAATAATAATACTCCCGCGTTAGTAATTAATATCCTGTATCGCGGGGGACTTTACAAATATACATGAAACGGATACAAAGAACACCCAGATTCAGAGCAACAATTTGCGGATCATACAAAGTTTTGTTCCATGTTGGGATTTGAACCTACAATACTTGGCGTATTAGAAAGCGACGTTGGGACTGTTTAAACCACTAGACCAACCGTGCAGTTATTTTTTTTTAGAAGTGTTTAAAGAAGATTATTTAGAATATCATACTCGTAAATAACGTTTGCCTTTTTATTGGGCATTTCATAGATTATCTCTTCACGCATGAGGGCAAAGTGCGAATCGAAAAGTGTAACTTTATTGGGCTATTGTATACCTAACTTAGCAAAACTGATAACGATAACATGGTACGGAAAGAATTTAAAAAAATGACTGGAAAATAAGTCAATGATAAATAACCCAATAAAATGTTGGCAACATTTATTAGAATCCGACTTCCTGAGGAGAAAAAATTATAATAGTAAGAAACAGTTAAGCTATCAATGTCTATGATGAAAAAAATACGCCCAGCATCATCGACAAATTTACCTTTATGCGAGCACAAGGGAAGAAATTTGATCAATATGGGTAGGTAATCAACAATCTGTATTATGAAAACAAATATTCTAAAGATTTATCTAGAAAGTATTCAATCATAATAGTCGGATACTCGAGATATGATGTGATATTTATGTATGCACCTATCTAATCGTCAAGAATTTGTATAATGATAGTTCCTTTGAATATTACGTATGTGAACTCTTACGTGTCAGATAAGAGTATTTTGTAACTGATATTAGGTCGCTGTATCTTATTTTTTCTAACCGACCTAACCATCTTCGTCACAGTACCAAAATAATCTATAATATTAAATAGTCTCCTTCCTTTGACACTTGCTATTCTAGAATAAATCACTGGATATAAAATTTACATTTACATAATGTTAAGATATCCTCCAGGCGTAAAAGTCATAAAAAACATTCTAAAGTTAATTTGACGTTGTGTCAAAAGATGAAAAATGAGTCAACAAAATAATTATTTTTAGTTGTAAGCTAGTTAAGAATCGTAATCGTTTGTACAATGAATACATTGTTGCTTATATTATGACTGGTTCATTTCAAAACATACGAATGTTTTAGTTACGCTGACTTTGCGTCCTGCTGGAGTTAAAAATATTTGAAACCACAATGGTTACGTCTGATAAATTACCGACAGTATTAACCCTTTTAAAAGTTGTTAATGATAATATACAGTAAACAATACAAAAAAGTCTAATAACTAAACCCCGTCTATGTATTTTTTTTATGAAATTAAATAGCCTGTGTTACCTGAGCCATTACAAATCTATCAACACCTCATTCATTAAAGTCGACACATAACAATATGTACATTATATTTGACACAGACTGCCAAAACGTCCCTTCTGACTTTGGCATAGTGGGGTAAAAATTAAATCTCGAAATTGATCGTACCTACCGGATGCGATGAGAATCGATTTGTCCTAATTTTTGTGACCTTGACCTTAAGAACGTAACCTCAAGAAACTTCTACACGAGATCTTAGGTTACACTTTCTTGGGATTATTCAAGCATACCTATACTATTTTCTAGTTTATTATGTCTCAATCCGACATTAAGCTCTTATACCCAGTAGGCGAGGACTCAATTAAACGGTTTATCTATACCTAGCTAGTAGTCTTGGCTATTATTTAAAAGTATTTCCAATTATTTTATGTTTACGATCTTATCAACTTTGTAGATTTCAAAGATAGTTGGCAGTTCACTACCGTGCGATTTTCCCGAAACTTTCTGCCGCGCACACCAAAACTGTGGAATGAGCTGTCGCCTGCGGCGTTCTCGGACCAATACGACCTTCGAACCTCCAAGAATAGAGCGTACTCCTTCCTAAAAGGCCGGCAACGCACTTGTAACGCCTCTGGTGTTGCGGGTGTCCATGGGCGGCGGTAATCGCTTACCATCATAATTTAATTAGTTTTGTTAGACTTTAACTGAGCTAAATGTTTCCGCAAGAATTTGGTTCGCGACGCTTCCTGAATCTTTAATACCCGATCCTAAATTAGTGATTCTAGCCCTTATTCTTAAAACTCAAAGCCTATTTTACCATTTTCTTATATTTATTAATTGAAAATATTAATTTCCGAGACCTTCTAACAAAACGATAACATTGAAATTGTTTATATGTGTAGTAGCCAGTTGAGTGAAAGTGTATATTATTTGTATGTAGGACGGTGTAACGTTGGTTACGAATTGTACGAAGCCTTGGATATTTTTGTTGCTATTTATATTGTAACTAAATTTATAATTGTAACATACATGAGATAACATATGCAACCATTACATAAACATTTTGTTATTTCTGTTTTATATTTCACACTTACATATCAAGTAAACCACTTTATTAACTACTATTTTTTTAATATGAAAACCTAATCTACAGGTTACCGTTTATTATTATTTTTTTGACTTGGGACGATGCTTACTCTTTGATTTTTGCCTTTCGCGATCTATTATACATATACATATACATACATACATACATACATACTGTACTGTTTGTTTTCTGGGCTGTTTCCGCACTGAGCCTCTTGATTGGACCGTTGTACGTGGGTTTTTCATCTTCTCATTCCAACCATTTTAGATCATTCCAGAAGCTCAGCAGTATTTTCAGATCACTACATGTTCCTGGGAGTGATGTTGATTGGAGGATGTCTGCCCTTTGATCTGCCACACTTCTACTTTCTGTGAGAACGTGCCGAGGCGTTTCTTCTGCCTCCATGCATCCCCTGCACAGAGGGCTGTCTGTTTCGTCTATAGCGAATAAGTGCTTGTTTCAGTGTTTGTGTCAGGATATCTATGACCTTCCTGAGATCGGCCGTTTTCAGTCTGATCTGGTTGCGTATTAGTCTTTTTGATTTTTTGATATTTTTGATGCTATGGGAACTGCATTTTTGTGTGTTTTTCTTCGGTATTGGCGCGCAGTGATGTTTTTATTTGAGCTTGGGGTAAGGGATACCTACTGTGCTGTATCGTATGTTATACACCCATACTTACACATAAGCTTAAGCGTGGGAGAGCCATGCTATGATACCGATGGGCAGGCTTGACCGGAGGCATACCTCGGACCTCACAGAAATGCTGGTGTTAAGCAACTATTCCGTTCCTTTTTACCGAGTGGGTAAATAACGTTTCCGAAGATGTTAAAATAAATTAAAATGCAATAAACAGGCAGAGGAAGACGGACGGAAGACTACACTTCGCCATAATCAGGCATCATCAACAACGTTTAAAGACCTTGGAAAGGAGGATTTCACCTACTATACCAAACTGGCTAGACAGTTAGTATAGTATTCGTTTCAAGCCTACCTTCTCTGTGAAGTGATGTTGTCCTGCGTAATTCCAACACCCACGATACGTATTGGGCTTGCGTATTCTTAGTCCGCCAACCCACGGACAGTTCTACACTTATACCTACCATGGAATTTGCTAGTTATTCATATGAAAGTAATTAGTTATTTAGCAATTAGTTTATATAAAACATCACAGCTCGTCATTGATCCTATATTTTTTTGTTGCCAGTGGGACAGTACCGCAGAAGCGTCTATCGCGCACGAGCGCAAAATGGCGCTGCTGGACGCATTGGAGGCGCAGTGGCGTACAGAGTACGAATCCGCCGATACGGCCGGATACTACGCCACTTCGTACTCATCCTGGCTCAGCTATGGTACTGGACTGCTCGCCAACATTGTGGAGAACTTGCAGGTAAGGGAACTTAAGGGTAGATTCAACTCCAATATTATTAAACAAAAAGGAAAATTAAAGCGATTGCATCTTAGTCTCGGTGTTAATGATGATAATTCGTTAAAGTAGACTTTGTAAAATAGATGTAAAATAGCATCCAAACATATTTGTTCCTCAGCTGAAGTTGAACGACGTACACATCAGATACGAGGATTCGATTACGTCTTCTTTACCGTTTGCTTGCGGCCTGACCGCAGAGTCTTTATGCGCCGAGTCATGCGACTCCGAGTGGCGATGCGGCTTCACCTTCTTGACGGACCCCGAAGGGTGTTCGTTCAAGCTGCTGGAGCTGCAGCGCCTCGCCGTGTATTGGGACCCAATGCCAGTGCCCGCAGGCATGTTCGCCAACCACAGCATACAGGAGCTAACGGTACGTATAGTGACTAGCTTGGCACGAAGTAATAATAATGAATAATTGGTGTTTATCTAACATGTGAATGTTTGGTCAGGAGTGTATGTCGGAAACGTGGCGCGGATCCCACCGATACCTGGTCCGGCCCGCGTCCGCGTGGGCTCGCGTGCGGCGGGAGCGCACCGAGCAACCGCTCCGGTCGCGCACCCGCCCCCGGCTCGCCTGTCACCTTACGCTGGACGCCGTCACGCTCAACCTCAGCAGCGTTAGTCCTTTATTTATTATTACAGAATTTAGCCAAACGAAAAAATAGTTTAGCAATTATTCTGTCTGCAATATCTTGGCGAGTATCAGGTTATGATCAACTTTAGCAGTTGGTATTACAACCTCAACAACTTTTACTTCATCGATACTATTTTTTTCGTCATCATTATACTTCTTACTTATCTCAAATTGCAAAGACCATTTATCGCCTTAAATCTTTTTACGACTGATTGTCTACCTGTTGCAAAATATTTTTTTAACAAAACAATAACGGATACCTCAAGTGTCAGATAGATACTGACACTAAGATTTTTTTTTTTCTGAAATCTACCTATTGTGCATTAGAAACTTTTTGAATTACATTTAAATTTGAGAAACGTGTTAGCCGATTGAGATTGTTGGGTTGTTGCGCAGAGGCAGTACAACGAGGCCGTCTCGTGCGTGGGCGGGCTCGAGCGGCTGGCGCGCGTGCGCGAGTTCCGCGCGCGCCGCCCCGCCGGGCCCGTTAGCCAGCACGCGCGCGACTGGTGGCTCTACGCGCTCTCCTGCCACATACCGGTGCACTCCTGTGAGTACCTACATCTGCACCACGTCCATATCATTTGCTTATCATCCCTTCCGTTAAATATTCAACTTGTCATGTTTCTCCAATACAACAGGAGGATCCACCGACCAGGCTAGGTGGTCATGTCTGGCAAACGGCGATCAACAATTAACAGTTACTCTGTAGTTCGTTGTGTTTTCGGTAGATGGAGCTTTAGTATAATTAGATGTGCTGTATATGGAAGTCGCTACAACTCCATGAGATACGGTGAAAAAGTCTATAATATGTATTAAAATATAAGTAATATATTTATATTGTAGGGACTGAACCCAAGCCGACGTGGGAGTCGTGTCTTCGGTGCGCCCGCAAGACGCTCGCGTACGTGGACGCGTGCCTGGTGACGCTGAGCAACCCCGCCGCCACGCTGCCCGCTGACAAGAAGGCCGCTAAGGACGAGTACGAGTGGGGCACGCCGCTACACCAGCTCAAGGCTCTTAGAGAGGTACTGAACAAAAAAATGTCAATCTACATGTACAGTCACTTAATGCGGTAAATATATATATATTATTTAAATTTTATTTCCTTACTTAATAGATTGCAATGCGTAAAGTGCCGAAATTAACTCCAGCATCAACTCCAGACAAGCCGGCCAGCTCAGGTCGCAGCATGCTGGTGCACTGGTTCCCACAGTGGATGGGGTGGTACGGAGCACCATCACAAGACTCGGCCGCGTCCACCCCGTCTGCGGCGTCGGCACCGCTTCCACCGCAAGTCCCGACACCATCACCGAATCCAATGCCAACTCCCAACTTGACGCCAGCGGACCTGGAGGAAGAAATCTTAGATGTGATAGCAGACTCTATAGATAATAACACTATGTTGAAAAGAGACACAGTGTTTGGAAAGTTTGAGTTTATATTGAACAAGGGATCGCTTAATTTGTGTATGGATAGCGAAGAAGAAAATAATAAGTGAGTACTTGTGCATTATCTTCTCTCTCTTTGTTTTCTTTCTTTCCCTGTTTAATACCAAGCGTGGTATCGTTTGACTTGGTATGTGACAGTAGTAGGGATTGAAACAAAACTATTGTGGGTTCCTAGACTTCACGGTTTAATCTTTCGAATGCGGGAACGGGTACTTCCGGTTCCATGCACCGTGCGGCGAAAGTGCAAAATTTTGCAACACGGTGCATGGTGTACGAAAATGATCAAATATTTTCAAAAACAATGCTCGGTGGTTATAAAAGTGATTATTTTTCAAAAGATGGATAACAAGCGTACATGGTTATGCCATATTTTATTACTAAACTAATGTTATCGCTTTATTATTTACTCACAATTGAGCCAAGTATTAATTTACGCACCTATTGTGTTAATAAACATGATTTTAATATTTTATGTGGTTTATTATTCATTTTACTTATTATCCTCATAAAGTTCGATAACTAAGCTATCTACTGATATAAAAAACACTATAACTGCAGTAAAAATTCATTGAGAAACTTATTTGTAAAAATCACATTTCGCTGTCGAGATATTCGCCATTTTGTCACTTTACAATCAAACTATTATTTGCGCCAAAAAACAAATTACGTAGTATTTATATGAAGAAATAGTGTTTTTTAGTTAAATAATTTATTTTTTTAGTTAACTAGTGCAAAAGACAGGAACAATACATAAAAAAAACAACCTATTTATCAAGTTATTTAAAAAAAGGACTCGTTTGCTATACCAGTTTTCATTTATTATTTTTAAGTTCTGAGAATTCTCTAAACTCTATGAAAATGACTGAATGCTAAAGAGAACAAACTGATCGTTCCATTATGTGACACACAAAGTCTATGGTCAATACAAAATAATTTAGTAAAACATAAACAAAGATCAGTTTACGTCTTGTTCATTGTCCGTCACTACTGTGTATGTGTGGGTGTTAATAGTTCCGGGACTTCCCGCTAGGCTGCGTGCAAACACGAATCAACGGCGATATACAATTTTAAGTGGCGTACTATTGGAGAGGCCTATGTCCAGCAGTGGACTGCGATAGGCTGATGATGATGTAGAACAGTAATGGCTGGGGAGCCCTGTGTATGTGTGCGTCTAATTTCGCTAGTCAGGCAAAAAATGAGTGTTTATTTAAATATTTAGCTTTTCTAACACATTTTTGTTGCTATTCTATATTCTATATAAGATTCTCATCGCAATTATATCATTTTATCAATAAAAACATAAGAATAAATGCGTAAAAACCTTCAAATGAGTAAGCCCTTTTCAATAGGTAATAGACTCGGTAACTTTTTGAGTAACACTATTCAAAATTACGCATGATTTATGCCTCAATTCGTATTGATAGTGGTTCCTAAAATAAGTATAATAAGTAAAATATAATAACAAACTACCTTCAAAACCACCTTATCGGCAAAAAATCAGTTTTAAGAGGCACTTGACAGATCGCGTTGCGTCATCGTCAACTTTGAAATTGGAACTCGTTTTTTTTACGGCTCTTGAAGCGCACTTGACAAACGAATGTTTTAAAACGTTGTTCGTATAAAGCAAATGCATAACAAACCTTTCTAGACTTCATTATAATAACTTTAAAACCCAAAATTAATTAAAATGCAAGTTACCTGCGGTTATCGCGGATCCGCGATGCCGCACCGACGGGACAATCGTGGATCCGCGATGCCGCACCCCAGAGGTTAATTGACAGTCACCTCGAACTAAACACCAGTCTTGTTCTGCCATACAAATTGTTTGTAGGCTTTATACACTAGTACGTGTAACACAACGATAGCGCGATCAAAGTTATGTAATAGTTTTATCTAGGGAATAGGAAACTAATATTTGAATCCTGTCTGTCGCTCTCTAACATGTTATGCATGTTTTCCTATGCAAAGTACATGCGAACGCTGGTGATTACGAAATTATTATTAATTTATTTGAAATATGTTCCGTAGAGCCCCTCAGTCGGAAGGTGGAACAGGGAGCGGTGGTAGCTCGGAGGCGCAGGGCACGGGCATGGAGCTGCAGTTCTCGTGCGTGCGCGTGGGCATCGAGTCGCGGCCGCGCGCCTCCTCGCACGCGCTGCACGTGTCGCTGGGCTCCGTGTGCCTGCGGGAGCGGATCACGCCCAACACGCTCTTCCCGATACTCATCGCGCCGCAGGTACACCTTCACTGCTCCCTACCCGTCCACGCACCACGTGTTCACTTAACGTCTACTCACTGTGCAGTTAGCATCAGATTGGTTTGAATATTTAAAGTAGCAAAAATTGCGTGAAAAGCATCAATTCATATTGGCAGCCATCTAAACTCTCTCATTACTATTGTAACCATTAAATATTCCATCGCTTAGATACGGTCACCTTGATCGCCCCGTCGTCTCAAGTGCGGCAAGCCGCCACAAAATCAAAGGGCTCGCCTGCGGTTCACACCCATAAGCAAGTATGATTGATCAGTTTACGCCGTTGTATGAATTAATATATTCGTGTTTCACAACAATAACCACAATTTCGTGCGGGTGTACCGACACTATCTAAACGAATGGACTATACCAGATTTAATACAGTGTGAAGTTCATTTTTATATTTTTCGGTGTAGGGTGTAATCCGCGAAGGGCTGAGCTCGCTGAGCGCGTCGGGCGCGGCCATGTCGTGGTGCCGTGCGCAGGCGCAGCCGGGCGGCGCCCCCAGCCACGCCCCGCACGAGCCGCTCTTCCAGCTCACCTACGAGAAGAAACCCCTCGGCGTCAACTGTGATTACAAGTTAGTCACACCTTATATATCATTGCTTATTTTACATCTGATACAGCTAGAAAACTATTTACAATATCAGTCCATATCTTTATAAGCGTAGGCATTGACCTAATTTGTGTTTTTGTGTGTGCGTGTGTGTGTGTGTACGTTTCACACTCACACGTACACACACACACACACTTTTCATTTCCTTTTGCGTTGTAGTACTTTTCTTTTTATTATGTGTTATTAAATTAATATTGTCAAACACCATGTAAGTCTAAACCTAAGGCTCAACCTATATAGTGGGGGATGGCGTCGGTGTCTGTCACACAGTTTCTTACTAGCTCAGACACCGTCGTTTGCACACTATTCTATTCGTGACTTTTCAAAAATATTTGTTACCACGTCTTAGATTATAAGCTGTACCTGTATTTGAGTAAATAAATATTACAAAAAAAATAAAAAAATATAGGTAGTCCAAATTGAAGTGTATGTGTATTTACCAAATAAACAACTTCAGGGTGAATAGATGTACCATTGGAAGTACGACGTTGTTTTTATCTAATAAGTAAGTGTTTGTCACTAGTGTTTCATCTAGAAGTGATTTAAAATCGTAACTAGACGAAAAAACACAGTGATAATAATAATAATCGCTTTATTGTATACCAGATAACTCACAAAGGTTACTTAAAGCTGAGAGGTGCAATTGGCGGCCTTATCGCCCGAAGGTAATCTCTTACAGTCAACCATTTTTAAGTGTTAAAGCTCCGCTTATGTGGTTTGAAAATAAAAATATTATTATTATGTTCGTGCGTGTCATGTGTGAGTGCATCTTTTTAACTGAGTGTTATCCTATTCCTCGTGAGTTAGTGAGTTTGGCGTGTTGTGTGCAGGCTGTGGGTGAAGTCGGCGTCGCTGGAGGTGGTGTACAACGCGGCGGCGGTGCGCTGGGCCCAGCAGTGGGCGAGCGCGCCCTGGGCGCAGGCCTATGCGCACGTGCGCGACTCCACGCGCGCGCGCCTGCGCACGCACTTCGAGCACATCATGTACACGCACAAGCACTCCGTACGTACGCTGCGAACAACCACAATATATATTTTGTTAACTTTTATAAGTACAGTGCATATAATATAAATAGCAAAAATATGTTTTCTATTTTGTAGTAACGTTTTCAGTTGATAAATTGTCTGTTACGAGCATTGAATATAACTCTCTAAAAACAGAAATGTCTTTAAAGACATAAATTAACCCCCAACCCCTTCCCCCATTCCCTCTCCCCGTCCCCCAAAGGTCGGCAACGCGCTTGTGACGCTTTTGGTGTTGCGGGTGTCCATGGGCGGCGGTAATCGCTTACCATCAGGTGATGCGTCTGCTCGTTTGCCCCTATTAAATAAAAAAAATAAATCAAATATTTTTTATTTATAAAGCTATTTCCCGCCTATACTCAGGGTGACCGTCGCACGTGGCAAGTAGAGCTGGACATATCGGCGCCGCAGATCTTGTTCGTGGAGCAGCTGTGCTCGCGGGACTCTGCCGTGCTGGTGGTGGACTTCGGGCGCCTGCGTCTCGCCAACGCCAACCTCGTGGACTGCGCCCCGCACACGTCGCACGACGACGAGGGTACCTTACTATACCATCCACTATTTATACTTCGACTTGGATATTAGTTCTAGATTTTCATTTTGCAAAAGAACCACGTAAAATTCTCAAATCTTCTGTCCACAACAGTATAATTTAACTTCTAATGGAAATTCTAGAGTTTATTAACATACGTTTAATATTATAGTTACTCTGATAGTCATATTATAGTACGTTCACGTTATGAAAATAGTGACGTATCGAAGAAGCTCCGCCCCTTGACCAATTAGGTTCCAAGATGTTCTCTTTTTTTTTTATTCCCCAATTAATATTTCGGTATAACTGTATCTTCTCTTTTCGTACATTAGGTTTTGTACTTTTTACCTTTTATATTCTAGAAAGTGTATTTGATCTGTATGTTTGTCATAGAAATGTTTATGACTCCGTGCTCAACTCCGCCGGGCAGCCTGCTGTCACCGAGCTCGCCACCCGAGCCGCCGCAGCATCCACCTCAACCTGGCTTGGACCCCGATAACCTGCATAATAGGCTCTATGACAGGTACGATGCGTCATACAATGATGACGATTGTTTATTATCTGTTAAAAAAATTTAAACAAGTTATTTACTAACATCTATTATTCGTAGACCTTTTAATTTTTTGACTACATCAGTGTAGATGGCGTCGTGTGGCAGATTTCCGAAATATTATTATTTACTACATACGTTTTTGGCTTGCAGATATAAAATAGAGTTGAGTGATCTACAAATACTAGTGGGTCGAGCCCGCGACAACTGGAAGTATGCACACACTAAGAGTACTTCTTCACTGCATCTACTTGACAGATTCAGTATACTACTGCAGGTAATATCTTCAGTATTATATGGGTTATAAATTATAGAGAAGGTTATGTACGTATTTTGATCATTTAGTTTACATTTAGAATTGTTAATACTGATTTTAACCATGCTTAAAACTAATAGGTGACTAAAAACGTACTTATTTAATTTATTGTGCAATAAACGTATGTCAAAGGTCAAAGTCAAATATGTATTAGAAATTATGAGAAATGAGTTTCTATTTAGGTTTCAGATGCGTTAAATAGGAGTGGATTTTCTTATTAGATGAAGAGCAGTAGTCAGTATGGTAAAAACCCTGCTCGTTCTTATTTCTAAATCGATACTATACATAAAACATATTTTTTTAAGCGAGGATGTTGAGGCTACTCGTGTGTTGACGAATTAGAAATACAGAGTGTTACCAAGTGTAATCAACCTACCGCTGTCGTAAAAGGCGACTAAGAAAGCAAACTACGCAGGATTATTTTACTACAGAGTAAAGGAAAACTTGAAAGATATCCTATAACAAGCCGACTGGTCAGCGTGGTATAGTAATCTAAAAGCTATTTTTTAAGGAGAGAAATATGTCTAACAGTTGTTGGAAGCGTGTTGAAAGTGTGTCGATGTGTTTGTTGATGTTCGTGGTGCGGCGGTGGTTAGGCGGAGCGGCGCGTGGTGGCGACGCACGACCCGCAGTACCCGGGCGCCACGGTGTGCGGCTCGCTGCCCGCGCTCGTGGTGCACCTGAGCGAGCACAAGCTGCTGGCCGTGCGCGCCGTGCTGGCCAGCGCCGCGCCCGCGCCCGCGTCCGCCCCCTCCTCGCTCCGGTCAGTGCCACTACATCTGTACTACGTTTAACGAGAACCCATTTTGTTGAAACAGATATCATTTTCTAACATTCCTTTTTTTTAAACCAGTGTAGTTAATCTGTCGTGGAACGGGTATCATATCCCTCCTCGAGGTGGTCATGCCTGGCGGGCCACTGCCCAACAGTTGATGTTGGGATGTTGTACATATGATAATCGGCGCGAGAACTTCTATTGCGCGATTCAGGATTGGTAGTTACTCCGTGTAGTGCGTTACTCCGTAGTTCAGTGCATCTTCGGTAGATGACGCCGTAGTAGGTTACTGTTGTGTGGAAGTCGCCACAAATCCTACATATTATAAATGTGAAAATTTGATTGTAATGCTTTCAAGCGATAACTACTTAACCGATAATCATGAAACTTTGTACACATGTTCTTGGAGGTATTAGAAGTAACATAGGATACTTTTTATTAAATGCGAGGAAGCCGCGGGCGAAAGCTAGTATATTGTATACCTATAAATGTCTACCAAAACGTCACGATCGTGGTAGCACGAATTGGTGTAAACCAAACATGCTTATTACTATCATAATGTGATACCTTTAGGACATGATGCATTATTATATGACACATTTAAATAGTTTTATTTAGATTTTTTTATTTTAAACTGCTTTAAATTAATTGTAATGTCTCAAAATTTACCTGTGTAAGGTTATTTTAGTTAGTTTAAAAACAAAGAAACATAAAGATAATGGTTTTCAATACATAGTATGACAAGAAAAGTAACATATATGCACTGTAAAGTAAATAAGAATAAAAAGACTAATAAATATATGATTGCGCAGTACCCCAGAGTACCCAAGTCAGGAACCGGAAGGCACAGAGGATGGCGAGGAGAGCAGCGCCAGTCTTGACGTGAGCTCCGTAATGGCTCTGCAGCACAACTCCACCCTATTCATGATGCAATTCGCGATAGAACAGATGTCGCTAGAGGTTAGTTCAATATAATTGATAAAAAAAATATTTTTAATGTTTTTTTCTAAAACTTTTAAACTGAAACTTTTATTTTCTAACAAACTACTTTTGTAGAAATAGGCTTTTTTGTGTATTTTAAAAATAAAATCCATTAAATGTTATTTAAATTACAAATTTAAAAACAAAAAACAAAGAGAAGGGCTCGTAGTTAAATGTGTAAATTACCGTGTTGCAAAGTTCTGGTTAGGTCAGTCGATGGATGGGTGACCATTATTTACATATTGCGACTCTGTCACGAGTAATTGTGGTTGCAGGTGCAATCAATGGGACGTTCAATAGCCGAGGTCCAAGTGTGTGGTGTGAAAGCCGCACTGACGGTGAGACCGCGCGATGTGTCCGTCTCGCTCTCCGTGCACTCCCTGCTGCTGGTGGACGCGCTGCAGACGTACGGACCTGACTTCGAGCTGCTCGTGGCCAGCCACAAGCATGTCGGGTGAGTATAACTTGCTCAGACTGGGTTCTGTAGGTTTAATGTCTTAACGCCGTATTGCCATTCACATTATTTTTTCATTTAGTTTTTTCGTGTCGTGGTATCAAATCTCTCTCAGTACTTTAAAGAGCGGATTTTTTTATAACGGTGAAGGGCATCGTCTCGTACCACTCAATCATGATCGAGTGACGATTATGACTAAAATAATGCAATAATACACATATCCTGTAAGTCCAGTGGAAATAGATCAATTTTATCAAAATTAAATAATGTGTACTAACATGATGTACTACATCAACATTGCAACAATATTCTATGTAACTGCTATAATAATAATAATAATTAACAATGTTGAATAAATAGATGTTAACCAAATCTGAGAGAAATGGTCTGATTATATTCTAGGATGGATACAATGTCTGGCAGCATCCGAGGTTCGGAGCCTACGTCCCCGATGTCCCCCACCTCCCCCACGTCCCCCACCTCCCCGCAGTACCCGCCCTCGCCCGACGCTCGCTTGGCTCCCTCACTCGCTCATCCACAAGCGTTACATCAAGCGTTGAACTCTTTGCATCTTGGGAATAGAAGTAAGTTCGCTTTATCTATTAAACTTTATATTTTAAAATTGCAAATAGGAGTCGATATGAATTTTGAAAATGAAAAAGTTATGTTTTTAACATAGCAGGGGGAATATTAGAATGCTGTGAAAATATACATAATCAATTAATTAAAACTAATTAATAAAGTTTAAAATCATGCCCAGTTACTGCAATTGGGAGTGTTACGTCACGGTGTGAGAAGCACCACCGACATGGTATCAAATCTATTTATCTAAATGCTTGCAATTTCACAGCAGATTGTTAATTTTCGCATCATGTCAACGAGAGAGCTGATTCTGATAATCGTACTCATTTAAAATTTGGGTTGACATAACTTTATATATATAAAGTAAGTCCGCTTTCACGTTTAGGAGTCTATCGACTATATTATACGAAATATAGTGAATATATAGAAGGCTTTGAAATTAAGAAATAAATATATAGGAAGAAAAAAATTATCGAAAAAAGAAGAACGCCGCTAACTATGGAATACATATCATGCAGTTATATTACGTGACATCAATCCTAAACTATAGATTGTTTGTCAACAGAGCCCTCAGACCCCGGCCATGTAAGCCCAGCACCGAGCTGGGTGTCGGGTACGGGCTACAACTGGAACGGCAGCTCAATGTTCGGGCCGGGCTGGGGCAACACGTGGTCGGCCGGTTGGGCCGGGACCACCACGGCCTGGGGCGCTCCCGGCCTCGTCGACTCGGAGGCGCTCATCGCCGTCGAGCTCTGCATCATCAAGGGAAACAACTCCACCGAAGATCTGAGAATTGCGAATATACTGTTTAATAATTTGGATATCATAGGCAAGTCCCACAGTGTTCTATAAGCTAATATGTAATATTATCATTTACTAAACAAATAAAGCAAGCAATAAATTGATTAATTTTATTGCATTGTTCAGCTAACCAAGAAACTATAGTGGAGTTGATCGGGTTCACACAACGCGTAATGGGTCCTAAAGCGACCACGAAGAAACCTCCGAGTGACGTAGGACTCGAGGAGCCAATCACTACAAGCACTTATTCATACACATTAACTGAAGATGAACCAAAGGTAAGTCAAAAGCTAAAACTTAACAAAATTTATTCTAATTTGGTGATTAGATTAGTCTTATTAAGTACGAGTTGATCTAGAGACCAACATTAATGTGTTAAATTTTGATTGAACCCTTATTTAACATTTTTGAAAAGTAATTGAAGATAAAAATCTAATATCGATATACTTATATTCTAGGACGGCCGGAGTATATGCCCATGTGTTTTAGGATACATGTATAATTGTGACATATTTTTTTCCATAGAGGGATGTTCGGACGGAAATAACATTTGATTTCCACCGGCTGGGCGTGCTGCTCCTGCGAGCTGCGGTCCACGAGGGCAACGTGGTCGCGAGGAAGATCGCCACGGCCACCATTAGCGAAGCGAAGATACAGGCTACTGTTGGTAAGTGGCACACTTAGGGTTCGATACATTTCGTTTATTTTTTGGGTTTTCTACTACACAATTAATTATAAAACTTTAATTACGTAAACAGTACAGTATTTACAGTTACATGTATGTATACGTTAAAGCGATGAAGAGAAGTAGATAATAATAATAATAAAGTTTATTTCGTGAAGTTAAATTTTCCTTAAAATTTTGATATAAAAGAATAGAAATAACGATACAAAAAACTTAACAATTTGTACATTACTAGTTCTCAAGTTGAGCAAGGCCTGGGTTATGGAAACCATTGTGTTTCATTATGCTGATCGCTGCTAGTGGCAAAATTTGTTATTTATTTCTGCTGCTTAAAGGTAGTTGTTAAACGACATAAAACTTATATCGGTTTCGTTTTGCGAATGAAGTCTGAAATAGTTATTTTATAAACTATTTATGGTATGGTCTTTGTATGTTAATGAACTGTTTATAAACTGAATACAAAATTTTATATGATACGATATAATAGACCGTGGGAGAGCTGCGCTTCGGCATGAATGGGTCGGCTCGACCGGAGTGATACCACAGCCTCACAGAAAACCGGTGTGAAACAGCGCTTTAGCTGTGTTTCACCGCGTGAGTGAGGATACCGGAGGCCCATCCCCCTATCCCCCCTATGATGGCGCAGTTGAAACTTATATTACCCCAGGAAGGTACCAACTGCGCTAGCGTTGGAGAATCCCTCTCTGGGCGTCAACACTTAGAACACAACGCGCCTGAGCGTGGATGCCCAGGCTGCCCCTCGTATTCTGGGGGGGGCAAAACTACGCTCTGTCATGCTCGGGGTAAGAGCAGTACCACCATGGCACCCCCTGCCACGCTAATCGTGGACTTGTGCAACATCAGGGGATTACATAGTAATCTAGATGCTGTCCATCACCACCTCGAGACAGCAAAGCCAGCCTTGCTCTTTTTGACAGAGACGCAGATATCGTCTCCAGCGGACAATTCCTACCTCACTTATCCTGGGTACGGTTTGGAACACTCCTTTATCTCCTAGGCCGGAGTGTGCGTGTACGTCAGAGACGATATCAGCTCTCGTCACCTCAGCAATCTTGAAGGTAGGGACCTCTCCATCCTATGGCTCCGTGTAGACAGCGACGACCATCCTCGCGTCTATGCGTGCCTCTATAGGTCCCATAGTGGTGATGCCGAAACTGACCCTCTTCGAGCACATCCAGATGGCTACAGACCTCGTGCAGCAGCAGATCCCCTCCGCAGAGATCGTCGTACTTGGCGATTTTAACGCCCACCACGCCGATTGGCTCAGTTCCAGTAAAACGGATCATGCGGGGAGATCTGTTCACGATTTCGCACTAGCATACGGCCTGACACAACTGGTTACCACGCCCACGCGAGTCCCAGATGTGGAGGGCCAGAATCCTTCACTGCTGGACCTTCTGCTGACCTCTCATCCGGACGGTTACCGCGAAACCGTTAACGCTCCACTTGGCACTTCAGACCATTTCCTTGTCCGGAGTTCAGTGTTTATCACACTCTCGCCGCGATCGCAAGTTGTGCGCGGCCGTCGTGTGTGGCACTACAGGTCAGCAGATTGGGATGGGATGCGGACGTTCTTTGCGTCCTACCCTTGGAGACGGTTGTGCTTCACGCCGGATAATCCCAGCACTGCTGCTGATTCTGTTGCTGATGTTGTGCTGCAGGGTATGGAGCTTTTCATCCCATCCTCAGTGGTCCCCATTGGTGGCAAGTGTCGACCCTGGTTTGGTTCATCTTCCAGAAAAGCTTCTCGCATGAAGCAGGAGGCTTACCAAGCCTGGGCTGGCGCGGTGGCGGTGCGGGATCAAAATACCAGCGCTCTGAAAAAGCAGTATAACTTTGCCTCCAGGTCCCTCAAAAGAGACATTGCAAGGGCGAAATCGGAGCACACAGCTAGGGTTGGCGAGAGGCTTGAGCGTCTTCCCTCGGGAACTCGGGCATTTTGGTCTCTTGCCAAGGCTGTCGAAGGGAATTTTTGTAAGCCATCCTTTCCACCTCTTCACATGGGAGATAATCCGTTGGCCTATGACGCAAAGGAGAAAGCCGATCTTCTGGCAAAACACTTTGCGTCCAACTCGACCTTGGATGACGGGGGGCAGGAGCCGCCTACCATACCACGGTGCGAGAGCTGTATGCTGGATATCCAGTTCCACCAACGCTCAGTGCGCTTAGCACTTTCGTCCCTTGATGTCCATAAGTCGAGTGGCCCGGATGGAATCCCTCCTATTGTGTTGAAGATGTGCGCTCCAGAGTTGGCACCGGTCTTAACGGTCTTAACGCGTCTTTTTCGACTCTCCTACTCCACTGGCGTAGTCCCGTCATCATGGAGGGCAGCATTGGTCCACCCGATCCCTAAAAAGGGCGATCGCTCAAATCCGACTAACTACAGGCCGATAGCCATAACTTCCCTCTTCTCGAAAATAATGGAGTCCATCATTAACCATCAACTCCTGCGGTACCTAGAGGATCATCATCTGCTTAGTGACCGGCAGTACAGTTTCCGTAAGGGTCGATCAGCTGGTGATCTTCTCGCATACCTGACACATCGCTTGGCTCAAGCGATTGAGACTAAGGGGGAAGCATTGGCAGTTAGTTTGGACATCGCGAAAGCGTTCGATCGGGTCTGGCACAAAGCGCTTCTTTCGAAGCTCCCTTCCTTTGGGCTTCCCGAGAAATTATGCGATTGGGTCACTAGCTTTCTGGCATGTAGAAGCATAAAGGTCGTAGTCGACGGTGAATGCTCTGACTCCATGTCTGTGAATGCTGGTGTCCCGCAAGGCTGTGTGCTATCGCCTACTCTGTTCCTCCTCCATATCAATGACATGCTGCCAATCAGCGGCATTCATTGTTATGCGGATGACAGTACGGGCGATGCTTTCTACACCGGCCGCGCCAATATTTCTCGGGAAAACGTCATTGAGAGTCGAAACAAACTTGTGTCTGAAGTTGAGACCGCTTTGGAAAGGGTCTCAAATTGGGGTAGACTTAATTTGGTCCAATTCAACCCGACAAAGACACAAATTTGCGCGTTCACCGCAAAAAAACTCCCGTGCGTCGTATGTCCTCGTTTTGAAGACACTCCCCTATCTGCCTCAGCCAATATTGGGATACTCGGTCTCGACGTATCGAGCGAAGTCCAGTTTCGTGGCCATTTGGAGGGTAAGGCCAAATTGGCCTCAAAAAAGCTAGGTGTGCTCAACAGATCGAGGCGGTATTTCACTCCGGCCCACCGCCTTCGGCTTTACAAAGCGCAGGTTCGGCCTCACATGGAATACTGTCCTCATCTTTGGGCAGGGGCACCCCAATACCAGCTCCTCCCTCTGGACCGCATTCAGCGAAGGGCGACTCGTATCGTCGATTGCCGGGATCTTTCAATTCGGCTAGACTCTCTGGCGCTGCGTAGAGATGTGGCTTCACTGTGCATCTTCTACCGCATTTACCATGGGGAGTGCTCCGAGGAATTGTTCGGATTGATCCCTGCCGCATCTTTCCGCCATCGTCCTACGCGACAGAAATTCCATCCCCATCATCTAGATGGTTGGCAGTCCACAACTGTGCGATTTTCCCGAAATTTTCTGCCACGCACAGCAAAACTGTGGAATGAGCTGTCGCCTGCGGTGTTCCCGGACCGATACGACCTTCAAACCTTCAAGAAAAGAGCGTACTCCTTCCTAAAAGGCCGGCAACGCACTTGTGACGCCTCTGGTGTTGCGGGTGTCCATGGGCGGCGGTAATCGCTTACCATCAGGTGATACGTCTGCTCGTTTGCCCCCTATACAATAAAAAAAAAAAAAAAAACATTAGTCTGAAGAGAAAATTGTTGAAGTCGACCGCCAGATCGGCGAGTTACATATACCGTGTTGGTCTATTTGGCTCTTAATGGCCATTATATATTATATAATGTTTCAGACGGTAGCCGAGTAGAAGTGGGCGGTTCTCTGGGCGGCGTCCAAGTGGTGTCGCTGTGCGAGGGGGGCGGGCTGCACACGCGCGTGCTGGCGGCGGGGCGGGCCCCTCCCCCGCACGCGCCCGCACCCGACGAGGACGACGAGAAGGCGCTGCTCTTCACCATTCACAGGAAGGTGGACCAATCTCAGGGCGGGGATGCTCCAGGTATGCTTAAGTTACTCATTTTAATGCTGAGTGATCATTGGTTCACTTTCAATGTTGTAATGTAGTAGAAATTTCCTGAATATTATGTACTCTCTAATACTATACGTATCTTTGCGATGCGTATCGATGCGGTCCGTACGCCTGTATCTAGACGTACGCATACGTTTAATACAATAAATTTGGCAAATAATGAGCATATGTAATGTGCAGTCGGCTAATATTAAAGGAAAGAACAGTCAAAGTGACTGTCAAATGTTTTATTCAATGCATTCCACGTCATAGAGTGGTCGTCGTCAAGTATACAGCCGTTCAACGAATTGTACTATTTCTTTTTTAAACAGAATTACGTTAAATATTAAATAGGTTATCTACTAAAAGTGTAAAGTAAAAGGAATGTGTTATGTCGGTAAGTGGTGGAGGCGACGGTGGGCCTGCACGTGGCGAGCGTGTGGTACACGCACTCGGGCCCGCTGCTGCGCGAGCTGCGCTCGTGCCTCACGGAGTTCAAGCAGTACCTCGCCAACCTGGCGCGCTCCATCCGCGCCGCCGCCGCCGACATGGCCATCGGCCTCGTGCACCCCCGGTACTTATCCACCACCTAGCTTTTTCTATCTTAACATTGCTTTTTTATAGAATAGAGGACAAACGAGCAGATGCTTCGCCTGATAGTAAGCGATCACCGCTGCCCATGAACACCCGCAACATCAGAACCTCCACAAGTGCGTTGTCGACCTTTTAAATAGAAGTACGCTTTTTTCTTGAAGGTTTTGAGGTCATATTGGTCCGAAAATACTGCAAGTTCATTCCACAGTTTTGTTGGACCGCCGCCGCAGCCGCCGCCACCCAAGGGCACCTGTTCATAGGCGGCGGTAATCGCTCACCATCAGGCGATACGTCTGCTCGTTTGCAGCATATTCTATATAAAAAAACGGTCTACCCCTTTTTAAGAAAATATTGCATATTTAAAGTTCATATGGAGAAGTGCAGAAAGTTAAAAAATAACAAATAATTATGGTCGAATTAGAACCCTGGGCGACCACTACTAAACTATAGTCGTTCCAATACTTTATTTAACTTTTGACAGATCACGCACATAAAGTTTTGTAATAATTTTTGATACAATGTACTACAGATAATACTGTACTTTATGGGCGGGCTCCGCCTACTTAGAGATGTGTCATTCGTAATTAATGACCACAGACTATAAAAACGGTTTTGAAATAAATCGATTATCGATTATATTAATAAAACATACAATAAAATTATTGTGATTATATTTTATATCAAATCACGTAAAAAGCTTTATTATTTTGCATTAAAATGCCCTAAATGTCTCTGTTTCAATGCATAAATAATTTGCGTAATGAAAACAGTTCCATCGTACTCGTACCTAGTAATGGGATCGAATGTATTCGCCGCAAATTAATGAATCTAAAATAATTGTTTAGACTTACTATAGTTGGTTCAAATAAAAGCTACCTGCGGTACCTCTACTTGTAATGAACAGGTACAAAATGTTGAAATTCGTAGTAATTTACGGATTAAAAATAAAACAACCAAAAGAGGTACTGTAATACTATAGTCGTTCCAATACTTTATTTAACTTTTGACAGATCACGCACATAAAGTTTTGTAATAATTTTTGATACAATGTACTACAGATAATACTGTACTTTATGGGCGGGCTCCGCCTACTTAGGGATGTGTCATTCGTAATTAATGACCACAGACTATAAAAACGGTTTTGAAATAAATCGATTATCGATTATATTAATAAAACATACAATAAAATTATTGTGATTATATTTTATATCAAATCACGTAAAAAGCTTTATTATTTTGCATTAAAATGCCCTAAATGTCTCTGTTTCAATGCATAAATAATTTGCGTAATGAAAACAGTTCCATCGTACTCGTACCTAGTAATGGGATCGAATGTATTCGCCGCAAATTAATGAATCTAAAATAATTGTTTAGACTTACTATAGTTGGTTCAAATAAAAACTACCTGCGGTACCTACTTGTAATGAACAGGTACAAAATGTTGAAATTCGTAGTAATTTACGGATTAAAAATAAAACAACCAAAAGAGGTACTGTAATACTAATTTTAATTATAAAGAATCGTCTTCTTCGTATGACCAGGAATCATCATCACTTGAGTTCTCAGTAATATTGATTATCATTTCTTGGATAGATAAATTGTCGAATGCAACATCCCGATCCCAATCCGACATTATCACCTTCTTTGTTTTTTCTACAACATTCGCCCAGTTTTCTGGAGTTACTTTTTCACACGCATTTTTCAGTAAATTCAGCATTTTTCTTGCGGTGAAAGGAGGAGTTGTATTGTTCCTCGCAGCATATCCTTTAACTTGTGCCCAGATCATTTCAATTGCATTATATTGGCAGTGATATGGGGGAATTCTGAGGACGGTATGCCCATGCTCTGCTGCCATTTCATCTATGACGTATCGTTTTGGCAGCTTCTTTGTTTTCAATATCTTTACTAACTCTACTTTTAGTAGGGACTCATTCACCTCTTCGCCATTGTCACGGAGCCAGTTTATAATTTCATGTTTTTTGTTGGCCTGTGTTGGTATTTTATTAATTTGACGAGAGTGATAAGGTGCATTATCAATAAATATTATTGATGGCTCTTCGAGTGATGTAAGCATTTCTCTGAACCACTTTTCATACACGTTCGAATTCATCTCCTCATGATAATCTCCTGTTTTCTGGGATTTAAAAGCTAATAGAGCGCCTGGCACAAATCCTTTTACTGTTCCTGCATGACAAATAATCAGTCGTTCGCCTTTTCCCATTGGTACTGTAGAAGTGGAGCCAACGGTGTTGTCAGTCCAAGTTTTTGACAGCGTATGATTCGCATCGTTTGTCACATTTTTGGAATAACATTCCAATGCCTTTCAATACCTTTGTCAGAGAAGATTTTTGACCACGGAACAAACCACTATTTCGAAGAGATTGTGTTAGTTTTTTTAATGTTGGAATCTCTTTTCTTTGGTAATAGTCGTATATATGACGACGAATAGCATCAGCGTCAAAATTGTCAACGGCTGTAACTTTACTAGGCGGACGTTTTTTCTTAGGTGTAGATAGCTTATTCTGTTCCATGCCACTGCTGCCGTAGCCTTCTTTTGTTATTTTTGCCACTGTTGGAGCACTAATACCTAATGCTGCTGCAACACGGTCTCTAACTTGAGTCACTGGTATAAGAGGCCCACCATTACGGCTTTCCTTTTCAAAGTATTCACGAAGTCGCAAGACAAACTCTCTTGTTTGTCCTTTGAGTACTTTCTTTTTTGGCATTTTGACAGTAACGAAGGCAGGAACGATACGCTCAACTCAACCAAACGTGAGAATTCACAAATAAATCAATACGGAGGAATATAAATACTCAACTATATTGAAGGTTACTCATTGAAATACTGTAGATTATTTTAAAATAGACATAGAGAGATTTAATAAAGATCATCAATAGTTTAACAAATACAATATTAACCACTGAATTACAACACAATACAATAATACATTTTGAAAATTCAGTTCCTTTTATATATTTTTTCATGACATAGAACCGTCATATTTGAACAACATTCTTTTAATCCATTTCTTCTTTATTTTGACAAAGGAGGTCGCACATTGAAACACATAGAAATATGAAGTACGAAATTATCTATAAAATAATGAGTTTGTTAAATCGATTAAAACTTCTTAATGCATAAAATCGATCGATGAAAGAAATCGAATAGGTAACGGGTCAGGGTATCACTATTTGATTAAGTATTAGAGCTGTCAAAAGTTAAATAAACTATTGGAACGACTATAAAATGTAATATAAATGCATATTTTGGTCCAATCACATACAGAGGCGAGCCGCTGTACTCCAACCCGAAGCTGTCGCAGTCGACGGAGGGCGTGTCGCCGCGCCGCCGGACCGTGAGTGCGGGCGCGTCGCTGGACGAGCCCGCAGACCTCAAGTCCGACAACATTGTGCTCAGGTACACTACACACTACACACTAGCCTATTATATTCTATCAAACTCACTTGTGCTTATTCCACTATTTACACCTGACCGATTTCGCCTTATGGCATCCTCCGTGGTTCTTCTCGTAGACCCCAGCTAGGGTCTCGGGGAAACTTGTCCAGGCCATGGCCTGTTTAAGTGGTGCTCCACGCCGCCTGCGACTACAGGCGGGTCACCGGGTTGGGCCCTGGTGGGCCTTTTGGTAGTTCAAGGGGACCCGCCAACCCGTCCGACCTGTGCTTAGCGAGGTCGAGCTCCTAGGGGTGTGAGCCCAAAGGAGCGCCCGTCAGCCGGCACTAGGTCGGAGGTAGAGGATGGTCCGGATGGCATCCTCAAAGGTTAATAAAATAAAGAATAAGTACAAGTGAATTTGATTCTAGAATGTATTGCAACAAGTTCCTTCAAGTGCCGACAACCGAGAGTATAAATTACTAGCCTATTATTTTCTAAACATATCAAACTCTACTATAGTAATTTCAATATGTGCATGTTACCTACCAAAACTTAATTTGTCATTTCTATATGATTTCAATTAAATACTTCACAACGATGTAAGGCAATGTTTTCTAAGTATCAAAGTAATAGTTATTATATTGTATGTTCACATCTTGGTCGAATAAGTTTTATATTGTTATCAATAGATGGCGTTGCGAGCGATTTAGATCGCACCATCATTTGGTTACACATCGGGGTATATAAACCTTTGTTATTTATTATTAAATTGACTCGCTCTGAGGTACTGGAGTTTTATTTAAACGGGTATCACTGGGCTTTGGGGTACCTTGTGCCGATATTGTACATGGTCCTTAGAGCCGAAGGGCGTTTTTGAAATAAAACACGGCAAGTGCATTACAACGAGGTGGCGCTAGTGGTATGAAGACAGAGTGATATATACATATTTGGAGTACTGCAAATGGAATGCTGTTGAAGATCATTGAGGACATTGGGCTTATACAAACATACATACGTGAGTAGTGAAGTGCAAAGTGGACTATAAACTGTGAGTACAATTTCAAGTCTTTATTAGTGCTAGTTAAACGAAACTTAGAAAATTTAACGGTGGTTGGTTGCTCTTAGGGACTTAGAATAGTTTCGATAAAAACGACGATACGGGGAATCTATGCCCGATTTCGGATCGATAAGAGCACCAAAAACACTTAGAAAAATCTCGCCCGGTTTTTAAACTTTGAAATTTTACCACCGTCGACACTTAGAAAAAATACATACAAAACGTTTGTAACGTAAGACCAAAAAATACAAGATGGAAAAGGAACTAAGAAAAGTAAAGGAACTTAAAGTACAGATTGAGAAAGGCTTAATTAACTTTAAAAAGTCTTCAAAGGAACGAATAACTTACAATTATGTGGATACGCGATTAGAGATTTTAGAGAATCAATTCAAGAATTTTTCTACCAAATATGAGGATTTAGTCGGCGAGTACGAAGGGGAAGAATTGTTTAGTTATTTTCAAGAGGACATTTATGAAAAAGTTTATGAAATATATTTAACTTATAGGGTAGAATTAAAAAATGTATTGTTTCTATTGAAATCAAGTTGTTCAAATAAAGAAGTTTGCAATGTTTCATCTGACAATAAAGTAAAATTGCCAAATATTGTATTACCTAAATTTAGCGGCAAATACACCGAGTGGTCATCATTTCGGGATTTATTTTTATCTTTAGTGCATAATAATAAAACATTAGATGACGTACAGCGTCTGCACTACTTAAAGACCCAATTGTCATGTGAAGCAGAGCAACTAATAAGGCACGTTCCTATAACAGAAAGTAATTATAAAAAATGTTGGGAAATGCTAGAACATAGATACAATAATAAGAAATTTATGTCCACATGTATCCTTAAAAGATTATTTAGCCAAAGAAATATTATTATTGAATCCGCAAATGCATTAAAAGATCTGTTAGATGTTACAAGCGACTGTTTGCACGAACTTACCAACCTTGGGATTGATGTAAATTCTTGGGATGTCATTGTTATTTATGTAGTAAGTTTGAAGCTGGACGTAGAATCTCGGAAGCAATGGGAATTGCATGTTAGTGAATCCGCCGAAGATCTACCTTCTTTTAAACAGTTTAGTAAGTTTTTGGAAACACGTTTTCGAGCCCTTGAATTTGTCGAACCTAAAGGAAAGTCCAGGGTTGTCCCTTCAACATCTCATTCTAAAGTAATGCATGGATCTATTAGTGTTACTTGTCCACATTGCTCCGACAGTCACAAATTAGCGAACTGTAAAAAGTTTTCCAAAGAGAATAGTGACGAGCGACGTAGCCTTGCTCAGTCTTTAGGGGTATGTTTTAATTGTTTAGGACGCAATCACACTTCCAGAGACTGCCGTGTTCTTTTAAAATGCCGTATTTGTCAGCGAAAACATCATACTTTGTTGCACCCTAAGAGCCCTAGTGTAGCCAGTGCGGTGGTAACGCCTACCACTTCACATGATAGTATTTTAGAGTCAGAGCCCGTACCACAGGATATTAGTACAAATATAGCAACTCATTTTGTGAATGAACGAGCGCGAGCTCAAGTCCTATTAGCCACAGCCCTCATTAAGGCTGAATCACAAAATGGGTCCCCTCAAATATTGAGAGCGTTGGTAGATCAAGGATCTCAAGCATCCTTTATAACTGAGGCAGCAGCGCAATTACTTCGTTTGAGGAAAGTCGTTTCGAAGACTACTATTGCTGGGATAGGAGGTGGTCATGGTGATATCGTCTCAAGACATGTCGTTAATGTTAACATACAGTCATTGCATGACCCTTCTTTCACCTTAAATGTAACTGCGCATGTTTTAAGTTCTCTGACCTCAGTTATGCCAGACACCAGTTTTAAGCTTCGTAATTGGCCAGCAATTTACAATATTAGTTTAGCTGACCCCAATTTTAATTCACCCAACAAAATTGACATTTTGTTGGGAGCAGAAACATACTGTTATATTTTAAAACAAGGATTAATCAAGAGTCCCACAGGTTCCGCGATCGCACAAGACACACATCTAGGGTGGATAGTGTCAGGTCAAGTCAATAAAGTAGTTAATTCTATCTACTCTCATAACACCATTATCGCGATGCATACGCAAATTGAAGAAAATGATATGTTAAAACGATTATGGGAACTGGATTCTGAACCCATTGTAACTAAAAGATCCTTCAGCCCTGAAGAACAGGCTTGTGAGGACTTTTATACAACAACAACGAAAAGAGATGCCGATGGTCGTTATGTGGTCAAATTACCTTTTCGTTCGGAAGATCCGCCTTGTAAATATGGTAGCTCTAAAAATATTGCAGTGAAAAGATTGTTGGGATTGGAAAGGAAGTTGGCTAGGGATGTAAAATTAAGACAACAATATTCAGATGTGTTAAAGGAGTATTTATTGCTGGGTCACTTGGAGAAAATTACTGACAAATCTGAAAGGAATAAAGGTGATGCAGTTTATTTGCCTCACCACGCAGTGGTGAGACAAGATAAATTGACCACTAAGGTAAGGGTGGTATACGATGCGTCATGTAAGGGAACGAACGGTGTTTCCTTGAATGACAACCTAATGGTGGGACCCACTCTCCAGTCAGATTTGCGACATATCGTCATGAGGTGGCGATTACATCCTATCTGTTTGGCAGCCGATATAGTAAAAATGTATCGTCAAATCAAAGTTGCGCGGCCCGATACTGACTTTCAAAGGATTGTCTGGAGAGAGGATCCTAGCGAGGAGATAGAGGACTTCCGACTCTTGACTGTAACCTTTGGCACGTCATGCGCTCCTTACTTGGCAGTCAAATCATTGCAACAAGTTGCTTGTGATGAAGGTGAAAATTATCCGTTGGCTGCTGAAATAGTAAGGACCGATTTCTATATGGATGATCTGATGACTGGCTGCCAATCTGAAAGAGAAATAGTAAAAATTTATAAAGAACTGAACAATTTATTAGAAAAAGCAGGATTTCAACTACAAAAATGGTCAAGTAATAGAATGTATATATTAGAAGAATTAAAGGAAAGGTCGGGTAAGGATTTGGAAATAAAAACTGATAAAATAACAAAGATTTTGGGACTTACCTGGAACCGCAACACTGATAAATTTGATTACTCGGTCAGGCTGTCACCTCCTCCTATATCTGAAACAAAAAGAACGGTTATATCCGAAATATCAAGGCTTTATGACCCGTTGGGATGGATAGCACCTTGTATTATTAGATCCAAGGTTTTTATTCAAAGGCTATGGATTACAGGAATAGGCTGGGATGATGCACTGCCACCGGAACTCCTGCAAGAGTGGAGACATTACAGAACGGAATTGGAAGAGTTGGTTGACTTTCACATTCCTAGATGGATAGGTAGAAGGGAGGGCAATGTGATTGAACTACACGGATTTAGCGATGCATCGAATATAGCATATGCAGCTGTAGTATACAGTCGAATCATCGATTCTAATGGCGCGATACACTCACAATTGATAACTGCGAAAACGAAGGTAGCACCGATTAAGCAAATATCGGTGCCTCGTTTGGAGTTGTGCGGGGCGGTTCTTGTAGCAAAATTACTAACTGAAGTGGGCCAGGTTATCGATGTTCCAAAAGCGCATATTCATGCTTGGACCGATTCGTCGGTTGTCTTGGCTTGGTTAAATGATCATCCCAGTCGGTGGAAAACTTATGTGGCCAACCGAACTTCAGAAATTCTGAGTCTGTTGGATAACACCCAATGGGCTCACGTCCAGTCCAAGTATAATCCAGCGGACATGGCTTCTCGTGGGACTACTTCAGCTACATTACTTAATAGTGATCTTTGGAAAACAGGCCCAAGCTGGTTAAGAAACAAACTAGTGGAATATAGAAGGCCTAGTGCAATACTAACCAGCGAGGAGAAAAGAACTGTGAAGGTCCATGCGGTTAGTCTGGATTCGGATTTTGATAACGTTTGGGGATCAAGGTTTTCATCACTGAGAAAGCTTGTGAGGGTTGTCGCGTATTGCAAGAGGTTCTTGCAATCAACAAAGCGCCGCAAAGCTAATATTAAAATGACAACTTACCTGTCAGTTGCAGAAATCCGGGAGGCCTTAGATATTTGTATTAGGCAAAGTCAACAACAACATTTTCAGTCTGAAATAGTAGCCCTAAAAAATAAAAAACAATTAGATAAAAACAGTTCATTATTTAAACTAAATATTTTCATTGATAAAAACGATATATTGCGCGTTGGGGGCCGGCTTAGTCACTCTCAACTTCCCGATGATACAAAGCACCCAGTTGTTATTTCTCATGAATCAAGTTTGGCTAAGTTGGTTATAGCCGATGCTCATGAAAGGACCTTTCATGGAGGACAACAACTAATGCTTAATTTTGTACGCACGAGGTATTGGATCAGTCGAGTGAAAAATATTGTTCGAGCACACATACGCAATTGTGTTCCATGTATAAGATATGCTGCTACCACGAAGCAACAGTTAATGGGTGAGCTTCCAGCTTGTAGGGTTACTCCAAGCAAACCCTTTTTTAACTCCGGGGTTGACTATGCGGGGCCCATTAACATGAGGGTTTCCAAGGGTCGCGGACAACGGTCATACAAGGGCTATATTTGTTTGTTCGTCTGTATGGCCACACGCGCCGTACATATCGAGCCCGTTTCAGATTTAACATCGGAGGGTTTCTTGGCAGCTTTTAAACGATTTGTCTCCAGACGTGGACATTGCCGTCACATTTGGAGTGACAATGGCACCAATTTTGTGGGTGCTGCCAGGGAATTACAAAGGCTTTTTGATCAGGAAAAGTCATTGTTTAAAGACATTGCAGCTGCTCTCGCCAACTCTCAAACCGAATGGCACTTCATCCCTCCCCACGCTCCCAATTTTGGCGGACTGTGGGAAGGAGGGATAAAAAGTGTAAAGTACCATCTTAAACGGGTCGTCGGCGATTCCACACTTACGTTTGAGGAGATGTCTACAGTGCTCTCACAAATTGAGGCTTGTTTAAATTCTAGACCCCTGTCTCAAGGCAGTAGCGATCTGGAAGATCCTGCTCCTTTAACTCCTGGTCATTTCTTGGTAGGTCAACCGATTGTGGTACCACCTGACGACAATTATGAGTATGCTACAGTATCAACTTTACGCAGATGGCAATTGGTACAACGTATGGTGCAGAATTTCTGGCGTAGGTGGAAGCAGGAATATTTAACTAACTTCTTCCAAAGACACAAATGGGCTACTCGGATTCCTGAGTTTAAAGTAGGAGATATAGTTTTAATAAAGGATGATAACTTACCTCCAGCAAAATGGTTGTATGGTAGGATCACTGAATTGCATCCGGGCAAAGACAATTTGACGCGCGTAGTCGCTGTACGTTGTAAAGGTACTATTACTAAACGTCCAGCTTCAAAATTATGTTTACTGCCTGTCACTGAATAGGCAGTTTGTGCACTTTCATACCAAGTAGTAACTTACCTTTTTATGTGTTAGTTTAAGGTTATTTTTTTGTTTTTTGGTTAATATCAAGTTTATACGCTTGTTATTATATATTTGTTATTTGTCTGCTTAGAGTTTAAAATAAGTGTCAATGTACACTCCCAGACTATACTTTTTATTTTTTGTATTTGCTTATTACATTTTGTTTAACTATAACCTATCAAAACAATGTAAAGAAATATAAATTTGTAATTGCACCGTCCACTATTTAATATGTTTTAACCATACAGTCCATTGTTCTTGTTTTTATATGCTGAGTTTGCTTATGGTGGGCGGTACTAAAAGGATATTATTCCTTTTGGTGGGCGGTATGTTCACATCTTGGTCGAATAAGTTTTATATTGTTATCAATAGATGGCGTTGCGAGCGATTTAGATCGCACCATCATTTGGTTACACATCGGGGTATATAAACCTTTGTTATTTATTATTAAATTGACTCGCTCTGAGGTACTGGAGTTTTATTTAAACGGGTATCACTGGGCTTTGGGGTACCTTGTGCCGATATTGTACATTGTATGTGTATAACATACATAAGAATAAAACGTATCAATATATATGTCGCTGTGTGTGTGTTAGCGTGAGCATCGAGCTGGAGTCCCCGGTGGTGGTGCTGCCCCGCAACGCCCACAGCTCGCAGGTGCTGCTGGCGCACCTGGGCCGCATGAGCCTCGCCAACCGGCCCGGCCCGCCGCACCACACGCTCTACAAAGTGGGAGTGAGAGACATCTCGCTTGCAACTGTTAGTATCACTTCATCTTTCTATCTTTTATTCTAGTCATATTCGTATGGAATTCCCAGCAAAAAATCACAGCTCCGCCTCTAGCCAGCTCTGACTGAGCATAATTTTTGACTTCCCTATTTTTTTTGTAGTACGATATTAAACGACGGTTCCAGTTAAATATCTTATTTTATTTCTATTTAAGTTAAGTATAGGAGACTCAACAAATGTTCCTTCGAGCCGGTTCATTTGTAGGATTTTTTTGTCCGTGGGAGAACCACTCTTCGGCATGCATGGGCCGGCTCGACCAGAGTGATGCCACGGCCTCACAGAAAACCGGTGTGAAATAGCGCTTGCGCTGTGTTTCACCGAGTGAGTGAGGATACCGGAGGCCCATATCCCAATTCTTCCCTCCATCCCCCTTCTTATCCCCCAAAGGCCGGCAACGCACTTGTGTCGCTTCTAGTGTTGCGGGTGTCCATGGGCGGCGGTAATCGCTTACCGTCAGGCGATGCGTACCGTCAGGCGATGCGTCTGCTCGTTTACCCACTATTACATAAAAAAGGGGCCGATGCCTGTTCACGCCCTTTAATCTATCACCCTCCTCATTATCGAGTATGTGTTTGTATTATCATACAGTTGGACGTCGCTGACAAGTTGTCGGTGCAGCAGTTCTCCGAGAACATGTCGGACATGTACGACGTGACGGCCGCCAAGCCCGTGCTGCACAACACCGCGCTGCAGTTCTCCGTCAACTACTGCGACAACGACCCCGACACCAGGGCTGATTATCAGGTACTATCCTGTACAACATTTAATTTGGTTTGGCAGATTTTGTTTTACTTTTAGTTGAAACTAGTTTTAATTAACCCTCAATATGTCTGGCCTTTCGATTAGTACCAGTTTGTATTATTGTAAATAGTCACACGTTCGAATTTTCTTGTAAGAAATAATAAGAAATATGAACAGGAGCCGCTTCACTTCGATTAATAGAGAGATATGAAAAGAAGAAAAACAGTCAGACATCTTGAAAATCATACACTAGTAAAACTATGTAGTTTTAATAATAAATATTGAAAGTTTTAATAGTTAAATTTTCGTATAAAATAAATTGTACGTATGTTCAGTGCGAAGTGGAAGGCAAGATAGTGGGAGGGCTGCAGGTGTCCGCTTGCCGCGAGCAGTACGAGCAGTTGCTGGAGACACTGCGTTGGATCAGCAGTGACTCGCCGCCCGATGTCGTCGACGGCGCCGGCGAACACACCGTACCAGATCATCACGCACAGGTTAGTATGAATAACTAAGAAATTAAATAGTTTTTTTTATTTTAACTTGTTTTAAAATCGTTGACTTTTTTATCCGAGTGACTTCTTTATTGTGTGTTCTTCATTGTGTAATCTCAGTTAATTTAATTTAATTATTTGTGGCTATGATTAAAGATACATCATAAAATAGTTTGAAATTTGAAAGGTTTATTGATACCATCCGTTTCATTATTGCACTTAGAACCGCATTGAGGCATTATTTTCGAGTCGACCTATAACGGGGCTAAGAATGGTTTTCACATGATATTATTAAATTTAAGATTTATTAAAAAAAAAAATGAAAAAATGAGGAGTAGTGTCGGAGTGTGCAGGAGTTAAAAGCTGCGTTGTATGTGCACAGATGCAGCAGAGCGCGCAGGGCGTGCTGGAGGGCGCCGTGCCCACGCTGCGGCTGGACCCCGCCGTGCGCGCCGCCGTGCTGGCCGTGGCGCCCCCCGCGCCCCCGCACCGCGCCGCGCCCCTGCCGCCGCCCCTCACCGGTACGCACACGACCACCTCACCACCACCTCACCACCACCTCACCACCACCTCACCACCGGCACAATACGATACATAACGGTATCCTAAATAAAAACCGGTGTCTCCTTCATTAAAACGAATGTTACAAAACGTCTCGGAAAAAATATTTATAACAGCTTTTCATTTCTATTACAAATTTTAATCAAATAAACGTTGAAATATATTGCTCAATTGAGTAGTCTAAAACAGTGACGTCACAAGTTTGTATTTTTTTTTAATAATACAAAGTTATCGTTTTGTCGAATGATACAAAGTAAATAATTTAATTAAAGTGTCATCTATTTACTCTATTAGTAGTCGTGCGTTTAGATGTTTTGATCTCGTGTCTAGTGTGAATTTATTTCACATCAACTCAATGTCGAATGCGTTCGGCGAAATGTTTATGTTTAGTGGAAAATTATACACAACGCTATTACTACGAATGGGACGATTTGTAATAAACTCACACTAGACTCTACGTACCCGCCGTTCGTTATAACTTAAACTTATTGCCCAACGAACAATATAAAAAATCGTAAATAACAATTGATCAGTGTATTAGGTTTAAACCCTAATTTTTACTTCGGTAATCATAATAATATTTTATTTCACATTATTTCCCTAGTTAAATTCGAACTCCCAACGTTCAGTGTGGAACTGCGAGCGGACCTCGGCGAAGGAGAACGCAGTCTCGTGGAACTATCATTTAGAGAGTTCAAACTGCAGTACCAGAAATCACATCCATACGAAAATATGTTACAGGTACCGTATTGACTTAATATTTGAAAATATTAAAAAAAAAAACGACCACAGTAAAATTTACGTATTTGTTTTCTAATTTGCTAAAACCTAACACATCTATTGTAAGGTCTCGCTCCACTCTATAACGATGGAAGACCTCACCAAGGAACCGGACTCCAAGCACCGAATGCTAATGGTGTCTCACACGCCGCAAGTGCCGCCCAAAGCCGTGTTCGTGTCCAAGTCGTGTCCGGACTTCGTCACGGAGTATAGCGATGACATGTCCAGCGTCAGCTCGCTGCAGCACATGAAGTACTGCTCTAGTTCACTACCGAGCCAACTCAATGTCGCTGCAACACAGGTATTATACTCGTACTATTAAGTTTAAATATTGATGTGTGGAGAATTCTTAGTAACCCTTTTGAAGTAGCGATGTAGAAAAATGATGAGAGTGAATTTTACTTAGCGCGCGCATACCGACACCTGAATTCTACATCGTGAAGTTAGTTCTAGGTGGCATGAAAATCGATAACTATGTTCAAGTTGTATATTCTAGTATTTTTATATTTAGAATACGTGTTTCGTAACAGTACAATTAAACAGTGTGAATAAATAAATATTATTTTTTTAAATAAAATCTTTTTGATTAATTTTAGTATTTATCGTTAATCACTACTGCATTTTAGTTATTTTTTTTCCATACGCCAAAGAAGTATAACTTCTAACGCGTGTACACACACACATATTTCTTTCGTATAACTTCACGTTACGACACCTCCGGAGAATAATTATGTGATGAACACGATGATTCGTTTTGTTTTTAAACAAAAAGTCGAATGAAAGTATTTTTGAATTACGAGTGCTCAGAATAACCATTTTGTATATAGTTAAAAAACAAAAAAAGAAAGACTGAAGACTGAGAAGTTACAAATGAAAATCGGACAAATTTATTTTATTAATATTATAATTGATAATAAAGAAAGAGAGTGTAAGATTTATGAAAATGAAATTAATGATAGTATCAGAAGTAAAAATATTTATAGCAATTACTAGAACTATTTGATTTGTGAACGTCAACTGCACTAACAATCCACTGCAAATAGGCCTTTCCTAAGAAAGGTTTGACCTATTAACCTCTCGGGTGCGGCAACACGGATCCATGTTTGTCCCGTCGGTGCGGCACACACGGATCCATGTTTTTCGCAGTTAACTTGCATTTTAATTAATTTTGGGTATTAAAGTTATTATAACGAAGTCTAGAAAGGTTTGTTATGCATTTGCTTTATACGAACAACATTTTAAAACATTCGTTTGTCAAGTGCGCTTCAAGAGCCGTAAAAAAAACGAGTTCCAATTTCAAAGTTGACGATGACGCAACGCGATCTGTCAAGTGCCTCTTAAAACTGATTTTTTGCCGATAAGGTGGTTTTGAAGGTAGTTTGTTGTTATATTTTACTTATTATACTTATTTTAGGAACCACTATCAATACGAATTGAGGCATAAATCATGCGTAATTTTGAATAGTGTTACTCAAAAAGTTACCGAGTCTATTACCTGTTGAAAAGGGCTTACTCATTTGAAGGTTTTTACGCATTTATTCTTATGTTTTTATTGATAAAATGATATAATTGCGATGAGAATCTTATATAGAATATAGAATAGCAACAAAAATGTGTTAGAAAAGCTAAATATTTAAATAAACACTAATTTTTTGCCTGACGAGCGAAATTAGACGCACACATACAAAGGGCTCCCACGCCATTACTGTTCTACATCATCATCAGCGTATCGTAGTCCACTGCTGGACATAGGCCTCTCCAATAGCACGCCACTTAAAATTGTATATCGCCGTTGATTCGTGTTTGCACGCAGCCTAGCGGGAAGTCCCGGAACTATTAACACCCACACATACACAGTAGTGACGGACAATGAACAAGACGTAAACTGATATTTGTTTATGTTTTACTAAATTATTTTGTATTGACCATAGACTTTGTGTGTCACATAATGGAACGATCAGTTTGTTCTCTTTAGCATTCAGTCATTTTCATAGAGTTTAGAGAATTCTCAGAACTTAAAAATAATAAATGAAAACTGGTCTAGCAAACGAGTCCTTTTTTTAAATAACTTGATAAATAGGTTGTTTTTTTTATGTATTGTTCCTGTCTTTTGCACTAGTTAACTAAAAAAATAAATTATTTAACTAAAAAACACTATTTCTTCATATAAATACTACGTAATTTGGTGTTCGGCGCAAATAATAGTTTGATTGTAAAGTGACAAAATGGCGAATATCTCGACAGCGAAATGTGATTTTTACAAATATGTTTCTCAATGAATTTTTACTGCAGTTATAGTGTTTTTTATATCAGTAGATAGCTTAGTTATCGAACTTTATGAGGATAATAAGTAAAATGAATAATAAACCACATAAAATATTAAAATCATGTTTATTAACACAATAGGTGCGTAAATTAATACTTGGCTCAATTGTGAGTAAATAATAATGCGATAACATTAGTTTAGTAATAAAATATGGCATAACCATGTACGCTTGTTATCCATCTTTTGAAAAATAATCACTTTTATAACCACCGAGCATTGTTTTTGAAAAGATTTGATCATTTTCGTACACCATGCACCGTGCTGCAATATTTTGCAATTTCGCCGCACGGTGCATGTAACCGGAAGTACCCGTTCGCGCATCCGAAAGATTAAACGACACTGGTCAGTCCGGTTGGTATAGGATTTGTTTCAAGTTTTCCTTGTCTTTATAATGATGTTGTCCTGCCTGCGTAGTTTATGCCCTCTATCACATTTTACAACACCCATGAGATAAATAGGGGTTGTGACACTTTGTATTTTCAATCCATCACAGATACAAAATGTTGAGAATATATTATAATGTGGTGGGTTGTTATGTGTAGAGCGCTCGGCAGCAGCGCAACAAGCGCGACAGCAAGTGCGGCGTGACCCCGCCGTGCTCGCCCGAGCCCGCCCCGCGCCGGCCCGCGCCCGCCGCCGACGACCACCTCGTGTGGCTGTCCGTGCACACGCGCGACCCCGCGCACCCGCACTTCGCCGACAGCTACGACAAGGTACGCACCACTACACACCACTACACACCACTACACACAACTACACACCACTACACACCACTGCGACACACGGACATAACACCACAATATAACAATTGTAGTGAATCTAAAGTCTCCTTGTCTGGTAAACTTGTAATGTAGGAAATAAACGACCAGACGATAATCATGTACCAGATGTAACCCTATAAATAGAGGTGCGGTCTTTTGATATTGTGGTTGAAGTTTTATTTACCACCGAATTTCTGTGAGACTGTTGGCTCATTTGAAGAGAAAGAAAATATAAGATTAAGTCTTCAAATAATAAAATAACAGCTACACGGAACATGATTAATATTGAAAATGGACGTAGGAAACCTCGAGATAATGATTTAAAATTAAATATAAATATGTAATAGGTTTATAACAAACAACTTAGACATCGCTCAATCTTTTAATATCTTTTTCACAAATATACCAGTTAGTACAACCAGTACCTTGAATTCTAGTGCGTCCAGGTCGGAATTGTTCTTAAACTGTGAGGTACTACAGTTTAAGAGGTGGTCTCCTGGATTACATGTTACTAAGGGCGTTCCTCAGGGCTCTATACTGGGTCCTCGATCGGTTTACTTTTTTCAACACATGATTAAATTATTTAGATATCAAAGTTGACGAAGATCGACTTCAACTGTTTGAATCTGGTGGTGAGCATAGACAGCTGGGTGGCGGTGCTGGACTTCTTTGGTATCGCCGGGGATGACGTTCCTGATGGTGACAATGGACATGAACCAATGCCAACTAGTAAGATTTTTCTTTTATATATGAGTTTGCTAAAATGATTCTGCTCTGCTTGATTTAGTTTGACTAACGACATCTAAGGATAATTTTCTATTAAAAATGTATATGACGTTACTTAAAATTAGGAGGGGGGGGGGAAGGGAAATAGAACTAATGTAATTAATTTACCGGAATAGAAGTCCCGTCTGAAGTTTCAATGGGATGGCCATATTAGCTGCAGAATTGACTACCTTGGGTAAATGAGTTCTGGAGTCAAGTCAAGAGCATGTTTTGAAAAACGTGTTAGGAAACCCACAGGTTGTGTAGAGTAATGATCTGCGTAAAATGACTGGTAGGAGTTGGCTGCGAAAAGCCCAAAAGCGATCGAATTGGTGTGCAATGTGAGAGGCTTATGTCCAGCTTTCGACAGCGATAAGTCGACGATGACTTGAACATTCGTTAGTCATTAGTTTCATAAATGAGTTTTATTGACGTTTCATGTTCTCGTATATATGAAAAAGTCCTTGCGACTGTAGATATTGGGATTTGTAAAAAAATGTAAATGAGTTTGTTCTTGTGGCAGCGTCGTCGGTCCCCGCCGTGGAGCGCGGCAGCAGCCAGACGGAGGTGTGGGTGCGGTCACTGAGCGTGGTGCTGGTGACGCGGCGCGGCGAGGCGTGCCGCGCGCTCGTGTCGCGCGTGCGCACGGTGGCGCGCGCCGACGCCGCCTCGCACACGCGCACCGTGTCGGGCCGCCTGGGCGCGCTCGCGCTCACCGACCTCACGCCGCACGCGCCGCTGTGGCGCGAGCGCCTGCGCACGCACGCCGACCACGCGCTCACCTTCCACTACCGCCGGTGAGCACACGCACACATACCCGACGATCTAATCATATAGCTTGTTTATTTTTTTTATAGTAGTATTTATTTTACCCATTCCGCATTTCTGTGATAGACCGTTGGTTGGAAAGTATGAATATCTTGCCACGATGTGCTTTAGACCACGCAACTAAAGTAAAACTTCGAGGGATACAAAGCCTGCACTGTGTTTTATATATACGTAACGTAACTAACTATGAGCGAAAGAAAATATGTACTCGCACCTCTCTCTCTTGTCTCTACAGTTATATATAAAACGTAACTCTATCTGTCTTCACTAATTTATATCTCCCTCTCAACTTCCGTTCGCTTCGCCTGATCACACTTTTTGTGACGCTCTAGTCACATATTCACAAGCTCCTCCCCAAGTTGAACGTGCGTAAAGAAGTTTTATTTCAAAAACAATGTCAACTATTTTTTTCACTACGATACACCTATAAAAAGTATTAAAAAAATATTTATTATGTACTTCAATCAATACTACCGTCTTGTTTACCGCAGCTAGAATAGCTACTGAGCTAAAGCTAGGAGATGTTTAATACAACATATAATATTTGTTAACAGACTCAGTAGTGCTGAAGCGGTAGTGGCGGGCCACGAGACGAGCTTGAACATTGAGATGGGTCCTGTCACTTACGTACACACTAAGCGCTTCGTGCAAGAACTACAAGCGTTCGCCAGAGACTTCAGTCTGCTCAGGAGAGTTATATTACAAGCTAGACTCAAGGTAATTTTATATACTACTTTTTTAAGTGTGGTGTACACTCTCGGTGTTGTGACGGATTAAAAATACGGAGTGTCTACGTAAAATTGATTTACAATGTCTTCATTATATATAGGTATCAGTAGTAGGCGGTGGTGGCGGCGAGGAGGGCGACGTTCGCGCTTCACGAATGAAGCTGCGTGTGCGCAGTGAAGCGCCCGTCATAGTGCTGCCCGTATCCGGGCGGGCGCGAGCTGCACTGGCTGCCCATCTCGACCAGCTGCACCTGGACAATTGCTTCAAGTACGCCGGCGACCCTGGCACCGTCAGCACTGTCGTCGACCCCAACTGTGGTGGTACTTTCTTTTCTATTTATTTTTAAATGAAAACGGGTTCTAAGTACTGTCCTCCTCTTTCTTAATCTATCTTGTATAAACTGAGAAATTTTCTTTCGTTTTGGAAAACGAATAACGTCATAGAGTACCAAATACAGCTAATTATTATTTTTATCAAGCTATCGCAGTTCACTGCTGGGCACAGGCCTCACCCATTAATCTAATCGATAGTAGAGCTAATAAGAAGTCGAGCGCGGTTAGACAATATGTACAATATGTCCGATATGTCCGATATGTGCAGGCGGGCGCGCGCTGCTGGACGTGCGCGCGGTGCGGCTGGTGGGCGTGGCGCTGTGGTGCGCGCGCGGCGGGCGCGGCCTGCGCGTGCGCCGCGCCGGCCCACCGCTGTTGCACGCGCCTGCGCAACTAGAGCTCAACATCGAGTACAACATGTCCGACTCGCACAACGGTAACACTATTTTTTATAATCTAATTTAATCCTCAAATCTAAAGTTAACACATGTAATAACTAGTACCTATATGTCTGAAAAAGTTTGATCAATAACAATTTATATTGGCAATAATACCGTTTAAAAAAATAGAACATATGCCAATGTGTTGGTATGTTACAGTGGCAGACATGACTGTCCAGGGGTCTCTGTCGACGCTGCAGTGCGCGCTGGACCCCGCGCAGTACCGGCTGGTGCGGGGCGTGCTGGCGCACAACCTGGGCGAGAGCGTGGACGACCTGCTGCCCAGGGACGCGCACCCCTTCCCGCCCATACAGACCCATGAACAGGTACTTTTTGATCTAGTATAAAAATATACTTACTATACTCATTTCATGTCTCAACCTTCTTCATTGTAATCGGATTTTAAAACTAAAATCCCCCCATCCCCCAGATGCTGGGGGAGTGTCTGAGAGAGCACGATCAACGTGGTTTTATTAAAAAATAATTTTAATTAAATGCCAAAATATCGGTGTGTCAGGTGTGGACCACGAGCTCGTTGAAACTAGACCTTCACGACGTGACGGTGAAGCTGGAGCCTGAGCACGGCGTCTCTTCCCTGGCGTGCATCAACTTCATCAAATCTCGCCTCCACATCGAGACGTACTCGGACTTTGGCCAGGACATTGATCTGGTGTCGCAGGTTTGTTTAGAACTGAGACCCTGTGTAATGGATTATGAACATTTAAATAAGGGGTGAAAATTTTCGGAGTTCCTTAATGACGTATAAATCTTTCATCTTTTTTATTAATATAGAGATCTAAAACTCTTAAAATAATTACTATTTATGAATTCCTATTGTTTTCTTCTCATGTAAAATTAATTTTTTTACAGTAGACTCACTGCTGTAAAGAATTAAATTTTCAACGCATACACAATTATGTTCAACTGAAAATTTAATGATAAAAATACTATTCAGAGTTCATAGTACGAGGGCGGTTTGATAAGTCCGTGACTTTTTGAATAAAACATTTTTTTTGCGGCAAATAAACATTTTATTTTTCTACATTGTGGGGGAACGGGTATAATGTTCCACCCAACACAAAGGGAGGATCCTCCGACCAGGCGAGGTGATCATGCCTGGCGGGCTACTGCCCAACAGTTGATGTTGGGATGTTGTATATATGATAATCGGCGCGGGAACTTTATTTGCGCGATTCAGGATTGGTAGTTACTCCGTGTAGTGTAGTTTGTAGGTACAGTGCGTTACTTCGTAGTTCAGTGTATCTTCGGTAGATGGCGTTGTATGTGGAGGTCGCCACATCTCCTTTTAGCTCGATACATTTAGTCAAGCGTTTTTCTAATTTTTTTTATTCCCTCCAAATAATAGGTTTTCTCAAGGCTCTCAAAATACGTGTTTGTTTCGGTAATGACTTCTTCATTAGACTCAAATCTCTTACCACCCAGTCATTTCTTTAGGTTTGGAAACAGATAATAGTCGCAGGGGGCTAAATCTAGAGGATATGCTGGACTGCTGCAGGGGTAGCAGTTCGTATCTCAATTCGTGGATTTTGGCCATCGTGACTGAACAAGTGTGCACACGTGCATTGTCTTGATGGAACAGCACTTTCTTCTTCGCCAAATGCGGCCGTTTTTGCTTCAAGTTAACGTCGAATCTGTCCAAAAGTTTTGAATAATATTCGCCGGTGATTGTTTTACCTTTCTCGAGGTAATCAATGTGAATGACGCCGCGTGCTTCCAAAAAACTGTGGCCATGACCTTGTTGGCTGACAGACTCTGTTTGGCCTTCTTTGGTCCACGTTCACCCCGAGCAACCCACTGTTTCGATTGTTCCTTATTCTCTGGCGTGTTGTAATGGATCCATTTTTCGTACAAAGTAACAAAACGGCGCAAAAATTCGTCCGGATTACGGCTGAACATCGCTAAACACTCTTTTGAAGTTGTCACACGATTGCGCTTATGGTCGAGTGTGAGCAATCGCGGCACCCATCTCGCGGAGAGTTTTCTCATGTCCAAATATTTGTGTAAAATATGATGTACCCGTTCAGTTGAGATACCTACAGCATGAGCCAACTCACGCACTTTCATTCTCCGATCATCCAATATCATTTCATGGATTTTATCGACGATTTCCGGCGTGATCACTTCTTTTGGGCGACCTGAACGTTCGGCGTCACTAGTGCTGGTACGACCACAACGGAACTCTGTAAACCACTTCTTTACCATTGAAATTGATGGTGTCGAGTCCCCGTAGTATTTATCAAGCTTTTCCTTAGTTTCAGTGATGGTTTTTTTACGTAAAAATTAATGCTTAATCCCTCGGATGCGCGAACGGGTACTTCCGGTTACATGCACCGTGCGGCGAAATTGCAAAATTTTGCAACACGGTGCATGGTGTACGAAAATGATCAAATCTTTTCAAAAACAATGCTCGGTGGTTATAAAAGTGATTATTTTTCAAAAGATGGATAACAAGCGTACATGGTTATGCCATATTTTATTACTAAACTAATGTTATCGCTTTATTATTTACTCACAATTGAGCCAAGTATTAATTTACGCACCTATTGTGTTAATAAACATGATTTTAATATTTTATGTGGTTTATTATTCATTTTACTTATTATCCTCATAAAGTTCGATAACTAAGCTATCTACTGATATAAAAAACACTATAACTGCAGTAAAAATTCATTGAGAAACATATTTGTAAAAATCACATTTCGCTGTCGAGATATTCGCCATTTTGGTACTTTACAATCAAACTATTATTTGCGCCGAACACCAAATTACGTAGTATTTATATGAAGAAATAGTGTTTTTTAGTTAAATAATTTATTTTTTTAGTTAACTAGTGCAAAAGACAGGAACAATACATAAAAAAAAACATATTTATCAAGTTATTTAAAAAAAGGACTCGTTTGCTAGACCAGTTTTCATTTATTATTTTTAAGTTCTGAGAATTCTCTAAACTCTATGAAAATGACTGAATGCTAAAGAGAACAAACTGATCGTTCCATTATGTGACACACAAAGTCTATGGTCAATACAAAATAATTTAGTAAAACATAAACAAAGATCAGTTTACGTCTTGTTCATTGTCCGTCACTACTGTGTATGTGTGGGTGTTAATAGTTCCGGGACTTCCCGCTAGGCTGCGTGCAAACACGAATCAACGGCGATATACAATTTTAAGTGGCGTGCTATTGGAGAGGCCTATGTCCAGCAGTGGACTACGATACGCTGATGATGATGTAGAACAGTAATGGCGTGGGAGCCCTTTGTATGTGTGCGTCTAATTTCGCTCGTCAGGCAAAAAATTTGTGTTTATTTAAATATTTAGCTTTTCTAACACATTTTTGTTGCTATTCTATATTCTATATAAGATTCTCATCGCAATTATATCATTTTATCAATAAAAACATAAGAATAAATGCGTAAAAACCTTCAAATGAGTAAGCCCTTTTCAATAGGTAATAGACTCGGTAACTTTTTGAGTAACACTATTCAAAATTACGCATGATTTATGCCTCAATTCGTATTGATAGTGGTTCCTAAAATAAGTATAATAAGTAAAATATAACAACAAACTACCTTCAAAATCACCTTATCGGCAAAAAATCAGTTTTAAGAGGCACTTGACAGATCGCGTTGCGTCATCGTCAACTTTGAAATTGGAACTCGTTTTTTTTACGGCTCTTGAAGCGCACTTGACAAACGAATGTTTTAAAATGTTGTTCGTATAAAGCAAATGCATAACAAACCTTTCTAGACTTTATTATAATAACTTTAATACCCAAAATTAATTAAAATGCAAGTTAACTGCGGAAAACATGGATCCGTGTGTGCCGCACCGACGGCACAAACATGGATCCATGTTGCCGCACCCGAGAGGTTAATCAGCACACGAAATTCACTTTTTTCCATTTTTGTAAAAATTCACGAGGTTGTCTGCTTTGATTGGCTATCAAACACCAACTGCATTACGTAGCTTGTTCAAAATTTGACAGTCGCCCACAAATAGATTACAGTTGACGGTAGCACTGTTGCATTTGGAATAACTGCGCGGGAAATTCAAAAAGTCACTGGCTTATCAAACCGCCCTAGTATATGTATTGAGTATGTAATGAACGACGTATTGCATTGTGTTGTGTATGTGTGCAGGAGATCTTGGTGAGCGACACCCGGTTCGCGAAGGAGCCGGCCAACCGGCGCGGGAACGTGTTCAGCCACATCGTGCAGCCCATGCCCGAGCAGCGCCACAGCGTGCAGGCCGAGGTGCACGCCCGGTACGCGCTCGCACTCCCTCGCCCTCCTTACTCTATACGCTCTACACTTTGTCCCAGTGGCGGAATAAAATCACCCTCAATAGTTTTTGATTTTTTTAAATAATACGTCAATTTTCTTCCCACAGATTAGATTACAAATGTATCTATCATATTTAAATAATAGAAATTAATATTAGATTTACTTTTAAATAAATGAAATAAGGTCTTTATGCATTTTCTGAAAACCTATTGCAATTAATTACAGCAACAAATTAGTAAATAGCAACCCTAACCAACGCGGGGAAAAAATCATTTGACTCATCACAGTTGACTGTGATTTTATTTCATCGCTGTTAATATTTGATTCCCCAAGTATTTGAGGTGCAGATGACATTGGTCAATGATTTGCAGAAAGCGACGAGACTCCTCAGCGTACACGATACTGGTGAACAACATGCGTTTGATGGCGATCCTGGACTGGTGGGAGGCTGCCAACCAGTTCATTATGCAACCGCCACCACCGCCTGCTGATCCGGATCAAGCACACCTGTGAGTTTTTTTCATTTATAAAGTATATAGTACATAAAATGGCGTCTGCCTGTTGTACTATATTTTATACAGTATATAACAAATTCCCAGTCACTTCTCTTTATTTTATGGAGTCAATAAGACAAATTTACTATGAGTTTGCATTTGATTTGCTTGATTTTTGTCTAGTGATGTGTACCACAGTATGATTAGTCGATGATCAATAAACTGACATTGGTCATTATTAGTTTTTAAATTAAAATGTTTTGCAAAAGTCAATTACATAATTAACAATTTCTTCGTAATCCAAGACTTACTTTTTAAATATTTTTAAAACTCCTTGTATCTAGTTATGAGAGAATTGTCGGTTTGGAGTGAATACTATAGAGTGATGTGTACGTTGCGTAGCGAGGAGGCGCTGAGCGCGGCCCGCGACGCGGCCGGCGCGCAGCCCCCGCAGGCGCTGCAGTCGGAGCCCGGCGTGGAGCTGAAGCTCAACGTCACAGACTCGCAGCTCGTGCTCGTCGAGGACCCCTCCGTCTGGGACACCAACGCCGTCATACTCAGGGTCAGTAATGTGCATAAACACTTTTGTTGTTGCTTAGACCACATTATTGTCTTACAGAAGACCAAAGGAATTTTTGATTAATTCATTTTTAGTTCTGTTATATCTACATGTATTTGTCTGAGCGGGGAAGGTAGAATTTTCAAGATTTTATAAATTATTAAGAAATGTAAATACCTATAGAAATAATCTGCTTTTCTATTGTACAGAATTGTTAACGTATCTTGTTTACTTAATGATTATTTTTCTTTTATGGTTCTAGAGCACAACAGTAATCACGTACCGTAACGCCAACTCGCAAAAGCCGGTGTCGTGCGAGTTGAACGAGTTAGAGGTGTTCTCGTGCGTACTGGGCCTCGAGGAGGAGACGGCGCTGTCCATCGTGGACCCGGCCGCGCTGCACGTGTCCATTGACGCCGACAGAATATTGCACGTTAGTATATCGCACCCCCGGTGCGACACTGTCACTTTTGCAAAAATGCATTTTTTCAGGAGAAGCATTTTAAACTTTGACACCTCTCAAAGCAATGACGGAGATATAGGCGAGATGAGTTGCTCATACTAAAACGTCAACTTTTAACTTATTTTTAGATAAATAATTATCACTTAATATTATTAAAAATATACTCTACAATTATTTAAAACTTCAATCCCCCTCAGAAGTGACGTTGTGGATCTAAAGAAAAATTAAAACTGTAGTTGCTCTTAGCGCTGCCGTAATGCGCGGCAAAACGACAATGACACTCACGCCCTCATGCGGAAATTGTGCGCACTACAAAAGTAGCGTTATCGCACCAAGTAAAGGGATGCTCTAGGATAATTATTACATACTTAACTCATTTTTGGATTTTTTTTAAAAGTGACAGTGTCGCACCGGGGGTGCGATATGTTCATCATAATCTGCACTTGTAATAGTCGTGCACTGATTCAGAGCCACATTATAGGGGAAAGAGATCAAAGTAACAAAAAAATAAATACATAAATTGGACACTATATTTATCTCAACTTTCGGACTCTATAATTGTACGTACCATATGTGTATACGTGAATTGTACGTACTATGCATATATGACACACGTATGCTTAAGACTATCTTACTCTATTTATCAGACCCTGAATCTAAATGACCTGTTAGTAAACATATGTAGGTACTGACTATTCAGTTAGAGATTGTGGTTCGATTACTATCGCTGTGGGAGCAATCATTGAGTGGCAAAATTTAAAAGACGTTTTAACTATATATAACAATCTGTTGTGTTAAGGTGGCGATGAGTACGTTGAACCTTCGTTTGTCGTACCACGATATGCGGATGTTCGCTGCAATGTTGCAATCGTTGCCGGTGCAAGCGAGAGCGGCTTTGTCTGGTAAGTTGTGTGCATGTGTTAAGAGAAAATAATAGTAGTTTATACCTCTAATGTCAAGGTCACTAGCATAAATAATTTGTGTGTTCTATGTTGTTCATTCGGCGCGATAGACATGGGCGTACCCAGGGTAGGGCAGGGGAGGGCAGCTGCCCCCCCTAGATGTTGACGGTCCTACTATCTTATTCTCTCGATTGTATATAAAGCACACTCAGACGCGTAAAAACGTGATTAAGATCGACTATGGACAAAGACAGATTTATTTTTTGTGTTGTTGTAAGATCGGCAATCGGCATGAGAATCAGTCCTAGGGCTATGCGATGTTCGAGCGCAGTGATGATTCATCACAGAGCGTGCTCTCTAGCGAGGAGAACTACTCATCATAGTCCTAAGATAGTAAATCTTCTGAGTTGTTTATGGTTAGCTGACATGCCCATTCATTTGGAATGTATTTTAGTCACTACAAATAATTCTCGGAGGCATGTCGTATGTTCTGACTCACTTTTTTCACTGAGAGAGTTGATGCAGTTCCGCATTGGTAACAAACCACGATACATTTACTATCGACCTTAGGATATTGTTCTGAGCTCTCTGTATGACGTTTATATTAACCCGGCGGAACTCGCTAGGTGTTTACGAACATGAACACTCGCTACCGGGTAATAAATACCACAGAGTTTAATTACCGTTATTTTCAAAAAGACGTTTCAGTTTCAATGTTTGACAATGTATTTGTGTTATTAGTACTATTAGTACTAAGTATATATATATAAATAAAAGTACAAATGCAAGCTTTAATGTTTATTTATTTCTATTATGAGTTCATCATAAAAAATAGTAAAAAATATATATTTTTTTCTTAATAACCTTACGAAAATCAACAATAATAGTATTTATTCTTACAAATTTGGTAAAATTAAGATCGGTATCGAAAATAAACTAGGTACACTCCCAAAATACTAAAAAATAATGATACCTTTATTCTGAGTGAATATTGTGATAATCAACACCAAACAAACTGTTTCAAATATCATGCGCAAAACGAAACTACTTCACTATATCGTAGCAATCCTCACATATTGGGGTGATATGGTGGCAATGCATACATCGCAACCACTTCCATCCCTTTCCCCGAGATCTCTTGTATTCAGGTGACCGCTTCTCAGTCTATCGCAGAAATATAGTAATCCTAGAAGGGCTCTAAGTTCCACAATGTCTGTACTCTTACAATCACGTTCTCTGGAAAATTTGGATCTCTGCTCTTGAATGTAAAGACCAGTTTCCGGTATAAGAAGATCCCAGGCTTCTAACATAGATGTACACAATCGTCCTTCGCCAATCGGTCCTGGTAAATGATAAACAATATTATGGGATCTTGTGCGGACACGTGGCGATGGTGCATGAACTTGTCACTGAGTAGATCCATCTTTTCCAATAAACTTTCCTCGCCTCAGGTACTTCAATGGAACATCTTCTAAATATTCTTCATCTATTGGACGCAGTTCTTCATGTTCTTCAACTTCTGAATCAGAAGGTAGACAGTTAAAAACGTTTTCTGAATCTGAGGGTGCGCCTGAACTATCCTGTTCAGTTTCACTTTCATGTTGACTATTAGTACTCCTCAAAATCTTCTGTTTCTTACACATTTTCTTATCCACTGTCTTCTTCTTGAAGCAGCTCTTCTATTATACTATCATGTAGAGGAATATTTATTTTATTATAGTTTTAAAACGAAAAACATAGTGTTTAACATATCGAAAAATAATGTAACAAGGATCTACGCTACCGGGTATTTTTTACCCAAAATCACTTTACGCGTCCATCGTTAACAAGTGCTGTGCACGAACCGACTGCCCCGCGGGGTACGGGCGTGTAAACTATCGGTTTGAAGGTACTTAGAATCTTGGGTTGCCAGAACGCGTAGAAAAAATAGCACAACCAATTTTTTGTACCCTGTGGTAATTTTTACCCAGTAGCGAGTATCGCCGGGTTAAAGTCTTTTGCGGAGTCCCACAAGTGTATGCCGCACATCCAGGTTTAATTATCGTCTGAGATATCAGAAGTTTGTTGTCCAGGTTTTTGTGCTGCATAGATATATCATTGCGTCATATTGCGACGTCCTCAACAAGTGTTGACTTTCAGGTAGGAGTCCTAAGACTCGAGAAATCGAAGACCAGAAATTTCAATTCCAGCAGGTCCTTGTGGAGGAATGGAAGAAACTATATGCTATACTGACTTCAGACCAGGCAAAGATAGAATAAATTGACTTTTTTGCTCAGTGTACATAGAACAATTGTTAACGATAACGTTTATGTTTCATCTTAAACTGTTTAGCCGAAAACTTTTGAAAATTTATTTTAAAATGTGATCGAAACAAGTGCCGAGCAATTAATTGGAGAAGCCTATGTCTAGTAGTGGACTGCGAAAGGGTTTTTAAAATAGCTATTCTATAATGAAATAATTTATTTAAAAAAATGCCTTCTTTATATCCATTTATTTGACGAGGTGCTTTTAAAAAAACCCGATTTGCCCCCCCCTAGCCCAGAACCTAGGTACGCCCATGGCGATAGAGCTTACAATAAGAGAAATGTGGTTGTAGGTAAATCGACGGTATCGGAAGCGGAGGAGGACGCGCCCGCCAACAGTGTGCACATGCACGCGCACATGTCGGGGCTGGCGGAGGGCGCGGGCGGAGGGGCGGGAGGGGGCGCGGGCGCGGCGGGCTGGATGTGCCGCCCGCGCTGGCTGCGCTCGGCTGCGCCCGCGCCGCCCCCGCCGCTGCCGCCGCCCAGCGCCAGCATCTGGCCTCTCCGCGCCGTGCAGGTGATCTCATACTGATACCATTATCTCTCCAAATCTGTTTAATTAATGATTATTTATGCAACTGTTATATAATAATTTATAAAACACATAATATGCCTATGACTTTGAATCTTGATGACCATTACAACATATGTTGCTTTAATTAATTATAATTCGTAAAGATCTATATTATCTTTTCACATATTAATTACTTTAAAAAAGTATCTAACTAATAACTTGATTATAGGTGTCTGCGGATTGCATCACTCTGTGTGTCATCGACGATTGTTTAGACTCGGATGTTCCATTGCTGGAAGTGTCACTTAGTGAACTGCAAGTCGAACAAGTAAGACTAATTATGATATACGTACCCTCAAAGACACCTCACTTTTTTTAAAAATTTAAATTTCAAAATCTGAATAAAGCTTTAAACAGTTTGTTAATACAAATATTATTAAAATATTGTTTTGTAGAATGAATATAAACAACAATTGACTTAGCCACTTTTAATATGTTTTACAGCGATTTTAGTCTTTGTATTGAGGGCTAAGAGTAAAACTGTATCTGTCATATTAATACCAGCAATTGTTTACGATATGCAGGACCTCCGCTGCGTCGAGGAGTCCTTCGAGGACCCGAGGCTGGTGAGCACGCCAAGCTCGGCGGGTGCGGGCGTGGTGCGCGGGGCGGGGGCCGGGGCGGGCGGGGGTCGGCTCGGCGGCCTGCTCACCGTCGACTACTACAACAGGACGCTGTCGGGCTGGGAGCCCGTCGTCGAGCCCTGGAGGTAACCAAGACCAACCACTACTACGACTAGTGGTTTAAGCAGCCTCCTCGCCGCTTCTTACTGGGATCTATAACTTACCAATACTTTGTGTGCTCCAAACATTGTTATTTTGGTTCTAGCTGTTTTTTTGTGTTTGTAAAGTTCCCTGTGACACAGGAACATTTCTAGTGTGGGAGTTGTTTTTTCGAATACAAAATACTACGTATCCTTAGTTTTCATGTCTTCTATCGACTTCGTCACAATATTTTTACTGAAAAAACACAGAACTGCTTCTGAATCGCGCAATAATAATTCTCATACTGTTTACTATCAATACAATTTCTCAATGTAAAACTTTTTGATTATCTTATTGAAGGATCCTTTTTTTTCTGGAAGCATCATTACCTATGTGATACTATTGTAAAATATACTGTCTCCTATCCTAAAGGCATTTTGTCAAAGTTTCTTATTTTCTATTCTCGTAGATTTGAGACATCGTGGGAGTATACGTTGACGAGCGAGTTGTCGCTCGGCCGCGTGCAGATGGGAATATCTTCCACTGAAGTGTTGAACACTAACGTGACGTCATCACTGATCGAGCTCTGTCAGCTAGTGAGAGCCAACTGGACCGCCGACTATTATGCGCCTCAGGTTTGTCGACAGGATATTATTAGAAGTCTCGATATGACTGTGACGTATACAAGTTCTAATAATTACAAGTGCATTTGGGCGATATTTTAAGTCCTCTTGTATTTTCAAAGAATTAGATAATTGCATGATTTTTATTTCAAATCCGACTGTTTTCAGTAGTATGTTCAACTAAAAAATAACTACCTCTACATACGTTGTATATAGATTAAAATATAAAGATTTGTATTCATTTAATTTGTGCAGTCGTCAGGAGCGTTAGAGCAGTCTCCTAAGGGCAGCCCGGCCGGCCACCGGCGCCGCTCGCCCTTCGTGCCCTACGCCCTGCGGAACCACTCGGGCCACAAGCTGTGGTTCACCACACTCGTCACAACGTCCGATGTGTAAGTCGACTTTATCACTTCTCACTATTTTTTAAAATATAGATATTTATAAATGTTTGTAATATTAAAAAAATGAATGAAAGGAAAATATTTTACGAGATATACGAGATATTTGTGCATTTGTAGTAGTAAATGAAATCAGTTGGCATCGACGCATTTTTATTGCTCTCATGCACTATTTTTACATGCTTTAATTCTGTACACAATTTATTGGCAATAAAATCTTCATTCGGTAAAGTTGATCACTCAGTCTACTAGCAACCAATCATAGTCCACGGGCCCACGTACAAGGGATTTCAGTGATTAATAACAGGCTGAAAGTTTATACACAGCTTCGTTTTGACGAGACACCCAACTTTTATCATTGGACCAAATTCTGATAGTGGCAGGAAAGCGGGATAGGGAGCGAAACACGTCAATTTGATGAAAAAAAATATTAACATAATCTTGACAACTTTCGAGTGTAGGTCTCAAAAAAATTACCATCGAATTTGTATGCCGATGCATTTTTTATGAAAAATATATATTTTGCAAGCCCCAAAACAAAAATCAGTTTGTTATTAATGAAAATGAATAAATTTTTTCAAGTCACCATTCTGACATGTTAGAGCTGGGGGTCACTCGGAAGGTACCATTCACTTTGTATGCCACAAGTTTTTCTTAGTTTTCCATCGTATTTTCTCAAAGAATTGATTTTTAGAAACTGTTATTTATTAATTTGGGACACTCATCAAATCGACGTGTTTCACTCCCTATCCCGATTTTTCCTGCCACTATCAGAATTTGGTCCAATGATAAAAGTTGGGTGTCTCGTCAAATCGAAGCTGTGTATAAACTATCAGCCTGTTATTAACCTCTCGGGTGCGGCAACACGGATCCATGTTTGTCCCGTCGGTGCGGCACGGCGGATCCATGTTTTCCGCAGTTAACTTGCATTTTAATTAATTTTGGGTATTAAAGTTATTATAATGAAGTCTAGAAAGGTTTGTTATGCATTTGCTTTATACGAACAACATTTTAAAACATTCGTTTGTCAAGTGCGCTTCAAGAGCCGTAAAAAAAACGAGTTCCAATTTCAAAGTTGACGATGACGCAACGCGATCTTTCAAGTGCCTCTTAAAATTGATTTTTTGCCGATAAGGTGGTTTTGAAGGTAGTTTGTTGTTATATTTTACTTATTATACTTATTTTAGGAACCACTATCAATACGAATTGAGGCATAAATCATGCGTAATTTTGAATAGTGTTACTCAAAAAGTTACCGAGTCTATTACCTATTGAAAAGGGCTTACTCATTTGAAGGTTTTTACGCATTTATTCTTATGTTTTTATTGATAAAATGATATAATTGCGATGAGAATCTTATATAGAATATAGAATAGCAACAAAAATGTGTTAGAAAAGCTAAATATTTAAATAAACACTCATTTTTTGCCTGACGAGCGAAATTAGACGCACACATACACAGGGCTCCCCAGCCATTACTGTTCTACATCATCATTAGCCTATCGCAGTCCACTGCTGGACATAGGCCTCTCCAATAGTACGCCACTTAAAATTGTATATCGCCGTTGATTCGTGTTTGCACGCAGCCTAGCGGGAAGTCCCGGAACTATTAACACCCACACATACACAGTAGTGACGGACAATGAACAAGACGTAAACTGATCTTTGTTTATGTTTTACTAAATTATTTTGTATTGACCATAGACTTTGTGTGTCACATAATGGAACGATCAGTTTGTTCTCTTTAGCATTCAGTCATTTTCATAGAGTTTAGAGAATTCTCAGAACTTAAAAATAATAAATGAAGACAGGTCTAGCAAACGAGACCTTTTTTTAAATAACTTGATAAATAGGTTGTTTTTTTATGTATTGTTCCTGTCTTTTGCACTAGTTAACTAAAAAAATAAATTATTTAACTAAAAAACACTATTTCTTCATATAAATGCTACGTAATTTGGTGTTCGGCGCAAATAATAGTTTGATTGTAAAGTGACAAAATGGCGAATATCTCGACAGCGAAATGTGATTTTTACAAATATGTTTCTCAATGAATTTTTACTGCAGTTATAGTGTTTTTAATATCAGTAGATAGCTTAGTTATCGAACTTTATGAGGATAATAATTAAAATGAATAATAAACCACATAAATATTAAAATCATGTTTATTAACACAATAGGTGCGTAAATTAATACTTGGCTCAATTGTGAGTAAATAATAAAGCGATAACATTAGTTTAGTAATAAAATATGGCATAACCATGTACGCTTGTTATCCATCTTTTGAAAAATAATCACTTTTATAACCACCGAGCATTGTTTTTGAAAAGATTTGATCATTTTCGTACACCATGCACCGTGCTGCAAAATTTTGCAATTTCGCCGCACGGTGCATGTAACCGGAAGTACCCGTTCGCGCATCCGAAAGATTAACCTCTCGGATGCGGCAACACGGATCCATGTTTGTCCCGTCGGTGCGGCACACACGGATCCATGTTTTCCGCAGTTAACTTGCATTTTAATTAATTTTGGGTATTAAAGTTATTATAATGAAGTCTAGAAAGGTTTGTTATGCATTTGCTTTATACGAACAACATTTTAAAACATTCGTTTGTCAAGTGCGCTTCAAGAGCCGTAAAAAAAACGAGTTCCAATTTCAAAGTTGACGATGACGCAACGCGATCTGTCAAGTGCCTCTTAAAACTGATTTTTTGCCGATAAGGTGGTTTTGAAGGTAGTTTGTTATAATATTTTACTTATTATACTTATTTTAGGAACCACTATCAATACGAATTGAGGCATAAATCATGCGTAATTTTGAATAGTGTTACTCAAAAAGTTACCGAGTCTATTACCTATTGAAAAGGGCTTACTCATTTGAAGGTTTTTACGCATTTATTCTTATGTTTTTATTGATAAAATGATATAATTGCGATGAGAATCTTATATAGAATATAAAATAGCAACAAAAATGCGTTAGAAAAGCTAAATATTTAAATAAACACTCATTTTTTGCCTGACGAGCGAAATTAGACGCAAACATACACAGGGCTTCCCCGCCATTACTGTTCTACATCATCATCAGCCTATCGCAGTCCACTGCTGGACATAGGCCTCTCCAATAGCACGCCACTTAAAATTGTATATCGCCGTTGATTCGTGTTTGCACGCAGCCTAGCGGGAAGTCCCGGAACTATTAACACCCACACATACACAGTAGTGACGGACAATGAACAAGACGTAAACTGATCTTTGTTTATGTTTTACTAAATTATTTTGTATTGAGCATAGACTTTGTGTGTCACATAATGGAACGATCAGTTTGTGATGCTAAAGCATTCAGTCATTTTCATAGAGTTTAGAGAATTCTCAGAACTTAAAAATAATAAATGAAAACTGGTCTAGCAAACGAGTCCTTTTTTTAAATAACTTGATAAATAGGTTGTTTTTTTTATGTATTGTTCCTGTCTTTTGCACTAGTTAACTAAAAAAATAAATTATTTAACTAAAAAACACTATTTCTTCATATAAATACTACGTAATTTGGTGTTCGGCGCAAATAATAGTTTGATTGTAAAGTGACAAAATGGCGAATATCTCGACAGCGAAATGTGATTTTTACAAATATGTTTCTCAATGAATTTTTACTGCAGTTATAGTGTTTTTTATATCAGTAGATAGCTTAGTTATCGAACTTTATGAGGATAATAAGTAAAATGAATAATAAACCACATAAAATATTAAAATCATGTTTATTAACACAATAGGTGCGTAAATTAATACTTGGCTCAATTGTGAGTAAATAATAAAGCGATAACATTAGTTTAGTAATAAAATATGGCATAACCATGTACGCTTGTTATCCATCTTTTGAAAAATAATCACTTTTATAACCACCGAGCATTGTTTTTGAAAAGATTTGATCATTTTCGTACACCATGCACCGTGTTGCAAAATTTTGCAATTTCGCCGCACGGTGCATGTAACCGGAAGTACCCGTTCGCGCATCCGAAAGATTAATCACTGAAATCCCTTGTACGTGGGCCCGTGGACTATCAGTACTGTACAGTGGTTGCTGTCGCAGACGTATAATGCACATGTTGTCGGTTGCTCAGTCTCAGCGAGCAGCAGAGCTGGTCGGGCCCGGACGACTCGTGGATGAGCGTGCGCGCGGGGGACACGGAGCCCTTCTCGTTCGGCGCGCGGCGCGGGCGCAGGCGGGGAGCCCCCGCGCCCGCCGCCGCGCACGCCGCTACGCTCAACCAGCTGGCGCTGCGCCTGGACGGCTGGAGCCCGCCCGACCCCGTTTGCGTCGACCGCGTCGGGGTCTACTTCCGGAACCTAACGCACATTGTGAGTTACCAATAATGAGTCTCGTTTTTACGCTAAACAGTTCAAATATAATTGATTCGTTGAACATTCTTATAATTCATATTTAACTAAAAGTATAGATTGGTACTTTATATACTGGTTGGTGAGTGAACTGCTATAACAAATAATGTAATTAATTACACAGAAATCCGGTGGTGAAGCTCGTATCGTGTTCGAAGTGTCACTAGAAGGATCGGCGCGTAAGTTGGTGACGGTGCGCTCGGCTCTCCAACTCGTGAATAAATTACCACATCCTGTAGAAGTTAGGATCGACGATGCCCCATACATCGGTAAGTTGGTATTCAATATCGTCGGTCCTCATAATATGTCGATTATGTTAAAATGCTCATACTGCTCATATATTTTCTTTTTTCAATAATTATTTACGTGGTTTAACGATTATTAGTAGTTTATTACGTGTTGTAATTTCATGAGCTTTGTCAAACAAGCAATAAATGTCCATGTTTCGAAATATAGGCATGTAAAAAAAAATTTAGATATCTAGTTCGATCGCGACTATTGACTATTGTAAAAAAAACCTTTTAGCCTTTTCTTTGATAGTAGAGTGCGTACTGCTATTATGTTCGTGTAGTATGTTGGTAGTGTTGGGGCGGTGAGGGGCGGCGGTGCCGCAGTCGATATATAGGGTGTACTAATGTGAGTGTGTGCGAAGGCGGCGCGCCCGCGTCCCCCCTGGAGCGCGCGCTGGCGCACATGCACGCCGTCCAGCGCGTGCGCCGCACGTGCGCCGCGCTCGCCCGCACGCGCGCCCTCCCCGCGCCGCTCGCCCGCCCCGCCGCGCCCGCCGCGCCCACCTGTCCGCTACACCCTATATCTGCCGACTGCGGTACCTCTTCCTTTTCCACTCATCGTACACCCGCTCACCGCTTGTAGTTTACATCCTACCGTACCGTTAATAGTACTTTTAGTTTATTTACCAACATATCCAAAGGCGGTGACACTCATCACGTAGATATACCGTATATATATTGTACATACTGTTGTAGTAAAATTTGTAAGTCGACTTTGTAATGTGCTGTGTTTTAATGAATACCGTAACTGTTAGTAATTAATTTATATTAAATATAATAGTGCAAATATAAGTGCCATGATAAACAACACGGTAAACAAAATAAATCTAAATAACAAAAATAGTTGAGCGAAAGAAAACATTACCAGCGATAGGTAATAGTTAGTTTGGTCGGAGCGCTTACAATAGTGAAGTGGTGTGTTCGTCCGCAGCAAAGTGGCGCAGCACGAGCTCGGGCGTGCGCAGCGCGCAGGTGAACGCGGGCGCGACGTGGGCCGCGCCCATCGCCGCGCACGCGTCCGCGCTGTGGACGCGCCCGCTGCTGCGCGCCGCCGCCCAGCACGCGCCCGCGCCGCTGGACTGGCGCCAGGCCGGCTCCAAGGTGCTGCTGCACCACGACTGCACCGCGCCGCCCGACCACGTCTACAGGTAACACCTCAACGGACGAGACGTGCGGACCTACTACACGTCTTTATCTGCAAACAGAGGCATATTTACCATCGACTTCCTGTAATAGAACGCCTATTGCCTAAAATACCATACAGATTTGATTTTTATTTTCCTTCTATTTTTGCAGTTCTGTTGGCCGAAATAGTTTGGTTCCTGGTACACACGTTCAGTATTGTTACTCAGTTACCACATGGCTTTTTAAAATCCACTTTTTTATTTTAATAATAAATGCTAATTCGACAATTCTTTAAGTTTTTTCACAAAATGTTTAGAACTGTTAGTCTACATAATATTATATGACGTAGGTTCTGCTGCGTCATTATCAGAGAGCGTTTCCCGCCTGATCGAGGTATCGCCGGTCATACTCTGACTTTGGTACCGGCTCTCAGGTTAGAGAATCTGTTGCCCTTGGAACTGCAGTTCAAAGCCAGTCCTGCCACACCCGGCTCAGGAATCGTTAGCGCTGCAGGGACTATTCCACCTGGTGACACGAGACCATTCCATGAGGTAATTCTGACATCGTTACAAATGTTATAGTTATAGTAATATAGTTATGTAATGAATAAATATACACTTAGTAATTATACAAACATTATAATATTTTTAATTGAGTTTTTTTCTTGAAGGTAAATGTAGAAGAGGGTGTAGAACTCAGTGTGAAATTGGAAGGATTCGGGTGGTCAACGGCTTTGAGCGTGTGCGGTTCCGGTGCCAGCAGCAGTAGTACGGCAGTAGGAGGATCTGGCAATGGGTCCTTTAGTGCCAGGCTAAAATTACGAGACTCCAGGTCGAGAAGACTGTACCTCAATGCTAGAGTGACCATCAAGAAGACTGATGGTATAAAAGTGAGTTATAAGAGAGAGTTCAATTTTAGTTTTATTATGCATATATTTGTCTAGTTGTGACTCAAATAGACACCTAGACTGGAAATAGGAGCGGGTGAGTTCCGACGTGTAAAAATATCTGTAAAGATTTATTTATAAAATATTTTTTTTTTCAATAAATGGTAATAATAATAATACTTTTTGCTATTTATAATAAATGTTCGATTGTGTCACGTGTTCGTAATGATATGTGTTAATACTACCTTTTATTGTCTTGTGCACTTTAATTTTATTCTGTATTATGTAAGCGAGGATTTGTCATTGACTATCTGTTTTCTTGTTTGATTATATTTTGATTCAGTAGCTGTAAATTCTCCATAATATGTAAATAAATAATTTATTGGGATACTCGCCTGGTGTCGACAGGTGTCGGTGTCTGCGGCGTACTGGCTGGTGAATCGCACGGGCCTGCCGCTAGTGTTCCGGGCCGAGGGCGGCGCGGCCGAAGCGGCGGGGCAGTTCGCCGAGCACGAGCTGGCGCGTATGGTGCAGCCGCTGCTCTTCTCCTTCGCCGAGTCCGATGGAGGTCCCACGCTATCCGCCCGTCTCGGCAGCGGCCTACCCGGTTATCCTGAGGTATACACATCGGCTGTTATATATTTTTAAACTAATAACGGGTGTTTTTTTAAGCTAGATAGAACTTTAAATTGTAAAAAGTAACACAAAAAATTAAATTTTGATGAAACTTTTTTTTTTATTTGTTTCAGTATACTCTGACAAATCATCATGAATAGACTCACGCTTGAACAACGCTACGAAATTATCCAAATTTACTTTGAAAATCAGTCGTCGATTCGCGCAACTTATAGACGACTGTTTTATCGCAAAATTGTGTTCAGCGATGAGGCGCATTTTTGGCTTAACGGGTTTGTTAATTAGCAAAATTGCCGCATATGGAGTGAGACCAATCCACAACAGACCCTACAGACTCCATTACATCCAGAAAAATGCACCGTATGGTGCGGTTTTCACGTTGGTGGCATCATCGGACCTTATTTCTTCAAAAATGAGCTGATTTTCAAAGTAAATTTGGATAATTTCGTAGCGTTGTTCAAGCGTGAGTCTATTCATGATGATTTGTCAGAGTATACTGAAACAAATAAAAAAAAAAGTTTCATCAAAATTTAATTTTTTGTGTTACTTTTTACAATTTAAAGTTCTATCTAGCTTAAAAAAACACCCTATAGATGACTGCTGATATTAATAAATGAATTCTTATTCGAATAGTGGTGTTCGCCGTTCGGTCTAGGCGTGGGAGTGGGCGTGAAGAAGCTGGAAGTACGCGGCGATCCGGACTGCGGTACCGGTGAGCGCGTGTACGCAGTGGGCGTGCGCGTGCGGTCGGGCCGCGGCCGGTACCGGCACACCAACATCGCCACGTTCACGCCCCGCTACCAGCTGCATAATAACACTAGGCACCACCTGCAGTTCGCGCAGAAGTGCTGCGCCACTACACTTGTGAGTCCAATACTGATTTGTTTTATTAACCATGTGATGCGTACATATACAATACATGTATGTATAGAATAATTGAAAGATACCTCGGTAACATTACATGGGGATACAAAATTTAATATAAATTGTATTATAAATTGGTAAAATAAGCGAGGTGTGTTGGTGTGTGTGTGTGTCTAGAACGACCCCGGCGCGATGGCGACGCACGTGTCGGCGGTGGCGGGCTGCTACCTGCCGTGGCACTGGGCGCGCTGGGAGCGCGAGCAGCTGCTGTGCGTGCGCGTGCTGGCGCCACACGCCCAGCAGCACGCGCAGCCGCTCACCGCCTGGTCGGGCGGCTTCCGCGTCGACTCCACGCGCAGCCTGCACGTCGCCTGCAGGTGCGTCACATCAACCCCCTCCCCCGCCCCACCACTCACTAACCTCTATTCTATTTTATATCACTTTAAAGACACGTGTATTGGACACTGCAATGAAAGTACATATTACGGTATGATACAAAATAGGAATTAGATAGAAAATTCAATCAGTAAACTAGAACATATTCATAGTGAAAGTAAAACAATAACAATGTGCGTGTCAGCTCCGACGCGCTGCTGAAATTTCCGTCACGTGACGCCACAAGAGCGCCATATGGCTATGGTGCACTTTTGTACGTTCCGCCCCTATAGTAACTTGAAAAAACATGTAAGTATTGCGTCGCTTACGTCATTTTGGTATCCCTAATAATAACCGTTCTAGCGCTGTTTGTTTTAATAGTTACAAAACATCACTAATGACAAAACGCTGCAGCGTAACACTTTAGTTTTAGTTAACGCTCGATTTTACTCTCCGTATAATTGTATACCGCGGGCTAATTATGAAAATAATTTCTTAAAAAATAAAATCTAATAATGAAAAATTCTAACATAAAGAGGAGCAAGGGTTATGAGTTCTTACAAGTCTATTTATAATGGTTATCTCACGAATTCAAATTATTATTTAATTGTAACGACTTGTAAGAAATAAATATTTGTAATCCATCTGTCAGCTGTCCTACTCAGTAATCAAGATTTTTAACTAACTGTATATGTCGGCTACCAGGGAGTCGGGGGGCGGGTACCAGCTGATCCGAGTGGAAGTGGTGTGTCAGGGGGCGACGATGTTCGTGGTGCTGACGGACGCGGAGTGCGCGCCCCCGCCCCTCCGCATCGACAACTACTCGCCCGTCTCTATCATGTTCCACCAGGTAACGTTATAATTGTATTTCCTTTTTACATTACAGCTGAATGCAGCGGACCAAGTCGCGTGCTATAGGGTAGGCCTATGTCTAGCAGTGAACTGCAATAAGCTGATTATGATAATCTTTCATTACGATTACTTTGTAATATAGTAATAATGCTTTATCGATGCGTTACATTTTCTAACGTCTGTGGTGAGTGATTTCGTAAAAAGATGTGGAATTGGAAGTAGTATATCAACTTGTTTTATTTTTTAATGATATGGGAGGTATTTCTTTTTGGTATGCAGGTGGGTTGCGGCGAGGAGTGCGTGGTGGGCGCGCACGGGCGCGCGCGCTGGGCGCTGGCGGAGCCCGAGGGCGCGGCGGCGCTGGCGCTGCGAGCGCCCGGGGGCCCGCGCACGTCGCTGGCGCTGGACCAGCTGCCCGCCACCATCCACCTGCTCTACCAGAACTTCATCTATGTCGCCTTCACTGCCACGCATGCGCAAGCGCACCCGCACACCGATAGTGCGCAGAACGCCAAACAATCCTCCACCACGTCACCAGACGACAGCGTGCTGGTACTGGAGGTGCCGCTCGGCAGTTCGCGCGTCGTTCTCGGGAGAAAACGATACGGAGACAGGTACTCACATTCAAGTTTCATATCTAATTATTTTAAATCAGTGATAATAAAAATAATAATGATCGACGGTTCTGAGTTTTAAAACAAATATCTCGCGTTCTTTTTCCAATTTTTTTTAGTTCAATTGGACAAATATGATACCTGTAACTTGGTTCATATGTGAAGAAACCAGTCAGGGTGATTTATTTCGTGTTTCTATAATTTAGATCTCAATTATGGCGTCGCGGACCTAACGATCAACTCATACACGAAGGAAGCTCACCGCCTCAACCTACAGATGCTTTACTTTCGGATGACGCTCCGCTATCTCCCCACGCCATGGTAAATATATAGGAATGTTTAAAATAATAAACATAAATAAAGAAATAAATCTCTTAATATCACATCGTTTCGTAGGTGTTGGACATCGAAGACGCAGCTCCTCGGCCAGGCCGCGCGTCAGCCCTGGTGCTGCGGCGCGCGGACCCGCGGCGGGCCTCCACGCAGGCCTGGCGCCTCCTCGCGCCGGGCCGCATGGCGTGCGCGCACAACAACCTGTGCGTGCAGCCCGACGGGCTCTCGCTCATGGCACTCACGCCGGGTACGTTCACATTACTTATACTATTGTTTAAGGTATTAAAGAAAGCGTTGGGCGCTATACATTTACCTTACCCTACCCATTATATAGGAACACGAGTGGTGCTCGGTCTGCCGGCTTCTGGACGGTCAGGCTGGAGTCGGGGTTCGCCCGTACCCCCCGAGCAAGCGGTGTCGTGGCACACGCTGCGGCCGGGCTCCGGTCGGCTAGAGGTCACGCTCACCGCTGACGGGCCCACCAGACTTGTTAAAATACGCGACCTCAAAGATCCTGTAAGTTCAAACATTTATAAAATTTAATTTTAAGTTAATATATAAATTTAAAAGTAAAGTTAAATTAATATAATTGACTGTTACCTGCTTTGAGTGCACTTACCAAAAAGGTTTGTTTTTTAAAAAAATGCAATTTAGTCTTTAACAATTTTTTTTGTATTTAAACATGAACTAAGCACAATGTTGATTTAGAACTTGTAAAGACCATCTGAAATTTATTAAAACTTCTACAAGGGTCCTACATTGAAGCTGCTATTTGGGCATATCTCCAAAATGTTATTTATTACTTGACTATGATGTTCGTATTGCAACGTATCACCAAATACAATTACAACGTGCATAACAGCAAATGTTTTAATCAAAAATGAGTTTAGTTCAATGAGTGATGGATGAATGGTTCAGGAGTCTGGTTGGATCGAGGGCGGGTCGGAGGAGGAGGCGGGCGGCGAGGGCTGGCGGCGCGAGTGGGGCGTGCGCGTGTCGCTGGCGGGGCTGTCCGTGTCGCTGGTGTCCAAGGCGCCGCCCGCCGAGCTGGTGCACGCGCTGTTCGACGGCGTGCTGCTCGAGCTCGCGCTCGGGCCCAGCCAGCTCGCGCTCGCGCTCTGCGTCACGCACATGCAGTGGGACAACCAGGTACACGCATAGTCGACCTCTCGATACTCCTGTCCTAGCGGCTCCTTTTTTTATGAACTAGTTGGCAAACGAGCAGATTTATCGCCTGATGGTAATCGGTTACCGCTGTCCATGGACATCCGCAACACCGGGGGCGTCACAGGTGCGTTGCCGGTCTTTGGGGGAAGGGGATGGGGAGAGGGATGGAGCGACCTCACTCACTCGGTAAACCATTGGTATGGGTATCACTCCAGTCGAGTCGGCCCATGCATGCCGAAGCGTGGTTATTTATTGTTATACTTTATTATTATTATAAGTTATTTATTTATTATGTAATAATTTTTTTCGGGAGAACATTTTGTCACTTGATGTTCTCGGTATGTAGCATGTCGAATTGCTAATTGAACACCTACCTATGTTTTTTTGTGCTTAAATGAAAGAAATTGATAAAAGGAAAGAAATTAGATTTACAAATTTACACTAATATTGTTTGTTATACTCGTAGAACGCGCGATAATGCGACAGATTGCGCGGAATCGTGTGTTAGCAACTACTGAATCAAAGCGGGTTCAGCAGTGGTAGTTTAAAACTTAATGATGCTTCACTGGCGTCGATATCAGCATAAATACTGCTATGTAAGGGTTTGCTCGTACAGAACATGCGATAATTTTTTTCAATCCCCATAGAGGGCGTTGTTCTTTCCATCTGAATCGCATATTGTTTTGTCCCATCATTGGGCCGGAATACAATGTTTTAGAACAGGTGACAAGTTCTAGTTTTATACACTCTACTTGCCAGTGAAATTGTGTTGTCTCCGATTAAATACCAGGCAGCTCTTAGAATTTACAACTTTTCAACATGGGACCTGATTGCTCATTTGCCTCAAGGTTGTATTTATGTAAAATGGAAATGTACATACATGTACCGCTTCGTTGCAGTTGCTAGGCACTCCGAGCCCGGTGCTGCTGTACTGCCTGCCGGCGCGGGGCGGAGGGGGGGGGCGGCGGGCCGCTGCCAGCGCTGCACGCCGCCCTGGAGCTGCAGCAGGCGCCCACCAAGCGCTACAACGCCTACTTCTTCCGACACCTCGTCGTGGCGCTCCGCCCGCTTGCTATCAGGCTGGAGGAGAGGTACGACACAACGTTATGTTAAACGATCGTAAATAATTGTTACTCTTAAGAACTTCTATTGAACAAATGGATTCTCAGGAGTCGTAATTGAACTACTAACTTAGTAAATAGTCTTATTTCTCACAAGGTTACAATACATAGTAGTTGAAAGAATGTTCAAAAAATAATATAAATCAATTAATTTTATAATTGTTACGGTAACGAAACGATAGTGCGATCTAGTGTTAGGACACAGCGTCACCTATCAAACACAACACAACACACAACTATTTAATTTTGACACCTATATGGAGATACCATAAATTCTAATTAATATAGGTTTTAAGATTAGTAGAAATTTAAGTATGTATAACAATTGACAGTGTACTCATAGCTAGGAGAAAATAAAGTATAACTTACCTATCTATGGTATTTTTAAAGAGAAAAAGCATATATGAAATAATATTGTTTTCGGATAGGTTGATACTGCAGCTGTGGGCGTGGGCGTGGGCGTGGCGCGGCGAGGACGAGCTGCGCGAGCAGCCCGACGAGGCGGACTACGAGACGCGGCGCATGCTCGCCGAGCTCACCGCGCTGCACGCCACCAGATACTACTTCGCGCTCATCAAGATCATACCGAGCCAGGTACGCTATATTGGATAGGTCGCTACTGCAGCTGTGGGCGTGGGCGTGGGCGTGGCGCGGCGAGGACGAGCTGCGCGAGCAGCCCGACGAGGCGGACTACGAGACGCGGCGCATGCTCGCCGAGCTCACCGCGCTGCACGCCACCAGATACTACTTCGCGCTCATCAAGATCATACCGAGCCAGGTACGCTATATTGGATAGGTCGCTACTGCAGCTGTGGGCGTGGGCGTGGGCGTGGCGCGGCGAGGACGAGCTGCGCGAGCAGCCCGACGAGGCGGACTACGAGACGCGGCGCATGCTCGCCGAGCTCACCGCGCTGCACGCCACCAGATACTACTTCGCGCTCATCAAGATCATACCGAGCCAGGTACGCTATATTGGATAGGTCGCTACTGCAGCTGTGGGCGTGGGCGTGGGCGTGGCGCGGCGAGGACGAGCTGCGCGAGCAGCCCGACGAGGCGGACTACGAGACGCGGCGCATGCTCGCCGAGCTCACCGCGCTGCACGCCACCAGATACTACTTCGCGCTCATCAAGATCATACCGAGCCAGGTACGCTATATTGGATAGGTCGCTACTGCAGCTGTGGGCGTGGCGCGGCGAGGACTGTTGTAATTTTGAACACTAAATCTAAAAAGAGTCATGTCATTGCCTAAGACGCACAACTGAATACTTTCTCTGGATGAAAGCACACACATAGGGCGGTGCTCTCTAGTCTCCCTCTACTCATTTACCATAGGGTGAACGCCGACGTACGGAACGGTAGCGAAGAAACTAATTGTATTTGTTTGACACAACGAAATAAAATGATGACGACCGACTATTGGTTTTATTTGGTTGCGACAAATGTGGTTGTATACAGAAGAGAGTTAGGTGCAATTTAAATTGCTACTGAATTAATTTCTTCACCGACACTTTGTCTGTCGGCTAATCCATATTCGCTGACCCATAATAGTCTACTCGTGTGCCTTTATGTATCACTTTTGTATACTTTATAGGAAACAATAATCTGTGCAGCTTTTATTCTTGTTAAAATTTTGCTTTTCTTTTCACTGCGCTCAGCTTATGACGAGCAAACAGGTTAGAATCGATGTGTCTGTCAGTCATTCTACATACGTCTTCATTCACATCGTAACTACACAATACACTTTAGTTAGTGCCACATTTAAAATCTCTCACCAAACTTAGAATTAATTTTAATTTATATTTCTATATACTTAAATATAAAATACGACTTTCAAACCTTCAAGAAAAGAGCGTACTTCTTCCTAAAAGGCCGGCAACGCACTTGTGACGCCTCTGGTGTTGCGGGTGTCCATGGGCGGCGGTAATCGCTTACCATCAGGCGATACGTCTGCTCGTTTGCTCCCTATATAATAAAAAAACAAACTTAATGGGTTTTCAATCCTAATATAGGACGAAATGAGTAATGTATTACTGCCATAAATATTAAAATAGTATTAATGCTGCTGTAAGCCAAAGAGACCAAGATCGCACATGTCTGTTCGTCCTGCTGGTGAAACCATTCACATCACGTCTACTGACCAAAAAGTACCTTACATTATTTAATAAAAAACATATTTATGTTTACATGTAAAACATCATCTTGTCTTTGAGATTTGTTATAAATAAAACAGTGATATCAACATATCAATGGCTGACCTGTAAATGTGCTCCAACAGATCCGCCTGTCAATGTGCACGGCGAACAAGTTGGAAGGCTCCCTGAGCGGGCTCAAGCGGCGGTTGGGTCTGACGTTCATCAAGTTCGAGGATGCCGCCGTGGAGCTGGAGCCGTTTGTACGAGCGCACGTGTTCGACACGGCTTCCTATCTCGGACGGCAAATGTTGCAGCACTTTAAAGATGTAAGTACATATATAATTTAATGAGTATTTGAAGAAAGGTCAGTTTACATATTAGGTAAAGAGGTTGCAGATTATTACTAATTGATCTCGAACAGTAACACCGTGATTTCACGAACTTAAGTTTAAATTTACAAATTATTTTTTCAGGAATTAAAATGGCAAGCGGCAAAAATTCTCGGTTCAGTAGACTTCTTGGGTAATCCGTTAGGGTTCGTGGCGGATGTATCGGAAGGCGTCACCGGTCTACTACTCGAAGGCAATGTCAGAGCTCTGTTAAAGAACGTTACTCACGGGATATCCAATTCTGCTGCTAAGGTTTCAGGTAAGTCGTTGTTATATTCAAAACTTTGGCGATCCTATTTTATAAATAGAATTTGAGTATGTAGCGTGCGTGAGTACGTTCTTACGTGCGAGTGTCTGTTTTTCAGTGTGCTCTTAATATCAAATGATTATCAAACACGTGTGATCCCATAATGTTCACGATATGTACATGAAACCAGGGCGGTTTTTCATCGTTATTATCCGTAAATTAAAATCTTTTCCGTAGCAAATTATTCACTAACCGTTTGTGTGTATAACCAAATCGAGGCATTTTTCTCTTTAAGGTCACACAAAATAATCGTTACCTAATAACTAACAAACTTAACTAGTGTGTCATGTCACCACAAAAGCAGTTTATCGCATTAATTACAACAAAATGCCTATTAATAACCAATCGCGCTCAAAAGCGGTACGGCTGGCTCAAAAAAGCGCGCTCGCCGCGTGAGCGATCGACGTCACAAGTTCGCTCACTTCGCACGTTAACAATTAGAAAAGGATACAAAAAAATGTATTCTGCTATCCCTTTTATTCCTCCGCTTCATTCGTTCCAGCATTATCTATTGTTTTTAACCATTATGTGATTACTTGAGTGGAAATTATTAGAGTAGGCGTAACATTGGTCGTTTACCCGTTGACGATAGTTTTTCGTGTAGTAAATTTAAAAAACAAAAAATAGTGTCCTATGGCTAAACTACTGAATCGATTTAATTGAAATTTTGTAGGTGGACTCGAATTTGTGTAGGTCCAGTTCAGAATAATGTCGTGTTGTCATTTTCACCCTGTATATTTGTTCTATTTATTTTTATAAAGCATTCTACTATCTTTTGACCTTGGCCAGGATTGTTAATACTATTAGAGTAATGCAGTGTACGTGTACGTGTACGTGTACGTCTCCGTGTCCGTGGTGAGACGTGTAAGAGATGTTGTGTGCGCAGAGTCGCTGGGCGACGGGCTGGAGCGCGTGGTGGGCGACGAGGCGCACGAGGAGACGCGCCGGCGCATCCGCTCGGCCGCGCCCGGCGCGCACCTCGCCGCCGGCTTCCGCGGACTCGGCCTCGGCATACTCGGTGCGTATAGCCCCTGCGTTTGTGGGACTACGTTCTTTTCTTTCGACAGTCGGTATTCTAAATTTTATTTTTTTATCCTCTCCTATATGAATTCGTTTATAGGCGGTATGACGTCATTAGTGAAGCACAGCTACGAGGGTGCTACGCAAGAGGGTTTGGGAGGATTCCTGGCCGGTGTGGGCAAGGGTCTCGTGGGCACCGTCACTAAACCCGTTATAGGAGTATTGGATTTAGCCGCCGAGACGGCCTCCGCTCTCAGGGATACCAGTAGAAGGTTTGTAAATTGATTTATAACAACTTTTATGAGATTTGAAAATATAAAAGTTGCTATTCGACCACATATTAATCAGTCATACAGTTCTTACCGTTTTAATCAGGGCAAGGACGTCAAGTTTTCTAATGTTAACAAAATAACCCTTAAATTTAATATATTCCAATCATGCGCGCCCACTTTCAGATAAAATTATTTTTGTCTAGATCAATAAATGAAATGCGTGTACTTTGGCGACTTACTGTTGCACGTTTTTGTCTAAAAGTTTACTGTATCTAGTTATTGGGCTAAAAACGATTGAGTATTACAAGTGTATAAAGGAAAGGCGCTGTGTGTGGCTAGGTCGGACAAGTGGGTGCCGGCGCGCGTGCGCGGCCCTCGCTGCGCGGCCGGGTGCGGCGGGCTGCTGCCGCGCTACTGCCTGGCGCAGGCGGCGGGCGCGGCGCTGCTGTACGCGCTCAACCACACCGACTACTCCGAGCGCTTCCTGGCCTACCGCGCCGTGCGCGACACGCCGCACGACATCCGCGCGCTGCTCAGCGACACCTACCTGCGCATCATCACCTGCAAGCACGCCGCGCCCTGCGTCGTCATGGAGACGCATCTCAGGTACTGCACCACACACCACACACCACACACGCACACCTACCTGCAAGCACGCCGCGCCCTGCGTCGTCATGGAGACGCACCTCAGGTACTGCACCACACACCACACACCACACACGCACACCTACCTGCAAGCACGCCGCGCCCTGCGTCGTCATGGAGACGCACCTCAGGTACTGCACCACACACCACACACCACACACGCACACCTACCTGCAAGCACGCCGCGCCCTGCGTCGTCATGGAGACGCACCTCAGGTACTGCACCACACACCACACACGCACACCTACCTGCAAGCACGCCGCGCCCTGCGTCGTCATGGAGACGCACCTCAGGTACTGCACCACACACCACACACCACACACGCACACCTACCTGCAAGCACGCCGCGCCCTGCGTCGTCATGGAGACGCACCTCAGGTACTGCACCACACACCACACACGCACACCTACCTGCAAGCACGCCGCGCCCTGCGTCGTCATGGAGACGCACCTCAGGTACTGCACCACACACCACACACCACACACGCACACCTACCTGCAAGCACGCCGCGCCCTGCGTCGTCATGGAGACGCACCTCAGGTACTGCACCACACACCACACACCACACACCACACACCACACACGCACACCTACCTGCAAGCACGCCGCGCCCTGCATCGTCATGGAGACGCACCTCAGGTACTACACCACACACCACACACCACACACCACACACGCACACCTACTTGCAAGCACGCCGCGCCCTGCGTCGTCATGGAGACGCACCTCAGGTACTCACCACACACCACACACGCACACCTACTTGCAAGCACGCCGCGCCCTGTGTCGTCATGGAGACGCACCTCAGGTACTGCACCACACACCACACACCACACACGCACACCTACTTGCAAGCACGCCGCGCCCTGGGTCGTCATGGAGACGCACCTCAGGTACTGCACCACACACCACACACCACACACGCACACCTACTTGCAAGCACGCCGCGCCCTGCGTCGTCATGGAGACGCACCTCAGGTACTGCACCACACACCACACACCACACACGCACACCTACTTGCAAGCACGCCGCGCCCTGCGTCGTCATGGAGACGCACCTCAGGTACTCACCACACACCACACACGCACACCTACTTGCAAGCACGCCGCGCCCTGTGTCGTCATGGAGACGCACCTCAGGTACTGCACCACACACCACACACCACACACGCACACCTACTTGCAAGCACGCCGCGCCCTGCGTCGTCATGGAGACGCACCTCAGGTACTGCACCACACACCACACACCACACACGCACACCTACTTGCAAGCACGCCGCGCCCTGCGTCGTCATGGAGACGCACCTCAGGTACTGCACCACACACCACACACCACACACGCACACCTACTTGCAAGCACGCCGCGCCCTGCGTCGTCATGGAGACGCACCTCAGGTACTGCACCACACACCACACACCACACACGCACACCTACTTGCAAGCACGCCGCGCCCTGCGTCGTCATGGAGACGCACCTCAGGTACTGCACCACACACCACACACGCACACCTACCTGCGAGCACACCGTGCCCTGTGTCGTCATGGAGAAGCACCTCAGGTACTGCACCACACATCACAGGTCTCGTATGTATAATGTGCGTGTTAAAATAACTGTTACTCGTGACTACTACTAGACGACACTTAATTTAAGTAAACGTGCATATTGTGTGTTGCAGTAACCTGGTGTCGTGCACGGTGGTGTCGTCGGGCGGAGCGTACTTCGTGGAGCTGGGCGTGCGCGGGGGCGGGGGCGGCGGCGGCGGGGCGGGCGGGGCGGAGGGCGCGGTGCGGCGGCCGCGCGTGCAGTGCGACAGCGAGGAGCTGGCCGCGTGGGTGGCGCGCCACGCCGCGCTGGCGCGCCAGCTGCACCACGAGCACGTGCACACGCTGCTGCCGCACAGCGACCTGTGACGCGCGCACGGCTCGACGCGACACGACACTACCTCGGCGTGCAACTAACTACAAACATAACGAAGCACGGTATATCTATTTTCACTTCTACCTTACTAAATATAAAGTAAGTTTTATAAAATGAAAGTCCATTTAGGTCGGTACCCTCCAAAATCAATTTAGACTGATGTTAATGACGTTTATATTACGAATAATATTAAATGGACAAAATGAACATTTTAAATTAAACTAAAGTAAGACCGATTCTATCGTTAGAAGTTAGCGGAAATGGTGTTAATCTTATCTACAACTGTGTTAATACGATTATGTAAAGGTACGGGAATTAACGCGTGCAAAATAAAATAAAGGTATGTAATGTATGGTATGCACGAACCGTAGTCTCGGACTGACAACTATAACTAGAATCATTTTAACCGTTAATTCCCATACGTATGCATAATTTTAAACTAATATCGGTATAACAGATCATTACTATGTTTCATATCTCCAATATAAAATATTTGTAAGACTTTTTCTCTGTGTATAGAGTTATACAAATAAGAATCTTAAAATATTAGTACATTAAAATAGATTTTATTCAACTCACAACTAACGATATTCTCACAATAAGGGTAAGTTATAAATAAAGACAATATTAACCTAAACTTACATACTAAGAGTTTGAATAACCTCTAAATACCTCTACAGTACCCTGTGAATAACCGCAATGAAAATTTGTTTGACGTACCTATCACTACAGATTAATAACTTTTATATAACAACTAGACAAAGAACAAATTAAGTAAGCAAACCAAGCAGTTATAACAATTCTTAATGTGTTAAAATGATCACGAATAAAAAGGGACGAAAATATGTAATAACGTTACGTAATTTTACTATATATTACACGATTTAGTACTTAACTAATTTTCATTGCCGGCTGTGTAGTTTTAATATCATTTAATACAGTAACAGTTCCATTTTTTAAACTTCAGGAGGCTCTAATGCATTAATGATAAGTAATTTATCTAATAACTTCTTTACAATTATTGTAGAAAGGTGGGAAAACAGGATTTAAGTTCTGATGTTTCTATTAAACTTGTAATCTATACTTAAGTCTTGTTGTGAATGAGAGGATGGCCAAACACTGATGCGACTGGTCGGGACCTGTATGTGACTTGTTGTCTTATGGTGCTATTAGTATTGTCAAACATAAGGAAGTGTTGACTTGGACTTCGAAAAGTTGCTATAACGTCAGGCACGGATTCATTTATCTGTTCATTCGTTCATTCATTCATTCGATGTAACATGAAAGAAAGATAACAGAGAAGTGTGACTAAATTTTAAGAGTCATGTGTGAAGCCTACAGTTTATTTAATTTAAAAATATGAAAAGAACAGTTTCTTTTTATTAAAAGCGGCTCCTAATGTTGGTACACATTTTTAAATAATTTAATTTTTAAAGTATTTCAATAAAGTTATTTAAAAAATATATAGTTATTTATGCAACTGCTGTATAAGAAGGGGTATTAAAATACGAATGTGGGTGATAATAGTATCTCATGAGTGTTTTAATACCTTATTATGTACAGTTGCATATAAGACTTTATTTACACAAATGAAATGAATCCTCTATAAAAGTTCTGAAACCATAGGGTGGTGTGTAACACTAATATCGAACAAAAATGGCGGGATACCACGTGAATTCAATGTTCTTTTTTTGAAAAATTAACTACATTATGAAATTTAGTACAACATTATAACACTCGTTTGGATGATATTTTGATTATACGCAGGGTGTTTTAATGTTGGCAATAAGCTAGCTGTTTCAGAAAATTTTATAGACGATTTATAGCATGGGTGTATATAAAATATAATACTACTCCGACATAGAAAATATTATATATACAAGTGGCGTGCAATTGGAGAGGCCTATGTCCAGCTGTGGACTGCGATAGGCTGATGAGCGATGATGATGTAAAATATAACACGGTTAACACTTCTTTTGGATTCTGCTCATGCTTGCCATTAGGCAGAGTATTCACTTGTACAGGGTCATAAATAAAAAACTGTAGGACCTTAAAATATGGACTCACATCACCTGTAACACTCTGTATATTCTCCATTTATTGCTCTTGCATATTACTCTTTAATAATGAACCACGCATTTGACGCTTAAAGCGCAGCTATGAGTTTGCTGAATATTGTCAAGAAAACATTAGATTAGAATTAATGTATCTCCAGATTAATATATTTTGTGTACCTCTTGTATATGTGAACGAGTTGTTTCTGTGCGAATGAAATGTGTCTTGTAGGCTGTGATATATTGACAATGGTAAACAAGTGGCCGGTACTGGCAACACTGACTTACATAAAGTGGTGATGTTTGTCATGTTCTATTGAAAGACATTATAGTGAAGATAATTCAAAAATCTTACCTATTTCTTGTTATTTTTGTGTAATCTGCAACAACACGATGAATACGAAGAATCAAAGTTGCGTCTCACAAAAATTGTGCAATTTTGTTTCCGTGTTTAAAAAGCGACTTTAGTATGTGGTTCGGCATCTTTAAACATTAATAAAGTATTATTAAGAAGATAGTATACTAAAGTATAGACAGTATCGCTGTTAATTTACTTATTTTTCATTTAGGCACACTGTTAACGCAAGTAGGTCATCTGGGCTGATCTAACAAATCATGTGTTTTAAAATATTAATTAACTTGACAAATAATTTGACATTCCAAAAGCACTCAGATGGTCCTTCGAGCCGACGACATTTAATGTCTATGAGCGTATGGCAACTATTAAAACACCCAAAGGTGAATGCAGACAAAGACTTTAAATCTATCGTGTTGCAGTTTTATAATTAACTTACGTTCGATTGCGCAAATGACTGGATGATGTACCTTCCCAAAACATTTAATAAATATATATAAAAGTAGCAAAGTGTAAAATAAAGTACTAAATCACTACTCGTGTTAAATGCGATACCAGTAACCTCCTTAATTAAGATACGGGGGGTACATGATAGAAGTAATGAATGCGTATTATTTTACTAAATGTGGTGTGTCTGTGGGCTACTCGTGTCCTAAGCTCAGCTGTATAGGTTACGTTATGTTAGTCTCGAGTGAACATACGCTTTTAGGTTATACGTACGTTGAAAGTGATTGCGCACTGATTTTTATATTTGTTTGTTCACTCTGACGTCCCTGAATGTCATTGATACTTTACACTGATTGATGATTTTCTGCGTTCGCTTTTATTCAAACATTGTAAATATACCAATCAAGTTTACAAAATATTGTCAATAATATTTACATACATAAAGTTTTTAAAATAAAATAGTAATTTGCTTTGCTCCTTGGTAAATGCTCCAATCTAATCTGACTTTCCCTTTTATAAAGCTAGACATGTTGCCAGCTAATAAATTGCTATACTGTACGAAGGAAAAGAGATTACTGTGCTAAGTTTATTTATTAGTGTGACGTCAGAGTAGAGTTTATTATTGTTGAGTCCGCATTACCAAAGTACTTGTTATTTCTAAGTGGAGTATGCTTTTAATTATTTATTATTTGTGACGATTGGATGATATACTAACTGTTGTGATTTAGCTGATATTAGAAATAAACTTCTTCGTATATTTTGTTGTTTTATTCCCAGTTCTTACTTGAAAACTGGTCTAAAATCTTTCTTTTAACCTTTTTAGTTAGGTACCCGACATTTTGACTTGACCTAAATGTAATAATAATAATAATAATAATCTCTTTATTGTACACCAGATTACTTAAAAAGGTAACACAAAACTAGAAGGTACAATTGGCGGCCTTATCGCCCAGAGGCAATCTCTTCCAGGCAACCATGGGATGGAAAGAAAGACATGGAAAGTATAGGGTAGTCCCTGGTGTATAAAAATTGGTTGGAAAAATAAGTATATATACATATATTATATAAGGTAACAGTAAGAACTAGTGTGGATGATTAAATAATAATAATAAATAAATAGAGATATTATTAAATTGCCATAATATTAATTAATATATACTCCATATCTACTCAAGTGGAATTTGTGACCCATTTAAGAACGAGGTCGGTTATAGGTCGTTGAAGTCTCCCAGGTAGTATGCTTTCACCCGTCTCTTAAAAGAAGCTAATGTCTGTGCACGCCTTATCGTTACTGGTAAGGCGTTCCACAACCGAATGTAATGATCCAGGTCACAGATGATATTCAGGTGACATATGTATGTGAGCGGTAAGGGGCCATCCATAAAGTACGTCACACGAATTTCATGATTTTTTTAGCCCCCCCCCCCGTCCTTGTCACAGGTGGTCACATTTCTGAGACCCCCCCCCCCTCCCTAGTGTGACGTCACATGTTTTGCAATTTCACATCGAAAAATTATTAAATTAAAACAGCAGTTCTGAAATTAGTTTTATTTCCATTTAAATTAAGTACTTTTTTTATGAAATCAACATTAAAATCAAATATTTGAAACAATAACAAAGCAATAAACTATTGAAAATAAAGAAAAAGAAAAAACTCAATCATCTTCAGTCCATGGACTTTGAACCCACTCCTTTAAGTTATTTATAACTGGCATGGCAGTCACTTCGTTCTCATTTATTCGTATTATATTAGATATTGAAATGTGATGTCACGAAACTTAGGACCACCCCTTGTGTCACACTTTGTCGACCCCCTCCCCCCCCCTTTACGTGTGACGTACTTTATGGATGGCCCCTAAGTAATCGAGTCCAGATTTACATATCCAAAACTTGTATTATTGGAACGAAGTTCCTTATCGCGCGTTGTGAAAGGGGGCTAGACGGAAAAAATTCATACGAAAAAGTTGTCACGACACTTTTTGCTAATTTAAATTATATTTGTTATTAGTTTATTTTTCATTGCTTGATTCACTATTTTTGTTATGGGAACGAAGTCTTAATATTTTTTTATTAAGAAAATATTGTTTTGTTATTATTTTTTAAAGAATTGGTGAAAAACATTTTTTTATATATTTTATATATAGCGCCATCTTTTGAATAGAAACTGAGCTTACATTTACGTGTTATAGTTGTCGTTGCCAGTAGTTTAATATTAATAATATAGATGTCGCTGTAAATTAATGATTTTTAAAATTATGTATATCAAATATAAATACAAAATATATCAATAAATAAGTTTAGCAGTGAACTGCGATAGGCTGGTAACGACACTTTTTGCTACAGTAAGCTATTGTAAGCCGTGCGGCGTGCGCATGTTTCTCTGTCTGTCTCTCTATCTCTCTTATAGAAAGCAAGCCAGATATTTTCGTTTCGTCTTTCTATTTCGAACTTCGTTCCATCCGGGTGTCCCTTGACACCTCTCAAGTTTTTTTTTTTCTATTCCTTGAAAAAGTACATTTTTTTCTGAAACCTATACAAATCTACCTGTAAATGTTCCTACACAACAAAGCTTGTTTACAGAGCAATAGAGATTAATAAGAGGGCCACAATGGGGTAAAAACATTATTATATAGTCGTAATGAAAATAGTTAAAATGATATTTTAGTAGTAAGTAGGCTTCTGAGACAGAAGCGTTGAAAGGGCTGCGCCGCCGGTCGGATGTGCACGCGGTGTGGTGGTAAACCAAAGAATTTCGCTCGGCTCCGATACGCGTGGTGTTGCAATGCTCGGGAGTACGGGCAGTACTTTTTTCCAAATTAAAATATACACATTCTCGTGTTCAATATGAAAAGTACAGAGGGAACAGTTTAACTACACTCATATTATAAAGAGGAAAACTTTGTTTGTTTGTTTGTAATGAATAGGCGCAAAAACTACTGGACCGATTTTATAAATTCTTTCACCATTCGAAAGCTACATTATCCATGAGTAACATAGGCTATATTTTATTTTGGAAAAAAATAGGATTCCGTAAGGTATTTGGGTTTTTCGGACACAAAGTGTAAAAATCAACCAGAAAAGTTACTTATTTTGCGAACGCTGCCTAAACTATAAAAGATAGAACTATAAAATGTTCTAATTAATCGTAGATCTTATAAATATCTACAAAAAAGTCTGCGACACACTATACCTATCTATGTCGAGTGAGGCACAACAACCATTTATTTATTTAAAAATCTTGAATTTTTTTTGGACTACATTTAAACGCGTTTATTTTACTCGTGCTATCAATCTTTATCAAAATAAATTATTTCATCACTAACTACAGTTTATGTAGGTAATATTTGGTTTTTGAATGATAAAAATTGGACGTTTGGTTTTGAAGTTAAGGCAAAATTAAAATATTACGATTTCTGCTGCACGGCCCGTTGCGAAGAGGGCGTCACCAAGGCGGGGATGCGCGTGCGGGAGGGAAGTTTAGATCTATGAGTAAGGTACCCGTGAATCTCAGACGCGAGGTCGGCTCCCTACGCAACGGTCGTGCGTGAAGTCTAATAATTTTAGTGCGATTTTTTTTAGATTTCGTTCTTAAAACAACACCTACGCAAAAGTTCTTCTCAGAGCAAATTTTTTATAAAATATTATAAACAATAATATACAGAAATGAAATATTTTATTTCACAATATTCTATCTGTACTAATATTATAAAGCTGAAGAGATTGTTTGAACGCGCTAATCTCAGAACCCACTGGACCGATTTAAAAAATTATTTCAGTGTTGGATAGTCCATTTATCGAGGAAGGCTATAGGCTATATATATTCACGCTAATACTAATAGGAGCGGAGCACCTATGAAGAATGTTTAAAAAACTTGGGAAAATTTTCACACTACGGGCAATTAAAGGCGCAAACGGGGTTGCGTGGGTCAGCTAGTTGTATATAAACTTATTTAAAAGGAACTGCATTTTACAAATGTATAGTAAGTATCGCTAAACTGTGTGTGCCTGCTGTGCGTGAAGTCTCGGGTTCGATTCCCGGGTCAGACCAAATGTTTGTATGATCTACAAATATTTGTTTCGAAGTTTGGGTGTTTTCTATGTATAATATGTATGTATTTACAAAAAAAAAGTATATAAGTATTTATATCAGTTGTCTTGCTTTGTGTGTTAAATTGTCTGGAATATTTATTTATTTATCGATTAACCGGCGTGACGCGTATTCAATTTTATTTATTTAAGTAGCTGTTTACTGCACTTACAGTTTGCCCACGACGTACAGCGAGCCAGTAGAATAATATAATCGTATAATGTTAAAAATCGGGTAGTTGATGCTTATCACATACTAATATTAAAACCTACCTAGTACTCAAATTGGTATGAAATAATTCGATATCCGGGTACTGAGCAATTAGAGTTGAGCAGACTCACCTATATCGCGTATTTCTGAGACTCGATCCAGCGGAACACCCGATAGTTTATAACTGTGGTTGTACGGAGAGCAAGATCGAGTAAATGTCATCGTTTTGCATTTAGATGCATTAAATTCTAACCGATTATGAATACCCCAGGGTACATCACTATCTGTGCTGTGTATGTCCTGTTGGAGCGCTTCACAGTCGTCCGGGCTACTGATTCCCTGAGAAAGATTCGGATCGTCTGCAAACACCAGGCATTGGGTTGATCTAACAACATCGGGCAAGTCTTTGATCACTACTAGGAACTGCGTCGATCCAAGATGCTACCCTGACTGAAAATCGGTTTATAATACATGATTATAATTTATGATTAATAGAGTTATCCTGTAACTCGCGAAGATCAAGGAGCTTCTATCATCAGCTCAGAAACATGCGATACCGACCTCTAAACGAAAACATCTGGATACATAGCTGGAGAAACAGACTCAAAACACACATCATCTGGCTTGTATAACTTGAGGGATTCCCTCGGTTTCTCTAGGATCCCATAATTAGATCCTGACATGGGGATAATGATATTAATTCAGGATTAATTCACGCTATCGAATAAAACATAATTTTAATAATCTACACATGACGGAGATATCGAGTACCTAACAAACAGACAAAAAAAATCAGGCGTATTAAGAATCGCCTCATTATCTTTAAGTCGCTTAAAAACTCCCTTCTCGGATCTTTAAATTACAACACATTTATTAAAACAATAACGTTTATTTATTTCATCACATTCTTGTTTAACTTGTTTACCAAACTAGACCTTGGTTTTATTCAAAACAAAAGTATTGAAAGTTAGGTAATGATCATTTATAACAGTAGCTTATCATCGTTAATAAAATTATTCCGATAAGTAAACTTGGTAGTAAACTAAGTGATCTGGATGCTCTTAATTTAAACAATGTAATGATAAATCACACTCGCACAATCTCGTCGCGACCAATAACATTAGCCCGGCACGGAGCTGCGAGGACGCACGCCACACAACACCACTGATCGACGCAAATCAAATAATCACGGAGGTCACGACAGGTCAAGCTGTAGGAACTAAAAAAAATTTAAAGTTATCACTCGATACGCGTAAGTAAAGCTTATCTTTCATTTGTAAAGTGAGGTTAATTATGTCAGTGAAGGTGCTAATAGTGGCCGCATGGCTGTCGGCGGTGAGAGCGGCGACCTTGCCTGTTACGAGGTGGGTAAAAGTAATGACTTGTGAACGATCGCTACTTTAAGCTGCAATCGAAACTCGATCCTATGTAGCTTTAGTAAAAGCAGCTTATGCTTAAATTTAACTTTCAGTAGAAAAATACAGTAGTGTGTTACTGAGTTTGACGCAGGTTTGTGTATTTATTTTAAAATTTTTCTGTAATGTCTGTAATGTTTTGACTCATTGTTATGTGTGTTTAAACATTGACGATGTTCAGTTATCTAAATGGTGATAATATAGTTCCCATAGTATAGGTAAATAAATAAATAAATATTCCTGACATCTACACACAACGCCATCTAGTCCCAAGCTAAGCAAAGCTTGTGTTATTTGTACAACTGATATAAATACTTATATATATATATTGTAAATACATCCATATTATACATAGAAAACACCCAAACTTCGAAACAAATATTTGCAGATCATACAAAAATTTTGTCCGACCCGGGATCAAACCCGAGACTTCAAGCTTAGCAGTCGCATACGCTATTGCTGCGCCATCGAAGCAGGTGTTTCATGCTGGTGCTGTACTATATTGCAATTGTGTACCTACTTATTCCAGCATGTCATCTCTTGACTATGCGTGGCTGCCGTTCACGGAGAAGGCTCTTCACCAGCCGCCTCTCCAGGAAGTAGCTGACGGTGAGGCTTGCAACATACCTATATCTATTGATGTTCACACATTTACTATCAATTTTGTGGTCTCGATAATTAGTTCACTGTTTATATTATAATACCAAAATATTGTAACAAAACTTGAACGGAGAAAACAGCTCTATATTTCCAAGAAGTAATTTCGACTGCAGGGATGGCGTAGTATTTTAAGCGATCACCTCGCTGTTTTTTACTGCGCTGAGTGTTGTGGGTTCAAAGCCTAAAATCGGACTTTGTGTGATCCAGAAATTGTTCAGTTTTTTTTTGTGTCTGTTTCATACCTATATGCTTGTAAAATATTCCTAGAGCGAGGGGTGGTCATTTCAAGTCAAAAAAAATAAAACCTAAATCTAATACGACAAGACTTATATCTTATTTGGCAAAAATGAATACTTAGAAGGGTAAAGAGTCTTTCAAAAACTGCAATAAAACTGTCGATTTCCTATTATGTTTTGTATAACTATTACGTTAGTTCATAGCAATATTGTGTTATGGGTATACCTTTGAGGTTCTTTATTTGCATTTATTGTGATATATGTGTATATAATAAATGGGTACGGATTTGTAGACCGAGACCGATCAAATTTTGCCGACCAAATGTTCAAATAGGAAACCTTCGAGATTTAGAGAGGCTTTAGTCAAGAAGAAATTAAATAGTTCAGTAGGCAAGGCAACCCTCTATCGCGGCACTTACTTATAGTTTTTATGAACGAATACTTCACCTTTTGCATGGGTTATTTTTCGAGTACTTACAAAGTTCCTAAAATGTTCGTCTTAGCGTTTATTTTAGTATCTTATATACTACTTTATGCATCTTATACGAACGAACAAACTGACTTAATGTAAATGTAAATATATTTTAAATTTAAGATATTGCCTCAATGTCTACATATCTAACGGTACCCGGTTTCGAAAATCGACACAAGCAATATTTGAATGTTCATCCTAAAGATTTTCTAATTTCCAGTTTTATCAAAGGGCCTGACGAGCTCGTTCGCTATAGTGCAAGTATCAGTGGAAGACTCACCGGACCTGACTCAGCACCCATTCTATCTTACATCGTCAGGTAACACTATAACTTTGTATAATATGTCTAATTAAAGCGGATTATGGTGTAGCTACATATAACATACATATTGTAAATGTTGTGTTGACGGACTTACGGCTTGTACATGCTAAATTGCTTGAGGTCTCGTCCCAGCGGTTTGTATCAAAATCCACTAAGGCTTATCATACTTTTATAATAGGTCTTGCCTTTTTATAAAAAGCTTTAGTACGGTACTCACCCGTATTTCATGCCACTCGCCTCGACTATGGCACACTATACATAATATTGTGAAAATATTTAGATAGCAGATAGGTAAATTGTTACCGTCAGTGATGTCGATTCGTGGGTGCGATAATAATCACTTGATGCTCGCAATGCGATGCATAGCTGAGTGTCTTTATGATTAGAGTTCCTCGTGCCTGGCCTCTTCAAGCTGCTATTTCTGTTCCGTTTCTCTAAAGAAACAGGAATTCTTACATTAAGTTCCTGATTTTCCTTACTGAAAATTTTGAACAATGTTATTGTATAACAATGTTAAACTTGTGATGATTAAACTGCCATAAAATGTTATATAATGTTGTACTTATCTTAACGTAAATATTGATAATTGCTCCACTGTACGTTGTTTTGTTTCATTTATATAAGTAGGTACATATCTGATTTCGGTAGTTTATTCTCACTGTTTACAAATTATTTAACACGTTACATTCAAATTAATGGTCCGAATATTAACATTTAAAATTTTAAGCTACATGCTTCGTGAACTTATGAACTAGCTCCTGAAATGTTTATTTTCTAATCTTCTTCGTAAGACTGATGATCGCAGCTCAGAAAATACATACATATATAATGCACTTTATTATGTTAATAACCACTGTACCTACTGGTGAAACCAGTAAATACGGTACCAGCTTCGCAGCTCGGTAATATCTAACACATCTACTTTCAACCATTACTGTATAGTATTGGCCAACTTTTCTTCCTCTGTAGTAAATAAGGTATAATAGTTATTACTTTTATGGTATTGTGAATAAAAACATACAAATGCACTGCTTTTAAAGAAAATTCATAATGATAGGGATCTTAATTAGTTTTAAATAAATAAATATTTCAGACATCTAACACAGAACGCCATCTAGTCCCAAGCTAAGCAGAGCTTGTGTTATGGGTAGGTACTAGACAACTGATATGAATACTTATTTACTTTTTTCTGTAAATACATACATATTATAAATATATAGTTTTATGGAATATGAAGCAAACGAACATGTGATGATCGTGCGTTGCCGACTTTTTAAAAAGGAAAACGCTCTTTTAAAAATAGATTAAATGTTCCTTTTTCCCACAGGTCTGACAGGCAATGAGAAGCTGGTGGAGATCGGTGGTCCACCTTATTTGTTACCTCTAGTGCAACGTGACAAGCTCTACGACCTGGTGCTGCTCGCCAAAATTCTGCAGAGAGAACCTGTATTCATCGCAGGTGCGGGTGCAGGGCCTTGGCCACATGTTGGGGTCAACTGTGAGGTGAGACGTTCTGTTTATGGAGCATTCAAAATGAAAGTTCGTGGCCTGCTAAACACTGTCTACTAATACGTACATAAGTCAGTAATCCAAGATAATTTCAAATTTATTTACACCCACTCTGTGATATTCAGGAATTTGAATGTTATTTTCGCAAATGTTCGCTAAAATCAATATAGTTAACCCGTAAATGAAGAGCTTCAACTTTCAACGGTCAATTTACCATAATTCATATTATATTAGGTACTACATTCTGAGAAATCCTAATTCCCAAACTCCTACTTGCAAGGTCGTTATCAAAAATCCAGCTCGCATTTTATTTAGTCAGTGATTATTTTTCTCTTTACAAATAACCGTTGATTTATTGCAGGGTATAATAAACCTTAGCATTAAAAACGGTTCCGTAGACCAGGGTACGCGCATAGTGACCGTGGACCCGGTGGGAGCCCCCAAAGGTACCGGGTCGTACCTACAGCGACGACTGCCCAATAATGAAACCAGGACAGCACTGCTCGGGAACTACATACTTAGCGAAGGAAAACCAGGCCAGGTAATTCTTAGGAGTTTATATTCTTCTTAATTAAGGATCGTAATTTTATTTATTGTATAAATATTTTTGTTTTAGGTTATCAAAGTGGTGGCTAAAACACGTATAGGTCAGTCCAACTTCATAACAGCCATCAGAGAAACGCTCAAAAGTCATTATGGTGACAAAGTTGTTGGTAAGTAGGGATCATTCCAGGTAACTATTTCTTTTTTAAAATAATCATCTGAAATCTGAAACACAATGTCATCTAACCAGGCAGAGATGTATTATGGGTACTACAACTAATAAAATATTTTACCGTGACGGAACCACATGGTCGCGAGGGCGGAGGAGTAGCCAATGCATTGCCAATGTTAAATGTTAGTGTAGATGCGAAAGTAATTAGATCTCTTTGTTACATTTAAACGGCTATACGCCTGCACCGATTTTAATGAAATTTGCCATGGAGATACTTTGATTCTAAGAAATTGCGTAGGCTACGAATAACCACGATAAACGACATACACGAGGGCGGAGCTACAGGCAAAAGCTATATTATATAAAGAAAACACCCAACTCTGAAACAAATAATTGCAGGTCATTTAAACATTTGATCCGACCTGGGAATCGAATCCGCGATCTCAAGCACAGCAGTCGCATAAGCTACAACTGCGCCAACTTGGCCTATAATTTAATCCATAGGTGGAATGTTTGCGCAGGTTCACATAAATTTCATCTAAAAGTATACCATGTATGCAAGCGTGGGCATCATAATAAACAGTTCCTTGTAGCAAATCCATACTACAAGCGCTAGAACATACAAAAGAGCTACCTTATTTATAAAACTCAATTTCTAGGTTTGGGAGGAACATTCCTGCTTCGCGCGGGCAAAGTGAAGTTCCACGTAATGCCGGACTTCTCAACTACACCTCTTTGCAGCGACAGTGATGTGGACACTTGGCTGCACTACTTCGAGATGAAAGCACCCATTACTCATGTGGGAACTCTAGTTACCGGAGACCTGGTAAGTATAGTTCAGTTAGGTGTTAAAAAGTCCACTTAAACAACCAGTGTCATATATAAAATTCATACCGTGTCGGAGAAGGTTGACTGTTATGACCTTTTCAAAGTCGATCAATTGAACTACACTTGGCTCTTCGCTCGTTAATTCTCATTTTATTAAGAGTTCTCTTTGTCATTCATAAATTTCTTTGTTTAGTCAAGAAGTCGGTATTTCACTCGTTAAATGAAAAAATACCCGTTAATCGTTAGGTCGGTTTCTTACAAATCCCGGACGCTTTTGGCTTTGCAAATATAATAAATGCATATAAAATCTATACTATACCTACTTATTTTTTATTTTGTCTGTCTGTTTGTTTAGGCTCCTCTAGAACAGCTGGACCGATTTTGACGTGACTTAACTGGCAGATTTGTTTATTTTTGTACCGCGGGTAACACTGCGAGGTTCAGCTTATTGTTTATTCTGGAGGCTTAAAAATATTTGTATTCTTATTCCGTAAAACTATATGAACTTTAGTCACATTCAGATAATACCTTGGTTAACATAATACTATTAATAATTTCCTAGTAACGTTAGCGTATTCTCAATTCAGGGTTTGGACCTCCGAGTGCAGCACTTCCACGGGTTCAGTGCTCACGGCGACGGCGGGCACTACCACTACGACACCACCCCTGAAGAGGTGGAGTACGAGGGGTACTTTGTGGTCGCTGGCTCCCTCGTGCGGGTGGATCAACCGCAAGACACACATGAATTTGGTCGAGATTAGAATTATTTGTATACGATTGCTGCACAAACCTGTTGGTAGCTCTCTGTTACTGACCTGTACCAGACTGTAAATTAAATATTTGTAGTACTGACTGAATTAAACTTATGTGATCGTTTCGTCATCAAAATATAGGTATGTTTTTTTATCTCCTAAAGCTCAGTGTGTCGTCAGTCCTTAGGCTGAAAACTTATCCCTGGCCATCGACAGATGTGGAGACTTTTTGAAGTTGTACAGAAGAAACCTTAGCGGCCTCTGATTCCTATCTGAGTAACCATTAGTTTAATACATATTACGAAGTTTGGGAAGGTTTCTAGAAAGTAAAATAAATTCTATACTTGACATAACTTATGTTTCTACCCTCACGTACGGGTAAGCTACTCGTAGTTTAGATACTATGTTAAAGCTAAAATTAAACAACAATTATAAAGTTTACCGTGTATTTGATTTATCTATGTGTTTTACAATTTTTATTGAAATGATTGCAATTCATTTTATGTACACGGAACATTTTAACAATAGCATGTACAACGAGAGCCTTTCTTGAGTGAGCTTTACTTGATTTGACAATTTGTGGCGTACACTTTAAATAAGGCTGTCTCGAAACCGACGCAATATTTGCATGAACGCACAACTTGTAATGCATGAAATGTGTTTTATCATGTCAGCCATGAATTAAAGGCACTGACAATTAAATGGTTTTACTCACTTGTGTATTTCAGGGGCCTATTTAGATTATAACACGACGTTACTGACACATTCGGTTTCTGGAATAAGATTTTATACCCTGTCATTTTTTGCTAGCGAGCAAGTAGAAAAATTATTAAGGGGTTGATTTCACTAAAATGTGGCTCACATTGTACCGTACTATTCTGCAACTACAGACCACTGAGTCCCTCGCAAATAGCATTACAAATTTTCCCTATTTAACTTACATGTCATTAAAAAAAATATTTTGTAGTTGTACATTCATTTTAGGCACATATGACATAACATCTGATATCTCCCCTACCATCTGCCGGCCAACTCAAAGCGCGGCACGCTCTCATTGGTTAAATCAAATTCACCTGCTTCCTGTTACACGATTCCGTCCCATTTTTGTAATCACTTTTACAGATGTCACAGATTGTTAAATAAAGCATTGTTACTATATTGCGAAAGGCTCAACACTCGCAGTTGCAAAAAAATTGTATATCGATAGCTCGCCATTACCATGGATACATGTTGAATGGCGCGGGCTCTCACCTACATATAAAAATACAATATATTATATACAATAATAGATCGGGCGAGACGGGCGCTGGCACGGAGTGTACACAGCGGTACTGTATATGACTCGAAAAATAAATGAAGCTATGATATCAACAATATGAGACTACTTACTGCGACTAACTATTTGATATACACCACGCTCTGTATATTCGATTATTTTCTTCTCGACAGTCGGTTAAGACCGTAACTTACGTCGGTATTCGTAAATTTCTACGTGAACAACCGCATTTACAAACTATATGTACATTTTCAATTGTGATTCTATATCATTTGCTTTTATTTGTTGATATTATGATAGCATAAAAATCAATATTTATTGTCACATGTATTCGCACGCAGTGACGTGAATAATATACTTTTTAAACGCATTTATGTATTAACATAATTCTGTATTTAAAGCCTTTTATTGAGTTGTAGTTCTCATTTACTATTCGCTATGTGCAAAGTGATTTGTCAGAGTTGTAAAGAAAATGTGCATTGTCACGTGGCAATTCGAGTCGATTGGAAAATAAAAGAATTGATAGAGTATAGTCATCGATCAATGTTTAGCAAAACCGCACTTTTACACGAACGGCAACACTTCATACGGGGGTTTTGTTGAGAAATTCCGCATTCACATCGGTCACATTCCGTCAATTTTTAATTAACCACGCAATTTCGCAACAAAAATCTGTTAGCTATCAGGGAACTGGTGAATTCAAACACCGCGGTTTCCACTCGCGCCGTCTTTTCAAAATAAATTGCGAATACATTAATTTAGCAATTTTTTATATTAATACAATTAAAGCGAATTGCCGCGAGGTCACGTGACCCGGCGCTGCGGGCGAGTGCACGTGCACGCGCGCGCTCCTAACACAACAAGTCTTAGAGACACAGCCGTCGCTATCATAACAAGTAATAATAAATAAACATTATAGATACGAGACAGTACATACAATCGCTCTATTGTTGATTTATTTAATAGTCATGCTTGTAGGGATGTAACAGTGAGGCCAGTTCACAAGCTTCAACTTTAGTTGAGGACATTCGACAAATAACTACAATTACTTACATAACTCGACATAGCGATGAGAGACCAAGGACCGCTGACTGCTGAAGCTATGAGGTCCTAGGGAGAGTGGCCAGTGAACAGATAGTTCCCCTATCTCCCAGCTTGGTGGATAGTATATCTAACGAATGTAACAGTACAGTCTGAACAATCTGAACGTATTTGGTATGTATTTTTTGAAATGTAACGGTGCCAATAAGATCAACAATAGAGCGACCTAATGTACTTACACAATCCCTTTCACTATACAATATATTTGTTGAGCTAAAAAACCAATAAAAACATTTAACACATAATGAGCTAGAAGCGTTCGGAAGATAGCATGACTATAAAAAAATATGATGGACTATAGATTAAAATTTGTAATGAATAAAATGTTGTGTAGCATTTAATAATTAAAAAGTTGAGGAGCTTTAGCAAAAATTGTAAGTTCAAGGGCATTTTCCGTAATCTTGGACGGACTATGGCAACCCAATACTCCAACGAGGTTCACTACTACCTGCTTTCTTGTTCATTTCTTATTTTAAAGCTCTTTTGTAAAGCTATTATTGGTTTTGACCAAAAATAAAAAATAAACTAGGTACATGGCAAAAAAAAAGAAAACTGTTAAATCTGTCAGTTGACTTATATACTAATTCGATTTTTAAAATTTCTTTACTTCATATTTTAGGCGTGATATCGTCAGAACGCTCACAGTTTCATACTTTTACATTTAAACAAGCACAATTACACATACTTTAGTAGATGTATCCCTTTGATTAAAGTTTATAGAGGAAGGGTCAAGGTCCCCATCGCTCTATGGTCAGTATATCTGTGGAAGGTTATAATCATTACAACTTGTATAATCTTACAATACGTTTGTTACGAGGAATTACTGGACCGATTATAGTGAAACTTTAATAGAATAATGATTCAAATATTTATAAAATCTAATAAAAATGTTATTTACACAATCAGTTCTGTACTTTTGGCATAAACAACGGTGTGGCTATGGCTGCCTCTGTATTGTCTATTGCAAGCCTGATACGAACGTGTAATTATATCACAGTTCTCTTCGCGTCATGCGTCGGGAGGACAGATATCGACACTATAAGTGTGTGCTGCGTTAGTTGGTCTATATACTAGCAACCTACAGTACTGTAGCAAGGCAGTGTTGTTCTCAGGAACAGGATGATTAACGCTAATCCTTTTGAATTAAAAAAAAACAAATACAAATCAAAAATTTCAATTACTTGTACAGAGTTAAAATTATATTTATATTTCATTTTGTCTGATGTCTTAAAAATTGGAATTACAAAATAAAAATAGCGAACTCAAATTGAGCAACTTTGATATCGCTACTTTTGGGTAGTAAAAAAATTAAATAATAAGATAGCAAAATTTAGAAAAAAATTACAAATATTTTTATTATCATCAGACATGAATCTTTAGATAAGATAGAGTTAGATTAAAATAAATTTAGAATGTAACAATATTCTATTCTAGACTTATTTCGCACATTCAATTTAAATTACAAAGAATAACAATTATAAATAAATAAATTGTTTTGCATCATCGAAGCTACTGAGCGTTTAGGATGTTGCCTTGCAAATAAAATAACATCATTTGCGGTTGTGCATTAATTTCCTATTATAGGGAGATTCGAAGACAGCGCTATTGGCATCGCCTAAGAAAGATTCCTTTAGTCTATTTACGTTAAGTAAATAATGGTGCGTCAATGCAACCTTCCTACTAAATGATGATCTTTTAGAACCTCATCGACAAGGGGGGGAGAGGAGGTGAGGGGCTGGATCGATACGTCATTATTTTTTTAACGCGAACGGACTATAATAACATTATTATCGATTCGTTTAGTGATTATCCAATGTTTAAAGATTAGCGTTAGGAGTGGAAGTGAGGCGTGGGGGCGTGGGGGCGTGGGGGCGTGGGGGCGTGGGGGCGTGGGGGCGTGGGGGCTCAGGAGCGGAAGAAGCGCACGGCGCGCACGACGTACTGGCGGCAGATGGGGCACTCGGCCAGCTGCTTGGAGCAGGCCGTGCAGGCCGCGATGTGGCCGCACTCCAGCAGCACGCACTCCAGCGGCGCCGCCATGCAGATCTTGCAGCACTCCTCGATCGGCATGTTCTCCACGTCTGCCGAACCAAACGGCGTGTTGGTATCTCTCGCAGAAACATTCTTTAATATTTTGTTACACATTTCATTTTAGTATATAGCGAGTACAGTCAGTTCGCAGTCGAATGTTTTCTTCCTTTATACTTTTTTTTGACACCTATGTGTAGTCTTTATGGTATCTCCCAGTGGGAGAAACGAAAGCGCTGGGCGGGCGAGGGGTATACGGAAACCCCTCGAGCTGAAGCAACTCTAAGGACAGTAGCAATCTCGTTGTCTTTGAATACGATCGTTCAATTAATTAGCAATTTTTATAGATTATGTAATCTCTGATACTAAAAGTAATAACATCGCAAATGTACCTTGTGTCGGTGAAATTAATAGTGCGTACAAAATATCGTTATACTCAAAATGGTGCCCTGTACTCCTTTGTTGCTAACAAAAACGTGTCGAAAAGGGCACGTTTAGCTGTGCTCAATAGTGTGCTCGTCCCAACTCTTATGTACGGCAGCGAATCTTGGGTATGGCTGAAGAAGTACGAAAGTAGAATAAATGCTGTGGAGATGCGGTCCCTGAGAAGTTTAGGTGATGTGACAAGAATTGAAAAGGGAATGCTTCAATGGTTTAGTCATTTAGAGAGGATGGTGATAGAAGATTCACGAAAGGAATTTATAGAGCGAATGTGTGTGGAAGTGTCGAAAGAGGTCGTCCACAGCGAACATTTACTGACCAAATTGGCGATGTTCTTAAAAAGATAATGTATGCAGCGATTGATTAATGTGGACGAAGCAAAAGAGGTGTGTCAGGACCGTAGTAAGCGGAGATCAATTGTCTCTACCTACCCCTACGTATGTGTGTATTTTTATAGAATTTGATCCATACGGATTAAGAATACAAAATGTCACCACCCCCATTCATTCCACGGGTGTCGTAAAAGGACATCACTACAAAGAAGCCAGCATGCTCCAGTAGGCCAAAATCCATAGCATAGTGGATTTGAACCCACAACACTTGGCACAGTAGAGAACGGTCGCTACGCTTTAACCACTAGGACAACCGTGAAGTCGCGTATTGCGTGACATACCATCTTTGTACTGCTGGTGGTTCTTCCACAGCGTCTTGGCTCGCTGCAGCAGGTCGTCCCGCTCGAGACAGCCGCGGTACTCCACGCGGTTGCGCGTCAACAGTTCCTTCAGCTGCTTCACGTTCAGCAGTTCCAGCTCCGAAGAGTCTTTGAACTGCTCCACACTTATGTGCTTCGGTGTACCTGGAGATAATACGCAGCTAGTCAATAATAGATTTCTAAGGAGGTACAGAAATAACATTAATTGTGAAATCGTAATTAGGGAGGGGCATTTATTTTATTGCTCAGTTATCAAATATACCGTGGAAATAAGCGAGTTAGGGGTAGATTTAGAACTTGAAAAGGAATTTAGGAATTAATACTTGGACGAGTATATTGCTATTCTTCTATCGGAGTCTTCGATCTAGATGCATATCCAAATAGATTGACATCTTCAGCTTTAGGAACTTCTTCATTATAAAACTTTATTGGGGGAGAAGTCTGCCTTCTCAGGGTGAAGGTCACATGATAAACAGATTTTCCTTGATTGACTCCATTTATCTATACTCCATTATACTATTGATACTCCATTTATCTAACTACTTCTACACTTCATGGATGTGAGTTTGTATGGTAGCTGTTGCTATCGCGGGATCCACGTGTACGGATAAAAGCGCTGTATCATCTGCGTAGGTGGAAGTTATAGTATCAGCGTGAGAAGTAGAAGCGTGGAAGGTCTGCGGTAAAAAGCAAGTATAGGATGGGTCCTAATATACTTCCTTGTGGTACTCCTGAGAGAATTTTATATAAAAGGGATTTTTCGTTGTTAAATTTCACCTCGAAACATGTACTGTGTAGGTATGATCGTAGATTCGGAAAGAAGGAATGGGGCAGTAACTTCCTAAGTTTGTAGAGAAGTCCCTGATGCCAAACTTTGTCGAACTCCTGGCTAATATCAAGAAAGACAGCAGAGCAAAACTGTTTGCATTCTAGTGTACGACTTATAGTATCCGTAATACGGTGAATCTGTTCTATAGTTCCATGTTGCTCTCGGAAGCCAAACTGGTGGAAGAGAATGACTTCTGTTTTCGAAAAGTTTACCCGACACTGGAAGAGTTTATTGGTCTGTAAGAGCTTGCATCGGTTGCATGCGATGTGATTAATGCCATTTGTAGGCTAGCTTGGGAAGTTGTGCGTCGATTAAATTATAGCCAGATATTTTCCCCCTCTATAGTTTAAGGATTTCTCTCCATACTTTTTTGGGGCTAGCAATTTTTAGTGGTAAGCTCATTTGCAGTGGTGAGTCCAGATATCCGTATACCTCTTTGTCATGTTCAGGATTTTTACTTGGTAAGGGGAACGCGGAGTACCTATAAAGTTTTTAGATACTCTGCATATCCTTGGGCCTTCTCCAGGCTTGTCTGGAGTCTTTATGGGTGGTATATGTTCTTTCGGTCGTTTGAGTACACTAATAAAATATATAAAATCCATATTATACGTGTAAGCGCTTACTAATATGATGCGTGAGTGGGGGGAGGGCGGACGGCTGCGGGCTGGGTCCGAGCGGCTCATCCTGCAGGCTGGCCGAGTCCGTGTTGGTGTCGGTGTTGTCGGGGTCCAGCGCGCTCAGCTCCAGCTCGGAGGCTGCGCGCGGCGGGCTGGCGCTGACGCCCAGCCTCTGCGCCTCCGACCGCACCGGCATTAGGATCTCCGCCGAGTCTGCGACATGTCAACACATACTAACATGACGACAGGCACGATGGTGTTTAAGCACCCTGTCATAAATTGCAAGACGACATTCGCAAAAAAGATTTCAAGGATATACTTAGGTTCTGTCTGTACATCAAATTGGTAAGAAAAGTGATCTTAGGCATAAACTCATTTTAGAGGACATAACTTTATTTCCAGTTTATATACAGGGTGTAAAAAGACGACTACCGAAAACGAAAGGGGCTGATTCAGCACCCCAAAACTTATAAAAAAAACCAAACAGTTGTCCTTAAAAAAAATTGTAGCCGTAAAAAACAATGTGTCAATATTTTTAATAATTCCACAAGCCAGTAATGTATTATTGCGTGCACCGCGTGGCTACTTGAATACCTGCGCCCGGCCAAGGTCATTGCACTCACCCGACCAGCTGTTTTGTTTATCAAAATACATCTCTGTTTTATTGATTTTATTTGTTTTTGGTTTTCTAAATGAGATAATTAGGTAGTTTGGGTCCTATTATGTTGTACTATGTGTATGTAAGCAGATAAAAACATAAAAGGACTTAGATAAATTATATTTTTTTTTGCGTTTTCTTTTTGCTAAACCTATTCAGTATCATGGTCTGATTGCAACCCCAAAGTTTTCGGTAGTAGTCTTTTTACACCCTGTATAGGTAAAATTATTATTGTAAGTAATGACAAAAAATAATTTGTATATATTTGAATATACTAAACTGAAAAATAAAATTTTGTATTAAAGTAATTTTTAAATAAGAAAGCTTAAAATTATCTAAAATAATACATTTATTTGTAATTTTTTTTTAATGCTCTAAAACTTAAGTAACACATACATATAAAAATGGATGAAGCCGCGAGAATCAGTATCTGTATAATTATTAAGAAGCTACAATGCGTGTACACACATAAGCACACAGAGCAATGACACCTTTCCTTTAGCAGTTACATACCGTTAGGCAGTGGTTCTGCGGGCCTGGTGACGAACTCCCAGCCCGCCTCGTCCACGTCCTCGATCTCGAAGCAGTCGGCCGTGTCGACCCGCGCGGCGGCCTCTCTGCTCGAGTGGCTCGAGCTGCTCGAGCTGCGCGTGGCGGACGAGCTCGAGTCGGGCGCGGGCACACGGACGTCTGTCTCGCCACCTTACACCACACCGCACACATAACAGCTAGTTGACGCAAAGCGCATTTGATCCGATTCATTCGTATATACGGATATTTTATTTAGAAATACGTATATAAAAATATATATATATATTAGTAAAAAAAAAAAGAAATATTTTTTTATTTTATTTTTGGTGTTGTATATTCGTTCGAAATATAGTTGAAAACTAAAACGAACTTACAGTCAAGTTTCTTTTCTGTTTAATTTACAATGCCCTCTAGCGCCATCTGTTTCATAAAAGTGGAACTAAATGAATGTTGCACAGAAAATCTGACACTGCAATACAATGTTCCAGTAGTTTCCAGACTGGGTTTCGAGTCAGGACTGTCTATAGCCGGGTATTATTTATGTTTTTAAACTTAAACTAAGATCGGAACCAAACCACAAAGAATACCATCCATAAAGCAGCTCATAATTGGCTTAAGACTTGGGACTATGCACATAAATTAAGATATTTCTTTGTTTTTCTTTTATTTTGATAAAGCACATATAACCCGTTAGCTACAATGAACAAAGCGTTATTATTATTAGTTTTACCTGGTCTAATAGTAAATCTCTCAGGGTTGGGCCGAGGCGGTGTCGTGGTAGGAGGGACAATGTTCGGTGGTGGCGCTGATGCGTGCGCATGAGCCGAGTTAAAACAGTTGCCTGGAACACATTACCGACATCCTTTAAGGCATACAATTACAAAATCACATGTTAAATTAATCTTGTTTTATTCTAAAACGTGCAAAAAAATTTCGTTAACCTTAGAGTGGCGCCATCTCTCATTGTGAAGCTGAACTAATTGAATGTTTCAGAACTTTTATATTCTAGAAGTTTATGGATTGTCAAATCAGTTGGATTACAATTGTTTTTAGATAACATGTCAAGATAAGATAAATTTATTATTTAATTATTTTGTTGAATTTTATTATGGTGATACAGAAAATCTGTCAAGAAATTATTAAATGAGACCGAAATACCTATTATATAAATATTACTGACTTTGAATTGGTTTTGTATGTATACACAATATAATAATAATGTTTTCTATTAATCTGTTTTTATTGACTTGAACTTGAGTTAAAGTAGTTAGTTTTACACTAGTGTTACTTAAAGGTTTGTAAACCTACTGTCTAAGAGCTTATTTTAAACAAACTCTAAGTACTCAAATAGTAACATTAATATAGGTTAAATAAATACATAAGGAAACACTTACTAGAAAATCCATGTGTAGGTGGAGTCGGCGCAGGCTGCTGTGATTGAGGGCCATTTCGCAAGTCAAAGGCAGAGGTTATTAGATCGTTGATGTTGTTGGTGAAACCCTTGAAGGAGCTGAAGGGGCTGGCCCCTGGGCGCTGACCCCGTCGCCGGTACGATGTACTGTTTACGTGAGATTCGCATAATCTCACCAATTCCTCTTTTTCTGAAAACCAAATCAATATTTCTTGATATTTTGAAAAGAACACAATAATATTAATGTTAAATAGTAACTGGATGACTAGGTTGTCTTAAGTGTTATATTATTTGGTAAATTTTCTAAAAATGAATCCTAGTTAGATCAATTTATCCCTCCCTCCCAAAACCCCCTGCACACTAAATAAAAATGATGAAAATCGTTGGAGACGTTTCATATAATGTAAAGTTGTTTTGCCATAAAAAAAATAAAATTTAGGGGTGCGTTGTTACCCTTATCATTCAGGGGTATGAAAAATATATGTTGGCCGATTCTCAGACCTACCTAACATGCACACAAAAAATTCATAAAAATCAAGAGTCTGGTAACAAACACAGTGACACAAGAATTTTAGTTATTAGATATAATATGTACATTTAAAGTATACAAAATTATCAAAAAAAGAAGTAGAACATTAATTATTTAAAAAAAAACAACTTTTGTTGAAGGATTTTTTACTATAATACTATTGACTTATATGTTTAATTAAATATTAATTTTAAGCTCAGAATATTTCCTTATTAAAAGGAAAATGAATGAGGATGAAAGTGAATTAATCTCTATGGACAATTTTAATGAATATTGACTTAAAACAGTATATTTTAATAATATGTAAATGGATTATGAATCAGTTATGTCATATCTATACTAATATTATAAAGCTGAAGAGTTTGTTTGTTTGAACCCACTAATCTCAGGCACATCTGGTCCGATTTGAAAAATTATTTCAGTGTTGGATAGTCCATTTATCAAGGAAGGAAGATCTATATATCATCACGCTAATACTAATAGGAGCGGAGCTAATAGGAGGCACGCTACTGGCAATTGAAGACGCAAATGAGGTTGCATGGGTCAGCGAGTTAATTATAAAGCAGAAACATGTATTTCTAGAAAGTTTTAGATAATTATTATTATATTGATGTGGAAATATTTATTGTTGATGTAAATACTTAAACACATTTGAATTGAAAATGTTTATTGTATTTAATTATAAGTTAGTCAGTGAATACATTACACTATGCATAATTAACATTATTGTTTCTATCATGACTCTTGGTTAGTTTTAATATTGTTTTATTACTTTACATAGATTTTATTACCTTTATTTTGTTTAATATTTATCTCTTAACGTATATTCTAATAAGATGTACAATCGTTAAAATCTAGTTTGAACTAAGTAAATGACATATACAATTTCAAATTGATTATGTATCAAGGTAATTTTTTTTGTTAAAATATTAATGTATAGCCTGATTATACATTGATTTAATCAGCTTCAATCCATTTTTTTCAGATGCATAATCCAATATGCCTTATAAGAAAACATAATTTCTACCATTGTATTTATTACTTGGGATGTTATTTTCTACATATTTAGGCACAACAAACCAAAGGTTGTTATAGTTATAGTTAAGACAATGAATAGCAATAACAAATCAGTCTTAAATGTCATTAGCAGTTTTGACAGAACTACTTAAAAAATATTGTTTTTTCAAAGCTTTAGGAAGACTCCACTAAAGGGAATAGAATGACTTAAGACAACTAAGAAGCTTAACGTACCAACACATCCTCTTGTGGAGACGTTTTGTCGTTGTAGGAAGCACTGTAAGTCGCGCACTTTTAGGCTGGCGATGGTGTCTCGTGTGGGGCGAGTGGACAAGATCCGGCAAGGGGCGCACATGCCGCCGCCGCGCCTGAGGCAGCCGCTGCAGTAGTAGCGGTCACACTCACAACACGCGCGCTTCCTCTTAAACACGCTGAACTGCACAGCGCAGCTCTCGCAAGGCATCGTACTTCCTCCTATCCTTCCACACCATCCGGCTGCGTTACACACACATTACACAATTGTTTATATTAAAAAGATTACAAAACGAGGAACATTAGATACATGTTTTTGTTTAATGTATTTATCTAAAAAAATCAAAACATATGAATGACACACCTGCCATCATGAAAATGGTGTTCCGATCTGCGCTACATTAAACAGATTGTGTCAAATCGTCATAATATTTTGAAATTCCTAGTAAGTCATTTGTAAAAATAATATTGTTGATAAAAAGTTAAAATAGTATTATAAAACAAAATGTGAGTTACTAATTACTATTTTTGGTACAACAATTATTTTAAAGTCAAGACAATAAAATTAAAATGTTCAATCGGTCTTGCGTGTAATGAAAACTTTTTCGTTTTAATTCCTTGACAATGATCATGATCAACAGTCATGCCACCTACTTATCATAGATATAAACTTTCTATGAAAATCCTCACATGTTATCTGATAAAATATGAATTAGATTACTGAAAAAATATATTATTAGCGATAAAAGTAAAAATGCAATCGTAAAACTCTGATAATATATGACTCTTAGGAAGTTATAAAAGCTACTCTTTTGTACGATGCTCCACGAAGATCCAGTCGAATGATAATTTAAATACCTAATATAATGTTTCAGAATTAATTTCTGAGCTCTACTCAAGATACATACAGTACCTACTGTAATTTTTTCAGTTGATAATCATAATTAATATATTGTAAACATAATTAAAATATTGAAAATCTTTATTTCTGAAAGAGAAATTCACTGAGTTTCTTGCCTTTTCTCCTCCATAGCAATTATATTTTGGAACTGCGCAACTAGAGTTGTTAATTTGAAGAGCCTGAACAAGCATAAATTGACATAAAGGCTTATTGATTTTGAATATAAATGATAATATGTTCACAAGTGCCTCCACTATTCAGAAGAACATATTAGTTTGTAGTAATTCTCACTAGCGCGGTCGCCACTGATCTCCAGGTATTAGCGGGAAAAAAATATTTATGTGAAGAAAGCGCAGAGCGAAATTAATATGTAAGAATGACTTACAATAACAATCCATTGGATGATAAAATATTATTTTAGTCAGGTGCACTGTGTAGATAGACTTTATTATACAGTATCGTATATTCCTAATGTGCTTAGTCACGTCTATCTACAATAATGTAAATGTAAATAATGTTCCCCTTGAAGACACAGTAGGTACTTATTCAAGAGCTTGTAGGTATATACTACTTGTAACAGTTGTAGCAAACAATCATTATTTTATATCATACATATTTTTATATCTACGTATAATACATATTTACCGAGCCGTGCCATATTTATAGAGAGTTAAAAATATGTATATTTACGACATTTAGAAGGAGAATGTTCCAGAATACTAGACAATGCAAAGATATTTTTTAGTAAAACTATTTGCTAAGTTAAATTTTTCGTAACCAATAATATGACATAGCTATAGACAGAGACGGGATAGTCCCGTCTATGGTCCTGTCTCTGAGACCTTGACTCTGTAATCGTATTATTCATTTCTAGGTAGCTGCTTAATCGAAACTTGCCGGAGTCCTGACTCCTAACAAGTTATCGCACAAATACAAAGTAGTCACTTTGTGTTAAGTTTTTTTATAGCATATCTTTGAATTACTCTTTACAATTAATTGAAATGCATGCTATTGTACGTACTTTATTCCATTCATTTGCATTGATAAACAGGTTCTCATATGGATCTTGTGATGGATATCAAAAGGGGGAATTACTTATGCGTGTTTACAACGCGTAGATGTCAGTAGGTCATTACTTATTAAAATCTTATATTAAGATGTAGGCAAAGAATTCAAATTATGTGATGGAGGGACGGTTTTTTTTTTTTTTTTTTTTTTTTTTTTTTTTTTTTTTTATTCTAGCACCTCCAATATTTATTTGGAGCCTATTCAATACTATCTATCCGTTCAATCCAATTCCATCATTTACTACATCTCGTTACTTTCAGTCTTAATGCCTCATCTTACTTTTATACTTCTTTTTAAAATTTTCCAGGTGGGATTCCTGTTATTCTATATCTTATCTATTTATTTATACATTTATGTTGTTTTATCATGCAGGGGCAATGAATATAACACTACATTTCTATTCTTCTACTATTTTACCTTAATTACTAAATTGAGTTTAACATACTTTGCTACTTATTGAAAACTACAGTATTGTGCATATTGCTATCTAATTTACAACTATTTATTATTATGATTATTTGTAATAATTTTATATTACTACTATATCATAATCCTAATTATCTATTTTTCTTATTTACTAATTTTACAATATTTGTACAGTACTCTAAAAATATTTTTCTTTTATTACTCTTAATTATACTACTTAAATTTAACAGCGTAATTCTGGTATCAATTTTTTGCTCAGTGTCATATCTCTGCTTATCAAATATTGGGCATTCAGTGATGAGATGGGGAACTGTTTCAGCAATGTCCGGGTCACAGCTGCAGGATGGGTTCTGCTTACACTTGAACCTTGTCAAGTATTCGGAGAACCCACCATGCCCCGTGAACAGCTGTGTCGTTACTCCGGCTATTTCTAATTTGCGTACGACACCATATGCAGCGAGCGCGCAGGGGAAAAAGAGCTTGGTGACGGAGGCGGTCTCGCCCTCTCTGTACCTTCTGTTCCACTCGCAAAGCGAGGCCTGTCTGAGACCCCGCTTCACGAATGACACAGGGCACAGACCGTAGTCCGGTGCTTTCTTCAAGCGCAGAGCCGCTTCCTTGGCAAGCTGGTCTGCTCGCTCGTTGCCACCCAACCCCGCATGGGCCTTGACCCAGAATAAGGATATTTCCTTACCCTGGGTCATGCCTTGCCGAATGGCTTCTCTGGCCTCCACTGCAAGGGGATGGAGGGCATGGCGATTGGTGACCGATAGGAGTGCGGCTCTGCTATCGCTGAAGATACCGAACGTGATTGCACCTTGCCTGAGAACCTCACTGGCCGCTTTGCACAGGGCCAGAAGCTCAGCCTGGTAGACGGTACAATAGGGCGACAGAGCAAGCTTGAGGGCCCTGGTTTCGGTTTCGTTACGCCAAATGGATAACGCAGCGCCGACCCGGCCCTCAATCTTGCTCCCATCCGTGAAAATGCGCACCTCGATGTTGTCGGTGCGCTGTAGTTGTTCCTCGTCTACCAGATTTTTGAACTCAAGGGCCCCATGTTCTGGAGGGACGGTTGTCATGTCCCTCCCAGCAACACGAATGGAGAATTCTTCGAAAAGACAAAGTTATTATGCCTGGCGGGTTACGGCCCATTGGTTGTATATATTATTATGCTAGTTGGCGTTCCGTTGAGTCTTCGGTAGATGGCGCTGTAGTATGTTTTCTGGCCGCACGTAGAATCAGTACGCTGAAGTTGAAGTAGGCTGGTCATGTCTCCAAACGAGCCCAGAATGTGCTAGAGGCAAGCGTAGTGGAGGACGTACAGTACGTGTGATATACGGCGGCGGTGGCAATGGCTACAGATAAATGCGGTACACGAGTCACCTTACAACGCAAGAGTCACAAGTGCTTTGGCTCCTTTTTAGTCGCCTTTTTCTTTTAGAATCGAGGGGAGGAAAGTTTTGCTCTTTGCTTAACACCGGTTTTCTATGAGACAATGGTCATCACTTTGGTCGAGTCGATCAGCCGAGGCATGTCTCTTTCAAAACCACCGTACTATGGAGAGGCCTATGTCCAGCAGTGGACCGTTAAAGGCTGTTGTTAATGATGATGATGGCTCTCTGACAGTAAAGCGATTTAATAATCAGTGTTAAATAGAACTATTCATCTTATGACTCTATATTGACGACGTACAATACGTACATTCGGCACATGACGTAATAAGAAACTGGTCGTAAGCAGGCTGAGTATTGTATAGAATATTATTCACTCCTAATTAAACAAAATATAACATTGAAAGCAGACTGTTTTTTACAAATATTTGTTTTAACTGCGAGCAGTGTAGCTGAGGTGTCCGAGTGGTTAAGGAGTTGGACTTGAAATCCAATGGGTTCTACCCGCGCAGGTTCGAATCCTGTCCTCAGCGTTCGTTACTTTTTTGTGGTCGCTGAATTTGTAAGTTTAAAGAATGTAACAGATAAGTACCAAGTTTAAATTAAAGCGTGGTAAATGTACTCAGAATATATTGATAATGTTATTTATGTTAATAAAATATTTAAATTTTAGCCGAAAGTTACATTTTTACATAAGATTATAATGTAATCTAGTTCAAATGTTGTCTTATTTTGAAACATTATAAATATAAGTAATAATACACCTAATTAACTAGTAAACACCATCAGTCTTACATAAGTACTAGTTGTAAATAGAACAACCATCTTAAAGTTTATTTGTTAAGTGAGGAAAACGGCAGGGTCAAGTACATTGAAAAAACACTCCCCAGTGTTGCCAGTATAAGGTAGTCAATAGGAATACATCAGGGTAAATAACACGGCGAGTGGGGAGGTCGCTAATGCACAGTACGTTCTGTTCGGAGCTAAAGCGTGTCATATGTGAAACGAACACGAGAATGCACCCAACTGTGAAGCGCATTTCAGTTTTACTTGATGCCCCTACTATATGTACTGGCTTAAGAGTTTCTCATTTCTTTTTCCCTGAACACAAGTGCAATAAATATATTAAAGTAAGGCTTCTTTTTCTAACTAGTAGTGGTGGATATGTCGGGTCTCGAACCGACCAAAAATCACTTGCCGTTCCTTAAACTCTAAAAATAAAATCAGTCCTCCTACGCCTTGCAGATGGCCCCCTCCTTTGTGTAAACTCCAATGTTACATCAAGGAAGCCTAAAAGTAGAACCAGTGAATAAACATTGAATGCGAGTATGGAGATTAGCAAATTGCAGAAGAAAGTTTTATAAATGAACGTAGAGGTCGACCAAAGATAGAGACGATAGAGGAAAACTAAAGCTTAAGTTACCCTAATTAATTTAGGAATATGTATTTTCTTATCATATACCTTCTAGCTGTTTTCTAAACTAGTTCAACCTTCGAATTCAGTTCGCCCTCAGGGTTGCGGAGGTCAGATGCCAGTCGCTCTGTGTGAAAACTGATTTTCAGGTAGAACCGGTTGAACTGGTAGCCGACCCCAAATAATATTGGGAATAATAAAGGGTAGGAAGATGATGATACCTTCTAGCTGTTCATTGATTGGTTCTGTCGAGCTAAAACTAAAAATAGACCAGAGGTGTGACTTATTCAATTCGTCGCTTAAATTTGAGATAAATATGGACTTTCGAGTTCCAAAGCTGTGGTAGATGTTGCGCTCCTTTGTGTAGTATCAAACAAATGCATTTCAGAGGGTGCACTCGACTCCGTTTACCATACGAACAAGTAGCAGCGACACTTTACACTGCAGAAGAAAAAAATCGTATCAATATCTTTATGCACAAATACACGCGTCACCGGACTTAATGTCTAAGGCATTTTCTGTCCTTAAGGCATAATAATATAGTATTGTATTTATTATCTTCGACTACTGCATATTTTTTTTAGTGTACGAATTGCAAACCAAAATTATTAATTTTTTAGTACTTCTAACATCCACAAGATGGCGCTAGAAGTATTTACAGCCTGACATAAACGCGATGGAATGCAAAAAAATCATTAATGTCTTGAATTGGTGACGCCATGACTCGTATGAGAAGTTTCAGTACTCACAGACGGTTCAACAATATGGCCAAAGTATTTTTTCTCAATCAATTCAATTGAGTAAAATTTGCTGATAATATTAGTTAGATACCAAATCAAATTATTTCAATGGTAAGTGTTTTTACAAATCATTTTCATTTCACCCTAATTCGTTATTGTCATTCTGACGAAAGAATAAACAAAAGAAATAAGTATAGATAAGGAAATTTAACGTAAAAAAGTTTCACATTTCAAAGGACTCAAAGCCGCCAAGTAATAAACATGGACGCCCCACGACACTCGATCGCTTCAATAAATTAGCACTCTTTCGCAAATTGATATAAAATCAATAAAGAGCGAATCGTTGAGGGCTTACTGAAAGAAAATTTTCTTTTACGAGTAATCTTGTTGGTACTTTCGTATTTTATTATGGAGTTTGAAATGAAAGGAATAAGACTGAAGAAAAGGGTTACGTTTGAAGTTAAATTTTTATTATTTGCTTCGTAGAGGCGTGATGGAAGGGAAGGCAGAAACTAGTCTTAATGATGAACTGTTTCTTTATCCAGTGTTTTCAGTCGGCTAGATTCCGACATATTATCGCATCGGTTGAAGGAAAACTACGAGGCGTTGTGTCCAAGGGAGTTTCCGCAAAAAATATAAACAGTTCTATTGATTTCTGATGTTTTGACGTTAGGTAAATACTGTGATTTATCTAAAAATGCCCAGACAATCACAATAGGTTTGAAAAATAAATCTTAAATCCCCACATTAAATATTTTTCACATAGTGTCGCGACTTTCACAGTGATTTAACTTATGAAGAGGTTAATTAAGTGAGTATTTAAGTGTTTCACGAAAAACTGAGTTGAGTTGAGACATAAGCGTACTATGAGCACCTACCACTACGCACCGACACATACACACACCGTGACATTACTCAAATGGTCCTTCCTAACTCTTTTTAGTAACTAACCCTGCTGTATATGTCACTGTCACACACATGAAGCTCGCGTGCGGTGAATCAGTGCAGACGTGTAGGTACACTCGTAATCTCGCGAATTTATTAGATACTACCTTCAAGTTAAAAAAGTTAAAATGGTAAAGTGTGTGATATGTGTAAAACTTATAAGTAAAAAGTCCCCGGGACGCCAATGTGGAAAATGTAATAAGTGGCTACATGCCACTTGCGCTTCAATAACACCAGATCAATTACTAGTTATAAACGCAACCGACTCGGTGCATTGGAAGTGTTATGTCGGAAAATGAAGGTGACTAAAACTCGGACACTGAATGTGTTTCAACACTCAGAATCGATAGTATCGTGACACAGCGACTCATCCAAGAGAACTTCAACGCTCATTGAAATTTTACTCAGACAAAATTGATGAGTACGGGATGAAAATACAAAGTTATGAAAAGGGCTTGAAATTGGTCGAAATCAAGTGTAGTGTACAGAATTTACAAAATCAAGTAAAAAATATGAATATGAAATGTGAGGTACTTGAAAATAAAACAAATCAGCTGGAGCTGGCACGAATCTCTTATCTGGAAATATGTGGTATCCAAGAAACGGGGGGAGAGAATACGGTGGAAATCGCAAAGGAGCTAGCCACAAGTATATCTCGAAGTCCTGAAGATGTGGTCGAAGCTTATAGGAAAAAGAACATGCGTAAAACCGTGACGAATCAGTGTACGGCAATAACTGTGATACTGCGAGATGGACAACGAGATTCATGGCTAAAAGCTGCGAAAAAGAAAGTACTATCTACGCCTGGTACAGGACTTAGGGGTGCCAACAATATCTATCTCCGCGAAAGCCTAACATCGACTACCGCTTTCTTGTTGTGGAAAACAAAAGAAGACCTAAAAGGGATATATGACTACATATGGTGTAAACATGGCAATATCCTAATCAGCAAAAATGAAAACGATAAAAAAATATATGTTATACGTACTCTTCTGGACATTGATAAGGTAAAGTCATCGCATCAAACATGTGAGTAATTTGATCTTATTCCTTACACATACACAATAATGGTTACGTAATAAAATTAAATAATTTCAAGTATTTATAACTTATTATCTACTGATACATTAAACCTTAACATAAACGAACTAAATTGTTTGAATTGGGATGATTTTACTTGTTAGGTACCGGATGTCGAATAGTTTATCCTTATTGCACGTTAACATTGGCTCATTAAAAAATAACTTCATGCAGTTGGAGTAGACTGTTATAATTAACAAACATACCGTATATTTAATACTGATAACGGAGGTAAATGTAAAAATTATATAATACAGTTGTTCGAACTACCTGGCTATAAATTGTATCGGAGTTCAGAAATTATCAGCAAGGCGGTGGTGTGCTTTTATATGTAGGTACAATAGCTGACCCTCGCAACCTCGTTTACGTCTACTATTGCCCGTAGTGTTATATTATTCCCCCGTTTTTTAAACATTCTTCATTGGTGTTCCACTCCTATTGGTCTTAGCGTGATGATATATAGCCTATAGCCTACCTCGATAAATGGACTATCCAACACTGAAAGAATTTTTCAAATCGGACCAGCGGTTCCTGAGATTATCGCGTTCAAACAAACAAACTCTTCAGCTTTATTATATTAGTATAGATAGTTCTGTATCCTTGCATAGAAGTAACAAACAGATTCTAAAGAAAATGGAATGTATTACTGGGGAAATAAAAATTAATACGACGCTTACAACGGGCTTAAGTATCATATTTAACCCTCCCAACACTAATAAAACACGCTTTATACAGGAATTGTGTGCATTATTGGCAAGCTACCCCATTACACAATAGCATATAGTCATGGGAGACGTGAATATCTTAATATATATAAATCTCGTGTCACAATGTTTGTCATCAATGGACTCCTAAAGCACTTAACCGATTATAATAGAATTCGCACACCATGTGCAGTTCGATCCAACTTGAGAGATAGGATAGTTTAAATCTCAAATTATAGTCGCAATTTTAATTTATTGCTAATTATTTGTCTGTTATTATTTGACAGTCACAATTATCTGTTAACTCCAAATGATTCTAACAGATGTCGATACCTTTCGACTGGGTTGAGTAAGTAATCAATAGATGGCGCTGCTATGGTAAATCTATAGGCTATATTTTATTTTGGAAAAAAATAGGGTTCCGTAAGATATTGGGGTTTTTCGGACACAAGGTGTAAAAAATCAACCCTATACGGGGGAAAATATTTCGCTACGGGCAATAAAAGACGCAAACGAGGTTGCGTCGGTCAGCTAGTTGACTTATAAAATCGACGGGTTGCACTGCGGGAGTGCCGGCAGAAGTGAAAACTTGAATATTAACGTTGTGCATTTTTGATATTTTGGAATGGTTAGAGAATAATTTTGTACGAATTGCTTTCATTATCAGTATAAAGTACTATTATTTATGTGGTGGAATACAATATTCATTTATTGCGCTATCGTACACAAACATGACAATTTATATTATATACACACACGAACATTCGCGCAAGCGCCCTGCGCCGCCTGTCCTGTCACGTGACCTGACGCGAGTTTATACGTCCTCTCTCCATCCGTCTTACGAATTTTCGATGAGGTCACGTGACCTGACGCGAGTTTATTCATTTTTACCCATTCCAAAAAAGTACACAGCGCCGCTAAAGAAGTTTTCACTTCAAAAAACAATAACTCAACCACTAAGCAGTACTTAGAATCATTGTGCACTCTTGGCTTTATAGGCGGTATAAGTTCAATTACACGTTGTGATAAATATCGAGACCTTAAATTTGCTATCATTTTCGATTGATAAACCCGATGTTTACGAAATTGCTTGTTTGCTAGACAACTATCCTACTTATTTATACTACAGTATTTTATACGTACATAACATTTTTGAAGTGAAAACTTCTTTAGCGGCGCTGTGTACTTTTTCGAATGGGTAAAAATGTATAAACTCGCGTCAGGTCACGTGACCTGATCGAAAATTCGTAAGACGGATGGAGAGAGGACAGGCGGCGCAGGGCGCTTGCGCGAATGTTCGTGTGTGTATGTAATATAAATTGTCATGTTTGTGTACGATAGCGCAATAAATGAATATTGTATTCCACCACATAAATAATAGTACTTTTATACTGATAATGAAAGCAATTCGTACAAAATTATTCTCTAACCATTCCAAAATATCAAAAATGCACAACGTTAATATTCAAGTTTTCACTTCTGCCGGCACTCCCGGAGTGCAACCCGTCGATTTTTTTATTGCACATATCCTTTTTTTTAGTTTTTGTTAAAAATAATTCTCTTTAATAACACCCTAAAAGGTCATTTGTGTCACATTGGCCACTAAAAGTGTATTATGCTAATTAGCATAACGTTTAAGTATCTTTTTTGCTCATAAAATCAATTAACCATTGAAGTAGTTGATAACTCATTAACTATATTAAAAATATTTTGATAATTATGTCACATTGACACAACGGGAATAATGTAAAACAAACGCGCGGGAACTTCTCGCGTATAAATCTCAAATTACTCTTTGGACCTTGTACGTTTACATTCATGTTACATAAATGCCGTTATACTTGTTTCCATGCAGAAATGTTTCTTTAGTAGATCACACGATTAATTATATCGGTAAGTTGCATTTACCATAAAAAAGGCAAGATGGCCAAATTGTTAGTTTGGCCCACTTTTGGTGTTTTGAATCCAATATGGCGCCATGTTGACGATGTAAAGTCGTAATTGAAAAATATAAAAAAAATACAATGTCGACCTGAGTACAACTAAACTTACGTAATAAACATTTAAGGGAGCGTTCAAGTATTACGTAACGCAACTTTTGAAGATTTTTGAAACCCCCCTCCCCCCCTGTAACGCATCGAAACGTTTTTCTGTTCGACCCCCCCTATCTAAACGCTACGTAACACTCAAGTGTCATGTTTATATCTTATAAATTTTTGGCTTACAATACACACAATTGTTTTTCTCCTTAGTTTTTGCTAATAAACTCTTAAAATAACCGCCCCTGTAACGCATCGTAACGTTTTACGAGAAAAAAATTGCGTTACGTAATACTTGAACGCTCCCTAACGCATTAGGCATAATTAAAATAACAACCACTGGTCGCACCAAATACGTTAAAATAAATGTAGATATTTAATTATACGGTAAAATGGTACCATATAATAAACAAAGGCAATCTAGGATCAAAAATATGTACATCAGCTGTGCGGCGGCACTCCTTATCTTCTCCTCATAATGGGCCCGCCATTAAATCTGACCTAGGGTGTATCCAAACGGAATCGTAACGTTGTTCTGTTTAAAGTATTACTTTAACATAAAAAGTAAGATCATCTTCTCATCTTGGACCACAAACCTTTTCTGTCGCTGAGTGTTTGTTTTTATTAAATCTTTGTTTTTTTATTTACATAATTTTATAAGGCAACACTATAAGTGTGATTAAAAAAAACTAGACTAATACTTACGTCTCACTGTCTACTTCATTATTTGACTAAGAATTTACCAACAAATTACTTACCTACCCACTTTAAACGAGTATTAGGAATATAATACGTACTCCTGGCAACACTCTATCAATACGTCTTTCGTGTGTCCTTCAGACTTTTTGTTCACTTTTGTGTAGTTTTTACACCATTTAATTGCACAAGACAGTGTTTTGTAGGTAAACTTACTACTAACTTATACGTATAATTTGTACGATATTAACGAAAAGTAGTGTAGTTTGTTGCTTGCGTGTGCGTTAACGCGTATGTTTACTTGGAAATAGGTAGCTGACTTTTTGGTTTCGACATGAACAAAGGCCGTGCGTTATCTACCTTTTTTATTTGATCTGTGCATATTTAACATACTATACTTACTGCAGTAAAAGAGATCTCCTCTTTTGGCAAAATTGATAGAAAACTTCGTTTACGCTAAAGTATAAATTTGTTACCGTTATCTGTAACAGTAAACTCTGTTCTTTATTCCGCTTCGCATTTTATTAACTTAAAATACTGAGAATACTGCTATGATTTACCATTTAAATGCGTCATACGGCAAATTAGCAAGTATTTCATAAAATGTAGAGTATATTTAACTATTTCGATCATTCTTACACAGCTGAGGTGTCCGAGTGGTTAAGGAGTTGGACTTGAAATCCAATGGGTTCTACCCGCGCAGGTTCGAATCCTGTCCTCAGCGAGTCTTTTTGAAATTTTTTTCTCAAACATTTTGAATTTTGAAATTTTTACTATTAAATCTACGACTTGATTATTTTCATGTAATACATGCCCAAGCGCGCTTTTATACTGTAAGTTAACAAACATTTTTTATTAGTTCTTTATTGTGAGTGATTCTTACGTTAAATTTTATTATTGTAAAATTTTCGAAAGTTCATTAACGAGCTTAATTTTGAGTACCTCAAAATTACAAAAAAAATACATATTTTCTAAGTTTCCAAAGTCCCGCCACATTTGTAGGCTCTAAAAATAATAATATATTATAAGGAACAGGAAAATATAAAAAAAAAACTATTAACGTGGGTTACATGGCATTCCACGAAATTTTAATATGACGCAAGGAGTCAGTTCTACGAAATAATCGGACTAAAACCAGATGTTCGCTATGAGGTAGTAAATCAATCAAAGTCTCAATTGAAAAAGTTAAAAGTAGACAATTTCTTAGTAACCCTAGCCGTATGTGGTGCGTGTTTTCTGGATATAGAAGAGAATCTATCTTTTTAGTGCCGCTAATTGAAGTGTTGTCTTACCGACAATGTTAGATAAATGGATTAATATTTCTTCCTGAGTTTTATCTGTAGTTGAAATACTTTGTTGTATTTAAGAATAATAGTATTGCTAATACTGTAAAATGTATAATAAAACATAGTAATAATAAAGGCAGGCAATGCACTTGTAACGCCTCCGGTGTTGCGGGTGTCTATGGGCGGCGGTAAGCGCTTACCACCAGGCGATACGTCTGCTCGTTTGCACCCCATTATAAAATGGAAAAAAAAAGTGCGAACCTAATAAAACTATAAAATATTAGGTGTGCCAGCTCCTGCTTGAAATCTATTAGCAATAAATTGTTGTAACAACTAACAAATAAAATCGTAATAGGCGCTTTCTTTGAGAATTTGATGTATTTTGTTCATTGATTTACTTTTTAATGATTTCATCTTTTACTACAATAGTCTATACTAGTACAATACTGAACACAGTTTGTAATTATACTACATATACTATGTTTGCTCCCTTAGTCGCCAATTACGACACCCACGAAATAAATAGGTATGGTGACGCTCTGTATTCTCAGTCCATTACTACACTGACAGGTAATAAAATAAAGACAAAGTAAAGTTGTCTCCTGAAATCATTTTTAAGTTACTTTAAAGCACACAAGCTGATAGGAATAAACGAACATTATCAATAGGATGAGAAATATCAATATCATAACGTCGCTGTAGGCATGCGGTAGTCACTTATCATGATGGGTGAACCGTTCATTAAACATCTATAATATAAACCAGTCTATTTGTTACCAAAGCTATACATGAGACTCCTGAGTTGCAGGCGAGGCGTACTAGAAACCACTCTGTATGTGTCTGTCCGTTTGCTTAAAGCTATGTTCATTAATGAAATATTATAATGCATGCTTCAACTTCGAATGCCGTGATTTCAACTGCATTTAGGACAGAAATGTGGTTAGACCGTAAATTAAAATAGATATACCCACTTAATTGAGTATTGGTAACTGTTAAGTGTCATTTGTTGCATTAACAATTTGTAAAATAATAATTGTAATATTGCACAAACACTGATCTCCAGACCTACGAATTGGTTTGTGGTCAAAAAACTTTTGGAGATTTCTACCACAGAAGTATCACAAGACAGATCACAAGACTCAAAACGAAGTGTCAGGAGCCGACTTCTTAGAGGAGTTCTGACGACGGGTGCTAGAATCGGTCTGAAATAGTGATCCTCGATCGCCAGTAACGTACAAACAGTGGACCAAAGCCGTTTTAGGTGTTTGAAATACACTTTCGTCATCTCACGAGGGTCTTGCATTTTGTGCACGACAAATGTCTTAAACAGCGTTTTTATAGGTGCTTTCATACATCGAGGATCACAATTCTAATAAAACGTTAATCTTCTCTTCCTTTTACATAATTATATATAGAACGAATCCCGAGTACTAAATCCTGATAATTTATTTCTTGTGCCTATAATAAAAGATAACACAACATAAGCAATAAAAAAGCCCATAAAATGTTCCGCAAAAGTTACCCAAACAGATTTATGACGCAAGCACTTTAGATGAAGCTTCGCAGTCTGTCTCGAGTACTGGATAAAACAAACGTCAACTAGGAACAGTCCTCATTTCACTGGACTGTTCCAGGGTTGTTGACCCCTTAAACCCTGAAAACAGAGAAACGTAAATGTGAAAGTCAAATGTTTAAGTGTGTGACACTAAGCCTTATTTCTACCTTTACAAGGTACGTAATAGAGTGGTAGTAACAAGATGTTGTTTCTGACGTTGTTGACGATGTTTTACGAAATAGTAATCTATGTAATGGATGTAAGGTTGAATTTTATTGTAAATGGTTGATTTCTCGAAAGTAGGTTAAGTATAAGTTATTTTTCACGAAGTCGTGATCGTGGTACCATTCGCCCCTAGACCCGCATTAGACACTGGGATAACTTTCCACCGTACGTAGTAAGGATAAAAACTCCTATCTTTTGGCACTGATCTTTCTTGGGAAAAAGTCTTTCTCTGATAGAAATGTTCATAATGAAAATCTGATATCTAGATTTTATATTGACTTGTTTGTGAGCGTTCTTTGAAAAATATTGGAATAACTAAAAAGACCAACCATAAATGGTAGAGATCTGGATGTCGGAAAAAAAGGATTCAGCATTTTTCTGGTTAATTTCGTCAACCAGTATAATTTGAACTGTTATTTTATAGTCCTACGTGCCATGACAATACGACGTAATATTACATTAGATGCTTTTAATGATGTGGCCGTTTATTTTCAGTATATCGTTTAAACCTTTTAACTTTTACCAAATATAAATTTTCAGTAGTAAAAATTTTAGAATCCTTCGTTTACGAACATTTATTATTTGTAAATCTACTCTATTTATATGCTTAAATAGTTACAACATTAAAATAGTACATAAAGAACACAATATTAGTTATAATCATCATCAAATTCTATTGAGTGGTTCGACATTTATACAATTTACGCGCCAATTTATAAAACTATCAAATAAGTAATACAAACTCGTGAGTTTGCGGTTGTTCTCGTAAATAATTTTCAAAAACCAACCTTTCTAAAAAGATGAATCATTTGTGCTAATCAAGCACTTATTTGGAATTTCAATATTTCCACTTCCGTTGCAGAAAGCGGGGAATACCCGGAATATGCTAACAAATCATATTTAGAGACCCGATGAAATTGCAAGAATGTCATGACATACCTTAATATCGTAATTAATTGACAAAACAGGGTAATATAATACTGAGTATGAAGTGTTCTAGATTCTATTATTCATTAAGTTTAGGTATGAAATGGCTAACGATACTTAAAAACAAATCTTTTCTGACGTCTTGTTCCGAATCTTTCATTATTTTACCGATACTAAAAAGGTTCCTAATTTGATCAATTTCATAGAATTTGCAAGTGGTGAATACATAATATATTTACGATTTGTAAATGTATATATCTTTATTAATTGTATTTATTTTACTTAAGATTGGTCCCATAACATTAGACGGACTATATTTTACCTGTAAGGTTGGAAAATTAGGGATGAAGAATATAACTTGAAATATTAATTTTATCACGATCCAAGTGTATCAGAATCAGGGATATTTTTTTTTATTGCCGGTGTGTAAAATACCTCAGACTCTGGGAGGACCCGTATCATGTTATTTCAGGTACTGCCCGAATCGACGTCATGCCTTATCATGCCCTATCCCGAGTAAAATATTTCGTTCCTCGATTACAGCTTATTAGGCTGATTGCTCAATGCCTGCCGCAATTGCCTGCGCAATCATGCCGCTATCCCGACCGCAGCAATCAATCTGCCAAGACCACTGAAAGACCACTGTGCCCCAATCCTTCTTACCCGTGAATCAGAAAAAACAACAACCAGAACAAATAATCGTCTAAAATTAAAGTAGCCTTATATCATCAGCTTTCTGCCACTGAAAGTTCCATCAAAATCGGTCCAGCCGTTTCAGAGATTAACCAGAAGAAACATAGAGACAAACATTTTAAAATTAAATTTTTAATGTAAGAAACCGTTCCTCGAGTCGACTTTAGGCAGCCGAGAATTTTCATACCTTCTTATTGTGATGAAAGTTTCAATCAACTCCTCTTAAAGGTGTCAGGTAACAAATATAATGTATTTTTATATTACTATTCTGTAGTTAGTGATTGAATGTAAAACATATCCAGTTTCAAATTAAGATAATGTGGTATCAAATGATGGGAAACCATATGCAGACAAATTTCACCACGGCAATGAAGTGACGTGTAGGAATGATGTTTGGTTGTGGGTGAATGATCTGGTTTATATTCAGAGGTGACAGACATTCAAAAAAGGTGATAGATAACACATTATGATAGTAAATTTGTAGTGATAATAATATTCTGGTGTACAGCTAATCATAGTTTTAATTAGAGATGCTTAGATGCGCCTATTCATAAAAACAGAAACTAATATATAAAATTGACTGCACGGTTGGTCTAGAGATTTAAGCGGCCGCCACACCGCTTTGTACTGCACCTAGTGTTGTGGGTTCAGATCTCACATGGGACAATACTTTGTGTGATCCACGAATTGTTGTTCTGAGCCCCTAGAATAAAGTAAATAGGGGAATGGTCTTCCTGTAACATAACTCAAAATTTAAGAGAAACGATAGAATTGCTTCACATAGGCTTGCTATGATTCCACGGTATTTTTCAAGTATTTATTTTTCAGCTCGTGTATCAAAATGTGGCTCTTGGTTTATTAGAGATTCAGCCATCCAAAATTAGTTTTCACAGGTTTAGAGCAACGTCGGTTTCAGCACGAACGGAACCGGCTCGACCGGGGTGGTGGCTACCCTCCCACAGGAGATCAACGTAAAATGACACGTAAAATGACCGTTCGTGCTGTCGTGTTTCGATGGTGAGTGCGAGACCGAAGGCCCAACGATGCAGAAGGATCACTAGGCCGCCAAAGTGCGGCTCACCATGGTGCATTGTTGCATTGTCTGCATTCGCTTATGTTGTCCATCAGGCCGAGTACAGTCATTTTGGCAAAAAAATGTCCATAAAGGTTGGAGCTTCTACAATGTGACATCTATTCTATCAAGATAATCCAAATCATTTAAGTTTCGAAATGTAAAAACATGTATGAGTAAAACTGGAAACAATTTCATTAAGTATTTTCAGAGGATGTTCGTCTGGTGGATCAATAGTGATCCTTGGTCCGTAACGAGCACAATGCATAATACTTATAGTAGCACAACCGGTATAAATTGTAATGAAGAAATCGCATTTTTATGTTTAATTAATACTACATACTTTTTTCTTAAAACGGTATAGACTTAGCGTGGTCTGTAAAATGAACATTATATAATATTCGCACATAATTCTGTAGCAATCAGAGGAGTAATACATTTTTTTTATATTAAATATGTATCGAAACAAGTGTGTTTTAATAATTTTGTTAAATAGGTTGCGATTGAGGCGTTGTCTCCTGTTTCGTCCATTTCAATATTTTATAAATTTTATAAGTTCTCCCTTTCACTGAAAATATGCATGTTCATTTAGTATTCAAAAAACAAAACAAACTTAATTTTCTGTTTACTGTTCGCATTGTTGGCTGAAATATATAATATCCATGAGCGACCCGTGACCTGACTCTATCAGTGTCTACTATAAAACCATTTCTCACGAAGCTTTGTTTGTGTTTGATTTCGATTGCCCTTTATATTTGCCAAAGAAAACTGTAGTGTAACAAAACTGGTAATGAGTTGTGGAGAAGAAAAATTCTAGGCTCTGTATTATTATGCTGAGATTGTATGCACTTAAGGTATTCAATTTTGTAATATAAAATACACATATATTTTTTAGATAATTCTTGACGTTATGTAGAATCAGCTGACCCGGCGAACTTCGTACCACCATATTTTATTTCCCAGTTTTCCTTTGTTTTCTTCTATAAAAACCGTATCCTGAAAATAAGAAACGCATATAAGAAAGAATTACCCTCAACAAAATTGTGGAATGAGCTGTCGCCTGCGGTGTTCCCGGACCAATACGACCTTCAAACATTAAAAAAAGGAACGTACTCCTTCTTAAAAGGCCGGCAAAGCACTTGTAATCGCTGGGCGGCGGTAATCGCTTACCATCAGGCGATACGTCTGTTCGTTAGCTCCTATACAATAAATAAAAAAAAATCGACGGGTTGCACTCCGGGAGTGCCGGCAGAAGTGAAAACTTGAATATTAACGTTGTGCATTTTTGATATTTTGGAATGGTTAGAGAATAATTTTGTACGAATTGCTTTCATTATCAGTATAAAAGTACTATTATTTATGTGGTGGAATACAATATTCATTTATTGCGCTATCGTACACAAACATGACAATTTATATTACATACACACACGAACATTCGCGCAAGCGCCCTGCGCCGCCTGTCCTCTCTCCATCCGTCTTACGAATTTTCGATCAGGTCACGTGACCTGACGCGAGTTTATACATTTTTACCCATTCCAAAAAAGTACACAGCGCCGCTTAAAAAGTTTTCACTTCAAAAAAAATAGATGCAGTCAATCAGAAGTTATGCGCGTACATACATTTTAGTGATTAATTTCTATTTATATAGATTATAACAAAAGTTCATACCTAATACAAGTGGAACTGAAACGTGAACCCTCACGGGAGAGTTGGTACTCAAGCACAAAGTCGCTGAGGCTTTGGAAAGGGCTATGTTGGCGTTTCTCTGAGGGATCTTATTAGGAATGAGGTGACCTAGCAGAGATCTAATGTCATTGACATAGCCCACCGAATTAGCAAACTGAAGTGGCAGTGAGCTGACAATATTAGTTGCAGAATTGACAACCGTTGGGGTAGAAGAGTTCTGAAGAGGATACCGCCCACAGGCCAGGTGGAGTGACAATGTGTCCAAGATGGCTGGCAGGAGCTGAATGTGAGAACCCCAATATCGATCAGAGTGACGTGCAATGGGAGAGGCATATGTCCAGCTGTGGACTGAAATATAACGATGATGACGATGATACCATAAGTACAGAAATAAATTGCTTAAAGTAGCAAGTAGGTACCATATTGAAACGTCTATTTCAAATTCTTTAAAAAATCATAATCAAGTAAAAAATAACCTTGTGCAAACAGTTCATATTATATATATAGGTAGTATGTACTTGTGTTTACAATTAATTTTGAGTTTAAGTTTATAGATATCTGGAAGTAATGTTTTTTGTTACGTAATATGTTTTTTTAAATATATTTATACCCAGTGTTAATTGCTGCTATTCATAATCTGATGAGTTTATAATCAAATAGTTTTATTTTCAATTTTCGTAAATTCAGTAATATTGGAAACAGTACTCCATTGTAACTAACGTTCTAACATTTTTGTAAACAACTGTTTATATCTTTTTATTTTTTATCCTATTACGCCGTAACTACACAACTGATTATCAGGCAATATTAAATATACTGTTTTAGAACTATAGAAAAGACCATAGAACGTTTTATCCAGGATTAAAACTTTTTCCTGATAAGAAACACAATTGACGTCAAACGTAAGCTAAACCCCGGGACAAAAACTGTTTAAAATAAACCAGCATACATCTTCGAAAGTCGTAAAATTTAAGCACAAAATGACATCCAAGTGTTATATAAATAAATATATTACCGTAATCATTAAAGGTGTACCGTTGTTAGCGCCAAGACTGAAGGCGTAACAGTAAAAAAAATATACCAATTAAAGACGGATTTATAAGACGATTAATATTGGTCCGTCATTGCTAAGGCTGTCCAAACACTTATAGTTATTTTAGAGACGTAAAATCTTGTTTATCATTTGTCTGTAGGCCGTGACCGTAATTTGGTGCAGAAAAAGTGGAAATGTATGACAGAAAACCGGGAAAGCGCGCGTGTTCCTGGATTTGACCGTCAGATGTCCGACGTTATACACCTTTAACGATTCCTTCAATGTTTTTTAACAGTTTGTATAAATATTTGTAGGGTTTGTTTCCCTTAATCTTTTAATTCTTTTGAATCTACTTTTCATATTTTTTATCAACAAAGGTCGCTATTAAAAAGTGTCATCGAAGATGTGAGGTAAGTCGTCTGATGACTATTATGTTGCCATAGGACATCATGTTTCCCTATCATCTCAAATAATTCAAATGCATTAAGCTCAATGCTATAGCAACAACACTTATTTCCAGGATTATTTCATAGATAGCTAAGAGATAACAACTCACTAATAAATAATCCTAACCATTTTTATTATGATGCCGTTTTCATGAGAACGGAAACAGAAGTTTCCTACCTTTTAAAATCTAAATATTGTGTAAATCTGTGTCTTTGTTTATTTCAAGAAATCAACCCGATTTAAACAAAATAAAAAGATAGAAAAAAAAAACTTTTAATAAATTAAAACCGCTACAAAAATTCTGCAACTGATAGGTCTGACAGTTTAATCTTCAAAAACCGCAAACTTGTGAGCCGCCTATCGTGAACAAAAAGCAATATGGGTCGTTAAAAAAAGTTACTGTTACAATTGGCGACTGTTGAACGATTTATATCTTGGTGTACCTATGCGCCTAAATGGCGCCACTCATCATGACCCTAAATTATATTTGTTTGATGATTTAGTTGTTAATCGTATCATACTTTAGGGTATGTGTTAACCCTAAGGTAAATTATAAGTTTTAGTGTACTTCACTTTTGGCTCTACTTGCATTGCACTGCATCCTCGACGAGACTGTATACATGAAGTTCACGGAAAGCATTCGGTGAGAATGATGCGAGTTCCATGCTTTTTGTTCACCCAAAACCAGCTCAATGCACCTAAAGAAGATGAAGTGAATTCAAAAACAACGAAGCGCTCTGAGAAAATATCGGTTCGCCTCGCTTTACTCTTCTTAGCAGAATAATTAAACTAGAAGAGAGTTTTTTATGGAGTAGGTGTGCAAACGAGCACACGTGTCGCCTGATGGTAAGCGATTACCGCCGCCCATTGACACGCGCAACGTTGCCGGCCTTTGAGGGATGGGGGTAAGGGTTGGGAGATGGGCCTCCGGTCCCCTTCGGTGAAACAACTCTCACACCGGTTTTTTGTGTAGGAGTAGAAGCTACTTTATAAGTCTACACTCCGGGAATTATTTTTCAATATCGAAATCATGTATATCTATTATATATAATCCTCGTATCACGTTGTTGTATACGATAAAGTCTGAATTTATCTAATGTTTTTATAGTGTGTGTTTTGCTGACGTGCCTAATATAGGATAGTAAGCATCACGCTAAAATCAATAGGAGCCGAGTATAATTGAAAAGAGACGTAGACGGAGTTGCTAGTAGTAGGTTATGTGCACTTGGCACTATCACTAAGCTTAAGTTAATTTATAGCAAATTCTTTCGGTGGTACGAACGATGTGGTACCTACGTATGGTGGAGAAGTCTGGTGTAGCGTCGAGATTTCCGTCACATAATTAGAGGTATCGGTGGCTTTTTATTTACTTTTTCTATAAAACCTATTTATTTTTATTAACGGTTCCCGTAATTATTTTTATATTCTTATAGTACTGAGTGTCTAATCTTTGTTTTGTTCAACTTTATCTGTAGTTGTGTTAAATTATTCAGGAGTTGAAAAGAAAATTTCGTGGACTTGATTTATTCATTAATCATTCCAAGGGACAAAAGGATGTTGATATAAATGTGTTTCTATTTTCTGGGTAATAAATGGTTCTTTGAAAGAGCTCTTCAGATTTTTAATACTAATAAACATTTAAATATTTTTTGAAAATTTTATGATAAACCAGCTTGTGCTTGCGTCTTTATTTGCAAAATTTAGTTGGTTTATACTGTTTAACTCTAAGTTTTTTTTTTTTGACCTGACCTGATGGTAAGCGATTACCGCCGCCCATGGACACCCGCAACACCAGAGGCGTCACAAGTGCGTTGCCGGCCTTTTAGGAAGGAGTACGCTCTTTTCTTGAAGGTTTGAAGGTCGTATTGGTCCGGGAACACCGCAGACGACAGCTCATTCCACAGTTTTGCTGTGCGTTTGTTTAAACTGCATCAATGTTAAGAGAGGTTACAGCTACTTGGTACGTGCAAGCAGAAATTTTAATTTTAATGAATTGTATAAACTCGATGATATTGATCCTTTTTTAATTAGTGTATCCTCGGCAAGAAGGCGTTTAGGCCTTAACTTCTTTGAGGTGACTAGTGTTGTATAAAATTGAGTTGAAGCAATTATTTAGTACTTACTTGGCACTTACGTATTGTGTGAGATTTTTGTTTTGGTTTTATGTTCGGTCTGTATTTGTTTCTAATCTATTTGTTCACAATATTTTATATTAGTCTAAAACTAGAAGTGAATCCTTGTAATTGGCTCTCTGATGACAATTTTTTTACTAGCTGTAAGTTTTCCACTAATAAATAAGTAAATAAATAAATTTAAACATATTCGGAATCTTGGAAACAGCTATAACGGTTTTCATAAAATTTGGTATACAGGAGGTTTCGGAGGCGATAAATCGATCTAGCTAGATATGTTGTTCCAGCGCCGCTGCAACCGACGATTACAATAAGTAACTGTATTATCTGTGGTTGTTAGACGGAAACAATGTACGTCATTTACTCGACTTATGTCACAATTTTGTCACTTTTTAAACTCTAAGCTGAACAAAAAAACTGTAACGATCAATGCAATAAACCGTTTGCAATTACGATTAATGTAGATTTTTTTTAGCACCTGTATGTTGTCTAAAGACATAACATGGTGGCCCATGAGGGGAATAATACAAAGAGACTTCTATGTTGATGATCTTATTACAGGGTCTGATGATCTTGCCACCTTAAAATATATACAGCAGTCAGTATCGAAGGCCTTGGAATCAGGATGCTTTAATCTTAGAAAGTATAAGAGTAACTATCCATTAATGTTTGATAACATTGATATAAATGAACAAGACAATTTAACATTCAGTGAGTCATCTAGTACTCTCGGTCTTGGGTGGACCCCATCCAGCGACACCTTGCATTTTCCAATAAAGGGTTTCACCTACGGCAACGATGTAATGGTAACCAAAAGATTTATCATGTCAAACTCCTTTAAGATATTTGATCCCTTAGGGTTACTTAGTCCGGTTGTCATTTTGCCAAAAATTATGTTGCAGAAACTGTGGCAGCATAAATTAGATTGGGACGAGCCTGTTCCGAAAGAAACAAAAGATAATTGGATGAAATTCGCTGACAATTTAAAATGTATTCCTAGCTTGCAGATTCCAAGATTAGTGTTAGGAGAATCACCTAAATATTTAGAAATTCAGTCCTTTAGTGATGCGTCTCAGTTGGCGTACGGTGCATGTGCTTACATGAGGTCTATAAGCCACAATGGTGATGTCACTATTCGATTGTTATGCGCAAAATCTAAAGTGGCACCTTTAAAGCCCACTACTATACCACGCCTTGAGTTATGCGGAGCTTTACTGGCTGCCAAACTTGTCAAGTCCGTAATAGATTCAATCAGACAACGGCCGGGAAGGATAGTCCACTGGTGTGACTCAAGCGTGGTGCTGGGCTGGATCCGTAGTGATTTATCAAGATTAAAAATATTCGTCGCGAATCGTGTCAGTGAGATAGTGGAACTTACCGATCCGAATGCGTGGCGGTATGTTCCCACGGACTCAAATCCAGCAGATTTGATATCGAGGGGGGTCAACGCAAAAGAATTAATTAATATCCATGAAATTATGGTGGACAGGCCCGGAATATTTATATAATAAAAATGAATCCGAGTGGCCAATACTAAACGATAGCAACTCTCAGATTTTACCTGAGATAAAGTCAAATTCAGCTATAATAAAGGATTCCATTATTAAGTTCGATAACTACTCGTCTTTAAGTAGACTTCAACGATCATTTGCATACATTCAAAGATTCATACATAATTTAAAACATCCTAATAACAAACGCGTAGGCCCGTTGTCAGTTGGCGAGCTGCGTGAATCTTTCCATGTGCTTTGTACTATAGCTCAAGTTGAAACATTCCCCGCAGAATACGAGGCGCTTGTGAACGGCAGGCAAGTCAATAGTAAAAGTAAAGTCTTATCTCTTTCTCCGTTTATTGATGACGTGAAGGTAATTCGTGTCGGTGGCCGAATAGAGGCCTCAGGTTGTTCATATGAGAAGAAGCATCCTATTCTTCTTCACGCTTCACATAGACTGACTAAATTGTTCTTTGAGAGAGAGCATATAAACAACATGCACGCTGGCCCGCAGCTACTGTTAGCAACAGCGAGAGAGAGCGTGTGGGCGGTCAACGGTCGTCATCTCGCTAGACGCGTAGTTAATAACTGCGTGCGATGTAGACGTCTTCGAGGTAAAACGTTCTGCCCTAAAATGGGTGAGTTGCCTTTCCAGCGGGTAAATCCAGACTATCCTTTTGTGTCTGTTGGCTTGGATTTCGCTGGTCCATTCTTTATCATCAATCGTAAAGGCCGTGGAAACCGCGTTATAAAATGTTATCTTTGCATATTTGTATGTCTGCGTTACAAATGTATTCATCTTGAGGCTGTCAGTGATTTGACGAAGGAATCATTTATAATGACCCTCAGGAGGTTTATTGCTCGTCGAGGTAAGCCAGCGGAAATATTTAGCGATAATGGAACAAACTTTGTAGCAGCAGCAAAAGAAATAGGAAATTTTATCGAACAAACACAGGAACCTCTAATTGACTTTGCAAGTCAACAAGCTATAACCTATAGGTTCATACCAGCTTACTCTCCTCATTTCGGTGGCATATGGGAGGCCGGGGTTAAGTCGGCCAAGCATCATATAAAACACGTCATTGGCAATAGCCACTTAACCTACGAAGAATTATCAACTTTGTTCGCACAAGTGGAGGCAATTTTGAATAGCCGTCCCTTGTGCCCGCTTTCCTCATGTCCTGACGACCTCCTTTCCCCAGGACACTTTATCATTGGGAGGCCCTTGACTGCACTGCCGGGGCCAATCTTCGATGACAGCAGATACAATCATCTCAATCGATATGAACATCTAGAAAGAATACGGCAGCACTTTTGGCGAAGATGGAGTAAGGAGTATCTTTCCGAGTTGCAGCAGCGAACCAAGTGGCGGGCTGGTACATCCAAGTTGAACATTGGAGATATGGTGCTCCTAGCCGATGATGATTCTTCGCCGCTGCGGTGGAGGCTGGGTCGAGTTCTGCGCCTCATCTACGGACCAGACAAGATACCACGAGTCGCGGATATTAACACTATGAGGGGGTGTGTACGCCGCTCCCTGGTACGTCTCTGTCCACTACCAACAGCTGATGAACTGAAGAGTTGAAAGGGTCAACCTTTCAACGGCTGGGAATATGTTCCAGCGCCGCTGCAACCGACGATTACAATAAGTAACTGTATTATCTGTGGTTGTTAGACGGAAACAATGTACGTCATTTACTCGACTTATGTCACAATTTTGTCACTTTTTAAACTCTAAGCTGAACAAAAAAACTGTAACGATCAATGCAATAAACCGTTTGCAATTACGATTAATGTAGATTTATTTAGCACCTGTATGTTGTCTAAAGACATAACATATGTTTTTACAAAATTTGGTATACAGGAGGTTTCGGAGGCGATAAATCGATCTAGCTAGATATGTTTTTACAAAATTTGGTATACAGGAGGTTTCGGAGGCGATAAATCGATCTAGCTAGATATGTTTTTACAAAATTTGGTATACAGGAGGTTTCGGAGGCGATAAATCGATCTAGCTAGATATATTTTTACAAAATTTGGTATACAGGAGGTTTCGGAGGCGATAAATCGATCTAGCTAGATATATTTTTACAAAATTTGGTATACAGGAGGTTTCGGAGGCGATAAATCGGTCTAGCTAGATATATTTTTACAAAATTTCCCAAAAAAAATACCGAGCAAAGCAGGTACTAATCTATACTAATCTAATAATAAAGCTGGAAAGTTTGTTTGTTTGTTGAGAAAGGCTATAGGCTATATATCATCAGGCTACTACTAATAGGAGCGGAGCACCAATGAAGAATGTTTCAAAAACGGGGGAAAATTTACACGCTACGGGCAAATAAGACGCAAGCGAGGTAGCGTGGGTCAGGTAGTACTTAATATAATACATACTAATACAGGTACTAGGAGTAATAGTACCAGGTACACTGCGTACATTTTGTTAGCCAATTTCTATGTCACGTCTAAACAACGACTAACAAAAGCTTTTAATTAACATTCAATTCAATGTGTACGCAGAAAGTTGTCGCTGGCCTTAACTACAGTCATGATCCTCCGTAAATATTAAGAGTAGATGTCGCAGACCGGCTAGTTTCAACAAACCATAACACTTATATTTTACGGTCTTATATGCAAATTTTAAGTACATACACTAGATAATCTGTAGAGCTATTGTAAGGAACGTGATATGTATTAATCGACATTGTAGAAAAAACATGAGACGTCAGTTACCCATGGTAAGCTAAGCAGAAAACCATTATTATTTCGTCATTAAGTACCTATTAATTAAAAAGAATGACTACGCATCATGTATATTCTTTGAAATCTTCCACAATTTAGGAAATTATAATAATTGTGTCAAAGTAGTGTCATTAATCTTCCAGGCCAATACTAGACTATACTATACTACTCTTTGTACCACATCTACGTAGATATCTGTATACATACTAGCTGAACCTCGCGGTGTTACCTGCAGTTATTACTTTACATATTATTAATGGTTTCTTTTTTTACAATTTAAATAGCCTCTATTAATCAGTGATAATGTAGCATTCAAATGGTGAAAGAATTTTTAAAATCCGTCTAGTACTTTTTGAGCCAATTCGTTACAAAAATACTTACATACAAAGCTTTTCTCTTTATAATATTAGTATAGATTTAAGCATAGAACGAAAATTACTTTTGAATTATTCTCCTTAATACATTAAATTTTATGTGAGAAAGGCTTCAAAATAGGTTCCTGAGGGTAAGAGACCACAATGTGTTGCCACTATTCAAACTTTTTACAGAAGTTTAGTTGCTCCTCTGGTAACCTCACTCATATTCGTTGAAGCTACCAACAGGTTCATTTAGTTATTTGCTCAGTTGTTTCATCATTATCATAAACCAATCGCAGAACACTGCTAGGCACAGACCTCCTGATATGGACGTCCTAAATTGTTTAAATAGCCTTAATTTCTACAGAATAATGATCGTAAAATTTGTAAACAGTTTGTTTGTGTTTCGATCAGCAGTACCATGTTGACTCGTCTTTGTTTTATGACCCAGTAATTAAGTAACATTACATTATAATATACAACCGGTAAGGTTTCCTTTGCAGACAACCTTTTATCAAGCGTGGGATGTTTTGTACTCATTATAGGCATAAATTACTGATGTAATGTGATCCCACAAGTACGCACGCTGAATATACGAAATAATGACTTAAAAAAAATGTTGTACATATTGTTGCGGTTGCTTTATTAAGATCAAAGTGAAAATACCTAATGAAGGTAAGATAAAAATGCTTTCTAAAATTTTATATCTGTATTAAGTAGTCAGCATTTTTAGACTATACATCACCTGATGTTAAATTATGCAATACTATTAATTATAAACTTGTCATGCAAACAAAAAGATAAATGAATTTGTAGTTTTAAATACCTATTAAATTTTATGATTATGTAAGCAACACAGATATTTTCAGGAGTGATATAGGTACTATGGTCTTAAAGAAAACTATTGTAAATCAATTCTTTCTATGCTTATAAATTTTCTTATGTGACCTCTTCCCACTGATTGTTTGGACGGGGCTCTCAACATAATTAAAGACAACTCGTAATCGTTTGTCCAAATTGAAATAAATCCACCCGAGGTGCGTACGTGCATGACGTCACAGGCTTATGCGCGTACGCATATCGGCCGCGTCATCGCTCGCACGCATCCTTCTATTGTTTTTACTTAATGCGTCAATAGACATACATTTTGTCATCGGGTAAATATTTAAGGGCATCGATGGATGATGCACCCGGAGTTGTATCTTTAATAATCTTTTGTAAATCTTTTTGTATTTGTATGTAAGAGGTATTCGACCCTGACCTGTTCCAGCTACTGCTTACTCTCGCCAATAATGCGTGTGAGTAATAAAAGTAAGAACATTACGCATTTCATTCATGGGCGTTCGATTTTAAACTAGACAGGGTCTATATTATAATAACCAAACTATTTATCACTTTCGTCAGTGCTGTTTAAAAACATGCTTTAATATATATTATATTCAAAAACACACATACAAATACAGAACAAATGAGCATCACATAATGTTTGGGCGAGGCAACCATAACTTCTAACTTAGCTGTTCATTAACCACTATTTAAAGATGCATGGAATTTCATTTTCCTTTTATTGCCTTCTGTCTTCACATTTCTACAATAAGATGTTACCAACAGGGTTAGAACATGACTGCACGAATGGCGTAGTTAAGCGGTCAACTCGCCGCTTCCAACTGCAAATTGCTGTAAGTATTCCAGTATTATTTAAGGCGATGTTGGTAAATTTTGTACACTTGATAGACCGTATTGTTTTGTAAATAGAAAGAGTATTGTCGGTCCGAACGGAATGAATATATTGTCAAATTTCATTGTGTACATTCTACTGTCACTGAGGTAGTGGATACATGTTGATAGTTTCCAGCAAAGTTTTTACGCGCAATATTTTCTGCTACTTGTATTGACTGCACCAAAAAAATTCAGAGTCGTAACGTATCGTTGGAGAGATATTTAAATAAGCTTTCATAACTCAATTACCATTAGAGCTTATGTAGAAAAGATAAATTCTTCGTACAAGAATAGAGCTATGCAAGTTGTTTAACAATGAACCTGCTAGGCTCGTAGACCGCACCGATATAGCGTGATCATGAGAGTAAGACCTAAATAAACATCGACGGATTTACCGGCTATTGTCTGTCGACATTGTCCCATACCTCAATGCATAATACATTATATCACGTATGCCGATAGGCCGCGCAACTTGTGTGGTCGACATACATTACATTTTTCACCGATGGTATAAATTTTTATTTACGTATCATTGCTTCTGACATTTAGGTAATAATAACCTTATTCATCAGTGCTTTTAGTCAAAACTCCACTGTTTGTTCATGTTATACCACAACGTATGAGAGAACCCTTCTATTTGAAGAATTTAGCGACGGATAGACCTGAATGGAGTAAATAAATTACTTGTTTATTTACTAATGTGAATTTTATGAAATCAATTAAAGATATATCTATTTGGGATAGGCGCAAATAAAATATTATAAACATCGATCCAGCCGTTCTTTAATCTATACTAAAAAGTAAAACTAAAGTGTCTGTTTGTAATTTCAAATTTACAGATGTCTACTTTTACCTATACGAAAGTATATACGATACTCTTAAATATTTTGTTTGTCTATCTGTTTGTTCCGGTAATCTCTGGAACGCCTTTATCGAATTTGACGGGACTTTCACTAGCAGATAGCTGATGATATAAGGAGTTACTTTTTTTAAAAGTACTTGCTTTTTAAAGCCAGTGGTTTTTGTTACTTTTACAACAAAAACCGCAGGTAACAACGCAGGGCTCGGCTAGTCCGTTAATAAATTGTTATACTAGGTGTGTCCATTCAAGACGTATCAGCACTTAGTTAGCATTAGGAATCGCCAAGATGCTTGCCTAGCAGTTTTGCGAATAGAATTGTATCATGTTATGACACCCAGGACGACCCATGTCATCAGCAATAATTGTTGCAAAACACGTGAAATGACACTGAGCCAAGCAGTCTGATATAATATATAATATTATGTCCCATTGATAACGTACATATTATAATGTAGGTAATTAATTTTCCTTGACGGGGTGGAAATTCCCGTAGGTTTTCATGCTCCTTGGGACGCAATGATTCAATGATTGTACTAAAAACTATACCGAAACTTTTGGTCTTAGGCGAATTACGCTGGGAAAAATCGACACCACACTTAACTAGACCTTATTCTTGGAATGTTAATTTAATTGGCAGTTTATACTTAGTACTTCATCTTTAGCAGAGTATTTAGCTATGTACGAGTACATTAACATAATTTTACACCAATCTACTCCGGGATTTAATTAAAACTTGGTGCTTTTTATCAAATAGGCGAATATCTCCCTATTTGTTATATGAGCCTGCCAAAGTGATTCTACACAGCCTGATAGAAAGCATGAACAGAATCCAAGAGTAGTGGTCACCATATACATTCCTAATGCAGACAATGTAACAATGCAGCATGACGACCCATAGATTGGCGGCTTATTGAACTGCTTCATTGGGCCTCCGCTCTCGCACTCTCCAAACATAACACGAATGTTGTCGTTTTAGGTTTTTGGAAAGAGTCAAAGACCGGTAACGTACATGTAATTTTTAAGCTCCAGATATGAACGGACGGCGGTAGTTACTTATTAATAGATGACTCATCTGCTTGTTATCCCCTGTAATATAAAATAAATTGTATATTTAAGTTTGTTTACTTGTTACGACTTCATAATCACCGTAATCGATCATCGTAATGCAGATAACTAAAGTAAATGAAATAAAGAGCTTTTGCCTCCAGCTCCGCCCGCTTGTTAGTCGATTACCGCGGTACACAGTTTATTATACTCAGTAATGATGCTATAGTTTTCCGTTAGTGAAAAATGTTTATAATCGGTTTAAGGTTTAAGCTGTAACTAGGAAACAAATTTACATACTTATTTTTTTATTATATAGGGGCAAACAAGCAGACGTATCGCCTGGTGGTAAACGATTACCGCCACCAATGGACACCCGCAACACCAGAGGCGTCACAAGTGAGTTGCCGGCCTTTTAGAAGGAGTACGCTCTTTTCTTGAAGGTTTGAAGGTCGTATTGGTCCGGGAACACCGCAGGCGACAGCTCATTCTACAGTCTTATTTTAAGTATTAATAATTAGAATGTACTATAATGCCTATATTCAATCGAATTTAAATTAACTTCATTTTAAGTCTTTTAATGTACATATTCGGAGCTGTTAAAATCAATATGAATCATGTTGAAAAAATTAATTACACGTTGTTATGTCATATTTTATTCTATCTGTCGCTGGGGCAGTAGTCTGCTCGTCATGACAGAACCGCTCTACCGCTAGCACCTGACGACTTGCAATATGACACCGGTAGCCCAATTCATTATAACAACTGACGATGCGAAATAATAAAGGCACGTGTAATGCTCATCACTTCGTACTAAACAATATTTTTCTATAAAGGCTCTTGGTGGTGGGTGGTTCTTCACTTTTGGGAAATTAAGGCCATTGTTCCCAATACAAATTAAAAAAATAATCTTGTCTTTTGCATGATTTTATCCTTACAAACTATTTACCTCTAGGAAGTCATTGAGACAGAATAATCCAGGACTGAAATAAGTAATATTTACTATGGTTGGTTGGTTGGTACTTTTGTAAATTAAATAATATGCAATAACTGCATACAACTACAGCGCTATCTGGATGTAAACATAACTTATACTATTTAGGTTCGACGTCAAGAACTATACCAAATTGAAATGGGACCACACGGGAAGAACTAGCCTTCATTAAAAAGCATCACTTAAATCACACAAATATAAAAGAATACAGTTGAATTTAATACCTCCTCCTTTCTTGAAGTCGTTTTTAAATTATAATTTAATAATAAAATAATCAGTACAAATTTATGGCCATATTCGTGCGTTGAAAATGCATTAAAATCATTTATTCGATTAAGACACTAAGTGACATTTATGAACGTTAAATTGTAGCAACAGTTAAAAATCATAGATCGACACAAACAGACGCCACAGTATGTACTGTATTGTCAAGGTAAAAATGGTGAAAACACCGAAATGTACTGCCCGGTTGTGTCGAACTATAACTTTCAGTTTCCAAAGTGCGTAGGGCGTTATGAGAAGAATACTGGCAAAGAAACTCAGGGCGACTCTTTTTTAAAGTAAGATCTTCAGGTACAATAGTGTTGGTATTACATGAATGGTAAACAGTATGCAAGGTGTTGTCACGAAAGTAGAAGAACATTAAAAGGAAGTTAAAGTAGTAGATTTCAGCATGAACAGGCCGCATTCGTGCTGCCGTGTTTCATTTGTAAGATCTGGACCCGAGGGTCAATAACACAGAAGCATACGCACGCCATAGTGTGGGTCTCCATGCTGCATTGGTAAATTCAAAATGAATAGGTGCCCACCACTCTTAGATTCTGCTCATGCTTTCCATCAAGCATAGTAGTATCACTTTGGCAGGCCCATTCATAAAAACAGTTAGTGCAACTGCGATGATTCAGTCGCGGGATCAACCGCGGTACCTACTACAAAGGTCACCAAATACGCAATCTTTTATACTCGTAATGGTTTTGTTTGATTTTTTAAGTTTAATTGTGTTAGTATTTACTTTTTAAGTTTTGATTCTGAACTTTGAACGATGAAACGGAAGTATTGAAATATTAGTTTGTTTGTGTAGAGATATCGACTTTTGAAGATATATAGGGATCATTCATAATTTTCTAAGTATTGAGACACATTCCAACGAGGAACAGTTGGATCACTGAAACGAATCTCAGATTGACCATTCGACCACACTACAAGTGGGGCGGAATTGGAACCGGCAAGGAAATGTAAGCCTGATCGCCCTAACCAAAGCTGGTTGCAGATGTGGTCAAGAAAATCGGCAAGACGTAGAGGTCAAGTGTGAAACACGAGATGTAGCAAGAGGGAGACATACTGTGACCTTTGACCTATCAAGGAAACATTAGATATTAAGTCTGATAAGTCGTAGTTTCAGTGGTTCAGGTATTCAAACTCTAACTCACTTTAGTAGTCCTCTCAGTTTCTCAAATTCTGTGTGTGTGTGTGTTAGCTAGTACAACTTATAATGTTTATAGTTCATAGAATGAGCGAGAAAATGTAAACAGTATAAATATATAGGAGTAATGTTATAAGAACTGAAGCGAAGGGTCATGGAGTCGGTACGTTGTAATTAGTTGCTTAACGTCGACAAACGATTCACGGTCGGTTGACAATAAACTGCTGGAGCCCGCCCTCTGGTGTCGTAAAAATGTACTTAGAGATTATTTAAGATTGATCGCACCCGGACAAAGGAGTAGTTTGCGCTTGTTATAGGATGGGTGAGCTTTACGTATTAATATGTGTGTTATCGACTGATATAAAAGGAGTCTGCTAGTACATTAGGACCAAAATATCAGTTACTAGCTGATTCGTGCAAACTTTGTCTATGTACATACGGAATTAATTTTACTCAATTTCGCAACATTTTTCATTTATACTTATAAGTTGTATATTATGTATGTTTATGTATGACTCAATAAAAGAGCTATCCAAAACAAAGAGAATTTTCAAATTTGACCAAGAAGTTTCTCAGATTCAAACAAATAAACTCTTCCGCCGTGTGATTTCATATACATTTATGTTGAGAAAGGCAATAAGTTGCTCAAGACCTACAATAATCGATTGAATACTTGGTCTATGTATGATGTACTAACTATATTGTTTTCATTTAACGAAAGTTTAAAATGAAATGAGCTCATGCAAAAATAGAGAATTTAGAAAAATATTATTTTTAAATGGTAGGTATGCCTGTGTACATGTTTTATACATTTGCTACCTGATTTATTTCGAAAATATAAGTCCTCCCATAAAATAAGTCACCATAAAAGTTATTTCGGTGTGATGAATATGTATACAGCAACACGGTTGGGCGGGCAGGCGGACAGGCGCCCGCCCATCGCGTCCGGTCGGCTGCGCCCACATTTATCGCGCTCGCCTGCTTCGGCCTTCATGCGCCAAGGGAAACAGCCCCAGGTATCGTAAATATGAGAGATATATATATATATATTATATTTAAAATTCCAGTTGTCTACACATATGGACAACAACTGGAATTAAATAGAGTACTTAGTGAAATGCAACGAGAATTTTTATAGTTATTAATGCAACTGTTGTATAATAAGGGGTATTAAAACACGAATGTGGGTTTATCACACGAGGCGGAGCCGAGAGTGATATTAGTATCAGATGAGTGTTTTAATACCTAATTATGTACAGTTGCATACATGAATTTATCTACACCCATGATATGAATCCTCTATATAAAGTTCTGAAACCATAGTTTATTATGATATAATATTATTGTTGAAACTATGACAGGATGTTTTAATGTAGGCAATAACCTAGCTTTTTCAGAAACTTATAAACTTTCAGGATTTATATTATGGGTGTAGATAAAATAATTTATACTCTCGATTGACCGCACTTCGTGAAACTGATTAAAATATATTTCAGAAACTAAACTCACTTGTACTTTTATTCCACTACTAGCTGACCCACGCAACCTCATTTGCGTATCTTATTGACCGTAGTGTAATATTTTCCCCCGGTTTTTGTAATATGCTTAATGAATGCTTAGCGTGATGATAAATAGCCAAAAGCGCTCCTCGATAAATGGTCTCTCCAACACTGAAATAATTTTTCAAACCGTACGGTTCCTGAGATTAGCGCGTTCAAATAAACAATCAAACTCTTCAGCTTTATAATATTAATATAGATTTAAGGAACTTAAATTTAACCTGATCGGTGTCGCTCTATGGCGTTATCGATAATGAGAAATGATTAAACATCAGTTTTTTTTAAGTACGTGGTCTAACTCAGGGTAAAACTGGAACAATATGTGGCAGAACATAACTTGAGCAGAAGTTTGTGATTCTTTTACTTTTTAAATGCCGTGAAGGCCACTACTAAATTGGATTTTCTATTGACAATTATCACTGCATAGGAAAGTAATTACTGTGTCAACAACTTAATTCCCGACAATTACGTTCAGCAGCATTGGCCGTGCGACTCATTGTTCTTTAGATGACAAAAAACAAGAATTTATGTAAAATGAATACTTAAAAATAATTGTGCCATTAGTACTTTCAAAGTAATTGGCTAGAAAAAAAGTCTGGATTGATTGTTGAATAGAGATTTATGGGCACAATTTGGTGTTTGAAACCGTCACGCTTATTTCCAGGTAAGAAACTAATCAGGCACAACTTTAATATTATGTGTCTCCAAAAACACACAGCATTGTAAGGTGAAGACGCAGTTCTGTGATTCGTCGAAATACATAAATATTCGTTCAAAACATACCTTTTTCCTGTTTTTAGTTTACCAAATTCGTCACCAGAGGCGCTAGCGGTGTCTAGCTTGCCGCGGTTTCAGCTGTCAAGTGTCATAGCGTTTTTGTGATTCTCACGAGTAAATTCAAAAATGTTAATTATCCTTTTTTGTTATTTAAAAGTTAATTTTTTATAGTGAAATTATTATGTGTAAATGGTTTACCCCACACAGCATTGTTTTTTCGTCAGGGTAAGCAATATTTTTTCTTATAACGAGGCCAATATAGGAGACAGACGCTGAAAAGGCAAGTCGAGAGGACGTTGCTCCGTATGGAGAACAGACCTCGAGTTCATTGAGAAGTAGTTCCTCCTCGGAGGAGGATAAGGAGGGCTTTCCCTCACCGTTGCCTAATAAGCGTCCAAAAAATTGCCTGCAATCGTAATTATAAACAGGTTACGACTTGTTCGAACCCGAGCGTCGATATCTTAATATCGCATATGTCTTATATTACCAAATATTTGACTCATTTACTTACTCATATCAATAGGTGCACTAACAATAATTATGTTAGACCTAATACCAGTAGTGGTTCCGAACAGTTTCTCACTAGACCTTGAGTAGGTCGGCAATAGAATCTAGTACACGAACTATTACTTTAAATTTTGAAAGTCTGGGTACAAACTTTGGTAACACTTAACACAAGACAGTTTACCTTCTCCGGGGTTCACTGCATTGAAAGTGGATGATGAGTTATGTCACTTCTACAGAACTTTTATTAGTGGGTCTTTCTAATAAGATAATTATCAAAGATAAATTTACAATCTACTTGATTGGGCTTCAGCCAATCCAAGTTAGATTCAAATACCTTATATATATAAAAAAATAAAAAAAATATTAATAATAATAATGCCTGTTTATATGTATATTTAAAAAGGTAATCTATATGTATATACAAATGGAATAAAGAGAATAATAAAGTTTCTGAGATGTTTGGCCCAGGGTCTGCAAGTCATAATAATTCTGAGACCATTATGCACATTATTTGTAGGAAACATTCATAGTTTATAGAAGTTAGACAGGACAGAATCCTATCAAAATCTGGAGTTAAAACCAAAACCTTAGGGCAACATTACAAAATGTCCCACTGAGTTCAGAATATCTGTTTATTAGGGAAATGCTCCAGCCCATTATTTAATCTCTTGGTGGCACCCAAGTATGGCTAAACACTTCATATTATTTGAAAGATAAGAAAGAGTTTAATCAATCAGAACGGCAAGTTACAAATTGTAATAAGAAATTTAAATATAAGTCATATATAATGAATAAATTTGATAGAAAATTAAGGACAATAAGTAAAGGCAACAGCCAATAAGGGCGATCCTAATTCCAAAAAAAAAAAAAAAATTGAATAATAGTAAATTAATAGGAGGCTCAGCGGAGTTTCAGAGGGGATTGCCTGAAATTGGCTACAGAAAGAATGAGGCATCGCGAGAGCCAATCAGTTTATTTTAAAATCAATAGCCAATTGCAGTTTACCTTTCAGAATAAAACCCCATCTAAAATTCCCAACTTAAGTAATTTTTTAAAGACTATCTAATCAAGTTTCTCCGAACATGATTCAAGTAAGGACCATCAGTTCATGGTTCAGGTCTCTCTTCAAAGATTTTTCTAGTAAAGAAAAGAGAAAAGGACTAAGGCCAATATTACATCTCAGGGATTTAAACACTTACATTTCAACAAACATTTTAACTCACATCTCAAATAGATGTAATGCACTTTCTCCAAGCAGGGGTTGGTGACTCAAAACAGATATTCACCAAGCCTATTTTTATTTAAGCATAGCGAAATCGCACAGACGATTCCTTCGAGTAATTTACAATGGAGAAATCCTCCAATTGACTGCCTTACCCTTGGGCCTATCTCAGCCCCCGGTACCTTTGCGGCAGTATCGAATTGGGTTGCGGAAACCCTTCGAAACTAGGTATTCGTTTCATAGTTTAGTTGGACGAATACCTTTGGCATATCAGGACAAATCCAGTTTGATTGCGTTGCGGTTGCGGAAACACTAGCGACACTGGAGTCACTGAGTTGGCAGATGAATTACACAAAATCTGAGATAGAATCCACACACAGGGTGGTATATTTGCGCCTAGTCTGGAATACCCAGAACCTAACATTAGCCCTGTCAACTCAGAACCCTCAGAATAAAGAGATCTTTGTGCCAGTTGCTGGACAAAGACAAATGCTCTCCAAAGGAACTTCAGTCTGGAATATTTAATATTTATTATTATTCAGAGTGTATTAGGCATGCTAAATTTTGCCAATTCATGCCATTCCTCAGGGCCGGCTACACTGTCGCAGGTCACAAATCGTTACCAAAAGGTTCACCCAAAAAGGGTCCGAGAAGGCGATTGTGCCGCGGTGTGCGACAGGAGCTAAGGTGGTGGTTGGATGCAGTAGATTGCAGTCCAGCTCCACTTCAATAGAAAGAAGTGAGCCACTTCGTAACAACAGTCGCAGCGGATGCGGACTGGGGAGCTCATTTGAAGTACGACCACAGGTCAGTTAAATGGGCTCCAAATCAGGTCTTGGCACTCAAGCCTGAAAGAAATGTATGCACTGTTTGCTGTCATCAAGACCAAAAGTGCTCTATTGAGGAATGCGCACACTCTTATTCAGTCAGACAATCTGACACTAGTGGCCTATGTCCGGAATCAGGACGGCACTCAGTCTCTGTATCTTCTGGGTCTTACCACCCGGCTATTAGAAGTGGCCAGTTCACTCAACATAACAATGACGGCATTTTATTTACCGGGAAGACTAAACGGTATCGCGGTACGTTGGTCAAGAGCACAACAGGTGCCTGAGTGGCACCTGCTACCTCAAACCACGCGAACTATATTTGAAGAATAGGGCATACCAGAGGTAGACCTATTCGCGGCCAACGAAACCGCCGTCAGGTCACGTTATTTAACACTAGATTTAAGATTTAATCTGCTCTTTTTTTTACGATGCATTCAGTCGAAAAGGGGCATTTCAGACCACTTGGGTGTTTCCACCGCCCAATTTAATCCCCGGCGTATTAGCCCACCTCAATAAGGCGATGGGAACATACACACTAATAGCTCCCCAGTGGACGCAATGTTTTTGGTACCCAGTCCTTCTGGTGAGGGCATTGGCAAATCCCCTACCAATAAAGAATCTGCGTAAGGTTCTAGTGGACTGCTCAACAGGTATGAGCCTCCTTCGAGTAGACAAGCTAATACTTCAGGCTGAGAAAATTGGGGGGGGCTGACCTGATAGCAACTTAGGAGAAGGATGAGCAACAGGTGCTAATAGATAGTTGGCATCCCTCCACTTTAGAGACATACAGGGCTACTATACAAAGATGGTCGAATTGGGGCCATGATAAGAATATTAATTGTAGAAATCCAGAAGGAAAAGATGTAATAAGATTTTTAGCTAATTTATATTTAAAAAATAGATTTTCTTATAGAGCCATTTCATTGCATAAATCAACCATTTCTACTTACTGTGACTGTGAGTTACACAGTAGAGAATCATTCTAAAAACTTTTTTATACAACAAGTTTTCTTATAACATAATTTTCATACAAGAAGTCTTTTTTTAATATTCCAAACCACAACCTGTTAAACTACCCATATAGGATGTTAAGATTCTCTTTGATGGGATTACATCCGACCTCATGCTCTGGGTCATTATTTAACATAGGTAGAAGAACAGTCTTAATATTGTTATTGGCATTTGTTCATAAATTGCATGAAGGGTTAGACCTGCTGGAGCTCTTAAATTTACAAGCACCGAAAACAGTGTAACAGTCTGGCCACAGTTTGTTTTGGTTCTAAGGCTGATACAGGAAATCGCAGATAATCAGGGTGGTTGCTAACCAAACACAAAGATCAACGTATCTACCCTGAGGCTCATATGCGAAAGTTAATTATGGTCTCGGAGGCCTGTAATAGCACATAAAATATAAAATGTTTATTCATAAATGTCACTGGTGAGGCAAAACCAGCATCCAGAGCTGTCATTGCTGGAAGGCTACGCTCAATATTTAAGGAGGCTAAGTTAGATACATCCCTAGGGAGTATTTGATCAGTCATGGCATTTTGAAGTTGGCTTCATAACAGGCCTGTAAATGAGATCTTGAAGAAAGGAAATGGGAAATGTGTTAAAACATATTACTGTCTAGATGTGGACAGATCTAGGAATGATTTGTTAAATAATAACTTTAAGACCTTTTAATATAAGATAAGTAAACAGTGTTTAAAATACGAAAGATAAAACTTATTTTAAATTGAATTTTAATATTTATTTGAATTTAATTTTCATCTTTAGATGAAAGTTTTGTTTTCATTTAAATATGGTTCTAAGACTACTGATTAGACTGCTTTGTGTCCTGACTACTGGGATACTCAAATATAAATAGTTAAATAAGTAAATCATTTTACATTTACACCTTCGGTAATAATAATCAGATATTGAAACTTAATTGTACATCACATAGCGTTTTGTGCATATAATTCTAGTCACCAGCAGATATCAAACAGGTCTTCACCTTACAATGCTGTGTGTTTTTGGAGACACATAATATGACTGTTTTGCACAAAAACAAAACAGGTATTATGTGTAGAAGAAAACACACAGCATTGGTTCAAGGGGCTTGCTGGCGATGAAGACACTATGACACTTGACAGCTGAAACCGCGGCAAGCTAGACACCGCTAGCGCCTCTGGTGACGAATTTGGTAAACTAAAAACAGGAAAAAGGTATGTTTTGAACGAATATTTATGTATTTCGACGAATCACAGAACTGCGTCTTCACCTTACAATGCTGTGTGTTTTCTTCTACACATAATACCTGTTTTGTTTTTGTGCAAAACAGTCATATTATTGACTACCTGGTTTGGGATCAGACTGTGACTTATATATATTATATTCATTGAATTTAGACTACTATACCTAGAGTAACAAAACGTAGTCTGTTTGTGATCTCGCCTGTTCCATAGGCTCAAAGTATATGTGTCCTCAAGGTCCAGTGGTAGGTTATACATCATCAGTTTAAAACAATGATGATTATATGAGCTTGCATAAATTGTGGAAGGAAACCAGAAAGGCGCTTCGAGGCGGTCGGTGGTCGCGACTCTAGGAAAGGGTAATTATTGGTAATATTTGTTTCTTTTGTTTTGCATAATTAGACTAAGAGCCCACGAGGGCCAGACCTTCGTTATTTTATAAAAGCTGAAAGTTTATCTGCGGATGTCCCCTATACAGGTAAGTACGACCAGGGACTATATAGTTTGGGTTGTGGTTACTTGGGCAGGTAACCGGTAGTAAAGGTGTATAATATAGTACCTTAAATTCGTTAAAGTATAAAGCTCAATTTTTTTATATTTTCTTAAAGATAACTTTAGAAATCTCGTCATCCATTGCCAGACACTTATGACAGTTGCTACCCCCTGCCAGACACCCCTAAACTTTAATAAATTATAATTCTACTTTCGTTATAGTATAAAAGCTAAATTTTATATATGTTACTTGGGGACCTATGAAAAGATGTTACCTCTATAGCCGGACAGTTTTAATGGTTTTACATCTTGCCAGACACATCGAAAGTCCGCTGTAAGTGCAAGCGGCAAGTTTAGGGGTGTCTGGCAGGGGGTAGCAACTGTCTGGCAATGGATGACGAGATTTCTAAAGTTATCTTTAAAAAAATATAAAAAAATTGAGCTTTATACTTTAACGAATTTAAGGTACTATTTTATACACCTTTACTACCGGTTACCTGCCCAAGTAACCACAACCCAAACTATATAGTCCCTGGTCGTACTTACCTGTATAGGGGACATGCGCAGATAAAGTTTCAGGTTTTATAAAATAACGAAGGTCTGGCCCTCGTGGGCTCTTATAATATAACAAATCTATAAGAATAAATACAATACAATATTTTTAATTTGACACCTACCGGCTGAGTTTGTATCATGGTAACTAGACTGCTGATAAACATACTTTTATGTGCAAACATATTATGGATAATTATACCCAGACACAGTACAAGTGATTGTGTCCTTATGACAAAGTATTATTGGCTGAAAAAGGAAGGACAGATGGACAGACGCAAATAATGGACTTTATTAATATGACCATTCCTAAAAACCTGAAGGAATGAGAATCTATAAATAAATTAAGAATCATCATCCGACAACTGATCATGGACTACACATTGAAGAGTACAATGTTTGGGTGTTTCGATAAACTAGAGGGATATATCAAGACAGAAAACTGTGTACAGTAGATGGGATGATCGCTTAATGGGAAAACTCTGAACTCGTGATGATAATAGAACTGTTTTCAAACTTTCTATAACTGTTTTCAAAAAATCAATTCTACCTAGTAGCTGCTAGCATTAATTCATCTTAATTTTCCTTCCTTTAATATACTTGTAGGTACTAGTAAGCTTTTCTTCACAAAACATCCCAGAAAACAAAGAGATTATCTTGTTATCCAATGAAGGCCTCACGGCTTTAATCCTAGCATTTTAAAACTAATGAATTTCTTGTAAGTTTCTCACAGACCTCTTAAGAAATTCCTTTGACCGGGTCAACTAGAGGAGGGAATTTTAAATCCATTTAGCTGATTAGTTTCAAAACAAACTCGAACCTTCAAGAAAGTTTGCGTGACAAATTGCTAAAAAATGCGAATGCAAATTCCGTTAATGAGCGTTTCTTAGTAGAATATGCTGCGATAACCGCCGCGTCATTTTAAGAAACTTGAGGAAAAAATGTAATAAAAGCAAAGTTATTTCTTCCCTTCTATACGTTTAAGTGCCACGAATAGTTTCGAATTATTAAAAGTTCAAAGTGCTTATTGCCTGGTACTTAATCTAAGAACTTATAATACGATTGTCATCTTCAGCTCATCTTAAATTTGAATTCTGTATCTTATGACCCTTCTAATTAATTGGATAAAAAGTCGATTGGGGTAAAGAAAACAAAGCTAGGGGCCGGGTATGGCACACTATCCCGTTTCACAAAATGTGACTAATTTCAGTAACTTATTTGTAAAGTCACAATGTAATGGACGAGTGTGAGATCTTTACATCATCAAGTGAGAATACCTATAGAATTATTACCAAGTTATATCATATTGGGTCTGTTTCGACACTGCGATTGCAGTAAGTCGGCTAGTCTCCGTGACTCAGGGACAAAGTTCGCTGATGCTATTTGAATGTAGTGAAATTCCCCGCTATAGACCTGTATTGTTACTCTCTCCATGAAATGCAATGAAAGAATTACTTAACACTAGTTTTTTTTTATTTAGATATTCATACTATCCATACTAATATCATAAATTTCTAAGTAACTCGGTCTGTCTCTCTGTTCCGATTTCACGGCTAAGCCGCTAAATTGATTTGGATGCATTTCGGTGTGGAGATCGATTGGAACTTGGGGAAAGACCTAAGCTACTTTTTGTGGGGATAACTGATATATACGTTTTCACGGCTAAACCGCATCGATTTCAATGAGGTTGGTATGGAGATACTTCGATGCACGAGGAAGGACATAGGATACTCTTTACCGCGATAGACGACACACGCGGGCGAAGCTAACATAATCATTTATGAATGAAATTATCGCTAACCCTCGTTGCACTTTAGATTTAGTTTAGTACGGTATCTTAACTATACAACGTTATTTTTTAAATTTTTTAAATTGATTAGCTTAGGTCACGTACCTTTAGGAATTGATACCGTATTTAGATTACCGGGCTTTTCTCTCGTCGAAATTGGTATAATTTCGTCATTATCAGTTAACTGCAATTTTCGATCTCTTCGCAGTACTGTGGTACTGGTTAGTTTGCTCCCTTAGTGGACTCATCATATCTACGGGATGAAGAAGGCATCGTCTTTTCAGTCCACCACCATCTGTCTGGTAAACGATAATAAATGGATTAATTATAGTGTGGGGGAACGGTGTGTCGAGTCCCTCCAACACAAAGGGAGGATCTTCCGACCAGGCGAGGTGATCATGCCTGGCGGGCCACTGCCCAACAGTTGATGTTGGGATGTTGTACTTATGATAATCGGCGCGAGAACTTCTATTGCGCGATTCAGGATTGTTAGTTTCTTCGTACGGTACGTTACTCCGTAGTTCAGTGTAACTTCGGTAGATGGCGCTGTAGCATGTTATGTTGTATATGGAGGTCACCACATATAGTTTCATTAACACTTATAAAACATATGCTTATGACTTAGAGTAATGTTTACAGGCTGTGTCCACTGCAACACGCCAATTATATCGCTCTCTATGTAATCACATTTTAATTACATGTGATAGTTTCATAACTGGTTTGTTTTACAACGAGTACAAATATGGAATTTGAGTCTCTCATGTCAAAGACAAGATATGAAAACATACTAGATTTCGGCTTGTTTTGGAATCAACTGGAGAAATGCTCTACTGTATTTTTATGCTAATATTATAAAATAATGCATGATCTTAAATTCAAATTGAAACATACACAATTGACATATGAATATCAGCGCTGACATATATTTAGCGAGCAGCATGAAAATATTTTTTTAAAGTTTAACTGTTAACTAAATATGCCAATGTGCATGCAAATGTGTAATTGAAGACGTAAGCTAGAAATAAAGTATTATTGCCACGTCTACCATTAAACTGAAAAAGGTTTACACCATACTATATAGTAGTAAACAGAAGACTAGAAGGATAGACTGAAAACCTGACGTATACATATAGTATAGGGAAAGGAATGTTGCAGGACTGTGTGCAGAGAGCCCATTCAAAACTAACAGTATTTAACTGATAACTGAACTAATAAATTAATTAGTACATCACCCAGCTATATACAATAAGAGACAGTCTATTGTCACAATCTACAAATTGAAATACATGGTGTGGACATAATAAAGCTGAAGAGTTTGTTTGTTTGAAAGCGCTAATCTCAAGAACCGCTGGTCCGATTTGAAAAATTATTTCAGTGTTGAATAGTTCATCTATCGAGGAAGGCTATAGACTATATATCATCCCGCTAATACTAATAGGAGCAGAACACGCTAACGGGCATTAGAAGACGCAAACGAGATTGCGTGGGTCAGCTAGTAAAATATAAAGTTATAAACATTAGGTCTTGTATAGGGCCTTTTATTTCAAATGTTGCACAACAACAAATTTATTTACATGTAAATGTGACTATTGAATAATTTGACAAAAAGGCTAGAAATGACACTTGAAGGAGAGGTGGTCTGTTATATCTTTTGTGTAGGTTAACGTATTATAAGGATAAAGGTTACATAAATTATGTATGTTTAGCATCTCCGTACCATTGAGTCAGACCGAGTCATCTGCATTGCGTGCTTAGGATATTAAGTAGGGCCTTGCTCAGTCTTGATGTTCTGGAAATTACGCCGGACTTGGCTTATCATCAACTGTATTGGTTATGGCCAGCTGTTCCTAGATCCCTCCTACTTAAGGCGCAGTAGGGTATACAATGTGGTTCAGTTGGTTTGAATCCAACATAACTGTCTACTGGAAATTGCAATGGGGTGATTATCCAAGGTAAATTGAAGGGTCAAAAAGTAAATTGAAACTATTCTTTGATAAAATGGACCGGCTCAACCGAAGTGATATCACGGCTCCATAGGAAACAGGTGTTAAGCTATTCTGTCATTCTGCTGCCCATACATTATCGTACATTTACAGAGTTCTTGAGAGGAGACCACGTCTCGGTAAACGTAGTGTAGGACGTCCACAGACCAGGTGGAGTGATGATGGACTGGGTACGAGAAGCCGAGAGTCGAAAAAGTGTCGTGCAATTGGAGAGGCTGATGTCCAGCGCGGACACAGTATGACTGCCGCAGGGTGATGATGATGATAGGTACCTACAGAAGTTATTTACTCTGCGTTTGTACACTTCCTCCTATAGTACAAAAGCGAGGCAGCTGCTGAAGTATAGTGATGTGAGAGAGCCACGCTTTGGCATGAATGGGCCGGCTCGACCGGAGTGCTACCACGGCTTCACAGAAAATACTGGTGAAACAGCACTTGCGCTCCCCAATCCCCCAAAGACCAGCAACCCACGTGGTACGCCTTTGGTGTTACTGATGTCCATGGGCGGCGGTAATAGATTGCTATCAGAGCGATACGTCTGCTCGTCTCTGACGTCTGCCCATATTCCATGAAAAAAGAAAACTATTTTATTTTCTATACTTTCAGTCAATTACAGTCTAGGCTATATGTAGGCTGAATTTATTAGATGTAGCACCTTGTCCACAGTTACTATTCCAAATACACAATTATCTGTACGTGAAAGTGTCTTAAAAAGGAATATCTACAAATAATTCTCTTCACGTATTTTAACTATGATAATATAAATGCGAAAGTATGTTTGTGACACTTTCACGCCCTAAGTACGTAACTGATGATAGAAAATTTTTGAATAGGCTTTGTCATAGTACGAAAAAACATTAGGTACGAATGAAATCACCGCAAAGTTAGTAACTTGGTACAACTACGCTTCACTAGATAATGGCTGTCACTCTGTCGTTGACCGTGACCATGGCTACTTCTGAGTAAGGTCATGATGATGTATAAGACACCGTTACTATTGGGAGAGTCTATATGCACCATTAAGCGCATTTGAGGAGGGCCGAATATCATTTACAATCATACTTGGGTACTTCACTCTATTTTCGAATCCTACGGGTGATAGTAATATTACACTTACAGAGTAGAACAGAAACAGGTTACAATAACATTTTGTTTTAGAATGTCTGTCACTCTTTCACGCAAAACCCACTCAACAGGTCTGTATGAAATTTAGCATAAAGGTAGGTTATAGTTTGGAAATGTACTTTTTATCCTGAAAAATATTACATTCCCAAGGGATGAGAAAGGTACAATAATAATCACGTATCGTAGCTAGCAAGGAGGCCCAATGATGCAGAAGCATTTCAATAGGCCGCACTAGAGTGGATCATCATGCTGCATTGTTGCATGGTCTGCATCCTCAATGATTATTTAGACCACTAACGACCAATACGACCTTCAAACCTTCAAGAAAAGAGCTCGAACTCCTTCTTAAATGGCCGGTAACGCACTTGTGACACCTCTGGTGTTGCGGGTGACCAAGGGTGGCGGTAATCGCTTAACATCAGAAAAAAATCTGCTCATGCTTTCCATCTCTTCCATTTGACAGGCCCATATATAAAAAACCACGTATTAAGTGCATACCGTTAAAATGACTGACGTTGCTTCCAGGTTGCTCTCGTCACAAGTGCCAATGCAACCTGGAAGACGAGAGTCTCATCGTCTAGCTACGTGACCCAGGTTAATCTAAAACCAGGTTGTTGCAAAAGTGTTTATAATGTACCACGTTATTATTGTTATAAACTTATAAAGTCACAATAATCGTTTATATAGTTTAACGCTAATCTGGTCGAGCAAAACTATATACAAATTAGTAACACCACACAAATCGATTACGCATTTATAATTTTAGTTATTTTACATTGATGTTGTTTGTATGCTTATATATTGTATGTAAATATTAAACAGAATTGGTGTGAGTGATGGTCCCCCAGTTTGATCGGAGGAGGGTTGTGCTTTTGTCTCTGGTAAAGTATCTAACTATACCAATCTGGTCAGCGTAATATACATACAATACCTCTTATTAACAGATGAAAGTTATTGATGGAAATTATCAACACCCAATGAGATCGCAGTACCAGTAACAGTAGAAGTTAATAAAGAGACACGAACTTCAGCCAATGGGGCGACTCCACATTACAATCAGATCAGTTCGTACAGGATCTTCCTGTAAACTTTGCATTAACTCGTTCTGTTGAGAATCGCACAGACTCAGAGGCATGAGGGTAACTCTCTCGTAGGTTGGTTTCAAACTGAAGTCGTCACTACATGTTTTCATTATAGGCTAACTGTTAATTTGCTAACTTTCTAAAAAAAATATCTGTTGTGTTCTTGACTAAGATTATCAGATCACGTTGAAGTAGATAAGACTGGCAATATGCAAGAGCAGGTATGGATAATAATGGTATGGATATTTAGTCACTTCTTTTATTAAAGAATCTTGTGCAGAAAAATTGTACTGACGCATGACGTCATACAGGTATAAAATTGTATAAATATTAGATTTAGTTTTTTTGCTTGTTTTTTACGCTTCTATGCCTTAACTAATCAACCGATTATTATAAAATTGTGCCTCGTGGTTATGTGATAACGGCATAGGTTGCAACCAGGTAAGTATATGGATGGATGCCTCTTTATTAACACATTGAGACTTCTTCGTGCCTCGTAAAATACGTAAGCTTTCCGATTCGGTTGCCATATGAAGTGCTTGGCAAGCGTTACTAGTTGGGGCGCTGAATAATTCGACAGGACTTCTATATCGCCTTTTTGGGTTATGTAGATCTGATAGCGATCGCACTGAGTAAAAAAATTAAGTTTATTTGTATTGCATTGGAACTAAAGCTCCAAAACTACTTTGTTAAAAAAATTCGACAAAGGCAAGAACGATATCAGATTTAGAGAAAAGGACTAAAGATGCTATTTATCACGACAAAAGTCGTATGTGATAAAAGTGTTTGAGATATACGCGAATTTATTGATCTATTTTCGACATACATTGCCAAACAGTTAACATATTGAACGAATAGGCAAGTAGGCCATTACGAATTTTAAAAGAGTTATGGTCTGTAATTCCTATTTATTTACAAATGAAAAATAATGTACGTAAATCAATCAGAATCAAATAGCTCAATCATTTTGTATAATAAAAATGTGGTTAAACTGTAATTGAAATGTGTTTAATCGATTAACACACTAATCGATAACGTTCGTAGATGTCGGTAACGTAACAGGAAAAAGTAATCTTCCTGAACTCTTTCTTATATACCGAACATTGAACGCTTCACTGAAACGGTAAGATTTTATTTGTAACAAGTATTTTGATTTCATACTCGTTATTGCGATAGTTACTTCTACATATTTAATTACCTGAAAATAGGGTTTTTCAAGTATGTTTGCAAAGATGTGCGAATTTTATCGAATGATGCACTGGCGGGTTAAGATGCGGAGTCAGCAGTGAGCCTGCAGGCCGGTGTGCAGGTCGGCGCGGCGCACGCTCGGCCCGCGCCACCCACTTGCCTCCAAACCTTCGTCGCGAACGGACGGCATGGCGACCGCGCGTTGAACCAAATACGTGTCTGTGCTCTGTGAAATTTTACACACCGCTCATCACTACCCAGCGAACAATCACCGAACACATTATGCACCTGTAAGTACTGAAACCCAAATAACTACTGAAGTATCTGCTACAATTTTCAGTTTATAAATTTAAATTTTTCACCATTTTTCTCCGTCCCGGTGTTTTCCCTCCGGAAAATTGTAATTTGTGCATCCTCTGAAAATATTACTTAGATTTCACTCATAAAACATCTGTTTAATAGTATAATGTTGTAAATAGCGCATAGACATACATCGTTAATTACCTTTGACTCGGTACGAAAGGCTCTATTGTGTTCTCAGTATTTGTTTTAATGTTTGAATACAGACGATGAAATGTCACGAAATTTCAATAACAGCCGATGAAGTGAATCACGTCTTAGTCATCGGCTCCGTTCAAATGTAAACTTATCTGTGAGGTCGTGACACCCCGTGAACAACGTTTGGCTAAATATTATATCATTACTTAGAATTGCAACTACATTGAAGAGACTACTCAATCACAACAGTTTTCCTTGATGAATTTCTGTAAAAAAAATGTATTCTTTGTTTACTTTGCGCGTAATGAATACTTTATTGTATAATTAAATTATATTTATGTATTTTTTATATTTACATTTTATTGTAATGAATATCATCAGTAATGTGCGTTTCTAGTATTTTTGTTAACTACGTGAGCTAAGCTGAATACTGGTGTTGTGACGTTTATGTCGGTAATGTACTGAGTGGGGGGCGGTAGTGGTTCGAACCCCAACTACTGCGGACTGGCGGAAGTCCGACGTTTGAGCTATTACAGGTATTAGAGCAGCTCTAATAGCACTATGACCTGATATATCACTTTATATGTAACTGATGTTGTGAAATTACAGTTTTTGAACTGCATCAGCAAGAGCTATCTCTGTTTACCGTCGAAGGCCCATTACTTTGCATGAGGAATTTTAATTAATGACGCAATGTCCTCCGCTGGTTTTATTTTTGCATAACTCAAATAAAAAATAATGCAATAACCTGTTGTATCATCGTCGCTAAAAATGTGAGTCAGTCTAGTTTTCCTTGGAGATGGTTCCGTTCATCGTATGAAGGATCAGTCAATAACTGTAGAATCCACCATACGAGCGACTTTTCGCATGTGTCTCGACCGTGCGTCACTCTACCGGTACATTTATATGGTGTACACGGGCCACTTGCTGTAAGATTAGAGCTCTTCGAATGTAGGTTATTATACTTATTAAAACACCAGTAAGTAGCAGTTAATTTGCACATCGCAGCTCAACTCAAATTCGTGCGGCCGTCGGACAGACGGTCTTGATCTTTCAATTGTATGCAGATGAGGCTGCAATGGCAGTAATATTTAAAACTAGTTTCAAGAAAACAACGGCCATCATATTCATATTAATGTCTATTTGCAGCTTATGCAATTAAAATAGTTGAATTAAAGTAGGGGTTAGTGACGTGTGGTGAATATTGAAGTCTTGTCGAACGCGGATAGTTGCGCAACATAATTGTTGGTTCGCGGCGTGAATCGCGAATAATCCATGTTAATATTTGTTGGGCGGCGGAGGGTTCGTCGGCGGGCGAGTGTCGCAACACGCGGCGATAGTCGCGCGGTAGCACGGCGTGCTCCCGCCGGCGCCGCGCGGAATTGCAATTAGTCGTGATGTGTGATCGTTGGCGCATAGCAACAATGCACCGGACACCAGCCGCACATCGTCACACCGTCACACCGTCACACCGCGTACGATAACATGGCTTTGGTTACATTTACATACACTCTACCTCCGCACTTCTCAGCTCTTCATTTCCCCCGAGGTAGCGTCACCGGATTCGCTCACCATTTCATCCACGCTCACAGTTTTGAAATAATACTAGTGTTGGTATACTTTGCATTGCAGATTGCAACACTTAACGAATGTAGTAATTAAAAATCTAGCACATAAGCTCATTATTATACCTACTTATTTTAATTTTTAATATGAGGATTGTCGTTATCCAAAAAACATAATGATGGAGATTTCGTCTACCCTATCTGCTTATACTTTAGAAATCAAATTAGTTGTTCCTACGAGAATAACTGTATCTATTTTGATAAAGACGGTTGTTGTTATTGAGTCACACAATGAGTGAATTTCAAAGTGTTCATAGTTGAGTCTAAGAAAGATAATAGTTCCTCCGCACTGACGCGAGGATGAAGGCTGTACAAAATTGTCTGGTTAGGTAACATTAAAAGCAAACAAATTTAAATTGAGGACATTTAACTTTTGTTCCGCTTTGATGTCACGCTTGTTGCGGCCCAGACGATAATTAAATCCACCAACCTGGACATGCAACTTGTCTCTGATCTGAGATCTGATCGTCTGGCAGCATTAAAATAAATACTACATTTCTACATCACTAATCGTTGAAATTGAAATTTGTGTGCATCAAAACTTTCCTGTGGAGATATTCTTAATTAGTTACAGGACTAATCAATTTCCTTTAATAATTAGGTATGCATGTACGCTTGGATATAGTACGAAAAAGTCAATGTAAAGTTTATGTATTAGTTGCATCGTCGTCCACCCGTAGAGCGTATACACTTGGCGTGGGAGCCGGTAGTGCAACGGAACGTGATTCATTTAAATCCATCAGATTGCGGTATTTGTTGAAGACGTAACTACATTTGCATACTAATACAGCTGTTGCGGGATTCATTCTTTTTGCTCATTTAATTTAAAAAAAGAATCTCAATGCCTCAACTTTTTATGTCAATATGGCTTAACATTGTCCTGGAAATGGTCAAATCAGTCGCCATCTCGATACCTGTTCGAATTCCGGAACGCTTCGACACAGGAATGCGAAATTCAATTAACTTTTTTAATGCTCCGTCCATTTTGATCTTTCTGCAAGAATGTATCTACAGATAACACGATCGCAAGACATTTTGGCGCCAATTAATGGAGCCATTTTGGATTTTTATGTCTTTTTCTAAAGACTAAAAAAAATCAAATTAGCTACTTTTTATAGGTGCATTTTTGGCAGCTTTAGTAAAATTTTCAATGTGGTAATATTTTTAATGTGTCTATATTTGTATTTTAAATCAGTGACAATTTCTAAAAGTAATTGCGCTTTTTGCAATTATAATATACTGTTCGAGTTAAAGAGTTAAAGTTGTGTATGAAATTAATTATATAAATACAGATTTACATAATTCATTTCAAGTGATACGTGAGTTAAGAAGACTGTCGTCTCACATTCACATGGCTAACTTAACTTGCGATTAATTAAATAAATCTTTAGCTTATATTTTGTGGTGTTCGTAAAGCGAAATAGACATTTAGCTGACAAGTGAAAGTTGGAATGACATGACAAAATTGCAGAACACGTTTTAATGATTAATTAGAAAATATTATAACTGTAAATGCAAAGCTTCAGGAACATTCAACATTCAAACGTCTGAGTATAACAAAAAGGTATATATATATATATATATATATATTGAACTTGTCACTTTGAATTGTGTGGAGTCAGGGTAAGGTAACCCTAGCAGAGGTCAGCTGGTAGAGTGTGGTTGTTAAGTATGAGGAACCAAAGTCGAAGCCTGCTTTCTTCTAAAAAAAGCAACACTTCCTAGCAATAGCAATGTGTAAGAGAAGCTGCCTTGTTTACTCCCGAAATATAAGTAGGTAGAGAAATTTAAGGACAGTCTAGCTCTAAACCGTCTATTAATAAATCATCTTTTGAACTTTATTGTCACAATCGTGATTGTCACGATTGTGACAATAAAGTTCAAAAGATGATTTAGGATACAAACCTAGGACTTGAAAACATCGTACACCTTATCCTCATATTACGGTTCTTATCTAAATTAAATTTGTTACACTTTCTCACAAGATAATTGTTTTCTCGAATAATAATTAATGAAACCAATCGTAACAGTAAACGTAAGGTTTTATTATCTTTCTTTCCGATTGACTTGAGAATTGAGCGACAAATATTTTCATACCTTTGTGCACTGCTGTTGTGTAATTTGTTTGATTTCTGTAATAAATAAAATAGACTTAAATGTCGAAAGGAATTCAGATCCAGATTTCTTTTGTGAGATCTAGAACAAAGATTGTGCACGTTGTTCTTTTGTGAACAAATTGAGTGCTCGTAAAACGTACAAAATTTCTCACATTTTTTGAATGTAGAGTTAGGAAAAGTTCGACATCGAAATGAATGCTGGTTCATATATTTCATTACCAAGATTTAATCGAGATAAAATCGTCTGTGCATTTCTGCTTAAGTATGTGTTGGTACTAAACGTAATATTATACTAATCTTATGAGAAATCTACGGCCAAATAAACGCAGTTCATTAACTTATGTACCTAATAATCAAAATAATACTGGACAAATAAAGATACTGGATTCAGATAGATATACATTCATGACTTCAAATATCTATCATTTATTGCATATCAGTTTTCATTAAGTGGTAAGTATGTTGTATAGTACGAGTATAATAATTGTTTTAATATATTACGCTAATATTGCTATTGCTTTGTTGGTCTGGCGGCTAGCCTACGCAACTGCCAATCAAGAAGTCTCGGGTTTGATTCCCGAGTCGGGCCAGATTGAACTATCGTGATTTTCGTATATGAAATTCTTATTAACCGGCTTGGAGTATAGAAAATTACCGCCCGTGCCTTGGAGAGCACGTTAAGTTATCGGTCCCGGTTGTCATGAACATCTATGGTAATCGTTATTAAGAAGTCAGTGCCCTCAAATATACTGACACTAGTTTCAATCTTCGAATTCAGTTCTACCTCAGGGTTGCGGAGGTCTGATGCCGGTCGCTCCGTGGAAAAACTGATACTCAGGTAAAACCGGGTGGAACTAATAGCCGAACCCAAATAATCTTGGGATAAGTCTAGGTGGGAAGGTAGGAAGATTACGCTAATATTCATTCACGCTTCATTAAGTTGTTGTCTCGAAAATACCCGCTCTAATAATAATTATTGAGTTACTATTATCAAATTTTCGCTTTGTGTATGCTTACATATCTATATTTGCTCGTTAATTAGATATTAATCACGTTGTACTATCTAACGTGTGTGTGTGAATTCGATTCGCGAAACATTGGGGTATCAAAAGTTATATCTCCGTTATGCTTATTAAATACAATATAACACAAATTTACAACGGCACTACTTATTAAGACCATTTAATCAGATAGCTTTTCTGCGTAAAATAATTCTTTTTTCAATATTTGCTTGGAGTCTGCTGTAGGATTTCCGGTAACGTTTTCAGTACTAAAGACTACATTTTACCAATAATTAACTTGAAGATACAAGCTTATAGTTACTTCCTATATCTATTTGTAGGAAGTGTTTCATCCTCTGTCGTCTAGTACACGTTCGTATAATATTTGCACTATTCTAACACTACATTCGTATTCACGCACCCGGCCGCTGCACGTGTTCACGCATTCATTACAATCATTCAGTTACGTTATTCAAATCGAGTCTGCGTTGAAAGTGGAAAATGCTTTATGATATGTACTATTGGCACACTCGGCCAATGCTTTCCCATGGTGTAGATAGACTCACAATTGGTTCTTGCATCTGTCATGAACAAATCTAGCCATATCAATATACTTTTCTATATCTTTTTTCTCTGTAATTTTCTTCAAGATTAAAGGGTAGTTTATTAGTAAGTTGCAATCTCAGAAAGAAAGTAAATCATCAGCCTATTGTAGTTCACCTTTGAACATAGTCAGGTACACTTACGCAAGTCGTGCCGACAGTTGGCTAGAGTAATACAAAGTGTAATTAAAGAAATATTGGCAATTAAGTGAAAGATAATCTAGAAAATCTTGAAGGAAAGAAGAAAGGAAAATGTTACCAAGCTATTAAAGCAATCAAGCTTTCTTTGTTTGGTCTATTATTTTTCAAATAATATTAGTACTATTACTTTTACAAGGCAGGTTTTTAAGGTCAATTTTCTGAAAACTCAGGAGTGGTAGAAATTCTGTATAAAAAGTAATTTTCATCATAATAATGCATATTAATCATTAAAAGCTTTTTAAATATGACTCAACCTTGTGATAAACACTTTGACTATATTATCGACTCTTCTTCGCTGGTAGAATAGGTAATTGTTACCAAATTTATTGTATATAGACAAATCTAAGATTGAACGTAGGGCTACATTTTATTGTATAGATGAAAACTAATTGATTTTAGTTTTGCAATAATGATTTAACGACATCCTCTGAACAATATTGGTCCATTCAATGTTCTTGAGTAAATCGTCTTCTTCTTCAAAGCTAGATGTTAGCTGTGACGTAACTTCGGTCAATCTCCAGCGCGCACTTTCACTCACTTGGACAATGGCTCCAGACTGGTGTTATGCTTGAAATTCCAAGTCAACAATGCCCGGATGATGAATTCTTCACATAGTAAACACGACGAGAAATTTACACGCTTCACGACAAATTGTTTTGACAAGACCTTTGTAGACAACCGTTTTAGGTATTCACATACATACTCGTAAGTAGCCTTGGATCTGTTAAATTGTTTTGTGTTAGAGTAAAGTCCTTGGACGGTTTATTAAGTTGTAAACATACAGCCAACAAGCTTTGTTGTACTTCTGTTTTGGTGGCACTTTTAACTGCTTTGCTGTTAGTCTCTCTGGCAAACAAAATAGTATTGGAGACTGATTATTTGTGGTATTGAAATAACTTGTTGTTATTTATATCGCGAAGACCTATGCTCTTATTGACCGCCCTCTTGGTTCTGTCGTTATTAATCTAACTGCTGAACAAAATATTGTAAGTTTGATGATTAATTGTGTGATGAGGTTGGTCATGTGTTCTATGTCTGAGTTTAATTTATCTATTATATGTATTTACAAATATGTAAGTACGTTTTTAGTAGTAAAGTAAAGTACAAGCTGCTTTGCTGTTAGTCTCTCTGGCAAACAAAACTTACTAACTAACTAACTTGCCCTGTATCGGAGTCACCTTAACAAGCCTTACCTACACTTGGATTATTATTATTTTACAATTTAGATGATATGTAAGACATCATTTGATTTAACTTTTTAGATTTAATTTCGCTTAGTACAATCATTTAGGATTTATGATTGAATTTGCTATTTGAATGGAGCTTCGTATTGTGAGTAAATATATGTTTTATAATACATAATGTAGCAGCGATGAGTGACTCAGAATATTAGATATAGTAGTACCTATCTACTGTACCATAGGGAGACTAATACATATGTTTCACATAAGGGAGTAAAATAGTTTTTTGCATAGGCGAGTATTGTCTGCGTTTTTATTGTGACAAAAATATATGTAAATGCTAGATATTATTTAATACAAGAAAGCGTCTACACACAAACATTAAATAATTTTGTACCGAGAAGGCCGAACACCTGAAGATATTGTGGTATGCACGATAATAATTGCTTGTTTTATTGCAGTTAAGTGCATTAAACGCACATATGCAACGTAAGTATTGCAGCGAGTGTCGTAATTATGTTACGTATGTTTCCCGTTCTGTGACGTCATTCTTTAAACATGCAAAAGGATGTGATATATTCCTAATACTTCAAATATGTGGTAGATATTTCATACCAAATGCAGACTTAATCTTTGCTTTTATTCTACGGGAGTTTCTGCAAGGTAAAAGTATCTTCCTGAAATAAATAGTGTAATATGATAAAAGGATGGCCAAAAACAAGAATAATATACGGGGAAGACTTTGGTCTGCTTCATGTACACCTGGGATGGGTGGATAGTAACGAGTTCTTAGTTGCTAGTCTTTTTAATGTTAAGTGGATAAAAATATGGTAATTTTTTTATTAGTACACCGTATTACAGTTTTATTTGTGCACCGTTTGAGCTAAAATTTTAAATCCTTCTTTTTCCTAGCTTTTGCCCACTTTAGGTGAGGATGGCTCTCCTTGTTTCACGGCTGCAGAACTTGCTGCTCTAACCTCTCGTAATATATTCCTACCATCTCAATCTCCTTTCCGCTAACTTGCCCTGTATCGGAGTCACCTTAACAGTGCAGCTTTACACCTTGAGCTCAAATATTAACACGATGTAAAAAGGCTTTAAAATTATTTTAATTTTTTCATCTATTTTTCGTGTATTTATATCGCGAGTCTTGAACGGTACAGTTGGTTATAAATAAAATTGCAATCTATGTGGAGTGGTTAAAGAATATTACATTTTGACAGAACTTACTTCCTCCATCCTGTCCAATTCAGAAGAACGAAGTGGAATAGAACGTTAGTTTATAAGCTAAAAATACCACAAACATGCCAAAAAATAACACATCACTGCATTGAACTTAATCATTAATCATATTCGTCTATTTAATCAAATGAATAATCACTTAACGGCTTTGATGTTATCAACGTCGCTCGTTAAGTGATTATTATCGTAATATTGGCTTTTAAGTTAAATTTATTTTTGAGGCTGAAGGACTTTGCTACGCAGCCTGGGGTTTAACATAAAATTAGTTTAGGCTACGGTAAACTTAGTCACTTGGTTCAAAACAATAAAATAATGGCTGTTAGGCCCATATTAATGCAAGTAGATATCGAAAAGTCTGACGATTACTTTCAGTCCTTGCTAAACTATATCTATGTATAATCATTTGCCTAAATAAAATTAATAGTAGGTGTATAATATATGCATAAACTATGGTGTCTGCTTCACTGTAGTAGCAGTTGGATGAGTGCAGCTGTCATTATGAAACCCGATGCAACAATCGCACGTGCTCCCGCGACACGTACCTTATTTCTCAATTTATAAACAGATACAATATCTGCGAATGTTATCTTAACATCTGCGATGTAATACGTGATTCATTTGCAGTGGCTTGCAAGAATGTTGAGTATCTTGTGTATTGATATTGTTTTATTAACAGTACAAAGAATATAAGTTATCAATGTAACTTCTAAGAGGCATGCATCGGCACCACGAGTTCATATAAATCTGGTGTTAACTATTTTTGTTTTGTAGCTTTAAAGAGAGTGAGGTTACTGGAGTTCTCTCTCCTTATGGTGGAGGGCTCTCCTCCTCCTAACAATAAAGGCCCCCCCTATCCTTGTAGGACTTAAAAATGGCAACGTAATCTATGGCTCTTGAGTTGCAGATCTGTCTCCTCGTTCATCCTATGTCATAAAAGAGCACCATTAGGGCAAGGGACAGCAGTACGGCGTAACTCATCTTATACTACGTTTCTCAGCTATATTTAAAATTCAATTATTTCTCCAGGATGTTTACACGTATATGTCTATAATTCTAGCAACATAGTTGTAGATAGGAGTGAAATTACAAACCCAAATATCCCACTGTATCCAAAATATTTGAGCTTCAATATCCTAAATATTTTGGATGGCGTTGTGCTCAACACATATCTTTTGTTGACATATTGATTTCACAGTTAATGTTATGCTTAGAGTTTTCTTTCACGAGATTAAACCGAACATAGACTCTATTTCGAAGGTAACTTACCGTAATTAATAAAATATACTGAGACCTATATCATCCAGGGACTATGATATTCTGGGCCTCACCTTAAAGACTTTATTAATTTTACAGTCATACTTTGGAAGATGTAAAAAGCTTCCTTACTGTATAAGTTACATAAGTAATCAACTAATACATACTACAAAACACTAAATAAATTAACTTACATATCTACACTACATAATAAAGCTGAAGAGTTTGTTTGTTTTGTACGCGTTAATCTCAGGAACCGCTGGTCCGATTTGAAAAATTCTTTCCGTGTTATATAGTTCATTTATCAAGAAAGGCTATAGGTTATATATCATCACGCTACTGCTAATAGGAGCGGAGCACAAATGAATAATGTTTCAAAAAACGGGGAAAAAAATTCACGCTACGGGCAATATAAGATGCAAATGAGGTTGCGTGGGTCAGCTAGTATATTATAAACGTCAGTGATTTCATTATGTGCATTAATATTTCAAACATTGGTGATTTCAAGCCAAGCCTATCACTTTCTTGAAGTAATGCAACTGTAATGTTGTTTGTGTTTGCGTAATAAACACACTATGTTGTTTGGCTACGACAACTTAATATTAGAAATTTTAATTACCATATACTGAGACTATTTTAAACCTTTGCTTCGACCTTATGATGATAATCAATGTCAGATTGGCGAGTCACTAATCTGAATTGAAATCACGGGTTTCTTAAAAGTTAAACATTAAGAAATGTTGCCGTAATGCATAAAGTTGCTTGGATATGCGACAATCATTCCATTGTCATTTTATGAATGATGAAATTCTAATGTTTAAATTCGCTTCCAAAATTACAAACTTAATTAAAACAATAGGCACTACGTCCGCTTGACGTCCGCTTGTCATTAAACAGGCATCAGAAATTGTTTAAAATTGAAGAAACAATCTTCTTACACTTACTTCTACAAATATGAACTATTGAGTATGTATATGAAGTTCATGGAATTATTAGGCCCAAAAGTTTTTTTTATGGAATTAGGGGCAAATGAGCAGACCTATCGCCTGATGATAAGCGGTTACCGTCGCCCATGGACACCCGCAACACCAGAGGCATCACAAGTCCGTTGCCGGCCTTCGGGGGATGGAAAGGGGGATGGACAGAGGGGTTGGCCCCTCCTTGGGCCTCCGGTATCCTCACTCACTCGGTGAAACACAGCGCAGGCGCTGTTTCACAAATATTTAATATTTAACACTTAGCATAGACTGTTGAGGTGGTGCATAAGGCAAACTGCATGTAGTTAATTTAAGTGATTACACAAATGTCAAAAAAAATATGCAATTGTTAATCTAACTTGCCTAGACCGTATTCTTGTACGTATAGCCTGAAGGCTGTTGATCTGTTGTCCTGAATTTAGACTAGACGAGGTAGTTCTAGAACGATAATGTTTTCCGCAAAGATTTGTAACCATTCTTAGTGTTGTCTCAAACACTCTTGATTTATAAATTGTACACTTTAACAATACGATATACCACCTTACATAGAATGTTTTACAACTGATAAATATTATTTTGATCCGTTTTCAAATGAAACTTTTTCAATCAGAATGTCATGTGACTGTAAGTTTACTTACAGTCACATGACATTCTGATTTTACAAGCTTTCATAAAATGCGATGACTTATTTGAAGGATAGGCGATAGTTTCAAAGGTGGGAGGTTTAACCGTGGGAGAGCCGCGCTTCGGCATGAATGGGCCGGCTCGACCGGAGTGATACCACGGCCTCACAGAAAACCGGTGTGAAATAGCGCTTGCGCTGTGTTTCACCAAGTGAGTGAGGATACCGGAGGCCCATACCCCAACCCCTCCCTCATTCCCCCTCCCCATCCCCCAAAGGTCGGCAACGCACTTGTGACACCTCTGGTGCTGCGGGTGTCCATGGGCGGCGGTAATTGCTTACCATCAGGTGATACGCCTGCTCGTTTGCCATCAAGGTAGGTTGAACATCAAAAACTGGGTCATTTACTATGTTACTGCAAAAACAAGCAGAGGTATATATTTTAGAGATAAAGGACATTAGCTAGTTTCCTAATTTGCCGGCCTGTCTTGCGCCAAATCCCATCAGGATTGTAATAGTTTTCAGACAGGACAACTAATGAGGGTAAATTTATCATATAGAAACTGTGCTTAGAGATACAAGTCATGGATGAGAATTGGCACTGAGACTGCAATTGTGCGAAGAAAGCACAATGAAATGCTCGTTTGTGCATCCTATGGTAAAGAAGTAACTAAACTACAAAAAATAAATAACTTAATATCTTTTGTAGTAGCCGACCCCAAAATAATCTTGAGAATAATAAAGGCCAGGAAGATGATGTTTCTCGATCGATGGGTGTCTCTTTGAACTGCGTAGTAAAAAACATTCTTAGGTTTTACGTAATTTTCTTATCAAAACTATAAATCACTTACACTTATACATCCCAAAAAAAAAGAACTTAAGTGGCCTACATATTTGCGTCTAGTCTGCGAGAACAGTTGTTCGAAATAAAAATACTTTACGTCTATTTTGTAAGCCTGTTGCAGAAAGATGGCAATCTACCCGTCGCACAACGAATACAAAGGTAGATAGTGATCTATTGTCGGAGCCAGCTACTGGTGGCCGACAGCATTACTGCGATAACTACCGTTACCTTTCTTACCTATCGTTCGCATTGTGTACTGGCTATCTTAATCAGCGAAGGCTTTGTTTGTTTGCTTTGAACGTTTTAGCGTTATTTTTTATTAGTACCGGAACTATAACGTACATTGTGCTTGATGGGAGTGATGACTTAGTTGGTGTGTATAGATTTTGTATTATTTTGTAGTTGTTTTGTTACATGAGCTTGTGTTGGTCTTGACATCCATTTCTGCCGTATACGATTCTGTATTGTATACATAAATAATAATTAGTCTAGAGCTCTAATTATTGTTATATTTTTTAGTTATATTGTTGAGTTTACCAATTAGTAGAAGGTACTAGTTATACCCTGCTATTTTGCAAGTTGAGAAAATATTTGGACCACTATGTAACCTTCAGAATATTTACTAAACGATGAAACTTTTATGCATACTACTGTAATTATTTACAAACAAATCTTGTATTGCTAATTATTTATTTATTATTGTATCGCTACTGGTTCCTCAGCAGAGTTAGGTTCTTTGCTAAGGGGAGGCCTATCCTAGTCCAGCCAGACCATAACATGTGAAGGCTGTCACGGAAGAGTTCCCTGTTAAACCAGGATCATAATCAAGAACCCGAAAGTAGAGCAGTGACGTTAGGTATATACAGCCCTGTTTGTCTTCATAAACAACTGCACCTTTCATCTATCACACGGTTCCATTCCGCAATAATTATGTTATTTAATTCAATTCACCGTTAGTTGCGCACGCGCATGTCAGAGTGAGTCAGCCAAGAAACATTAGCGAAGTGATTCACTATTCTGTACTTTTACATGGCTCGATCAAAATGATAATATGTGTATGTTTGTATGGATTGTCCAACTGTTCCAGAGATTAGCTGGAACAAATAGACAGATAAATTACAAAAAAAAGGAAAGTACCGGACCTATTTATAAACTTTCATATGCAGTTAGGGAAAAACTGTTAATTTGCAATTACAAACAGACACTTAAATTTTATTTATTTGTATGTTCAGATAATTCTTTCTTAATATATTATCCTAATGAATGTTAAATAATGCACTAAATTAATTGGCGTTAAGATACATAAGCTGTGTAAAGCTTCTTTGTGGGTAAAGGAGATAACGAGCGTTCGTGTTAATACGCGGTAATACCCAGAGGTGTAAGATATCATGGTTGCGTTTGTGCATAACCTTACGGTGTCAATAACGTACGTTGCGGTTTGCACTTCACGTTCGCTTGAACTTGGTCGTGATAAGTACCCGGCCAGTTCTAGGACTCGTTTAGATAACCAGCCATCGGTGAGCTAACAGAATACGAGTAGTATTTTAGGTAACTCTTACTATATTGTCTCTTTTATATTGTTTATCACAATACTCTCTCTTGTGTATGTGACAATACTAGCTGACCCTCGCAACCTCGTTTACGTTTACTATTGCCCGTAGCGGAAAATATGCCCCCGTTATTAAACATTCTTCATTGGGGCTCCGCCCCTATTGGTCTTAGCGTGATGATATATACCCTATAGCCTTCCTCGATAAATGGACTACTGAAATAATTTTTCAAATCGGACCAGTGGTTCTTGAGATTAGCGTGTTTAAACAAACAATCAAACAAACTCTTTAGCTTTATAATATTAGTATAGATGAGATTCTTTCTTTTTATGTACTAGCTGAAGCCCGCGGTGTTTCCAGCGGTTATCGTCGTACCGCGAGTAACTCCGCGGGCGAAGCTAGTCTAAAAAAGTTGAGTCCCGTTAAAATCGGTCCAGCGGTTCCAGGGATTAGCTGGAACAGACAGATATACAAAAGTTGTAAAAAAAAATATTTTGGTAAATGAGTGTATACATTTAGTGAAAAGCGGTTATTTTAATATTATAAACAGACACTCCAACTCTATATATTTGTATAGACATATACTATGCTTATTTACTAAGTAACTTAATGTAACTTATTTGCGTCACTTAGTTATTATAAGTTTACCTAAAAACAGTTAAAGCAGTTGAGCAAACCTAATCTAATAATATAATGATAAAAAGCTTATATTTAAATATGGTATTAGTTAGCATATTTATCAAAGAGTGATACAGGCTATCATCATCATCATCATCATTGTTACGATGATGATATCATCAGGCTATATAAAATTACACAATGATAGGAAATGGAAAGTCTTGTAGAAATGGAGAATATTCATTTTTAGAATTGTAGACGAAGTTGCGCGGATCAGCTACTGGCGGGAATTGTTTGGTAACAGCAAAGCAAGCCGTCTATTAAGCGAATCTGATTCCTAGACTCTATGTATAAAATCCTGATGTAAAAACTGGGCTTTATAATATGTTCGACTGACCTTTATAAGAAATAGTAATTGTAGTATTATTTTCTTTTGTCTATATTATAATAGTCATTATTAGTGAACACATTCACTGTCTGCAATTACTAGGTTAAACGCACGCCCGAAGCACATTTACAACTGGAGACCTGCTGACGTATTAATTGTCTGTAACATTTATACTAATATTGAAACTTACGGTATATGATACGAGTATTTATTTATTAACAGGCTTTTTTAAAGACATCCTCCGCACTAGGTATAATTCCTGTGTCACGAGAGACTTTACAAACATACATGAAACGGACACAAAGAACAGCTTGACTTAGAACAACAATTTGTAGATCACACAAAATCTGTGGGATTTGAACCCACAACACTTGGCGAAGTAGGAAACGGCGTGGCGACCGCTTAACCACTAGGCCAAACGTGCAGTGCTTTAGTAGACTGCTGTGCGTAGTATTTTACAGTGCGTCTAGTAAATAACACTGGTTACACGGATTGGTATAGGATTTGTGTCAAATTTTCCTTCTCTTTGCAGTGCTTTGTTATACGTAGTTTGCGCCACCCGCGGGATGAGAAAGGGTGGGTGGCGAATACTGAAAATGGATTCCCTGATCTGTGGCAGTGATATTTCCAATTCTTTATTTGTCATCGCATGTATATATAGATGACATGATTTTGCGTAAAGTTTTTAGCCTTGCTGGAAGTATACTCTATGTAATGCAAAAATAATGTATTTATTAACATCTGATAGATAGATCCATAGATTAGGGTTTATGAGTACACAAATAATCTCACATAAACTCTTCCACTTTACATTAATATAAATGTTAATTATCCCAAATAGGTAAAGTTTTCGTTTCATGTTTGTCCCTTCCGAGTCCCGAGGTCCCTTCAGAGTGGATGTATAATTGAGATATAACCGCCAAAGTCAAGCTCGAAATCAATCAATTTCTCGCATTAGCACATAGTAAATACACCGTTAGCCGATAAACAAACAACAAAATAAATAGCGCTTAATTTTAATATATTTATTCAATTTATAACCATGTCTGTTTCTAAATAATTGCCTGAGATAAAAGTACCTATGCAGAAAAAATTTTGAGACTTCAACTATATCAATTTTTGATAATTAGGTAGTTTGAGAATATAATATATTAGCATGGCCCTCTTTTTTGTTTAAAAATTTCCCAATTTGTATTTATTTAATATTGCATAAACTTGCGACTGATTTCTTTACGGTTTATCACCACTCTTGAAACAAATCCTTTCTTGGGAACATACTTGTTTTCAGTTTAGACAAAGGAACCTACGACCTTTGACTTAGCAGTCAGGATCCCTAACTACTAGTCACCACTAGAGAGGCACGGCCGTCATTTATCATAAGTAATTGTTTGGTGGTGCTTAAATTCACACATAAACACATTTTTAACAGTAATGGGGTCATAATCATTATCCATACATTATTCATTACAATAACTGTACCACAATTGCATGTCTATAATGATAGTATATACCGTTATAGTGTTTTGGCTAGTCTAGATATGAGAATGCTCTACATACCGTGATTGACAACTGCCACCCCTCTCATTTCCCCTAAGGTGAAAGTGTACGGGACTTTTATGCGTTTGTCTCTTTCTAACACTCACAAAAAATGAAACACTTATTGATAATTTGTTCTAAATTCCTGTCAGACAAAAAATGGTGTAACACATCGTGATGTTAACGAGAGCTGACATCAGATAATGCCGAAAATGTTAGCTGTATCTTAATGTGCTCTAGAAACTCACTTTTACTTTTTACCCGCCGACAATTCCAATAGCAGAGAACAATATAAATGGTAGGAAGTACGTGACGTAGGGGTGTCAGGTTTGTGATTCCACTTTACAGTTTTCATATTATGATGAAAAGGAAAGTTTGTGACATCCAACAAATATCCTAAATATTTATTTATATTCATTTTACTATCAATATCGAACAATCTAAAAGTTGATTGACGATTGTTAGTCCATTCAAAATCTATTAAAATAACTCAATTATTTTTTCTTTCAGGTTCTAGAATCCAGTTGCCATTTCTTTTCTTTTGAATGCTTTTTTCCTATTTTTTTAAAACTCTTTCTAATTAGGAATATGTTATGTGTCGCGCGGAGACTTTTACAAGCATAAACCAAAGAAAACACAAAACTTCTACCCCAATATTTAACCTATAAATATACTTAAATGCAGAAAATAATTCGAATTTTTACGCTACACATCTTGAAGATTCAATACTGAACATCTAATTCACGACTCCAACAAAACCACACCTAAACTTAATTCAACCGTGACATTTGTGAACGCACATGAATTCGCACCTCTGTTGTGTATTGTGTCACTGTTACAGCTCTGTTACGTAACACACGTAACCGATAACACATCTAGACATGCATCGGCGAACAAAACATTTGGCACCACAGCCTCCAAGGTGAGACGGCCAATGGGACCAATGTCAACGACTAGATGATACCAACTCACTCGCCTACAATGCACTTATATAGATAGAACATTTTTATAGTAAAATGATAATATAAAGACATAAATAGGTATCTATAAATATATGTACCTGTATTGAACTATATAGGTACATAACTTTTTAATTAAAATTAATATTATAGGTGTATATGTGCCAAACTTTGACTGCCTCGGTGGCGCGAGTGGTAGCGTAAGCGACTGCTGTGCTTGAGGTCTCGAGTTCGATTCCCGGGTCGTACCAAATGTTTGTATGATCTGCAAATATTTGTTTCGAAGTTTGGGTGTTTTCTATGTATAATATGTATGTATTTACAAAAAAAAGTATATAAATATTTATCTCAGTTGTTTAGTACCCATAACACAAGCTTCGCTTGACGTGGGACTAGACGGCGTTGTGTGTTAATAAATTGTCCGAAATATTTATTATATTTATTATTATTCACTTTATTCCATTTGTATATACATATAAATTACATTTTTAAATATACATATAAAACAAATACATTTAAAAATATAAAAAATAGTAGACCACCGACTTCGGGTACAGGGACCAAGAAACCGGTGGTTAGGGCTCCAAAGACAGGAACCTCCTCACTATACGTGCCGTGTCAAGAAGGACTGCCTTCTGTATCAGACCCTTGATCCAGCCCCCTAACGTGAGCCTCTTAAGATGTTGGTCTAGGCTCTTGGCTATCAATCCGTGAGCTGATACGACTATCGGAACAATGATCACCGAATCCACATTCCACATATCGACAATCTCGTGAGATAAATCCAAATATTTTATTTGTTTTTCTTTTTCGACTTTCATGAGATTCTCGTCATGAGGAACGGCGATATCGACAATCATTGCGCGGCGCTCTAATCGATCTATCACCACAATATCAGGCTTATTGGCTACAATAGTCCTGTCTGTAATAATAGATCGATCCCAATATAACGTAGCACGACCATTCTCGAGAACTGGATCGGGCACATACCTGTAGTATGGTACCTCTGAAATCACAAGATTGTATTTAAGGGCAAGTTGCTGATGTACGATCCTGGCTACTTGGTTGTGCCTATGCAAATACTCGCCGTTAGCAAGACGAGAACAACCAGAAATAATATGCCTGATAGATTCTCCAGGACGGTGACATGCCCGACAAATGTCGACTGTACCATCCTTCAGGATATACTTCCGATAGTTATTCGTCATGATAACTTCGTCCATAATCGCACAGACAAAACCTTCGGTTTCTCCGAAGAGATCACTATACCGTAGCCAGGACGTAGATGCTTTGAAATCTATATCAGGCCCATTTAGAGCCCGATAGAATCGACCATGGAGTACTTTGCCCTTCCATACTTCCCTGCGATCATTAGTACTAAGTACTACAGGCTTGCGCCAATTCTCTTTAGCCAGAGCGAGCGGAGTGAGCCCGGTATCCACCGTGACTACACTACGATGCACTCCCACATCAGTTTGTAGAAAATATTCTCTAAGATTGTATACCTCGCGATTGTGTAGGGTCTTGATATTTAGTAATCCACGACCCCCTAACCTTCGCGGGATATACAATCTCATAACCGATGAACGTGGGTGGTGCATTCGGAATGCAGTCAACAATGTACGGACTCTCCTATCAATGGCATTTAATTCAGTCTGAGTCCATCTAAGTACACCAAAGGAATACATCAGAACCGGCATAACCCAACCATTGCAGGCCCGTACCTTGTTACCGCCTGACAAAAGACTTTTAAGTACTTTTTTCAGGCGGCTAAAGAAGCGTTCCCGCAACGTTTGTTTCACGTCAGATTCTGGTATTCCTAAGGACTGGGAAAAACCTAGATATTTGTAGGCTTCGGTTGCAGACAGAGATCTGAGTTTTGTGGAATCTGAAAGCTCTATACCTTCAGATTCCACAATCTCACCTTTTTTTACATACATAACTGCACACTTGTCTACACCAAATTCCATTTTGATAGAATTACTAAAGTTTTCCGTAACCTTTAGTAATGCTGTCAATTGTAATTTAGTGGGGGCAAGTAGTTTCAAATCATCCATGTAAAGGAGGTGAGATATAACTCGATCATCTTTCTGCAACCTGTAGCCTAACCCTGAACCCTCTAATAGAGTGCTCAGAGGGTTCAAAGCTAGACAAAACCACAAGGGGCTCAGACTGTCACCTTGAAAGATGCCTCGCTCGATCTTTATAAGTACGTCGTTCATCGCAGACTGCCGACATCCAGGATAGCGAAGTGCTGTTCTCCATTGCCCCATACACACCTTCAAGAAAGTGCACAGAGTTGTATCAATTTTATACAACTCAAGCACCTTCAAAAGCCATGTATGAGGAACGGAGTCAAAAGCCTTCTTGTAATCTATCCAGCATGTCGCCAGGCTCTTACGATTACGACGCACCTGCTGGCTAATGGTCATGTCTATGATAAGGAGTTCTTTAGTGCCACGGGTCCCACTTCTACATCCATTCTGAGAAATAGAAAGTATCGAATTGTGATTAATATGTGTTGTAATTTTGAGTCTCAGAATAGATGTCAGAAGTTTGTACAAAGTTGGTAAACATGTTATTGGCCTAAAATTTTTGGGATCCATGGCATCACCAGATTTGTAGAGTAAGTGGGTTATGCCAGTGGTCAAAAATTGTGGTAATGAACCCGAATCCAATGCTGTTTGGAATTGAGATGCTAAGCACGCATGTGAGCTTCGGAACCACTTAAGCCAAAAGTTGTGCAGTCCGTCAGGACCTGGTGCTTTCCAATTCGGTAATGAACGGACCGCACAACTTACATCCTCTTCATCGATGCTAATAGGTTCCATAGGTAACAAAGACTCGCATGAGCGCTCAACATCCCGATACCAATCACCTTCTGTATGAGTGACAGGCACAGACCAGATACTATGCCAAAACGAATTTGTGGCATTTTCATCTGGAACTTGCCCATCACTCATACACTAACTCAGGTTCTCCCATTTCCGGTACACCCACCTCTCATTTTTTTGGAACATGCGATTCTGATTATACCGATCTACACGTTTTCTATACCGCCTTATTCTATTTGCCCATGCATAAACTTTTTGCTTCAGAAAGTCTATGCGCTCTGTGACACATGACATGTACTCTTGAGGACTAATAGTAGTCCCCAAGAATGCCTGTTTCACAAAGCGCATCACTCTCGGTCGTGTGTTTCCCGATCGAAAACTCATTAGCTTACCAATGAGTGTCCTGGCCTCAGCAATACGACGTTCAATTCTACACTGCCAAGCTGGTAAAGTATTTTCTTGTCGAGTAGTGGTTGTATATTCTGCAAATTTCACACCAGCTACTCGACAAACTGCAATAGCCGCACAGTATAGAATTGAGTGTGTATCACTGAGATCTTCGCTATTACTGAAATATTTCGGTAATAACGAATCCAAGGCACTCACCAGCGCTAAATTTCGTTTATGTATGGGCAAACGGGACAACCGGGGTCTGTTATTCAAATTTACATATCGGTATTCCCGAATCGCATCCTCCAAAGTGCTCCTTATCCTATCATTATATTGGGTACTTACGGATATAATTTCACTGTCCACTAATTCACTAATATCATCATTTTGTGGTACCTGTGGTGTGCTGTTTGTTACCACATTCAGAACATGTGACGAAGAAGGGACAGTCAAGCTATTCCGTATGTCAGAGCGTATCCTTTCAAGTGCGGCATCATCCAGCAGGTGACATCGCTGTATAGCTCGCACTTGATCCGACAATCGTTGTGCCGAAACGTTGACAGCTGGCTCAAGCTCCTGAAACAGAGAGACTAGTCGAACACGGTACGCAGTAAGGTTCGTTCCCAACTCTGTAGCCCGAAAATATGCCCGCATGACATTCTCATTTATAGAATGTGTCCACTTCATGCGGCGCACATCACCACCGGCAGCGGGGGCCCTGTTCGAGGTCAATGGTCCTCGGGATCCCAAGCTGGTCGGTGGCCGGCCTCTCCCCTGCCGACGTACAGGTATTGGCGACGTCGGCGCAGAGAAAAACTCGTCGCTTGAAGAAGAGCTCGACGCCTCTGCACCAGCCGGAACTTCTATTGCTTCTTCCGGAGATGGCAAGGCGGAGCGGAGCGACGAGTCCGGGGGTGATAGCTGTGCTCTCCGTCTAGCTCTTGTTAGCATCGTCGTTATTAAAATTTATCAAATATTGTTTTGACATGACGTTTACGTTTAAACGTCATGTCTTGTTGAGTAGATATTTCTGTTTCATTTTTGATTTATGCATTTTATTTCTTCGTTGTATTTATTTTATAACAATGGTATGTTTAATCTGCTTGAAAATTATTGTTGTTTGTTACTTTGTGCTGTTCTAAACAGTAAATATAATTTATTTTAAAAAAATTTGTTTGATAAATTCTGACGGCTTTAAGTGTTGCTAGTTTATTTTTTTTTTATTATTATTATTATTAAACGTAGTAGAAGTTTCATAAAACATTAAAAACATAACATCGTTTAGTATCGTAGTATACCTTTTAAAGTTTGACTGCACAATAAGCCTAGTGGCTTAAGTAGTCGCCACGCTGCTTTCCAAAATTCTCTGAGTGTCGTGGATTCAAATCCTAGATGGGACAACACTTTGTATGATCCACTAATGGTTGTTCTGATCTGGGTGTTCTTTGTGTCCATTTGACGTATGTTCGTAATGTCCTGTGACACAGGATGTATATTCCTAATGCAGGAATTGTCTTTTAAAGTTAGGTACAAATTTTTTATTTCACATATTACCCGATGATCCAATCCCAAGCTCGGCAGACCCTGTGTCATGGTTATCAGACTGCTGATTATGTTCATCACATAACTATCTGTCCTAGGTGGAAATCGAACTGAAAATGACCCAACAGCTAATCTTAGTCGGAGGCTTAGCTGTCAGTTATAATAACTACCAGGCCGAGAGGTCGCTCGTTTTCGTTAATTATTGATACACAGAAATGGTGAATTGAGATACGTAAATTACGCGATCTCTTCCAATATTTTACCTAATTTATCTTTAAATTTGTAAAAAGTCATGAAAAAATCAAAACGATAGAGTTTACCAATTAACATATTCCAATAACCGCAAATTGCTGAATGATATCTGCTGAATTTAATAGAGGTTTAGATCTTACTTTTAGGATATAGCTGCAAATCTGATTGTTATCTGATTAAAGGTATCAATCGTGACTTTATAAAGTTCTGTAGCTTTTAACACTACTATATAATCTTTGATAGTAATGCACCAAGAGATTAAGTGCTTACGCGTTAAAAAAATATTGAAATACTAAAGTAATTAATACATACGACTTAATAATATTCAAATATTTATTCTGAACGGAAGGAGATAATTTGTAAAACTCATGCTTATGTAATTAAGTATCCTCTATTTAGATATGTAAGGTGTAAAATAATGTAACTTTCGATATTCAAAAGTATAACTATATTTACTATAATAGTTATTTCATGAATTTATTGAAACTGTTTAATTTAAATGAATGTCTAAAAATAGTTTACAATACTCTTGCAGAAATCAGACGATCGATTTTAATTATATTAAGTTATGAATCCGTTTTATTCAAGTTCTTTTCTAATATATTACATACTTTATTTGAAATTAGAGCTCGGAAATGGACAATTCGAGTTACACTACGCACTATCCAACCAGGGTTATGGTTTTGTTCCTTTTTATAACTATAAAGACGTTTCTAATCCTTAAAGGGCATATTTTGATAGCTTGCTTCTTTAGTATAGAAAATCAACTTACGAAAAATTAAAATTAATACGCCTTTTAAATTAAACTGTGTTTGGTAAAACTCTTTTATTATTATGAATATTGATTTGCATAAAATATTTTCGTCTATCTTGCTTTAACGAGATTGTCCCTACAATGTAGTATTAATTAAAATTATAGAAAGTTGTACAGTATTTATGACAGTTTGAATATAAATTGTAGGGCCGAATTAAAACTTAATTTACTGAATAAAGTCTACTTTGCTTCTCGAAATAAAATTGTAAGCAAAATTATAATAAAGACAAATTTCATTTATTTCCTTGCTATTATTGGATTTGTGTAAAATTAATGGAGTTCGTTCGTGGATTTTGTGTTAAAGGTAGACCTGAAGGCCTAGTTTGAATTCATTTTATACTAGCTGAACCCCGCGGTGCTACCCGCGGTACGATGATAACTGCGGGCAACGCCGCGAGGCGAAGCTATATCTTTATAAATAGTAGCCTATGTGTTATTCTCATGTATAAGCTATATTGTGGTAAAGTTTCATTCAAATCCATTCAGTAGTTTTTACGTGAAAGAGTAACAAACATCCATACATACATACATCCATACTTACAAACTTTCGCCTTTATAATAGTAGTAGGATAAATCCGATCGTCTCAGTGTCTGAGTAAGGCGTTGCGGTTTGCCTTTTGAAATCTTCATCAATCACAAATACGTACGCGGTCGGTGACGAGAGCGAGGTGATGTGCAATAAACTCACTTTAAGCCCTCTAGTAAATGTATGGTTTGAATGTACCTACATATTAGAAGTGTATGTACCTCACGTCTTAGGAAGCTGCGGATAACCCCGGGTTTTCCTACTTAACGACCTCCGCATATACAATGTCTTATTAAAATGATTATTAACCGTTTAGTAGATACTATACTATTTATTCCATTCTTTTCTTGACCTTTTTTAGACTTTACATTAATTCTTCCTTTTTTATTTTTATTTTTATTTTATAGGGGGCAAAAGAGCAAACGTATCGCGTGATGGTAAGCGATTACCGCCGCCCATGGACACCAGCAACACCAGAGGCGTCACAAGTGCGTTGCCGGCCTTGAAATAATTTTAAAAAATTCTTAAATAGTTTTCTTAAATAAAGTTGACCTAATACTTAAGTTACATGGAAGTCACTTTAACTAAGGCTCTTTACCATGCTAGAATTAGTTCTATGTCAATCAAACGAAGTGAACAATACATATAAAAAATAAATTAATGCAATACTCAATTTTTCACGTTTAGACATTTCTAGCTTGATAACTAAGCTAAATACGGAAGACCTGCAGCACTATAAATAGTATCAGTTGTCCAATTTGATATATGCAACTAATGTTCAATTTACGTACATAAGTGGTTGCGTCATGTCGACGGCGCCGCTACCTCTGTACGCTGCGCACGCGCCGGTCACATCGCTCACTGACACATCGCGTCTACGATCTACAATGTGTCGGCGATTTCTATCACTATTTAGGAATTACCATATATCATGAGTATCGCTGATCGTGATGACATTTGTATTAATAAACATATTAGATACGGAAAACGTCTGTTTTATGACTAATATTGTAACATTAATACTTGTCATTCTGTCAGCCTAGACTTGTTGTGATTTTATATTGCACATTAATTTGCATATATTGCATACACATATACATAAATATCGTAAATCATACCTAAGTATCAAACAAAAAATTATATTTAATTGTCAACACAAAATGACAGGAAAATAAGTTTTAATTACTTTAATATTTCGATAATATCAAATATGTTCTTGAGTTATACTATTTATTATATAGATGTAGGGAAACTAAGAAGATTTGGTAACATATTTAGTGTACCGAGAAAACTGTTTAAAGCATCGAACCCTCCTGAATCACTAAGGTACAGGAGGATACGACGCTTTTAAAAGCGAGATTATTACGATTTTTCGTAAGTATATTTTTTATATGCCGTTAATATGTCCCCGAATTCAAAGACTTGTTAATAGTATGCAAATACTTTTAATAATAATACTGTAGTAACTGTTGCATTTCAGGTATAATTTTATTTTAATACATTGATCTCAATCTAAATTCACAGTAATGTCAACTTAACTAGTACCTGAATTAGTATTAACAAGTCATTCACCACAAACTTACATAACAAAAGATCACGTTTAGTATTCTGTTCTAGTACTAATCAAAAATAATAATATTTGAAAACTTATATAACAACAAGACTCTCTGTATATGTTCTACCCCTAAGCGATATTAAATTTCACCGTGAATGGGAGGCAAGGGAATATAAATAATACCTTTCTTACATCCAAGGAGACTCTACGCAGTATCAATATATAAAGGCACTTCTGAATAGTAAATATGTACTACATCATACATATAAAAAGAAATTGCGGTCGTTTTATGCGCCACCCGCGGCTGTTCTGCGGGCTCTTGTAATTTATTTATATTTTGGACGACGCCTCGTAGGAAAACTATGCGTATTTTCAGTTCATTTAATATTCACAAAGCGTAGGCCGAAGGTCGCAGTGGTTGCGGTGACAGGCTCCAGTTCCATATTATATATTACACAGAAGCGCCAGCTACGTGCCGCCCAGACTTAGATTTTCCCTCTTCCGCAGTAGACAGGCTCACTAGACGCATATATCAATGTTGTGATGGACATTCACAATTGTCATTAACGGTATACATACGAGTACATAAATGATGTGTTACCGATCATAAATACGTAAATTTAAATATATTTTTTTATTTTTACTATTTCGGACTTCTAACTGACAACGCCATCTAGTCCCAAGCTAAGCAGAGCTTGTGTTATGGGTACTAGACAACTGATATGAATACATATATACTTTTTTTTGTAAATACATACATATTATACATAGAAAACACCCAAACTCCGAAACAAATATTTGTAGATTACACAAATACTTGGTCCGACCCAGGATTTGAACCTGAGACCTCAAGTACAGAAGTCGCATTCACTACTACTGCGCTACCAAGGCAATTAAATGAAAAATGATCAATTCAAGTACATATGAAAATGATGCTTAGTTAATGTGTTTACTTTCTACTGAGTTCATAGTTTTTCTCTTTAATGTTATAAAAGTAAATTTGGGGCTTTTCATTTTGTCTTTGTCTGCAACTAAATATGGTTGGTGACCCTAGCTGCTTCACATCGAAAATTTGATACAAGGCCTTGCACATCACTACCACACAAACGATAAATAACATATAGGAAAAACGCAATTGAATTTAATCAATTAGAAACGTCCTTTCCTTGTGATGCCTTTCCTTATCTAAATTATGAAAAGTAAGGCCGTCAGCGAGTTTCCGAGTTGAAGGCATTCGTTCAGTAACAATTTTCTATCAGGATACCGGTTTGCTCGTGTGCCTCTTGTTACGTACAAAACAAAGTCGCTTCCCGTCGTTGTATATTTGTTTCAAACTCTATCTTTTAATCTCAAATTATGTTACGTAAGAAGTCTACTGCGATGAGGTCAAACATTTTTTTTACATCGAGCGACTATCAACACACCTCCACAACCCAAGTACTAGGTGATACTAAAGATCTTTAAAAAGACTATTAATTATTGATAAGAATGGTCACCTATCTATAAACTCACTGGGACAACTTACGCGGATACCAGTTACTGGGCCCTGAGCCCTTAGATTTTGAAACTTTAAAACAACTACTATTAAGTGAATAAGGACAAAACTTATATAATTGCAATACATTAGACAATCACCGGGCCGGTCCTAACCATATTATAAGAATGAAATGAGATATCAGAGTGACAAGGTGATGCCAGATCGAAGATAACTAAGTAAACATATATGTATTTAAGGAGGTAAATAAATTCTACATTAAAGTGTGCCACGGTGCCACCGTTGTAGACTCACGCCAAACATAACAGTAAGATGACTCACGTTGGAGATCGTGACACTAATGTTTTATCAAAATCATATATGTGTATATACTCATGCCTATGGCCAGTAGTGGACTGTCAAATGCTGCTGATATAATATTGAACTAACTATAGCTCATGGCTCAACTTGCGTTTAAGTCATTAATTTATCCCACGGGAATGGTATCTTTTATTACAAGTGTTAACTTAGATCTTTTTCGGGTTCCTTTTCCGATGAGTGTTTAAAGAGTGAAAGGCTAATAAACTAATATAAAATATACACACATTTAGATGCGAAAGAATGACCCTCTTAAAATCTGTAACGATGCCCTCTCCTGATAAATCGTGATTGAATAAATCAAGAAATCTAATAATACTTTAAAATAACATTCGATTTAATAATATACATATTATGCAAATATTGTATAACTCGACTGCATATAAATCGACTGCCTCGGTGGCGCAGTGGTAGTGAATGCGACTGCTGTGCTTGAGGTCTCGGGTTCAAATCCTGGGTCGGACCAAGTTTTCGTGTAATCTACAAATATGTGTTTCGGAGTTTGGGTGTTTTCTATGTATAATATGTATGTATTTACAAAAAAAAATATTTATAAGTATTTAAATCAGTTGTCTAGTACCCATAACACAAGCTCTGCTTAGCTTGGGACTAGATGGCGTTGTGTGTTAGATGTCTGAAATATTTATTATTATTAAACTTGTGGTGATTAAAACTAAAAATGATTGATAACATTAAGACGTGTGGCATTATAACTTCATAAAAACTGTATCTGAATAGTTAGCTTTTACGTAAACAGAGTAGTTGCCACGAGATACTAATGAAATAATAATATAATAAAATATAGGAAAATATTTTATGTTAAGATTTGTATAGATTTTGTGCTTCTATTGCTAGGGAGGTCCTGTCCTGTGTAATTATAAGAGTTGTACTTGACTAATCTCCGGTTTAACCTGAAACGGTTCGTATCAGGAAGCATCCATAACTTTGGGTTTATTGAAAAACCAAACAGCTTAAAAACTAGTGTCGAGTTTGCTGGTGATTCAGGTTGAACAACATATTGACACACCGAGGAATCTTTGGTTCGCTGCGATGTTTGTTGAAGCTAAATATGCAAATTTTTTATCTCTGTGGTTCTGTTTAGATATAAAATGTATAATATCTCTACTCTTACGTGAATACAAAGATATTCGTATATTGATCTTCTTCAGTGTGAAAGTATTGTGTCAGATAATTTCTTTGTCGAAAGTTGAGTTCTACTGAGAAATTTCTGCGAAGTCTAAAGACTAAATAGTTTCTAGTTCCGAATTTAGTCAACTTGCCGGACCATTTGGTAAGGGATGTTAGTTAAGCTTTACAGGAACAGGAATATTAATATAACCTCAAAGATTGAACCCTTCCTTAGTTTTAAAACAGTAGAATAAACTACTTGATTGGGTATGACACATACTTGAATGTGAGTAACAGGCTGACTGGTCCATTCAGTGATTCTCTGAAGTCATACACTTGTTATTCTGCTGAACACAGTCAATAAGATGACTTACTTGTTTAACATAATAACGAAACCAAAAGTTAGAAGAACTTGTCACAAAGTAATATAATACTTGACCTTTAACAATGAATTTCATTCTCCGTCTGAATCACGACTAATTGGCGAAGCCATTGAAATAAGTATTAGGCAATTAAAATTTTGGTGACTATTTGTTATAAATTACAGAGTTCATTACAGCAATATACTTTATTTGTAGGAAAAAACACGTTGTTCAAATTTAAACAACAGGAATTCTTGATTAAGTTGAAAATACCAAGACTTCTCTTTAAATTTAAAAGAGGAGCATCCTCTTGAACATTAATAGACTCTAGTTCAAGGATTACAAAGGTTAAATAAGAGAAAAAACAAGCTAAATTCATTTCTCAGAACCACTTTACAAGATTATTCATTTAGCGCGGCAGACACTTCCGCCTTCATCTAGTCGGTTCATCTCTGTACACACAGACAGTGAACTAAGAGCAATAGATCCAGACAATATAGGGCGAAATGGGAATGGTGCTTTGTTATACGCTTTTTATTATGAAATCCGAGAAAGGGTTGTAGCCCATCCCTTTCTCTCATGACATGCCATGTCTCTATACATATTTTCTCACTGGTTTTCTTTGTTAAGATTTTAGACTTAAAATAGCCATAGCCAGTAAATGAGAGATCGAGAAGCAGCAGCACTGAAAATGACTCAAGTTATTTCTGGGTATCAAACTTTAGCATTGTCTTAATAATTATGTATGACTTCCATTTTTAAGTTTTATTTATATAAACAGAAAATCTTTTGTTACTTTTATGTTATAGAAGTTTTATTTTACGATTTTAAAATCAACTAATGCTATTCATTAGACAATTAAATTATAGTCTCATAAGTAATTTTAGACCACACTACTCAACTATTTATTGACAGAATTAAAGAGGAATTTATTCAGTTTTTGACCTGAATCTTCCTTGATTCTAAATTTTATTATAAAGAAAATATTTTTAGCGTGCTTTTGTCCAATAAGCGTGGTGTCGTGTCTGTACTCTATAATCTGTGTCGCCAGTGTCACGTCAATCCGTGGCTTAATATTCGAGGAGGCTTGCCTTTAAATAGGTCATTCGTTTTAACTTTCACGTTTATTTCCTTTGAAGTTTAAATTTGAAATTTCGTTCTAGAAGTAGATTTAAATTTATTAAAGTTATTCGTGTTAGACTTCTCATCACACCTCCAAATGACGATTGCGTCATAGTTTTTGGGTTTTCGGGGTTTTGTGTCAGTGGTTTCTTCATCTAGCCGTTTGATCTTTGTCCTCTCAACATTTGAACTGTTTCTGCTGCAAATTATATTATAAAATACCAGAAAAAAATTAGATACAAACAGACTTAGATAATCTTTACTTCTAAAAATCAATCATTTACAAAGTAAATAACCATTAGTAAATAACTTATATAATGGGCTCCTTTTGTGCTTTTTTGTTTTCACGACAATAGCAATTTTAGTATATATTAATTTTAAAATAACATTTTCATTGGAGGGAAGGGATAAGTCTAACACCACAGACACCATCGTCTGTGGTGTTAGAAGAAAGGTGAGTTTTGATACTTGAATTAGGATAAACATGTGAAAATTACTAACGTGTACTTAGAGGTGTTTCAAAAAATGTAACGGCATAACTGCATGAGTTCACGGCACTCACTTCGTGGTACTGTATCACTTTAAATATTTGTAAGCGTATAAATATATATTTGCAATAGTCTTAGTGTTTCTGTGAAATTTATTTGAAAAATTAGCATGAGTATATTAATTCGTGTTCTATGACACATAAGTGTGCTTAGTAGTTAAATATAAGTGTCCAAAGTAATATTTTATGAGCTAAAAGTAACATTAAGATTTCATATTACTAGTTAAATCCATTAGTCAAGTAAATACTTATGTTTTATATCATAGTTGACTTGGGTTTGGGAAAAAAACGCGAAAACAAACTTTGTGTTCATATTTGCTTGCTTTTGATTTGTAGTTTCCTATAGAAAACGGAAAGTCCATCTTGGTACAAACGTCAGTGACGTAACTGACTGGACCGATTTCGAAGTATTTATGAAAGTTCAGGGAACGTTAAAACGGTAGGAAACATAAATGTACCATGCCGTATAGTAATGGAAACTACTAAACAATTTAATTTTCCAATACAAATTGTTCCTAGCTGTGAAATATTTTAGTTCACCGGGTCATCTAGTTATTTATAATATGTGTACCTACTAACTGCGTTTTCACGGTTATACTTATGTATAAAAATGAAACAGATTTGAATAAACGTGTTGAAGCTAGAGGCCCCGTGATAAACCATAAAATTTGCTAAAACAATACCAGAGAGTTACAGTAACATTGTATGACGTTATATTGACATACAATTTCATACAAAACAGACATTAACATGTTATTTGTTTCACATGTAACGTACGTGTATTAATAAACATAACAATGAATACTATGAAATGGATCATTAAGATCATCAGACTCTTAAATAAAGGCTCATAAAGGGTTAGTGATTATTTTAATGATTCCTTCGTTCGTTGAAAGATCTCTCCTAACGAACACCAACTAATTCAAAAAAAAATACTACGTTATTAACAAATATGGCGAATACTTCACTAATACTACTAATACTAAAGTTAGCAGGAAATATTGAAGGAGTCGGAATACCAGCCATGTGTCATGGATCGGTTGCGTGACATATATTGAATAGCACTCATCTCTCAACGCCCTCAGTAGAGCTTCGAGCATGACAATATATTCTCATACACTTGTCTGAGTAGTTATTAATCAAATAGCTGTCGCCTGCGGTGTTCCCATACCAATACGACCTTCAAACCTTCAAGAAAAGAGCGTACTCCTTCCTAAAAGGCCGGCAACGCACTTGTAACGCCTCTGATGTTGCGGGTGTCCATGGGCGGCGGTAATCGCTTACCATCCGGCGATACGTCTGCTCGTTAGCCCGCTATATAATAAAATAAAAAAAACAAAAATAGTAACTATCCGTACTAATATTAGGTATTTACCTATGAAATTGCCGTTTTGTATGCAATAAGTGAAAGAACTTATTTTTTCAAACTTTTTTATTTCTGTTATTCGAAGTAATCACCCATGCAATCGACGCATCTTTGCCAACGCATTGGCAGTTTATTGATGGCCTTCTTGTAAAAATCAGCTGGACGGGAGGCAACAAACTCTTCAAAGGCATTTTGTACTGCCTCTCGGGAATTGAATTTTTTACCCACTAAAAAGTTGTCTAAATTTTAGAAAAAGTAATAGTCGGTAGGTGCAAGGTTTGGTGAGTATGGCGGATGAGGGAGAGCTTCCAACCCCAGCTCTTGCAGCTTGGAGACTGTCTGTTGCGCAGTATGGGGTAGCGCGTTGTCGTGAAGGAGCAGTGGGGACGACCGATTGACCAAAGCTGGTTGCAGATGTGCAAGCTTCTCCATCATTCTCTCCAGTTCTTCACAGTACACATATGCATTAATGCTCATGCCGTTTTGTAAAAAGCTGTGGTGAATCACACCCGCACTAGACCACCAAACAGTGACCATTACCTTTTTAGGGGTCATTTTTGGTTTAGGGCATTGCTTTGGTGCTGAACCAGGGTCTAACTAACTTGCTGAGCGCTTTCGATTGTCGAACAGAATCCATTTTTCGTCGCACGTAACTATTCGTTTCAAAATTCCTTCATTTCTATGCCTGTTGAGCAGCGAAAGGCAGGTCTCGACGCGTACGTTGCGCTGGCGATCGTTAAGGTCGTGGGGCACCCATCTATCAAGCTTTTTTACCTTGCCAATTTGTCGCAAATGGATCAATATTGTTTTGATGCTTACATTAAAAGCTGCTGCTAGCTCAGCTGTAGATTGAGTTTCGTCAGCTTTCACAATCGCCTTTAATTCATTATTGTTAACCAAAGTCTCCGGACGACCACGAGCTTCATTTATCAAGTCAAAATTTCCAGAACGGAACCGGGAAAACCAAGAAAGGGTTGTGCGTTCGTTTGTTCAGTTCTCTCCGTAAACGTTTTTGATGTTACGTGCTGTTTGTGTCGCGTTGGTGCCACGACGTAACTCATATTCCATAATTACACGAATTTTTAAAGTATCCATTATGACGAAAAATGCTCAAATGTAATGAAAATACAACGCTAATCAAAAAACAAAAGACTGAGTTTGTAAATAGAATGTCATGGTTTTAAAACAAAATTAATTTGAATTTAGAATACAGAGCCATTGCAAACTTTTTTTTATTTGAAATAACCAGTACTGAAGAAACGCAATTTCATAGGTTTCGAATGTGAGTTTGTTTGTTACGATTTCGCGCCTAAACTACTATCTAGTGGTTTACTCGTCGTTAATATAGATCTAGCATCTGCTAAAGCTACGAGTATACGAGTATTAACGACGAGTAACGCTACTTTTTGCTGCGAAAACCGACATATACATACGTGGGTCGAGGGGCGGTAAGATACTAGTTATGTATAATTTTCATTCATTCAATTACCTCGGTGGCGTAGTGGTAGCGTATGCGACTACGGTGCTTGAGGTCTCGTGTTCGATTACCGGGTTGGACCAAATGTTTTTATGATCCGAAAATTTTTGTTTCGGAGTATGGGTGTTTTCTATGTATGTATTTACAAAATATAGTATATTTGTATTTATATCAGTTGTCTAGTACCCATATCACAAGCTCTGCTTAGTTTGAAACTAGATGGCGTTGTGTGTTCGATGTCTAAAATATTTATTAATGATTTATTCTAAATTAAAACTTTTCCTGAACATCACTTAAATATTCTAACTATAAAGAGATCGCTTATCATAAATTCTGTGCAAGTTTAGCACTGATTTCATTTACGTCGTGTATACGACAGAAAGATGGTTATTTTATTAACAACTTCATGACGTCAAATAAACAAAAATCAGTATAATTTACTTAACAAATGATTTCATTGACGAACAAGAAGAAAAAGAATTCAATGTTAACACAAGTGCGTCTACAAAAACTTACTGTCAACATTTACAATAATAATTGAAATCACTACTTACTTGGCTTGGGTTTCCCAATCCATTAACAAAAAAAGAAGAATATGTGTTGTAATATAGTAATGAGACTTGTGTTCATTGTATCGGTGATTTCTTATCGGTGAGAAGTACAAAATCACCAACTTTTAATTCCAGCCATTTTCAATAACCTATCTGAAGTGTTAACTGGAGAAAAAGTATTTGTTTCTTATTTGACAACTAAATTTTGTCAATAAAATGAAAGAGATATTGATCCAGCATATCAATAAAAGCCTTGAATCAATCAATCAGTTTTGAATGAAAAAAATGTATAGATTATCTCTTATTGTTATTATTGAGTGTTATTAGTCCAGTCCAGTTATATTTTCACAAGGAATTATGTAGCGTAGTTCTGCGAATGTAGTAGGTCTATATGGAGTTGTAGAGCCGGGACTAGAACCTGTGGCTATTTATATCTGTCAGGTTCCCACGAACGCAATGTTACGTACAGACTTCGTAACGACTTGTTGGTAATGATCAAGATATGAACCTGTTCTGATGCGCTTGCACCCATCGCGGCCTGATCCTACGCACTTGCATAAATAGTACACGTCTACTTTTGTTTTGTTTTTGAATATTTTGTAATTAGCTAAGGATTTTTGTTATTAAGAAGGAAAAGCATGGATGTTATTGAATGATTAATTGATTCTGGGGAGGGCTCTAAGAGAAGGAGTAACGATTTTCTCTTGTAACTCTCGCGTTGTAACTGTCCAAGGGTAATAGTGATGGTAGTCACATAATATCAGGTCAGGTCGGCACGTTTGCTCTCCTATAAAAACAAACAACAAAATAAGTGCAGATCCAGTTATACATCTTAGTGGCATTTATTATAAAATGCAAATATAAAAAATAAAAAAAACATAATAAAATAAATTATACCGTTACAAAAGCCACTCGTATTTAATTAGAAATATTTATGTATGTCTACATCTTATTTACTCTTAGTCTTTATACTGGTTTCGATGATTTTTAATTTAACATATCGAATGGTTAATATTATTTTCTTTTCCCTAATTTTATTTAGGGATTCGCCAGTACAACTACAATTACAAGAGTTTAAGAATGTAACCGTTTTAGACAGATCATGGGAAGAAGATTTTTGTGGAATTAAATTGGGGAAGGAAAATGGATAGGAGAATTACTTTTAGTAAGAGAAAACTTATTAGATTTTTTTTCTATTTTTATCCAGGATAAATCTTTGTGTGATGAATATCACCAGTGTTCTGCGTGTGGGTGTAATTCATTTATAATATATACACATTTATCTTTACATAGTAAAACATGAAGTCGCTTCCATTGTTCATTCGTTTAGATCTTTTAAAGTACTCAACGGAATTTAATTCGATTTCAGCAAAATATATAATGATTCAAGATGAAGGTTCGAATGTGTTTGTATTCGAATAAATGTTTATTATAGTGAAGGTAATCGGAAAATTTCGAAGACGTCAAGGTCGCTAACTTAGAAACATAAGTATTGGTAGTCTGGTTACCATAGTCATATCATATACCAGGCTTCGCCTAGTTTCTTATCAGACGGTCGTATGTGACGTGGAAACTAAGTCTGAGAGTGTAGTTACTCAAATAAGCTGATGTTAGGTCTTTCCTGGAATTGAGACGTTGCTTTTTACGAAGTTTTGAAGGTTACCGGAGTCCAAAGCGCACTCTCTCACTTTGACTCTGGGAGGGGGATAAAGAATTGTGTCTCTTTAGTGTCATATTTCCAACAATGACATTCAATTATATTACCTTTTTAGCACATATTCCATTTTATTACGTTTTAATAGACACTTAAGTTATGATGTCACTAGAGGACAAATGCATTGACATCGTTTAGAACATAAACAGATCTACTGCAGTGTTTCTAGTATTTATATTCGTAACAATTTGTTTGTATTGGGTTGCTTCATAGGCCTAAAATAGTTAAATAAGACTCGGGTGTATTCATAGTAGAAAGACGGTATCTTCTCTTTGAAGATGGCTAAAAATTTCATCTGCATTAAGGTTCATGAAATATTAAGTATATTTTTAACAAGCTTTGGCAATTCATTACATTTTCCGGCCTAAAACTTCGCCAATTAATGATCCCACTATTTTCTTTTCAGTACCTCTGACCTCGTTACTTCAAGTCTCAGCAAAATTTCATATCGGTCGATCGATTTAAGAAGTAACGCACTATATACTAACATCCATATAATCGTTTTTTTTTTGTAAGTTATCCAATTAATTCACCTCTGTAGGTCTCTAATGAGCACTCAGCTTTATTTATCCACATACAATTAACACGCAGGTATTACAGACGCGGGCGAGCGACCTGCGCTTGCTCATCTATCTGGGTCATTGACAATGTACACAGTTGTGCAAGTGCTATATTATGCACTTATGTGCATTTCCTTAACAATATTTTTGCTGCAGTTTCCATAATCTTACACTCAAACAAATATTACGAACTTAGAGTGAGATTTAATTAAGAAAGTTTTCGACATAATTACTACGAGCCCTTAAAATAGGTATCGGGTAGTTAAAATGAGTGTGCAGACGTATTCCATAAACATATAATTATAATACATATATGATCTATAAATTAAAATCGAAAATCGAAATTTTTAACAGCTTTTAAACAGTTATCAATTTATATAAGTATATAATATTAGTTGAAGTGTGTAGAAAGTTAAATGATAGAACAAAATCATGTTAATTAATATACTATCGATACGGTTTAATGCCATTTTAATGAACATAGTGATGCAATCGTCACTATGTTCATTTATGCTATCCAATGCTATCCAATGATAGTAGTATTGTCAAATAAAAATCTATAGTTTTTCCCATAACTATGACTGGACCGTATCGTAGTTGAGATTTAATGAATATTAATATATTACAGCCAAATTTCGACCTCTGTGCGATCACTAATAAGAATAAATGTATTAGTCATTCTTATTTACATTTTTAAACGGTTTAACTATTTTTTCTATAAAATGAGTGTGTACTTTTCTATATTTGTTATGCTAAACATGTTGACATAGACACAATAGATGACATTTTAGATTTATGAGTCGTGCCGTACCTACATTTTGTTATAATTAAGACTTCAAACAATCACATCACTCATCTTACTGTACCATACCATGTTCTTAGTTATCCTATATTTTGGTATTTTATACATATATATACTACCTGACCCACGCAACCTCGTTTGCGTCTTCTATTGCCCGTAGCGTGGCAATTTTCCCCCGTTTTTGAAACATTCTTCATTGGTGCTCCGCTCCTATTAGTAGTAGCGTGATGATATATACCCTATAGCCTTCCTCGATAAATGGACTATCCAACACTGATAGAATTTTTTAAATCAAACTAGTAGTCCCTGAGATTAGCCCTCGCAAACAAACAAGCAAACAATCAAACAAACAAACAAACTCTTTAGCTTTATGATATTAGCATAGTTTTAGCCTGAGAACCCAAAGCAGATTGGCTCCGGCAATAAGCTCGGTTGGTGTCTACGTGAGACATTGAAACCATGAAAAGCAGTAATGCAATACTATATTATTTTAACATAAACATTAACTTCATTAACATACCCCCATTATATATAAATTTGAACTCTTAAAAGCTAGGTCACTAGATTTATAAGCATAGTTCCCTAAGTGATATTATCGTTCTATGTCTATGATAATATCAGTTTACCAACACTGTCTCATACTTAGCAACAGACGAGTGCAATGCTCTATACGATTATCTCTTTTCACATAAGCAGGACCATGTAAGGGTTATGCATGCCCCAACTAGTTTGACTTGTGCTCAGAAAAAGGTACAAAATGTATGACATGCATCGATGCACCGGACGCTAGCGCATTTCATTATCTACGTTGCTATTTTTAGGCGTACGTCCTATGCTCAGTAACTTTATTTTAATGGCACAATTTACATTAATCCTGAATCGATAGGAATCACTTGCTAAACATGTCAGACCACAGAAGTTTCGAGCTAAATCTGAGTGAGATATTTTGGATCTCGTAATTTATACATAACATAAAAATGTAAACACTAACAAGTGCAATAAATAATAATAATAATAAATATTTCGGACATATAACACACAACGCCATCTAGTCCCAAGCTAAGCAGGGCTTGTGTTATGGGTACTAGACAACTGATATGAATACATATATACTTTTTTTTTTGTAAATACATACATATTATACATAGAAAACACCCAAACTCCGAAACAAATATTTGTAGATCACACAAACACTTTGTCCGACCCAGGATTTGAACCCGAGACCTCAAGCACAGCAGTCGCATTCACTACCACTGCGCCACCGAGGCAGTCAATCAATGCAATAAGAACACTATTCTGAAAAACTAAAATATTCTAATTATACAAGAGGAGCTGGCTCTCCTCCACATTAAGTTACAAATTGCGCTGAGAGAGAGAATACCACGACATAATGAGAATCACGGGAAGACGTTGGATGCGAGCAGCCTACTCGTATGTCGACTAGTGGACGTCTTTGGAATAAGATGAAAAATGTTACCGGGTTTTTTTTGTTTATTCTTCTCATCATGAAAGATTTGGTATTTGCTGGGCTCTTGGTCTAGTAATAATTATCGATTTTGATTCCTAAATCATAGTATGTGGGTTCAATATTCGTCTAGGCCAATAAATAAGTATAATTGTATGATGAACATGATATTTTTAATGGGTCCGAATCAATTTTTGGATGTATTTAGAAATATATAAGTATGTGTATCAGCACTCTGATTACCAAACGACAACACTGTCTGATTTTCAATCATTTCGAGATGTCAAAAATATTAAGTTTAAAACAGTCTTTTTACACACGCTACAAAAGAATAAGTAGAAAGATATTTCATAACATAAATTCAAAAGAAATTACACAAAAAACAATAATTTGGAAGATCCGGGTCGTGAGACCGCAGCATCTAGATTCTAACATAACGACTGAGTCTCAGGAAGTTCAGTTAACGTTAATGATGTGATATAAGGCCATAATCTACGAAATGAGGGACGATGGTTCACTATTTTGCCAGACGAATAAACTAACGGCTATTACTAAGACTGGTTAAGATCGTGACTGAAATACTATCTATTGCATTGCTGTTGACAGTAGATGTTTATCAAACTACGTCTTTCACGCCAAAACTACGGAACCAATTTAAATGAAACTTGGTATACAGATAGTGAAGGCTTTAGAAAGGATATAGGCTAAAAATAGTTGTAAGACGGTTGAAAGGGAGGGAATAAAAGGTTGTAAAAATTTTAGGTTTCTTTTCTACAAATATTAATGGTAAGTAATACCTACATTATTATCTGTATTTGGTAGTATTATTGTCATTAGATGTGTGAATAGGAATGAAAGTTTACTTTCATAAGGTTCGAGAGGTTCCGAATTATACTGAACTAGGCGACACAATGTCCGACAGCTTTTTTTGTAAAAAGCAGTAAATATAGGCCTATTTTATCTTTTAAAAGAGTTGTAAAGATACAGGGGTGAAAAGTGAAGTGGGTTGATACCAAAAATGGATGGAGTTCAAATTCGAAATTCATGTTTTCTGTGTTGTTCTTGTACTTTTATATTCAATCGCCTGCTGTTCGTAATATATAATCTATATATAACATTGTTCTTTATATGTTTTCTTTAATATGAAACAGTATTTAAAAACGCTGAGGTAAACACAATACTTATTAAGACAAATTACTTATTCAGTTGACATGTTAATTGTCGCAGTTAATAGAGAACAATTGATGCCTGAAAATCAACCGTTGATATTCAAGATATTTATGTTTAGTATATTACTTGTTGTTTTTGTTATTTTGTTTGTTTATTTTTGTTTGTTTGTTTGTTATTCTTAATTATCACTTCATTATGTATTTTCAAAGAAACAAGTAAATTATAATAAATGTGATTTAAGACGACAGTCGTAAGAGGTATCACTGAAATTTATTATTTAGAAATGTAGATTTAAGACTCGTGTCCTTTTCACATAAGAACACACATATAACGACACACTTGTGACGCCTCTGGTGTTGCGGGTGTCTATGGGCGGCGGTAATCGCTTATCAGGTGATACGTCTGCTCGTTTGCCCACTATATAATAAAAAAAAAATAATAAGAAAAGTTACAATTAATATTCAAAAACTACTGAATGGTAATTCTAAATTTAAATGTAAGCTTTCCTTTGTAATCACTTGCCTTGATCCACACAGTCGTGGGAGACTAGCGCTCCAGCAGCAGGATTAGCACTCCTCGACCCAGCCTTAAACTTCCCCGTCATACCTTGGGATGGTGGAGACTTGAGATTCTTAAGTTTTAGGTGTCTATAGACGGTGGTAGTTCTTTACTATTAGCTGAGCCTTGGTTTGGTTTGATTTCCCGGGCTGTTTCCGTACTTAGCTTCTTTGGGCCATTGTACGTGGGTTTTGTCTTAGGTAACCCTTAATACAAGTAAACGCTTGTAAAAAACAATCTGGTCCAAAAAAAAGCAATAAAAAAATCGAAATACTGTATAAACAACATTACTTTTCAATATTCTCGCCGCGACATTCTGTTTCACTCCACCGAGGATCTCGTCAATCATAATTTCCGTTCGAGCTTTGTTATAGAATGTTATTTTATTTTGTGTACAGACTGTCTCATTGTGTTCAACTAATTTGTTTGATGTCTGTGCTCAAGATTGAATGATCAAATTATATCGTCGTTCGTTTTATTTCGTCTGTTATTACTATATTAACTTAGAAATGAATTTTACTTATTTTCTGTTAAGGAATTCATCGAAAAAGATATAATCTTTTATACAAAATCAATTTAAGTCCTACGTTTCTTTAATGTGTAATGACAAAATGATCGTGTTCTGTGTCTGGGTGTAGTTCACTCATAATAGGGCACAGGCTCTGCCTAGTTCTTGATCAGATGGAAATGTGTATGACGTAGAAAGATATTATTAGGTATTATTTAAAATACCTAGATTGTTGCAAAAATTGATAACTACAGAATAAATACAATATCTTCTTTCATGAAACTATTTTGTATTGATGGCTAATTTCAACAAAAACCTCCTTTGTGAAAATCACTGGCCACATAGTATAGTTTTCTTTTAAAAACATATTTTCTTATTAAATGTCTATATGCCTCTGTCCTTTCTCCGGCTATAGACAATATGTGTATCAAATTTTACTTAAATCGGTTCAGTAGTTTTAGCGTGAAAGCGCAACAAACAAAGTTACTTTCGCATATTTATAATATAAGTTGTATAATGACTTGTATTTTGTAACTAGTTAAAGTGTACTACTTATTTATAATCTTTGAAAGAACGATCGAAATTTCGCATCTTCACTGACTTATAAATTGTAGTAGTTAATCGAAACTCCTTTAACAACAAAATGTTATAACGAACTGTAAACTACCTCGTTACTAATTTTCATCGGGACCCATTCGGCCGTCCTGACGCTGTTGACTAGAGAACACACAAATCAAATATCCATTCTCACAACCAGCATCTATCATACTCATATAATGGGATAATAAAAAGCACGATAAAGTATTGTTTCACAAAACAAATTAATTTAAATAAATAAATGTATTTTAAATGCATAATTTTCACATAGGTATGCATAACATTAACTTTAGAACAGACGACACTCAAACTGGTGACCCTTTTGTAGTACCTAAAGTAACGGAGCAGCAGAAGTTGTTATCTAATAAGAAAAATATTTGACTAGTTTGTTGAATTCCTAAATAGGTGGATATGAAAAAATGCGTTTAGCATTGTCGTTTAAGGATCAGCGCACACCTAATGATTTCGATATGGCTGTAACGGTTTTATGATACTTGAACCAACGGGAGAGCGGAGGCAAACGGGAGAGCGGAGGCAAACTTTCACACTCCACTGCCGGATGGAGATCCGGCAGTGGAGTGTGAAAGTTTGATGATGATGTGATTATTACTGTGTTTGTAATAATTTCAAGAGAAGTAGCATTGGGAATATATCCTGTGTAGCGAGGACGAGTATAAATATTAATTTGATCTAATATTTAAAGTGATGTGTCATCAGAGTCCCCCCTTTCCCTAATCTGGGCGAGAGGAACGGCATTTAAGGGCGTCACGGTAAATGTCTTGTATCTTTTTACTACTGTTTAGATATCATTAGAGAGTGATAGGTATTGGATTGAAGTAGGTATTGCGTATGTCACACCTTCATATGAAAAATGAAATTGTAAAATATTCATCACTCAAAGTCGTGAAATGTGCGCTGTTTCTTAACAGCTAGTCACAGTCCTCTATAAGTTAATATTAATGCAGCGGACAGGTCTGTCAGTTTTATTTATTGATTATTCTCGGTATTGGGTGGAACCGAATTTTAGAAGGTATGCTAATGCAGAGTTACGCATTGTTTTTATAACGTTTTGTTTTACGACTAACGTACTCTAGCTAAATCATTAAATGAAATGAAACCTTTTAGTAGTGAAATTCTAATTAGTTTAGTCCTAAGATCTTAGTAATACAATTTTAATTGGTTAGTTAGTTGTTATTTTAAATATGCATAACATATCCTATGTCGCGAAGGACATTACAGATGTACACGAAACGGACACTAATAACACCAGGACTCAAAACAACAATTTGTAAATCGGCAGGCTGTATACGAGTGTTATATTTCATCTGATTGTTACAAACATACAAAATGTCCTTGATTTCTATATTTGTAAATTAGAGTCAAAATATTTTATTTATCTAGGTCACCGAATAACAATTATGAAGGTCACTACAAATGTATAAATATAATGATATAACGGTTTTGTCTGGCCTTGGTGTTATAACGTTAACCTGTAATCGTCTGTTGTTTGTGATAAATGTTTAGCCGCATCTGTAAATTGTGTATCTAACATTAATTATAATTGTAAATAATATTAATATAATGTTAGTATAAATATATTGAAGTCGGAGAATCCAATCATATAATGTAGTTACGTGTACAAAAACCCAGGCTTAGAGCTCCTGCTGTAACAGACCCTGTTTATAGGGCTAGTAGACGCATTCGATTTCAAATCAGGGCAAATAATGTGTGAGGACAAAATGATCGTGTTCTGTGTCTGGGTGTAGTTCACTCATAATAGGGCACAGGCTCTGCCTAGTTCTTGATCAGATGGTAATGTGTATGACGTAGAAAGATATTATTAGGTATTATTTAAAATACCTAGATAGTTGCGAAAATTTATAACTACAGAAGAAATACAATATCTTCTTTCATGAAACTATTTTGTATTGATGGCTAATTTCAACAAAAACCTCCTTTGTGAAAATCACTGGCCACATAGTATAGTTTTCTTTTAATACTCGTGTGTTTATAGATTATCTGTCACTTTTCATTTGTTTACAACAATGGACGTCTCGAGGGAAGCTTTTCGTGCAAGGTTTTTATATGACTACAAACGAGGGTTAAACTTCAAGGAAAATGTACAAGCTGCTTTTGGGGAGTCTGCTCCCCAACGTTGGCATTAACAACCATTACTTGTTGGTTTCGTAAGTTCAAACAGTAAATAAATGTTTCGTGGGCAAAAATTTAGCACTGCAGACGAGGCATTGTAACTATTTTACATTTAACTCACTATTTTTGGAACAGTCCACGTATTATGTTGATTCATTCTGCAGAGAAGACATATCGTATCATGTATCATTGTACCGAGTGAGAGCCACGTTCCGGCTCGATCAGAGTGATGCTAAGGCCTCACAGAAAACCGGTGTGAAAAAGAGCTTGCGCTGTGTTTCACCGAGGGTGAGAGAGTGAGGGTATCGGAGGCCCATACCTCAATCCCTATCCCCATTCCTTAAAGGCCGGTACCGTAATTGTGTTTGTTTGTGACGCCTCTGGTGTTGCAATTGTACATAGGCGGTGGTAATCGCTTACCATCAGGTGATACGTCTGCTCGTTTTCCTCCTATTCCATAAAAAAGTATAATGAGCAGAAATGCCAGATATGTTGAATGCTACTCGTACAAATTTACAATAATACATTTCAGAACAGTTTTTATTACAGTTTTCTAAATGGTAACCGGACACATTAATTGGATGCATTTAAAATTAATTAAAACACACCTTATTAATTTATATTTTATAAGTTTTACATATAGAAGCGGATCTTTAAATATTCATTAGACGACACGTGCTACAAAAGGTCAGTGACATTTGAGATGCTTGTGGGGTAGCTCTGGTCACAAGAACTAAACTGTTAGTGCTTGTTTTAGTCTACCTTTTAAATCGGCTTAAAAAAGGAGGGCGTTCTCGAAACAGTAGTTTTTTTTATTATGATTGTTATTTTATCATTTATGCCTTTATTAAAAAATCTTTTTTATTTAGGATAGTACAATGTGTTAAATTTAAATTGTGGATATCCATGGTTCATACCATAACGTTGTTGTTTGCTGCCAGGTACTCAGGTGACTGCTCATTTGACTCCTGTATTATAAAAAAGTTAGTGCCTGAGTGCCGTCAATACCGTAAGAATTCCAGCAAGGCAATATTTTCAAATCGGAAACAGTTCACCATCAAGTGTATTTGCGTTTAGCGTTCAATTATGATATCCTAGAAAGTGACTGTTAAGTTTTAGCGCCTAATAACGTACATTGTCGGAACGTTATATAGTTAAAGATGATTTGCGCAGACGACAGCAAATATTTGTGCTCAAATCTCGTCCGGGTCACAATTGAGCTGCGTACGAACGGCCGGGGCGATGATCTAGACACACATGCTTAAGAAACATTTTTAGTATCTAATTAAGAGGTACGCACTGACGATCGCAGGTAACTAACTCATTATGTAGTTGTTATTCATTTGAGAATTTTATGGATTGCGGTAATGTTTTTTGGAAGGATCATACTATCTCGAAATAGTTTGGAAATTGATTTATGATAATGTAATTAGTAAATTTCTTTAAAAGGATCATATTTTCTTGCATTAGTTAAGTTAGCCTTGGTTTTATCTTTTATGAGTATTCTGATAATACACTTAAGACAGATTGGTTTACTTTGATCAGTTACACTTTCTTAGAAAACCATTTCAATCTGAAATAGAATGACAACGATTATGGATATCGACTATAATATAGCATATGCTTTGGATTGGATAGAAGTCAAGTTTTTGGTTTTAAATGACTTATATCACCTGATAATCTCACTTTAGAGATATTTAATAACTGGTTGTATCTAAAGAAAACGTATTAATTTATTATATACTAAACAAACAATCAATTACAAAGATAATTCACAAAAAAACATACCAAAACAACACTACCTCACTTCTGTTGAAGGTAATCTTCAGAATCTTTCTATAAATAGCATCGAATTGCACTTGGTGTACAATCAAGCGCGTCTTGAATGCCATTAATGATGAGCAAAAAGTACCTAACCGCAAGAACTAATCGAAATTCCGATTGAGACTCGATAAAAAATCGATTGGATTATCATTCGATGCTCAATTGTACATGGTGGCGCCAAAACCGCTAGCTTTTTTATACTTTTTAAATTGTTATTGGGTGAACGTACTAGGGCAATATTCGGCTCGCAATCATTTTTGTTATTGGCAGTCAAACGCAGTTCGTGCAAGTTTTTGGATACTATTTTATTTTGTGACTGGACATTTTATTTTTAATATGCCTGAAGTATATTACTTGGGGTTATTGCACTTTAACTAATAAACGTTTATAGAAATCAGCTGTTTATCATTACTATTTATAACCTTATTTATTTTACGACTATGCTCTAATCCTTTAAAATGGATTACAGAAATTGTTTTTTTTATTTCATTCTTGATATAGTCTCAAGTGTACACGTCAATTATATAGGCTACAGCTTTTCTTTGGGTGATAGATAATCTTAGATACATGTAAATATGGGTAGCTCAAGAGCTAAGGGAAAGAACTGCTTTACTCTATTTTTATATGAGGCCGAGACATCACTTTGTTAAAACGAGTCTCCTCCTACTGTATATATGGCTCTCATTTATTTTTCTAGATGTATGTACCTAATTTATTAATGATTGATAGCCCCTCCGGTCTTTGTCTTTTTATGTATAGGCCTATCAAAGTGACTATACTCTGCCTGATGGAAAGCATTAGAAGAGTCTAAGAGTGGTGGTCACCACATTCATGCGAATGCAGAAAATTCAACAATGTAGCATGATGAGTCACACTTGGGCCTCCAGTCTCGCACTCACCATCGAAACACGACATCACGACCGCTGTCATTTCACGTTGATCTTCTGTGCGAGGGTAGTACTCGTACCTCCCCGGTCGAACCGGCCCATTCGTGCTGAAATCACCGTGGCGCTACTACCTAGAGATTAATTACAGCAAGACAAGTTGTCTGAAATATAGACTTAGTTCCCAGTTAATTAAATATTTAAGTGGGTTCAGAGACAAAGTTTGACTTTAGTTTCTCATCCGCAACCAATGAAAGCTCATGAAATTATATGCATGGGGTGGAACTTTGTCTGGTGGATTTCTATTTGCCCTATCTCTCTCACGAGGTTAATTTAACTTGAACTTTAGTGAGAGTAGTTTGGTTCAGTCGTCCCACGACTTAATTGAACTTGTGACTCCAAATAGTTTAACAAATGTTTGTTTTCTATAAAATGTTAGTAGTTTTAAGATTCAAAATAGAAAAAAAAAATTAAGATATTACACTTCTTCAAAAATACCATCTGACCCTCGCAACTAAGCGTGATATTATTTATCCTATCTTAGGCACACGTGCAAAATACACTGTTAAAAATAAACGTGGCAATCGGTTAGATACTTTCGAGGTTTATGGTGAGCAAACACGTGACAGGAGAATTATATAACAATAGATTTGAATAACCACTATAGAAGGGTTTTCTGACCGTTATTTCAATAAGATTATATGACTTTATAATGTTATTTATGGATTTAAACTGTAAAAGCATACTTATATTAAGTACATTCAATTGAGTTCGAAATATTTTTAACAATTTTCCCATAATTTTTGAAAATTGAAAAATGATTCCAGTTGTCTAGGAAACGCTTCTGTTCAATAAAGAATACGCGAGGCAATAGGCAAAGTGCATAACTGTATTCTACAACTCATACTGCCTCGTTCGTCTAGCGGTAGACGTATGCGGTTGGTATTTTCGAATCCCGGGTCGGGCCAAAAAGTGTAATTTCGTTTTTTTATTATAGACATATTTTCACAGTCGGGCGCATGTTAAACATTCTATTCGTTTCGATATACTTATATCGTATTTTTATCAAATATTTACAAATAGGATTATTAAAAGAGATATTTGCCACGAACTTGGAATGTTTAGGATAAACAAAAATTACATAAATTATAGTATACTAGATGGACCCTGCTACTTTACTGTGGCAGATTGTAGTAAGCGGAAATAAAACTGTCAAAAACATTAATAAAAACAGTCTATGAAGTGGGTTGTGTAGCGTAATATATTATTGTTATTTTTTTTTTTATAATTCACAAAACTGATGTAAAATTTCACTTACATACATAGATAATGTTTAACATCATATTGTTGCTTCCGATTTACATCTACTAGACGTGAATCTAACATGCATTTACAACTAAAGCTAATAAACGTACTCAGCAGTTGGTAAAATACGCATTTAAACTCTAAAACTATACAAAATAAAAATAAAAATGATTCCAACAATTCTCTTAATTTAGACCTAATTGAAGACAAAGAACCAGTAAAAATATCAAATTTGTTACGGAGGGAGTTAGCGATAATTATATTTCAATTACTGCAGAACTCCTTGATTGTTCAAAGCGTACTGAATAAACTAGTGGTGGCTAGCTACAGCCTAGACTTCTGCACTCCATATTCATATAATCTATAACTGTGCCAAATTACATAGTCCTTCCTTCGCATAATTTTCGTAAATAGGGGTGTAGTGTTTAACTTCACGTATTTATATATAAATAAGATAGATGAAATAGCGATAACACTACAGAAATATATAATTTCTGTTCAACTTAGTGTAATATGTGCATATTGTGCATACTTATGTCTAAGTTACAATGTACTCTGCACGCGTCAGTCACTGTTAAAGTACGTATGTGTTTACTTTGGCTTTCCGGTGTCGTGTGCGCTTGCGCATATCTGATGTAATACTGTGAGTGGTTTCAAATGATTAATGGTTTGCGAATATTTTATATCACTTTTTACTCTTTATTTAATTAATTATGATATAGCTATGGTGAGTAACTTTGCTAGATTAGATAAAAAATTTTTCATCATGAAACATCTGCAAGAATGTACTATTTCAAACTTAAATATGTATCTGTCAGTTTGATTAATCTAATAAGTTTTAGTTTTTACGCAAAAGTCGACAATTCACTTACAACTTTAGAGTTGCAGTTATTGTTCTCCCTGCCTCACCTCACAAATTGAGGTAGATCCCGGGATGACCACGGTCACCCCGAGAGCAGGACACATCGCCCCTAAATGTGTTCGCAGCGACCCTTAGGCGGCGATTAGTTAGCTAGTGACTTCCGCCGCGTCCACTTCGCCTCCTTCTTCGAGCGGGATCGGTCCTTTCCCGATCTCGCTTTGCGAACTCCTTCTGAAGCATAACATCCTTACCGAAGGAGACCGCAGCTTCCCACCCTTCTCTACTGACCAATATGGTCGCGATTAATGCTGGCAGTAATAGGTTTTATCCGATCTGTCCGACCAGGACTCGACGCTCGGACTCCCACGTAAGGTAGTCGTTCAGTGCGTGCTGGGCGTAGTCCCGTTTGGAACCGCAGTGGTGGCATTGTGCTGTTTCCTCCCGTCCTATTCGATTCAGATACTCACTGAAGCAACTGTGCCCGGTGAATATCTGAGACAATCGATAAGCGACACAGTCGGTCCTCTCTACCCAACCTTCGAAGTTTGGCAGAACGGCTCCGACAGCACGTTGGTTAGCACATCCCTGAACTTCGAGGCATGCCCGCTAAGTTTCCAGAGCTTGCTTATGTGCGTTCCACCCTAGTAATCCGGGGGATACCTCCCCTATACTTAAAGTCGGTTGGCCGAGTGGTGTCAGCGGTCGCCATGCCGCTTGCTACTGCGCCAAGTGTCGTGGGTTCAAATCCCACGCGGTACCTACAACACTTTGTGTGATCCACGAATTGTTGGCCCGAGTCTGGATGTTCTTTGTGTCCGTTTCATGTATGTTTGTAAAGTCCCCCACGACACAGGATGTTATTCCTAATGTGGGAGTTGTCTTTTTAAAAAAAAAAAAAAAACATTTTTTTCTTACGTCTACCACAGTGAGGTCAGCCCCTCTAAAAGCTAAACGGCTGGCTCGAAAAGTCAGAAAATAATCATGGTGGTAGTTCATGTGATGGACTGTGAAGGAAAGACATAACGGCTTAGATACTTTGTTAGTTCAGGAGTTACAGAGTCCTTACTTGTAAAATGCAATTACTTAGAAAACTTCTAACAAAAATAACGAAATAATCATTGAACATTATTCTATTTTATTATGATAATAAATACAAACCCGCCTTCTAAATTTACGTACCATTATGAGTGACTACGGAACGCTATTCACACACTAGGTCGGGTTTTTTACGTACGTATTAGATAGATTTGGACAACTGTGTCATTAGTTAGATAGAGCTAACAAGAGTGGAAAACCAGTTTGTCTATGGTCGTGCTCAACTCCAACAAACCAACAACATTGGCTTTTCGTAATAAAATACCTTTTATTTTGAGTTATTAAATGTTTATTAATCAACCCATTCTGCCATCGCTATGGTCTTCACTCTGATATGACTCACCTAAATTGCGCGGTTATCAATCAATCTCAATACCCTTACTACCTCGACTCGACTTAAATCGACTAGATTTATGTAAGGAATATTTTTGTATTATTCAGTGTACCTACACGCAAATAATATCACATAACCACATCTAAATGATGTCAAGTAACTGAAACGTTACACCAGACAGTACATTATAAGGTAATGTATACCAATGTAACGTAACACTGGTACTTCGAGCCACCCGGAAAGTTCCCGGGCGCATCTTCACACGTCTGCGTCCAGCGTGTACCAACGGTCACCATTATCCTATTGAGAGAAATTGGTAATAAGCGCGGTCGTCTACCCGTGACAAACTGCCTTTAGGGTTTGCACCCACATACATATTCTTCGAGCCACCGACCTATATGTTCTTCTAACCTACAGTAATAATTTCTTACTTTTCTAATCCGGGAGTCCTTATCTTAAACATGAAACACATTATGCAGATTCAGAATAAAATTAACAAAAAGGGCAGGCAGATGATTATGGTAATATCCACCTGAAGAATCGTATCAAGTTTTTCAAAATCAACTGGCAGTTTCAGAGACCAGTGTGTCACGCAAATAAATTATTTACCATTATTTAATTAGAGTATAGATTTCGAAAGCAGACTACCAGCTTCCGTATGCATATTACTACACACTTACTCGTACATATAGTGTATAAGTATATATTTTACAGTCGGGAAGTACCTACTCTTTAATGAGTTTTTATGGTTACCGAATAGACTTTACGCAATATAATCGGTAGTGAAAATACATTAAAGAGCATATAAACGCGAGTCTTGTAAGTGATTTCTAGTAAAGTTGTTAGACTGTAAATTAAATTGAATTGACTTTGCAACGTTTCAAATTGTTTTGGTAAAATTGTGTAGTGGAATTTCTTATGAAGATGTAAGGCTCAAACAAACAGGGAAGCCAAGTCCACATCAATGTATGTCTGTTTGTTACACTTTCATGGCTAAACCGCTGCACCCATTCAAATGAAATTTGGCATGTACTTTGATTCTTGAAGAAGGACTGTGGCTACTATTTACCTCGATAACCGATATAATATATGTTCGTTATAATGTTACATTTAATATATAATATAAACTGCCACGGGTTTTATTCATATGAAATTCAAAACGATTCGAAACGACAATGTCAATTTTGATCTTACTAGTCACACTATGTGGTGGCAGATTACAAATACGGACTATCTCCATCCCTGTTCATCAACTTAATACAAACCAGGCCAGGGTGGAATAGTTGCTAAACCTACTTGATTATGAAAAAGAAAGAGCTGCATATAACATAGGTAGTTCACCACACCACAACTCTAAGTTATTCTCTGAAGCCATCATACATTAGGGTAGGCTAATAACATTTATCCGATTTATCCGAATCCCATACTCCAAGTTACAAACAATTAATCGATACACACACCTTGATTTAAGAATTCAAAACTTGTTTTAATTTATATATTACTAGCTGACCCACGCAACCTCGTTTGCGTCTTATATTGCCCGTTGCGTGAAAATTTTCCTTCGTTTTTGAAACATTCTTCATTGGTGCTCCGCTCCTATTAGTAGTAGCGTGATGATATAGCCTTCCTCGATAAATGGACTACCCAAAACTGAAAGAATTTTTCAAATCGGACCAGCGGTTCCTGAGATAAACGCGTTCAAACAAACAAACAAACAAACTCTTCAGCTTTATTATTAGTATAGATTTACGTCAAATATATGCAGACAAAGTTGTAATAGATAATACCTTGTGTCAACAGTTATCATAAGAGTCGTATTTTATTCACTTGGGTGTCAAGTTTTAACAAAATACAGCAATAAATTCTGCAATGTAAATGAATTTAGTCATCAATTTTAGTCATAACTGGTTTAGATGTAACTAAAAACTTGTAATAGAAATCAGGTTTAATATGAAAAATAAGTTAATGTTTTCTCGACAATGACGTTATAAAACAATAATGCAAATTTTTTTTAGTACGGTCCACTCATTTTGGAATCGCTTTCAGAAAGATATCAAACAATTTGTAAGGAATAGTCTGGGTCTCGGTTAAGAAAAGGGGTGGAGACTGCAGTTGAACGAAGAGACCGAAGTCCACTACATATATATGGACACGTTTTTCAGCCAGGAATAGATAACCTTTCTTTACTCATAGCTAAAGTCGTAAAGCCTAACAACCATACAATAATGATAGTGGCAATAGTAGTAACGTAACATAAAAGGTAGTAGAACCACGCTGATTTCAGCATGAAAGTGCCAGCTCGACCAGGACGGTACTACCTCGCACAGAAATTAACCTAAAACGACAGCATTAGTGCATCACGTCGTCACCATGCTGCATTGTTGTTTTGTCTACATTCTGAAACTATCAATTTGGCTCCAAACGATAGACAACGATTCTACTGAACAACTAATATACATCCCTAAATAAACCTACTTAATACTTACACGTAAACTCTCAACATTATGTTCATATTCATAGATTTTCACTTAATTTATTTATTTACACGAATAAATGTTTTTTTTTTTATTTTTGGTTTTGTTACTTTAATATTTCCAGATATGTTTAGTCTGTATGCTATCACTACTTGAGTTTGGCTCTTGATATATCACTTACCTTATTGATGAGAAAAATAAATCATTATTATTCGCAATGAACATGGTGACTACCACTATTGGATTCTGCTTATGCTTTCCACCAGGTAGAGTAGAGTCACTTTGGCAGGGACATAAAAAAACGAATAAAAACAACAGTTATAGGTCATCGGACGAGTCCCCTCTGACCTCTCAATTCGGAGGACAGTAATCCATCTCTCACGATGATTATGGTGTTAAGAGGCCATTACACCCTGATGTCCGGTGTGTAGGTGACACAGTTCTCATAAACCATTAACTGTCGTCGTTGGAGCAGACAGCTGGTCACTAAGCCGCGGGTTGACTCTGACGATAAGTGGTTGTCCCATTTATATATATCAGAGTGACCGTTAGCCGGATAAGTCTTTAAGGATTTTTAACCAATTTAAAAAGATAGAGGTTATCAATTCGGTTTTATTTCCTATCTTTGTTAACTTTGGATTACGTTATTAATTATCTTCATTGGATTTTTTTTATTTAGAATAATTAATTACACTCATCATAATACTGATGCATAGAAGTAATTGTATTTTTTTAAAATTGAATATAATTTTCAGTGATTATTTTTTCGTGAGCTTAGTTTTGTATTTTTTTTTTTTATATCACCTGATGTTAAGCGATTACCGCCGCCCATGGACACCCGCAACACCAAAAGCGTCACAAGTGCGTTGCCGGCCTTTTAGGAAGGAGTACGCTCTTTTCTTGAAGGTTTGTAGGTCGTATTGGTCCGGGAACACCGCAGGCGATAGCTCATTCCATAGTTTTGCTGTGCGTGGCAGAAAATTTCGGGAAAATCGCACAGTTGTGGACTGCCAACTATCTAGATGATGGGGATGAAATTTCTGTCGCGTAGGACGATGGCGGAAAGATGCGGCAGGGATCAATCCGAACAATTCCTCGGAGCACTCCCCATGGTAAATGCGGTAGAAGATGCACAGCGAAGCTACATCTCTACGCAGCGCCAGAGAGTCTAGCCGAATTGAAAGATCCCGGCAATCGACGATACGAGTCGCCCTCCGCTGAATGCGGTTCAGAGGGAGGAGCTGGTATTGGGGTGCCCGTGCCCAAAGATGAGGACAGTATTCTATGTGAGGCCGAACCTGCGCCTTATAAAGCCGAAGGCGGTGGGCCGGAGTGAAATACTGCCTCGATCTGTTGAGCACACCTAGCTTTTTTGAGGCCAATTTGGCCTTACCCTCCAAATGGCCACGAAACTGGACTTCGCTCGATACGTCAAGACCAAGTATCCCAATATTGGCTGAGGCAGATAGGGGAGTGTCTTCAAAACGAGGACGTACGACCCACGGAAGTTTTTTTGCGGTGAACGCGCAAATTATATAATTATAATTATATATATATGTATATCTGAAGTATTTAAAAAAAAAGAAACACGTAGTTTTCAGTTTGAATGCAGCAACGAGTCCACAAATACGAGTACTATCTTACTTACCAGCTAATGAATCAAGCTAATATACAAAAGTACTATCAAACTGAATACTTTTTCAAAACAATATATTAAAAATGTAACAGGTTTAATTATTTTTTACCGGAAACATAAAGTTTGTGTCGTAGGGCATTTGTTTGCCTAGATTGTAAATATAATACTTATGAGAATAGGTATTAGAGCATTTTCCATTCCATCGTCCATCCTTTTATCCCCGTCCCCTATTTTTGAAACACGATTCCATTGTACCTACGTTCGATTTCTTAGATTATTTATCACAAGCAACATTTGCCGGCTCACCTTTGTTAAATATTTCCTTGTTGCATTCCACAACAGCTGAGCAAATTATCTGCATGGATCTTTTGTTTTGTTATCTATACAAGAGTGTATCTAATTAGTTTGTATGTGTTTGTTGCAGATTGCGAGGCGACATGGCGCCGCCACGACACGCGCTGTTCCTGATGATAACTATCTGCTTTGTATCACTTTGTCGAGCAGGTGAGACTAGTCTATATTAACATTTTCTTCGATTAGAAAATTATGTCTTCTTACTAAGATTTCTTATAAAAGTTTGAGATCCTTTAGATACTTCTTGAGGCCTTTGAACCGAAGGCGTGTCTTGTTTATAGTGTGTAAACGTCAGGCTGATTTTCCGTCGATTTTAAATTTAATAAAATCGGTTCACGTAAACGAAAGGTGCTCCCTAAATGTTCCGTACATGATTCTAGCTGCAAAACAGTCATACTTCTCGTACAACTACGGAAGCAACTTCTTATCATTTAATGTAAAACAAGACACCTGGCACTAAATACCTATTTGTTAAATTAAAGTAAATTAAAGTTTAATAAAAAAAGTATTTAATACGCGTTTCTCATTCAGCTGTTTCTTTACAATTTTATGCTATCATAAACAAATATATAAACAATAGACGCGTGTGGCCGGCCGTAGCGTATGGGTTCACGCAATTGTGACGTCACACGCGACCGTAATCAGCGGTCGCGCTCCGATGCGATTAATCGGTTGTTAGGCTTGTTGCGATAAGCGAACCGCACTTGGAATGTACTAATGCTGCTATTTGTTTGATGGCTCAAGTAACCGTTCCTAGTGGTAGTTTATTTCTATTGTGTTTTACAATTGCGTAATAGGGTAGTTTCCTGTGGTGAAAATATTTTGTTTAACGGTGGCTATGAAGCTTTGAAAATTTTGACTTTTTAATATTTTCTAGTTTAAAATTATTTTTTATTGTTGATTTATGTATTTAAATATATGATTTGGAAATATTATAGTGACGTTAAATTGACTAATTGTGACGTTACTTACTTATGTAAGTGAGGTCAGTGCGTATTTAAGGTAATGTGTAGCTGTTTGACTTTACAAAGTAATAACTTATTATAACGGCTTAAAAAGGTATTATTGTAAAGGCACAACGATAACCGCAGCCCGCAGGTAACACCGCGGGATCGACTTGTATTTTATTGAGAATGAATTTTTCAACCTTACAGTCGAGTAGGTACAGAATTAACTACATTTTTAGGTATTAGCGGTTATACTTTACATACTGCCATACAGGTAAATAGTAATGAGTCTCTTAAATAAACAATACAACACTAATATACGAGTATATATCTAGGTAGGATATATATAAAATATGTCGCGACAAGATTTCGGATAACGACAATGTCAGCGTTTAAGGAAAAATCATGATATTTTTCTTGAGTATTCATACTCATCATTACGCTGGCTTTTTTATTTTGCAAAATTCACCGAAATATAAGGCCTATTATTAAAAAAGTCACAAAAAATGATTGTTGAACAACAAACATTAGCATAGCTCAAGAAGATATTAAAAAAAAAAACAATATAATCGTATGATATCTTGTGTTATAAGGATTTTCTTAAATAAATGTGAATGCATTGCCTAACGTGTTTTAATTTACTAAATGTTTTTTTAGTATGAAGTATATAGTGGTCCTTGGAATAAACAATAAGAATCTTGAAACACAATTATTACAATTTCGAACTATTTGAAACCAATTAAACAAGAAAAAGTACAGAGAATGAAAATCAGGCCCCGTTTACTAGGATCCCCTGCATAGATGCGCTGGTAGATTAATCTGGATATTTTTTCCACACCGATCCTTTAGTGAATCTTTTTTTATTGTTGTTCCATTTTGATCCCCTTGGAGATTCATTTAGAAGATAATTGTAAACATAACGTCCACTAGGATCGTGCCTAAAACTTCTGTCGAGAACTTTAATACAATACACTAGCAAACCCTTGCAACTTTGTCCGTAACTCTCAAAAGGATAAAACTCACCTCGTTTTGACTACATTTATCATTGATGTCCTACGCGTGTTTGTCGTTGTGCTATGCTATATGGTCTTCCTAGATAAGTGGACTATCAAACACTAAAAATATTTTTCTGTTCCCCGCAGTGGTGCCTGAGATAACCGCGTTCAACCAAACAAACAAACTCTTAAGTTTTACGATACTAGTATAGGTTATTCTGAATAGATTTCTTTGAATCACACAATGGAGTGCGGCCTATGATATTTTCGCATCATAACATTCAATTGACAATATTGAAATAGAGTTAAACAATGTGTTATAAACAATCGCATTAAATAAAACGACTTGTTTTGATTCCAAAAGACACATAACTTTGAGAAACAATAAAACCTAATAGATGCGTTTGTAGTAGAATGGTACAAGGCTCTATGTTTGTTTTTCCTTATAGAACATTCGGCGGTCGACTTTGACGTGTTATGTCTATATACACAGGTGACTCATGCCCCAAATCGAAGGTCATAACGCGAATGACGTCATTGAATTCTCACGTTTGCTTAAAGCTTAATCAGGATATAGTTTTGCATCTTCGCGGCTTGATTTGTTTCGGTTATTATACATTTACACATTATTTACACGAAGAGCTATAAAGCAATGGTTGGTGCCAGTCAATTAACGGCTCTTGAAAAAATACTTAAATCTCTATATTTGAGTTCATCTTCTACTTTTATTCCACTCGTCTTCTGGATTAGTTAAGGATCTTTATGAAAACCCTAACTTTTTTATTAGGGGCAGTATGTCATACAGTGTGGTTTATTCTTTGTGAATTTGACACACATTTTAAATATCTTAATATAGTTTGTCTGACTCTTACTGATGAAAGAGTGAATATCTGTTGTAGATTTGTACACAGTCAGAAGGGCACAGATGATTGTTTACCTAATTAATAATAATAATAATAATAAATATTTCGGACATCTAACACACAACGCCATCTAGTCCTAAGCTAAGCAGAGCTTGTGTTATGGGTACTAGACAGTTAATATTAAATAAGTTCCTATATGTATATCATGAAACGTAAAAGTTTATAGGTTAGAATAATTTAATTGTTAAATGTTCCATAGTTATTCATATTTATTTGTAATAATTCAAATATAACAACATTACTATTACTATTAGTACTAGTCTCCTATTACTTTTACTGATACCAATATTCAGGGAAAGACGAATAGTCAGAAACTCGTCAATATCAAGATTTGCAATGCTTGCTGCAATATAAGCGTCAAGTTCATTAAACTCACACGTTACACTGACTACATAATGCACACAAACCCTAACAATATCTGTAAAGCAACCTTCTACTTCGATAGCCAAGTGAACAAGTCTGTAAATATTGTAATCAAGTCTATTAATTTAGTGTCCGACTGCTGTTTACAATTTTAGTGCTTATAAAATACTTTTACAGTTTCCGTTATGCACTTCTAGTTTATGAAACATTCCAAAGAGAGCGGTCGATAATATAACTTGTAAAGTGTGGGATTTCCCGCTTTTACGCCATTAGTCATTTTGAGAAAGCTTACTCAGTTTTATGATACTGTATCCTAACCTCAACATTTAATACTTGTATAATTACCAGACGTTAAAATCAAATTATTACAATAAGGATGAAGCTTAGGATTTTATATCTTCATTTGCATATCTCTGCAAATGTTTATGAGCTCACTTATCCAACGTTAAGTTTGGTTTTTACTTGTCCATATTTTTGGTATTTTATGACAATGATAATGGTTTTCATGTAATTCAGTATTTGAAAAGGTTATTAGTAGTTAGTAATAATCACAACATACCTATGTTTTTATTCCTATTTTTAAATTCAGGCTCTGGTAATGCTGATGATAAATAAATACAACATTGAGCAGTCACAAGTAAATCAATAATTAACAATACCTTACTGTCTATAAAGTTCTTATACATAATATATGAAATAAGGATAGAGTTGTTGAGACGTTTTCTCAACACAAACAGTAAAACCAAGTCAATGATTAAGATACGTGTCTTAATATTGTACGAAATTGTGATGAATAGTATATTTTGTTTAGTCACGTCCGTCCTAGTTAGGGAGGTAGGGAGCTCAGATGGACGACTGGAGAATACTAATAGAGAAACTACGCGAGTGAGTATATACTCAAATAGTAATGTGTTTTGGTAGACATTGAATTAGTAATACACTTACACGTCGAGAGTCGAGACTTATTGTAGACAGAGGACAAGTTAGGGTTAAAGTGAAATTAAGTTAGTTTTGTGTTTAGACTATTCCCAGATAAATTTGATAAGTTTGTTGATGGTTGATATTGAGTTTCAGTCATTATTAATTATATGGCTGGTTGTTCACTGCTTTTTGTTAACCTAGTCTTGGATCCAGACTGGGACCGAACTTGCGTGCAGACAGCAATACAGTGTGTTAGGCTGACGGTGATGTTGCCAGAAATGTCATACATCAATGTGAACAGAAGCAAAAAACCAATGAAATGGATGTTCGTTGGTATATTTATGAATTTGGAGACCGATTTGCGTATTTCTTTTGTAAGTAAATTATATTCAAGTAATGTATTAGGAGAAAGAAAATTCGGATTGATTGCCCGTAAAATAAAAGTGCTATTATCTATATAATTAATATTATATATATATTTTATTGCATAAGGGGCAACCGAGCAGACGTATGGCCTGATTGTAAGCGATTACCGCCGCCGCATACCGGGGACGGCGGTAGGGGACGGGTTATGAGCCTCCGGTATCCTCACTCACTCGGCGAAACACAGCGCAAGCGCTATTTTACACCGGTTTTCTGTGAGGCCGTGGTATCACTCCGGTCGAGCCGGCCCATTTATGCCGAAGCGTGGCTCTCCCACGGTAAAGTACGTTATTATTATTTTTAGTAAATGATAATATAATTACTATTCATTATTATCGTTAAGTTTATGCGGTCGATGTGCAAATTCGTTATAACGTATCTTCGCAAAAGTCAATTTAATTTTTTTTAACAGACCTGCTCGTATGTATATTATTTAAGTATATAAGTATGTTAATTACACGAAAATCAGTTATGATAATATATGTTGGTTTTTGTGATAATAAATTTAAAGTTAATTATATTAATTCAAACATTTCAAGTATTTCAATTAAAACATTCTTAACATTCCTTTTGTTGTTTTGTGCAAGTTACTGCTCGTATATCTATTCGTAAAGCTCATTTCTTATCCTTAAATTATAGGTATTTAATGTGACAAATTAAAAATAATTAATGAAGTTTCTGAACGTAACAGCACTCACACATCATTACAGGTTAATGAATTTAACAGACAGCTGACTTTAACTAGATGTATAATTCAATAAGCAACCTTATATATATTAACAATAATGAGTATTTTTCAGTACCGTTACTACGAGATTAATATTAGTCCACGGGCCCACGAAAAAATATTAACATAATCTTGACAACTTTCGAGTGTAGGTCTCAAAAACATTACCGTGAAATTTGTATGCCGATGCATTTTTTATGAAAAAAATATATTTTGCAAGCCCCAAAACAAAAATCAGTTTGTAATTAATGAAAATGAAATTTCAAGTCACCATTCTGACATGTTAGAGCTGAGGATCACTCGGAAGGTACCATTCACTTTGTATGCCACAAGTTTTTTTCAGTTTTCCATCGTATTTTCTCGAAGTATTGATTTTTAGAAACTGTTATTAATTAAATTGGGACACTCATCAAATCGACGTGTTTCGCTCCCTATCCCGCTTTTTCCTTCCACTTTCAGAATTTGGTCCAATAATAAAAGTTGGGTGTCTCGTCAAAACGAAGCTGTGTATAAACTTTCAGCCTGTTGTCAATCACTGAAATCCCTTGTTCGTGGGCCCGTGGACTATATGTCTTTAGATCTCATGCGTAGTGCGATGTGTGACTGTCCTACATCTCTCCATTGCGGTTGTCATCGATGAAAGCTGACCTTAACACGGCTACAGTATAAGCAGTGCAAAGTCACACTGTACGCGGTTTTGCTTACTTAGTGAGTCGCGATGCTATACTATTTCTTTCTATTAATTTATTATCAATACTAATACAGTGATAGCAAATTGTTTATTTGTACATGTGTCGTAAAAAAGGACATATTTGAGGACCATAGTTTTTCCTAATTGGTGGGTGTTTATTATTATTAGTATATAGAAAAACCTTGAGAGGTGTCAAGGGTCACCCGGATTCGAAATAGACAGACGAAACGAATATATCTTGCTTTCTGTAAGAAAGAGAGAGAGACAGAGACAGACAGAGAAATATGCGCACGCCTTACGGCTTACAATAGCTTACTATAGCAAAAAGTGTCGTTACAACTTTTCATCTTAATTTTTTCCGTCTAGCCCTCTTTCGCAACGCGAAATAAGGAACTTCGTTCCAATAATAAAAGTGATTAGGATATCAACTTGCCTAATATATATAATAAATGTATCCCAAAATACCTAAATATTATGTTTATGGATACCTTATCTGCCCTTTAACTCGAGAAGCCATCCCCACAAAATTTGCAATACTGTTTAAGATATATTAACAAAGCGTGTCTCTGTGATAAATTATGAGTGAATCATCAACCCCGTTCGTAGTCTAAGACGGTACCTATACCTATATCGTATCAACAAGTTATGTATCTGCTGTCGATAAGAAATTCCTTGAGATAGCGAGATGTGCGCGGTCATTAGAGCCGACGCGGTTGGCACATTGTAAGAAGTCGGCTACTGTGGGAAAATTCAATATTCATGTTAATATTGTTGATATATTCAGATGGTTGATTGAATATCACATTTGAGGAGCATGAAATACAATGATGATGAAAGTTAATGTAGATATGAAGTTGGAGATCGTCAAAATATCGATCAAGATTGATACTGTTGATTTAAATAGTTTAGAAATAATGAAAAGCACATATTAGTTATTGGAAGGCTACTTAATATTATTGTACAAAATACATTTATCACTAGCTGACACACGCAACCTTCTTTGCGTCTTCTATTGACCGTAGCGTGAAAATTTTCCCCCGTTTTTAAACATTATTCATTAGTGCTCTGCTCCTATTAGTATTAGCGTGATGATATATAGCCTATAGCCTTCCTCGATAAATGGACTATCCAACACTGTTTTTTTTTTAAATTGGTCCAACGATTCCTAATATTAGCGCGTTCAAACAAACAAACAAAAAATCTGCCGTTTTATATATTAGTATAGATAAGATAAGATTCTTCAACCCAAAAAATCAGCGGTCTAAGTTCTTTGTTATACTGTACATGTTTAGAAGTACGAAAATATTGCTTTGAAAACAAACAAAGTTAAATATTAATGCATTAAAGATACAAGAGACTTGATAATTTTTGGGCCTTGTTTATAAGGAAAAGTGCTATTTTCATTCTCCAAACTTTCTACATGTTTTATTCTACGTAGAATCTTTTATCTCAATAACCATACTGAAGTGTGTTGAGAACATAACTCCACTGAGGTATTTTACCATTGTTGTACCATTAAAACTGTGGTGTTTTATACGATTTTTTATTGAAAACAAAAATCTTCTTCCTAGTTTAAGCGTTTCTATAACTTTATAAAAATGAAACGAGTTTCAAACTAATTATATTTAATAACATTTGTACCAACTAAACAAAATACCTCAAAACAATTAAGCAAATTTTAGAATATTTTGACGAATGCCAACGATTCAAACTGTGTTTGGTATCAAATATGTAAAATCATTGTTATACGTAATTAAAGTCTTCGTTCGAGTTATTCTTGTCAAATACCTCACTTCTACAGTAGTTAATATAATTACATTATAATTCTGCTAATTTCGTCAACAACACCGGACGCCTTACAGACCTTCAACCAGAACTTCCTTGGCAGATGATACCAACAGATAATAAGATAGGCGTTAATAAAGTGACAGCTACTTACACTGGCGCGTCCGCTGAGTCACGCGCGGAATGCCGTCCGTCCGGCCGAGGTACAACGCCCCCCCTCGCCCCCCGCTCCTGACCGCCTCGCCCCGGTCTAGCCATGGGAATTGCATAGCACAAATATCTCCTCTAGTATATGGGACATGGGATGAGCTGAACATCTGCCTTGTTTCTCCTGGATTCCTTTTCTGGATGGAATGTGGTGTATTCACTTAAACTATGTGGGGTTACTATAGCTCCTATTGATACAAGCCTGGTAATTTTAAAGGACTCTAGAGACTTGTTCAACGTTATCAGATCGATTACAATGGTGACTAAAGTAACTACAAGAACAATTGTTACGTATTACTATAACAGACCACCCATCACCGAACTTATCATCTTTTCAATAATAGATAATTTTGCAGTAGGTAGTATTAAAAGGTTGTGAACCTCACACTTTTAATCACAAATGTCTCATTTCTCTATTGGTATTGCACTCGCCACAGAAACTGAGTTTAATTTAAATTTGGCTGAGACACAGAATTTAATCAAAATATTGATTGATTGAGAAAGTTCTCGACCTTCAAAAGTAACGTTTCTGATTTTAATTGTTTACAATTTTATTCTAATTTAACCTAAACACAACTCAATTTCATGACTTGAAGTAAATATTTAGTTTAGAAAACGCTCCCTGGGGTTTCATTGCTAATTAACAAAAGTAAAACAGAACTAGTTTCTCTTGAATAAATAGCAAAATTAACCTAAATTATAATGTTTTATTACATTCATAGGTACTCACAATTTATGTGTGTAGTGTGTTTGTGTGTACAAGCGTTTACAATTTCATACTTTCATGTATCATAATAATTAACAACGTTTAATGTTAGTGAATTCATTAATACTTCATATGTCCGTGGGAGAGCCGCGCTTTGGCATGAATGGGCCGGCTCGACCGGAGTGATACCACGGCTTCACAGAAAACCGGTGTGAAATAGCGCTTGCGTTGTGTTTCACCGAGTGAGTGTGGATACCGGAGGCCCATACCCCAACCCCTCCCCCCATTCCCTCTCCCCATCCCTCAAAGGTCGGCAACGCACTTGTGACGCTTTTGGTGTTGCGGGTGTCCATGGGCGGCGGTAATCGCTTACCATCAGGTTATGCGTCTGCTCGTTTGCCACCTTTTCAATAAAAAAAATTTCAGTATCACTAAAGGTGAATTTTGACTAACTCTGAGATTTCTAGAACCAGTTTATTTAAATGGCTTATGGACTACGACTCTAATATACTTTTCAGTTTTTGATAATGAAATATGAATTTTGTTTTTCTAAAACTTAACCTTAACCTAAAACTATACAAACTTTTGATACCTACATATAACTTCGTATTAGTGCAGGAATTAACGCCATCTAGATATTAGTATCATACGAAAACAATCGGTGCGACCAGTTCGCGACTTAATTCATGTAATACCTATCAATAAGATAGACTTGTAAAGTCCCTTTTGCGTATTAGGTTCCTTAGAGTGCCATACTTTGGCGAAAATCCCACAAAAAAGGTGTGTGTGTGCGATTCACACACGATAGAAGTGAAACGTCAGAAAATCGACAAAAGAATAAGACCGATATTTGCTCTCTCGGTCTGGCTCAGTAATTACAGGCGACTTTCTGTATGTATCTCTTACCTGTCGTTTTTTCCGTTGCATCCGGTTTGAAATCACAACGATTTTATAGAAGTTTCACTTCAAAAACAATAATAAGTAATTATTTCGTTGCTTTTCGCCAACTGAGTCCGGTTACTGGGGTCCAACCCCTGATTGTTGGGAGCACTTATAGAACATAAATCCATAAAAATACATTATCATATACTCGTATCATGGAAAGCTTTATCTTCAAAACTTTTAGTTCATAAAAATTGTTTCGCGTCCTTAGCAGACGAGCTCATTATTACGCATGAGTTACTAAAACAACGGGATGAAATATTACGAGTAATTTTCTCGAAGCAAAGCGAAGTGCTCGTAAACAGAAGCTTTTCTATGATTATGTATAAATATTCCTTTGAGCCTGAAAACCAATTAAGTTATTATTATAATAGTTTGTTTTTGCTTTCGAAGGAATACAAGAAGAGATTATATAGGCATAGGTATGTATACATAGTACAAGTATGCTTTTGTGTAGTAAACAAATTATAATAGGCTTTTCGTAAACATGTTAGGTACAATAAGATTTTAAATCTTCTAACTGGTTTTACCAAGCAAAGTTAGAAATAGATTTCAAAAACATTTATTTCGTTATGTTTTCTCGTGAACAAAAAAGCACTCGGAAAGTGTATGTTGTCAAAACGTTAACCTTGGGAGATAACAACTAGATTCCATTAAATAATTTATAATTTGAAAGTCAATAAGTTTATATTTTATGTGTAAGTGTCAGGCAGTAGCTTCTTTATGCCTACTGTGTTCCTCCATTGTCAAGGTAGTCAGAACAATTGGATATAGTGTTCTAGCGCCACCGCTCCGGCTGCTAATGGGAGAAACGTGTTTCCAGCCTCTTACGGGTATCACCGAGACGCTGACACATACTCACTGCTCGCTGCTACATCTAGGCTTTTAACCCGAATGGCTGTTAGGATATTTAGGTCGACAGCTAGAGGACAAAATGTTACTGAAGTTACGATTGCGTAAAACCTTGAATATGTAATGTTATAGTACTGTTTTTTACTCATTGCAAATGTAAACAATACAGAATGTTGACTACCACTATGGTGGCCTAGTGAGAATCTTATGCAATATTGGGCCTCTTTTTTTATGGAATAGGGGCCAAACGAACAGACGTATCACCTAGTGGTAAGCGATTACCGCCGCCCATGGCCACCCGCAACACCAGAGGCGTTACTGACCTTTGGGGGATGGGGAGGGGTTAGGGTATGGGCCTCCGGTATCCTCACTCGGTGAAACACAGCGTAAGCGCTATTTCACACCGGTTTGACCGGGTGGTATCACTGCGGTCGAGCCGGCCCATTCATGTCGACGCGTGGCTCTTCCACGGTCTCTCCTGTCGCGCACTCACCAACGAAACACGAATGTGGTCAATTTAGGCTCCGGCTGAGCCGGCCCGTTTGTGCTGATATCGTGCTCTACCACCTTATAAAACTGTTATTTCTTCCAAATATTTGTCGTTGGTTCATACACGATTTTACACATTAAAGTACATGATATGAATTAAAATTTTGGGCACAATCAGTGTCCAAATGAAATTTGTGAGATCCCAAGCCCAAGATTCCTTTTCCCATTTATTTTCTTTTGTCCCGTATGAAAATGACATGAATACATATCCGAAGAAAGATGCTTTCAGGCAGGCGGTCGTAATAGAAACCGTCTGAGCCTTTTGCATAACAATGTGACGGTTTCAAATATAATCATAAATTTTAACAACCAAAAAAACCGACTTCAAAAACTGGACCAAATTGAAATGGGACTACATGGGAAGCACCAGCTTTCAAATAAAAAAGAATCGTCAAAATCGGTTTACCCACTCGAAAGTTATGAGATAAGAAACATAAAAAAATATTTTTTGAAGTCGGTTAAAGATAAGTCCAGGATTTTTTTGAAAACTCATGGTTTTTTTTAAAGAGAGGCCTATATCAACAAACTATCCTGCAGTTTGGCAGAAGAAAAAAAGAATGTAAAATAGACATTTAATAAAAAGTGACGATATTTTGGATAGTTTCTTATCCTTTCTTTTTTTAATGAATAGGGGGCAAACGAGCAGACGCATCACCTGATGGTAAGCGATTACCGTAGCCCATGGACACCCGCAACACCAAAGAATTCAAAGTTTCATCATGAGAAACAACGTGACACGAGAGTTAAAAATTATAGACAATGCTTATGTTTGTTCATAAGTTACAACTTTTGCATTTTAGATGAAAGGCATTGTTCTCCTATTCTGAATTCCTTATTTTTCGTCAGTACCTTAGCGACAATGCAATATAATATCTGTGCTAAGCTTATCGTCATCAATTAATCTTATCTCAGCCCTTAATCTTGGAAGAGTAATTAGATTGCAGAGCGGTACAACGATATTTCTATATATTATCAAATGCTTAATGAAATTTCTGTTTGTACTCTCTTGTAACAAAGATTTGGAAAGCGGTGTCAGTGTTATAAATTCATCGAAGCGGTATAAAAGCAGTATTTTAATATTATCTTACATTGTACATTTAAATTGTTTTCCTGGACTTACTCTTATCGCTGTTGTCAAATCATTCTTATCAGATATTCATTACAAATTAACAATGTATTCAAAATGTTTTAAGTATCTGATATGACAGAGCTTACAGTATTTCAGCCAACTTCAAAAGAGGAATAGGTTCTTAAGTTCGCTGTATGTAAACATACGATTTGATGTTCTTGTACGTATGTTGTGTTGTAGTGGAATATTAAAAGACTGTTGATTATGATGCAAATGTAAACGAGCTTTAGTAAACTTTCGAAATTCTTTTTCTTTGTAATACGAAACCGGGAGTGTTTTATAATATCATATCTTTGTAATTTGAGAATATATATTTTATTATTTTTGTTTTATATATTTTGAGTTTACTCGACAGTTAAATTTAAAGGTAATATTAAACCTTTAAGAGTAAGACAGAGACAGAATTTTTATTTTTATTATTGTTTTCAATACACGTACATTTACAGACACAGTGATGAAAACTGCACCGCGAAGACCTCGCAGGGTCTATCGGGGTGGCAGTGATTCGCTAAAAACTATGTAATACAACATAAATCAACAATTACAGACTTTACCCATGCAATACAATGTTCTTCGGCAGATAGTGGTTTTTCAATTTATATTGGAAGGCATGTTTTGTCTTCTTTATATACATACAAGAATTGTATCTCCTCTGGCATTTTATTTAGAAGAGTAGGGATCAAGTACTCTACTACTCTTTCACCGTACAAGTTATTTGTTTTCGTCAATAGGTATTTGTTTGAAATGAACAGAAAATTCTCTAATTATTATTCAGATCCCAAAAGCTTTAGATACTTACGTTCGATTAGAATCTGGAAAATTTTATTTTGGGCTTATCTACGAGTATATGCAACTATAATTTAAATACGAACTTTTTTATTTTGATTAAGTAGAAATTATTAAAAATGTAATTAAATATATCTTGAGTTGAAGAACTAAACGGTATATTTATAATTAAAGTTTAAGGTTACTTAGTCTATGGTCAAAATACATTTTGGTAGTTGCTTCACTTCTATTCGGTTCACTGTATCCTAAAGGTACTATAATTCAATAATTAAATATACCCAAGCTGTTATCAACTTTAATATATATGCTTTTCCAGTTGCATTGTTTAAATGGTAAATATTTTTGTAGCATTTCATGCCGAATAAAAGTGGTGACAAGGGCGTGTGCCGTATCGATCGGCCGTGAGCCGTGACACGCCGTATCTAGTCCCTAGCCATACAGAGACAAATGTACACCATTATTGACTTGCACCAGATACATTGAAGCTTTAGTACGAAAGTCAAGGATACTAAGAAAGTTAAAAGGGCAATGGAACGAATTATAAAGAAATTTTGTACTGCATTGCTTTTTGATAGCTTCCGCAGTGGTTGTCTGCGGTTTCGATGTTAATGCAAATAATGTATCGGAAATAAATGGTTTATTTGTAAACAGTTTCAGCAAATTATTATGTAAATATTTAAGAGTGCAAACGATTTAAATAGTTACTTCGCTAAAAGCCGGTACGTTCCGGTGTAGCAAGTTCATATGAAAAAATATTATTTGTCGGATTTCAAAATTTGCTTTGAATCCTAGTTAACGTTATGATTGCTGATAACCAGTAGACTTTTAACATGAATTTTTCATTTCCTAAACAAGTAAAGGTATCCTCAATATTCATGGGCACCAACCGTCAAATGATTATTCAGTTTTACACGTTTATAAATATGATTACTTTCTGATTACATAGATATAGAGTACTTCTTTTAAACCCCGGTACAAGTATTTCCAATAACTTGTTGGGGTTGACTCAATTTGTGTAGTGGATGAAAATGTATGGGAAATGATAATTTTTTTTTTTTTTAAGTAAGCAAAGTATAAAATGTACAGCAAAAATTTTATATACAAAAGATAAATTTTTGTGTTAGAGCAATTTCTTCCAGGCGACCTTAGGATGGACTATAATTTTGAGTGAAAAATACTTATTAACAAGAATATTCGTGTTCGTAGTATGTTCTTGATCGTAACTTTTAAAACTTAATCATATTAATGATGATCTTCAAGTTGAGGTTGATTGTTTTGTTTTATACAGAGATGATAAAAAACAGTTGAGACAATTTAAGACCGACTCAATAAAAATAAGGACTTGCTGTAACATTAGTATTTTTAATAAAATAACTCAAAGAGAACAAACCTAACCGCAATATATATATAAAAGCTAGATTAATGTCCACGACGATTATATTAAGTATATTCCATAAAATATCACGTAAAAGATTAAAAAACATTTGTTCCTTTTTTAGTAATAAACAAAAAACCCAAATAAGTGAACCTTTCCTCTTTGGCTTATTTGAAATGAAGCTCATTTTCCTTCGGGTACAGGTCGTTGTTATAAAAAAGGCGGGTTTCCCTTTGTATCAAAGTATTTTGTATGCATTGTTCTCGACTCAGAGGTTAGAATATATTTACATTTTCAATAATACCTATCATTATATGACGATATATGACAGTCTGTTATTGGTTCTGTAAACTTAATTATATCGTGATTATTTTTGCTTTGGATTTCAAGCGGTTAGAGAATGTCCTTTTTAGTACATGTTCAAAGTTAGGCAGCTTAGCTTGACATTCAAGCTATACTATAAAAGCATTAACTAATATTTATTAATACTCGTATTTTACCTAAATAATTTGGTTAAGTTATTTGAAATCAAATTGCTTTGCTATTTTAATATGATTTAATACCTGCATTGTGGGAATGTGAATTTACCAAAATTCACATATTTATGACGTAGTATTCAATACATTTTTTGAAAACTGAACGATTTAATAAATATTAAATTAAAATTGTAGGTAGAGAAAGAGAGTGAAATACATTTTGCAATCTAACTAGTTCATACTATCAAAATCGATTGAGCCGTTTCGGAGGAATGTGATTACAAACTCCATCGTAAGAGACATTTATATATTAGATTATTTCCTGACATTTAAGATCACGTTTAACATCCAATTTAAACCGTTGGTTTAGTCCCGAAAATACAGCTGTCCAAATTAACACATTTGTCAAGGGACAGACATAATTACTTCATTTTCACCTTTACGGGAGCCGTGGTACAGTTGAGCCAGATTTTCATTGTGGAATGGGGTCCGGAGGGCACTAATATGCTCTGTAATTATGCATCGAGGAAGATAGTCACTCTATCTTTATTGGGCAATTCCCTTGCAGAAGCTTTTTGCATATATTCGTATAATTTAAGAAAAAAATATGAAATTATATCGGTCAACTTGCATGTAATTTATCAAGAAATGTGTAGGGATTACTTGTTATTTATCTCGATAGTATTAAATTTCTTTGCAATTGGGTATTGGGTTCAGTGGTTGAAGTGATGATAGGCGTCTTAGTGGCAGTTCATATCGAAGTGTAGAGCCGTAAAGATTTTTGTCATGATGTTTTTTCAAGTGAAGTTTTTATATAATTTATGAATCACATTAAATTTGCTTCTTCTTCTTATGGGAACTTCCACGACTCATCACTAGGTCGATGAAAAAGTGATATGTAAGACTAGAACCGATTATGACCCCACTGTTTTTAGGGCGTGTGATTACAATGTGACCACACCGCAAAGCGCGGTGGGACTAACCCCTTGATAAGCTAACAAAACCCTTACTGTAGTAAATTAAAAATATACTGCAACAAGAATTATTTTGTACTAGCTGAACCCCGCGGTGCTACCCGCGGTACGATGATAACTGCGGGCAACGCCGCGAGGCGAAGCTATATCTTTATAAATAGTAGCCTATGTGTTATTCTGATGTATAAGCTATATTGTGGTAAAGTTTCATTCAAATCCATTCAGTAGTTTTTACGTGAAAGAGTAACAAACATCCATACATACATACATCCATACTTACAAACTTTCGCCTTTATAATAGTAGTAGGATTTCTATATATCTTCTACATTAATGTATTACAAGCGGTCACAGTCACAAAAATAGCCTCATTAAAACTCACTGCGCTTCAAGTACCATAGAGGAGCAAATAGAGGAGGGTATTAGAGCTGTAGGACACAAAGAAACCGTCGAGAGACGAGGCAAGGGGAAAGTGGGCGACCTGTCCGCCACCGGAATATGTTTTAATTAAAGCTGTCTGCACGTCTGCCGAGCGTATACGGGATGTTTCTATTTCAAGAGAAAATACTTAAGTTACTACTTTTGCCAAGCAATTGTGATGGCAGTCTTGTTTATGTGTGTGTTGGTATGTACGCTTATAATCTTAAATGAATATATGGACGGATTGAAGCTGCATAGTATAATTGGTGTTAGTATTATAGAGCTCTGATCTGAATGGAATGTTGCTGAATAAATTGTTAGTCATTATAAAACTGATATAATACGAGTATTACTAAAAGATCATCTCTAAATAATGAAAGAAAATTTAGCTTTCATACACAAGGTAATGCAGGTTAATGGATAATGGGGGAATTGTCTTTTATATACATATGTATGTATATGAGTGGAGTGGTATATATATATATATATATATAAATACTTTTCATACAAAGTTAAGTTGTATAAATGGAAACTTTTCTAATGTCAATTGTATATAATGTTGGTACAATGTTTTAAAGGCATGTATTGAAGAATTTACTATCATATAAAACCTAGAAAGCTTGACTTTAATGCTGTGATCAATGTACCGGATGTCTTCCATAAAGTTTTATGGTGCGATTATTATTAACTTATCTAAGTCAATATATTTTTTTTTTATTAAAACCCTGAAATAGTGAAAGATGTACTCCATTTTGGATGGTTGTGAACTCGACGACTTTATCTAAATTTAAATCAATAACTCATTTTGTTATTGTTATATTGCTTATAATATTAGCTAATATAAATCAAGAATATATAATTTTCATATACTCTTAATTTTTTATCGATATACCTATTTATGGAATGATTAGCTTTTAAGCATTTTGTGTATTATAAAAATAACGAAAAAGATAAAAATATCGAAAAATTCTTAGTACAACCTATATATTAAGACAGTAGGCAGCACGAACATGAACAAGTAGCTAATGAACACCCGCGAAGATGAACAGCCTTATTACACTTGCACTACTTACAGAATAATATTGCAAAGAGAGTGATTACATATATATACATCCAAAAGAAATGTTTTGGCTCATGAGTTAGGCTCAGCCGATTTGATAGTGCAGTCCAAGGGAAAACTAGAGTTGAGTAATTGTTTCGCTGCTTTTCACCTAATTAATAAGATTACAGATGCTCAATTTCCGCACCCTCTTCACGGTAAGTATGGGGTGCTGGACTCAAAGCACGGTAACACATTAGTGGCTCTAGTGTTATAAGCGTCTATGAGGGTGTTAGTCGTTTCCGATTGGAAGAACCGTCTGTACCTTTGCCCTCCCAAGCCATAAAGTTACCCTTCAAATTCATTGACCTCTTTTTAACAGTATTCTTGTAGATACATCCTTTGTACCCAACCTATAATAAAACCAATTACCCTTCCTCTTGCAACTGTGTCATTACGAGGTTAAAACCCATTTGGTGCTGTCCCATCTGCCGATCAGCCGTCCTACATACAAGATACCCGCCCTTCGAGCCGGGGTCACGAGCACATTGACCCTAGCCTCCACTGATAATAGGTACAACCTTCTAACAGGCTGCCATTTAACCTTTGACTTATAAATTAACACTTTGACATCGTGCCTTGTATGCTAATCGTTACATTTATGAACTACTTAAGGTTTACTGCGCTGCGTACGTCAATTTTTTATGGAATGGACTTGAATCACTACAGTAATAACAGTCATTTAATTAATTGTATATAATGAAAAAACCTTTACTTTTTTATTCTGAAATGAAATCAAATTAAACCAGCAGTTTAATACATACTTTCATACACATATTTCGCCTTATTCCTTATAATTTCTTTTGAGTTGAAAGTGTGCATGTCCATATATTATATGCCCTAAAAGCACTAGATAATGAAGTTGAAAATTACGGAGTTCTAGTAATCATATCTCAGTAAGGTCCATGACACTTCAATCACCGCAATATAATACCTATACATCTAGCTAAAACATTTTATAACATAAATAATGTATGTACAGATTCGATAATGATCATATTGTTTGAGTAGTTACTGACTTTTTTAAGACAACTCCCGCATGAGGTATATATATTCTGTGTCGTGGGGGACATTACAAACATACATGAAACGGACACAAAGAACACTCAGACTCTGAACAATTTGTGAATCACACTAAGTGTTATCCCATGTGATACTGAACCCACAACTCTTGGCGCAGTAGAAAGCGGCTTGGCGCCTGATTAAACCACTAGGCCAACCGTGCAGTCATGATATATTGTAACTGACTGATCATTAAAACTTTTCATTCTAGTGACATTTGATTTTACCCGTGTCTCGGAGAGCACGTTAAGCCGTCGGTCCCGGTTGCCATGAAACTTGGTAATCGAGTCAGTGCCCTCAAATATATTGACGTTAGTTTCAACCTTCGAATACAGTTCACCCTCAGGGTTGCGGAGGTCTGATGCCGGTCGCTTCGTGGAAAATTGATATTGAGGTAAAACGACCGACCCCTAATAATCTTGGGATTAATAAAGGCTAGAAAGAAGAAGTGTCATTTGATTTTCGTTACAACTCATAATTTGTAGAATTTACTCATTACTTCTATGATTCTCTACACTAGAGCATATAGGCTACGGTTGTTCTCTATCGCACAACCATAAATTACTATAAACTTAATCGATTAGTTACACCAATCGATTTGAATAAAATGATGCGGTATGAGGCCCGGAAACATTCCGCATGTTTATTACAGTTATTTGTACAAATATACAAACATAAATGCCTAAATACAATGTTTACGCATTATTTCTGTTCGGGGTAAGTAGAGACGATAAGAGACTATTCTACACGACACTAATATAAATAATTAGCAACTCGCACCTTTTCCACATTCATCATGTTTTATTACACTTTCGCTGGAAGGAGTTTGCGTGTGTCTTTAGTACACTGCTGGTCCGATCAATATACGCCTTTCTTCTTTGTTGGTTATCTTTCTTGCTTTGAATCGTATCATATATTTATCACGTTATTGTTAGAGGATTCCTCTATAACATTGTTAAAATTGACTGCCTCGGTGGCGCAGTGATAGCGTATGCGACTGCTGTGCTAGAGGTCTCGGGTTCGAATCCCGAATCGGCTTAAATGTTTGTATGATCTGCAAATATTTGTTTCGGAGTTTGAGTGTTTTCTATGTATAATATGTATTTACAAAAAAAGTACATAAGTATTTATTAGTTACTATCAGTTGTCTATTACATTTTGTACCCATAATACAAGCTTTGCTTCGTTTGGGACTAGATGGCGTTGTGTGTTAGATTTCCAAAATATTTATTATTATTATACATATATTATTTGAGAATTAGTTCCTATATTATGAATTCTTTTAATAATAGTTATTATTTTAATGGAAACCAGTTCTATAAATAACTAAAAAACATAATTACTCAAAACAAATATTATCCTCATATATATTTTGATCTTTTTTGATATTTTAATAAACTTTATACCTGTAAATGTTGTATTTTTTTAATACTATCGACATAAAATATATACACTAAAGGCTAAACCAAATAAAGTGAAGCTTTCGAAAAATATGTATAACTCGAGTCTAGGTATGTAAAGATTCATTGCAAGAAAATTATTGGCGTAAGAAAATGGGCAGCACTGGGTAGCGCCATCTGTTGACAGAGTTTAACACTATGTTTCTTTTATCCATTTTCTAGTTTTGTATTTAGTAATAAAATACAGATTAATTAATATTCTATTATGTATTTAACTATAAACTCTCTTATATACTTACATATTATTTTCGTTAATTGAAAAGTCATTTGTAAATTAAAACTTTTTTTTGGTAGTGATTGACTATATTATCTTTAATAATAATAATAAATTTCTTTATTATACACCAGCTTATATAATTACATGGTAAACTTAACACTGTTATAAAGTATGTACAAGTGGCGGCCTTATCGCTCCATGGCAATATCTTACAGACAACCAGGCATATTTAATATGCATGTACCTAAATAATTCATTTATTAATTACACGGATTGTCCCCATTAATATTGAACCCGTGGAACCGACTCGGAAGAGCCTTCTAAGAAAACAAACTATGCAGGATAACAGTACTGTAAAGAGAATGAAAACGTAAGACAAACCCTTTATCAGCCGAGCTATCGTGGTAAAGTAGGTCAAACGTTCCTTTCCAATTAGAGGACTGTCATGGGCTGTTGATAAGATCTTTCAAATAACTATCATTATAAATATATACAAAATCTCATAAAACAATTCGCCAACTCATTGCTTCAAGTAAGACTTGCCGTTTCAAAATCAATCATGCACCTTTCGTTAACCAGTAAGCAGACATAATTCTCTTATATCATCAGATCGCGCAATAACTTTCCCAATGATATTTTATATCCTAAATTTTATAATCAATTATTGCAATACTTCATAAAATTTTTGCTTTAAACGATTGACCGAGTCAGTCAGGTCGAATGTTTTATAGATTAGTGAAATTATTGTTCGCTAGAGGCGCTCCTGTCTAGCAAGTATTTAATAAAGTTTAGAAGGTTAGTTATCGATGAAGAGCTTTACTTAGCATTTCTCTGCTTCGCCGGAAAGTTACAGAAATCAGGGAAAAACAAAGTCAATTTTCAAGTTTTGTTATATCGATCGGATATAATGAGATTGAGGAGGAGCACAGTCAACAATTATTTTTAGAAGTTCTTCAAGGATCATTACTTATTTTTATAGTTATACTGTATGTACATAGAGATTTTTCCATGTATGCATTAACCATAACTTTTTGCACTGTCACATACCGAAGTATCTACTACGATACAGTATAGTCCATTCTGTTGTTTGTGAGACATCGGAGACTGCGATTAGACCGCCCATTCTAATGTTTTTTGATATATTTCACAATCATTTTTGACGTGTAGTAAACAGTATCGTGTAGTAGTAGTACATCTATTTATTTTCATCGTCTTCGTATGTTTATTTACATTAATTTCCTAAGTATATTATTACAGTAGTATTTGATCAGTAGTATTAATATGTACAGTGCATACAAGCACATATTATTCGCACTCCGTTACGTAAAATCACTTACCCTAAGTAACTAAGAGAATAGGTAACGATGCTTATTGATTTCTATAGATATTCGTGAGACGTGGTAAGCAATTATATTGTCAACAACTTCTGCCAATCTAAATAAACTCCTACCAACTTGACGAGGAGGATAATTATAGCGCTTGGGTTATTTTTAGAAAAATAGTGGATTTAAATGTTTATCATTTGAAATTAGCTGCTATCATTGAAATTTCTGCAATATGGAGTTTATGATGGTTTTCTATAAATGGCAGCATCATGTAAAGATTTATTATATACGTTTTTTTTGTTGTGAGTTTTGAGATTCTTCTTCTTTTCTTGAAAGAAAATTTTGGCTACTTATCGGTGAGGCTGCGAACTTTGTGATGTGTAAATGTTCTCTATTTCAGTGTGCTGCCCAGCCCTAATTCTGTAACCAGAATCCTGTACTGAGCACGATCGTATTTTCTCCTCCAGTTCACAAACTAACTAATAACAATTATTGTACGTACGACGCTTCTCGCTCTGCTACGCTTCGTCCGACCGAAATTTTCATTATTTTTGATACGAGTAAATAGTATATAGACTTTATGTATCTGTGGAGACTTATTAATGGCGTGTTGTTGCTACTTTTATAAGTTATGCTAAGTGTATTGCAGTAAGTTTCCCTAAGATTAATAAATAAAAAAATAAAAAATATGTATGATCAGGAAATTTGCTAACAAAATAACTTATTTTTATAGAAAACGAAATCAATGACGAAACGAAACGAATTGTTGTGAGTTGGTCATTCGATGACTATTTAAATGCAATTATCAAGAATATACAGACAAACATAACAAAAGAATAATTACATTACTCAGTTAAGTTCTTTAATACTGATTCTAGGTTTATTTTTATTAGAATGAGAACTTCCTCATTAAGAATAAATACTTTATAAACATACATGAAACGGACACAAAGAACATCCAGACTCAGAATAACAATTTGTGAATCGCAAAATTGTCCCGTGAAGGGATTAAATCCACAATATTCCGCACAGTAGAAAACAGCGTGGCGACCGCTGAAACCGTTTACCGTGCAATCAAACAAAAGTTTTATTTAAACTTATTTGATTTTAAGCTTACACCCAATCTTTGAAGCCTAAAATCAAATAAGTTTTGCACCTAAATATTTTTATATCAAAAACCCTCTAAATCTTTTCTTTTTCCCTTCATAAAAAGTAGAAAGGGTCTTTTTGAAGTGACACTTGCTGCCTATCGATAACTCTTGAACTTAGTTCTGACTCTTTTGTCCTTTCCAAGAGCCACTCGGCTCCGACGAGCCGTTAACGTCAAATCAGTGCGTCTAATTACTCGGAGAGTAGTTTTGTTTTTGGCGACAGCAAGGAGCCGTATTCATCCCTTAAGCGACCTATTCACATTGCGACTTGACATGAACAATATCGATTCATCTGGGGGACTATTAACGCGGTAATATTTATTAAAAAAGAATATTCTTAGATAATATTAATAATGATATAATATTAGGTCTTTACCTATGAAATTGCCGTTTTGTATGCAATAAGTGAAAGTACTTATTTTTTCAAACTTTTTTATTTCTGTTATTCGAAGTAATCACCCATGCAATTGACGCATCTTTGCCAACGCATTGGCAGTTTATTGATGCCCTTCTTGTAAAAATCAGCTGGACGGGAGGCAACAAACTCTTCAAAGGCATTTTGTACTGCCTCTCGGGAATTGAATTTTTTACCTATTAAAAAGTTGTCTAAATTTTGGAAAAAGTAATAGTCGGTAGGTGCAAGGTCTGGTGAGTATGGCGGATGAGGGAGAGCTTCCAACCCCAGCTCTTGCAGCTTGGAGACTGTCTGTTGCGCAGTATGGGGTCGCGCGTTGTCGTGAAGGAGCAGTGGGGACGACTGATTGACCAAAGCTGGTTGCAGATGTGCAAGCTTCTCCATCATTCTCTCCAGTTCTTCACAGTACACATCTGTATTAATGCTCATGCCGTTTTGTAAAAAGCTGTGGTGAATCACACCCGCACTAGACCACCAAACAGTGACCGTCACCTTTTTAGGGGTCACTTTTGGTTTAGGGCATTGCTTTGGTGCTGAACCAGGGTCTAACCAACTTGCTGAGCGCTTTCGATTGTCGAACAGAATCCATTTTTCGTCGCACGTAACTATTCGTTTCAAAATTCCTTCATTGCTTTGCCTGTTGAGCAGTGAAAGGCAGGTCTCGACGCGTACGTTGCGCTGGCGATCGTTAAGGTCGTAGGCACCCATCTATCAAGCTTTTTTACCTTGCCAATTTGTCGCAAATGGATCAATATTGTTTTGATGCTTACATTAAAAGCTGCTGCTAGCTCAGCTGTAGATTGAGTTTCGTCAGCTTCCACAATCGCCTTTAATTCATTATTGTTAACCAAAGTCTCCGGACGACCACGAGCTTCATTTTTCAAGTCAAAATTTCCAGAACGGAACCGGGAAAACCAATAAAGGGTTGTGCGTTCGTTTGTACAGTTCTCTCCGTAAACGTTTTTGATGTTACGTGCCGTTTGTGTCGCGTTGGTGCCACGACGGAACTCATATTCCATAATTACACGAATTTTTAAAGTATCCATTATGACGCAAAATGTTCAAATGTAATGAAAATACAAAGCTAATCAAAAAACAAGAGACTGAGTTTGTAAATAGAATGTCATGGTTTTAAAACAAAATTAATTTGAATTTAGAATACAGAGCCATTACAAACTTTTTTTTATTTGAAATGACCAGTACTGAAGAAACGCAATTTCATAGGTAAAGACCTATTATTATTAACATTGCTATATTAATATTACGGTGGTAAGTCTAGAGATGACCGACTTAAACAGTCACTCTTAATATACTTTAAACAATCTAAAGAGAATATCATTAGGTATTCATTATAGGTTGCCGCAGTATTTGACAATTAATTTAGGGTTAAATAAATAAATCGGAAGCTTTTCTAGTTTTTACTAGAAATGGATCGAAGGACTATAATATACACAGCATTACGCAATATAGTATTAACTTAATGGGCAAACAACAAATAAATTATTTGACAGTTTTCTTTTTGTATTCATTGTCGTATTATTAAATTGTTTAAACGAAGAGAGTCCACGTTACTTCTTCCGTTCACCAATTCCAAAAATCTATTTTATCTCAAGGTTCGGCGTTTAATCGCATCTAGTCGTATAATATCCCGAATGAACAATAAATCACTGCAGCGTTTAGTAACGGTTTATGAAATTTAAACGCATACTGAATCTGATTATGCACTTCTTTCATAAATCCGACATTACAAAAGTACAACTTTGCAAGCGGCATCAATTTATGCTAACTGATTTTATGGTTCCTAAATGCAATATCAGATATCACTGCCTTTTAATAAATCTTTTAATCACTATAATAAGTATACAAATAGAGTAAGGTTGTTCATTGATTTTGAGTGATTGAGTCGTTCATTATTCGCTGATGATATTTCAATACCGATTGCGTATGATAGGTCCGTAAATCCTACACCAATACTTTAAGAGACTATTAATACAGTAAATCAATAGCATAATGACCATAACTTAGAAATAAATTACAACAAAACAAAAACTATTCGATTTAGATTACATGAAAACACCTCTATAAAAATTGACACAACTTACAATAACTTACTGAACTGTAGACATATTCAAATTACTTGGCATAATAATACACATATGAATTGGAAAGCACACATTGATCTTATCAAAAATAAATTATCTTGATTTATATATAGGAAGTAGGGCGTATTCCAGGTTAAATGCAGCACAAATGTAAAAACCGCACTATCATACTATGCTTACGCATAGTCCTGGTTAAGATATGGCGTTTTGTTGTGGAGGAAACACGATAGAAGTTAAACTTCAGTAAATCGACAAAAGAATGAGACCGACATTTGCTCTCTCGCTCTGGCTCACTAATTGCAGGCGACTTTTTGTATTTGTGTCTCTTACCTGTCGTTTTTTCCGTTGCATCCGGTTTGAAATCACAACGATTCTAAAGAAGTTCCACTTCACAAAACACTTTTACTTAGTAGAAGAATACATGGAACCAAAACACAAATAATACTTAATAGAAAATGCACACTACAAACAAAACACACACACACACACAAATAAACACACACTAACGAATGCTACACCTAAACAATAAATCAACAATAATGGCCAGGTACATAATAAATAAATAATAATAATGCACAATAGTTAGTTTTATATATACCTATAACATAATTTAAAGCGATTGTTCGATGTGGAATTTCATCAATGATCTTTTATATATCCAGGATTTTAAAATTGTTTACTATTTTATTACTTATGTTTTAGTTATAGTTATTAATTCATTCTCTTTATATAATTTTAACATTTCATCATTTAATACCTATGTAACATTTCTTTTGTGGAATCGGGGGTAAACGAGCAGACGCATTCTGATGGTAAGCGGTATGGGCCTCTGGTATCTTCACTCTGTCAGTGAAACATAGCGCAGATGCTGTTTCACATCGGTTTTCTGTGAGGCCGTGGTATCACTCCGGTTGAGTCGGCCCATGCATGCCGAAGCGTGGCTCTCCCACGGATGACCATGTTACACATGAAGATGACCATGTTATGTAACATGGTCATCTTCTCTCAAGTTTGCAATGCCTCGAAATAGGCTACTAAGTTGTGACAAACTACATTATTAGATCACAAAATGTACCTACACTTGGTTAGCCATAAAGATTTTAAATTTTGACATTGCAAATAATTGCTAGTGATTTCTATATATTTTATATATATATCTCAGTAATTTACGATTCTTCGTTAAATACATAGTTTACAGAAACAATTACTTTACTACCTAATACTATCTCATTTTCGGAGAAGAGGCTGAGGCTGTAAAGTAATTAGATAAATGTGTTTCACGTCAATCATTTACTTTTTGTCATGAGAAACAAATTATAAAAATACTAGAGCATCTAACGATGTTAACCCGACCATGTGGTTTTGGCAGTCTATCTTCTAAACAACTGAACCGATTTAACGAATGAGGTGTCTATAGACTCGTATTAAAGACTCGGGTTGCGTTTTAAACTTCAATCAAAATTGTTCACGTAGTTTTAAACTTATTCTTATTGATTTTTTATTTTATGTTAAACTATTTTAAAGAAGGCTGCCAAGACCTGTTTGATAAATGTGTTATTCTGATACACTTTTTCTGCACTTGATGTACTCGTATTATTACGAAAGTAGTCATGAGGATAACGAGAGCTATTTATTATATACAGTTAGTTAGTCGTAAATGTACTTTGTTATACTTGTACATGCGCGACAAAGTGAATAACATTAGCCTGTCGAGTGAAAAATAGTCCATATAACCATGTTTCAGGCAGTTCAATCTAAGACTGATTACTCTACCAAACAACATTACTTCCGTAAGTGCACACAAGACACTCGCCTCAATAGCCCCTTCAGTCTGGATGTGAATGTGCAGCCTTAAGTGAACCTCCATTACACGCTCTTTGATTTATGTTCCGATTCGTTCTGAAAGCCGTGCTTACAATTTTCATGTCATATGCTTTCTCTCAAGTAAATACGGCATGAGTGAGCTTTGACGGGGAAACGTATTTTTTGGATTCTCACGTTACATGAATAGATTCCTAACTTATTCATTTGGGTCATAAGAAAACCTTGAATGTTGTGTTTTGATTTATTTAAAGTAGGTATGGTTAATTATTTATTTATTGCATTTAATCCTAACACGAAAAAGTGAAATGAAATATTTTATGAAGCTGACGGTGCTGTCTTTCTAAAATAAAAGGGAGGTTCCCTGCCCGCGGCCTGTCGGGACAATCTCTCTGTTGAGTTAAAAGACATGTCTGCAAATAAATATGTTCCATTATTTAAAATAGTAGGTACACATAATGGTACAAGGATGTGTATTGAAGATAATAGGTGGAAAACCATAATTTTATTCTTGCTTACGTAATATTTTGAGATTGTATGATAAAGTTGGGAATACAATTTTAAGATATTGTTTATACGGAATAAGTCGAGAAACCTGAGTACCTACCTCGAGTTGGCTATTGATGAAAATGTATATTTAAGTCTCTCATTTATTTCGAAAAGAAGATTTTCAATAATAAATGTGCATCTTTTATTATTCTCTTAAGCGAACACAAAGCTAATAAGATGTAACAACTGTTCTTACCCTAATATCAACAACCAGCCCCAAAGGCCTTAATTAAAATTTAGGAAACCCGACATCCTTAATCGGAGCCAGCCACGGGGCGAGAGAATCGGCAATAATTAACTTAGCCAACTCAGCATTTCGTTTCTAATTCATTCGGCTACTGAAACCGGGATTACGGGCGGATTGATGCAAATTGTCGGCGACAAACTACGGAACCCTAATCAAGAACAATTGGCTACGAGATTGGATTTGTGACGTCACTGGACCGTACTGACTGATGTCTCTTTTGTTGCAGGTCCTCTGATCTCCATGCGGAATATAAGCAGCGCTGATCTTGGACTAAAAGAAGGTTAGTTAACATAATGTGTAAGAACTTTGCTATAAAACTAGCACAAAATAATGGACAATAAACTTTAAATGGCAATTGTGTATGCCGTTTTCATGTTCTTTTTTATTTAAATTTTCTGTTTATGGCCGAGGTTGGGAATTAGGATGAATTGAACGACATATATTCCGACAAGATACTATATAAAAACCATCGTAGGATTTATGACCTATACTAATCATACTATCAGAATCTCTGTATCTTCAAAATCCCAAAATGTACAATTCACACACGAGGTCATTGATCTCTTGAAGATTTTAACATTGACTTACAAAACCGTTATGTATGTGTACAACGCCATCTAGAAGAGCATAAGGAACTATAAATAAAATGCTTTATGCTACTTGAACATTTTTTTATGATGGTATTTTCAAATTCAAAATCGCTACTATTTTTTTTCAGATAACAACATCTGAAAAAAAAAGCAGCGATTACTACTACCAATGCTACCTACTAATGCTAATGTAAATTAATTACCTAGCGTGGTCTGACATTTCAGGAAGCTGTGCATTGGGCGATGTAGTATACATGCCGGGTGATGAGTTCCCGGGTTCGTCTCCGTGCGAGAAATGTATGTGTACAGCCGGCGACGTGAAATGTTCCCGACAGGTCTGCGAGCCACGACCTGGATGTAAAGCTCTCCACCGACCGGACCACTGCTGTCCTACATATCAGTGTGGTTAGTACAGCTATTAATCTAAAACTAATAGACCAGCATGTTGTAGGTACACACGTGAGATATGTCGTCTTCGGATTGTTAAACCATAAATTTATTTGTTTATTTATATAATTCTTTACCATACACTATCATTACATACTAAAAAAAATAATTATAACCATTTATGGTGACTCGTTTAGAACAAAATACCGGCCAAAATCAAAGGTCCCGGCCGAAGGCTATTTATCATGATCACCTTTCTAAAAACATTGTTTTTTACGAAATTGCTTACTTCGACATACCGTATTAAGCGACCACAATTGACTAATATTTTCAGAGTGTGTGAGGTTAATAGAATTCAAACCCTTTTCCCTAATTTGGGGGGTTACTCAAAGAGTAGCAAATCAGTTGTGACTATTTAGTTACATGTATTGGCGGTAATCAATTACTGTTAAGTGGCAACTAACGAAACTCTTTACAGTATAACAAAACCTGAAAATTATGGTGAAAATGGTCATCATAAACATTATCATGCATATAAGATAACAGGGTTAATCTTTACCACATTTGTAACTGTCATAGTCCCCATATACAAATATCCGATGCTGTTTAAACTGTGGTTTTCAATAAAATAGAAAATTAAATTTTCAGAATGCGAACAAGAAGGCCGAGTATATGGCAATGGTGAAAAGCTGGTAGATCCGGTCGATCCCTGCCGTGTGTGCTACTGTCAAGGTGGGGAAGTGGTGTGTCGCCGCATTGCGTGTTTTGTACGTGACGATTGCACACCGCGTCTAGTACCAGGCCGCTGCTGCCCAGAGTACGACAACTGTCCTCTCAGAGGTGAGCATCACAATCATGTTAAGAAAATACTAAGACCATGATCACAAATTCACAATGAAAGAAATGATGGTCAACAAGGAAATGTGAATCACTAAAAGTTAAACGATTCAAGACATATAATAAATTATATCGCAGTGTATAGCGTGGCTTACTATGATACTATGTAAGTTAATTGAACTTGGAAGGGCATTAAGTCAATAATCCAGCATTATACATTATTTGATAGTTCATAAACAAAAGCCTCAATAATTCTCATTCTTAATGTTAGAGGAAGTTATAAGAACTGAAATATTTTATAGCTTGATTCATTAAAAATATAAAATGTATAAAGCAAGCCAGATAGAAACTAGTTAATGCATTATTATACATTTCTAATTCCAGGTGTTACGAGTTTACCCGGGCTAACATCGCCGATCCCCAGTGTCTCAGCAGCCGCTAACGATGCTCCTGCAGCGCCTCTTCGAGAAAACATTAAACAAGAAATCACCATTAAGGAAATTACTCCTGTATCTGAGATCCCTGTCATCACCGAGGTGAAGATTAAGGAGATTCTGCCTTCCCCTAGTATTGAAGTAGCCGAATATTCTTCATCTAAGTCTCCGCTTAAACCACGAGAAGCAACTTCGGAAAAGAACGATAAAGAAATTGATTCAAAAACAGATTCACCTTCAGTAGTAGAAGTTCACTTCCCTTCACCTGCGTCAGCACCAGAATCTACTTTATTCAGTGTTAGTGCAAATAAGAACGAAAACGCACCACCGTCCAAAATAAGTTTCTCCACTCAAGAGTCTATGTATCCGTCCAAAGTACCAATAGTAGCAACGATGGGAGTTCCTTCTGCAAGTTCTGAGCCCATACCTGTTGCTACTACAAAAACTTCGATTATCGAAGAAGAAGACACATTTGATCATAACCCAGCGTTCCCTCCGCTGCCGGATGATTTAGCTGTTTTAAGAAATCATGAAGATGAAATTGTACCGGAGCCTGTCGTAGACAATGAACACGTGTCAATCCATGATACGATACCTAATGTATCAACATCATCAGACACGGAAGTTAAAGATCTTGACCCACAGATGTCCTCTACTACAAAGGATCTTCTTGATACAACTACTCCCGTTAAAACAGAGGCACCTAAAATTAATCTAGAACTAACTACTTTACAGCCGGAACTTAAAATAAGTACTGAAAGTGTTAACTTAAAAGAAAGTCCTTTGCTTAACCTCAGGTCAGCTATTCCTACAGAAATGCTTAATGCACCATCTGTAATGCCAGAAAAAAATAAAGATAAATTAGAAGAGACTACTACTGTAAGCGAAGAAATTATATTTCCAATAATTACGACAACCGAAACACAAAAAGCAATTCAAGAAATTACTGAAAACCTTGAAACTTTCATAGGAGTTGAAGCTAGTACTACTGAATCGCATCTTACTTCTGGAGAAATTCAGACGAGTGCTGAGGATATCAAACTTGATCCTGAAGAATTTACAACGACTTCTGAAGAAGTAAAGACTACACCTGAGGGAATAAGGACATCTTCAGAAGAAGTCAGCTCTGCGAGTGAAATTGTTACACCAGTCCCGGAACTTGACAGTACTACCATAAAAAGAGCAGTATCTGAGATAGAAAGAAGAACCAAGGAAGATAAACGAACGACTAGCGCTATAGAAAAATCTAATATCGCCACCGAAGTTACATCACAAACCGAACTTAGTTCTCTTCCAATTGAGACCAGCGATCAAAATCCACCTGAAGAATCCGAACAAACAACTAGCGATAAAGAAGTTTCTTCTACATCCAATCCTCTTGAAATTATATCTAAAATACCATCGACTGGTTCAGAAATAATAACTGTATCTAGAGCATCTTCCAATGAGAACACCGGCTACGAAAATGTTGAAACAACAGAATTTATTTTGACATCATTTGGCTCCTCCGAGACTGCGACAGATGCTGTAGAGTTAATTAAAATTTCTGCTAGTCCCGAGAAGAGTGCATCTATAATAGATGCTAACAATAATAATAAAGATAATGTGTTGAAGGATCTTATTAATTTAGTTAGTGACGTAGCCGCTATGAGTGACCATACTGATGAACCAGCAGCTATTAAACAAACGACTACTACAGCACGTATTTCTGACTCTGAGGAACTGATACCAGTCAACGCAGGCTACAAAAGCAAGAACAAAAATTTTAATCAAAACTCCATCACTGAAATTCCTCTTAAAAGTAAAAACCCAAACACTCTGAACAAACAAAAGGTAATGGAGATTGAAGATGATGAATCAGAAACTGTGACAGATGCACCTGCACCTAACGACAGAGTAGAACCGACCACTCGTAGACCTATCATAGACAACGTATCGGACGACATCAATATTGCCTTCAACAAGAGCTCTAAGAAAGACATCGAGATAATTACACAGTCATATGTACCAACTATCAACCGGCGGCCAACCAAAGTTGTTATGAAGAAGAACAATGATACAGTAGCGCCTGATGGCTCGACTGGATTGACGACAGAAACATCATTGTATACTAGCTTGTCTAACGAGACTCCGCCTACGACTAGCGCCGAGTCTAGTGCATCGGCTGAAATGAGTACACCGGTCGAACCGAGTAATCCAGTGGAATCGCGTGTTCCGAATGTTGAGTTTGAGCAGAACGTTGAGCCAAATTCCCACGACTATAACTCGAACCTGACGACCGACCGGACGGTATCGACACAGTGAGCAGCCACTAGCTCACGCACGTCGATAGAACCTCAGCTAATCAGCATTTTATAGAGTAAGTTTCGTTCTTGAAACTGTAAGTTAACTTAGAGACTATTAGGTATATAGGTGTACGCGTCCCATTCGGAATTGATCATAATCCTCGTCAATTGATCACTAGGGGGGAAAGTCTCACCTTAGACTATTTATATTTCGTATCGTAAGTAGACGGCCGGGCTGCCGGTCAATTTTATGTGTATTAGCTGGACAAATTATTTATAATACTTTAGCGTAGGGAGCGAGCCGCATGGCCGCGTTGTGTCAAGTCGCGAGGCGCGTGGAGCTCTTCGCGTTAGCGGATAAGTTATTTATTTGTTTAGTGAGAGATCGTGAGTAAGGCGATCGATAAAGTAAGCAACCAAGCTAGTCATCATGTGACAGGGCCGGCGCACGCCGCACCTCGACGCCACGTTGCCATTACTTCTAGCTGTATTTAACATGACAACCGCTGACATTACGTAGCGTTAAGACATTCCAATTAGACTTAGTTCCTCCATGTTGGGTAAGAACAAACTAGCGTCCGCATCAAGTGTCAACTATATCACTAACAAAATTTGGTACAAAACGAATTTGATATTTAGAATATTGCCAACCTTTTGAAAAGTTTAGAACTAGATGAATTAGAATTAAATGTGATGCACGTACTGTTTATTTATTGCACTTAGAGGTGGTGTATAGTCAGAGTGTATAGTGAAACGAGGAGTGTAGCGGGAGGCTCAGGCGTTAAGTAAGGTATTTATTGTAACTACGTGATGTACGTACATTGAAACGTTTACCGTTCATAAGTTTGTTTCGTCCAATTGTCTGCTACGGTCGGTTCATTAGTTGTCTCTTACATGTAAGTGCAGGCGCACACAACCCGCAGCTCGCGCGGTGGGTCGTGTGCGACGGCATTTAGTGCGGCTTCTTGCTCCGGAAGACTACCACTTTTCCCGGGCAATAAGCGCACATGCTCACTGTATTATTTAATTATTAACAATTAATTATTGTTTTTTTACAAATAAAAGAAACCTAGACTGACGATTTTGTTTTATTTCTTTCATTACTCAACACCTCACGAGATCAACATCTCACCTGTGATATGATAACCAGACTACTGGTAAAGATATTTAAATATTTTTAATACGTATGTTAAACATGTTATAGAATTGATGAACTATGCCCATACCACCTTGCTATATTTTTTCTGGATGAGAAAAGGACCGACGACATCTCTCTTAGCAGTCAGGGTCTCTAGCCACTAGACCAAAAAGTAGGTATTGAAATTGAAGAAGTTCTACCTATTTTTCCTAGATGGCGTTTGTATGTAAACTATATATTATAAACTTAGACATTTTAGAACACGAACATACTAGTATAAGAATAGAAAAAGTTATCAAATTAACATGTTGTATTAATTGTGTTTTACTTTACTGAGAATTGAATATTCACTAATACACATAAACATATAAAAAGCACTCCTACCTAAGGGACTAGCTTGGAGTCGTATCACCTGCATTTCTTTAAAAGTGTATAATATTGGGAAAATTCACATTAAGTGTATCAACTTTGCATTAATAAATAAATAAAAGTACACACTGTGATATATGATTGCAATAAGAAAACAGAAAATAATATATTTCTTTTTACAAGCGAGAATATGTTTATATTTGAATAATGCAGATGCAGGAGCATCACTAAGCCGCCATGTTGTGAGTCACCATGCTGCGTTGTTGTATTCGCAATGAGTATGGTGACCACCACTCTTGGAATCTGCTTATGATTTCCATCAGGCAGAGTAGAGTCATTTTGGCAGGGCTAAATGAATGAAATACAAATTATTTGAAACCGTAACTAAACTCATAGATACATTCAACATACATAGCACAGCAACAATCTATTTTGTTAAATATTTAGCAAATGAATAAATAAGTTTATAACATCTGCCTGCCATTTTAACCGCCCTTTCCTACGGGATTGAACCGTGTCTATGAGAGGTCAAAGCATTTTAAAGTATGTATAAAATACAACAATTAATTGAAATCAATATTGTTTATATTGCGATAGGCAAAAAATCCCATCTTAAAACTACTTAAACATAGTTCGATTATTAATTCCTAGATGGCATTACTGTTGATAATATCAATACTAATAATAAAGCTGAAGAGTTCGTTTGTTTGAACGCGCTAATCTCAGGAACTGCTTATCCGATTGGAAAAATTCTTACAGTGTTGGATAGTCCATCTATCGAGGAAGGCTATAGGGTATGTATCATCACGCTATAGCTAAAAGGAGCGAAGCACCAATGAAGAATGTTTCAAAAACGGTGGAAAATTTTCACGCTACGGGCAATATGAGACGCAAACGAGGTTGCGTGGGTCAGCTAGTCCACCACAGAAGTTGGCGCTATGTGTACTCAGCCTCACAAGTTTTGACAAGACCGGGACTATTTGTTTAGCCAATTAGCAATGTTTCGATAACTTTAACAGTAGGTAGAGGTTCTACTTCTACTGTCTTTCAATGACTATTAAACTTTCAGAATATTTGTTTCTCTTTCAACTATAACTTTTTCTTTTTTAGATTCTTTTTATTGAAATTTTCAATATAAAATTGCAATTCATTCAGTCTTGGGCTTAAATTTCATATTACAATTGATTTCTAATACATATATGAAGCGAAATACCTTGAGAAATTAATTAATCATCATTTAGTACATCAATAGTGGACGAGTACGATGCACCCGCCCGCTATGGAGCGTTGAGCCTCGTTGCTTCACCGTCACCGCGAAGGTCGAAGCCTTGTATGGAGTACACCTGACCCACTTGCTGCTAACGACAACGTAAATGGTTACCATATTATGATGAGGCATAAATTTGCGTAAATATATTGTATCATATATCATGATCTACAGGAGTATAGTTTTGTTTCAAAGTATATATAGTTATAATCTTTACGTGCAGTCGACAAAAGTCTACCTACATAACTTCGATATCGTCTAGTACTTGCTTGGTATGTCGTGCAGGTATGTAGGCAGTCGCTCCGTGTACCTAAAGTATAAAATAAAACGTATCGTAGTGGACTTAAAGTTTAACATAAATGTCATAAAGTTCCAAAAAAATGTGTGACCTTAACATTTTGGAGTATTTTTCTACTTTGAAGGCCATAACGTACAACATCCTGTTTAACGTCTACATAATTCATTTTTATTGTCATTCTTTTTAATTTAATAAGAAAAATAAAAAATAGTAATCTATGAATATATTTCTGACCGAAAAATTTAAAATATCTTGTGACGTAATCCTTAGATTTTTTTTAATAAGCTACATGGTGGTCCAATGACCTGGTGAAGGTCTCAGGATGGCGTTGGATGAGGGCAGCACAGAATCGGTTGTTGTGGAGAGGCTTGGGAAAGTTCTATATTTAGGCCAGTTCGTCCAGCCCTGCAGGTGGACTTCTTTCGCCTGAGATGATGATGACAGTCTCGAGTATTTTGAAATGGTTTTTTTTTGGAATTTAGAAATCTCGCTACGAACTTATGCTATTTTCAAATCGGCAGACGTTTTTAGTGCCGATTCTATGATCGTTTTCTATTTTTTCTTACCGTTTAATTTTAGTCTATAACATAATTTACATTTTACGAAGAACTTTGGCTAATTCTTTAAACTAGCTGACTTGGCCAAGTCCGTTCCGTCCTACAATCAATACATAAGCAGTTCACGTTTGTTTCATGATATTTTTTTAATACATACACACAAACCCAAAAATCATAAAAATTGGTCAAACCACCCTTGAGTTACAAATGGTGTAACTAACTAACACGATGTTGTTCAAAGAAGAAGGCGGCGAAGGCGACGCAGCAGAGGTCCTAGCTCCCTAATCGCCGCTGCGGGCATATCTTGGGGCGATGTAACCGCTGCAAACGACCCGAGACAGGAGACACGAGCCCGGTGCGGCCTGGGAGGTGTCGTCTAGGGCAGGACGCTTAGTGTCCTGACCCCGGGATGACCGTGGTAATCCTGGGATGTGCCTCTATTTGTAAGATGAGGCGGGGAGGACTCGCTGTCACTCGAAGTCGCTGATGCGTTTCTGGAGCTTCTCCCGACTGCCAAGATAGGCCACCGCGAGGTTTAGTGGGTAGACTGGTTTTCCGGGAGTCCCACACACGCCCTTCGTCTTCCCAACGGAGGATACGGTGCAAAAAGCATTTATTGCGTAAAAAAAACAAGGTGTATATATATAGACAAATAGTATTACTGGTGAATATGGTAAACATATAATAAGAAAGCGAGATATACAGTTACTGGTTTACCGACTTTACCGTGAATAATTTGAACTTAATTTGAATAATTTAGTTAGTAAAGTACACAGAGCTATTTACTTGCCCAACAGAAGTTCGACAAATACTATAATGTTAGCTTTTATGATACAAAATATACATAGATCGATGATCATTGTTGAGTTCGCGTTAAGTAAATATGTTACAAATTTTTTTTGTAATATTAATTAAGAAACATTTGTCAAAGTAATGAATAACAAGCAAAATGAAATTTGAAACGAATTTCGATAAATATTACTCTATATCGTAACTATACATTAAAAGTTTACTAGTGATCGCCCAGTGGTCGAAATTCTACCATAATTCACGTAATTTTCCTTATCTTTCTACAAACTCTCTTTCTTTTTCCATAAAAACCTTAATTGTGTCAAATTTGCAAAATTTTCGTAAGAATGAATGAAAGATTTTACTTTACGTATTAATACAGGGTGTCTCAAAAGAAATTTTATATTTGTTTAGCTTACTGCGTGAACGCTGCGTACTTGAGGGGTGCGGGGGTTATGTCAATTGGTAGCTTGGCTCTTGGGGATTCAGTCGCTATGGAGCGTTTCTCGGGAGTAGACCGCGCGTTGTGCGTGCGAGAATTTTACAAGAACGGTGATTCGACAACTGTCGCGCGTAGAAAATTCTGCAGTATTCGAGGTTTTCGCCACTTAAATGATGCGCCAAGCCTTCCTCTCATTCGACATTGGGTTAAAAAGTTTGAAGAGACTGGATCAACGCTGGATAAATCAAAATCCGGGCGACCTAGGTCATCAAGAACGGTAGAAAACGTGGAGAGTGTTAATCAATCTCTACGTGACGACCCGAGCCTTTCAATTCGGAAGCGCGCGAGTGCTTTAAATGTGCATAGATCATCATTACATCGCATTATGCACAAAGATCTAAAGCTGCACCCCTACAAAATTCAATTGGTGCAAGAATTAAAGCCCCAAGATGCCGGTCAGAGGCTTAATTTCGTAAATCAGATGATTGAGCGATTTTCAACGTTTACCAACATTTTGTTTTCGGATGAAGCTCATTTTCATCTTAATGGCCACGTAAATAAGCAAAACTGCCGCTACTGGAGTTCAGCCAATCCGAAACGCAAACATCAGAAACCCCTACACTCGCCTAAAGTGACCGTATGGGCTGCCATGTCGGCGCGAGGAATTATCGGCCCTTACTTTTTTGAAGACGAAATGGGGCGTACAGTTACAGTGAATTCAGAGCGTTATGTGGAGATGTTAGACAACTTCTTGGTACCTGAACTGCAAAACTTTCCTGGCTATAACCAAAGAACATGGTTTCAACAGGACGGAGCAACTTCACACACGTCCAATATATCTCTGCCACGTGTTCGTGAAAATTTCTCAGGAAAATTGATCTCCCGGAGAGGTGACATAAATTGGCCTCCACGTAGCCCAGATTTAACCCCTATGGACTTTTTCCTATAGGGTTATCTTAAATCTAAAGTTTACGCCAATAAACCAACTTCACTGGCGCATTTAAAAGAAAATATCCGTCACGAAATGGCAGCCATCCCTCACTCCACCTGTCGAGCAGTCATAAGTAATTTTACTGTTCGATTAAATGAGTGCCAACAACGTGAGGGTTTACATTTAGACGATATTATTTTTAAGAAATGAATTCCCAAAAAGTGTATTTTAACAATAAATAAACATTTTTTCTATATACCGCTTCCTTTTTTTTTAATCAATCCACTAAATATGCAATTTCTTTTGAGACACCTTGTATATGGATACAGCTACGAGAGGATTTAGTCATGATACAGGAGTGGGAAGGGAATTTTTGTTGCTTTTCGGTTAGTTAAGTTACAGAATTTTCATACTCCGTTCACCCCTAAGTCTAGGAAGGTGGGTATTCAAATACATCAACGTATTTAAGACTCGTGAAGTGCAGTGACCATAGCCCACGCTAGGCACATTTATCAGGTGACTTACCTGTGTACTCGTTTGCCATTAATCATAAAAGAATACGCAGTGTCGCCACCACTATTTATTCCTGTGGATGTCTTAAGAGTCGACTAAGCAAGCAAGCTACACAGGGCAAAGGGAAAGTAACATTTGAAACAAACTCTTACCCAATCTTCTTTCGAATGAGAGATCTATGTCCAACAGCTGTTGATGTGAACCATAAAAAAGTCGTTACTGTTTTACAACATAAATTAAATATGAAATAGGTAGAACTTTGTTTTATGAATTCGTAAAATAACTTTGTATGTCTATCTGTCTGTCTGTTACGCTTTCACGGCTAAACCGCTGTACGGATTTAAATGAAATTAGGTATGGAGATACTTTTATTCTTGATAATGGACATAGGATGATGTATATTTCGAAACACCCGTACGTTATTTGCATTGACAATATTGCGAATATTGCGATATTCAATTTTCAATGTCGTAGCAAATGATTTGAGCGTCTGCCTATTATATATATATGACTTTTATCGATGGAACGCTAAACATGTACCGATTTAATTATCCAAAATCCTAATAAAGAATGAAAAGCATTCGGAATAGTTTTTACTGGCTCACAAAAGGGAGGGACGTTGTCAATTCAGTACCCTACTTTTTTAATTTAAAGAGCAAGTTTGCGTTCATATTCAGACATATTTTAGCATACGTTCCAGTAACAAATAAACGAGTTAAAAGTTATTACCCGATGTTTTCAGGATCCCGTGTGCAGCTTTTGAATCCATTGTGGTTTTATTACACTCACTATAAAATATAAATTTCTAAACAAACAAGAATATTAATAATTATAATATTCTAAATATTTATCTAGTTAATATAACGATAAAACTTTTCGATGAATTTGCATCTAACTTCTCCCTAAATTTATTAAAAGTCCTGCTGTCTTAGCAGGACTTTTAATAAATTTTAACGGATTCTTAAAAGCCTAGAAAAAGAGATTTTTATTGAGAACAACGTTCCACTAAAGCATTACTTGTAACCTCTTGGCTATTTTTGTTTGCTAATCAAGTTGTAAAGACTTTTTAACTCGCAAAAGCGTCGCATGCTTTTGCCAACACAATATCATTACGTGAGATCCAAAGCTATAATTTGAAGCCTATTCTGACTCAACGCATTGTAGTTTTAAACGTGATCGCACAAAAGGCTAAAACGTCATAAATCTCCACACAAGTTGGTTAAATTGTGTGGGGCAACAAAATATTTGTGTTACAACAAAACAATAATAATGCATCATACTATCTACGGACGGTGCAAGTTTTAACCTCAAGCGGGAACTAGAAGATTATTTTCATTACTTTATGCACAGATTCAGGAGACGATGGTTGAGGTAAACAACTATCGGAATGGGACGGTAACGTGTAAGCGAATGAAATATGTAGATTATCAACAAGCGTGACGGCGCCGCACAGTAAAGGAAGCTTATTAGACCTGTCATCATGCTTTCAAATATGTGAAAAAAAAATCTCTTGAATTATAATATAATTAATATGATAAAAGATATAAAATTTGGGTTCTGGTCTATCAATGATGATCGTCAGCGTGGCTAAAATATGTCAAACGATCAAAAGCTCTTCGAGGCCATGTTTTAGAGGTTGAAGAGATAATAAAGGAAGAAAATTTAGGCAGTGATAACTAGCAAAATTATCGCACAATCTAAAATATCTAATGTTTACGACTTGAAAATAATTAATAATTCGTTATATATGTAAATTCTCCTGAAAGCGGCAAATCAGAAACTAGCAACTAATATATTGAAAGATTGACTGAATTAATTACAAAACTTAGTCAGTTTCACTACTAATATTATTGATTATTTTTAAATGCTCATAACTCAAACAAGGTCTTTACTGCGTTTATGATTTTTTCGTTTTTCACATGACCATGGCATAAGAGTACTATTCTTTGGAAAGTAATGGAAAGTAATAAAATTTTATGCTATTTGATTTATTTTTATTTTTTTCTGGATGAATTGGTACATCCAAAATACAACAATGCTTCATTAGCTGGAATAATAATTTTCACTAACAAAATTAATTCTGTTTACTTGTTATAAAATAATGTCAATGTCAGGTATTTAATATATAAATAATAATAAGACTCGGCTTGGCGACGGCAGTTGGCAGCACTTTCGTTGTGCACGTTCCTTTGAAGTTGCACTGCCTTGCTTTATTAATAGTGAATAAGTACAGTAAAATAATGGTACAATTAAATTTATTTAGTTTGTTTATTCCGATAACTATTTAGTCAAAACGTAATATGGCAATCACGTTCAGAATTTTATTAAAAAACTATGACCGCTGTCGCTCGTTCCATGCACCGTATTGCTTGTATGAAGAGAGACCAGTTACTCAACGAGGTCTGAGTGTTGCGCATGCGACCTCTGCCGTGACCTGAGTTGAGCTCTCTTTATGATCTTCTAGCTTGGCTCATACAATTTAACGGCCATAATCCTCTAAAATGTTCTTGAATGTTTCGAAACGGAAGTATAGTTATATTTGTACAGAAATATACGGTTTTAAAAGTGAATTGTGTGGCATTCAATTCTCATAAACGTTAGGTATATGGTTGTTTTCGCAAAAGTATTTTGGGAATGACTGATCCTTCCAAATGACCTAACTAAGGGATTTTTGTGTCACATTTATCCAATATGAAGCCTGACATCGATGCTTCTAATATTTATTGTTTCTAAAATGAAGTTTTAGTGTAAATTATTTATAACATAAAAAATGAATTTGTATATATAAAAACAACGGTAATGAATGTTAGAAATTCAGAATACCTTATCAAATAAATCTACTAGGTTTCTATATAGGTAACTAGTAGATTATAACAATAAAATATCAATATTAGAAAAACATTGAACAATGGAACTGTTTCAGCAAATGAAAAATTTGAAATACACAAAATATTTCAAAACCTTTATGTGTACCTTTCTGATTCTTTTTTTGGAAACGTCCCATGTTTGATCTGTCGCCTTAGCCAAGATGCAAGCTTTTCGCATCGATTCTATTTTTATAACCGCTAATGGTTTTATTATTTTGTATTTATTGGCTAATATTTTGTTTTGACCACGTGACTGATCGTTGAGTCCCTTTACATTTGTTAGTTTTCTCATAATATTTACATTTGTAAAATGGTAGGTAAATACAGTAAAGCTCTTTTGTTTCCCGTAACAATTTTTATAGCTTAAGTTAAATTTCTCTAAAACAAAACAACAAAGAGACCAAAAACCAAAAGATACAACTTTATTTTACGACATAATAGATATTTATTACAAAACGTAGCATTTCAATTTGAAAGTTCACTATGTTGCATTACTAAACAATTTACAAAACTAAGCTTATGACTATTATAAATTGCTAGCTTTTACCTGTGAGTTTGATTACAGATAATTAGATAATGTTTTTAATTATAATTCAATTTAGGCAGCCCTGGAACTAGAACATTATTCAAGATAATAGGTAGCTCTTAGAATAACAGTAACCAGATTCAATATTCTTAACCTCATTTATTATTTTTTTCGAACGTCGACTTAAAAAACATGCTCGAAAACTTTATAAGAGAAACGAACCCACGTGATAGGTGAGAAAAGTACAGCTAATGCATTGATTACTTTTCAATTTCATTATGCATATTTATATCATTGTTTTTAATTTACTTTTATTATATAAATGCAAAAAAAGTTTTGAGTCCGATCGCTTTCTTTCTGTGGATGCGCAGTTTCTTTTTCTTGACCACTATCAACGATTTAAATAGTTCATACGAGTATGATATGGAATGAGCTGTCGCCTGCGGTGTTCCCGGACCAATACGACCTTCAAACCTCCAAGAAAAGAGCGTACTCCTTCCTAAAAGGCCGGCAACGCACTTGTGACGCCTCTGGTGTTGCGGGTGTCCATGGGCGGCGGTAATCGCTTACCATCAGGTGATACGTCTGCTCGTTTGCCCCCTATATAATAATAAAAAAAAAACACACATGACGTACATACAAACAATATTTTTAATCAGATATTAGATTTCTTAGGATGACCAATTACCACATATCGTGCAACCCAGCTGCATTTAACATCTTTAAAAAGTATTTGCACAATGTGTGATAAGATGCAGAATGTTGAGTAAAATTCACACTTACTACATTGCTCCATATTGCGACATATTGCAGATACCAATGTACTACCTACTCACATTTGAGTATGATGGACAAATTATTACCTTAGTGTAGTCTCTAAGGCAATCTTACTAATCATAAAGTTTATTGCTGTTACCAGTTGACCATTAGTGAATTTCAATTGAAATGATGCGAGATATATTTAGATAAATCGTAAATTTATTTAAACTAGTACTTACATTTGCTCGAATGTTATAATTGTGAGGTTATGATGCAGATTTACACATTATTGGTCCGTGTGGTGATGGAATACGGAGTGTCACCACTCCTATTCCTCCTGTGGGTGTTTAAGAGCCGACTAAGGCAGCAAATGCCATAGGAGGAACAAACCCTATATGAACCCGTCGAGCCAGCGTTATATAGTTAGCCAAAACCTCCTTTGTAAGGAAAGGCTGATGTGCAGTAATATAATATTACAGGCTGTCGATGATGAAGATTACAAATTGTTTCATATATATGATATTATATCTATATTAATAAAAAAGCTGAAGAATTTGTTTGTTTGAACGCGCTAATCTCAGAAACCGCTGGTCCGATTTGAAAAATTCTTTCGGTGTTGGATAGTCCATTTATTGAGAAAGGCTAAAGGTTATACACCATCACGCTACTACTAATAGTAGCGGAGCACCAATGAAGAATGTTTCAAAAACGCAATATAAGACGCAAACGAGGTTGCGTGGGTCAGATAGTGTACTATAAGCATGGTGGTCAAGTGGCGTTTTCTATGTATAATATGTATGTGTTTACAAAAAAACGTGTATATGTATTTATATCAGTTGTCTAGTACCCATCACACAAGCTCTGCTTAGCTTGGTACTAGATGGCGTTGTGTGTTAGATGTCCGAAATATTTATTTTTTATTTTAGATTGCATAAGGCTGTCTTTCTCGTGAGCCACTTAAAAGATAAAAGTTTACGGACATGCATAATTATATCAGTTAGGGCTATATGTTTTAATCTTAATACAAGCTATCCTTTCACATTTTAAAAAGCAAACGCAAGTAAAAGTGTTCAATTAAATTAAGTACTGTGAGTAAAACAGTTGATGTAACAGATTATATCAGTATTTGTAATAATATCTGTTTCAACTAGTTGAGAGATCGGTAGCCAACAAGTTCTTGGATATGTTATAACTTGTTTGCTATCGGTGCGATTATTATCATCATCGTTTAGGCCTTGTAACTTGACCTGTTGATGTCCCCTCTTTAGTATCGTCTCCAATCATAAAACGCACGTAAGGGTACAAGACCCGGTTTTCCTAAAGCCACTGAACTCTCAGTCCCGCTTTGCTAACTTACACTAGCTCTCGCGCTATTTCTCATCTTAATTTTCTTTCTTTCTTTGTTCCATTGGAACTATGAGTACACACTGCGATGGACGCTCCTTGCATAGAATTTCCGGCAGGTATTCATAGAAAAATCTCTTTAGAATGTTATATTTTGCGCTGAATTGTAATAAAATTAGGATGTAGGCAGGCAAATGATGAAGATGTTATCATTCGTTGTACACTTCCCAATGTTAGACTCTCACGAACGCGAGCTATGTCAGGTTCTTGGGTTGATTTTACATTTTTCTCCTCAGATCTTTGATTCTTTTATTCGGTGACGGGCATTACTATACTTTGTGAATGCTACTTTGGCGCTTTCCTTCCCAATAGGTAAAGGTGGTGCACATCTTATAATATATTGTTTACCTGATGAGTTAGCTCAAATTTTGTCTTACTATTATGTTTTATTTGAAAGATCACATTGACCATGTGACACTGAATACAGTTACCGTTTTAAAGACAAAAGAAAAATAAACTGGAACAGTAATTGGCTGTAAAGCAATAATATCAAGAATTAATAACGGCAAAATGTTTAAATATTTTTTTTAGTTTTAAGTAAATTAGGGACATACTGCTAAGTGCCTGTCAACTATTTACTTTTTAGGGTAAAACGGAACTTCTATTTCGTGTGTTTTAGCTTTAAGACTAACATCTCTGACTAACTAACAAAATTTTTATTTAGTTCTAATCTAGTCCTAGAATACAGATAGAAAGAAGAAACTAGTATACAGATCAACTAAATACAAGTTATGATAAACTCAGGTTATTATGGATATTTCTAATTAATAACGAATATTTGAAACGATTTCTCTAATTTCAAATTAGTTATGTAAATAGGTCATTGAACACATTTTTTATTAGGCCTATAAAAATTGTATAAATGTTGGTTTAAGAATTGGTTGTTGGACATTCGGTAAATGAATTAAACAAATGCGTGTCAGGCCACAATTAGAATAAGGTTTACCTATTACTTTGTTATTTTTACACGAAGTCTTTCAAGTAAGTGCATTGTAGTCCTCTATGACTCCAGAAGTATCAAAGTTAGCAAAGTTGTTATACTTTTCCTTCAAAGTTCATCACATGGTAGTCCATCATGATTCTTTTATAATTATTCGAGCCTCTAAGATAAGTTTAATTTGAACCCACGGTTGTTTTTGTTTAGGTACAATAACAACCGCAGGGTGAAGCTAGTCTTTAATATTGCCCTCTTTTTCTTAGGAAAGTTATGCCTCGACACATATAAGTCGATTAGACTCGTACCACGGTCTTACAGGAAATTGGTGTTAAGCAATTATTTCACTGCTTTTCACCGAGGGAGGAGTTCAATCCCGGAGCTGGTTATATAGGTGAGCTAGGAAAAGCCCATTTACCCGAGAACGTTTTAGGCTATACAAGATCACACTAAGACCAATTATGCATTTATGAATATTTGTTAATGTATTTAAAAGTTGTTTTAAAAATGCAGACAATGTTGAATTCTATTAATAAAGTTGTAGTATCGTTTATCATTTCATCAAAAGAGCTTTCCCGTAAATATTAACATATTGCACTTCTGCCTGTTCCTTCGGTGTTACAGGCGTGTATGCGTGACCATTTGAATTCACATCTTATTACGTAAATAAATAAATTAAGGTGCGCTTGAACAAAGTCACGGCGAACTACTGTATATATATTGTATGGCGTCGCATCGCATCGTAATGTTATGTGTAGCAATGTGAGTGGGACTGAACCGACCGCCTCGGATCATCCAGCCGATGATATAATAGAAAGCCGTTACTAAATATATATTGTGAATATATTGTATTGATTTTTTGTACTAACTATTATGTAATATAGTTTAAAGGAAGTATCTGCGAAGTGTTTGATATATTCAAGACTTATATGGCAGTGGTTATAGATTTAAATACAATGTGAGAGTATTTTAGTATAAAGTGATCATGCTATGCAGAGCATAAACACCAATCAATTAATGAATAAAACTTAAGACTTGCTTATCGTTACTTTTATTATTATAAATGAAAGGTCAAAAGAGTTAAAGTTATATGGAGGTACGGGTGGCATGTCCCTCCAACAAAAAGAGAGATACTTGATTTGATTTAAAATAGGGTTTCACTAGGGTATCTGATAGCAAAATATGCTAAAACCTTCTTTCTAAGGAGAGGCCTATGTCCAGAACTAAACTGTTAAAGGCTATCGATAATGTTGAAATAATGATAGCAAATTTATAATGAATAAACTTTTGAACGAATGTATGAAAAAAAAAAACGAAGAAGTCCCCGTGAAAGCGTAACAGACAGAGTTAATTTTGAATTTATAATACTAGTAAGAAGTATGTATACATATCAATGAAACTAATATATTATGTGAGTACGAGTTGGTATGTTACCTTTCTGCAAGCACCACTTACCAGCAGTTTGCGTAGTGTACATTTAGGGACTTTCCTTTTATCATTTAAATTCACGTGGACCGTTTATAAATGTATGTTTACAGTTGAAAACAATTATTTGGCAAGAAACTGAACGAATAATATATTGGTAAGATACCTTAACAATAATGAATTATATTTAAATAAAACACTATAAGAGTCCATTCCACAACAGAATGTAAATTTAAAAAGTGGTCGCTATAACCGTATATAAGTCTTGTTTCGAACCGAAAGTATCAGCTCGAAATGGATAATACCTTCTCAGAAAACTAGTGTTAAACTTTTCACTGTGGGACTGAAGTGATCCGAGCTCGACCAGCCCCCTTATTTCTGAGAAGGGGGACTTAAAAGGCAGCGGCTCTCAACCTTCAATTTGGAATTTACGATGCGGTTGTGACTTACAAGTTGAAGGTATTCATGGATGAAGATCTTGTAATAGAGACCACTGTATTCTAGAATGGTGTCCAAGATTACTGTCAGTTGTTTCTAATGTAGTTGTATCTGTACGGCTAGCGTAGTGGTTTAAACAGTCGGCTGCTCTCTGCTGAGTCGAGTGTTGTGGATTCAGACCCTATATGAGACAACACATGATCCACAAATTATAGTTCTGAGTATGGGTGTTCCTTACGTCCCTTTATCTTATATTTGTAAAGTCCCCCATAATACAGGACGCATTCCTATTGCGGGCGTTGTCTTTAAAAAAATGAAGATTAGTTGTATTAGTGTCAAATGGAATAGAAGACTATTAAAGTTGTAAGGAATGTCTTCTTGTATCTCTTGATTAATTTAAAATCACATCTCATTACTTAACCACGCATATATACATACATATATTTAAATAAACTTCCAAACTTCTCCGAAGAAAGCCTACCCGGCACACGGAGCGTCTACATAACTTATCACCGAAGTGCGTGCAGAACTTTACAATTGGGCTCACAAAGGGAAGTAATTGTTTGAGAGAATATAATTAACAACTTTTCTTTAGCCACTGTCTTAAATTATTCGTGAGTTACGTGAACGACGTGGGAGAGACTTCCTGGCAGGGGAACTTCCTATCACATGCTTTGGCACAGTATGCTGACACTTGGTAATGAAATGTAACAGGCCAGTGGGGGGTTAGTATATTGCAGAGGTTGCGGTTTATTCATATGGTATTGTAGGGCAAACTCATGGTACGTGACTGCCATTGATCTTTGACGTAGGCCTACACTTTTTCCTTCAAGGTTTAAAGGTCGTTCTGCATATTGGTGTATTATTATGAACTATTGTACACGATAACAGCGTTTACATAGCTCACCAACTCTGATAAACATTCTATAAGGCCATTGTCACAGTACATTTCTGAGCTAGTGAAGAGAAAATAGTGACCCCTAAACTACTCTCTTTAATAAGCAGTATGAGTACATAACTGTAGGAAAACATAATGAATTTAAAGTGATGAAGTTAGATATTAAGAGGTTGTTTTAATTTTGATTGATATGCTACAACATTAGTTGATTTTCAATAATTCATTTAATCTAATTATCGAAGGATTTTTGTCCTTTTAACATCACGTTGCCTAAATGGAAATGACCAGTAGTTTTTAGGGAACTAAAACCACAAACTTATCTCAACACTCCTAAAACATTGTAAGCTTTGCAATTTACAGTTCGTGCATAGTCAATAAAGCTACAGTATGGTACTAGACACTGCTAGTACTTACTAAGAGTACGGTATAGATGTATGATGTAATCAGTTACTCGATAACTTCCTACATCGGTAGCCATATGCCTGATGTACCAGGCCGCAGTTTCACATGTCAATTATGCGAGAGTTAGACTGTTGATTGTTTCCGCAAGATCTCTGATCGGTCTACACTGACGTCTTTTAGATACACTAATGATAATCTTTTGAATTCTGTTCATGCTTTCCATCAGACAGAGTTGAGTCACTTTAGCACATATAAAAAATTAACTATCTTACTGACGTTTATTGTTTCTTCATGAGCTACATTTTGATGGAATTTCCCAAAGAGACAGGTTTTGTTTGTCTTCTTTGTTACTTACGAAATGATTTTGAATATCCTTTATTTGTTGGAAAGTGTCTACTTTCCGTTGAGATCTAAACAAGTTGCATTTAAATTTAAAGGAGCCCAATTAAAAAATAAAAAACATCGAGTAAAATTCATCCATTCGTAAAGAACTCAAATTCATTAAAGAGTATTTAAAAAATTATAAATAGTGTAGGGCTTGGTGAATTCAAGGCTGTTATTACACCATAGCAAAAATACACCCAGTAGTACAATATAATTAAACCTTTTAAAAACTAGTATTGTATCGGTTGCAGCATCGCGCTTGTATTGCAAACACAATTATTGTCATTAATATCACTTCAAACTTACTGACCGTGAGTTGATCCAGCCAGTTTACGAGTATATTACACTAGCCGTTATCCGTAGTATCAAGTCATTACTCCGCCCCTACGTGTTATAGATTGATGTACATTGCCTACAACCTATTTAATAAATACTCTATGCGATACAAAAACGTTTTGAAGCGTAACTAGTAATTCCAAAAAAATAAAATAGTTTAAGCAAACTAACTATTTTTATGGAATATTAACTGTACAAAGCCACGCTTCTGAACAAAACTGATAGGAATTATAGTGTGGGGGAACGGGTGTAATGTTCCACCCAACACAAAGGGAGGATCCTCCGACCAGGCGAGGTGATCATGCCTGGCGGGCTACTGCCCAACAGTTGATGTTGGGATGTTGTATATATGATAATCGGCGCGGGAACTTTATTTGCGCGATTCAGGATTGGTAGTTACTCCGTGTAGTGTAGTTTATAGGTACAGTGCGTTACTTCCTAGTTCAGTGTATCTTCGGTAGATGGCGCTGTATGTGGAGGTCGCCACAATAGTAAACCTGTTAATTAATTAGATAGTTAATTTCTGTTATATACAATTCTGGCGTCACGTTATGAACTCCGAAATTATCTAATCGATGTAAACGTTTTTTAGGTGTGTGATTTGCTGACGTGTCTTGAGATTAAATAATTAACATTTGGCTTATACGAATAAGAGTCGATTATGATTAAAAAGAGACGGACGAAAAGGCGTGTGTCAGCTAGTAATGTATAAGGTATAAGGTAAAGGTTTATTTTATACTTACGCTGTATTTATTAGGCATCCCTGCCTCTGTCATTCAAACTGCCTCGGTGGCGCAGTGGTAGCGTATGCGACTGCTGTGTCTGAGGTCTCGGGTTAGATTCCGTTCGACCAAATATTTGTATGATATTTTCTATGTATATGTATGTATTTAAAAAAATATAAGTATTTATATCAGTTGTCTAGTACCCATAACACAAGCTCTGTTTAGCTTGGGACTAGATGGCGTTGTGTGTTAGATGTCCGAATTATTTATTTTATTTATCCCTGGCGTCTATTAATTATAACTCTAATTTCTTTAGGATCACTCTTCTCTGTGAATTAACGCGAAGAGAATTAAAAATAACCTAAAATGTATAGTATTCTTACGTTGTTAGTTTATTACGTAAAGGTAATAATTACGCAATGAGTATCAAATATTGAACGATTAATTAAACTTAAAATTAGTTGAATACTTTTCCTTGTAGACAATTGGGCAAAAATAAGATAACAATCATATTTAAGGAGTGTTATATATCGTGTCGTAGGGCCTTAACCCTCTCCTGAGAAGAGACCCGAGGCCAGCAGTGGAACGTTATGGGTTGATGATATATCGTGTCAAAATTTAAGCCCAATCAATGCAGAACTTTTAGTTTTATGGAGCGTTTATTAACCAACGTAACAATCTATACAAATAAATAAAAAGTTTGTGTTGGTTTGTAATATTAAAATAACCGCTTTTTACTAAATGCATATGTATGTAAACACGTTACATATACCTCAATAACATTTTTTTTAAATTTTGCCTGTCTGTCTGTCTGTTTGTGCCGGCTAATCTCTGGAACGGCTGAACCGATTTTAACGGTACTTTCAATGGCAGGTAGCCAATGTAATAAGGAGTAATTAAGGCTACTTTTTTAAACAAGCTTTGTACCGCGGTGTTACCCGCGGTTGTAAAAGTACAACAATAACTGCGGGTAACACAGAGGGACTCAACTAGTTTATTATAGATTGACTAGCTTTTACAGTGAAGATTGCGTTTTAAATTGAAACGATGGAGGTCTGAACTAGTCGGATGTCTTTGAGACACGTGATAAAACTAAAATCTATACTTTTAAAATTACTTGCTGCCTAAACCGTTGGGACCACAAACTTGAATATAGCTGATGCTTTTACGTTGAATTTATCACACGAGGGAAGTCAAACAATAATTAATTTCCTTATAGAAGGCTTGTTTTATTTTCATATAGTCTCATGATCCGAATTCATTGTGGTATACGATTTTAAATTGTGTCTCGATCGAAATATCGAAATCGTATCAGGCAGTTCCTTCCAGTATTGATTTGACATTTATGCGTTATATAATTAATATTTGCTATTACCGTATAAATTTAAATTGACCTTTAGATGAATTTTGAATTAATTTAAATAAATAAATATCTTAGAAGTAGAGGGGATTAATAACTACTTGCTTTTTTGTTTTTGAGTTTTTTTTTATTTTGCTAAATAAATGTCTAAGTATCGGTTTTTGTACCTATACTAACAGACAAACGTTTAGTCTTTGTTAATATTTAATGATTAACAAACCAATATTCTCACACTGGCATTTATAATATTACGCAGCACCAACAGCATCACTTTACTTTCATAGTTATAGCGTATGATAAATTAATTATATACGGCATTCATGTAGAAATATATAAAACTATAAACATTTACGTAACATCACATACTATATCCTATGGTATTTTTCTAACGCTCATAACTGACGTTTTGTAAGCTTTTTATGTCTGTCAGACAGGAATGCCTCAAAGCCTTTGGAATAGATCGAGATCCGGATAATAGTCGTAGTTTTTTGCGTTGATATTTTAATTCCAAATGCTGAGATTTTAATCCTCTATAGGTGGGGCCGTGAAATACGCGGGAATGCAAGCAACAATTTTTGGTTTGTAATAATTATATATTTATGACTGCAGATTTATATGTTTTTTCCTGTTTTATTGGCAGCTTTACTTTTATTAGGTAAAAGTTTTGTGACAATAACAATTTTTTTTCTAACTTATTTATTAAGCTGATATATATATATCGTCAATGATGGTATAGATACAAATCAATTATACACAGATACGAGATAAACTCCTTTGACTTTAATCGTACCCCAAAGAAAACCAGCACGTTATTTTTTGGACTAAGACAGAGGATTTACCCCAAAAAGAAGAACTGAACGCCAAAATAACTCCGTAAAAAATTTGATACAATTTAAGTAGCCTATGTACCCGGGTCATTAATACTCATTCATTAAATTGGGTTCAGTAGTTTAGGCGCTATGGTGTAATATACATAGCCAACCATTCCCTCCCTTTTGGCCTCGCCGAAGTCGGGTAAAAGGTTTTGTGTTGGATATTCAAGTATCATCTTAATCATCACTTTTAATCAGATACTAAAATCGGTGTGTTTTAAAAAAGCCAATTCAGAACAATTCAGAACTTAGTAGTGATCCTTTTTACAGATTAACCTTCCCAGTAACAAAGATGACCTGAATTGTGATCCTATGTCCTACATTTAAGCTTATTTTTTTGATCTCTAAGCTATTATTTTCGATATGATACATTTGTATTTGTAATACTAATAACCACAATCAATTACAGATGAGCAAATCTTGTGGCCCGCGTAGATCGTCAGGACAGTTGCGCAGGCGCTCCTCGCGGTGAAAGTGGTAGCGCGGGGAGGGGTCGCCTATATCAGGCGGACGACTGCGCGCGCGCACCACTCCGCAACTCTCAGGTGAGATATGGCTACACTAACAAACCCCTTGAGTGATTGTGTTAAAAAGTGGTAAAAGTGTTGTGTACTATGTGTACTTTTGATTAGCGGTAGGCTTTCGCGCTGATACGCATCTCGTCCGCGTTTATGTAACGTTAGGAAGTGTTTTTAGAACGATCAAGTACTTGATAAAAAATATTGTGATCAAATGCTTTAGTTTTCATATAAGCTGAGTGTTTTAGAAAGCTCGATTAAATCGAGGGGTTGTTTATTTGTTGTGCCTGTTCAATAAGTTCTATTGGACATTTAGTAACGATTACCATCAGACATTTAGTAACAGTATGTATAGTTTAAAAAGCCACATTTGTAGAACAATTAAAGCTCATCTTACAGTGTCAGAAAATAGTAATTTTTGAACTGTAATAAAAACAAACCGTAAACCTGCACTGCCTGTATTTTAGACGTAATCTCCATCACACATAGTAAATTATCATTTAGTTTCAATCAAAGACCCTATTTTTTATCACCATTCTTCCAAAATACAGTTCCATATTTAAAGCTTTTTTTCCGTCTACAGTTTCTTACGTGTCGTAAGTCGATCTCCCCCTGATCACAATGAAATCCGTGGTGCTCTGCGCTCTGGTACTGGTCGCGTGCGTAGCTGCCGCCCCCCAAAGGGAAGGTGCTGCCTACACTAGAGAAGCCATCAAACAGGCACAAAGCACACACCTTATCCCTAAAGATGCTGAAATCCAAAAGGTAAGATTATGAGCGGATAAACGATTTGTACTAATGAAGGAGAGTGGATTCAAACCCATAGGCTTTGATATAAAAATTACAGAGGGCATACCATAAAATAGTAGACGTCCTTGAGCCAACATTTTTCTATTATTATTGGTTACTATATACCTTTGGTTCGATTAATTATCAACTAAATACCTGTCTTGCGTACTTTTTTAAATTACGGTACAGAACATTAAAAAAAACAAATTATCTTTCGCGCTAAGCTTTTTGTATCCACGGAGTATTTCAGAGAGTTCTGCATTCTGTTGAATCTTGTTGGAATACTAGTAATTTATATAAGTTTCTGTATTGTGAAGATTAGATACATTTGTGTCTTTTACGTTTACACTTTAATGTTTCTAAAAGACTAGTAGAGTGGTCTAAAACACTTAAATATGTATTCAAGACAGTGTAATCAAACTTAACATTTATTTTTTTGTTTTAAATGTTAACAAATATCATTTACATGCAAAAAAAAACAAAACAAGTTGCAATCTTAATATAAATGTCTATGATGTAATAAATGTATGTATATCAATGGACGGATTATCATAATATACATATTTAACAGAAGAACTACAAAATTTTGCATTTTTGTTGAACATCGAAACATGGTGAATATCATCTAAATATTTATTCATGTTTTTATAGTAACTAAAATATTTAGGTACGTTGATATGTAGATCGTCAATATGGTAAACATGGAGAAAATAATTTTGTGAAGAGTTATATTATTTTCTTATAAGTATTTTAATAAAAACATCATACTTATATACAGAAATTCATAACTAAAGTCATTAACATGTTGATGACTTAGGTACTGAAACAAATTTTGTTCAATAAAACTACTTCAATTTTTTTTTCTTAAAACCTTTTTTTCATTACAAATAGCTAGAAGCTATCGATTGTTAGATGCACCCTCAATTTAAAAAACAACCTGTATTCATGAAACGCTTTTGTTACTTAAGTAAGTACGTAGGTTAAGCACGGTCACGGAACACCTACAATATATCGGTACACACAGTGCAAACGGCGCCTTCTCGCTTCTCAGCTGTTTGATGCTAAATGATGGCTTGTTATCAACTGCTTACAAAGATTTCACTTCCACTTTTATCTACATATTTATATACAGCATATTTTTAAAATAAGTTCGCTTTAACTTCTATGGACCAATACAAATGTAACAATATTAAAAAGTGCGTCCGGCATACATATTCATAACTTGACGCCTTTGATCCATGAATTATTGAAGTTCGTTCTCACTAATGCAGTCTTAAATGCTAAAGAACCAGGATTTTGAAAACAAATCTATAAACGTATAATAATTAATTAAATGAAATAAAGATCGTACTGTCCCAAATGGCTTTGATAGTTGTTATCAAAATCTAATTTGATGTTTTTTTTCATCAGGTACAAGAAGGCATTGAGTTGGCGGCGTATGAATCAATCCCAGTAAACCAGAGGATCAACTTATTCGAGATCTTGGGTGACCAGGTTCCCTCCGAGGTCATCAACAACCTACAGAGCCAGATCGACCAGATCGGCCACTAAGAACCGCATTTTTGTTAGAAGTGTCTACCCCGGAACGCACTAGTGGTTGCACATTGATTAAGTATGAGGGGTAGTTGTGCACAGGCACCATACCTGATGCAACCGCCAATGCTTCCCGATGAGGACACGGTCGATTTACATTTAATTTATTGGTGATGCAAGTCGAGTAAAAGACAGTGAATGTGACATTGTGCAACATCACAGTTTTATACATTTGTACATAAATAATTTAAAAAATAAATTGGATGTGCTATGTCCAACAAGCTGGTTTTGTTTTACGTAATATTTAGGGACAATGGCGTTATGCGGATGTAATCCGTAACTCGATTATATAAGGAGGGATGTGGCGTGCACGACACGAGTCTGATAGTGGTGATGTAATCAATGATATCGTGAATATTCATAGACTTTCATCTAGGTAAGAAAAATATTTGGCCGTTGAGCTTACCAAACACGAATTAAGTTTATGTTAATAGGAGCAACGTTCATAAATTAAAGTTCTTGCGAAAATATGTTAATATATTCACATCAGCATACACTGTGATGATTGGACGGGTATTGATGGTACGTGTTTGGTATTCTTTAATAAAAATGGTAGAGCTTATTAGAAATAAAACACAATGACATAAATGGATTTCAATTTTCATACATTCTTATAAATGTTTATGAGTATGAGGAACGATGCTAGTGCACATCATAGTTTACACTTATGAGTACCTACCTGATGTTTGAATAAGTTAAGAGTTGTAACTAAATGAGTAGGTAGATAGTTATTTTTATCTTGAATATGAAAATTTTATTGGCGATAAGATGGACGCTACAATAAGAATGTTTTGTAAGGGATTGACAAAACTTGGCATTTTAAGAGAAGTTTTTTCGATAATTCATTGAGCGTTAATGACCACCAGTACTTCATGTATTACAACAATCACTTATTTGAGCTTTCTTAACTTTTTACAGTTAGAAATAAGTTACAGTTATCGGTATGTATACAGACCTATATAAGGAATCAGGTTGAATATCCACTTATACATTATGATATAAGTAGTGTAAGTGGATATTCAACTTGATTAAGCATCTACAGGAGCCGCAGAATTATTTCAACAAATTCAAATCAAATTCAGGATTCAAGGATTTGACTTCCAAATATTAATTTACCACTTGCCAGTGTGATTAGGAGAGAGATAAGTCAATACAATCCAAAAACATGTTACAAGTTTAACACTACGCAGTTAAATTAAAACCTAACTATGCCGTACATATTGATCTAAAATGATAATCATTATTGAGAAAGTCCTAATGTAAATGATAAAATCCGAAACGTACAGTACGTACAACTGTGACGCTCATTGTTGTGGGTTGAAGTGTGTTACGATTTTCGCCAAAAAGCAGGACAGTAAATAAGCTTCCAAACAATCCTTTATTATTCGACATACTACTTTGTCGTTGTGTAAGGAATCTTATAAGCTCAAGATTTAATTTATTTAATAGCTCTTTTAACAGACCGTAACTGAGTCCAACTGACTGCTTTTCCTTTTTCAATAATTTATGTTGTGCACACAAAATATAAAAATGAATGTAAAAAATCCACAACGGAGTTTGTAAAATATATTGCAAATAACTAAAAAATAAGTAATGAATTTAATAAATTACTTATTCAATTAAAACATCAGTCAAAAAGCCATTTATATGATAATAACATTTATCAACCAGTAAATGTACAAACATCTTTTAATTTTATATGTCTCGAGTAATTACAGTAATTTATCATAAATGTAAGGGGTAGTGCAGATCATGTTTATTTCCAAAAAAGTTGTTTTTTTAGAGTGTAGAAAGAAAATTTTAGTTTTATCAACTGTATCACGAATCAGTTTTTAGCTTCGGAATAGGTAAGGTTACATTCTAATGTAAATGTATCAAGAAAGAGACTGTATAGTGGCATCCTATATACTTTTACTAAGATAATAAAGATATATCTATTATTTTTCGAATAAATATGTTTGACATGTTTTGTAGTTTAGCCAACTTGATGGATTTTGGTGTTTGTGATTTCGTTAAATTCGTCTTCATTCTGAGAGTGGTACTACATATATGAAGATACTAAGATATCAAAACCGAATAGGACCGGTTTGCATGTTTTAAGCAAGTTATAGCAAGCAAAGTTTATTACATTTTCACACAGTCGGGTTTTAGACTTTATAATTCACTAGCTGACCTACGCAACCTCGCCTGCGTCTCCTGTTGCTAGTGTCGTGATGTTATAACAGCGGGAACAAAACTTGTTGACCAAAGAAATCGTTATAATGTCAACCTTAGAAGTTAGACATTTGCTGTCACAGACTTTTATTTAGAAATTTTAAAAGGGATCTCAGAAAAATAATTCCCCGTTTTCGCAACACTTTTTATTAATAGTTCGCTCCTTTTAGTGATGAAATGTAGCCTATATATAGCCTTTCTCGATAACTGAACTGTCTAAAAGTAAAATAATTTTTGAAATCAGTACTTGCTGAGGTTAAGGAGATAAGCCAACAAACTCTTCAGTTTTAAAATATACATAGGAACGGGTAAGTATGGAAGTACCTATAGATAATCGATGCGCTATGTAAGTCTGGTTAGTTTTCGAAGCGACTTTATTGCTACCATACTGGTATTATATATTTTACCCAAGTTTCTTGATTTTCCTGTCTCATAGCAGATACCTACTAAGTTTTTTATATAATTAGGTAAGTATGAAAACTATTATGCAACAATCAAACAAATTTGCTAAGTTCTCACTAAAATATTCCCAAGATTTACATTGTGACACTGTTCACTCACATGATTGTAAATGCCGACTTAAAAAAGAGAGAAGAGCATTTTTAACTTATCATAGCAACTTGCAAATGATACATAGTCGAATTATACCGAATTGTCTCATCGTTATGAGATTAAAGTTAGGAGTTACAAAACAAGTAGGTTTCTTTATGACAATCTATGTAAATTATGCTGGTTTTTTGTAATAAGGTACTTTTTTTTATTATAAATATGGGGCAAACGAGCAGACGTCACGTCTGATGGTAAGCGATTACCGCCACTCATGAACACTCTCAGATCGTATTATAAGCAGATAAGTTAAAGTTAAGTTTGACTTAACGAAGAGCCTTTGTTTGTTCAATCATCTACTCCATGATTACATAAGTGTTGAGTTCATTATAGTCAGTCTTTTCAGACGCGTGATATGATAGATACTCGTAGATTAATGGCTTGGCGCTAGATTATATTGTAGAATTTTAGCTCTTCATTATTTTGGTGAGAAAGAGAATTAAGTGTTAGGAAAAAGTATAACAGTCGTGGTTTGGTACAGATGGAGCTTCACACTGTAAACTTTATTACTTGTGGGGAGTGCTGCAAGGTGTTGTCGGAGATAATAAAAGTTGGATCATTGACACTTTACTACTGTGAGCTTTTTAAGCAAACTTTTGTCCGGTTTGATCAACCCGTGGTAAAAATTTTGCATATTGCATTCTTGGGCTGTTTTTACTTTGAATTTTTTAAGATAAGAGCTTGCTTCCATCGTATAGTCCGTCAACGGCCTATTTACATAAGCTGATACCTTCATTATGCGCATATTTCATAAACATGAAAAGAACGACATTTGCTTTCAATTTCTTATTGGAATATACAATATAATTAGGATGTAGCGCATGAAATATTAGCTAACATAACCTATTGCGGAATTGAATGTTACAAAGTTCATAATAAGCTGGAAGTTATAGTTAGATGTTACGACACAGTTCACTGCTGATAATGAAGGTACCACGATCTCACGGACACTTCCCTTACCTTCAGGTCAACGATATGCAATTATCAAGTACATACATTTATATGTCATGTTGGTATAGTGACTAATGCTGTATCTTGATACGACTATAATCTGTTAAGGTAACCCTAAATACACATTTGCGTAAATATAATATGTGTGAACCTACTTATATCTAGATTCATTATAATATTAAATAACTCATCACATAATTGACTGCCTCTGTGGCGCAGTGGTAGCGTATGCGACTGCAGTGCTTGAGGTCTCGGGTTCGATTCCCGGGTCGGATCAAATGTTTGTACGATCTGCAAATATTTGTTTCGGAGTTTGGGTGTTTTCTACATATAATATGTATGTATTTACAAAAAAAAAGTATATATGTATTCATATCAGTTGTCTAGTACCCATAACACAAGCTCTGCTTAGCTTGGGACTAGATGGCGTTGTGTTTAAGAGGTCCGAAATATTTACTTATTTATGTTATTTATTAATTAAATTAGTAACCTGAATTGGCAATCGTCACTGAATCTTTCTGAATTTCCTGACTCAGAAATTCTCAGTGACGATTTCACTAGACTCTGTGTAAAATATTCATATTCTTAAATCCTGTCTTCTTCGAGACGATCAAGATTGGTCAATATTGAATGCAAACCCTTATTCCATCACAAAATATTTGGCTAACAGTCGCTTTAATAACAACATGTTACGACACCACAGTAACAAACAGGCAACAAGAAATTCAAATAACTCAATATAAGTACGTATGCAATTGTTTTTGAATAGTTTTGGGCCAGCTGTCCCATTAGTCACTGACAGAAATTTTCAATTTATCTGACAGATAACTACAGATTTGGTTTTCACAATTCGCAGACTTTTTTTATGAATGAGCCTGCCAAAATGACTACTCTGCCTGATAGAAAGCATGAATAGAAAGAGTTATGGTCGCTATACTCATTGCGAATACAGACAATGGAGCATGGTGGCCCTCACTTTGGCGGCCTATTATGATGCTTCTGTATTATTGGGCCTTCAAGTTACGTACTCACCAATTAAACACTTCATTACCTCCGGGGCTAGTCTAGAGGTTTGATTTTTTTATATTATTAAGGGAGTTTAAGTAAATCTTCAAACAATAAAGTGACCCCTTGACGCGTTTGCAACTGTTTCATAAAACAACTTTGGCAAATATGCAAGTCAGAGTTCCTGTATATTGAAAAGGAAAGGAAAAAACATGGTAATAAAAGTGAGAGTTATTTATGTACTCATTTTAATAACAATTATACAAAACAATAAACAAAGTTGTAAAAATATTAAAGTTCTTGTGATACAGTGTATGTAACTCACTTACGAAACTTACCAAGAGAAAGGCAGTATGTTATCGGTTGTGGAAATAGAAGGGCCGGCTTTACCTTGTTGTTCTAGAAAAGCGTTTTGAAAAATAGCAAAATAGTATAGGTACCGTGAAATCACAAAAATATCTGCAAATAAATAGATTTTTAAACATGCACCGTTTTGTGGTTGTATCCCCTCTGATTTGTGTTAGGTACAAATGGAATCCACAACCTCTGGGCTAGCAACCAGGGTCAATAACTACTGTACTATATCAACAGACCCGTTAACCTAAAAATAATTAAAGTACATACGCTACTAACAAATTCGAGCTGGAGTTTCTGACAAAAAATTTGTTTTGGAGATTGTTATTTGTTCGAAAGACGGTCCCCATTTCATATCCTCCATATTTTATATATTTTTATCATTAATTTCATCACGACGAAGACTTGAAGACTTAAAATTGATAACTATAAATACTTGACACTGGCAAAAATAGTTGATCCGAGTGATCCTACTGGTTTCCATTTCATTAAAAGAAAAAGAAAAACAATTGTATGACATTTATAAATAAGTTTTTTTAAAGATAACTTCCGAACGAGGAATGTCCATCCTGTGTTGTGGGGGACTTTACAAACAAACATGAAACGGACACAAAATATATCCAAACTCAGAACAACAATTTGTAAATCATATCAAAGTGTTACCCAACATTATGAGCCTGCAAAGAGCCCAAAACAATATTCTAAGGGTACTTTACTCGGCGCCCTGGCATGCTTTCAACTCTGAAATTTACATGTATTTGGAAATCCCATCTATTTAGGACGAAGTCAAACTTTACTCAGCCAATTACGAGAACCGCTTGAAAACTCACCCAAACCCGTTATCCAATATGCTCCTGCAGCTGAATCAAATTAGAAGACTCAAGAGAGCCGATTTGCTGCCTCACTAAGGGTTGATGGAGCAGTGGCTCTTCCCCTCCAAGCCCCAAAGACTTGTAACACACCTGATTATAGCCCTGATTATAGTCTAGGCACCTAATCGCAAGTCTAAAATACAGGAAAAGACATCGAAGTGTTGTTGCACGTGGAATTTGAATCTATAAAACACTTGGTGCAGTAGAAAGCGCTACAGCTTCAATCACTAGGCCAACCGTGCTGTAAAGCCGAGAAAATCCTTAATTTGTACCCGTCGGACTTAAAATATAGACTGACTAACTCCTACGCATCACAACATAAATAACTTATATAACCGAAATAACAGCTTATACCGAGTTTGCTTAGAATAATATCCCTAGATAATAGTCTAATTCGACACATGCGCAATGCCTTTAAAGCATCGTATAGCTAGCAATCGCTGTCCTCGTCTGACTAGTGATGTTACGCGCTAGCTCTCTTTCACTCTTTCATCTTTAATATTTACCATTTTTAACAGCCAGCAACCCTTATTTGCGGCCAGATTTAATTAAGCAACCGTATATCAAAATAAACAGAAAACAAATAGCTTTAATTTGATATATAAATAACAAATGTACGTTATGAACGTATAAATGTATCAAAGTCATACCTGTTTACACCTGGCTGCGAAGAGGTGCGGCAAAGTGCGCAACGGCAACCATGATTTTTCAGAGTGTTTGTGTATATTGCCGTGAAGTGGACGATATTTTATTTAAAAAACAAATGAATGAAATTGTTGCCCAAAAATCAATTAGCAATAATTAAATTAAAAGTATTAGCGGCAACGTTTTGATAGGCAACTTGGTAGATATACATTCTCCTAATCATAAATATGTGTAAAAATTTGGTTTTTAGCACACACTCGATGAATGTACTGATTCTACTGCCGGATCTCGTACTAAGAGGTATCCACAACAAAAACATAAAGTAGTTCAAATATTATTTTGGTATAGAAAGTCTTGTGTCTTAACATTTCACAACACACACAGGATTGATATTGGTGAAAAACAAACGTACCTACACACATTAAAGTGCTGCCTATTAAATTAGGAAACAAAAAAAGTACTCAATATTAATAATAATAATATTCGCTTTATTGTACACCAGATAATTAACAAAGGTAACTTAAAGCTAAGAGGTACAATTGGCAGCCTTATCGCCCGAAGGCAATCTCTTACAGGCAACCATTGGATGGAAAGATAGACGTGGAAAGTTTAACCACAAACGTAATCTACTTACAATTGAAATAAAATAAATAAACTGAAACGTTGAATTGTCAAATTTCAACGTTTAAATGACGTTCGGATCACAAATCAAAGCGTCACATTTATAACGATATTTAGATTTGAATTTAAATAAAGTACACTTCTACTGGTTTGAATAAAAGTATACAATATTTAATAGTTCTTTTATGATGTAATCAAGGAATCAATGAACTCATTAATTTTATCCAATAATATTTAAAAACCGGACTGGCAAACAAAGATATAAACGCGACAACTTCTTTAATGTAAGAATATCGAGCTTTTTAAATATAATTAATGGTTAAAACATTTATCAGAATTTAACGTTCGTTGAAACGAGATTTGTTTGTTGTCAACGGCACAATCTTAAATCCGGGCTTTTGTTCAGACCTTATTGTGAAAACAAATTATTACTTTGATGAGCAGTTTTCAACACAGATATATAGTATCGTGGGAATTGCTCAACTTTTATGATGAAATGAATTTACGTTCACTTTATTGAATTGAAGAAATGGAGACATTATTTTTTTTTACCTTTGTAGTATGGTAACTGTTTCAAAAGTCATCTAAATCATGATAAACTGGAATAAGGTGTATTCTTCGTCACGTTATTTTCTATTTTAAGACATTAGGCAATATTATTTTTCTAAGTAAAATTTTGCTACACTACAGTATAACAGTAATTAAACTATAATATTTATGAAATAAATGTACCTTAAATACACCCAAAGGAAAAATAATTACTTATACTAAAAATGGGCTTAGAAATACATTTTAGTAAAGTAATTCTGTCTGTATTGTCTCTTGCGTTTTCGGTGAAGAGTTAGATTAGGCCTTAGAGAAAGACATGAACTCATTTTAGTCGTGGTTACTGGCATTCAGATGGGAAAAGCCATGGACAAAATCTAGTTAGAATGTATGATCAAAACAACGAACTTTGTATAATGTTAGAAAGTTAAATTTAATGTGAGATAAATGCTATCGTCACAATTGCTAATGAGGTAGGAAATAAGCCTCTATTCCGTCGCTCTGATGACCTCTCCCCCCCTCACCCCGCCAACGTGGAAACCACAACCGCGACATCGTCACCGTGACAACTTCATCTAAATCTCAGAGTAGGTCGTCTTAAATGTTAAGAATAACTAGTGCGGCGCGTGGGTTCGCTTGCCGTAGTAAAGATTTTTCAAACTAAAAGAAGATAAGACCGCCTATAGTAATAACAAACTTAGATCTCCATCGATCTCTGAAAAAAATTAATACTTAAGTTGTGTGCAACTAAGATGTGAATATAATATAAAACTCAACGGTGGGAGAGCCATAGAGAGTATGGTATGCAAAATTACCACGACGAACAAACAAATTAGGTACTCTCATCACATCTATACATACAAATAAATAAAATTAAAGTGTCTGTTTGTAATATATATATTTTTCAAATTTTTGTCTGTCGGTCTGTCTGTCTGTTTGTTCCGGCTAATCTCAGGAACCACGTGTCCGATTTGAAAAATTCTTTCGGTGTTGGATAGTCCATTTATCGAGGAAGGCTATAGGCTATATATCATCACGCAACTACTAATAGGAGCGGAGCACGAATGAAGAATGTTTTAAAAACGGGGGAAAATTTTCACGCCACGTTCAATATACGACGCAAACGTGGTTGCGTGGGTCAGTTACTGTATAATACAGGGTGTCTTAAAAGAAATTTTATATTTGTTTAGCTTACTGCGTGAACGCTGCGTACTTGAGGGGTGCGGGGGTTATGTCAATTGGTAGCTTGGCTCTTGGGGATTCAGTCGCTATGGAGCGTTTCTCGGTAGCAGACCGCGCGTTGTGCGTGCGAGAGTTTTACAAGAACAGTGATTCGACAACTGTCGCGCGTAGAAAATTCTGCAGTATTCGAGGTTTTCGCCACTTAAATGATGCGCCAAGCCTTCCTCTCATTCGACATTGGGTTAAAAAGTTTGAAGAGACTGGATCAACGCTGGATAAATCAAAATCCGGGCGACCTAGGTCATCAAGAACGGTAGAAAACGTGGAGAGTGTTAATCAATCTGTACGTGACGACCCGAGCCTTTCAATTCGGAAGCGCGCGAGTGCTTTAAATGTGCATAGATCATCATTACATCGCATTATGCACAAAGATCTAAAGCTGCACCCCTACAAAATTCAATTGGTGCAAGAATTAAAGCCCCAAGATGCCGGTCAGAGGCTTAATTTCGTAAATCAGATGATTGAGCGATTTTCAACGTTTACCAACATTTTGTTTTCGGATGAAGCTCATTTCCATCTTAATGGCCACGTAAATAAGCAAAACTGCCGCTACTGGAGTTCAGCCAATCCGAAACGCAAACATCAGAAACCCCTACACTCGCCTAAAGTGACCGTATGGGCTGCCATGTCGGCGCGAGGAATTATCGGCCCTTACTTTTTTGAAGACGAAATGGGGCGTACAGCTACAGTGAATTCAGAGCGTTATGTGGAGATGTTAGACAACTTCTTGGTACCTGAACTGCAAAACTTTCCTGGCTATAACCAAAGAACATGGTTTCAACAGGACGGAGCAACTTCACACACGTCCAATATATCTCTGCCACGTGTTCGTGAAATTTTCTCAGGAAAATTGATCTCCCGGAGAGGTGACATAAATTGGCCTCCACGTAGCCCAGATTTAACCCCTATGGACTTTTTTTTTTTTTTTTTTTTTTTTATAGAATAGTAGGCAAACGAGCAGACGTATCACCTGATGGGAAGCGATTACCGCCGCCCATGGACACCCGCAACACCAAAGGCGTCACAAGTGCGCTGCCGACCTTTAGGGGATGGGAAAGGGGATGAGGGGAGGGGTTAGGGTATGGGCCTCCGGTATCCTCACTCCCTCGGTGAAACACAGCGCAAGCGCTATTTCACACCGGTTTTCTGTGAGGCCGTGGTATCACTCCGGTCGAGCCGACCCATTCATGCCGAAGCATAGCAAAAATTTTCCTATGGGGTTATCTTAAATAAATAAATAAATAAATAAATAAATATTTCGGACAATTTAACACACAACGCCGTCTAGGCCCAAGCTAAGCAGAGCTTGTGTTATGGGTACTAGACAACTGATATAAATACATATATACTTTTTTTTTGTAAATACATACATATTATACATAGAAAACACCCAAACTTCGAAACAAATATTTGCAGATCATACAAACATTTGGACCGACCCGGGAATCGAACCCGAGACCTCAAGCACAGTAGTCGCTTACGCTACCACTCGCGCCACCGAGGCAGTCAAATCTAAAGTTTACGCCAATAAACCAACTTCACTGGCGCATTTGAAAGAAAATATCCGTCACGAAATGGCAGCCATCCCTCACTCCACCTGTCGAGCAGTCATAAGTAATTTTATTGTTCGATTAAATGAGTGCCAACAACGTGAGGGTTTACATTTAGACGATATTATTTTTAAGAAATGAATTCCCAAAAAGTGTATTTTAACAATAAATAAACATTTTTTCTACAGGGTCTGTCGTAAATAATGGATAAGTCGTAAACTGGAGTTGGTCCGGCTATGAGACTATTAGAAAATCGTATCTTTTTGCCAGGGTTTCTAACCGTATGGAAATGGCGTAGACTTTTATGTTTTTTTATAAATTTCGCTACTCTTTGCATTCATTCCGTTGCCATTTCGTTAAATTTAGGTATTTCTGTGTCATTTTTTTTGTATTATAGTCTTGAAGATGTGTATTATTTAGTTTTAGTACTGTTTTAGGCGTTTTTAACGTTGGTCATTTTCAAAATTGTCATTTTAAGATTTTTTATGTTTTTGTTTTACTTAGGGTCAACTTTTGATCATTTACTGTGTAAAAAAAAAGTACGGCGCTATAGCTGCCCATGATCTTAATAAATTATCTAGTATGTGTAGATTCTAAAAAGGTATAACAATGCATACTTCACAAGTAATATTAAGCTACATGAGCGAGATCAATATCAAGGTGAGAAAATATTTTTTTCATGTAATGTTGTAAATGGTTATAAAACTTCGTCAGAATGATTTATTTCTGCCAAGATTCTTTACACAAACACTATGGGGCCACTATTAAGGATATTCAAAGAAAACTAGGTAGTTTTTTGTCAAAAAAATTTCATGCCTCCTCATTTCATAAAGGTGTTTAATTTTAAAATTGATGTGCTCTAATAGTTACATGCGACAAACATGTTACAAGTTTATTCGTAAAAAGGATCATCAGGTAAAAAAATGAACAAAGACAGCAATACAAAGGGTCTCCCCGCGTGAAAAGGACATTGTTACTAGGCACACTGCATGATGCACCGTCCCTTTCACACTCACGATGTGTGAAAAGGTTAGCATGCGTTTAGCTAGGGCGCACTCCTGATACATCTCTCAGTGTGATTTTGACCATCGCATGTGCTCTCGTTTTCATTACTGTCGTCAATTTGTTACTGCTTTCTAATATCGGACTTAGATTTTCTTTGTGATTTGGACTTGTTAACCTGGTGATATTGACAACTCAGCTCTCATTTATGGGCATCGTGTTGTGCTATCGATTGCACGTGTTATTTTGGAAAATTTTGTATATCATGCCTCAACAATACACGCCGGCCGAATACGTAAACATGCATTACATTTATGGTTTATGTGATGGCAACGCCAATAGAGCTGCTAGAGTTTATCGGGAAAAATATCCAAATGCCCGGCATCCTGACTATCGTGTCTTCATAAGAGTGCACAACACATTTTTGGAAGGACGATTTCCTGGGACCGGCGTAGGCGGGGCGAGTGAAGGACGACCACAACGCCACAGTGCAGCCGAAGTACTGGAAATAGTTGCAGAAGACCCTGGTACGTCCATAAGTGTAATTTCAAGGCGCACCGGTATACCTCAAAAATCTGTACACAGGATTTTAAAAAGGCATGAATTATATCCCTATCATTATCAAAGGGTCCAAACATTAATGCCAAGGGACGCTGCTGCGAGAATAACATTTTGTCGCATAATGCTGCGAAAGATGAGGGAAGACCAAAGTTTTTTTAATAAAATTTTATGGAGTGACGAGTCAACGTGTCGAAAAGATGGTTTTTTGAATCTTCACAACATACACAGCTGGCAACTCGAAAACCCAAGACTTATCCGAGAAGACCGATCGCAATATCAATTTAAAATTAATTTATGGACTGGCATTATTAATGGCAAAATCATTGGTCCATTCGAATTGCCGGCAATATTAAATGCGGATATGTATTTGAATTTTTTAGCAAATACTTTACCTAGTTTACTGCAAGACGTCCCACAAGAGATAAGAAATGAGATGTGGCTACAAAATGATGGGTGTCCAGCACATTACGCTGTTCGTGTCAGGGAACATTTAAATAATACTTATCCAGATAGATGGATAGGGCGATTGGGGCCAATTTTATGGCCTCCACGTTCGCCAGACCTGAACCCCTTGGACTTCTTTTACTGGGGCTGTATAAAAGAAAAAGTATACAGTGAAACAATAAGTTCTGTAGAAGAGTTGCGTGCGCGCATTCAAGTAGCAGCGAGAAAAATTGAAGAAGCCGGTTATGTGCGCCGGATTAAGCGATCGTTTATTAGGCGATGTAGAGCGTGCATAGCTGCCGGCGGAGGACACTTCGAACATTTAGTTTAAGTTGTTGAATAAATATTTTTACGTACTAAAACAACCTAGTTTTCTTTTGAATATCCTTAATAGTGACCCCATAGTGTTTGTGTAAAGAATCTTGGCAGAAATAAATCATTATGACGAAGTTTTATAACCATTTACAACATTACATGAAAAAAATATTTTCTCACCTTGATATTGATCTCGCTCATGTAGCTTAATATTACTTGTGAAGTATGCATTGTTATACCTTTTTAGAATCTACACATACTAGATAATTTATTAAGATCATGGGCAGCTATAGCGCCGTACTTTTTTTTTACACAGTAAATGATCAAAAGTTGACCCTAAGTAAAACAAAAACATAAAAAATCTTAAAATGACAATTTTGAAAATGACCAACGTTAAAAACGCCTAAAACAGTACTAAAACTAAATAATACACATCTTCAAGACTATAATACAAAAAAAATGACACAGAAATACCTAAATTTAACGAAATGGCAACGGAATGAATGCAAAGAGTAGCGAAATTTATAAAAAAACATAAAAGTCTACGCCATTTCCATACGGTTAGAAACCCTGGCAAAAAGATACGATTTTCTAATAGTCTCATAGCCGGACCAACTCCAGTTTACGACTTATCCATTATTTACGACAGACCCTGTATATACCGCTTCCTTTTTTTTTAATCAATCCACTAAATACAAAAATTAAACTTCTCCGCACTGAATGCACAAAGATTAGATTTTGCACAAGAACCAGAACAAATGATATAAGGGTTGATTGTTGCAATATTTGTGTACAATTATGACGTAATTCATGCAATATGCATTAATTTAAATGCATTACTTTTTTGTTTACAACATTTGTTTATGTTGATGTGTAACATCTTTCCTCTAACGCTTTTCCGCAATCTGTGGAAATAGTTTTGTGTAAAGAGATGAAAGTCTGTTATAGGAAGCCGTGAAAACGTGTCCTATTACATTCAACTAATGATCATTAGTTAACTTAACACACACATATTACACTCGTATATACCAGATATTAGTTAACACATGCGTTATGGAGCGACATTTACAATTAAAGTTATGTTTTTGGGGTGTGAGTGTAAGAGAAAATTAGTGCATCGTGATGAGTAATTTTTTAAACCATTTAAACCATTTATTTATGCTACAAAATACAATTTACAAATAAAATGTTGGAAACAATTGCACTGTGCAGCAAAGGCAACCAGCTCAGTTTACGCTGTACTGAAGCACAGCACTGGTTTTCAGCTGGCCCCTGACATTTCCACCAACAGTTGCAGACATTACTGCATCAGTTACAAAAAAAGAAAAAGAAAAACAAGCAAAAAAGCACCTACTTCAAAATAAAATAAAATATGACAACAACAAAAATCAAAAAGAAAGAAACAAACAAAGTAACAGCAAAGCATACACAAGGTTCACTATTATAAATACTATTAAGACGGGTGCGATAGACACACAGTTCCGCTACAGTAATTTCTGTTGAGCAAGAAATTTTGTACGTAAATAATTTTTTAAGGTGATTTGGGACATGCTTTTTCGCAGAGGTGGCGGTAAGTCGTTCCATATCTTAGTAGCAGAATACTTAAAGCCTCCCTTGTATAGAGCTGTTCTGTGTGCCGGTATTACCAAGTTATTTGCTTCTCTTCTGCGAGTATTTCTCATTTGCACATTTTTAACCCATTCTAGCTTTTCATACAGATATTTTGGTATTTTTTTAAAGGCAATTTTGTGGACCAGACATGTTAAATGGATTTTTCTACGAGCCTCCATTTTTAAGGTGTTGGCATCATTTAGATAAGGTGTAATGTGAGATCGCCTAGGGATGTTGTAACAGAAACGAGCGCATGCGTTTTGTACCCTTTGTATGACCTTTTTGGTTTTATTATAAAGTCTAGGCCCGTAGACAGTATCACAGTAGTTAAAATGGCGATAATATAATTGATTCCACGAGCGTCTTTCTAACAGGTTCTGAAAGGTACTTTCTAATATTATAAAGAGTTTTTAGCCTATAAAAGGCGTTTTTTACTTTGCAGTTAATGTGTTCAGAAAAACGCAGCTCACTATCCATTACCAAGCCCAAGTTCACGGCAGCATCTACTCGTTCTATCTCTTGTCCATCCACCCTAATACGAAAAAACTGTGTACCTACTTTATTACACTGTACTTTGGTACCCAACATAATATATTTTGTTTTACTTGGATTTAAAATTAACGTGTTTCTGTTTGCCCAGTTGGAGATAGAATTCAGATCTTCGTTTATTAATTCTGCCGAGATTTGTGCATGCTCAGGTTTAAATGAGAAATACAACTGAGTGTCATCCGCGTACAAATGCAGTTTGCAGTGTTTGACATGTTTAGGAAGATCTGAAGTAAAAAGGGTGAAGAGTATCGGACTTAAAATAGAGCCTTGTGGTGTTCACCTGTTTATTTGCTGAATTTCCGACTCAAGCAACTCGCCCTGTTCCGATTCTACTTCGACGAATTGGCTGCGGTCATTTAAAAAGGATTGAAACCATTGGCGTGATTCATTCGAAACGCCGTAGTACGAGAGCTTTTCCAGAAGTAGTTCTGTATTTAAACAATCAAAGGCCCTCGAAAAATCTAACAGTACCAGAGCGCTGCACATGCCCACGTCCGACGCCGCCACGATGTCATCACTGACATGCGCAAGCGCCGTCGCAGTTCCATAGCCGCTGCGAAACCCCGATTGTATGTCCGGAAGAATAACCTCATTCTCAAGAAACCTAGTTAGCTGAGTACATACCAATCTTTCTACAACCTTAGACATAACTGGCAAAATACTAATGGGCCTTAAGTCTTTTAGTTCATCGACCTTAGAACTCTTTGGAATAGGTTTTATTTTGGCAATTTTCCAGTTATTAGGGAATTTCCCAGATCGAAGACAGTTATTGACAATGTCTGTAATTGCTGGCAAGGTGATTGGCAGAGTCAACCTTATCATATCAATCGAGATGGAGTCATGTCCACAAGCTTTTGTTTTAATGTTTTGAATTATTTTTAAAACTTCTTCAGATTTTTTTTCAATTTTTTTTATTGAATATGGGGCAAAGGAGCACACGTATTGCCTGATGGTAAGCGATTAACGCCGCCCATGGACACCCGCAACACCACAGGCGTCACAAGCGCGTTGCCTGCCTTTGGAGGATGGGAAGGGGGATGGGGTTGGGATATGGGCCTCCGGTATCCTCACTCACTCGGTGAAACACAGCGCCAGCGCTATTTCACACTGGTTTTCTGTAAGGCCGTGGTATTACTCCGGTCGAGCCGGCCCATTCATGTCGAAGCGTGGCTCTCCCACGGTAAACGGTAACTACTAGCAAACTTCTTGTAGTGTGTAGGTTTGAATTTATTCGAATAAACAAGAAACAGATTTTGCTGCAGTAACTTTTGAAACCTTTTTGGTTTACACAGCCAGGAACCAAACAAATGAATAGATACCTTTGCACATTCATACATACAAGATCTTTTGGTTACGAAACATGTGTGGCTAGTTTTAGTCACTTGAGAATGTGGCCGCTTGGTACTGGTTTTAGGACTCAGAGCACTAGACATTCCTTTGAAAAATGCACACATGTCCCATTAAACCAGTTTATACTTCAGCTAGATGACCCGCGTAACTACGTTTTCGTCTTTTAAAAAGGAACAAATATTATTTGCTTTTGCAACTATTTTCATTAATGGTCAAAGTCACGTAGCGTAATTTGATACATAATGCCTTCCTCGACCCAAGACTGAAATATATTTTCATTTCGTTACTACGATTAGCGTGTTCAACTAAAAGAATAAGGTAAAATTTAAAAAAAACCCGCTTTCAAAAGTCTGTTACAACAATACAGGTAAAGCTATTAAAATTAATCTTTCGTGGGAGAGCCACTCTTCGGCATTAATAGGCCGGCTCGCCCGGAGCCGGACCACGGCCTCACAGAAAACCGGTGTTACATAGCGCTTGCGCTGTGTTTCACCGAGGATGAGGATGTGTATCAATGAGGATACGGGAAGCCCATACTCCTCAAACGATGGCAACGCACTTGTGACGCCTCTGGTGTTGCGCCATGGGCGGCGGTAATCGCTTACCATCAGGTGATACGTCAGCCCGTTTGCCCAATAATCAATAAAAAAAACATAATAAAACATACCAGTCGCCTAAGTAATTTTGATAAAATAGTTCGCGAACCTGCTGGGGTAAAACGTATTTTTTTACACAACGCCATCTAATCCCAAACTAAATGGAGCTTGTATTATGGGTACTAGACAACTGATAGAAATACTTAATACTTTTTTTTTGTAAATACATACATATTATATACCCATAGAAAACACTGAAACTTCGAAACAAATATTTGCAGATCATACAAACATTTGGTACGACTCGGGATTCGAACCCTAGACCTCAAGCAGAACAGAGAAGGTTGTCGAGTCGTAATATTTAACCTTGTGGATGTCTGAATTAAGCACTTTTCTTAGCATATTGAGTGTTTACAAAAAAAACTCATAAACACCAGTGTTGTCGCGTATAGTGCAAGAAATGTTCATCCGGGTGAAGGCACTTGCCCTAGTCAGCTCCAATTCTCTCCTCAGCTCATAAATAAGTGTATTTGGTCCAAGTATTGCGCCATATCATTGCGCCACCGCACAAGGGACATCGCCGGTCGAATAGTAATTGATAACACGTCACGACCCGGGAGAAAGTGTTGTTTTGAAAGACCGGCTGTGATGACAAACATTTTTTAGCATTAGTGGCTGTTAGAGAAGTTTTAATTCGTTAAATTTAATGTCATCATCAGCAAAAACCTTTATTTATCTACTGCTGGACATAAGTCTCTCTTTTGAAAGGAGGTTTGGGACTGCAATAGCACTCTGGGCAGATGAGTTCATATCGGATTTGTTTAATGTTTTCGCTCTCTTTATCCTCATGCCTATTACTACACTCATAGGATAAATAGGGGGATACATTGATAGTCTGGAATAAAAGTATTGGTGAACCTGTCATGTATTCTGATAACAATCCAATTTAGCCCCTCTTATCGGCCTGAGCGTGACCGCGGGTTTACAGGACTGGCTTTCCCTTCCTCCCGCCATAATGGCTGAACGCGAGAAGGCGAACGTTTTTAAAAAACATATATTCTCGAGTTCCTTTTATTTGAGGTACAGAGAGACACACGAATACGAAACCAATGGACATGAAAATTCGGAATTCGTTGTAAGAAAAATGGTAGCGCCATCTATAACATACATTTCACACTATTAGAATGATGCCTTACAACCAGCATGAAATGTACCGCTTACCTTAATACCTCATGTAAATCATAGAGGGCCCTGTTAACAAACGTAAGAAGTATTTTAAAGTAAATAATTTTAATATTATTATGTATTTGCAAGCTCATCAAACGGACAAAAATCCCCGTGAAATACTAAACAGTAAAAAAAAAAAAAACTGAATACACACGTTTTTTTCCCTACGTGCAGTAAAAATAAGCGTTTTCAGAGTCAAATTTTATGTTGACTTACCTAATAGGGGATATATCTATTGCCATCAATGAGGTACATTCTTTTATAAACACACTTTACATAATAGACAAATTAGACGCAGACACGAAATAAATTAGACGCGTGCACGAATCGAACGAGCGTATTCATCACACTATGTTTCTCTTGGATAGCAATCGTGCCCCACAAATTCTATTCATCCTGAAGTCATCGTCAAGATCGCTTACCACTAGACCAGGCTATTTGTCCAGTTAAGAAATTGTATCAATACAGTTACGAAGCTTACTCAGCGTAGCAAGATATAGTTTGTACATAATTTAATAATGTATGTTTAGAGTCATGTTAATATTTAAATAAAATGATAAAATTGAAACAATAATTAAATTGTGGCAACCCTAACACGTGCGTTTTTTGTCGTCTTTAGAAGCGCAATTCTCGCCAACTACTAACTCAAAAGAAAATGCCGCTTTAACACTTCTTCATAATTTACGAAGCATTTCAAACTGTACTCAAAATGCTTTTTTTTTGCATTTGTCCCTCAACTGTCATTATTTTTAAAACAACCTATTTAAACTTTAAAAGAAAGTCTGTGGCATATGAACCTACTTATTCGGGATAAACGTATTTGATTTCAGCAGCAATTTAGATAAATAAAGGAAAAATCCTTTTATAAAGCATATTTATCACACGACTTAAGTAATTTCGGGCCAGACTATGAACTTATTTGAGAGATAACAACAGGTTTCAGCTTCACAACAAGTCTTGAATAGAGACAGATATGTTAGATAAATATATTTACTAAGTTTGCTATAACCTGTAAGAATATATGTTAAGAATTTAAACAGCTAACACGAATATATAAATATATTTCGCACATCTAACACACAACGCCATTTAGTCACAAGCTAAGCAGAGCTTGCATTATGGGACTTGACAACTGATGTAAATATATATTTATACTTTTTTTGTAAATACATACGAGTATGTTTATTCATGGAAAACACCCAAACTCCGAAACAAACATTTGCAGACCGTATAAAAATTGTTTATACGGTCCGACCAATTGGGTCGGACCCGGGCATCGAACCCGAGGCCTCAAGCACATACAAGTGCATGTACACTACCACTACGCCACTGAGGCAGTCTCATAGTCGTGAAGATTTTTGCTGCATAATTCTTAAATTGATTATTTTCGTAAGGTGTTCCAGTATTTTATTTCAGATTAGAGACCAAAGAAGCAGATGGGTTCACTTGTTGTGTGACACAAGTTTGATTCCCGCTTTCACAACCCACCATCTAATCAAATGAAAATCACTGAAGAATAGGTAAATACTGATTTTCTAGAGGCGGCGGTATCTCTAATAATCATGAGTAGCCTGCGGTCGGTAAGAATGTGAGTAGGTGTCTAATACCCTTCTCCCTTCACTGTCTGTATGCAGGCATAAATGTTTGTATGCGTGTGGGTAATGCTAGCATATACTGTAAATGGTGGTCTAATTACTGCGTTAATATGTCGCCGGCGACATTTGCGACGCTCCAAGTGAGCCGTTACTCGCATTAGCACACCAAGCCTTCGTACATGATACCCACATTACCTACCTCTCCTCCATTACACTGAACATAAGTTACATTTTTAATTAACTAACTGTTACCGCGTTTGAGTGGAATTATAATATAATTACTGGGTTTCTTATAATGCGAGAAAAGGCTGGCTTCTGTGACACGGGTCAGGAGCCTAGTTCGGTTCGGGTGTCAGGTACTTCATATTATATTGGTGTACATTTTGTGTTAAAATATTACAACAAAAACTCGTTTTGAGTTATTTATTTTGGGTCTACATTTTATATTCAAGGTAACACCCACGCTAGGAATATATCCTGTGTTGTAGAGAATTTTATAAACACAGACAGACACAAAAACATTCAGGATCACACACTCTCAACAGACAGACACTCTGTGGATCACACAGAGTGTCTGTCTGAAGAATGTTGTACATGTGGGGATCGAACTTATCACATCTAAAAAAGTAGGAAACAGAAAAATTACCACTTAAACAACTCCACTAAAAGTGCAATCCGAGTCAGCCTTATATTGTAGTACCTAAATATCATTAGTTAGAGTCGTTGTAAGCGGTACGACGTGTTTATTTTTACCGTGACATAGAAATATGAAGTTTTATAATTGCTTGTAAACATTTACATTACTTTTATGACGCCTTTTCTTAGAGAACGCTAATTGTTATAATTATTTTCTTGCTCTTTACTTATAGTTGTCTAAGTACGAGTATATAACTCAGGGATTTTCAGTCCGTTTGATATAATCGTAGTTTTTATAATATATAGCTTTAACAATCTATTTTCTTTTGCGTTTACATGGCAACTGTCATGAGAGGAATCTATAAATCCTTACTAATATAGGTATTATGAATGCGAAAGTAACTCTGTCTGTCTGTCTGTCGCGCTTTCACGCTAAACCTTCTAAACTGATTTAGATGAAATTTGGTACACATATAGTCTAGAGTCTAGAGCCTAAGAAAGGACATAGTCTACTTTATAAAGTGAAATAAGGATTGTAAGGGGTCGAAAACAGGGATGAAAAGTTGTATAATATAACCCGAAGTCACAATTCCACGCGGCCGAAATCGCAGTCACAGGTAGTAGAGATATATACTCGTAGCAACATTGTTACCACCACTCTGTCTGCGTTTGTGTGTGACTGAGACTGACATGAATTTATTTATTAAACCTTCCTGTACGTAGCAAAGCATACGCAAAGATGTATGTAGCAAATGTATACTTTAAACTAGTTTAAACAAATTATTGCGCGAGACGTGAATGTAAAAAAAAAAACCGACAGATATATAGCTGGTTAGGTATACGTACGTAGATACAGTTTACATATATTATATTATAGACTTATTCATAAATATGTATATTATTATAGTATCTTTAGGTATATTAATATGTGATGCATAAATTATGTACCCCTTTTTAAAGGGAATGAAATATCGCACAGTTATAGTATATGGCGGAAGAGGGTAAACGCTTAAAAAGCTGTTAAATAAATCATGGTCTTATTTCAGCCAATGAGCGACTTCTAGTCTAGACCACTAACCCGTCTACCTGCGCAATTAGGAGTTATTTTTGGACATGCGTACAACTCTGATAGTACCAAAATACTGAGGCAACTGTTTTTAGTTCTGCCTAATTTCAGATTTGAAAAAGAAAACTGTGAGCAGTTCGAGCAGTGATTATAGAGCCAATCCGAGACATGGACATCAATATAATGAAGTAAAAAAATATAAAAAATACAAGGCTAATAACATCTAAATTAAAAGTGTTAACTACAATTTATGACAATGTTGCTCCCTGGATGTGTGAACACAGCTGCAGCGTCCTTATGAGAGGCAGCTGGATAATGGGTGTATAAATGTTCTTAAGGCAATTATCTTGGAATTGTGGCTAAATATAAGGCGTGAACAGAGCATTTCAAAAGACGCACTTACAAATTAATATTACTATGTAAAATCTAATTACTAGATGTATTTACAAAAAAGTATGTATGTATTTATAGCAGTTGTGTAGTACCCATAACACCAGCTCTGCTTAGCTTGGGACTAGATGGTGTTGTTGTTTATTAGATGTCTAAAATATATTATATTTAAATGAATTCCTATATTTTCGCGTTCAACACTGGACTTGACTGACTCCTACAACTTCTAAAAGTTAAAACAACCGATAACCATAAAATTATACAAAACCAATACATTTCCTCGCCAGCTGGTCCTGATGATTCTTTGTACTTTATCGCGAAGAAGAGAATTAAAAAAAAACCTTTTTAGTGGGTACTTAAGTATTTACATCTATACATACAAATGAATGGAATAACTGCTTTTTACTAAATGCATATGTATACTCGGTACACATATCAAAATAATATTTAAAACAAACAATTGTCTGTCTGTCTGTCGGTCTGTGTGTCTGTTTGTTCCGGCTAATTTGATGTTGTTGTACCGCAGATAGCACCGTAGCTTAACTTTTATAACATTAAAAGAATAAGCTGCCAAAATTTCAAGCTTGTAGTATGAATCTGTCAGTCGAGGCATTTTATTTCAATAATATATTATATTATATATAATATATATAAGACACCCGAAAATTTGTTGAAATCATTCGCAAAGACAAGCGAAAATTTAATGAATAGCACACTAAGTGTACCAAGTGACACTACAATTGTTCATCGCACTTCTTACACCTTAGGGTGAGTTATTAGGTGGTAAGGATTCTTAAGAGGCTTCGTTGCGAGATATAACTGTGAAATGGTGATAGCGTGGACACTGTTTGTTGTGTGTTCAGTCTTATATGATGAGTTTCACTAACAATTTGACGTATCGAGTTTGTGCATTTGTGAAGCAGTATAGCTGACTGTCTCTATGTTTCCATCTCCGAAGATGAGGAGTAAACAGAGAAATGTATATAATGGTAAGTGAATATCAACACTTATGGACACTTGCAACCGACAAATAAGTGTAAAGTAACGCGACAAATGAAGATTCGACGCTCCGATAATCTCACTCTCTGCATGAAATGCAATGAAATGAAATAACATGTATTTATATATTGCCTTGTGTTTGTATTCTACCCTAAGCTACTATTTATCATGGTACACTATAAACCAGTCATGTTAGGCATAATTACCACCCGCATAATGAAATACCTTATCTAGACTTTCTACTAGCTATGGAAGGTACTACACAGATAGACTTCATAAAGATAATGTGTTGCATCCTTACTCTATTGGCGAGTATGAATCTTGAGTTAGTGTATTAACTTTAGACACCTTGACTACGGGCGAAGTTTGAAGAAGTACCGCTGGACCTACCTAGGATGAAAAGAGGTGTTGCCCTACCGTATCCGGACATCTAACGCACAACGTCATCTAGTCCCAAGCTAAGCAGAGCTTGTGTTATGGGTACTAGACAACTGATATAAATAAATATACTTATACTTTTTTTTGTAAATACATACATATTATATATAGAAAACACCCAAACTCCGAAACAAATATTTGCAGATCATACAAACATTTGGTCCGACCCGGGAATCGAACCCGAGACCTCAAACTCAGCAGTCGCATACGCTACCACTACGCCACCGAGGCAGTCAATGTCAAAGTATCACACCGGCCCAATGGGTTAGTTTAGGTTTCATGACAGTTTTCTTTCTGTTGTCCTATTAAGATTGCTCCTTAGAGGGCTCTCATGACACGTAGCACGTTGCATTCTTAACACAATAAATTATAAATACGAAACACACATAAACACAATAATCCCTAATTCCATTTTTATAAAGACAACTCCGGCATTCTGAATTTACATCCTGTGACACAAACATCCAGACTCAGAACAACAATTTGTGGATCATACAAAGTTTTGTCCCATGTGGGTTTTGAACCCACAACACTTGGAGGGGTAGAGAGCGGCGTGCCGACCGCTTATATCACTAGACCAGCCATGCAGTTCATCTACCGGTAATCGGTAAAGTTTATTAAAGATTATTTCAATTATTTTTACCGTAAAAAAAAACGTAATATCCACGTTATATTAACATACGTTGTGTATTATTATTTAAAAAAATCGAATCCATTATTCGCCATTTTCTATTATGATCATCGTTTTGTTTGGGGGTCATTGTAAGTGGATAATATACTACAGCAAATACACTCAAATAACACCTTTATTAGGTTAAAGTAAACAACAACAAGCGTTATGAAGCCACGCTTTAATTGAAATCAATTTCAGTGAATTATACCTTCTATACGGATTCAATGTCAATATGTTACGCTTTAGCGGCTAAACCGTTACACCAATTTCAATTAAACTTGACATCAGGATACTTTGAATTTAGAGAATATAGACTACTCTTTAAGTTAATAAGCTTTAAGAAATAACTTCATCACGTAATATTAGGTAGCAAACAAACCTATATATGGTGGATGAATTGTAATCTATACATACAAATAAATTAAAATTGGAGTGTCTGTTTGTAATATCAATACACCCGCTTTTTACTAAATGCATTTATATGTATACACAGTACAAATACATTTTTTTTTTCTATTTCTGTTCATGTCTGTCTGTTCTGGTTAATCTCTGGAACGGCTGGAGCGATTTTGACGGGACTAACACTAGCAGAGCTTCAATAAACCCAACGTTGTATGGTGACTCAGCGGTACTCAACAGTGAATCATAAACCCATTTTAATTTAAATGCTTAAAAAAATTATCCATACTTAAGTACAGGAGCCACGGGTATGTAGCATCAGTTGACAACACAACTTATTAAGAAATATAAGTCCGTCAGGAGCTGCAACAGTGTTGCTCATCGTCGGAATACCTCAACCTCTCACGTTGTCACTCATCTCTGGAGGCACCAATTACTGGTGAAAAACGATTTAATGTATTTTAATACATTGTCATGCTGTCGGACGCTACTTATTGGTCTGGGAACGCGCCTAATTTGGAATCTAGGATACCCTTTATGTTGTAGGGTTGTCATTTGAGTGTAAGTAACTGGGTGAACTAGCTTTGCTCGGTGTTTTATTTAGTACATTTTCTAAAAATGAATCCTAGCTAGATCAATTTATCGACCCGAAAACCCGTGCATACTAATTTTCTGAAAATCGTTAGGGCCGTTTCCGAGATTCAGACTATATATATGACATATGTATATACAAGAATTGTTAGTTTAAAGGTAAAAGATAGCTATCTTCTTATTTTTATCTGAACTGAAAAGACAGTATGTATTTAGAGTTTAGCTGTTTAGCTAATCATCATTCACACACATCAACCATTTCAATACATTGAAAAACTATCAATCTTTTGGTAATCCAGAGAAATCAGGAAGTGTCGAGATGCATTTTAAATGTTTAAATAAACCTATCATATAGTAATATATATAGTACAAACATAGGTATACCTAATTTACAAAGGAAGCAGAGAGAGGGAAGAAGCACTCGTAGATTAAAAGTATTCACATAAATACCATCGCGTTAGAGTTATTAAGGCCAAAAAACAATAGATTATTTATTCACTTACTTCCAAGACTGAGAAAAAATGTAATGACCATCATTATATTTCGCAAATTTTAACTGTTTCCGACTTGCTTTAGAAAGTAGTGACTAATACAAAATAAGGAAATGCTTCTGTTATGGGGTAATGGATGAGAGTTCTCAATAGCGACGCACTAATATACAACTTCGGAGAAATCAGTCATGCTAAGGTTCGTCTTAAATTTTGCCATTTTACTCATTCATAAATGGCCGGAAATTCTTTTATTAATCACACAATATACTCGTATATATGGTCATAATGTTGGAGGGATGTGTCGGTTTAGATTTAGATCTTGTAAAATTTAAGGTTTTCTTAACAAGGTATTTAAAGTATTAAAAATATAGGGAAGGCAATCTAGGTACAAGGTAGAAGAGCCGGGCCGGCCGGGCTCGATCGGGGCGGTATTACCCTCGCACAGAAGATCCACCTGAGTTGGAAACACACAGCATTGGTGCTGTTGTGTTTCGTTAGTGAGTGCGAGACTAAAGCAATGATGCTTATGCATCACTAGGCTGCTATGGTGCATTGTTGTATTGTCTGCATTCGCAATGAGTATCTTTTGGATTCTACATTCTGAAAAAAAAAAAAAAGCTGTTTTTGTATTTTACTTATTGTGTAGGTTTTGTGTTTTTCGGAACTGTATTTTCCAACGTTTTCGATGTGATAATATGAAAGTATGTGAAGTAAATAGCAATGATACGAAAATATAGGTTTTAACTGAAACACTTGTTACAATATATTGTTTATTTATTATATTTCGGATGTTTAATATCCGGTGATTATTTACCGAGATGGCGGAGAAATCAGATATGTTTGTTTAATCATATAAGACTATACATCTTTACGTAGTATAAAATGAACTCGTTTCCACTGTCCCCCTATCGTTAAAATTACTCAATACATTTTTATGCAGTTTTCAGCAATAGATAGAGTGATTCAAAAAGCAGGCATGAATATTAGAGAAAGAGGAAATCCGAGAATTTCAAAGACTTCCTTTGAAAGCCGGTCTTGGTTGATAATATATTTAATGATGTAAGGTAAATTAATTAGTTACCGATCGGTTACTCTGAATGAAAACAGAGATAAAAAACTCGTAAGTGACTTTGTAAAAAATCCCCCTAATGTCCTAGAGGTTCACCAAAAGCAAGATTTCTAGGAATCACGGTTTCAGAAAAGGTGAGAAAAGTGCCACCTCTTCTTACAGTAACTAAAAGAATTTGCTTCATTTTATTACGACTAGATATTTAAGTCCATTTAGGTTTAAAAGCTAGAAAACGAAGCTTAAATAAAAACAGGGTTCTACATCACAAAGAAATTGATTTTTTAAATGTTACTTTAACTTTTATTATGGTGCCCTATTATTTCTCATATATTTTAGTCATGTCTATGAACTCGACTATGTACGCATTTAACAAATCAAAGGTTGAAGGTTATTCTAGTTCGAGGTTATGACCTTTGTGGTCAAAGTTTCCCACAGCTTGATGCGAAAAGTCGTCATAAACTGCGGGTTCTATGTGAGGCCGCCAAAAGGACCAGGCAATTCGCAACAGCTGCTAAGTATTGGTCGCCGAAGGCTCCCGGCACACTGCATGCTCTGGGTCGTTGACATCGGCCGTCAGACCACTTGGCCGTCGAGTACAGACAGCGTGCCGCTTCTCGCCTTTTTTGGGTAGGTCACGTGATTTGGTAGAACGTTAGTAGATCGGCATAAGTTGTGGGAGGTGTATTGCTGTTTCAGATATATAGGAAAGAACGTATAATAAATAATATGCTTTCAGAAATGAAATGCTTAAATCGTTGTTTTATGGAAGTACATAAACAAATGTTTTGGATTTGTTTTTATGTACCAATAAATAAAGTCTTCCATACCAAAATCAAAATTACCAATTTTAACTACAATTTACACTAAGTTATGTTAAGGTATCAAGAATAATAACTAATCCAGTTAAGAACTTGTTGATATGGGTGTAGGTGTAGATCCATATATTTAAGTTTAAAGCACGAAATATCATCGCAAATAGTTTTAATAAAAGGATTTTAATTAGAGTTTACACGTGTGTATCTATAGCTTTACCTTTACTGTGAAATAAAAGTAGTAGATGTTATTTTGTCTCAGTGTCAAGTGGACACAAAGAACACAAAGGCTTACAACAATAATGCGAGAATCGAACCCAACGATACGAGCGGTGACCGTTTAAAATACACCACCGTCTACCATCCCTACAAAGATTGCCTCTGGTAACGAAGGAAGGACATTTCATTAAAAGCGTCAATAAGAAAGACATGCACAATAAAGTTTTATAAGTAAAAAATTTGCTCTATTTTTTCATTATTAGTAAGTAAGTGTAGACCACAGACGTGCAAAGTTTTCAGGTTATTCCAAGTAGTAAGCGATACCTACCTCATGATTGACGATATCCGCTTGCCATTTGTCGTCACTAATTACCAAACAGGATATCGTGGATTAGATTGCTAATCGCATACTCGATCAGAGCGGCTCCTTTAACACATGTAATTAATTAATAATTATTTTTATAAGTTTTTAGACATCCGTAATTAAGGAGTGACTTCCTCGCCAAGGTTTTCTCATGAGGCGGAAAGCTCTTAAGAATACTATTTTTTTTTCTTTTGGAAACAGTAACACTGTTTGTTTTGTAATATTTAACACATTTTTGTTAGGTGCATCTGGATTATTCGTTTATATATTTATCTAACGACGCATTTCTATCCGACTACGGCAAAGCCAAAACGAAGGGTAATTAATATCTTATCAAAACTTTTCAGGAAAAACTATAACCCGACTAGGGTTACAGTTTTTAAAGTTTTTCTTGTTTAAACTATATTTTCACGTAGCGTACAAACAAAACAATAATTAATTCGTATAATGATATATTTAATGACTTTCAAAGTATTCTACGTTATATTTCAAGCACTTTTTAATTCGTTTAAACCATTTTAGAAAAGACGAGGATCGTTGGTCTGAGGGTATATTTATTACGTGCAAATTGAAAGCAAGCATTACCTCTTCTGGCTCCGAAAATATCAAACCTCTTAATAAATCTTTGATTTTTAGAAAATTAAGATATTGCACGGAGCTAGGCCTGAACTGTGTGCAGGATGGATCACGAGTTCTATGCTCTACTTTACTATATTTTGTTCGCGGTGTGCATGCTTCTGACACTGTCATAGAGCAATAGGGTGCTATTTCTAGGTCGTTTTCCCCTTAGCAGAGTAGAGTCATTTTGGCAAGGCCGTACATAAAAAAATCTTCTTCAAAGACATTGGGTAAACCAATAGTGGTGTACCACTGAGGATTAACTGTTTTTTGTTGTTTAAGTGGAACAGTGCTGGCAGTATTCGTTTAGGAGAAAAAAACGCAATCATTTATTTGCACACGTTTCTCGCCTGACTCTTTTTTATTGTTATTTAGTTTATAGTTCGTTAGAAGTAGTAGTTTCAACTTCATGCCCTTATATACATCGGCGGACTTAATGCCCAGGGCATTCTCTACAAGGTAACTTTAGAGGGGTGTAGAGATCTAGTAAGGTAGGTGCAACGAGGTTACAGTTGTAATCATCAAAAGACACCGATACATTTTATATTAAATAACCAATACATATATCAATTATTAATAAAATACTCGTATTTATGGATATATATATATATATATATATATATATTCATTACTTACTGTGTAACGCATATAAATATACTGTGTATAGCAGCACCGCTTACTACATTTTTGTTGGTTTGTTGTCAGCTTCGAACACCCATACAGAAAATTGTTACTTTCTTTCCGGAATCTAGCGATATATTCATGTTTCATCTCCTGCCGCAGTGTCATGGACAGTATATGAATAATCAATGGTTGTATTTAAAAAAAAAAAACACTAATCCACTGGCAATACAATCCACAAGTCCACTGGCAACTAAAATTCGTAACTTTTAAATATTGATGTAAAATTTTCTAAATTTCAACAAATCCCCAAATATCTTTGAATCTTCTCATAAGTAATACGCCGATTTGTTTCAATTAGTCGTCTGACAGTAATAACATTTTCCTCCAAGATCGCAGTTGAGGGTCGACCTTCACGAATTTCATTAGGGAGAGAAACACGATTACGATGAAATTCTGCATACCAATGGCTTACAGTGCTCAAATATAGTGCTTCCCTCTCAAAACTATTTTGAACACTAGCAGTACAGTCTTGTGGAGAGAGTGAACTTATAAAATTGTAAAGAATATCGCCTTTTTTTTTTTTTTTTTTATTGAATAGGTGGCAAACGAGCAGACGCATCACCTGATGGTAAGCGATTGCCGCCGCCCATGGACACCCGCAACACCAAAAGCGTCACAAGTGCGTTGCCGACCTTTGGGGGATGGGGAGAGGGAATGGGGGGAGGGGTTGGGGTATGGGCCTCCGGTATCCTCACTCACTCGGTGAAACACAGCGCAAGCGCTATTTCACACCGGTTTTCTGTGAGGCCGTGGTATCGTGGAGCCGGCCCATTCATGCCTAAGCGCGGCTCTTCCACGTGTAAAAATTGAAATCTTTTGTTGTTGATTCCATTTTTACTTCTGAAAATGAACTTTAACTTGAAAGATACAAAATAAGTGACACGTGACTGCCCGCCAAAATTTAGCTTCACTATTCACCTTGATTTTTTTTTTACATTTAACATTTAAACATTTGTGAGCGGCCAGTAACGCAAAACTTTCAGTGTGAAACATTTAAACTAATTATAACGGGAGCCTTCTTATAAACGGGAGTCTAATTCTTGATGGGGAAGTAACTGACAAGTAATGACAACTATCGTCCATAGGCACCTACAACGAGAATTCGGTAATAAACTCTAGCTTTTTTCGAGCTACTGCAGTTCAACCTCATTCCCATTCGTGACTTGCTATATCTTTTGACCTCAATTAAAATTAGGAAAGGCGTTATCTCCAAAATAGAACAGACTCAGTATAAAATACTGTGACAGGCTCAGTGCTTAAAATAATTAATTGCACAGCTTGAAACACGAGTATGCTATGTTAATCACTGCGCACTCTGCGGCGGGCGGCGATTTGGGCATCGCACAGACCAATAAATATTTAGACAGGTATAACATAATTGCAACATTTGCATTCATCTTTATCGATTATTTTAATGTGGATGATCACGTGATAAAATCACATTATGTTTAGTATTATCGCACAGTCAGCAAGCAATATTCTGGCAACGTTCATTCTTTAATTTGACGTTTACTGTTTAGTGTTGTAACTGTGTACAGTTTGATGTTTGATTTCTATGGATCTCATCTGTCAGGAGCACTGACAATGAAGAAAGATGTCGTGAGTTCTTTGACTACCATAAATTCAACAATCAAAACATATGCTTGTTATTAGGTGTAATAGACAATATGCAAGGGCGAAAAAGTTTAATCCTTTGAAAAGACAACTCCCGCATTAGGAATGTAAATCCTGTGTCGCTGGGGATTTTACAAACATACATGAACACACTCAGAAAATACTCAGACTTAGAACAATAATTTGTGGATCACACAAAGTGTTGTCCCATATGACATTTGAACCCACAACACTTGGCGCAATAGAGAGCGGCGAGGCGCCCATCACTTAAAACCACTACCGTACAGTCAATTGCATATAGGCACTTGTAAATTTGGTTGAATTAATATTTTTATATTTGTGTTTATTTCTGTTTTTGGTTTACACTCGAGACAATTAATTTCAACAACTAAAACGCCCCTAGAATTTTAATATTTTACGACGTATCGAAGTTTAATTTGATTACATCTTAGTTATCATTTTCATAGTAGTTATTCATTTTATATACAATAACGAATTATTATTATTATTTTCAACAAATTAATTATAGATGTCATGTCAGGTGTTACTTTAAGTAAGTTCGATCAAAAGCTTCTCTTTTCTCATCATCGCATAAAAGACATTAATGGCTTCTCTACCCATTCTTATGTCATGAGGGGAATCCAAGCTATCCGTAAAGTTGTGTGACATGTATGGTTTTGTTGCGCCGACGCAGCTCCGACCGGTCAGTGCATTGTCGTGCGCCGCCGTGACCGTCCGCCGCCACAGCATGGCCCCTGCGCTGTTCGCGCTCATCGCGCTCCTCGCCTGCGCGTGCGCAGGTCCGACCATACCGCCATGCAAATCCGCCGGTCGACGACCCCAGTGATATATGCGAAGGATAAATACCCAGTTTTGATTTTATTGCCTTTTTCAAAACTAATAATTTTATCGGAGTTTTATTGGTCTCTAGTTTATTTTTCGATTGATGATGGAAGGTTTTTGTTAAGATTTACGTGTTTTTAACTGAGATATGTTTATGTGTTTTGAAGTTTGTATTGCGCTGTTTTAACGTATGTATTAATTTGTTGATTTACTGATACTGTTACGATATACTTTATTATACTTTAAGAGCAGTAGAGCCATTATTACAGTTGTGGAATTCTTTATTACAAAGAGTCTTGTTTATGTCGTGATACTCATGGAAACAATATAAGAAATACCTTTAATAAATTAAATATATAAGGTATTGGGGCTTTTAAGTACATCAAAAATGCTTCAAATAAAAGATCTCAACGCGCGACATTTTGTATATATTTTCCAATATTATGATGTGTATGTACGCATATTGTTGCTTTTGTGAGAACTTATTTTTTTAATTTATTAGAGATAACGTATCTATAAACACCGCTTCGCTAGTTATTAAACAGTAAAAAACGGTAAAACTATTTCCTATTTCCTAGAAGCATTGTTTCGCGTATCAAAATAATACTCAAAGTATGTAATTATTACCGCACTTTAGTATACTTTAATTGTATATTTCTGTTACGGTTATGTTTTACCAAACTTTAAAATTGTTTCTAACCTTTACCGTTAGAATAGAGGTCCATTATGTGTTTTAAAATATAACGATAGATAAGACAAATTATGTTTAAACTAATTATTTTATTAATAACTAAGGCTGTAATAACCGTATTTCTAATTTTTTTAAACTGTTTTTTTTTATTTAAATGCATATAAATAATGATTAATAGAGTTATACCACAAACTTATCCTAAAAGACGAACCGGTCACTACAATCAAGTAATTTATTTAAGCGTGCTTCACTATAACCACGCTCAAATAAGCATAATTTAGATATTTATTTACTTTTTATAAGTTAGCTTCCAAAAGGGCTCTACTCAGTCTGATGGCAAAAAAGAGTAGAATCCAAAAAAACTTTCTTCAAAGACTATTTGTCTTAAAAATCTAAAATATAAGAGGAAACTTCAATAGTGAACTCTTTTAGCAAAAACTTGCGAGTTTTAAACCTACTAGCAATACCATTATTTTATCTCATCCCTGTACCATTGTGGGAGAGTTACTGGACTGTTTATTGGGTCGCATTTAAAAATCACCGAATCTTATAAAATCTAAGATTATATTTTAATATCCACCTAGGTATTCTACACATTAAAGTTTTATTTTTAAACCCTGCAGTGAAAGAAATCTAGAAATTAAAACTGTACGGAATATTTTCACTACTAGGTACTGTTTCACTGTCTTCATTGTTAACTAAAACAAGCGGAAGTTCGCATTAGGACCGATCATTAGGTTTATGTGGATGTATCCTGACACTTATGCGGTTTTTTTTCTTTAATTGTAGTAGTAGTCGATATTCTCGAAATCGAAATTTATTTATTCTAATCTCGTCCTTAAAATAAATTCTAACTGTGCCAAATTTCATACTCCTAAGTTCGCATCATTTTCGAAAAAAAGGCGTACAAATCTTTTGCTTATAGTATTAATTTCGTTACTATTAAATTTGAGAGAAATTTTCAATCTCTGGTATTTTGCCATAACTAAAACTTAAAGTTATCGAATATTTCATATATGTGTGACATTTGTCAAGAAAATCATATAGATTGCAGTAAACACTCCTATATTATGCATTGAGAGCAAAAGTCATATGATAGGGGTTGGGGTATAGGTCTCTGGCATCCTTACTCATTCGGTGATACATAGTTTATCTCGGAATTTCTCACTATAAATAATAAAAATAAATATTTCGGACATCTTACATATAATGCCATCTACTCCCAAGCTAAGCACAGCTAAGCAGGTACTAAACAACTGATATAAATACATATATGCTTTTTTTGTAAATATCACCCAAACTACGAAACAAATACTTGCTGATCATACAAACTTTGGGCCCCATCCGGGAATCGAACCCAAGACCTTCCACAGCAGTCGCATACGCAACTACTGCGCCACAGAGGCAGTCAATCCCTTTCTTATGTCATACCTGTTCCGACAGCGCATTGCCCGGGACTAAGAATTCTGGGATCTATTAATTTTTTAACTATTCATTAACATTATGTACATTTTCTTGTTTTGCATTGCATTTAAACTTAAGTTAATGAATAACTAAAAAGTAAAAGAGTGATAAAAAAAAACATTGAAAAGTTTTTCAGTTAGGTAGTAAAAATAACAATACTTTTTGTAAGCAGTGCCGGAAAAGCACATAATTTATAACTGTTATTTACATTAATTTAAACAATACATACTACCGGTATAGAATCTACCTTGAATTATTTTACTCTTTTACTGAGAATTTGCTTTCAATAATTAAACTGCATCATATTTCGTAAGCTATATGTATTTAGTTCAGGTTATAAGTCATTAATCCCATCGCCGCCTGTTAAGTATATTTACCTCATACGTTTAGGTACCCGGACCAACTTGCTCACTCACAGGAGCTTTAAGTAATTCGCTTCTCGCTCATCCTTTCCACGTACCCAAACAATCGTTGTCTTTTTTTTATTCTTGTGCAATATCTTTTAATCTTTCATCATCTCATCAGTCCTCTCCCTGTCAGTCTAAAAATATAGTATTACGTGATATCATCTTTGAATAATATTCCTGTTTGCTTTTCGATGAATAATTTAATTCTAAAATCACACAAATTCATCAAAATCAAATTTATTTCCATGAATTTATTAAAATATTTTTTTAGGAACGGGTACTAAAATACACTACTAGTAATCCAAAAATATTTTTTCTAAAGATAGTTATATGTCCACCAGTAGATTTTTAAAGACTGATGATGTGATGTGATGAAATTTACGGGGAAATAGATTTTGGAAACAAAATTTTCATGAATGTCATTAAAAAAATGCATGATTCATATATACACACGTACATATAATTAAACAAAAGAGCAAAATTAAAGCAAGATGAATTCATAGACTACCATACATACACAAGAACCATAACTAGTTTCATACATACGTTTTCGTAGACTTGAATGAGGGCGGCCTATCAATGAACGTCCTATGGTTGAAATATTGTGATAAAGGGAACTGTTACATTAAATGACACATAAAAAGTTCATGAATTTGTATACCTCTTTTAAAAGAATAGAGTAAGATTCTTTATATCATAACGGTGTCAGTAGAGCGGCCCCAGTGTGTTCAGGACTAGATATTAACATAATAATAGGACAGTGGAACCGCTTCTTCTACACATGTGGAGGGCTTAACACTTTGTACGGCATACTTTCATTTGTAACTGAAGTTAATTTTCAACAACCCCGAATGTTCTACATTATCTGAGAGTCTATAGTTAGCGTCGTTCAGCATAAATAAATACGAGAATACCTGAACATATCTATGAAACCTGGGTGTTTTGTTTAGGTATTTGACTGTCTGTCTAGAGGTTAGTGATCAGACTGTTGAGCTAGAAGCTTGTGGGTTTAAGTCCTACCCTGAACAAGTTTTGTATAATAAGAACCATAGCTAGTTTCATACCCATTTTTCTGGGTATATCACAAACGTTTATCCTAGTTGGAAGAATATAGCTGGTAAAGTGGTTCCAATAATGTTAGAACCAAGTTATTATTTATTGAAATCAACTGCTCACTACACAATTTACTAAACATGTGTAGTGACCAAAGTTTCCGAATTTTTATAAGTATTCCTTTATGTGTAAATGAACTTTCTACTCAGGTAATTTCGGTGATAACCTAGAATACTGCCATTACTGCCATTATAAAACATGACCAAAATAATTAACATTATATGCCTAAAAATAAAGTTACATAAATATAATACATTCACATAATATCGTTGTATTTACGTGCACATACTGTTAATGTTTTGTAGAAGACAGGCCGAAGAAGCTACTTGTTATCAAATCAAAATCTTTACTGCCAGCTTACTGTACATTATGGTCTTATAGTTTCTACTTAAGGGTTATAATATTACTTGCGCCTTATATATTCACTAGCCAACCCACATAACTATGTATGATGGTTGACTCTAACTATTTAGGCACGTCAGCAAAACACATATATTTAAATCTCTCCATTCCTGATTTCTTAGAAATCATTGCAGCGATTTAGCCGTGAAAACGTAACAGACAGAAGAACAGACAGAGTTTCTTTGGAATATGTAAGTAATACTAGTTTGAGAGTATGGATAATGAGTAAAACTGAGAAAAAAAATGAGTAAAAAAATAATGTATGTCTGTTATGTGTGTACAATAAAGATAAATAAATAAAAAAAAAACATGACTTAATTAACTTAATATCCTATGTCCCCGAGAAGGGGCAAAGGGCGTCCACAGTAATCCTCCGTCGCGTTCAATCCTGAACTTCGCACTTGACCTCACTTCACGTCATCTCAATTCTCTTCACCTCGTTTGTAACACTCAAGATTGCCTTAAGCGTCCACGATGACGTTTTCCTTAAAGGTTTCAAATATTCCAATGCAGCGCCTGTTTGGTGATATGATTGATATCCCAACGCAGAGTGTGGTAATTCAGTATGTTTCGTTGTTTGTAATTTGCAACCGACATTCGTGTGTTTTTTTAGTTTTCCAATAAACAGTATTTTTTTATGTCATTTTGTATCTTACCATGCAGTAAGAATATTTGGTGATTTGATATATGGTATTTTTTGGATGCTATAAAACACGAAGCAAGTAAATACATTGATAACTAAATAACGTGAATCCATTCATAGAATCCCACTCGCTATCGTCCATAAATTAACTCAAATATTTTTTTAAGTTTGCCCGCGAGTTTAATGTATGCTAATGTGACTTACCCGCTATGTCTACAGAAAGTTCATAATAAATGTGTTACTTAAAAATGATTCTTATTAATTGGTGATAAAGGTGTTTAGGTGGCTGGTGTTGTACTGGGTGATGGGTGGTACGGTTGTATAGGCGAACTGTGTTGTTCGGTGCGCCCGCGCAGTTTTAACCAGAATACTTAATTCGAGGCAAGTGCCGTTTCTTTTACACGTGTCTACTTATTTTGTGTAGGTAAAAGTATAGTTTATTTTTTTTTAAAGTAAATCATTTATACCTAATCTTCGTAAAATTTCAGCTCCTGGAACTTAGATATTTTAAACAGTTGTAGTGATGGATTTTTGAAATAAAATTACTTTGAATTGTGGTCTGTTGTTTCATGGTCCATGTGGCTAAAGAGCTAAACCGATAACCTGATGTTATGTGACTACCAGCGTCCATGGACCCTTGCAATTAAAAGTCTCAAATGCATTACCTCCTTTAAGGGTCCTTATCAGAATCAATGGTTACAGAACTGCTAAACACTGATTTTCTGACTATGTTAATCTATGTTGTGGTATCACTCCAGTTATATTTTTAAAGTCTTCTGTAAATTTTTACACGTGATGGGTTTTTATGATAAGAATAGAGAACACAACTTAAGCAGCTAAATCAATCTAGTTAAATATCAATTTCCAGCGACAGGTTTCCGACATACATACTGGTAGACTGCCGAGTAATTGCTATCAATCATTTCTATCTGCTGTATCACTATCAGAGCTTTTGTTCTAAATCGTGTACTCAATTTGATCTTGGTGACTCAAATTTCATGAATCGATTTCTATCTGTCCACTCGATCGTATCAATCGAGATTTTTGATTTAGCGATATCAAAACATTTCATATAACGGTATTCTATAGACATTTAGTTTCTAATGTCGCGAGGAAATTCCCAATATCATAAGTGTTTAAATTAAAAATATGGTGGATATTAAACCGTGGGTAGATATTTGGTGTCATATGGCAACAAGGGGTAATGATCGACGCGCGGTCAAGTGCCGAACTGTTAGGTTTTTTTATAAAACGACTGTATGTACAGTCTACAACAAGAGTTGGTTAATTCATCCGGTAATGCTTAAGATGAAATGGTTATCTAAATATAAAAGATCTTCCAATGGAAGAATTATTCTGATTTAAATCACTATTTACATAACATCAATAAGTCAATTCAGAAATTATCTATTTAGATTACAAGCTATTGTTGATTGTTTTGGCATCTTGAATAGAGCACATATGATATATTTATCTATGCTTGTGAAATTACTATTGTTATTTTTTTCTTATTCCTTCCATATTTTTGGTATGTAAAGCTGGCTGGCTGGCTGGTAAAGCATTAAAAAACGATAGATGGTTCCTTTTGTCTATTGCTTATCAAACTGCCCTCTCTGGGAAATCTTTATACTTTAGGTATGAGGTGTACTTTACTATAATAATGGGGATTTATTAATCAAAGAGTTAACGGGCTTATAAACGTAATGGCAGTGACCAGGCCCTAATACACCTACAAGTATATATTTATGTTATATTACCGTATCTATGATGAATGATGATCAATAATACTCGTAAACTACTGAACATATTTGTAGTAATAAAAGAGCATTAACAGTAAAGGAAGTAAGTTTTTGTCGAAACTTTGTCGGTACACGACTGTCGGTATGTAGATATGGATCTGGTCAAAAGACAATGGTCAGAGGCGTCTCGGTTAGTCAGAACTTAGGGTTGACGCGTCGCATACTGCGAAGTTACTTGCCCTAACCGGAATAGTATACAACTTTAATAGAATTCCATAATATTCTCTTTTATTATTTGTCAGAAACAGCTTTATAGAGCTTTTATAGAAGATCTAAGAATGAGTGAGTCACCCGGATCCCTAAATTCACCGCGGTTTTGAATAATAATTTACATAAGATTCCTGGCATTTTCTATAAATTTGTAAAAATATGTTGCCGCCTTTCTAAGAAAAATGTCTAAAGTTTTATACATATCCGTTTACTCTCAATTAGTCAGTTATTATTACTTGATAGAAATTTTGTAAGTATAGACAATTTCTATACATTTTTTAAAGTGTTAAAGAAAAATCGTAAATTTTATCTGTTGTGATGAAGAAAGACAATGTGAATGTTCTTAAAACCATTGCTTGCGAGATCCCGATCCGGTCGACTATCTTCAATCCACACTAGATGCGTTATTGATTACGTATCCATCAATTTTAAAATTATAGTTTTATTTTAATATGTAAGCTACTTTACTGCAAAAGTTTTATCTAAATTCGTTCAGTACTTTTGCGTTTAAGACTAATAAGCATCCATAGGTACATTATTACAAACTTTCGCAATTTAACATTTTATTTTAGCAAACTTCTTGATCATTTACTAAAAAACGATGCTTTTTAGTTGAAGTATCAAACTTTACCAGCCCTATTTAGTAAGTTCTCGGCAAGTCCGACAAGCGGAAATGTCTAGTGGCTCTTTCCCATAGTAACGCCATGGGATCCCCCATTGTTCTGATACAGTTATTTTTATATACTTTTATTATAGGAACAGACGGTTCCAATTAACGTTCTACTCTACTGTACATCATTATTATTAGTTTTATGTCTAAATTTGTTCTTCATTAAAATGAAAATTGTATATTTCTCAACCACTTGCGAATCTGTCGTTACATTCCTTTCTAGAACACAATGTTTTATAGCAATGAATTATTGTTTTATTAGTTCATTTGTGATTTGATTAGTTGATGTGAACTAATCCAGTGCAAACGATCGTTAAGATCTATGCGGTTAAGAGTGCGCTATTTATGTTAAAGTGGAGATACATTCTGTTGCTAAGTAAATTCTTTACCTTTTTAACTTTGGTACCACATAACCTCGTTATTTACTATCCTCTTTGGAAGTGTACATATTTACCATGTAGTTCTATTCAAAATTTTAAATTAGATACCACTCCTGAAGGTGAAATATTATGGAATGAATAACAAAGTTTATTACCATTATACCTTGGACCATATCGTTGAACTAGATGACATTTTTTTACAAGTTTTGTGATAACATTTATACAGCTTATATTAGCTGTGCTATTATTATGAATCTGTTGACACCGCATTTATTATAATCGGTTCAAAAGCTTAGACGCTACGTTGGTACATACACTGACGCATAGACTGTCAAAAATAACATCCTTATTTTTGGCTTCACCGTAGTCGGGTAAAAGTTTAAAAGTTCTTTCAAGAAACAAAATTATTTTTGGAGAATCAGTACCTTAATAAGAAAGCTTTCCGAGCTTTGGTAGGGCAACTTAAATATTTCCTACTGTTGAACTGGGACAGTAGAAGAATCGGCACTTGGACTAATCTTATATATTACGTCAAATTACTTTCATACTGTATCTGATATATGTTTGTTTTAGATCTATCCGATACGGAAACCCGACGTTTAGTTTTTACTTATTCTACTGTTTATACATTTAAAATTTTTTGGAACGTGTTTTAAACAATATTGAGAAAGAAATAAAACAATAATCTACTAATAACATTTCGAAGTGGCATCAAGATAAACCAACCGACTACAAAAAATATATGAAGTTCAAGATTTCAAAATGAAAGTAATTTCAAGACAAAAGCCTCTGAGACTTTGAAAGGCTTAACAGTTGTAAAGCAAGTTCATTAGGGTACCCACAAATTATATTTTTGACAAGCTTCTGTTCGCGGCTCTGGCTGCGTGTATATCTGACATGGCGGTAATAATTTTTCTGGTTAATACATAACCTATGACACTTACAAATAATATGACTTTCTATTATATATAGATCCAGACATTCCCCCAACAACCTAACAAACTGTACCTCTTTATTTATAATATTAATACAGATGAAAGTTTTTATACTGGCATAAGCTAACGCCCGCAACCTTGTTTACGCTACTATTGCCCGTGGTGTAATAATTATCCCCAATTTTTTAAACATTCTTCACTGGGGCTCCGCCCTTATTGGTCTTAGCATGATGATAATAATATTCCGGACTGATGATGATTCCGAATGATAATGAGATAAGCGCGTTCAAACAAACAAACTCTTCAGCTTTATAATATTACTATAGATTCAATGGCTTTCCATCGATGTGACTCACTATATGTTACTTGTAAAATATTAAAATGGTACTTAATGCAATAACATTGTCTACATCGACGATTAATACTTGTAATAAATACAAGAAATTTAATGTCTGTACATTATTAAATAATAAGAAATAAAAGAGTTTTATGTATTTATTGTTTACATAAAGCGATGTTATAAATTTAATAGTAGCAGTAGCAGAGACACCCCTAACGCTGAAAAACCTAATCAAGGCATCTGGATGAGCATTTTTTTGAAAATTTTAACTGTGGGAAGTAATTTCGCCGAAATGTATGAAATGAAAGGTTTCCCAGACCTGTCATTTGTTTTATTCATGGTCATCAGAAGGTCGCACGTCCCCAATTTGATGGTGTACGAGATTCGACGCAATTGTTGTGTACTTAACATTGTTTGAACTTGGATGTTTGCGAAAGTGAGATAGTGAGTATATGTTACTTTACGCATGCTGCTGATTATGAATAATTTATTTTCTAAATACGAGTACATTAATCGTATGACTGGTCATAATCCTCATAATTATTCTGCCTATATTTAGTAATGCAATAAATCTTAGTACTAAATAAAAAATATAGTATAGCATAGTGTAAAAACAAAGAAATAAAATAAAATTATACAAATAAATAAAATTGAAGTGTCTGTTTGTAACTGTAAAATAACCACTTTTTACTAAATGCACATGTATGTACGGTACATGTACCAAAATATTTTACTTTTACAATTTTTGTGTCTGTCTGGTTTGATTTCTGGAATGACTGGACCGATTTTGATGGGACTTTTAATGATAGGTAGCTGATGATATAATGAGTAACTCAAACTAGCTTCGCCCCGCGGCGTCGCCCACGGTTATTGTTGTACTGCGGAGTTCAGCTAGTAACTGATATTTTTACTCAATAGATCCAATATGAGGATTATGATTTAGAAGTGTATGAATGTTTGTTTCTTTGAAACGTTCTGTACTTAGCCGATAGATTTGTCCAGATGTTGAAAAAAACTATTTTTTTATTAAATGTTGGTAATATACATTTGACACAATCGAGTTTTTGTTTTTCAATAATTAGCTTATTGTCTGACTACTTATACCTACGTAGGTTATAGACGTTAGCGAACCAAAACTAGAAATGTCTACATATATTGTTTACACCTAGGCCCTGTCGTAAAACAATCCAGTTTTAGATCACTTGTGCAGAGCGTGGGTGGCTCATTCAAGCCTCGCGTTTCCCACACGCTGCGTCCCCCTCGCACAAACCTGCCCGCTGCGCTGTTTTCCTGGTGGCTGGTCACCGCGAAACTGGTTTTTATGTTATCTCGGAGATGATATCAGCTGTGTTAGCAATGGTTCACTGCCTTCTTTATGATGTGCTGGATAGTATTACCATTTTTTATACATGAGTTATTATAATTCTGACTTTTGCTTGCATTTTTATTTATAATATCCACACGTGCATCGAGACTCTAATCGGTTAGTATTCGTATAGACGTTGCGCCTTTTCAACTAGGTTAGTTAAAATATCAGAGTCTCTTGATTCAGATAAAGTTACGGATTAGGGATTTCTCGGCTACTTTTTCGAATCATTACAAAAAGATAAAAGAAAAGAGCATACATACATACAGGTCTAATTTAGTAATAACTTCTATGGTTTGGAGGTAATATTAGATATCAATAGGGATCAAATCAGTAAACTCAATTAAAAATGAAAGTAAATTGATAAGTGAAAACCTTAAATAGTAAAACTTGGAGGCTGAATTAACGGCTAGTAAACTAATATAAGTTACTAACTGAGCCCCCTGAATTCAAATTGCCCTTTTATTATCGTGAAAAATTTCAGAATTTCCGAAAAACTTGACTTTATTACTAAAATAATTAGTTGCTAATGTACAGTCGAGGACTATATAAGAAAATATAACACTGCTGGTTTTCTTAAAAAAACCAATAGAATCTTCGTCCTAGCAATAACAAACACATAAAAGAAAGATTTGTCCAATTTGGTGCAGTCGATCGGAAGTTATACACTCGCGTGCATACACTCCGGTGATACATTTTATTTAAATATAGATGTGAATGTGAACATCGGGATCCATCATGATGTAAACAATTTGCTCTAATTTCTTCTTTTTTTAACTTCACTAGGAAAAAGAGAAACGATGATAATTATTCGCTTCAAAATTTACTTATCATACAGACACTATTTAAAAATAATGAGGCCTTTCCATATACAAATATTTGGTCAATCATATTTACTGTTTGCTTTTTACTGTTCTGATAGGTATAATCCTCAACATCTTCTGATATTAAAATAAGAACAGGCATTTACGAAACGCTTACGAGGTCAAAATTCAAAGTAATTGTGCTATTAGGCATGCCGTGAGAGAGCCACGCTTCGGCATGCATGGGCCGGCTCGACCGGAGTGATACCACGGCCTCACCGAGTGAGTGAGGCTACCGGAGGCCCACACCCCAACCCTTCCCCCATCCCTCTTCCCGTTCCCCCAAAGGCCTGAAACGCACTTGTGACGCCTCTGGTGTTGCGGGTGTCTATGGCGGTAATCGCTTACGATCAGGCGATAGGTCTACGTTTGCCTCCTATTTCATAAAAAAATAAAATAAATATTAGGTACATCATCAACAACCCATAACGTCCCACTGCTGGGCTCGGGTTAAGGCCATAGGTCCCCAGCCTCGCCAAGTGCGGGTTGATATTGCAAGATAACGTTGTTGGCTACGTAATCTTGCTGTAAGTACATTACTAATATTTATTTTTCAACGGAGTTAACTTCAGACTTCAGTTAACTCTTTCTTTTTTTTCGCTAATTCTCCGGATTTCGTTAAATAAAATCCTTATATTATTTTAGATAATTCATTATAAGGTGTATTACTCAACTAGACGTTAGCGGAACTGTACAAAATATATACAAAACAGTTTCCGTACGATAGAAATACAAACTCAGCTATTTTAATAAGTTAACTTTTACTGGAACATGTTCGAACGGACGTAAATGGCATAATACATGTCCGGTCCGACCGCCAACTGGTCTTGTTTTTATTACTGGGAGGCATCAACTTGATAATGTCTAACCATAAATACGAGTATATAGCATACACGTGGTGATGGAGGACAGACAGGGAGCTATAGATTACTTCTGAACTTGACTGGTTTTGCTCTTCACACAGGGTGCCCCGAATATCTTTTTTTCTGTAAATTAGCCCATTGCGTACGCTATTCAGATTTCGTGGATCCTCAGACGAATATCCACGAAAGGTACATATCTTCAAATGGATTTGAATAAATTAACAATATTTCAATTATTATACATGAATAATAATTAATGAAAAATAAAAAAATAATGACTGCACGGTTGGCCGAGTGGTTTCAGCGGTCGCCATGCCGCTTGCTACTGCGCCAAGTGTCTTGGGTTCAAATCCCACGCGGTACAACACTTTGTGTGATCCACGAATTGTTGTCCCGAGTCTGGATGTTCTTTGTGTCCGTTTCATGTATGTTTGTAAAGTCCCCCACGACACAGGATGTTTATTCCTAATGTGGGAGTTGTCTTTTTAAAAAAAGAAAAAGAAAAGAAAAGAATCATACAGCGTATTGTGTCCTGGGATTGTAACAAACGTACCACCAAGGGTGTCAGACAGACCATATCATTTGTTTTGCAAATAATGAGTTAGATGTAGTTGAAAAACTCATTAGATTGAAACACATAACGGATACTTTGGAATCATATTTTCCCTATATTTCTAATGAGATGATAGATGCGCCTTGTGTAATTAGTGCGGCAAGCTGTATCAAATGGGTAAACTGAGCTGAACGAATTATCCAGGCTTCAAAAATTGAAATCCTGACACTTGAAACAGAAACCTAGAGGAGTCTGAAGTCTAAATATGTTTTTTTTCGATCAGTTGTATGTTTTTTGATATATTACGTTCATGTGATACAATTTATTCCCTGCATACTTTACTATGTCAAGCCGTCATTAGGCTGCAGCCAAAAAATGTTTTCATTGATTAGTGTTGTAAAACATATAAGGTTTTTTTACGGTTTAAGCTTTATACACATATTTTATCCAACCTATAATCGCAAGAGAATCAATACAAGGTAAAATTAAAACTGGGTCTTTTATAAAAACCGCTTACGACTGGGGTGGTCGGCTTGTGTATTTCCTATCTGTTGCTAATTCTTATGTATTAGTATAATATGATCAATGTTAACTTACTGGTATTTATTTCTGTAGATTCATACGAATATCGAAAAAGAGACTCAGCGCCAAAGGATAAATACGGTAGCAGTGATACCAAAACTGTTGGTAAGCACAAAGTTTAATTAAATATCGGAATATTAAATATGTAACCGTTTCAATATTTTAAAGTTTTGTATTTAAATTAACTTTCCTGCACTCAATGAAATTCGATTAACACTAAAATATAAGTTTATTCATTTGTCGATAACTAAAATAAAATACACTAAGAGAAGGTCCATACTAAGTAAGTAAATGATCAAGTTCCAATAAAACATAAGATTTCTTTTTTCTGTCATAGATAATGTATTCCACTTTAGTTAGGTATATTAAAATATAAGTGGTTATATTATTATATGCTATGTGACGCATTATTCATATAAGTTCTTCCAATTAATATATAAATACATCTTTGTTTACATCTAAGTCACCGGTAAAAGTTGTTACATCCAGCTATTTTGCACCTACAATGGCTATCGGATAGAAGAAAGAAAGTTACAAGTAGATCCACAAAAGTGTTGAGAATATTGTTTATCAATCTGGACTCAACATACTAACAAGTATCAAAGAAGAAAACTCATTGGTAGATCACGAAATTTATATTATTGCAGTATCTTAATTAAGAGTTTAAAAGTTCCAGATCAAGCCAGTCTTCTATCAGGGTGCCTTTACGAGGGCCGGTGGCACTCTAGCGGTGCTGTAGTACAAACCCGCGAGAAGTGCTTGCACTGCGTGTGTGTCCGGAGCGCGCTGTCGTGTCGCCGTCAAGCATGTACACCGCTCATAGACCCCACGCCGAAGCGCTGTCACATCAGACATCGACGGGAAGCTTGCTGTCCAGAACTCGTTTGTCCAGGTAACTGTGGCTCCTTACTTTGAAGACGACTTCTGTAGATTACTGCACAGATGAACGACTTATAAAGGCTCCTAAAAAATCTTTGCGAAATGTAATAATATCCGGGGCTAAATAGATAATGTTAACCGTTGCAACATTGAATTTCATTAAAAAAATCATAATATTTTCTACTAAAAAAAAGATTTCTTGAAATCTAAGAAGTTTTATTTAGCAATTATTATTTTCCGCCATAATTTTATATAATTAGATAAAAATTATGCTTAAGGAAGTGTTATTCTCGCTTTTCAGACGGTGTCATTGACATGGAAAAAAGTGCAAAGACTCGCTTTGAGCGTAATGATTTCGAAGAAGCGATTCCTGTTACTGTTGGACTAGGTATATTACTCTGCGGCACTTTTCTAATTTCTGCACTAATTATAACTGTTGCAGACGCACTCTCTTAGCAACAGTTGATATAATACTGTTTTTTCAAGCTTCAGTTAATTATAAAATAATTAATTGAGTTTTTCCAGCATGTGTAGAGGGAGGTACCGTCTACGCAGCTGGGTCAGCCATGTCATCAAACGTAGCTTGCGAGCAGTGTTTCTGTCTGAAGGGATCCAGGAAGTGTGTCAGGCCCACTTGCTTGCCGCCACCACCACACTGTGTGCCCAGGCCAACACCTGGAGCCTGTTGTCCTCAGAGATACTACTGTGAATACGACAGTGATGTGGTTGAAGGCCATTCGTATGGTAAGAACATTCTCTCCTCTTTTTAGTAAAATAAAAAAATACGCAGTGTAAGCAGTTAACGTTTTAAATTCATGTAAGTGCCGTAATTATCGACTGAAATAATGAGCTCATTTAGTATGGGACACGGACTTGTTTGAGCTATTGCTTACGTTACTAATGTCGTCATTGAAGGCGATATATCCTTCCTGACATATTGCCGTTTCTTCTATTACTTTTTATGTATTCCCAAAATACCCATCTAATCTTCAAAGTGCCAAATATCAATAGACTTGCCCCATACAAGAAAATGTTGTAGCTAAAGTTGTAGTCGGCAAAATGTGAATGCCTAAAAGCTTTATGATGCACACAAATATTTGAAAGTAGCAAAATTTATTTATTTAAAATATTATCTGCTATAATATTTCACACTGAACTGAAATGAAATCATTTATTCTGCAATTAGGTTGCATGAACACTTTTGCAAGTTATACTTTTTTTAAGCAGATGAGTTTAGCTTGTCCTTACTGAACTATCCATGAGAAGAAAAGACGAAAAAAACTCAGGGATCATCGTCTCTTATATAGTCCAGACAATCTTTTCAAATTCAAAAAACATTATATGAATAAATAAAGCCTTAATTACAATTTGAATCACAACAATAATTAGAAAAAAATGACAACAATAGCTATAACTTTAGATAAATTGGTTTCAAACTATAAATTATCGTTATTTGTATTATTTTTAAAGTAGATTTAATATGAGTCCTTTCATAAATAATTTCAGATTGTGAAGTAGATGGTAAACGGATCCAGGAAGGTGAGCGCGTTTTCTCTGGCATGGACTGTACGGCGTGCTTCTGCCTGAAAGGCGCAGTACAGTGCCAGGAGATGGGGTGTGCACCGCCCCTTCATGGATGTCAACCGATATTGACGCCCGGCGACTGTTGCGCTCACCAGTATAAATGTGACCGTAACCACCTATATAGAGGTAATTACATATTTAATTAAATAAATTGTATAACTATGAACTAATGAGGTTGTATTAAGTAAGCATTATTTGAACTCTATTATGACACAAGTATAAGAAAAAACAGTTTTCAAACCAAAAGAAATGGCAACAGTTGAGTGAAGCTATGTGACTATAGTCGACACCCAAATTTATGCGAAATATCTAAGAACTTCAACCCTTGATTATAGTAATTAAATACTTTAAAAATCGAATTACTTTTTACAGGGAATGTGTTTCATCACCGACCTATTAGTTACAACTATTTAACAGCGTCACGAAATGACGATCGTGCATTACACACGCAAAAATGGACCAAATCCAGTGAAACTGATACTGACAAAATGTTCCCAGATTTATATAAGTCGAAAAATATGCCTATAAGCTCAGCAACTACAAACGACCTAGAATATACCATTAAAGTCAAAAGAAAAACAGATGAAGCTGAAAACGAGTACTTAAATAATGATACCGACTCACACTCTACTACTTCTCATAAAAGTGTAATTGCTGCTGCTGAGGCAATTGCAACAGAAACAGTGACCGAGGAAAATACGGAACAGCCCGAAAGCATTGTTAAAATCGTTATTAATGGCACAATCAATTGTACTGCAGAACTATCATCTACTTCTCTTCCCCTAAGTATTCATCTTAACGATACAGATAAAAACCAACCAAATATATTAGCACGAAGACCGATTGTGAATGGAATAGAAGCTCAAGCATATGCTCCAAATGATATCATCACGGATCGTTCAGTTCTTGGAGATTTTGATGAAAATGAAACGTTTACTATAAATGTTACCAGTTCTCTAAATGCAAACACCAAATCTACTGTGAGACCTGAAAGGGTCAATGCTGCTAAAAAACCTGTTCCTGTTTCCTTGACCAACACACGCAATAGTTCTAAAAAGACAGAAGAATACGATTACGATTACAATGAACCAACACTACCACCATCATTACCTAACCTGAAGTAAGTAGCTATCGGCAAACAATGAGTTATGTCAATGAAAAGTAAGAAAACAAAATTGAGGAGGTAAACTTAGTGAGCTCAAATATTTTTCTGCTAGATTTGTGAACTAGATTACTCTTCTAGATTTGTGATAAAAACCAAACATATTCTTTTTTTAATGTGTCGGATTTAATAATATCGTCTAGTATGCATCAATTACAATTAAATTACATCAAAGCAACTGGTACAATGAGTACAATGGAATTATAAATAAACTGTACAATGTCTATATACATTTAGGTTTATATCTAACAGTAGACGTCTTTTGGCTCTACATTTTCTTATTGCTCTACAAATGAGTCCGTTTTGTTTCAGAATTATTCCCTTTGTAGCGGCCGACGCAGTCGTCGATGATGAGTTGTCTAAAGAGATTAACGAATACCCAATTCTTGACCGTGAAGATAAATACCCTGTTTACTATCCAACTAAACCCAAAGTGTCCACGGTAAATAGGCGAGATGAGACTTTTCACGCCACTCAGTATCCCGTTTTTGTAGCAGATAAAGATTATGATTTAGATCTACATGACGATAGTTACCATTCACAAAATCTAGGATACACGATTTCAAGCTCTTTGAAGAAACATGAGACTAAAGAAAATGCTATTACCAAAGCACCAAGTTCTAAAGTGGAAACTCCAGCGTTTCATTTATTTTCACCGCCTATAGAAACAGAAGGTTTGTCAGAAAAATACGATTTTCTACTTATAAATAAGGATTTCAGAGTAATTTAATCAAATGGTTTTGTATAAGAACTTTCTCACAATTATTTAAGATCATTGCTACATTGAACTAAAGAATGAGCATTAAAAAAAGCATAGAAATGTAACTTTTTTTCTTAATTTGATCTTTGTGTATAAGCTCTTGCAATATTTCACTGGCCTAATGTAGTTTGAATCTTATAATAATTAATTGTTATTTGTATTGCGCAAATCGAATATAGTAAAAGTAATCCTCAAATCAACATGCTTATAATTACAGGTGGTTTCATACCAAAAGGGCCTGGCATCAATGACGAGTACTTCACTGTTTACACACCAAGTACACCATCAGCAGTTGCAGTACCTCATCTAACTACTTCTATGCAATTAGATGTCCCTAAAGGTAAGGAAAAATAACCGGCCAAGTGCGAGTCGAACCCGCGCACCGACGGATCCGTACAAACCTCTAGGTATTTAAATAAATTTTACATTTATGGAATCCGCGAAAATACCCTACCTTAAACATAGACATTCAACAAAATTTGTCAAATACAGTATTTTAAATCATAATTTAAACAAAATGAATCTATGAATAAGTATATTATATAGATGCAGAGTTTGTTCGTTTGTTTGCTTGAACGCGCTAATCTCAGGAACTACTGGTCCGATTTGAGAAATTCATTCAGTAGATTGATAGTAGATAGCCTATTTATCGAGAAAGGTTATAGGCTATACTCGTATATCATCACGTTAATAAGAATCGGAGCACACAGTTGATATTGAGAGAAACAGGCATTATCAATTATATTTTTATCAAAATAAATTTTGTTCAGTACAACGTATAACTCTAAGTGGCCGACTATTGTTAATTTTTAATGACGTTTGTATGGTGGGTAGGTCAGAAATGTAAATGGAAAAAGGTTCTATTTTATATATTAATTTAAATTTTGTTTAAATAAATTTAATAAAAATTGCAGGTGACTGTGTAACCGAAGAAGGCAAACATATACCAGAAGGTGGTAACCTAACCTTGGATTGTAACGAGTGTATTTGTGAATGGGGACACTTGAGATGTGCACCATCTCTTTGTCGAGCTCCGAAAGGGTGCCATTTTAAAGAACCTGATCTTGATTCTGCGAACCAGTGTTGTGGAGACCTCATTTGCAAGAAAGGTAAAGCTTTATATAGCTGCCCTTGGAAATGTCATCTAATTCAAATTGTTAACAAATTATCATTCTGAAACACTCAGCGAGAAGTAAGCTTTAAATTGATTTAGGAAAGCGATGTAGATCTTAATTATTATACATAATTTTATTAACCAAATATTAGTTGTAGTTTTAAAAATGTTTCATCATGAGGTGAATACAGAATTACCATTCATAAAGTTGTAAATTCACTTAAATACCATCCAAGCCTGCATGTTGTATACTGCTTATTATGTAGATCATTTATGTTTACTTTATAAGGTAAAGAATAGAGTATTTGATACTTGGAAGCATAATATACATTCACCATTGTATCTCAAATATTTTAAGTAAATTTGAATAACATATATAAAAAAATAATGAGACTTAAATTATGTGTACTATTATGTTGTTCAAATTTGTTGAAGGCTATGATTTAGATCTACATGTCGATTTACTTTTTACAAGTAGGTAATATTATTCACTAATAATGTAAAAAGTGTTAATAAATGTACTATTTTTATAACGAATTACATGTTTTCTTTTATTTATCTATTAACAAGCTGTATTTTGTAGTACTCGATTACCCAGATAATTCATTAAGAATTTTGTGAAGTAAACGTATAAAGACGTAACATATTGATGTTGTTTAGTGTATTATAATATACACCGGTTATTTTAAGTAACGACAGCCAATTGACGTAAAAATTGCTTCGTGACAAAACAATTCCAGGTGACTTTAATTAATACATTAAATCCTTTTTTCGCAGAAAACGAAACTACTTCTGCGCCACCAGATCTTGGAAGTAATAAAGTTGAAAATACAAATATGGAAACAGCGACAAAGAATAAAAAAAATGATAATTTAAGTCAATCTTTGCAGTTGGAAAATACAACATCACAACACAATTTGTTATCTACGTCTAATAATACTACTAAAGAGCAAATATTTGATAACCCTACTGAAAAACCCAACAAAACTTCACCAACTAGAACCACAGCTCTCATTAATAATAGCACAATAGCATTAAACACCATTGGATCAGCACTAAATACTAGCACAGTAAGTCCAGAGAAAATATCAACAAACCCTCCTCATCCTACTCAAGAAACAAATGATACTTCATCAGAATATGAAGACGATGAAGATGTGGGATTTTCTTTTGGCAGCGTTCTCAAGCTTTTACTTAGTGAAAACTATGAATCAACAACCACTACTTCGCATAAAAAATCTACATCTACAAAAGCTCCAGTTATATCTACTCCACCACCTAATTCTTCAACAAAGAAACCACCCTCTACTGTAAACCCATTCATCCCACTTCCGTCATTACCATTTAATCCTCCAAAAATAGTACCATCCACCATTAGCAGAATAGACCATTTAGTTCTTGGGGAAGCAACAGCTATCAAAAGGACCACTGTTCGACCCTTCACAAATAAAACTACGAAAAAGCCCACAGAGAGGCCAACAGAAAAACCTAAAATAGACATATTTACACCAGCATTGAAGCCCCCTAGTATAAGTGGATCCACGGGGTCTAATTCACAAGGTGTTGGAGCTGGCTTGTTAAAGCTAGCTGGCTGTAACATATATGGTAGGATATACAGGGTTGGAAGAATTATTGCAGAGCTGTCCACGCCTTGTTTAGAATGTTGGTGTATTGAGATAGGAGTGGAGTGTAAGAAACTCGATTGTTGAGACAAGTGAACAGATGAATTCGAAGTTATTGTATAGCAGTGTGATTGTGTGTTTGAGTTAAAGGAGAATATCCGCTCACTACCGGACATTTCAGGGGACGAAACATTAACGAAGGATCATTAGTAATGCAAATATTTTGTTTAAGTTGTTCGTTATATAAGGTGTCTGTTATTACCTAGGACAGCTGTAAAGTATCTACTTAAATGAATGTACATGTCTCGTAGTAACTGGGAATATTCTCTCAAAGTATTTAGTTAAAGTATTTATTTATACATATGACCGGGATTGATCTCATACGCCGTAGAGTAAAACCAGTGGTTCCATTTCCAACGCAGCTCAAGAGTTGGGCCGTTGTTACTGACTCATAGTGCATTTATCGAAACTTTTATGTGTATACTAGCCTCAAAGTATGATATGACTAGATGTATAACATAGTTTTAATATTTAGAATAATACTTATTAATAAATAAAAATCTTAAAAAAATACTTTTGTTACTATTGTAAATCAAAGTAATGCGAAGAGGCAAAGAAAGTGAAATAAGCTAAAACTATAAATATAGAGACCTAATCCTGAATAATTACCTAACACACAAGTCATATATATCTTAGTTCTACCAATACTTACTTATATTGAGGCCACTAAGTTTCAACAACGGTTCCGTATATTGTGGTTACCGGAGGTCCAACTCACTCCCTCTTCCTTAATCAAGGCAGACTTTTCAATGCCAAAAATGTTGTGCACTTTTTTTTAGATTTTTAAAACAACTCGCGCATTGAGAATACCTACCTATATATGAAATAGATACAAAGAACAAGAATTTTTGGATCACACAAGTGTTGTTCCATGTGGGATTTGAACCCAAAACACTTAGCGCAGTAAAAGCAGCGTGGCGATCGCATAAACCACTAATGCCCAGTTCCTATATTTGAAAAACGATCCGTTCTAGGTACGAATAGTAGTATATTATACGGGGCGTAAGCTAAAATCGTTCCTATAAAAATAAATTGAGGAAACTGTACTTACGACTCGTAGTCGGTTGTAGAAAATTTTTACACTATGACGATTCGTTAAATATAGGAACCGGGCATAGGTCAACCGTGTAGTTAAGGTCAAGTCAACTTATAATTCTCTAAAATAATAGTTTTAATTCTGAAACTGGACAAGGACAGGTATTTAGAACAAATGATAATGAATATCAGTATCCCATCATATATTTATTACAAATTGAACATGACTAGAGTGCAATAATCTCTTTGGTTATGACCATCCATTAGTCTAGCACTACACTCATAAGGTAGATTATGATACTTCTCAAAATATATTGAAATATTTAAGAAAGAACTAGATCTTTTGTCATTTCATGCAATTCAACGACATCAATAATTACTTGTTGATCATTTGAATATATGCCTATATTCTTACTTATGGTTTTACAAGTATTTATTATGTCTTTTATTACATTCGGTTGAGGTCAAACTACCATTTATTTATCATTGAATATACCTATTTTACTTTATTCTCAAACTTGTCCACCAACTAAATGGACTTGAACACGAGATATTAAACTGATAACATTACTGTCAACAATCTGAAGCCAAAATACGCTGTCACTTAGTGAATAACAGTACTATCACAACTATACATGTACCTACTTCACGAGTTATTTAATGAGCTTCAGACGTGTCTTGATTTTCCATAACAGAAAGTGACATAGATAAAACCAAAAGGTCTTCTTTGGTCAAATATTTAGCATAAGAAATATTACAATCACTTTAATCTTAGAGTACATGCACAATAAGTACAAGGCTTATAAATATCACTAGCCAAAATATCAATGTTTTGATACAAAACAATCATAGATTTCACAGAAATCATTAAGGCCCTCTTCCCCTTAGAAAACAAAACTAAATTATATTATGCTTATTTAAATAATGAGTATTTCGTCTGTAAAGTAATTGAATTAGAATCCAATTACTTATCCAAATAATTATAAGATCCTTGAATAACTCTTTATATCGAAAGACTTCTCAAAATCTCATTAAAACAATAAAACGTAAACTGTTAACTTCAGTCGGTTATGAACTACTGTACAATACATAAGAAATTCATAAAATTCCATAAGTTTTCATTATTTTGGGCGGAGTTACAACTTCATCCCTATATTTAACATTTAACCTTAAGTCTGAATCAACATTTTGTTCATAACACTAAATAGACTATCATTTTTCGATCTTTGTACTAATATACAAAAGTGTATAATCCATCAAAAGCTATCCTATACGTAATAGCGGACGGATGTATGAATTGCACTTTTCAAGGCGTACCAACAGACCTGTAACCACCAATTGTGGTTGGTCGTTTAAGTTTGGTTACTCCTCATGTTCCAGGGGATATGTTTGTCTTGTTCGGAGTGTACGTAGTAAATAGCAGTAAGTGTGGTTGCAGTGATGAGAAGTAATCCTGACATCATACGGCACACAACCACAAATCGGTTGCTATAGTTCTCACCTGAGGAAGAAATGATAATGAAATTTAGTACACTAATAAATCCAACAGGAAAATGTTATTAAAAAAGCTTAATATCGAATCTAAATATGTAACAGCAGCAGTTGAGATATACACAAAACGATGGCACAAACACAATTAAAATAGCAACTGTCTTATAAACACATATGTTATATTATGTGGAAATCAAAACAATGGGTAATATCAAAACAAAAAATAAATACTTCCAATAGAAATATCTGTAGAAAACATAAATCTATTCTTACCAGTAAATACTAAGAATGCAAGTGGTACTCCAACCGCTGCACCCAGTATATGTGCTGACCAAGCGATGTATTCCTGAGTCGTGTCTGCATGGGCCACAGCTTGCCCCTCTGCTGAAGTTAACTCTCGTACTAATGTCCAGCATAGTTCAGAGGTGCCCAGCACGACAACGCTTAAAGGGCGGAACCACCAGAGGGGAACGTGTCCGTATCTGTAATAAAAAGAGTTCCCTTAGCAAATCTATATCTACACCATAAGGTTTCTAACTAAGACAGACAAGACAAGATAGTGTCGGTAACAAAATAAGGTAAATCAATGCTGCACCTTGTCAATAAAGGATCACGGTAATAACATATTGACAATATACTGAGACAACTAAAGGAATCCCAGAATTGTTTGAAAAAATATTCAAAATACAGGCGGAAATGAAATGCATTAACATTTTCTATTATTGACATTGTATACACTATAATATATTTATTTATGAATCCCATAATGAATAAAAATAATTTTCTATTTACCTTAAGCAAACATTTGCTAAATGCGAAGTAACCAGAGCATAGACCGCTGCGGATGAGCCAACGACATGTACGTCTGGTTGCATTACACCCGCACCAAGTGCGCCGGCCACAACGCCTCCGCACCACACTAAGAGCACTCGCCACCATTTCTGTTCACATTCTAAAGGCCAACCAACCTACGAAAATAAAACAAATAGTTAGATATCATCTTAGACAATAAATACGCATAGTAGTCGGAGACATTATATACTTACAGCTAAAGCAACGAATGCGTTTAGAGTCAAATGTGGTACATTAGCGTGGATGAGCCCATAAGTAAATACTCTCCAAGGCTCCTGCCACCATGCTGCTGGAGACCACTCTAACGTAGCTCGTAGACGGTCAGATACACATATATGCATAACCACCTAAAAGAACGAAATATAATTAAAATTAAATACATTTAGCTTTTACGATGGATTCTTGTTTGAGCGCAATCAAATCAAATGAAAATATTATGGTAGTGAAATTAAATTTAAACCGTAGGAATCAAAGGGCATTTAATCAATCTAGTATGCTCATATTAATTTATGATATTTAGGAAGGGTTTTTATATCAGAAACATTAACCATGGGATACTTACTATTACAACAATCACAAATAAAATAAAGTACGGTGGCTGTAGTAAAGCTACGAGCTTTTGTTTCCTTTTCTCAAACGTGGATATGACTTTTTGCTTCTTTTGAATTTGAGGGCACTTAATATATTTGCCCGAAGGATGGACTCCCAGAGTGAGTCCGGCTTGAAGACTAGATTTATGTTTAGGTGGTTGTCGACTTGGTAAAAGTCTTCTATTCTCTCCTGGGCTGTTAGTGTTATCATTCGGCTTTTCATCCTCGTGTTCCGTCCAAGCTACAGCTGGTTCAGGTTCACCTGGCAGAATCCTCCTACCATGATGCACTGGAACTTCCTCTACATTCAATCTTACTGTTTCACAATCTTTGGCATCTGGAGCCATTGTGACTGTATATCATCATCTTTATTTAAAACATGGTCAGGCCCGCTCCACGTTGTGTGTCGCTCCCTGTTTGGACCAAGACAAAATACAAGATTAATACCGTGCTCGCAAATTTATAGTTATTTAGAAGGAAAATGTTATACACTCAACTAATTAGGAATTCCAGGACAAAAGGAAATATAATAATATTCATATATTAAATAGATGCGACGATTTTGTAATATTATATATGTTATAAGGTAATATTATATTAATTGTACGATATTTATGAGGAGAGAATTAACATCTATTACTATCATATTGTGATATAACTAAATAATTATGGTGATTAGTGTATTTATGTATGTGTTTGTATATGTATGTATGTGTGTGTATGTGTGTATATATATGTTTCTATGTATGTGTATATGTATGTATTTGTGTTTAAGTGGAGATATATGTGTATATATACCCGATAATATTCATAATAACTTAAATATTAATTTTGCTTTCTTTTATTTTTTTATTAATTGCACCGTCAACTGCTACTGTCTTTTCGATACTTTTGATCCATCCTAAGGTTGCCTGGAAGAGATTGCTTTTGGCAATAAGGCCGCCCTTTGTACATTACAATAAATATTATTCATCTCTGTACTCTTTTATAAATTTGTAAAACGGTGTACAAATAAAGAGTTTTCTATTCTATTCTATTCTATCTCATTTGTGGATTTATTCTTTTATTTTTACATAATAGTAACTTAACTTATTGTTTATACATACATAAGCCACGCACCAGTAATAGTTAAGTTAAAAAAGAAACTTTTTATACATCCCACTTACAAAAAAAACAATTTTAAAAAATTACTCTTAATATACAAGAAATTCATTTCTAATTCATATAAAACTTGAAGGTCAACATGTATAAAGACAATCGTAGTATAATACGTGTAATGTGCTTACAACGGCGTCACAGAAAACCGATGTGAAACAGCGCCTGCGCTGTATTTAAGGACACCGAAGACACCCATACCCATAACCCCGACCCCTCCCCTCTCCCTCTTCCCATCCCTCAAAGGTCGGCAACGCATTTGTGACGCTTCTGGTGTTGCGATCAGGCGATACGTCTGCTCGTTTGCCCCTATTACATAAAAAAGGCAAGCCCAAGCCCTTACCCCTCCTTTTGGCTTATTCGTAGTCGTGTAATCAAACTATCGGATAACCCTGGGAGAGCCATGTTTCGATTTAAATGGACCGGCTATACTGAACAGCCTCCTTAGCCAAGATGCAAGTGTTTCGTAAAGAATCTCTTTCTATGTTTTGACTTAGTGTTGAAATGACGTCGTTCCCTTACGTTCATTAGTTTTTTAATAACGTCTACAATTAACGCTAAGCCAACAGGACGAGTAAAGACGCGTCTCAATCCTCTCTCCTCCTCCACACCATTGCAAAACACGCACAATTATAACTTTAATAACACGCAAATAACCGCAAATACGACCGAAATCATGCGTAAAACTGACCGTCATTAATACGAATTGATAGCGTTCAGCGCTAAAGATACAGGCGGACGTAATAAGGGAATTCCTAGCAAAATTACGTATAAATCTTAAATTGTTTGTATTATCCTGAACAGACAATTAATAAATCAATTCTTGGTCTTTATATAAGTACAATAATTGTAACAGGAAATTGGATTTTTCAATTTGATGTGTCGTGTTCTATCCTAAAATGTAACAATTATAGGAAAGATTATTTAAAAATACGTTGCTTAATTTATCAGATATATTTGATTATTTCTAAAATATACTAATACATTACACAAACCACCGCGATGTCGAACTTTAGGAAACACTCGCCACTTATCAGTACAACACCGTATCATGTCCTTCTAAGGACATAGACGTTAACGCAAATACACTCAGAATGTACATATCTATACTAATCTATACTAATATCTACACTAATAATGAGTTTGTTTGTTTGAACGCGCTAATCTCAGGAACCTCGGGTCCGATTTGAAAAACTATTTTGGTTTTGGATAGTCCATTTATCGACGAAGGCTACAGGCTATATATCATCACGCTGCTACTAATAGGAGCGGAGCACCAATGAAGAATGTTTTAAACACGGGGAAAAATTTTGACGCTACGGGCAATATAAGACGCAAACGAGGTAGCGTGAGTCAACTAGTATCTAATAAAGCTTTGCTTAAAGCTCACTGGTATGAAGGTGCTTATACGGTAATTAAATTAAATGTAATTACGTTTTCGTTATCTAAAATACTTTCTTTACAGATGTCATTTGTCTACTACATAATTTAACTTTGTAAGTGTCAATGAAGGGATAACAATAACATAATATACTTTACTAACGCTTTTATTGTTTTTAACTTTATTGTATTCCTATCTTTATAATAGGTCTTTACCTATGAAATTGCGTTTCTTCAGTACTGGTCATTTCAAATAAAAAAAAGTTTGTAATGGCTCTGTATTCTAAATTCAAATTAATTTTGTTTTAAAACCATGACATTCTATTTACAAACTCAGTCTTTTATTTTTTGATTAGCGTTGTATTTTCATTACATTTGAACATTTTTCGTAATAATGGATACTTTAAAAATTCGTGTAATTATGGAATATGAGTTCCGTCGTGGCACCAACGCGACACAAACGGCACGTAACATCAAAAACGTTTACGGAGAGAACTGTACAAACGAACGCACAATCCTTTATTGGTTTACCCGGTTCCGTTCTGGAAATTTTGACTTGAAAAATGAAGCTCGTGGTCGTCCGGAGACTTTGGTTAACAATAATGAAATAAAGGCGATTGTGGAAGCTGACGAAACTCAATCTACAGCTGAGCTAGCAGCAGCTTTTAATGTAAGCATCAAAACAATATTGATCCATTTGCGACAAATTGGCAAGGTAAAAAAGCTTGATAGATGGGTGCCCCACGACCTTAACGATCGCCAGCGCAACGTACGCGTCGAGACCTGCCTTTCGCTGCTCAACAGGCAAAGAAATGAAGGAATTTTGAAACGAATAGTTACGTGCGACGAAAATGGATTCTGTTCGACAATCGAAAGCGCTCAGCAAGTTGGTTAGACCCTGGTTCAGCACCAAAGCAATGCCCTAAACCAAAAATGACCCCTAAAGAGGTGATGGTCACTGTTTGGTGGTCTAGTGCGGGTGTGATTCACCACAGCTTTTTACAAAACGGCATGAGCATTAATGCAGACGTGTACTGTGAAGAACTGGAGAGAATGATGGAGAAGCTTGCACATCTGCAACCAGCTTTGATCAATCGGTCGTCCCCACTGCTCCTTCACGACAACGCGCGACCCCATACTGCGCAACAGACAGTCTCCAAGCTGCAAGAACTGGGGTTGGAAGCTCTCCCTCATCCGCCATACTCACCAGACCTTGCACCTACCGACTATTACTTTTTCCAAAATTTAGACAACTTTTTAGTGGGTAAAAAATTCAATTCCCGAGAGGCAGTACAAAATGCCTTTGAAGAGTTTGTTGCCTCCCGTCCAGCTGATTTTTACAAGAAGGGCATCAATAAACTGCCAATGCGTTGGCAAAGATGCGTCGATTGCATGGGTGATTACTTCGAATAACAGAAATAAAAAAGTTTGAAAAAATAAGTACTTTCACTTATTGCATACAAAACGGCAATTTCATAGGTAAAGACCTAATATTTGAATGAGCTTTCTTGTGCATGATGTGGTCTCTTAGAACTGACGAAGCACATAACTTGTGATTCTGTTTCCTGTGAGGCCGTGGTATCACTCCGGTCGAGCTGGCCCATTCATGCCGAAGCGTGGCTCACCCACGGTATGAACTATTCATGAGAAATTAGGTATCTATGTAAAATCAATGCGATTACCGACGCCCATGGACACCCGCGACACCAGAGGCGTCACAAGTGCGTTGCCGTTACCTCGTTTGCGTCTTACATTGCCAGTAGCGTGAAAATTTTCCCCCATTTTTGAAACATTCGTTTTCGAATTCACTCAGTTTTTAACATATTTTTAGTCCAGTAGCTTTTTTTACAAGCTCTGCCTGCAAGAATATTAGTAAAAAAGAAGTCAAGGAAGTTAGGCCCTTAGGAATCAAAGAATTGTATTCATCACACTAATATACACAAAACATTGACTCTTACGACAACCATAGAGTTATCGTGAGCGTACGAGTATGTCTGACAGGTGACAACTGCTCCTGGAACACCAGAAAAGGAAGCACGTTATAACAATAACGGACTTCTCTTCAAGAGTATAAAAGTATAAAATAATCATAATACGAGTATATCTATTCAATTTTTAATAACTATACCTCCAAAAACTGGTTGAAAATAAACCACACTTTTACATATTCCACTTTCATTTTCCTTAATATCTTATTATCACTAGTACAACAAAAATACTGTAACGGTTTTTATAATATAGCAAAACGTGTTCACAAGCAAGAGCACTAACATATTATGGTCTAGTACCTACGAAATGCAGAGAAAAAATTTTAAACACAAAAATCTCGCAAACGATGACAAATGGATGTAGTGACGTACGAATTATAATATGACGTGATACATAATGTAGATAACTTCAACATACATGAACAAAACAGGAATACCGCGAACTTGAACCAAAAAGGATTTACGCAATTGAACCACAAAATTGTAATCAATATTGTTTACTTGGAATTCCTTGTTTAATATAATGTGGATTTCTATTGAAAATGTACAATAACAGATACCTACAAATATGAATTAATAATCACCAGGTAAGCGTTAGTTATAAGTAGAACAATAGTATACATGGATTCATAAATTGAGGTCTTGTTTTGTCGAAGTATTAAACTGGGGCAACTTCCACATACAGTGACAAAAGCATATGACAGCACCATCTACCGAAGATACCCTGAACTACGAAGTAAAGTACTACACAACACTACTAATCCTGAATCGCGCATTAGAAGTTCTCGCGAAGATTAGCATATATAAAACATCCCAACATCAACCGTTGGGCTGCGGCCATCCAGCCACGATCACGATCGTCTGGACGGAAGATCAGTTTTGTGTTGGAGAGGCATGACACCCGTTGCTCCAAAAAACGATTTTATTTTGTATTAGCTGCGCCCCGTGGTGTTGTTGTGCATTGTACCTTTACTAGAAAAGCAGCGGGTACCACAGGGCGAAGCTAGTCAAAATAGAAGTAGCCTAATTTACTCCTTAAGGCATCAGATCTATGCCTATTCTGCTTATATGTACTTTCATTTTGGCAGGCCCATATCATATAAAAAAATGTGTTGTTTTTTGTTAATCATGGAAATATCATTCGACTGGGCCCTTTATCTTGATTGCCAAGCTGGAAATCGCGATTAAGATTATGACTCACTCAAGATAAATATTAGAGTGGTGGGCAGGATCATTTGGTCTGTGTCCGAATGTAATCTATCTATAATAATGTATGTAGTAATCAATCTAATATGAGGATGTCTGTTAACAGAGAGTATGTCTATAGTTTGGGATCAAACGGCCGTGGGTGAAATGATGAGATTATTGAGTATTTAGTGCAAGTGAGATTAATTTATAAATGTTTTTTTAAATAATGTGTTTTGTACTGATGACGACACTAGTCATCCCACGCGTGACCTCTGTCATCTGGTAGACATTACGTTCAAATACTCATAAAAATTATGATTTGCAATGATGTTTCGGGGAAAAACCTGTGTGTGTGATTTTAAGACTTAAAATGACAACCAAAGTAACAGAGTTTAAATAGCTTATACCTATTTTATAAAAATACTATCTGAACCCCGCGGTGTTACCCGCAGTTATTGTCGTATCGTGGGTAACGCCGCGGGGCGAAGCTAGTCTAAAAAATGTAAGCCTAAGTTACTCCTTCCTACCATCAGCTACCTACCAGTGAAAGTCCCGTCCAAATTGGTCCAGCCGTTCCAGAGATTAGCCGGCACAAACAGACAGACCGACAGACAAAAAAATTAAAAATATATATTTTGGTATGTGTACCGTATATACATTCATATGCATGTAGTAGAAAGCGGTTATTTTAATATTACGAACAGACACTCCAATTTTATTTATTTGTATAGATTGTTTTTTTTATTATAATATTAATTTTAGTGTGAAAGCACGAATGATCATACAACTGAAGGAAAACTTGGAAATGTGTGTGTCTACTACGTCAAGGTTAAAATGTTTTATGGAATGAATGGAATCTCCATTAGAGGTGTCATTTCCACGAGAATTCAGACGTCTCCGAAATTTTCTTTTTCAACAACATTGTCTGTCTAAATGCTGTGGTCAATTTTATTTAGTGCAAGGGAAGTAACGTACTTAGGTACATATTTGTAACTTTTGTATTTTTTTCCTTAATCTAGTCAACTAAATGGGCGTGTGTTATTAGGTATGATTCTGGGACAGTTGTTGTTATCAAAATTTGCAATAGAGGCATGTAGTGTTAAAATAAATGGTAATATAAAATGTTATTTAATAATATTCTGTCGCTATGGATATGAAAGTCATCGACCTATAGAGATAAATGTTAACCCCAAAATGATAACAGCAGTAATTGGCAGAAAGTTTATCAAATGAGCCATTTTTATGTTAAAATAAATGTTTAAATATCTGTACAACTAATATATTTCATTTATTTTCTTCGTATCTGTATAATTTTTTTTTTAAATCCAATATCTCTTTGTATTCAGAGTTTATTGCTTATTCAACAATAATTTTGCCGAATCAATTACTGAAGTTATCCGACTATGTTTTATCTATACTAATATTATAAAGCTGATGAGTTTATTTGTTTGAAGGCGCTAATCTCAGGAACTGCCGGTCCGATTTGAAAAATTATTTTAGTGTTGGACAGTCCATTTATTGAGGAAGGCTATAGGCTATCATTACGCTAACATCAATAGGAGCGGAGCACTAATGAAGAATGTTACAAAAATCGGGGAGAAATATTACACTACGGGCAATAAGAGGTGTAAACGAGGTTGCGTCGGTCAGATAGTTTTATATATACATAATGTTAAGGTAGTAGAGCCACGATGATTTCAGCATAAACAGGCCGGCTAGACCGGGGCGGTACTACCCTCGCATAGAAAATCAACGTCAAGTGACAGCATTATGTGTCGTTGGTGACCTCAAGACCGCCATAGTGTGGGTCACCATGCTGCATTGTTGCATTGTCTGCATTCACATTGAATATGTTGACCACCACTCTTGGGTTCTGCTTATGCTTTCCATCAGACAGAGTAGAGTCATTTTGGCAGGCCCATACATAAATTAACAAAAAAAAATATTATAGTGCAAACTATAAATGTATAAAAGTCTATTGACTGTGTGATTTTTTATTAGTAAAAAACGACAATGCACCAGAGCTTCATAAACCTAAATATTCAGTGTAATAATAAATATACTGAATGATAAACTTTTAAAGTAACATTTGATAAAGTTCTTTTAAATCCGATTCTATAATGGATTAATAAAATCGGTTATTCATTTTGCCAGGTCTATAGACGATTACAGTTGTTACCTGCATACCGGCGGTTAACAACTGTTTAGGGGTTACAAAAACGTCACATTTACAACATCTTTCCGTTCTTTGGACTTAATACTATTGCGAACAAAAATTAAAGACCGTTCATGAATTGACTTCTTTCTTACATACACACTTCTAGCAGAATAAAGTTCATTATTAAGTATTAACTGGTGTGTATGGAATATGTCCTTATAACTTCAATTAACTAGTGAAATTTAAAGTGTAAAAACTGTAGGGCTCTACTTAGAAGGTACTTCAAAGTTTTTTAATATTTGCAGTTTTGACATCGACTCTGCAGGTTGTCTCGCTCGTTGACAGATGGTTCCTTTTAAGATGTTTATGGTAAAAGGGTCCAGCAGAAGATCATAACCTAGCTATCAAGTCCATTGAATTAGTAGCTAGTTGACACCTAACCTTATTATCTATCATTGAATAGGTACATACTATTTAAAAGTAGCATAAGCGAAAGTAATTTATGTTTAGCGAAATGTTCGACATACTTAGATTTAAATTTGGCAACACTAACAATAGTTTACCTATGTAATAGTCTACTAACGGGACCATTAATAAATGCATAATTGGTCACATTTAGCTTTTGTTATGAATAACAAATAGACGCTATTCCAGACTGCGAATTAAACGCATTTAGCACAGTATGCACTAAAATGGTTGTCTACAATAGGACAGTGAATGCATATTTAAAAGGTCTATGCTCTTCCTTTTTGTATGAATTTAACATTGTTACAACGAATATATAATCATTTTTTGACGCAAATAATCGTGACTTTAGAAAACTTAAAAAAATACAATTCTTTAATAGCTAAGTGTTGTCTAACAAGAAAACAGTTGTACAAATCGGCGAGACAGAAGGTGAAACAGCTTGTTAAATAAAATTAAATGAGTCAAATATTCCACATTAAACTTCTAACATTAGACGCATAAGTACAAAAAATAATATTCACGGATAAAGAGCGTATAAAATGCCTTTGTCTGCCAAAAATATTCGCAATAAGAATGCCAGACATTCATAATACGGCCATAAAAATACAGGCACGTACGTCGACCAGGTGTCCCACAGGAAGTATTTAACTAAACGATGACTTGTGCAGATTTTGAACAGTATTCAATATGCAACAGTCGACGCCTTGTAAAGGTTTGCATATGTCGTCTATAAAGAATCTATTCGATCGGAAAGTTAGATACCTCCGTGCCAAAAAACGAGAATGGTGAAGGTTGTTCATAGGTATTGTCTATGGCTATTGATTAGGTAGCGGAAGGTTCCTTTGTAGTCTGTTATTTAAGTATCAGTATAGTGATCAGTCTTGGCATCATAGTAGAGTCGAGAAGGACCTGAAATAACATGATCCGGGTTTTTCTAGAACAGGGTGCCGAGGCCGGCTGTCGAGGTCCAATCCCTAAATATTCCTAACTCCTATATCCCCACGGAACAGGAGGTCTCAAGGGATTTTTCACCATCTCCAAAGAAAAGGTATCATAATAGGGTGCAATTTCTTTGTTCTGTGGGCAACTCCATAGTAATTACTGATGGGGCAACAGAAGGACGTGAATATCTTGTAATTTTTTATCATCTGTTTATTTGACTGCCTAGGTGGCGTAGTGGTAGTTTATGCGACTGCTTGAGCTTGAGGTCTCGGGTTCGATTCCCGGGTCGGACCAAATGTTTGTATCTGTAAATTTTTGTTTCGGAGTTTGGTTGTTTTCTATGTATAATATGTATGTATTTACAAAAAAAGTAAATAAGTATTTATATCAGTTGTCTAGTGCCCATAACACAAGCTCTGTTTAGCTTGGGACTAGATGGCGTTGTGTGTTAGATGTCCGGAATATTTATTTATTTATTTGTTTGTACCATTTGATGCGAGTTGAGCTGAATTATATATGGTAACGTTATTAAATTAATTCTATCTTTCTCTTCGAATATTGGGATGAACAATAAAAGTAAAGTTGGTGTATATGTATATATAATGTATGCTGCAAACCATATATGACACGACTACATCTTGATTATATCAATCATACGAGTATAACCGTCAAGTATTCATTAACATACCATTAGCAAGAATTATAAAGCGATTATGTTATTATATATTTATATATATATATATATATTATTATCCATATATTACATACTAGCTGAACCCCGCGGTGCTACCCGCGGTACGATGATAACTGCGGGCAACGCCGCGAGGCGAAGCTATATCTTTATAAATAGTAGCCTATGTGTTATTCTGATGTATAAGCTATATTGTGGTAAAGTTTCATTCAAATCCATTCAGTAGTTTTTACGTGAAAGAGTAACAAACATCCATACATACATACATCCATACTTACAAACTTTCGCCTTTATAATAGTAGTAGGATGGATATCTATATTATAGTCATAACTTGACACGTACACATTTATCTGAAAATCAGGTGGAGCTTATGGTAATTAAACTGCTTATACATATACATTTAAATACATCTAAATACCTGTCATAGACAAATTATACCCATATACAACAAATGATAATACGTATCAAAAAAAAAATCCTGGGAATCGAACCCAAGATATAATAACATTTATTTAGTACTAGCTGACCCACGCAACCTCGTATCTCTCTCTCTAATAATAATATGTTATTGCCCATAGTGTAATATTTTTCCCCGGTTTTTGTAACATTCTTCATTAGTGTTCGGCTCCTATTCATTTTAGCCTATAGCCTTCCTTGATAAATGGACTATCCAACACTGAAAGTGTGTAGTGTCTGTTTGTAATATTAAAATAACCGCTTTTTACTAAATTCATTTGTAAGTATGTATAAGCGGTACATATACCAAAATATTTTTTTTTACAATTTTTGACTGTCTGTTTGTTTCGGCTAATCTGTGAAACGGCTGGACCGATTTTGACAGGACTTTTACTGATGGACAGCTGATGATATAAGGAGTAATAAGTTCCTCCTTATAAAAGTAAAAGTAGCTTAAGAGCTACTTTTTTAAGACTAGCTTCACCCTGCGGCGTTACCCAACAACAACTAAACAGTCATTGGTGTTACCCGCGGTATGACAATAACCGCGAGTAACACCAATGACTGTTTAATTACTCAGACCAATACAATACAAAGAGTAATATAAGTAAATTCATACGACTTGGAATTATAAATGAGACATAAAAGAAAACCAACTTCGCCACCTTGAACTTTTCAGCAAAATGATTTACTATCCAGTTTATAGACGCAACACACGTAGCAGTTTATCAATTTGTCAATATAATTCAGCTAATTCGAGGGAAATGTTCAAGTTTATTTACATTGCTGTTTTAGAATAGAGCATTCAAAGCGCTATATGTAAGTACCTCTCTTGTTCTGCATTAGTCTTAAATCCTGTGTTGCAGGGGACCTTACAAACATGCATGAAACGTACACAAAGAACATCCAGACTCAGAACAACAATTTGTGGATCATATGAAGTGTTGCCCGATGCGGGATTTGAACCCTCACCACCTAACGGTAATCGTGCAATGAAATAAAAAAATAATAAACAATAATAAATAAAAAAATAATAAATAAATATGCCGGACATTTAGCACACAACGCCATCCAGTCCCAAGCTAAGCAGAGCTTGTGTTATGGGTACTAGACAACTGATATAAATACTTATATACTTTTTTTTTTATAAATACATACATATTATACATAGAAAACACCCAAACTCCGAAACAAATATTTGCAGATCATACAAATATTTGGTCCGACCCGGGAATCGAACCCGAGACCTCAAGCTTAGCAGTCGCATACGCTACCACTACGCCACCGAGGCAGTCAAATAGAATGCAATTCACAATGCACCTGTTGTGTGATCATTATTATTAATGATGTCTCCGTTATCTTGTTATTATATCTATCGAGATTGTTGATTGACAGTTGTTTGATATGGATCCTTATTGACATCACACTAAGGGTTGGTGCCTTTTAAGGTAACATTTAATTGACAGTTTTGACTGAGGTGCTCGTGACTTCTTTATTAAATAGAAGCAATAGAGTTTAATTTCGGTTATTCCGTTCTCGTTCCTATTTTGAATTTCTGGTTATTTGTTAAGTCACTTTATGATTGAATGTACGGGGAGGTAGCGCATAAGAGTTCTTTTCAATTAATTGGGGTCGGCTACTAGTTCAACCGGTTTTACCTGAAAATCACGGAACGACTGGCATCGGAACTACGCAACCCAGAGGGTGAACTGAATTCAAAGATTGAACTAGTTGTCAATATATTTGAGAGCACTAACTTTCAACTTGACTGAAGGCGAGCAAGTTATGCTTGCCAAGGAGACGGTGGAGCGGGACCGGGAGAGATTTAGAACTCTCCCGGCCCGCCAGGCCCGGGAACGGGCCAGGTACCGCAGGCGACATAGGCGCCGGAGATCGCAGAACGATCTCCGTCCTCCATAAGCGCAAGCCTGGGGTTGACAGATGAGGCTATCTGGGCTAGCAGAAGCAGGCTCGGGTGGCGGCGAGGACGATGCTGAGACAGTAACGTAAGTAAGTTCCCACAGGAGGGGGCCGTCTACAAATCGTAGGTGGCCTGAGGTACATCGGGGTTCCAGCGTTTTCCTTTCTAGGGTGCACCTGGTTCCCTGGCGTCTAGTACCCGAGACGGCGTGCGGTTTTAGTCGGTTCGAGTCCGACATGCCCCCAGAGGTGATTATCCGAAGTGAGTGGTGAATTGTGGTGGTGAATTCCGCACAGAAAAAAAAGAGCAGTGACTTCCCAATTATATTATTGATTTAACTAAAAAGGTGTAGCTAACTTTATGATTGTTATTTTAAGCTAGGTCAAGCTCTAACGAAAATGAAATATACTTTTGACTTTATAACTAAATTAATGCAAATTGAATTTAAATTACTGTCAAATACGGAATAAATTTTCCAGCTCATCATATAATTTTATCTACGAGTACTATCTAAAGGGCAGCAGTGAGGGTCACCTAACACTGAATCAGAGCCCCATCAATGATATTATAATAAAGTTAAACAAAAACCAGATATTAGCCACCTGTGAAATGTTTATGCTGTGAATAGGTAATGGTTGACCTCACCTGCCATGGTACCTAGCGCAGTTAACATCTACAGGGCAAATATACAAATGGCTTCCTTACTCGATGGAAAAAACTGTATGAATCAGTGTAATAATGTACGTGAGATAACACACAGGGATGTGGGATACATCACATGTAGTTAGTAAATACCCGCGTAAACTGAATACTCCCACTCAGTTGAGTTGTGTGTTTACCAACAGATACTTATTGCTGCAGATTGCTCGCTCGAAAACTCATATTTAAATGTGATTGAGAATCTTTTTTGATAAAAAAACAATTAAATGTATGTTTAGTTAAGATGTCTTTAAAATTGATGGAAAAATATTGATGACTTTTAATAATAGAATTCATTGGTTTACAGAGAGTAGAAAAAAAATAAGGTGAAGAATGAACGAATAAAAATAATAAAAAGGGCATGTTGTTAATTGTATTTAAACATAAGCCTTATTTCCTGTGCAGATATTCCCTCGTATACATCACACCAACAGTGGTTTTAAACTCAAAATGACGACAGTGAATTTCTCAAAATATGTAGTCTTAGGACATTATATATTATTGGCTGGTAACATAACAGATAAGGAAATATATGCTATATTTCCTTATCTTTTCTTTACCTTTATATTTACCACCTTGAAGGAAGACAGAGGTTGCTAGTCGTTAAAAAATATCATTTTTAAACTTGTGCATTCCATAATTTCGCGATAATACTCGTATGATATCAGAAGGAGCCAACATGTGATTAAGGTTAGAGCAACCTGGTCTAATCGTCGGGCATTTCAAAGACGTGTAATATCCATTACAATATCGACTATTCCGTACATACACACAAGTATATAAAAACTCTTTTCCCCTTTGTGTGACATGACAATATTCTAGAACGAGCAAACATTTAAGACAAGTTTTTCTTATGTGTCAGAACCTCATAACTAAATTTCGCCAATTTAAAGCGTCTATAACTGTACGTATGAAGGTATTGGTACTATGTTTAATTGGTGTGGCGTGGCGCTCATAACCCAATTGCCCTCGGTGATTAGAAACAATCACCGAGGGCAATTGGGTTATCGTTAAACAACGACGGCGCCGTCAGTACCTGGATGGGTGACCGCTGGTGGCATGATACCATCTACGTGATTCGGAGATCACGTTAATCAGTCGGTCCGCGATGTTATCACAGGATCACAATGGCGAAGCTTAGTTGAAGGCCTTTGGTCGAACGTCAAGATTACGTAGCCACAACATTGCCTTGCGAACAACCCGCACTGGGCCAGAGTGGGAACGTATGGCCTTAACCATCTTTTGAGAGGAGACCCGAGTCCAGCTGTGGGACATTATGGGTTGTTGTTGTTAATTGGTGAAAAAGTAGTAATAATGGGTAACACTTTATATACTAATAGTCTGTAACCTAATAAGCTGTCGCCTGCGGTGTTCACACCTTCAAGAAAAGAGCGTACTCCTTCTTAAAAGGCCGGCAACGCGCTTGTAACGCCTCTGGTGTTGCGGGTGTAATCGCTTACCATCAGGCGAAATGTCTGCTCGTTTGCCCACTATACAATTTAAAAAAAACCCGTACCAGTGGGAGTGAAAAGATAAACAGTAGTTTTTTTTATTCCTATGTAATTCCTTTCATTTCATTAAAAAAATCATTTAAATAAGCATCTGTGTTATGAATAAACGTCTTATTAAAATAATAGATTTAATCTTTACAAAAGTGTTCTATCATTAAGAAGGTAGCGATATAAGCACAATAGATAAATAAATAATCAGACGTGGTATTTAATAGTTACGGATTCGGCTCCCAATCAGTATACAAATGAAGTTCGCTAACTTGTAATAATACTTTTTAATATCTTAAAATTCTAATGTTGATTTTTAAACGTCGCGTATAATTTTTAAATATAAATCCTTAAATATTTTTAAATATTAAAGTAGAAATAAAATATTCTAATTAATGTAGGCTCTCAAATAAGGATTGAGATTAATTATTAACACGTGTTAAATAAATAAAGAATACATTTTGTTTAAAAAAATTAAATTAAATTAGTTTTCAGTTAATAAAGTATTTAATGAAAAAAAACTCACAGATATTATCTTCTCGTACAACAACAAAATCAGCTGATCGACACACCGGCGCACACGCACTCAACTGAAGCTTTCTTCTAAATGACTTCAAACACTAATGTTCACTCATAAAGCAAACTATAATCACAGTCAACGCGAACACAAAATAAAGATAAGTAAAAATATTGAACATCCAGACAAGTTCACGACCGAAAAGTTGGATGTGGAATGAGCAGAGCAACAGACACCTGCGTTGCCCATGCGCCTGAATCCCGAAACACGCACACACAGACACGCCTATTGTGTACGTATACGGAACATTTATTTTTTGTGGGTGTTGATAAGATTTGGCCGACGATGCACTGTTGCTTTTATTTTTAAAACGCATCTGCTCTCTGTCCGTACTGTCCGGAGAATATTATACTATAATTGTATACACCCGTACCTGCTTATTTTTTTTGTAACTCTAATTTTACACAGGTAAATTTCTTTTAAATTTATTACTAATAAAATATATATTAAGTATATTTTTTGTGTATTTCAATGTATTGTATATGATACTTTATATCTAGAAAAAAAAATATCAAAACAAAATAATAAGGTTCAAAGGTACAATCAAAGCATTTGATGAATACTTAATCATCAGCCGATTGCAGTCCACATATTATACGTACCTACGTATATATGCATCTCTAATCGCATCAACGAAAAAGTTAACATTTTGCGGTTTATTTCAATATTAGAAACCTAACACATACAAACATGATTTCATATTATAGATAAATACGTTCAGTATTACGTAACTTATTTAATTTTAAACAGAAATAAGTCACAATAGGTCGTAGTTGACGCAATTTAATCGACGATAAAAGAATATAACTACATGATTCGATATGTAATTACGTTATTTCTGGGACAAACATTGGATCCGTCAAATGAGACATATTAATTTACGGCTTTAACCAGCGGGTCGTGACGGAGCATCTCACTAGACCGCAAATAAAATGGTGACTCTGGGTATTTCATTAACAAAATGACTGGTCCATTGATAGGACTGCTCTATTAGTATCCTGACTATTACGCCTGAGTGTTAGTCTTATTTTTAAGGCGAATATGAAGAAAACAAAACGAAAACAAAGTAGTTTATATATATACACTATGATATATAAAGCTACAACTGTCTGGAGCAGACCAGTAGTCATAAACGCTGGTTAAACTGCAAGAAGCGGCTAATGAGAGCCCAATAATTTTTCAGTTTTAATTTCAAGATCTTTTTATAAACAAATAGAATACGCACATTAAAATATATGCAAACAAAAAAATAAATAAAGAAATGATTTACGTTACGGAATTGTCTCCGTCGATCTAGGTCGCTCATGACCGGGTTTAGTCACACGGTTTTATAGTATTTATAATTTAGTACTTTTTTACTATCAACGACGAGGTCAGTTAATAAGATCAAGGTTGTTCCTAGCAGCTGAAGGCGATCGATGACCGAAAATAACAAAAGTAACAGTACGATAATTTTTGCAATTGAAATTTTATTTCTGTAATAGTCACACAGCAATTTCCGTGGTCGACGGTTCTTTCAATGGAAGCGAACAAAGTCAGTAATAAGTAGTTATATATGATAGTTTTATGCTATATATAGTAAACGTACTAATAACTTACACTCTAGGTTTTTTTTACTGTTTATTAAAACCGATGTTATATAAGATATCTATCCGGCAGTCAAAATTGACATTAACTCTAGTGAACAGAAGCATAGTTAGTTTATAAAATAATACGACAGACTATAGAAAAAATACCGCTAAGAAGAAATTCAATGAACAAACGTCAACACTAACACATTATAATGAGTATCGAAGTGATGTAGAGACATCTGCGCCTGCGCTGCACTCTCACACGTGCCGAAGGATGCTCAGGTGCTCCCCGCATCTGAACAGGTGTGCTGCCTTGAGATAAATAAAAAAAACATCCCAACATCTGCTCTGTGAGCCACTTAAGACCATATTATAGAATTTTATGGCTTACGTCGAAAAGAAAACAGTTTTAGTTGGACTTTTAAATAAAAATGTCACAAAATGATGGTTTTTTGTCAGACTGCTACTTGTGGATACACACTTTCTATTCTTTTCCTACGTTTATTGTTATTTTGAGAAATAAAACTCTTACTCATAACATTAGCTGTTTATCAAAGAAAATGTCATGGAAATAATTCCACTTATTTAAGAAATAACATAGAATAACTTGTAGCAGTTTATCAATTTGTCAATATAATTCAGCTATTTCGAGGGAAATGTTCAAGTTTATTTACATTGCTGTCTTAGAATAGAGCATTCAAAGCGCTATATGTAAGTACCTCTCTTGTTCTGCATTAGTCTTAAATCCTGTGTTGCAGGGGACCTTACAAACATGCATGAAACGGACACAAAGAACACCCAGACTCAAAACAATATATAATTTGTGGATAACACAAAGTGTCGTCTCTTGTGGGATTGAACCACAGATTACCCCATAATCAGTGGATTGAACCCACAACACACACATAACATTCAAAGCGGCGTAGCGACCGTTGAAACCTAGGCCATAAGCCCATAAGTGCATGTTTAATTTATTTAGGTTAGGTAAAGTTAGGTCATTAACTTTACCTAACCTTCCTCTTCCGCGAGGAAGAGGAACACCACCCGCCACCTAGTGGACAAATATGCAGAAAGAGATCCAGCAGGAGAGTCTGAGCACACAGACAACCCAGAACAGAGTTCTCTGGCGCAGACGTACAAGAAGACCCGACCTTAGCTGAACTGGGAGGAGGGGTGGACAAAGAAGAAGAGGTAAAGTTAGGTCATTTTGTTATTGTGTTTTGAGGAAAACTGTTTCATTTCGTTCATTTAGTTGATTTAGGTTACCTACGACACCGCTATATTCAGTTTGACACATTGTCCTGTAGAATTAATTATTTTAATTTTGAAGTCAGAATTTCTCGGTTCGATTCCACAAAGGATTAATGATTGTATCCATAATATGTCTGTGCTGTAGATAATTTGTAAACCTCTTTTAGGTATGTTATAGTTCTCTAATGTGTATCTGTTTGTTTCCCTAATGAACTACAATAAATATATTTGTGAACCATAATTTAGTTGAACGAGTAAATGATTTAACTTAGATTGGGCAAGTAATTCTTACTTTTATAATCGAGCATCAACAACAATTTATGTTTATTTCAATTCGACGCTGAATAAAAGATCAGTTAATTACGTACAATACCATCTAATTAAGAGTTAGGAGCGATATCAAAGCATCTTTCTAAAGGCTCAATCCCTCGCCACCTGGCGCTGAAAACACACGCTTCTGTCGTTCAACCCATGCACTCACCAGGTAGTTTTTTTGTGTGTGTCGATCATTAAATCCGACCTGTTCCTACATATTTTAATTAAATGTTTTAGAAAGCTTTAAAAGTCATGTCTAGCAGTGGTTGTCTTTTGGCTGAAATTTATTTTTAAGAATACGCCTGCATTAGGAATATATCTGGTGTCGCGGGGGACTTTACAAACATATAAAAAAACAGATACAAGAACACCAAGAACAATAATGTCAGGATCACACAAAGTGTTGTCCGATGTGAGGTTTGAACCCACAACACTGAGTTTAGTAGAGAGTGGCGGAATAAACAATATTATTATTATTTATTACGATATTGATCATAGTTACGGGTCGACAAATATTGTTCCTCCATTTGATCTCCAAGTGCTTTCGCTTACCGTAGCTTTTGAGGCCATCAATGGCTTGAACCCTTTGGCTTGAAGCCATTGACGGCCTCAAAAGCTACGGTGATACTAGTAGTAATAGTGCTTCGAAGCGAACCACTCATATTATACGCTACCCTTTAGTGAAATTTATATAACATTTATTTAAAAAGTAAATAAACCAAATTTGCCACAACTAGCACTGAGATGATTTCATATTATACATAGGTATAACAAACGTACCTACACTAAAGTGCAGGAGACACTAGGAGATATCCTAAGGGGTGCGGTAGAATTCGGAATCAATCATTTTTGTTTAGCTTGACGTGATAGATGGTGTATTTGCAGCTTCTGGTAGATAAACATCTTTAGTAGGAGTCCTTTTGAAGATTTTGACAATTTGAGCTTAATAACGATAAGGTCTGATGTTTGAGCCAGTGACCTTAATGTATAATATAATTCTTCTTAATTTTGAATTTGATCAACAACTAAAACGTGTCCTAGTCTTTCTACACCACTGTCTTCTTATTGTATATTTTGTATAGAATTGTAAACGTCTAATCAACCGTTTGTTTATTCGCTATAATATATGTATATTACCGCAGACATAAATATTATTGTTATTATAACATACATAATTATGTAATTAGATAAATAATTATAAAATATTAAAATCCACACATGAGATGTTTCTTGTTGTGTTTACATTTAAATGTTTATTTATTTAGTTTAAGGTCACGTTGTAAGTACTGGAGCTAAGTTTATACCTGACTAGCGACCCGCCCCGGCTTCGCACGGGTGCAATGCTGATACTAAATTAAATACACTACAGAAAAACTATGAACGTTGTATATAAAAACATAGCGGCCCGCTCCGACTTTGCACGGGCATAAAATAGAAACCTCTAAAATTAGCAATGTTGCCTTAGTATATGATGCATGTATTATACATATAAACCTTCCTCTTGTATCACTCTATCTATTGGAAAAAACCGCATCAAAATCCGTTGCGTAGTTTTAAAGATTTAAGCGCACATAGGGATATAGGGACAGAAAAGGCGACTTTGTTTTATACTATGTAGTGACGCTGGGCAGACTGGTTAGTATATGGTTTATTTTAAGCTTTTCTTTTTTTCTTTTATTATAGAATAGGGGCAAACGAGCAGACGTATCGATTGATGATAAGCGTTAACCGCCACTCATGGACACTCGCAAAAACAAAGGCGTCACAAGTGCGTTGCCGGCCTTTTAAGAAGAAGTACGCTCTTTGTAGTGATGTTGTTCTGCATAGCTTGTGCTTTTTACGACACCCATAGGATGCATAGCAGTGATAGTATTCCGTATTCTTAATCCGTCTTAGAAGAAATATATAGAAAGAATTATAAAAAAAATTGAAGGTTTGAATGTATCTATTTAAGCATTCTCAAAATTATTCAACTCTTGATAGTTTTGACAACGACGTCCGAATATTAGAATGTCTTACAATTTATGTTTAAAGTGTTTTTGGCACATTGTCAAATCTATTGAATATATTTGTTAACATCTTAAATGCATATATAGAAAGTATACGTAAAGACACGTGAAACACGCAGACACGTCTCGCTTGACGACAGCCGTTTACGGGTGTAAAAAGACCAATCAATTGTCACATTTAAAATGGGTCTGCCCCTCTTGTGTTCTGCAATGCAATTTCTTGGCAAAAAGTATCAATATTAATTATAGAGGCAAAATGTACAGTTGTCACTTGTTATCTGACATCAATGTAAAATTTGTTTACATTAATCAAATCTGATCGCTAGCCCAAAATGAACAACTAAATCTCAAAAGATGATTTTGGCCAGTTTTCAATTCTGACATTCTTAACAATTAGTCAACACAGTAATTTTTAAAAGATTTTTGTAAGAATGAAAATAGTTCTAAAGTGTGAATTGTGGTTTCAATAAATCATGTCATTATTAATTCGGCAAGAAATTGTGAACATATTCTCACGTCTGTGTTATCGAACAAATAGTCAAGGGTCGTCGAACACCCATATTTTAACACACAGTTTGATCCCACTCACTAAAAGGCTTTTAAAGTAAGAGAAAAAAAACCGAGTATGTTCAAAATGGAGACTGAATAAAAAAGTTTGGCAAGATAGAAAAAACCGGTCAAGTGCGAGAAATGACTGCACGAATAGCGCAGTGGTTTAAGCGGTTGCCACGCTGCTTTCTACTGCGCTAAAGTGTTGAGGGTTCAAATCCCACATGGAATAACACTTTGTGTGATCCACAAATTGCTTTTCTGGGTCTGGTTCGTTATGTATGTTTGAATGTATTCTTAATGTGGGAGTTGTTTATTAAAATACAATTAAAGTCACACTCTAACTGGCCGTTGCCTTGTTATTGGTCTAACTTTCTTTGCTAACATATCCAATTTTCGCTAAACTATCCAAATATTTAAAAAGTTAAAACAGATGGCAAGATGGCAAGGCAACTAAAGTAATAAATCAACAACTACACAAGCAAAGAACAATAGTGGTCTCCTTGATAACATCATACCTATAATATCGGGATTACCTTGAAACACGAAAGATCTCAATATACTTGTAATTTTTTGCCTCAAATCTGGCAAAATGTTTAGTGTACAATCAAGGTTTTATTATCTAGAGAGTTGTAATATCTTTGAAAAAGATTACTGCAGCGAGAGAGAAGCTACCTGAGTTCTTTAAATTGTTCTAAACAATGGTATTGTTTATGATAGTGCAGATATGTAGGCTTTCCGGTAGTGTGACGGCAGATGGTGACGGCGATGACGGTATTACATGTCGTTAAGAATATTGTCAGTAGTTTACACATGACTAGTATTTGTACTACCGTTACGGAGCTGATACTTGTGTAAGGAATTGACTTTTGTAGAGTTTGAACCAGACATTTTTTAATTACTCAAACCGTGTAACAATGCTGATTTAAATTAATGTTATTGAATTATATGTGTATTTACGACGTTGATAAAGTGCTAAAATATAATTAAGAATATTTTTTTAAACATAATTTTATTCTCGCGTCTACCCCATTCACATCGCGTCTATCATTAGATAGGTATTTTAAAAACACTGTTAGCTTACTAAGACGATTTTGATTTAGGTATATGTTTTACGCGATATTCAACTTTAAAGTTCTTTTTGTATAAACAACCTCCCCTCCCCCTAAAAGCTAAACAGAATACGCGTAAAATCTGAAAGAAATCCCGATGGTTCATGTGATGAATGTTGAAGGAAAGCTGTAACGGTTTTGATAGTTCAGGAAACATTAAAATAGTTTAAAATAAAATCATACCAAATGGGTAACTACTGAACCCTATTTTGCCTAATACTTGGCCCATTTTTTGTAATTATCAGCGTGATAGTGGTACCCACCCAACCCTAGTTACAAATATATCTAGTGATATCTATTAAAGTTCAAAAATGTTACTCGAAATAAGTTAGTATTTGTTTTATTGCTACGTATATTGCAGTAACAGACCACTTCGTGACCTGACTGATCAATGTCCTCTATAGAAAGAGGCTTTTACAGGTGCATGTGTTTTTTCTTTTGTTTTTATATAAGTAAGTTGTCAAACAAGCATACGGCGCACCTGGAGATAAGCGGTCTCGGTATTATCGTGGCGCATTGAATCTTAATGCGAGTGTGATACACTAAAAAGCTGTCAACAGATGTAGGTAAAATATGTATCTTCTACTATCAATCAAGAGGTTTCGGGTTCGAATCCCGAGTCGGCCCCAAACTGTTATCGAGTTTTTCTGATTATGGAAATACCTAGTAATAGCTCGGAGTTTGGAAGATGGGGTCTGAACCTCCGTGCCTCGGAGAGTTTGTAAAACTGTTAGTCCTGCACCTGACTTCTCACTGAACGTATCGGTTAACCGTCCCATCGGATTATGAGAGAGTGAGAACAGAGAGTGCACCTGTGGTTGCGCACGCACTTGTTTTTTTTTTTTTTCCCCATTATTATTGCTATCTATCAGTCCTGCAGATATTCAGCAATATATACAAAATTCAAAATAAAGGGCTTGCACGAAAGCCGTCCAGTGACTGCTCCGTTAATTATTGTGCCTCTCAGAGAAGGTCTTGAGGAATCTTTCTTTTCAGTCTGCGAGTAACTGTTTGGGTATTCATTAGATTGACTGCCAGCATATTTGGATGATTATTGATTCGTTCTCCGTACGCTTTTGTTCTTTCCGAGATTTCATCTGTAACACTTTTGACGCAGAGGTCGTGATGGAGTCTAATGTTTGAGACATACCAAGGTGCGTTCGTTATTATTCTTAGCATCTTTGACTGGAATCTTTGTATTATCTCAATATTTGAATTTGCTGCTGTTCCCCAGAGTTGTAGGCCATATGCCCATATGGGTTTTATTATGCATTCATAAAGTAACAGTTTGTTTTGAAGCGAGAGTCGTGATTTTTTACTTAGTAGCCAATACATAGTGCGCAACCGTTGGCCCATAGCTAGTCGCTTTGTGAAAATATGCTTCCTCCAAGTTAGGCGTCTATCCAAATATATTCCAAGATACTTGGCGTGATCCTCTTGCGGTAATTTTATGCCGTTAAGAGTGACGGGTGGACATGTTCCTTTCCTGTTCGTGAATGTAACCTGGACAGATTTGGTCTCGTTGGCTTTGATTCGCCAGTCTTTAAGCCATTTGGATACCCGATCGAGACTGCTTTGAAGCTTTTGTGTTGCCATATCTGCGGAATCGTCCATTGATAGAATTGCAGTGTCATCAGCAAATGTCCCAGTAACCACTCCATTGGTCGCAGGGAGATCAGCTGTAAAAAGTAGATACAACGTGGGACCCATGACGCTGCCTTGCGGAACTCCAGCATTGATAGCATATAAGGACGTTAACTCTTCTCCTTGTTTTACAAAAAAGTGTCTGTCACTTAGATATGACTTTATTAGGTTGTAGAAGTTTATAGGTAGATATTTTTTTATTTTGAAAAGAAGTCCGTCATGCCACACTCGATCAAATGCCTGAGATATATCCAGGAATGCTGCGACACTGTATTTTTTTGATTCGAGAGCTTTGTTAATATGTTCCACTAGTCTGTGCACTTGTTCTATAGTACCATGCTTTTGACGGAAACCAAACTGATGGTCAGGTATTAATTTGTCTGCTGCAATAATTGGGGACAATCTAAGCAAAACAACTATCTCCATGATTTTTGATGGTATGGGTAACAAGCTGATAGGTCTATATGATTGCACCTCAATCGGATTTTTTCCAGGCTTAGGAATCATTATAACTTGGGCTATTTTCCATTGAGGGGGGACCATTCCTCGTCGTAGGATAGCGTTATACAAGAAAGTGAGAAATTTAATCCCTTCCTTTGGCAGCTCTCTTAGGATTTTTCCTGTTATAAGATCGTAACCAGGAGCTTTATTTGGATCTAGAGCCTTAATTGCTGTTTTTATTTCCTTGTAAGTGAGCTTATTAATGGGAGGATCGAGTTGGTGGGTTTGACCCAATAATTCTGTGACTTCTTGGATTTTAGAGGAGCCTGTGTCAGGATTTGGTATAAAAACTTGTTTGAGATGTTCAGCAAATGTAGCAGCTTTGTCCGCATCACTAGAAGCCCATTCTGAGTTACTTTTACGTACAGGAGGTTGATTACTGACCGGGCGTTTAAGTTTTTTAGTGACTTTCCACAAAGAGTAATTTGTCTCTGCAGTAGCATCAAGGTTTTCTAGTGATGTTTGTATGCCTTGGTTTTCACTATCTTTCAAAAGAATCTTTAGTTTTGTTTGAAGATAGTTTAGGTGTTTTTTATCAATAGGATATCGCGTTGTTTGCCACTTTTTCCGAGCTTTCCGTTTATCAGCTAACAGTTCTCTTACAGAGGTTGGGTAATCTTGTTTATGGTACGAGTCTGCGTCAACTGGTGTAGCAGACCAGGCAGATTGTTGGCTACACAGCTATTGAAATGTTCAACAGCTTCTGTTATGTTGTCTTCTGTCTTTAAAGGAATTCTTAAATCCAATTTTTCCACCAGCAGCTGTCTGAAGAGCTCCCAGTTAGTTTTATTGGAGTGTAGCTTGCACGGTTTAGGTACCACGTGATTTTCCTTTTTAGGACTATTTCTACCGGGGAATGATCGGAGGATAGTTCGGTGCTCGTTTTGCTTGTTATAAAGTTGTTAGGGATGCCCTTTGTAATACAAAAGTCAAGCAAGTCTGGTACCTTCTTCGAATCTGTAGGCCAGTACGTAGGATCTCCGGGGGAAACAATATTAAGTTTTAATTTCTCTATGGCCATTAACAGCTGCCTACCTTTCGTAGTTATAGTACGTGAGCCCCAGTAATGGTGTTTGGCATTGTAATCACCTCCAGCTATGAATCTGTGGCCTAGTGTAGAAAGAAACCTTATGTAGTCCTCTAACTTAAGTTTATGTTTAGGTGGGCTGTATACAGCCGAGATTGTGAAAGGTCCCGTCCAGTCTTCAATGATGACATTTGTTGCTTGAATTTCATCTGTGCAGTAATGTACTGTTTCATGGTGTTTGATATTATTTCTTATCAGAACTGCACTTCCAGCGTGTGCTTTACCGTCGGGGTGCAATGTGTGATAGGTCTTATATCCCCGAATGTTAAAATGGCTCTTTTTAGTAAAATGCGTTTCTGTAACTAGGAGGATGTCTATCTTTTGTGTCTCTAAGTATGCCTTAACCTCAAGGGTATGTTGTGACAGCCCATTGGCATTCCATAGGGCAATGTTTAAGCAGTCGAAATTGACAGCTTGGTTGTGAGGGCTAATATGAGGTTTGTCATGGTGGTCATTTGCTGCATCATTTGTTTCATGAGGTTCATTAATTCAAGCATGTCGTTTTGGTTAGTGTATTTTGTCTCTATTGTTGTATCGTTAGGAAGATTTTCACTGGTAAGTGCTTCCTTGTAAGACTTATAATGGTTAAGAGATTTTTTATCCTTAATTTTTTTATTTTCGGCTGTAGCTCCCTGTTCCTTACTACGAACATAGTTGTTTCTGCGTTCTGGTGCCTTTGGAAATTTAATATTTTGAAGCTCTCTGTAGACTTTACAACCTTTATAATTTGCCGGGTGATTTCCGTCACAGAGGACACATTTTACACTGTCTGATCTGGTTTTCCTTGGACATTCGATCGAGAGATGGTCACCAGCACATTTAATACATTTAGGGCTCCGGCGGCAGTACTTTTTGGTGTGTCCATACTGTTGACATTTGGCACACTGCGGTAATTCACGTTTAGGTCGCGGAGGTTCAAAAGTTATGATGCAGTTCATGAGATTTTTAACCTCATATATGCTCTTATTGTTTGGGCTTGTTTTTAATTCAACTATAAACAGTGGCAGTGGCTTCTTAGTTGCTCTTTGTTTGATGTTCCATATATTGGTACTGCGATGCCCTATTTCTTCTAACGCCGCTTTGATTTCCTCAGGTTCAGTGGAAGGGTGCATGTTTTTAAGGACCACTTTGAAACTCCGTTCATGCTTAGGTTTGTACGTGTAGAACTCTGTGTTTTTAAGTTCTAGTTGGTTGACAATGGTCCTGTATGTCTCTGAATCTTTTGGCTGTATTTTAACTTGGTCGTTGTTTATAACTTTAAGGTTATACATATCAAGGGCGTGTTCATTAAGTATTTTAAGAAGGGGTTGGATATTTCCCACTTTGTCAACAAATATTGGTGGGGGCTTATTTAGTTTTTCAGTAGCAGTAGCCTTCACTTCCTCAGAGTTATCAGCATCTAAGCCAGAAAATCTGTTTGTTGTAGGTATTGGTGGATTCTGGGACAGCCAGTAAGTATCCAATTTAGTTTGTTTTTGGTGCTTATTCTTTTCTGGACTTGGATTAGGCCTCTTTTTTCCAGGGACTTGTGACCAACTAGCATCGTTGTTTCCACTGGGTCCCGGAGCCATGTCTTGCGTAATGAAATCAGTATTTGGATAACCATCAAGTGATAGTGTTCTGGGTCTGGACTCAAATACTCCTTTGTGGAAGATTTGTTGTGTTAGAGTTTTACTCTTAATATTGCTTGTTTTGTTGTTTGTTGTAGAGTTAAATTGATCATTCATTTCAATTCCCACGAGTAAGGACGATATAACAGTCACTACCTGGGGTGACGCCTATTCCCAGGAGAAGGCAAATGCAACAATGGTTGCCCGTTCCATTGAGGTTGGCGCTAGAAACTGGTTTCCCACCAGTCATACATCCTCTCGGCACGTTACCCACCTTAGGATTGGGGTGATTTATTTATGTGTTTGTATGTCTTAATGTGTTGCGAGGTTTTCTTTCTCGAGGGCCAGACAATTAAGCCAAGCCTCGTAGATGTTCCTGAGTTCAGAGGCCATTTCCTGCCTTTGATTGGTCGAGTTGAGTTTGTTAACCGCCGCTCGCTACTCGGCGTTGCTGCTCGTTTAGCACCACCCGGGGGACACGTGTAGGGTTGGAGGAAAGATGGTAAATCCTACGGACGCGAGCAACTCCATCCCCCCATCAGCGCACGCACTTGTGCACTAAAATATATCCTGCGTGGCCGTAATTGACTGGGAGAACATCAATATATATTTATGTCAGTTGTTAGTACCATAGTTCAAATTCCGCTTGATTTGCCACTATAACACACAAATATAATTATTAGAGATCCTAGTAAGTCATTTGCTGAGTTGTGAAAAATTTTAATAAAAAAATCTGAAAAATGATAATTTTAATTATTAATATTGTTTTGCGTGATGACTATAATTATCATTATGTACGTAACTTTATATTTTTTGTCTCAGCCATCTAGGTCCTAAAGTCTGTAAATAATTAAGTAAAATAGCTGTATTATAGTAAGTTGACTAAGTTCAATCTGCTATACATTTAGGTCCTACAAACACTAATTAATATTGTTATGGTTAAATATTAAGGTTATCGCGATTCGACGAACGTATAGTAGATAGGTATACCTAATAAATTCAAATTAAAAACAAATATAAACTGGAATGACGCACATACATACTGTAAATATATATGATTGAAGTAAATAATAATGAGGTATTCTATGGAAAGAATTTAGATAATTTGAATATACTTAGTCTGGCCATAAATACTGTTACAATTTAAAATAATTTAAATATTACTTTGAATTTGGAATCTGTAATTTTTATACGATTTTTCATTGTGTTTTCGAATCGCTGTAATAATTAAGGAAAAGGTGGTAAAATAAAATCAACTACTTACACGGTACGTAAAGGGAAGTCACTGAAAAATGTTATTTACGGATTAGTTTTTTTTTACAATTGAGCAATATTTTAACAAACAAAATGACGGTACTTGTGCTGAAAGCTTTAAAGGATTATCCGACTTCAGTGGTGGTTTGGTGGTGTGTAAGCTATGAAGGAATGAATGAACCATATTTTTGTGAAAAGGTATAAATACATCACTACAAGTGTATCAAGATCTTGATAAGGTAGTTAAGTCCCTTAACAACACCATGTTCAATAACCAAGAATGGTCCTTTCAGCAAGACTCGGCACCGGGTCTTATAGCTCGATCCACTCAATCTTGGTTAGAAACAAACGTTCCGGACTTTATCAGAGCTGAAGACTGGCCGTCATCTAGTCCTGATAATTATGATTTATGGTCAGTTTTAGAGAGTAAGGCTTGCTCTAAGCGCCATGATCATTTGGAGTTACTAAAACAATCTATAGATTGGCAGTGAAGAATTTCCCCATAGAAAGAGTGGTAAATGATATTTATTTGTGTAGTGTTTAGTGCGTGCCGCTAGTGATAACTCAACGCTTAAAGAACTGTATTGCAGCCAAGCTTTATATATTTTGAATGGCTTTCAATGAATATATTAAATTAACACACTGCTTGGTTGACCTGGTGGCTAGCGTATGCTACAACGTAACGATAAAAAAAAAGTTGTTTTTCTTTGAAACAATATGTATGGCAAGACTAAGTAAACATTTTTTTATTGCCTACTATTTGAATATGCGTATTGTGTTTCTACTTTAGGCATTCACTCATTATTAAAGAGCTATTCTCAAACGGTAACTGTAAAAATATCCTCGTGTAGTTTAACCAAAATTTAATTATTCTGACACTTATACTCGTTCCAATCGTTTATTTAACTTTTGATAGCTCTAATACTTAATCAAATACTGATACCCTGACCCGTTACCGATTCGATTTCATTTATCGATCGATTTTATGCATTAAGAAGTTTTAATTGATTTAACAAACTCATTATTTTATAGATAATTTCGTATTTTTATCGATTATTAAACGACAATACCGGACGCGGAGTCGACGCGCGACGCCATTTTATTGTCAGTGTTAATCCTCATTTTCAAACGTCTAGTTTATTGAGATTGCATATAAACAATTCAAAATTCATCAAAAAACAAAAAAAAAAAAATATGCCTATAAATAATCTTTTACGAACTCTATTTACTCAAATTTCTATGTGTTTCAATGTGCGACCTCCTTTGTCAAAATAAAGAAGAAATGTAATAAAAGAATGAATGGAAGACAAGCGGAAAAAATAGAAGATTGGTCGAATGTTGTTTTCACAGATGAAACTTGGCTCAATGCGAATCATACGCTGTCAAAAACTTGGACTGACAACACCGCTGGCTCCACTTCTACAGTACCGTACAGTGGGAAAAGGCGAACGACTGATTATTTGTCATGCAGGAACAGTAAAAGGATTTGTGCCAGACGCTCTATTAGCTTTTAGATCCCAGAAAACAGGAGATTATCATGAGGAGATGAATTCGAACGTGTATGAAAAGTGGTTCAGAGAAATGCTTACATCACTCGAAGAGCCATCAATAATATTTATTGATAATGCACCTTATCACTCTCGTCAAATTAATAAAATGCCAACACAGGCCTACAAAAACATAAAATCATAAACAGGCTCCGTGACAATGGCGAGGAGGTGGACGAGTCCCTACTTAAAGTAGAGTTAGTAACGCTATTATTTTTTTTTTTTTTTAAAGACAACTCCCACATTAGGAATAAACATCCTGTGTCGTGGGGGACTTTACAAACATACATGAAACGGACACAAAGAACATCCAGACTCGGGACAACAATTCGTGGATCACACAAAGTGTTGTAGGTACCGCGTTAGATTTGAACCCACGACACTTGGCGCAGTAGCAAGCGGCATGGCGACCGCTGACACCACTCGGCCAACCGTGCAGTCAATTGTGCAAGTGCAGTATTAAAAACAAAGAAGCTGCCAAAACGATACGTAATAGATGAAATGGCAGCAGAGCATGGGCATACCGTCCTCAGAATTCCCCCATATCACTGCCAATATAATGCAATTGAAATGATCTGGGCACAGGTTAAAGGATATGCTGCGAGGAAAAATACAACTCCTCCTTTCACCGCAAGAAAAATGCTGAATTTACTGAAAAATGCGTGTGAAAAAGTAACTCCAGAAAACTGGGCGAATGTTGTAGAAAAAACAAAGAAAGTGATAATGTCGGATTGGGATCGGGATGTTGCATTCGACAATTTATCTATCCAAGAAATGATAATCAATATTACTGAGAATTCAAGTGATGATGATTCCTGGTCATACGAAGAAGACGATTCTTTATAATTAAAAATAGTATTACAGTACCTCTTTTGGTTGTTTTATTTTTTAATCCGTAAAGTACTACGAATTTCAACATTTTGTACCTGTTCATTACAAGTAGGTACCGAAGGTAGTTTTTATTTGAACCAACTACAGTAAGACTAAACAATTATTTTAGATTCATTAATTTGCAGCGAATACATTCGATCCCATTACTAGGTACGAGTACGATGGAACTGTTTTCATTACGTAAATTATTTATGCATTAAAACAGAGACATTTAGGGCATTTTAATGCAAAATAATAAAGGTTTTTACGTGATTTGATATAAAATATAATCACAATAATTTTATTGCATGTTTTATTAATATAATCGATAATCGATTTATTTCAATACCGTTTTTATAGTCTGTGGTCATTAATTACGAATGACACATCCCTAAGTGGGCGGAGCCCGCCCATAAAGTACAGTATTATCTGTAGTACATTGTATCAAAAATTATTACAAAACTTTATGTGCGTGATCTGTTAAAAGTTAAATAAACGATTGGAACGACTATAATAGTAATAACTTCATACGACAATTTAAGGCAAGTCGTATTTCAGTATAATTAAAGAAAATCACGAAACACGACAGCATGAACGCTGTCATTTTAAGTTGATATTCTGTGCGAGGGTAGTACAACCCTGGTCGACTAATAATAAAGTTGAAGAATTTGTTTGTTTGTTTGTTTGAAGGCGCTAATCTCAGGAACCGCTCTCAGAAACAAACTCTTCAGCTTTATTTTTAGTATAGATTACCTTCCTATTATGCTTCTTCCCGCAATCTCAAAAATATTTGACAAGATCATCTTAAAAAGACTTTACGGCCATGTTACCGATATGGCAATAAAAAAAACGGGAAAATTTTAATGACCTAAAAATATTACAATATCTTTAGCGTGTTTTAATGTTATTAAAAAAATTACAGAAGCGATAAATGAGATTATTCTCATTATTCACGTTAAGATATCGGTTTTTGTTGTCATGAACATCTATGGCAATTGTCATTGGCAAGTTAATGCCGTTAAATACACTGACAACTTGTAGATCCTTCGAATTCAATTAACCCTCAGAATTGTGGAGGTCCGATGCTGTTGGCTCCGTGGAAAAACTGATATTCAGGTAAAACCGGTTGAACTAGTAGCCGACCCCAAATAATCTTAGGAATAATAAAGGCAAGGAAGATGATGAGCTAAGGATGGAACACTTTTTCTTGTCGTAAACTCAAACTTAAAGTTATCCGGATTCTGACTTAATATGAAATAGTGAGGGATATTCTTTTAAAATGATCAACAGATAATAATTGGCCTAGTTTAATAGTTTTACTGAGAAACAAACGATAATGTACAGGCAATATTGGAGCGGGTTCCTAGTAATTATATCATTTAACCTGTTCAACAAATGTTCTCCGTACATTCTTATCAACGAGGAAAACCACTGTATGGGAATCCACACAATAGCCATGTATCTATGTTTATTTTGGTATTATAGTTCTTAGTGCGGGACTTATGTCCACCTCTGCGGTATACATCTAGAAATTCATTACAAACAACATAAACTTTACAATTTTGCACATTTCCCTCCGTGAAGAAGAAACTTCTTTCGCCCCACTGCTGATCCATATTGTTTTAATATTATTCACAAGGTACGGGTATGTTTTACGGTCATACAGTTAATAAATAATAAATTAAAATTGAAATTCACGAGAAAGCTGAGTAATGAAATTTGAAATAAGTTTTGAAAATCAATTTTATATTTTTAAACTACATCACTTTTATCTTGGAGTACAACACACCAGTTATCACAAATTTTTGTAGCAACCTGTATGAGAAATTTTGGTATAAGAAGTATTTTTTTTAAATATACAGGAAAACACTAGGGTGTTTACTAAAGTAAGCGGTATAAACGACAAGCCGATTCAAGATCGTTCAGCGGTATAATACAGGAAGGTAGGTTTGTTTATCTAAACACTTCAGCTTGTGGTTAATAGATATGACGACCACAAATTGACAAATTAATTACCTATGTTACGATAAACGTTTTATGAGCATCAAATACTATTAAGCAATAGATTTTAGTTGTCAAATTGTATTTGCAGGCTGTTGCTAGCTTCGACTTTATTTTTTTGACGTAGGGGTTAGTGTGCACTTTTTTATGTTGTAGCGCGCAAACGAGCAGACGTATCGCCCGATGGTAAGCGATTACCGCCGCACATGTGCACCAGAGGCGTCATAAGTGCATTGCCGGCCTTTTGAGGATAGGGGAAAGGGGTTGGGGTGTGGGACTTCCGGTATTTATTTATTTATTTAAGTGTTCATGCATAATTGTTGCACAGGCGGGCTTAATGCCGTAGGCATTTTCTACCAGTCGACCTTAGAGCGATGCAGAGCTAAGAATGGTAGATGCACAATGATCAGAAATGTATTTTAAATAATGTAATCCCATTATAGTAGTTAAAGAGCGAGAGAAAGAGCTTACAAATGCAAATTACAAAATAATTTTACATTACAACTTATATGGTATAAGAATGTATAAAATCCGAGCGGTGAGTGGGACAATGAACAAGTAAGTTGTTTGACGATCTAAGATATGAGTATCTTCACTCACTCGGTGAAATACAGCGCAGGCGCTGTTTCACATCGGTTTTCTGTGAGGCCGTGGTATCACTCCGGTCGAGCCGACTAATGCATGCCGAAGTGTGGCTCTCCCACGGTAACCTGAAGGAAAGTGATTACCCCTGAACCTCTGCAAGTCATAAGTACGTTGACAGCCTTCAAAGTGGGAGCTCGCGACAGTTTCTTTACATAGTATTAAATGCTTTATGCTTAGTATTAAAACTTCACAACAGATTTTAATGCAGTTTTCAGCAATAGATTGTTTGAGTCAAAAGGTTCATATATGTAATACATGCATATTATAGAAGAGGAAATCTGAGAATTTCAAAGACTTGTGAAAAATAATTACAATAAATTCGCATTAGGTAAGTAAAATAGAATTAACTGTATGTAGTGAGTAAATGTGGTAAGTGTTGCATAAATACTGCATTTTTGTACTAATTATAGAATTTCTATATAAAGAAAGACACACCCATTTGTAATTTATTTTATAGTAAATGAGTAATATTTAATTTTAATTTCCTAGTAGCCTTGAGTCATTACTTTATTTGTACAATAAAATCACGTTTTGCCTGAACTGTGTTAGCCTGGTAACTGACAATTTCAGTACCTACCTTTTCTATGATCATTTTCCTTGCTTTTATTATTCCCAATATTATTTTGGGTCGGCTACTAGTTCAACCGGTTTTACCTGAATATCAGTTTATAAACAGAGCGACTGGCATCTGACTTCCGCAACCCTAACGGTGAACTGAATTCGAAGATTGACCTAGTTGTCAGTATATTTGAGGGCACTGACTTTCCAATAACGATTGCCATAGATGGTCATGATAACCGGGACCGACGGCTTAACGTGCTCTCCGAGGCACGGGCGGGAAACACCGTCATCTACCATACTCCAGGCTGCGATTAAGAATTTCTTGTAAGAAAAATCCAACAGCAGTCCGACCCGGGAATCGAACCTGAGACCTCTTGATCTGCAGTAACTTATGCTAACCACTAGACCAACGAGACAGTCTACCTACTTTGTCTATCTCTCTCAATATTCATTTATTTACAATTTAAATACTTTTTTAATTTTTATACTTTTCCTGAGTGGTAGGTTTTAATATCGTTATGTATACATAAGCACCTATTATCCTTGTTGTAATAGCTCGCTGTGTATGTTGGGTGAGTTAATTATATAAATAAATACTCGTATGTAAAGTTCTTAATTCATTTTAAGTTAGGATAGGCTCTCGCTAGGCACGACGTCATCGTCAAATTGGGACGTTGTGGCGACTTCCACATATAGCGCAACAAAAGTATAATGCAGCGCCATCTGTCGAAGACACATTGAACTAATACCGTAGGAGAGCCGCACTTCGGCATGCATGAGCCGGCTTGATCGGACTGATATCACAGCCTCACAGAAAACCACTGTGAAACAGCGGCTACGCTGTATTTCTCCGAGTAAGTGAGGATACCGGAGGCCCATACCCGAACCTCTCCCCTCATCCCCCAAAGGCCGGCATAGCACTTGTGACGCCTCCACTGTTGCGGGTGTCAATGGGCGGCGGTAATCGCTTACTATTAGGCGATAAGTCTGCTCATTTGCCCCCTATTACATAAAAAAGTACGTCTTTGATTATTAATCTATTTAATAACCTGAAGCAAAATCTTTGCTCCTACCCATTTTTAGGAAAATTATGCGAACGGAAGGATATGAAATTTGGTACAGTTTGTTTTTGTTGTATAGGGGGCAAACGACCATACGTATCGCCTGATGGTAAGCGATTACCGCCGCCCATGGACACCCAGAACACCAGTTAAACTTCATAAGGAGGAGGAATGCAGAAAAGTAATAAAAAATAATTACGGATAATCTCGACCACTAGGCGACCACTGGTCCTACTAATATACGAGTATTATCAACGCGAAAGTTTGTGAGTATGTAAGTGAGTATGTTTGTTGCTCTTTCACGCAAAAACTACTGAATGGATTTTGATGAAACTTTATAATAATGTAGCTTATACATCAGAATAACACATAGGTTACAAATTATAAAGATAGTAGCTTCGCCTCGCGGCGTTATTGTCGTACCGCGGGTAGTACCGCGGGGTTCAGCTAGTTGGTTATAAAACTAAAATTTAGGAAAATTACAATGCAATGTAGAAACTATGCGATGAGTGTAATGCGAATTCATACACATTCACGTAGGTACACAGACGTAATAAAGATAAAAATGTGGGGAGCAAGGTCGCGCTCACGTAGTTACCACAAGCAGTAACGGCCATCACTTCAAATGATTTACGCGTAAATGTATATTTGCAACCAGTTTATTGGTTTATATTTGTAGATGAAAAGGAATTTAATACAAACAGATTAATCTCAATTAGCTGTTTTTAAATTTCGCTTCTAAAATTTTTTGCGCATCAGACTGTAGACATCTTACTGGTCCACTGAGACATCACTGTATTCGTATAATGAATATTTCTAATCAATTAAAGTCTCTTTTAATTACTCTGAGCTAAAGGTTTTCTTTTTAAGTTTGAATAAAAACCAAAATCATATTGAGAATATTGTGAGTATAAAGGAAAAAATAATTTATACTTTTGTTAAAATTTGTTATATCTCTGTTTTGTCACTCATTTATCTATACTAATGTTAAAAAGCTGAAGAGTTTGGTTGTTTGTTTGAACGTGCTAATCTCGAGGAAGGCTATAGGCTGTATATCATTACGCTAAGACTAATAGGAGCGGGGCACTAATGATGATGAATGATGTTATAAAAACCGGGGGAAAATACACTACGGGCAATAAGAGACGTAAACTAGGTTGCGTGGGTCAGCTAGTTTCATAATAAATTAACGTTCCGACATTAAGAACCTCTCCAGCCAGTCTATCGGTGACCTAGTGTGGAATTAAGTAAATACAAAGTATGTTCATTTACGATTAATTCATTATCTAACTACTTATATCGAGTTATCTAGTTGATGGTCTTATAGGCATAAACGCCCCATAAAGTGGAACGTTCACATCGTGTTGTTAATATTAATACACTCATATCTCGAATAATGGCCGCCATGTGCTGTAGAGGAATGATTTATCTGATAAATTAAAGCGTTATCAGTCAATGGTAACTCTCTCGTGTGTATTTGTTTGTGATTGTATATTAATAGTAATAATCAAGGTCATTATAAAAGCCACTTCGACACATACGGGCCAAGCTCGACCGCTGTGATACCACGACTTGATAGAAAACCAGTGTTAAGCGGATCTTTTACCGAAGGAATGAGGTTACCGGTGCCCAATTGCCCTCCTACCTCACGTCTTCAACTGATTCTGGGATGGATGGAGTTTCATATGTCCAGGTTACGCATACGCCTAGGTTTTGATTAACTCTATTACTCAAAACCTAGGTGTATCCCACCAAGTACTATATGAGTAGTATTATTTGTTAGTTCTTGTATTGTGGTTAGCAAATTAACAATTGTCGTGCAACAGTAGCGACAAATAGCGAGCTAAGGTTACTATTAATAGACGAGGAAGTATAAAATATGAAAAGGAAATTAATATTTTAAATCCTGGAACTTCCTTTTGAACTATTAATAATTATAGCAATTACTATAAAACAATATATTTATTATTTATAATTTTTGTCTACGTACGAAATACCCCGTAGTGTCCGATAGATTACTTGTTACTGGGATAACTGACATAATTATGTGTATGTATAAATGTTTATATTTCTACTTATATATAGTAGGTATATTTATAGAGTATGTACGTATAGATTCAGGAACCACACCAGGAGGACCAGTTGTTGTGTAGAGCCTCGGGACGGCCTACGTTTAGTAGTTGACGTCGTTCGGATGAGATTGATAATGATATGTGCAGCCATATGTATGCCTAGTAGCCACAGCTCTTAAGCACCCAAAAGAAGAAAGAAGGCTGAAAGAAAATGCCTACACCACGGCCACCTTATACATTACGTTATGCAAAAAGTATTTATTTAAATAAACACATATAGAGACACGGGGAAAAGCTAGTACAGTATATTATAGTTTTCAAGATATTCAGAACAGGTATTCGTTTTGATGATAGGGTGAAAATCTCTTGATTGAGAGTAAAAGTCCTGGCCGTTTAGTCTGCCTATATAAAATTTGCGTAAAGTTTGAAATAAACACAATAAAAAACCCTTCGGATTAGTGGCTTTGTGGCGACTTCCACGAGTATAACACAACAATAACCTACTACAGCACCATCTACCGAAGATACACTGAACTACGAAGAAACGCACTACACGGAGTAACTACAAATCCTGAATCGCGAAATAAATAGTTCCCGCGCCGATTATCACATATACAACATCCCAACCTCAACTGTTGGGCAGTAGCCCGCCAGGCATGATCACCTCGCCTGGTCGGAGGATCCTCCCTTTGTGTTGGTGGAACATGATACCCATTCCCCCACAGCTTTTCTGTGACGCGGGAATGCTGCTGTTAAAAGAACATTGTTGTTGTTCTGTTTATAAATATCATTGATCTCTTCCGGACGAACATTTTGATATCTTCAACATTTCACGTTTTCCATTTATATAAAACTATAAATAAACTGCATAATGCACTCACTGAACGGCGAGAGCAGTTACAAGCAATCTGTCAAGAGTTCAAGGACCTTTGCAATTTTTGTATTTATTTAACCTAAACACATTAATATATGGAAATATCTATACTTATTACGAGAATGTAAACCGGTTGGTGGACATCCTGATTGCGAGCAGGAGCGCATTCCAGAGTAGTACTGCCTGAACAAAGAACAAACAGTTCACGAAGTTGGAGTTGTGAAAGAAGCAGATAATTAACTGAGCGGAGATTTATATCGTGGTTAGAGCACAGGTATCGGAAATACGGATCAAAGTAGGTAGGTAAGAATGATAAGTTGAGAAATAAAAATAGGGAGGTGATTGAAAGTGCTCGCTGATTGCGTCGTTGGCGAATAGGTAACCATTTTAACTGGGAACGGAAAGCAGTCATATGGTCATACTTACGAAGATTGAAAATGTATCAAATTAAGGCGATCTGCATTCAGGTCGAAGTAACACACATCACAATACTCGATTGAAGGATCTTTAAGGAACAGCATAAGTGTGTTTTTAGTTTTAGAAAGCAGGAAGTTTCTCAGACGATATAATGTTCGAAGGTTTCCAGTTACTTTCTGGCTCACGCTAGTAACTTGAGCTCGTTAATCGAAGGTTGAGTGGATAAGTAAACCAAGGTCATTTACTGCAGGACTATATGAAAAAACTAATCCATTTAATAAAATTAGTGGGATCGAGGCGCTATCCAATCTGCTCATTAAACGTTTGCTGCCCACTATCATTGCCAGGCATTTGGTTGGATTAACAGACTATCCAAATCTCATTGACCAGGATTTTATGAGCTCCAGGTCCTGGTTGACCTCATCAATAGCCTGCGTTACGTCCTCCATACTTGCCTGTGAATACAGCTGCAGATCATTAGCATACAAGTGATACGCACACTGAAGATGTTGAGTTGACATTAATAAATACTGAAAATAAAAGAGGGGATAAAATTCCGCCTTGAGGGAAGAGAGCGTAGATGTCGCATCAACTTGATGACGAGTCATCAATACGAACACACTGCTGTCGCCTCCGAAAATAAGTGGAGAACTATTCCAGTGTCACAGAAGATACCCCAAGATATGCGAGGATAGATAAATTTCCTGACTGACATGAATAAAAGATTTCGTGACAGACAGTTTGAAAAGCGTTAGAAAAGATAGATGAGATCGACCAATACTAAAACAGTTACTTTGGTTTCTTCCATGCATTTTCTATAACCTTTAACCTTAAGCCACAAAAGGGGAAAGTACTGAAATCTAAAGAGAAGTTGTATGGGTAATTACAGGGAGAATACAATCAACGATGGTGGTAATCATGCGACGGCTGACGATGATAGCATTTGAACAAATAGATGAGATGAGATGATAATACCATCAGGAGACACTAGAGAAATTTCAAAAGAGTCAGTAGTGGGACTGGCAAGACCAGATATATAATGTAGCTTTTAACACTTAGTTTGAAGATCCAGTTCAGTTGTGTGTTCTTGTCGCTTGGGTGAAGAAGAAGACTGTATATTTTGAAGTATATGTCGATGTTTAGCGTTACGTATCACCTAATTGCACCGATTCCATGCAGCCGATTATATAGAGGCTACATTTGTCCATGAGAACAGACATACGGATAATGAAATCCGATTACTAGAAATATCCGCAAAATTATGTATACGAATTCCGTTACATAATTAACTGATAACGCGTAACGCGATTATAGTTGAATATAGAAAACAAAATCTGTTATTGACTGATGAGATATCGATAAGTGATAGGATTTTTGATCAATTTTCATACTATTAAATAACCTATCTTAATAAGAAATTTTGCTCGACTTGCAGTACATGTAAACAAAGGATAAATAATATAATTCTGTGTTGATTGTTTGGTTAAAAAATTTATTGCGATGCACAGTGATATTTAAAAGCACTTTTTGAAATAATCTATATATATCTCGGCAAATAAATCTGTTAAAATAAAAATTCTAAACAATGTTATGTTTTCGCTGTTTAGTACAATAACTTTTATCAATACATATCTCTCTGTAACTAGCATTTACACTGTATCTCAATACGTATGCAAAACCTTTTCATTCACTTCACTTAAGTCTCTTTTTCTCTCTCTATACTCGGCATGATCGATTTTATGAGCAACACATGCGAAAAGGATAAAATTGAACTTAAATATAGACAGAGCTAAATACATTTTGACCATTTCAGTCCGCCGCACGCTGCGGCTCCAGAAAAATACACCAATAAAGCTAAAACGAAAACTAGTATTATTTTCATTTTCATATTCTGCCACCAGTATTTACGTTGAACTTGCACTGCTGTACTCCTATAAACGGTGGTGTTTGAAGCCAGCACATCTGTTCTATCCACCAAATTCTCTAATCGTTCTCCTCTGAGGGTAATTTTTTCCACATTTTGCACCATAATGTTCTTTAGGTCTTCCAAACCTGCTTTTATGTTTCGTTGAGCCTTCTTATTTTCATTGTACTTTTTCATTTCGGACTGCAACACTGTGTCGAATGCTCCAACATCTATTTGATTAACTGCTGCAAATGGTACTGCTACGGCTGGTAAGCCTTCAAAGGACGCCAAGAATTTCGTTTTGATTTCGTCTAAAAATGAGAATGCTCTCGGATAGTGAAACTTGTCATCTGTGATACAGAAGTACACCAGTTTATTCTCTGACACATAATGGAATAACGAGCCACCAGTGCAGTAGGTACTTCTTTTATCTTCTGGCGGTATCATCGGTAATAGTTGCTGTATGGTTTCCGTAAAATTTCCGCTGCAGGATGCAAATTTGGCCAAAACGAGAGTGCCTTTGGCGATAGCACTGAACATTATTGGCATTTTTTCTCTTGTTTGGTTGCACCCGAATTCACAGTTCAATATTTTTTTTTACACAGTATAGTATACAGTATATTTTATACAGTATTTTTTTAGAAACACAGAACACGTCAAATCATGTGAATGGTTTTGAACATACAGTTATTGCTAAGCGGTAAGTATTTGTTTTAATGATGTTTGTGTTATATTAAGCGATAAGTAAATTAACAATGTTACATTATTGGCTATTAGTATCGATTTGTTGGGAGATATAGATATGGTTGTAATGATATTAATAATAATCGGGATTTTTGACCGCTCTGGGGTCATAATCCTACGGGTTGTCAAAAATTTATAAAAATATTTAGCGTCATAAAAGTAGTAACCAAAATCGAATGTTGCATAACAGAGAATGCAATTCAAATCCACGTTATCACTGTAGAAGAATAAAGTCCATACTTGTAGTTGAAAATACATTAAAAATTTATGTAGTAAACGATTTAAGGTAAAATATGCATCTGTAATTATCTACTGTCCTGGTAACAAACAACACAGTACAATGTTTCCCTCTCTGATAATGGACTAAACGTTTCCGAACTCATCTGCACCTAATTAATTAACTGACTGCCTCGGTGGCGTAGTGGTAGCGTATGCGACTGCTAAGCTTGAGGTCTCGGGTTCGATTCCCGGGTCGGACCAAATGTTTGTATGATCTGCAAATATTTGTTTCGAAGTTTGGGTGTTTTCTATGTATAATATGTATGTATTTACAAAAAAAAAGTATATAAGTATTTATATCAGTTGTCTAGTACCCATAACACAAGCTCTGCTTAGCTTGGGACTAGATGGCGTTGTGTGTTAGATGTCTGGAATATTTATTTATTTATTTATTTATTAATACGATAAAAATGTAAGGCATATGACTTTACAAGATTTGTCTTGTCCGATTGTGCTTCTGTTCGGAGTAGTTTTATTATGAGCATGAAAGCTTTTAGAATGTCATTTTTAACATTATTTCTAAATATAAACAACCGAAATATGACATCAAACATCAAAACACATTATTTCATATTAGCTGCCTTTTAAAAACATTGATGAAGTTGGCTTCGAAGCCCAACGTGGACTAATTGATTACGTTTTTATATGTCGGGGAACAAAGGTACCTACGGCTGATCTAGGGGTGTCGACTTCGTATCCTACTAACAAACGTTCATGATAACTACTTAGACAATGAAGTAGGGTTGATATTTTAATGGCTCAATATCAAAATAAAATATTTGCATACATTTACAAGTAAATTATATATCAATAACTAACTGCCTCGTTGGCCTAGCGGTTGACATATGTGACGGCCAATCAAGAGGTCTCGGGTTCGAATCCCGGGTCGGCCCAAAAGGGTTATTGAGTTTTTTCTGAATATAGAAATACTTATAACAACTCGGAGTTGGGAAGTTGGGGTCTGAACCCTCGTGCCTCGGAGAGCACGTAAAGTTATCGGTATTGCGCCTGATTTCTTCCCGGTCGTGTCGGTTAACCATCCCATAGGATTATTAGAGAGAGGGAACAGAGAGTGCACCTGTGTTTGCGCACACACTTGTGCACTATAATATCTCCTGCGTAATTGGCTGGTCTCCGTTGAGCCTGGCCGCCGTGGCCGAGATCCGCTAGGAGACCGTCATATATCATTTCATTTCCTAATTTCGTTTGAGTTCAGCATAACGTGTAGCAATGCAAAAAGTTTTGAATGATTTCTTTTTTAATCGGCGATTTATTCCCGACCCTCCTTGAGCGTGTAATCGTTTTCAACGAAAGAAGATGAACAAAAAAAAAGCTAAGGAAAATGAGAATTATTAAGGATTTAGAGTATCTAAGGGTCGTCAAGTTTACGCTGTGACTGAAGAAGTCAGTACAAGAGGGACAACACAACTTACAACTTTTTATTAATACTTCTATGATTATATTTCTGCTCATCATTGTATACTTCTGCGTATCGGTGTATAACATCACAATCTACTATCAACTGATATTACGTAATTAATTACCTTTTCAATAACAATGAAAGTTTAAAAAAAATTACAAAATAATAAATTTTGTTAAGAGAACAAAATAAAGAAATTACTACTTTATATAGCTTTGTTTAACGATCAAAGTTTCTAATAGCTATGTAACTGTCAACGACACATTGCATTACATTTAATATGTCTATATCAAAGAATGAAAATACTGTTGAAAGCCTTGCTGCAGCACGTATTGGCTGGCTCAACGAGAGTTGCAACATCCCGACAGAACACCTAGTGAGCAAGGAAACTGATACCTCATTGTCTTAATGCTGGATTTCTTCTTTATCCTAATTCTAGACGGCTAAAGTGGGACAATCAAATACCTGGATTTCTCTGATATCAACGCCTTAAAATCAACTTCGTGTTTATTAAACCTACGTTATTAACTGTTTTGTTGTCAAACTTTAGTTAGACAGTCCTGGCGTCTTGATGAACATAATTGACTTGCCTCGGTGGCGTAGTGGTAGCGTATGCGACTGCTAAGCTTGAGGTCTCGGGTTCGATTCCCGGGTCGGACCAAATATTTGTATGATCTGCAAATATTTGTTTCGGAGTTTGGGTGTTTTCTATGTATAATATGTATGTATTTACAAAAAAAAAAGTATATAAGTATTTATATCAGTTGTCTAGTACCCATAACACAAGTTCTGCTTAGCTTGGGACTAGATGGCGTTGTGTGTTTAAATGTCCGGAATATTTATTTATTTATTATTTATAATTAAAATTTGAGTAAGTGGCAGCCCTATTGTCCCGAGGGGCGAGTTGTTGACCCCCGCGTGCGTCACCGCCCAAACACACAAGTACGATTGCTTTACTACCGTAGGTCCACACGTTTGACTCTGCATCGGAGAGTTTCAGACAAACATGTAAAATATATTTTTCACGTTGTTTTTTTTCATAGTATAGAAAGATAAACAAGAGTACAGGTTACTTCATGGTAAGTGATTACCGACGCCCAGGGAAACCTGCAACTCCCTTCGCTCAGGATCAGTTAGAGAAGAGGCGGCGCGCCTGGCCACCAGAGGTGTCTCTCTGGTGGTTGGGCGCATCGAGGCGCTGGGCTTGCGGGTGGCCCTTGACAAGACGGAGGCCCTGTTATTTCATGGGCCCCGTCGTGGTCCACCCCCCGGCGCCTCCATCGAAGTCAACTCGGTCCTCGTACCGGTTCGGGCCCAGATGAGGTATCTGGGCCTGATCCTCGACGGTAGGTGGCTCTTCGACGAGCACTTCCGACAGCTTGCCCCAAAGCTGGTCGACGCTGCCTCCGCCCTTGGGCGACTCTTGCCCAATCTGGGTGGAGCCAGCGTCGAAACAAGACACCTCTACACGGGGGTGGTCCGGTCGATGGCCCTGTACGGGTCACCGGTGTGGGTCCCGGCTCTGACCGCCCAGAATAAGGCACGCCTCTGGCGGCCTCAGAGGGTATTGGCGGTCAGAGCCATACGCGGATACCGCACCGTGTCGACGGAGGCGGCGTGCGCCTTGGCCGGAACACCCCCGTGGGATTTGGAGGCGGAAGTGCTCGCCGAAGTTTATCGGCGAGCGGCTGACTATCGGGCGGAGAACGGGTATCGTCCTCCGCCCGAAGAGGTACGCGATTGGCGTGAAGCCGCTCGCCGAGCCACGATGGCTCGTTGGTCTTCCCGGCTGGAGGCTCCACGCGCTGGCTTTGCCACCGTGGAGGCACTCCAGCTGGTCATCCTCGAGTGGGCAGGGCGGCAGCACGGGACCCTTTCCTTCCGGCTGACGCAGGTGCTTTCCGGGCATGGTTGCTTCGGAAAGTACCTGCACTCGGTCGCTAGGAGGGAATTGAGTCCCGCCTGCCACCACTGCGACTGCAGTGAGGACTCGGCCCAGCATACCCTGGAGTTCTGCCCCGCTTGGGCGGAGCAGCGCCGGGCCCTCACTGCAGTCATCGGAGGAGATCTGTCGCTACCGGCCGTCATACACTCCATGGCCGGTAGCGACAGCAGTTTTACCGCGGTCGCGACCTTCTGCGAGGAAGTAATCTCGCAGAAGGAGGCGGCGGAGAAGGCCCGAGAGGACGATCTCCACTCGGACCCGATCCGCCGCCGGCGCACGGGGCGGGGGAGGCGCGCCCATCTGCGCCTCATGCCGCCCTGAGTGTGGCCGCGGATGGACGGGATGGGTTTTCCCCTCCATCCGCATTACAGGCCAACCGCGAGGGGGCGACGTACGCGTGTGCCGTGCGTCGCCTAAATTGAGATTTTATTGGAAGAAGGTGCCCGCTTCAGTGCGGGCAGGCGCTGGGAGGGGTCCGGCGTGTTAATAACAGCGATTCCCGAACCCCTCCCTTCTCAGGCGCAGAGTTGGCACACCGTGTGGTTTTAGTCGGTTCGATTCCGACACACCGCCCCGCCGCAAACCCCGGCGGGGTGACGGCCCGAGGGGGTTTCCACACGTAAAAAAAAAAAAAAAAGGATCAGTTAGAGAGAGGAACTCCAGTAACCCCACTCAGTCACGCGCGGACACACATGGAGGTTGCCCGACCCGCACTCTAATAACTTTTGTACCTACATCGGAGGAAATAATGTTCAGGGCATGCTTTTCCAGTTTAAAAAACCAGTTCCAACTAAGAAACAAATCATTAAAGTTACAAAAACTGTATATATTAATAAACAGTAATATTAGTATTACAGCAAGTAAATAGGTATTAAGTTAATGATAAATTAGCCGAGGATTGCTTCCAAACTTTGTAAATAACTACTCAAAAGATGATTAAACGTAATTAAAGTAAAGACACGTAATTACGAGTACATCATTTGTATAAGTATTTTCGTTCCTGCAGTCTTATGTCTTACAAACGTTTGGCTACCATAGTCATAATGTATATTGGGCGATATCGTCCAATTACCTGCTACACTTGGAGGAAGAGAGGGTCGTAACCTCGCAACACGGCAACACGTGGTTGTTCTTTGTTGTCTCTGTAGGTCATTTCAGCGGGACAGGCAAATTTATACATTCCAGTGAAAACAAGCCACACGGTAGATTTTCCCGTTTGTACTAGCGTAAAGAAAATGATATCGAAAACTGTAACTGGCTGACAAATGCAATCAAGTCTATAAACAGAATAACAAATTTTGCTCACATTTAATAAAAAGTATCCTATGTTGTCATGATCATCGTATGAGTACTTCTCCCGTGAAAGCGTAACAAACCAACTTACTTTCACCTTATAATATCAGTGTGAATAGCAAAGCCCCGGCTTCAAGGGCTCTTTACGGAAAATATAATATAACCTATGTTACCCCGACTAGATGTGCGGCTTAATTTTTTCTGTCGCCTTCATCAAATATCGTTAAAATTTAGATAATGTACTCAAAAATTTAACAAATTACATTTGAAAACCTTCCTCAAGAATTACTCTATCTATTGGTAAAAAATCGCATCAAAATCTGTGCAGTAGCTTTTGAGTTTATTGCGAACAGACAGACAGATAATATGTAATGAAATGTGATATGATAAGATGTGATCACACTGTTTTAATTTAATTTGTTGTTGTTGTGGAGAAAATGTTGAATTCAATCGAAATTCGAATTCTGAGTCCAACCAAAGTGATAAATTACCTTACAGTGCCGTTATTTTATCTGAGATTTTAGATGAGAAGTATAAGCAGAATCTAAGATTGGCTAACTCTTATATTAGAGTGTGAACATGGAGTAATAAGCAAAATTATATTTTCAATTTCTAAATGCGAATAGAACTCGAATATCTATTTAAAAAATCATTTATTCTAGACAGGAAATTTTAAACTACCTATTTGTTTATAAAATTATTATAGTTCATTTCACAAACAACTCACGTAAATAGAACATTTGATTGACTCCGTCCATATATGTATTGAATACTATCAGTTGAACTCATTTATTTCGGAAAACACAACGAACTGAAAAGTAAATTATTGTTTATTTACCTGGTTGTTGTAGGTGGAACATTATGTGGACTCCGGAAATATATTTTTATGCACTTTGATTACTCGAAAAACAATCACTATGTGTCATAATTCGACTAATTATGTTTACACAACACGATCAGTATAATTAATTATACTATAATGAAGTGTCGCCCTTGCTGGTGATAAGACGACTCGCCCGTCTGATAACGAACAGCTGAGTGCCGGCTAAACTAACTATTGCGGCGATAATACTTGTTTGAGGATTATGGGGTGGAGAAATGTGTAGAAACGAGCGACATGTGACGTTTGCCGTTATTAATGTTGATAAAAGAAACTATTATAGGTATGATGTCTGTTTTGTTTTGTATTTACTGTCTTCGGTGATAGTCATGTGTTAGAGAACTAAATATATAATGTTTATAAACATATCATCAAATGACAGATAAAACTAAATCAAAATATAGTATTATCACTACAAAAGATTAGATAATAAATAAATAAACATTTCTGACATCTTACACACAACGCCATCTAGACCCAAGCAAAGCAGAGCTTGTGTTATGGGTACTAGACAACTGATATAAATACTTATATACTTTTTTTTTATAAATACATACATATTATATATAGAAAACACCCAATCTACGTTTGGTCCGACCCGGGAATCGAACCCGAGACCTCAAGCTTAGCAGTCGCATACGCTACCACTACGCCACCGAGGCAGTCAAACCGTCATAATGTAAACGATAAAAGAAATTCAAAGAAAATCTTTAAGTCATGAAGATTTGTATTATTGTATTGTAAGTTACCAATCTTTCCTTATAGAAAATTAATGAGATTTCCAATCAATTTTTTGGAAGAAATAGTAGAAAGTAAAAACTACAAATTGAAGATAACTTTCTAGGTTTTTACGTTGCAGATAGACTACCTGCTGCCTGCTGGTAAGTATCTGAAGTGTCCCATAGATCAACTCAGTTCATAGGTGATATGGTGATATATGTATTGTTGGTATTTGAGTCTCTCGCCGGAGTAAGAGGGAATGGAGCTGAAATGCTCTTAGTTTCAATTTAAGTATAAATCTGGAGGTCTAATTGTAATGAGCCCAGAATGCATTGCAAACGCCAAACACGGTCTTCATCGAGTGTGTAGATGTGAAATAAACTTACACTAGACTTGTTACATTTCTATCCTTTTAAAGTTTTACTATGCAATAACTTTCATGAAATAAATCCGAACCCAGATTTAAAAGCTTACAAACACGTCATGTTCATATTACGATGTACATCGCAGACTACCAGTATAAACAACAGATTTACAGTTACATTAACATCTTATTTAGTTCCGAGTATTGAGGTTATCTTGTAAGATAAGCTAAAGTGCCCCCGCCAGCGGACACATAGATGGGTAATCGCCCTTTTAGCTTTCAGCAATCGGCTCAAGAATTAAACTTGACCGCTGGAACATATTCTTGGACTGCACACTGGTATTTAATGGAATATATGAGCGGTATTTTATTACAAGGTTATGGTCCTAAATTTTTGCTGGCATGGTTTCGATTACATTATCAGCGTGATTAAAATGTAGTTTCCCTGAATTCCTGACTATTAAATTAATCTTTTAACCTATTTCTTGTCAAGAAGTTGACAAACGGTTTGATAACATACTGACTTCCACTGGCATTTCAGTACTGCTTACACAAAGAACGAAGTTCACGAAGTCAGAGTAGTGGGTTTTAGGGAGCAAAGAAGGAGAAGTACAGATTGAAAAAATAGTGTAACGCTGTTTGATTACGGTTCAAGCGAATAGGTAACCATTTTAAGTGGGAACGTAAAGAAGAAACTTAGATTTAAGGTCCGATCGTACTTGTTTGCGACTATAGTGGGGTCAAAATTTGAGAAACTGAAGTCATAACTGCCTACAGATATATAGAAGGTAGAGATCTGTTAAGGCAAATGCATACTGTAATAATTAATATCCTGATTTAGGTTTAAATAAAATTTATATATATAAAATTATAAATTGATTAAAGGACTTTAGAATGGAAATCCGAAAATGTCATTAATGTCTCCAACAAACTGTCAGGAACTCGGCAATATTTGGCGAAAACATAACTGAACAACAAAACAATACAGCACACGGGAAACAGAGAGGTGAAAAACCGGCTGAATCGATGATACCATACCGTGCATTATTCATGGGGATGCTCGTTGTTTTCGACAAAAAAATATTCCATCTTACTTTATAGGGTAGTCTTAATATTGTCTTTAAAATTCCCGTCTCATGCCAAAACTTAGAAGCTTTACAGTTCACGGTGTACTCAGTACATTTATTGAAATAAAGTTGTTCATAACTACACTCAAAGTTGGAGTAGCAAAACTCCTTAAAATATTCAAATTTGATCAAAGAACTGTAAAAGATCATAAAGTTTCCAGATTTAAGTAGTATCTCATCATTATCAAGATTCTCACTCTTCTCTTTCTCTTGATAAACAAATATTTACCGGTATTGACTCTTGTAATAACGTAACATAACCTTATGTGTATATAGATAAATTGTTTGAGATTAAAACGGATTTTTCTTAAAAGTCTTATCAATCCACTGATGCCAGTTCATTTTTTTTTATATTCGCAATGATAATCACAAGAGAAAAATTTTATCTAGCTATCAAGTGAGCCCAATTGAACCTTAAGTACGTTTACAATTATTTATTTGTAACGACCAATATATAGCATAGAAAAGCTATGCTTTGGCAGCTAGCTTGACCGGAGTGATAACACAACCTGACAAAAACCGATATTAGGCAACCTTTTCGGTGTATTTTATCACATGAGTGATACTCAAAGCCTGACCTCCTTCAAATCTAGAATGAGTACTTATGATGTTTGAGGTGTAGATGTCTTTAAGTAGCAGCAGTAATTTATAAAGAGGTTATACAGCCTGCTTTTGCCCTCTCTGCCATCATAAAAAGATATTACCTAAATTTTGTAGGAAATTTCGCACTAACAAATTGATTTGAGATACGTCACAAGCCTATTCTGGAATTTTCGCAATAGCCTTCTACTATTAAAATGTAATAATTGCTAAGTAATAAATAGCTGTCTGACTGTCAGCTTTTGCGTGTTAACTCTGGGCGAGCCTAACTGCGGCTTGACCTTTGCGTCATGCTATTGTACTTTGCTAAAACATATTATGATATTCACTATCAATATTGTATCACGCGGCGCTTTACTCGCACAATCACATCATATTTCGTGTTTCGTTATGATATGTACTTTCAAAATGATAAATTTCTATACAACCGTTCATCATTTATTTTACCTGTTACGGATAAATCTGTGTTAAACTAAAGAGGACAACAGTACAGGATAAGAAAAGGGAAACTTGGAAATAAAACCCGGACCAACACGTATTGAAAGCGTGATTAATTGGACTAAAGTGTCCTGTCTTAGTTAAGGTCTATATCCGAGTGGATGACTAAAGGTTGTTGATGATGCTGAAGGCTGAATTTCCAAAAATCCTTTCTTGGTGGGTGTTTGTTTGCAACATAAAAACATCACTTGCGAAAATTTCTGGTCTGTAATCTCACCAGTTTAGGGTCTATATGATTTACTCAGTAAGGACAATTAACTTTATATGTATTTAGGTCACGTCAGCTTCGTGTGTACCGACAGTTTTCAGTACGATATCTGGTTGGGCATAATTTACTTAACAAATTTATAACTTTTTAGCTAATTTGTAGGTGTGGCAAATTTAGTTTTTAGAGTATAAATTGCTTTGGTGTATTTAATTTAACGTAAAATTTAAAGTAGATATAAAAAACTGTGAAAGCGCATCTTTTGAACTATAGATACATAAAGCAGCACGGGCCAATGTAAGTCGTATAAACATGCGTAATAATTCATATTTATCCTTTATAAAAAAGTAACATTTTTATCTACGATATTTTAAAAGTTCGTCGACTTTCTTAATTCTGGGTTTCTTTCTTTATTAAGAAGACTAGTTGAGAGAGTGGTCATTTTTCATATTTTTAGGTATGTAAAATCTAGTAGTAATGATGAGAATTCTTTAGAAAACATATAAAACCGCAGTAAAAAGCTAGTCTTTTTCTATGTAAGTTACATACAAAAAGACATTAAAATTATGAATAGTATGAAGGAGAGTGAAAAAACACAATCCACTTTTATAGCTTAATCTAAAAATGTTTTATTGTCCACACGAAAATAGCGCGCTGTCTGTGCTAACAAGACTTTCGACATCATTGGTTCGCACGCACGGATTGTAAATGACATGATTTCTGAAACGTTAACCCCAAAAATAATAAAACGATAAAAATTTACATACCAGGGTCCGAATGGGAGGGAGAACCGAATGAACACACAAACACATGCTGGATTCACACATAAACATTGCATTAAATAAGCCTTCGGATTGAGGATACCTCCCCACGCCCTCTGCCGATAAACACTGGAGACTACAGTTGATAACGACACTTGAAGTCCTTGTTATCGGTAACGAATGGACATAAACAGTTGTTTACAAAATAATGTTGGGTTATTGTTGCGATTCGGTGTGCGCTGGGCGGGCGGCGCGACAGGAGTGACGGGTCAACGGCCGGGATGTTGCCGCTCGTTGCTATGGCAACCACGATGTGATGTCGACTGTAGCTCTGCTACGTCACAGGTTTCCACTGATGTAATATTTGAATCCTGAAAACGAGGCCGCGCTTAACATAAATACCTATCAGTTTAACTTAGCAGTTTATTCAATTACAACGACGTACATAAATATATTTTTTTAATCTTTAATAATGTATGATCGTAATAAATAAATAAATAGTTTCGACATTTAACACACAACGCCATCTAGTCCCAAACTAAGCAGAGCTTGTACTATGAGTACTAGACAGCTGATATAATTTTTTTTATAAATACATACATATTATACATAGAAAACACCCAAACTCCGAAACAAATATTTGCAGATCATTCAAACATTTGTTCCTACCCGGGAATCGAACCCGAGACCTCAAGCACAGCAGTCGCATACGCTACCACTGCGCCAACGAGGCAGTCAAAATATGAAATGATCATAGCCGAAAGGTAGAAAATTACTTAATAAAGAAAAGAAAATGATTTTATTCTCAGACAGTCGTATTGGTATGCAATAGTCGGTAAAAAAAGTCCTAATTATTTTTTTCTACAAATCATTTTTTACCAATTAGGTCCCTTCTTACAAGATCCTACCTTTTCAATATACTTCTCTTTTCTTATTTTCCATCCCCAAACTGCTCGGTTGACCAAAACAAAATAATTTCATAACAATTCCTTTATCCATTTAAAACAGCCAATCAAATTAGAGTGCCAGTCAGACAATATATATTTTTCGGAGCACTAATTCTTGAGATTGCTACCCACTTCCGTAGTCATAAATTCATAAACATCTTCATAATACCAATAGTCAATTAAAGTTACCCTATTAAATTCTACAAATTACCTCTCTACTCTATATAATGACTAAATAATAAACATCTTAACTAACATAACTTCATATTACAGGGGTTGCAATTTGGTGCAGAGCTTTAGAGGACAAGTGTGAGGTGAGCAACATTAATTGCCAATTCCATTATTAACTTACTTCTTCTCTTACCACCTTCCTTAGAAAATGTAGTAATTTTCTATAATTACTGAAACCATGTATATTTAAAAAAATCAAAATTAACTAAATTTAGCAAAACTTGAATAAAGAAACTCTGGCATATTCTACTTCAATTTAAAATAGTTCAATAAACGCAGAGTTAACCATCATTACAGTAGTTACAAGGTTTGATGAAAATCACACCACAAGAAAACAGTAACAAAAGACTGCATGTTTGGCTTAGTGGTTTAAGCGTTCGCTACGCCGCAAATCAAATCCCCATGGGACAACACTTTGTGTGATCAACAAATTGTTGCACGGAGTCTGGGTGTTTTTTGTGTTCATTACATGTTATCCTCGACGTTTCCGAAAATACACAAATAAAAATAAAATAATTTCTTTGATTAAACCATCTACATCAGCATTCATGTATCATTATCATCAATAGCCTTAAATAGTCCACTGCTGGGCCTTTCGATCTTGGTATACTACAGGTATGATATGAAATGCATGATTCATATGGACTATTGCAAGTCGAAATTGTTCTGAGGAGCTTGCTATCTCAGTCGGCTTCGGAAAGTGATAAAATTTGATAAAATTTGCCTGAAGTCACTTTTTGAAACATGCTAGTCACTGGGAGTAGGCAAATCTATTCATGATTCGTTTCCTAAAAATTTCAACTTAAATGCACTAAATCAACATTTCTCTGCTTCGTCAAATTTTGATAAAATGACAAAAGACACTACACTAAAACTTCTCAATTCTGCCCCCACTCCTGACTGTACTCCATTTTTCTTTAGTCATTTTTCTGATTGTGATGTTAAGAAGAGCATATCATCTGTAACTTCTAACGCAGTGGGTTCGGATTGTCTAAACCGTAATATGATCCTCCCTATCCTTGACGAAATTCTTCCTGTTATCTGCCACATCCTCAATTATTCAATCTCATATAGTGTATTTTCTAAGGCTTGGAAGGATGCTGGAATTATACCCATTCCCAAAAAGAAAAATCCCGGATCCTTTTCTGATTACCGCCCTATCTCTATTCTTCCCTTTCTCTCCAAGGTCCTCGAACGTTAAATCCATACTCAGCTCTCGAATTTTCTATCCACAAACTCTCTACTTCTTCCTTTTTACTTTTACTTTTTCCTTTACTTTAATCCTTTACAGTCTGGCTTTCGACCCGGTCACAGCACCACTACTACCCTTGTACACATCACGGAGGACATGAGATCGGCTATGGAGAATGGCGAGCTGACAGTTTTAACACTTCTTGACTTCAGTAACGCGTTCAACACCGTTGACTTCAACGTTCTACTGTGTATACTACGCTCTCTTAACATATCTCCAACTGCGATTGACTGGTTTCACAACTACCTGTGTGGTCGCCGGCAGCGTATTAGTATTGAAAACACCGTTTCTTCTTGGTGTAGTACTACAGTCGGTGTACCACAAGGCGGCGTGCTCTCTCCCCTACTTTTCTGTGTTTTCATAAACACCATCACTACGGATCTGTCTTCTTCCTACCACCTTTACGCGGATGATCTCCAAATTTATAGCAGGGCATCACTGATAAATCTGACTGACGCCGTTAACACCACTAATGATGACCTGGACAAAATTTGCAAATGAAGCGACACCTATGGCCTGAAAATTAACCCATCTAAAACTCAGGTAATTGTCATTGGAAGCTCGCGAATGATTTCCAAAATTGATTGGTCGAGTCTGCCTCGAATCACTTGTAATGGCACACCGATACCGTACAGTGACAGGGTGAAGAACTTGGGGATTTTCATTGATAACACCTTATCCTGGCGTCCTCAGCTACAAGAACTGAGTCGCAAAATGTTTGCTGCTGCAGGGTCTTTGCGCAGATTACGCAATTTTCTGCCTATATCCACCAAGATTGCTCTTACACAATCCCTTCTTTTCCCCATCCTTAATTTTGTTGATGCCAGTTATATAGATCTCACTGAAGACCAATTTAATAAGCTTGAGAAACTCCAAAATCTCTGTATAAGATTTATATTTGGATTACGCAAATATGATCATATCTCCGATTATCGTAAACAGCTTAAGTGGTTACCCATTCGCCTTCGCCGGAATGCTCATGTACTTTCTCTTCTTTATAATATTCTGTTCAATCCTCTTACTCCACGTTACCTTAAATCCCGGTTCACCTTTCTACATGAAACACACTCTAAATTGTTGAGATCGTCAGAGAATCTGACATTGAAAATGCCTGGACATAGTACCAAATTCCTCGACCACTCCTTCACTGCCAAAGCAGTTCGGTTGTGGAACGCTTTACCAATTAATATAAGACGTGCGCAGACATTAGCTGCGTTCAAGAGACTGGTGAAGGCATATTACATGGGAGACCTCAAAGACTCGTAACCGACCTCGCTCTGAATGAAGTCTCAAATGCCACTGGAGTTTATATGGAATATCTATTAATTAATATTTCTACGTACTTATTTATTTTAACATCCACACTAGATATTACTATTACCTTATATAATATGTATATGTAAATACTTCTTTTTCTTATCAACTTTTTATACACTAGGCACTACCCTAAACTTTCCACTTCTATCTTTCCATCCAATGGTTGCCTTCGGGCGATAAGGCCGCCAATTGTACCTCTTAGCTTTAAGTTACCTTTGTACTAACTATCTGGTGTACAATAAAGCGATTATTATTATTATTATTTACACAAAATAATATTGAATTGAAACTTGTACTGTTCCACTCGCCATCTGACTGGATTCGTGTCACAGCATTTTCAAATGGTAAAGTTTAATAAAGTAATTATTAAAGAATAGTACATTATCATCATAAACAGCATTTAACTGCCCACTGCTGGACATAGGACATTTGTACATGTAGTAGAGCCACGTTGATTTCAGCAAGATCGGGCCGTCTCGACCGAGGTACCCTACACAGAAGACCAACCTAAAATGACACATTCGTGTTGTCGGGTTTCGTTGGTGCGACCCAATGAGGCATAAACAATCTACAAGGCCGCTTTAATGTGGGTCCCTATGCATCATTGTTGCATTGCTTTCTATCAGCCAGAGTAAACTCTCTTTGGCAGGTTCATATATAAACAATAGACCTCTCCTTAAGTCAAAGTCAAAGTCATATCATTTATTTCCATAGGCGCCAAAAGGCACTTGAAGATTTCTATAATAAAATAAACATTATTAAGGGATTTTTTGAAAAAGAAAAAAGCGAGAGCGCTGCGCTGGTGGAAGCTCCACATTCCGGCAGCAAAAACTTGCAGCGATCTCGCTAATTAAGGAAGCAAACAACAACAAAGCCGAAAAAACTGAATTGAATGAAAAAACTGAAAAAATTTAGAGGAATTTCTCCAAAGGACGGCCGCGTCGTAGGATTGGTTAGCACGTGTGGTTAGAATCTCTAAAAATCTCAAGTGGTTTTGTGACTGTGGGACCTTTTATTTTGTTATTTTGTGCTGTCCTATTGGTTAGGGTGTGTTGTTTGTGTGTTTATTAGTGAAAAGGGGTCGCAATGACCCGAAATAAACCCCCTGATCCGCCCGACCCTCCCGATGACCCTTCTGCATTAACCACCCCTCCCTTTTCACCTACTCCTTTCTTTTCGTAACAACCTTCAACCCCTTTTAACCCCTTACAGCAGTTTGCAAATGTGAATTGCAGTGCAACGCAAGATAATAACATCCCACAGGCTGCAAGCTCTCGGAAACGCCCCGTGGACGATGAGGTTAGTGCCACTCGCCCTCCAAAGCATATGAAAAGCCAGATTGGGCGTGATAATTACACGGCTTCTGACAACGGCCCTTACATAGTTCATGTTTCCCGTGTCGAGAGCCAAATAGGCTCTTTTTTTTTTTTTTTTACGTGTGGAAACCCCCTCGGGCCGTCACCCCGCCGGGGTTTGCGGCGGGGCGGTGTGTCGGAATCGAACCGACTAAAACCACACGGTGTGCCAACTCTGCGCCTGAGAAGGGAGGGGTCCGGGATCGCTGTTATTAACGCAAACCGGACCCCTCCCAGCGCCTGCCCGCACAGAAGCGGGCACCGTCTGCTGTTAAAATCTCAATTTATGCGACGCACGGCACACGCGTACGTCACCCCCTCGCGGTTGGCCTGTAATGCGGATGGAGGGAAAAACCCATCCCGTCCATCCGCGGCCACACTCAGGGCGGCATGAGGCGCTGATAGGCGCGCCTCCGCCGCCCGTGCGCCGGCGGCGGATCGGGTCCGAGTGAATATCGTCCTCCCGGGCCTTCTCCGCCGCCTCCTTTTGCGAAATTACTTCTTCGCAGAAGGTCGCGACCGCGGTAAAACTGCTGTCGCTACCGGCCATGGACAGTACGACGGCCGGCAGCGACAGATCTCCTCCGATGACTGCAGTGAGGGCCCGGCGCTGATCCGCCCAAGCGGGGCAGATCTCCAGGGTATGCTGGGCCGAGTCCTCACTGCAGTCGCAGTGGTGGCAGGCGGGACTCAATTCCCTCCTAGCGACCGAATGCAGGTACTTTCCGAAGCAACCATGCCCGGAAAGCACCTGCGTCAGCCGGAAGGAAAGGGTCCCGTGCTGCCGCCCTGCCCACTCGAGGATGACCGGCTGGAGCGCCTCCACGGTAGCAAAGCCAGCGCGTGGAGCCTCCAGCCGGGACGACCAACTGGGTGTGTTTCATAAGAAACACGACCTCACATTTCTTTTAAATAAATACAAGCCTTTGGCTATGTCCCTCGCTGAGACCTGGCTTCTACCAAGTCTCAACTTCCATATCCCTCATTTCAATTTACTTAGATGCGACAGGCCTGATGGTTATGGAGGTGCTGCCCTCCTCATCAGTAACAAAGTCCCCCTTTTACCCCTATCCTTGCCCCCAATCCCAGATAATGTCAGCATGGTCGCAGCAAAAGTTGGTACTTTATCTGTGCACTCGATCTACATAGCTCACCCCCATCAAAGCTTCCTTCCAATACTAAGAGATACGCTTCAGAACCGACAGGGCCCAGTATTACTTATGGGTGACCTCAATTGCCATCACTATAGATGGGGGTCTGATAACTGCGACTCCTTTGGATCAGGTATGGTGGAGATCATTGATGATCTTAACCTATGTGTTCTCAACAATGGTTGCTCCACCCGTAGAGGCCTCCCTGGGCAAAACAAAAGCTGTGTCGACTTGACCATTTGCTCACTGGACATTGCTGCAGCTGCCAGTTGGCAGTGCACAGATCTGACCCATGGTAGTGATCACTATCCAATTTTGTTATCCCTTCCTAGTTCAACTTACCTGAAAAAGTCATCCCCTCCCCTCTTAAAATATAACCTTTCAGAAGCTGATTGGCAAAATTACTCCCGAATTCTTGAAAACATTATTATAACCCTACCTAGTCTAGATTACAGATCCCTATCCTATGAAGATCGCTACCAGGTGATGGACTGTTGTGAAGCATTTGTGGATGCAATTAGGTCAAGTGCAGACAGTTGCTTTAGACTAAAAAATTCAAGCAGAGGCAAAATCCCCTCGCCCCCTTGGTGGGACAGTGAATGCACTAGGGCTGTAAAGCTAAGGAAGGAATCTGAAAGGCGATATAATGTGGACATGTCAATTCAAAATTTATTAACATACCAAAACGTTTACGCGTCGACTAAAAGACTTCTCCGTCGCAAAAAGCGCACTGGTTGGATTGACTTCTGTTCCTCCTTGTCCCCTTCCACTCCATCCTCAATAGTGTGGAAGAGCATAAACCGATTCCGTTCTGGATGCTCACCCTCTGTCTCCTCTCCTATCTCCTCTGCCACTGCAGAACTTTTTCTCAATAAAATCGCCCCCCCTTACGTTCCTCATCTTAAAGAAGTCATCCAACCCAGTATTCCACCTCAGTCTTTTGATATACACGACAAACCATTTTCACTAGAAGACCTGAACATGGTCCTAAACAGTGTGCGAGATTCTGCTCCTGGCATTGATGGCATTCCATACTCCTTTATCGCCAATGCTAGCCCTAGTACAAAAACTTATTTTTTAGAAATCCTTAACTTTTGTTATACCAATGGTTGGATCCCTGATAGGTGGAAGGTCCACATAATCATTCCCATCCTAAAACCTGGGAAACATGCAGGTGACCCAAATAGCTTTAGGCCAATCGCTCTCTCATCAATCCTACCTAAATTACTAGAACACCTTATTAAAAACCGTCTCGAATGGATTGTAGAATCAAGGAATTTACTACCAAATTACCAATTTGGCTTCCGCAAAGGGCTCAGCTCCATGGACAGTGTTGCAGTATTGGTAACTGACATCCGCCTTTCTCTATTCCAAAATGCATCAGTCGTAACATCATTTCTTGACATAACTGCCGCATATGATAATGTCCTACTTCCCATTCTCAGGCAAAAACTGCATCAGCTGAGACTTCCGGTTAGGATGATCCATTGCATATGTGCCATGCTTGTGTCTCGAACTCTAGTCCTAAGAGTCTTAGGTGAAGAGTTTGGACAGAGAAAGACCTGGAGGGGCTTACCACAGGGTTCTGTACTGAGCCCTTTACTATACAATCTGTACACCGCAGACATGGGCTCATGCTTAAACAACAACTGCAGTATACTACAATATGCCGACGATCTGGCACTGTATGTAACTAACCTCTCCATCCAAGATGCAGCTACATCACTCACAACTTCCCTTAATTCTCTGTGGCAGTGGCTATCAGATCACGGCCTAAGTCTTTCTGCCCAGAAAAGTGCCATTGTTGTCTTCACAAGAAAAAAGACTCTGCCACAGATAGATGTCCAGGTACAGCTGCAGGAAATCCCTTTTGTTAGTAAATATAAATTCCTAGGAGTATATCTTGATTCTAAACTGACCGGAGTTCACCATATCAACCACTTATCTGCAAAATGTGAACGAACCATCCCAATTCTAAAGGCCCTAGCTGGTGTCTGGTGGGGATCACACCCATACACCATGAAGCTCGTTTATAACGCTTTAATTCGCAGCATATTAGACTATGGGCTATTTTTACTGGTTCCCTGTAATAAAAGTGCGTTAGCTTCTCTAGACAGAGTACAATCTAGGTGCCTCAGAATAATAACTGGCTGCATGAAGTCCTCCCCTACTAATGCTCTGCAGGTAGAATGCGCAGACCCCCCTTTGGCTATAAGAAGACATTACTTTGCTTCGCGTTTTACTTTAAAATTTGCATGTAAATCCACTCACCCTCTTCTCCAAAAAATTAATGATTTGAATATAATTTGCAATACCTCACCTTACTGGACCCACAAAGAAACCCCACTGATTCTACAATCCTTTCGCTTCTACAGTCCTTTTATCAATTCTGCTGTGAAATTTATTAACCTCCCCCTTTTCTCCTTTGAATACAATGTAGTAACTTTTAAGCCGAATGTTCTCTTGGATACTGGAATTCACAAGGGATCTACGTCTGCTAATTCCGCCTTTAATGCCCATGTGGATGACCACTGGACTGGGTTTGAGAGGTTTTTTACCGACGCCTCTAAACTGACAAGTGATAGTCTCACTGGAGCAGCTGTGTATTATCAAAACTCCAGAATTATTTTGCAGTTCAAGTGCCCAAAAGAGGCTTCAGTATTTACAGGAGAATCCGTCGCTATATTAGAGGCATGTAGGTATATTGAATCCCATAACATCTATAAGGCAGTTATATTCACAGACTCATTAAGCTGCCTTAAAGCCCTGCTACAAGATCCATTTCACTGTAAACTCCGCAGCCCTCTGATCCTGGAAATTAAAAAAAGCCTTTTCAATTGCTTCACTCATGCTAAACTGGTTCAATTGGTGTGGGTTCCCAGCCATAGTGGCATTGTGGGCAATGAGTGTGCTGACTCATTGGCCAGAAGTGCTGCTACTTCCCTAATGGCAGACCCGAAACACATGAAACACCAACACTACGACCTCTTAAGGCTACCTCAGAGAGAACTGATGACATCCTGGCAGATAGAGTGGAATAGCTCCTCACAACGTAAAGGTCGGCATTATTATGCAATCCAGCCCTGCATTCCACCAAAACCCTGGTTTTTTAAATCCAAAAAAGTAGCCAAAGCTGTCATCTCCACCATATGCAGACTCCGCATAGGCCACTGTAGCTCCCCTGTCTTCCTGAATAAAATTCGGGTGCGGGACACGTCTTTATGCGAATGCGGTCTGGACGAGGGCAATCTGGACCACATCTTCTTCAGTTGCGGCAAAAATAACCCTTCCCTAGCCCTTTATTTATACCTACCCAAACTAAAAATTCCCATCCCTATTAATTTTTCATCCCTACTAACCTTCTCATCCCCCAAGCTCCTTCAAGCCTTGATGATATTCATTCGATGCAATGATATCAAACTTTGACTTGTGTACATACGAACGATGTTTCAGTGTAATAATCTCACCAAAAGCCCCACAATCAGTCAACTGCTAACTTTGGAAATTTTTTATAGTTGCAATTTTATTATTACTATGCTCTATTTTTTCTTTCCATAAAACCTACGTATCTCCATCCCACTTGACATTGGCAGAATTGTCGACATCGGCACAGTTTGCCATTTATTAAGAAGAAGAAGAAGAAAGGCACTTGAACACGTCAAAAATACAAACATCAAACATTATTAATACAAATATAAAATAAAACTCAAGTACTGAATTGATCAGTGATAAAAGGATGTAACTTAAGTAATCAATGATTTGAATTACCGGAGCTTAGATTGATTTCGATTCAACTCAAAGGTTTAAATTGAAATCAATCCAAATTAGTTAACAATATGAGACAGTTGGTGGGACCTATTTACATAATAATGAAGTCTGACAACTAGATACTTTTTATTTACTAGCTGACCCACGCAACCTCGTTTGCGTCTAATATTGCCCGTAGTGTGAAAATTTTTCCCCCTTTTTGAAACATTCTTCATTGGTGCTCCGGTCCTATTAGTAGTAGCGTGATAATATATAGCATATAGCCTTTCTCGATAAATGGACTATCCAACACTGAAAGAATTTTTCAAATCAGACCAGCGGTTCCTGAGATTAGCGCGTTTAAACAAACAAACAAACTCTTCATCTTTATTATTAGTATAGATTTATTTTTTATTAGTTTTGACTACTGTCTACCTCTTGCATGACAAGAGTCTTTAGCTTGTTATTTGTGAAGTTCATTTAATTGTTTTTTGTCCAATTCATTTCAGTGTTTTATCAATTTGTCATTTGTTCGTGTCTATTACTTTTTTACATATGCTTTCGGCAAATTGCAGAAATATTTCCCATGTGTCAGTGTTGCTTAATAGGAGGTGTGCCTCTTCCTCAACCAGCTGTACCCCAAAACATTGCTCAGTGTCGAACCATTGTGCCCCGAATATGGGACACTCAAAGATCATATGCTCAACGGTATGTACCCGGGTTGGGTCGCAGATCCATGATGGGCTCTCCCGACACTAGAAGCGATGCAAGTATTGGGAGAACCCCCGATGTCCAGGTATCCTCATCTAGAAAGTTTAGACACAAAAAGGAAAACTTGGAAAGTCTACCCATATTAGGTATAGGGAAAGAAAGTAGGTAGGAGTGGAATATTGCTTAGAGTCCTTTGCGACGGTGCGGCCTCTTAGAGTCCTTTGCGACGGTGCGGCCTCCGAGTTTCAGCTGATCAACGCTGGAGTACCTCAGGGGTCCGTCCTGTCACCCACGCTGTTTCTTCTGCATATCAATGATATGCTGGCTCTTGCCAACATTCATTGCTATGCAGACGACAGCACAGTTCACGGGCGATATTTTGGACATCCCACAGCTGGGCTAGCAGATATTGATAAAAAACGACGGGAACTTGTCGCTCAACTCGACCATGACTTGGACCGCATTTCTCAATGGGGCTCTGAGAATCTGGTCGAGTTCAACGCCAAGAAAACACAGGTGTGCGCGTTCTCTGCCAAAAAGTCTCCATTCCTTCCCCTTCCCACTTTTCAGAGCACTCGACTGCCATTACAAGGTAGGCTCGATATCCTGGGCATGGATATCAGCCGCGATCTCAACCCTCGCGAATACGTTGAGAGTGTCACTAGGGCGGCCTCGCGGAAGCTAGGTATCCTTAATAGGGTGAGACGGTTCTTCTCGCCCGAGCATCGGTGTCTGCTTTACAAGACCCAGGTTCGCTCGTGCGTAGAGTACTGTTCTCATCTTTGCGATGGAGCCGCGCAGTATCTGTTCGACGCTCTTGACCGGTTGCAGCGGCGAGCCATCCGCATTGTCGGCAGTCCCCAGACCACCGAGTCCCTTGAGCCACTGCAGTTGCGTAGAGATATCGCCTCTATGGCAGTCCTCTATCGCCTTTATCATGGAGAGTGTTCCGAAGAGCTGTTCCAACTGGTCCCCCCTTCTCCCTTCCTCTACAGGACAACAAGTGCCGGTCTTGGATGTCACCGCTTCAGAGTGGTAGACATACGCTCTCGTACTCACCGCTTCGGTTCTTCCTTCCAGTGCCGAGCGGTCAAAACCTGGAACTCACTACCTGCGTAAGTGTTTCCCTCCCGCTATGAACCCGGGTCCTTTAAGCGGAGCGTGAAGAAGCATCTCACTAGGCCGCCATAGTGTGGGTCGCCATGCTGCAATGTCCCTATTAGCATTGAGGGTGGTGACCACCACTCCTGGATTCTGCTCGTGCTTTCCATCAGGCAGAGCAGAGTCATTTTGGCAGCTAAGACATAAAAAAAAAAAAAAAAATTGCTTGTCAATAATATATGTAGGTAATGTCCTAACACTCACATTTAAAGTTTAATGCGTGCGATTCATAATTGTTGTTCTTCTATCTATACTAATATATAAAGCTGAAGAGTTTGTTTGCTTGAATGCGCTAATGAGGAACTACGGGTCCGATTTTAATAATTCTTTCAGTGTTAGATAGCCCATTTATTGCGTGCGTGCGCCAATGCGTGGGTCAGCTAGTGTTTGTATAAAGTTCCTCGAGACATAAGATATATTCCTAGTGCGAGAGTTGTCTTTTGTTAAAAAACTTTACTACTTCTGCTAGAACTTTGCTAACTATATGCGTCTACAGAAATTTAGGCATGATAGTACTCCATTGAAGAGTTTCTTTCATAGAAACACAATTGTGAAATGGGTCAAGGGTCGCCACGTGCTAAGAGTGCGTGCAGTGAACTCGCAACTTATTTGCATTTGAACTGATTCTCGACGAACTAATGTAATTGATTCTTACTTTTATGTATGTCGGGACTAGTAAGTAAGTTAGCTTTGTGTTACAAAATGGTGTATTTCAATTTGTGTATTGATTTCTTTTCAGTAAATATATGATTTTTACCGCAAAATACTTAGTAAGAGATAATTAGGTACTAAGTAATGAAATAAAGTAAAGCTATAATATTATTACGTCATAAAAACTGTCTATCAATGTTTAAAAGTTTAAGTAGTAATCAAGTATTATAAAAACAAATCTAAAATAAACCTGACATAACTTAAATATTTTTTGCTTTAAAATTATGATCTCCATGGTGCTTCTGGTGAATCCCTACTAGACAATTCTACGGTCTGTCCAAGTGGTATTCGGTGCCGTCTACTCCTAGGAGTGGGTTTAGAAGGGTCTGTTGGTAGCACAGATCACCCCCAAGGGAGTGATCTGTGGTTGGTAGTTACGGGGTGTGAGTTCGGTGGGAGACGTAACTAATGAGGTCGAGCCTTTTCTTGAAGCCCTGCGAGGCGACTTACTAGTTACGCCCGGTACTGTCGAATGTTATCCAATGTGCTTAGCGTATCAAGCTCCAAGAGGTAGGGAGTGGACACGCGAGGAGCGTCAATCTGCCAGCACAAAGTCGTCAGACGCCACCAAATTTAAATGAAAGAATATACCTATTTAATATACAAAACTAAACTGGACTTTTGAAAAAAATAATTTCCATGATTTATAGACAATATTTACAATAAGAATTTTTAAAAAACGCATACGATTTTCAGTATTTAAATCAGTTATTGTGTTATAAGAACTCTGGTGACAACTTGTGAAAACTGTGTTAGTGAAATCAAAACTTTCAATGTAATTAGTATTTCAATTAGTAGATAGATGTCACTATGGAGTGACAGAAAAATATTTTATAACGCCATCTGTTGTACCTTGCACAAACTTATATTCAAAAAGGGAATGATGTTAGTACGATTATCTATAACTAGATGTCACTATTAAAACGTGTATTGTTTTAATTGTTTTGTTTTGTTAGTTCGTTTATGTTATTTTTTATTGGATATGGTATTTTCTTACGATTACGAGTTCAGTCTTAAAAGTTGTTCATTTAAAAACATTTTTACGTTTGTAATTTCTTTGTACTTAAAGATATATTTGATATTTATATATTATAATATAGATATTGTTATTTTATGTTTATTGATTTCTAGATACTAAGTTATAAAAATACATATGTAGTTATCGAACATCGCATTATGAAAATCAGTTGATAGCTCGATGCCTATGAAATGTTAGCCTAGGAGATGTTAGTATAAAGAGTGGTAGGATACAGATAGAGGACAAGGTTGAGCTAATGACAAGTTCAAACTATATTTATATTTACTTTGTTTTTCTTTTATAATCAAATACAATAACGTGGCCATACCGTTGCTTATTATTCTTATTGAGGAGCACCACACCACAGACCACGACTTCAAGAATTTCGAAGTAGTCAGATAAAATAAATCTTTTTTTTATGAATTAACCGTGTTCCCGTTTGCCCCTATCCCATAATTTAAATAAATAAATGCTCATATGAGTATGAGCAAATTTGATTATCAAATAATTTAATTATTTGAAAATCAATTGTCTACAAAATAGAATGACTTTGTTGCTCCACCCCAACCTCGGGGGCAATCTAATTGTAAAAGCAACTGAGGGCCTAGAACTGACAACGTCACTGTCACTGCCACTGACAACTAACTTGACAGACAGGTGACGTTGACATTTGCCGCAGGCGACGGTCGCCATGGAAGTAATTGCACATTACAGTGACTTGCAAATATTGATTTTTTAAGTCTGACATGAACCAAAATGTTCTTTTTGCCTTCACCTTACCTTTATCATGTTTAAAGAATGAGAGAGTAAATACAGATATGAGGATAAATAAAAGATATTTCAGGTTTTATATTCAAACATTCAGTATTCATTATATGGGGGATAAGCTGAATTAAATAAAATTAAAATTTAGAACGTAGAATCCAGTCAGGCTATAAACTACCTCAGTGCAAAATTTCAAAGAGATCCTTTCTATAATAATTAATATATAACAGAAAAAAATCGCCTTAATAGAAGGCGGAGACTCTTGATCTGATTATATTTTTAATGTTCGTTACTTCAGTACTACTTAAATTTTAATTAATGAGAGGATTACGATTACGAAGATTCCCATGAGATAGAAATTAAGGGATAAAGAGCAGTACCATCGATTTGAATACGACTACATCATTATAAAAAGTATTATTGTGACATAATAAATTAACTTTTTAAGTAAACAGTAGAAAACAGTATAATATCCTAGTAATACTCGTATTATAAACGCGAAAGTTTGTGAGTATGTAAGGGAGTATGTTTGTTGCTCTTTCACGCAAAAACTACTAAATAGATTTTGATGAAATTTTACAGTAACATAGCTTATACATCAGAATAACACATAGGTTACAATTTATAAAGATACTAGCTTCGCCTGGCGGCGTTGCCCGCGATTATTGTCATACCGCGGGTAGAACCGCGGGGTTCAGCTAGTATATTACAATAGTGCCTACTCCTTGAATATTTAGTCCCCCTCCAAACTACTTGTTATCAAACCAAATATCAATTTACAAACTACAACAATAGGAATTAATACTTGTACAACGATAGAAACCCGTTCGCATTGATTGATTCAGAAGGTGATGTTGTACTCGCCGAGCCCGCACTAGTCTCAATATTCAATTAATTTGAGCAATTACTGTTATTGTTTAATTTGCGAACCAATTTATGGATAGCTATTATACCTCAACTAAGTAATTGAAATTTATATAACATTTAGAAAAAAATAAATTTGTGTCGAAACTGATAGAAGCCGTTGTGCTGAACGCATTTGCGTGTTTCGCACGTGCTTTTTAGGGAATAAATAATGTTTGTGATTTAGAGAATTAATGGCAAGGGTCCACTATCGCCCCTATCTATATATAAGTCTTCTGGGAAACAAAAAAATGGCGTTTATTTAAATTGTAGCTAAGCTGTTCGTTGACAAGCTGACAGCCCTCCGACTACCAGTAATTAAGATAGAATAGTGAGTTAACTGCGCGGCGGCGTAAATTTATATTCGTACCGAGTACATGTAACCATTGAGATTATAGAAAGAAAACAGCAAAAATTTAACGTTTGTTACTTTAAAATTAAACTTATATTGCTTCCTATTTCTTTAATATTTTAGTCAGAGTAAGGTTCTATGAATGTCAATAAAGGATTCTAAATAATTGATACTTTAGGGCAACTGTTGATTCTCTCACGCATTTCTAAACTCCCTGTAGTTCCTTGCCTTTCTTAAGAATAGTCATCAAATTGCGACCAAACACTACTGACACGTTAACACAATAATATTATTAAGCTGTAACAAACATTTATCAAGTTTGCAGAAACAATAGGTAGAAAAATAAGGAAGTCTAAGAAATCACAGGTAAAATATAGACAAAGGAAGAACAAGAACTCTTGTTATGCAAGAGGATTACAGAATTTATAAAAAAAAAATACTCTAACAAAAAAACATCATCATCAACATGGTTGATTTCTGTACATTAGTAATTTTCATATTGACTATATTGAAAACGATTCAGTTCATTCTCTCGTCACATTTGCGTACAATACTCTTCCAACTGCGTTCGCTGCGCTCCAATGAACGCGTACAATGGCCGCGCCCACGTTCCTGCCTCACTACATCCATTATTGCTTCCTACTGCTCAAGTAATCAGTCCATTCACTCACTGGGTTACTGGAGGAAAATTCACTTTTGTTTAGACCTTATTTTTTGTCAAATTAGTTTATAAACAAGTATACATGTGGTCTGATGTAAACATTGATCACGATTTTGCACTCGGTCACTAAAAAAGTTATGGAAATCCTAGACCTGAGTAGTGAACTAGTAAATTTAAAAGAAAAAGGAAGATGTTACGAATAATGCAACAATAATAATATTGTTGGTCGCAATTGTTATCTTCGCTTCGGAAAACTCACCTTTAATAGTTCGCAATAAGGAGACGGTCAAATCGTTTCGTTTAGCATTGAATTATTGTAGCTCATCTTACAGTTTCGAACTATGTCTTCCTCGTGGCTACTGGCGGTGCACTTTTCAACTACTATAAGTATTTGGTTCTCATTGGCTTATTGCACCTTCTATATCGATCTCTTTTGCCGAAACGTGTCTCTCCCACGGTCGCCAAATCGACAAATTTGTATGTAATGGGCAGCATGATATAGCAACACGTTATTACGCGCTGTTGTGTTGTGTCTGGGTGTTGTATATGTTTATGTCCTAAAAATTTGAATTCCTTTTTTTATTGTAATTAATTTATAACTTTTACATAAAAAATCCCTGGTACAAATGGATGGAAACATTTTCGTACTTTTTACTTACTACGAATTTAGAAAGATGTTAGTTTTCGTACATGTGTTAGCAAACCTCACTCACTTAAGATAACCTTACTTCACTCTATGAAAAGTCAAGAAAGTGTTACTAAGCCCGATAGCACCGAGTTGTATAACTTCCGGACAAGACAGTCCATATCTCTCCATATTTCTCCCACGTTTAAGATCCTCAAAGCATACAAATAATGTAATGTATAAAATAATGTTTGAGCATGTATTAACGCATTCCTTGTCCCTCGTCATATCCATGTCATAGACAGTAACATGACGTTTATTAGAAAGTTTCTATTAAAACAACGCCACCCGCGGGCGATTTCTCTTGTCCATCACACCAGTGTTAGCAATGTGGATATTATATAACTATCCCAGAATTAATACCGCAGAATTACTTTCATAATATATTATATATGCTCAGTAAAATAAAATTTGAAAGATTACTGCCATTACTAGTACTATAAGAGAGTGGTTAGATAGTGCGAAAAAACTCAATGTTTTTTAAAAGTCACAAAATGTGTCTGATTTTATTTTTAGAGACATAAGGTTAAAATATATAAGTTAAGAATTAAAAATTAATATATAGATATGAACTCTGGTGGCGACCGAGTACCGACCGACGAAGCGTGAGTGAATAAGCTCACCGTTGGAGAGCCACGCTTCTCGCTCACCGTTGGAGACCGGAGTGATAACACGGCCTCATAGAAAAAAGCTGTGAAATAGCGCTTGCGCTGTTTCACTAAGTGAGTGAGAGTACTGGAGGTCCATACCCCCAACCCTTTCACCCATTCCCCATAGACCGGCAACGCACTTATGATGCCTCTGTTGTTGCGGGTGTCCATGGGCGGCGGTAAACGCTCACCATCAGGTGATACATCTGCTCGTTGGCCCCATATTCCATAAAAAAAACTTGCGGTGGTCTGATGAAAATCGAGTGACCCCATTTGATTCAGGCAACCAAGAACCGTTTATAATAGAGAATTTTCGGACAGGCCTGCGTACACGGTACATCAAAGGATAGATTTTGACTGAGATGATTATGGTGATTTATAGACGATATAAGGTGTTCAAAAATATTAGTTTCTTAGCGTTTTTTTTTTCTAAAGACTCATACTTGTAGATGCGTTTGTATATAAGTATTTAACATATAAATTTTCCTTAAAACATTTTTAGAGGAAGAATTAAACTTAAGAAGGGATTAGCAACGGATAGATTAAAATACTACTACTTTCTAATATATTATATAGATTTTGCTGTTCAGTTCAGCAACCATTAGGTACATAGGCTCAGAACCATATCATTATCTCTTAAATACAACGAAAGCTTTTAGTACTAAATGATTTGTGTACCAATAAGCACTAGATGTAGTTTTATTTTGTTTAGAAGGTTTAGTAGTAGTCAATATTACATAAGATTTTCAAGCAGAGTTTCGACATCTTGTAATTTTTCGGCATAAAGTTACTTGGTTCACAAAACCAAGTGCACTCTATGACGCTATGAGCTGTCTCCTTCTGTAACCACTTGAAAATACCATAGCAGATAATCTGACACAACAGATCATAAAAATGTAGGGTTAGGTAGGGGTTACAAAGAAGGGATTATAGAGGCTCAAAGACTCATAATATATTATTTAGGTAAATAAGTCGAAGATGATTATATAGATGTTATGTTATGTTATGCATTCAAGAATTTCAGAGTAAGACGAACATTCAAACTGATTATATTATAGAATCCACCGAAAACTCCAGGGTTGTCACACGCTGGTTACAATGAAATCAGTGAGATAGCAATTCAAAAAGGTTTAGAATAATAAAATTATAGTTTAGTAAAACTGAAGAATTGCTTTATTAGTGCGTAAATCTTTATTGAAAAGTTTAAAAACATCCACTTTCCACCTCTTGCCTATATCATCGGATAATCTTTAAGATACGAAATTGTAGCATTTCATGTATTTAATTCATGTACAAAGTTAATTTCGCTACAACAATTAGTAGTAGGTTACATTAACTTCCAAGATTAGTGTACAAATAATAAATCTATTACACTGTTAATCTATTACATTATTTAATTATATAATCAGGTATTTTTACACCAAATGACAAATCTCTACTGTCTCTTATAGTACAGGTCGCCCTAGTTTAAGAGACAGAGTTTACAACGTTGGCACTTATTCGTTGTTAATGCCTGTCATATAACGGTGATGGTCAACATAATTTAAATAAGGAGGCGCTCATAGCCTAGTTGCACTCGGTGAATAGAAAAAATATCTCTAGGTAGTAACGACGGTGCGGTCAGTACCTGGATGGGTGACCGCTGGTGGCATATTACCATGAGCGTCTTCGTGACGCGGATGTCAAGTTAAGCAGTCGGTCCCGGTTGTTAACATAACTTTTTAACTTGTATTTACTGTCACATGTACTGGGAACCACCATTATTGGACACCAGTGGCTGGCACCATGGCTGGCTGGTGACTGGCTGGAACCATACAATGTTTAAATTCATTAGTGCAGGTGCTAACATTTTCATTGTTCTTATATTATAATTATTATTATTGAAGTTATTGATTTAATGTAATAATTTTGTAAATCTTTATATGTGGATTAAATATATATTATTAAATATATATTAATTATTTTCCCAATATTTAGAAGTCACACCTGTCGCCAAAAGTTCACAATGCTATACTAAAATCTTTCACTAAAAAGTCAAAGTGAACCCTACTTTACTTCTTTGAGTAGTGACAAGTAAATGCTTTCTCGGATCGTGTTAGTTAAGACTTCAAGACATCCGAACTTTCCAGCGTCTGCGTCAATGCCCTAATCTGAACTCCCTTAATTCCCCCAGTCCAAGCTCTTGTATACAGATATATGTACATTGTTTAGGTCAAAGCCCTCTAAGATTAAGCCTCCGACAATTTTCCAGTCCCAACCCTTATTTACGCAGTACCATTACATTTGATATTTATGACGTTCGAGCAGATCGTTGCGAGGATTGTAATTTGCCGTTCATAAACACGAGGGATGTATTTCTGATGGAAGCCATGTTGAGACATGGCAAATAGCTAATTGTAAACATTACACCTTTGACAAACTTTTGTACTGTTTTGAATTTTGGTTAAATGTCTTAGAGTTGGCCTGCTTTGATATTTTCCTGATTTTACATGATATTAGAATCATTCTTACAAGCGTTAGTTGTGTGTTATTTAACTTGTTTTATTAATATTGCAGATTTCTAAACACTTTTGAATGAAACTGAAACTATTTTGTATCTTGTAAAAAAACTTATCTGAAAATGTTTTAAGATAAGTTAGAAAGAGTTTGCATATAATTTTTCATTCATCAATTTTGATGAATTGATGAATGAAAAATTATATGCAAACTCTAGGTCTAATAATAAAGATGAAATACACTTCCTCCTTTTTTCTTCTATTCATTATAAATAAAATTTTCTTTAAAACTAATTAAGTTACACGTTTTTCCTCTTTGTTAATAGTAATTCGATCTATCGATCGGCAATAACACTTTTTTCTTAGTGAAATCTGTTATTTTCTTTTACATTATTATCAAGGGGTGTGCAAAATTTCGTGATATTTGCTGAAGTGGCGACACAAAAATACACCAAGACAAACTCACAACATTTTTGGAAGAGTTCCAAATAAAAAGTTTTGAGTCAACCCTAATTTATAACCATATCTATCAGAACACTAATATGCCGAGTAAGTTGTAGACTAAAACTGGGTTGAAAGTAACTTTCTGTACATATATTAATAGACCTCCTTCTGAGGATTAAATAAGAGGTTTTAACTGTATATGTGTGTCCTTAATAGGTTCGCATAATGACTCTTAAACTCTTCGAGATCTGCTAAGACCTTGCTTGTTTTCGGCAAGAGTCCTTATACTGTGTGTAATATGCGGTTTGCGTAAATTTTATAACGTCATCGGGGGAATCTTGGTTTATTTCGACCGTCGATTACATTATAGCGCTGCAAATTAGTAAGCAGTCTTACGTTGTTATGGTGTTATGGTACGTTTCTATGGAACGTGTGACCACGACTTTTCAAACTTGTTTCACATTTTTTCAGCGTCGTTTTTTGTCGTAGTTGGGTTTTAGATTTTACTTTTTTTTAGAATGTTTTGGTGTCGTTATAATATTAATTTCTTTGCAAAGTATATTTTAGTTACCATAGAAATCCCACAATTATCGAATAAATACGGATAAAGTCACGAGCAAATGCTAATTATATATATATATATATATATATATATATATATATATATATATATATATATATATATATATATATATATATATATATATATATATATTTGAAATGTACAAGTAACCTTTTCAATGATACCAAACACGGCATTTTTATCTCAAATTTATTTTTTACCACTACTTTATGACGGTAAAGGGCGTCACATTAGAATTAGTGACACGTCATATAGCCTATAACCAGCGGACGATCAAGAAGCTTCTCACAATACCTTATCTTTTTAGTTCTAATAAGTAGTTGAGTAGCTATGAGAGAACAGATAAACATACATACATAGTCTCTCAAAATCATAACCCTCTTTCGGCTTGGCCGTAGCTGGGTAAAAAGGAAGAGGTTATTTATTTGACTGTATTTTGTTTAATATTTGTTACCTCAGATCTTTGGTTGAACCGATTTTGATGACTGCTGGTGGCTGGAAGCTGGTGCTTCTTGTGGTTCCATTTCAATTTGGTACAGTTCGGAAGTCGGTTTTTTATGTTAAAGTTTGTGATTATTTTAATATTAATCATAGCATATTATATTGACTGCACGGTGGGCCTACAGCGACACAGGATGTATATTCTTAATGCGAGAGTTGTCTTTAAAAATATCACACCCACTAATCACATTTATTTCAAGCGGCCACAAGCTTCACCTCAGTACCGCTCGCCGTCTAGACTCTGGTTCCCACGTAAACTCACGTCACCAATTCAAGCGAGAGCCTTGAGATCGAATTAACACCATTAACTCGTATCCAACAAACCATCAAATCGACTAATTTCTTGGAAACCGAACACAGTATAATTCGTATAACTACAGCGCATACGCTGTAATTGACGTATGGTGCAGTGAGGATTTTATAGTAAACTAGCTGGTTAACCCCGTGGTTTTTTTTTTTTTTTATGTCTTAGCTGCCATAATGGTCTTACCCGCCGCTTACCGTTATTGTAATACTTTCAACAATCTACTCCTTATAACATGGGCTATCTGCCAGTGAAAGTCCCATCAAAATCTGGCCGTTCCATAAATTAGCCGGAACAAACAGACAGACAAATATTTTAAAATTTGTATTTACTTAATTGAATGTAAGTACCTTAAATACCTTGACATGTATATGGTGAAAAGCTGTTAACTTGCTAAAACTTCAATTTTCTTTACTTGTATAGAAAACCTGAACTGATAAAGTATATACCATTTTGGATCCTTCATTTGTATACACCACAACGAAGGAGGGATCCATGAACAGCTGTGTGAACAAAATCTCTTAGCATATGTCCACAACAGCATCACTGCCGGGTATACTCCCTATTCAGGCGACTTCCAGTACACGCAGACGTCACCTCCTTGTGTTTGGCCATCATAGCGGGTAGAAAGGAAAAATCCATTTTATCGGACGAACTGATCCCTGCCGCCTCTTTCCGCCTTCGTCCTACGCGACAGAAACTTCATCCCCATCGTCTAGATGGTTGGCAGTCCACAACCGTGCGATTTTATCGAAATTTCTGTCGTTTTATAATAGCTTTATAATATTAGTAGGTATAAATTTATAGAATAAATGTGCTTACCTTACCTACCTACGACTGGTCTTAAGCTGTTTGCTTAAGACCTGTCGTAGTTATAGTCTCGTACCTTATGTTGTACACGTATAGTTATTAATGTATTGAATCCTATCAAAACAAGGTGAATAATCAATTCTGTTAATGGTCACTGTTACAATGAGATTTTGAGGATAGAGCATTCATCTTCCGTTTTTAAAGCTAACGTTAGCAGCAAATATGTAATCAACAGCGACGGACTTATATAAGTCAGAGAGACAAAATGTACTCCGAAACAACAAACAACACGAAAATGTACATCACACCTAGTAGACATATCTTTAAGTACCGTGAGGTCGGGTTACATTGTCTAAATTTGCCGTATACTCGGACTGACTTTTTAGGGTAATAATGATTTTATTTGGTAAACAAGAATGTTATCTAGTAATTAACAAAGTTTTTTTTGAAATGTATCAGTATTATATTCTTTATTTATTTGTTTTAATTGTTGTCTTTGATATGAAATAGATACTGAACCAAGCACAGAACCAAAGTAAGACCCTGAAATGAATAATAAGATGGAAATAAACGTTCAGTCATACAGAATTCTTCAATTCTTAATAGAAAAATTAACAAAATTGAACTCTACCAGTCTTCAGGAAATTTAACAAAAACTTAACTTCAAAACCTTATTCAAAATTAATTACTAAGTTTTAATACTTATCAAAACTATAAACTTGGAAAGTTTTAAACAAATCTGAAAGTGCCGTGATGTGAGCAACAAACGTACTCTCCTCTTGCTCCGTAAATATTGTTGGGCGTCTCGGTTTGTTACCAAATTTCTATACAGAAGGGGATCATTAACAACCTGTAGATGGCTCGGGGTGCCGACGTAGTAATCATTGGTTCTCCGACGGATTTCTTTCATAGGGTACATTTGGTTCACTGACTATTAAAAAGCGGTTAGTAGTCGGTTCAAGTTCATTTTTTCCGCGTGGTAAAAGATTATGAATACAGGATGTCATTCCATTCATCTCACGGGTGCCTTAAGACCATTTGATAGTTTATCGATATTCTTAAGACAAGGTCCGACGGGTTTGTGTACCACTCACTACATACTCGTACATAGTAATATAGTTGGCGTGGTTTAGTAGTAACACATCATTTCTAAGTAGTGGACTTTTAAAGGACGATGAAGTTCGACAAAACCACCGGTGGGTAAAATCCGAGAAGAAGTTCGCACAGAAAAAAATATAGAAAACCAGAATTCTTAAAAGTAACTACAGCTAGATTTGTATATACATCGATTTCGTGATTTCACGAATGTGCTTGTGAAATCTACATTATGGAGGTATGGAGTTTATTGCGCTGATGTAAACGTGCAATGGAAAACTGGCGAGACTTGAGTTATGATTCATATCAGTTGGTTTGCCCTTGATAAATATAGCCCTTCCTTACTCGATGTCGTGATTAATGTTCTCAGGCAAAATATGCTTGATATCAGCAAGTAGTAATACAGAACGGTATACTATTAATAGTTTGTTTAGTAATTTAAATAACGCACGAACTCATTATTAATTTAAAGAAATTACAGTGGTTTTCTCACAACATTTTTTTTAAGGTATTGTACAAGGCTAATGAGAAAATAGGTAATATCATAATAAGTGTAGTATAGTCGAATGCAAGCTGCAGCTATAGAGCCAAAAACAGCTTCCTCCCTTTTAGTTACACGAGGATCGAGATCGACAACATAACTCGGTCATAAGCGATAGTTTCATAACCGGTTCATAAGAGATCGTCTGAAACACGGGTATACCCTAGCTCGTGCAGGCATCGTTTAAAGTATTTGATCTTAATTTCGATATTTTAACAAGTAAAAAAAGTATCATTAAACATCCTCACTTAAGTATTACACTAATATAATTTAAAGTAATTATTGCGTAACAATTATTTTTAAATCAAATGACCTACACTTTAACATATGTATGTATTCAATCAATCAATTAAAGGAATAAAAATATTTAAAAATACATATAAAATATTAAATGTAGAAGAATGACCCTCCCACAATGATTACGTAACCTACGAGTACTACCAAATAAAAGTACCTACTAATAAAACAAGACATCTTATTTTCACGATTAAAACCGACATAATTTAATCATCCATATAAAAAAGGACATTATTGCATTAATCTCTTAAATACAGCATCCTCTTCGTGTACTTAATTAATCGGATACAGCACTTAACTAGAAGCCCACGGTTGGGTGTGGGCGGGTGCACTAACCGCACTGTAACAATGTTAGTCCTAATTATTAGTGGGCGACCCGCAGTCAACCGAAAATAGCCGTGTAATGTACATAAATGTATTAAGGTAGGATGAAGTAAGAATTTACGTGACCTAGCTTGCATGCTATACGGAACCCTAAAAAGGAATAGGAAAAATGTTTCCTATTCCTTTTTAGAGTTCCGTACTAAGGTATTAAGACTTCGCTGTCCGTCTGTTCGTCTGTCCGTCCGTCTGTCACCAGGTTGTATCTCATGAACCGTGATATTTAGACAATTGAAATTTTCATAGATGATGTTGTTTGTTGTTGATGGTAATTTTTTTGAGACCCACACTCCAAAAAATATTAACATAATCTTGACAACTTTCGAGTGTAGGTCTCAAAAAAATTACCATCGAATTTGTATGCCGATGCATTTTTTGTGTAAAATATATATTTTGCAAGCCCCAAAAAAAAAATCAGTTTGTTATTAATGAAAATGAATAAAAATTTTCAAGTCACCATTCTGACATGTTAGAGCTGGGGGTCACTCGGGAAGGTACCATTCACTTTGTATGCCACAAGTTTTTCTCAGTTTTCCATCGTATTTTCTCGAAGTATTGATTTTTAGAAACTGTTATTTATTAATTTGGGACACTCATCAAATCGACGTGTTTGGCTCCCTATCCCGCTTTTTCCTGCCACTGTCAGAATTTGGTCCAATAATAAAAGTTGGGGGTCTCGTCAAAACGAAGCTGTGTATAAATTTTCAGCCTGTTATTAATCACTGAAATCCCTTGTACGTGGGCCCGTGGACTATACATGACGCAAACGAGGTTGCGTGGGTCAGCTAATATATAGATATGCCCTCATTTCTTTGGCTGTTTAATTCTACATTACCTATGAGACCTTGAACCACGATATACGTGCCGCTGAATATTACGTGTGAGATTGTTTTTATCCTTTTTAAAACACTCATATTTTTCCCTCTACCCAAAAATAAAGGTGATTTAGTCTGAAAAAAATAGTACAGTAATGATATCGTAACTCATTGAACATTTATATTCAAGACGCTACATTACTAGATAATAAACCTTTCATAAGATAATAACATCTCAAGGTTTTCAAGCTCGCTTCATCTTTAATAAATAGAATTGTTTTTTTTTTTTTTTTTTTATGTCTTAGCTGCCAAAATTGTTTATTTTGTTCATGTCACATGAATAATTCTGTCCATTTTATTTATTGTCTATGTGTTCTAAGTTCTAATATTTAATTTAGAGTTTAGATGAATAATATTTATTTACTAATATTTAGTGAAGCTAGCTTGTAGTTGGAATACCAACATTTTTGATTGATTTGTTTTATTTTATTTAAAAGTTTAACTTGAAGTATTATTGTGAAGACTTAATGCACAGATAAAGCATTTTCTTTTTAAGTTTCGCTTTATAAAATATTCTTCTATTTGAGATATTTGCACAACATTGAATTCCTCGTCTCCAAGGTAGTTAGTATCATGGAATAAGGCACGATGGGGCTAACATATTACTTTTTAATAAAAGCCCCTAAATTATTAAGACTAAAAAAAAAAACTTATTTGAAAAATGTTAACCAGTTGTATGTTTCTTTGGCCTGTACAGATAGCATAGTTGTTTAAGTAGTCACATCGCTAAAATAAAACTTCAAAACCAACTACCAACTAAAAATATCTATAGTAAGAGTAATTATTTATGAATTTGTTAAAGATTGATTACCAGTTATATTGATTACTTTTTTGAATACTTAATACAATGTGTTAACCCTTTATAGTTGATATATTTTTGTCTTTGTTCATTTTAACAATTGAAATATAAAAAGTTAATAGAGCCACATACTCGTAGAATTATAAAAAGCTAAAATTTTGTAAGTTGTAAAACTTGCTGATGTTGCTGTAATGCTAAAGCAATAACTTGCTATCAGTGACGAAAGAATTTGAAGCTACAGCATTGAACGAGTATCGAATTTTCGAAAACAGTTTTTGGTAAGTGATGTAAAATTGAATGTTTCGTGGACGTGCCACAACTAACTGACGTAAAAAATATGTTTCTTTTAACTAATAATAACCATGTTAGATGTAAATAACGTTTTATAAATAGTCTCGATAAAACTCAGTCAGTAAATACTTTGGCGCCGTATGGGAAATTACAGAAAAGCTATACATTTTTCAACTTTGCTGCGTAAATAGTAACACTCAATTTTCCGGTTCAAAAAAATAAGTCGAGAATACGAGTCTGCCATGTTAACAAATATAAATAAGAGATTTAATATAATAAATAGAAGTTATATCATAATAAAATATTGCCAAAATATTCAGGGAAGTCTCACTGGAGATATTTTCGGAATTATAATCTTCAAGAGAAAAGTAAAGAAATCACAAGGTATTTAAGTCAAAATTTATTACGTTACCCTATTTGTCTGACCATCATGCACTTTACATACATGGTAATATTTGAAATAGTAGTGTTCTCAAAGGATAGAAAAATACTATAATATGAACAACGGCACGGAAAAAGCTGGTAGTAGTTAGCATACAATATCATTTATAAAATATTAATTTTCACCAATTCCACGTAACGTTACTCCGGAGTTGGTAACGTTACCGCATGAATACTTCTATAATTAGCTAACTATAATTAAAGCTCCAATTGGTCGTAGCATCATACTATGTAACCTTAATTCTTTCTCATAAATGTGCTATCTAGTACTTTTTATTTGTTTTCAGTTCAATCCAGCAGATCCTAAAATGAGCACTTTCAGCCAAACAAACAAAATGTTCAGCTTCATAACAACGTTAATATAGATAATGACCCGACGCCACAACATGACGAATGTAGGTTTATTAGCCACAAGATATAAGTGATGGCGTTTATCCGGGTGGCGCCAGAGCATAAAACTATTTAATTTGTTTACGAACTAATGAAGAGAAGTAGCAAATAATCTGCAATGATATATGATGCGAGTCTTTGATATTGAGAAAGCTCTCTGTGTTTAAAGACGGCGATGAAAGCTTACCGTATTTTCCTCGCGCTAAGTCGTGTTTGTTTATTATCGTGTTCAAAGACAGAAAAGTCTCAGCTGAAATGCAACACTGATAATGTTTACTTGGAAGTTTTATACATTATTGAAATGTTTATACTAGGTTTATATTGTTATATAATTAACATAATTTTATTGTTTACAAGAAAAAGTAAAGTTCTTTAAAACCGTTGTGATTTCAAACCGGATGCAACGGAAAAAACGACAGGTATGAGACACAAACAAAAAGTCGCCTGTAATTATTGAGTCAGAGCGAGAGAGCACCTATATAGGACATTATACAGAAGTTAAATTGTAAATAACATGTATGTACTTGCAAAATACAATTTAGTTTTACATCTCTTCTATTTTAAATAACAATAAAAATATGTCAGCTTGTTACTATTAGGTAACGAACAGGAAAACCTATTTGAATATGAAAATAACACGCTTTACATTTCATCGTATATGCGCATCCGCAGTTTTAAGTAACGCATCTGCGTCGAATGGCTTCGATGAAAGCTCTTCCTGTTGCATTTTATCTCCTAACACATACCTATATACTCGTATACTAAAGCATTTATCTACTCCATTTTTTGTGTTTGTGTCTATTAAACAAATTGTAATGCATAAGAAATTGACATACAAATTATGTTATATATAATCAATGAAGTCCTGAAATAAAAATTATTTGATTATTTTAATAGATTGCTGAAGATTTTTGTTCACATGAAAACTATAATATTTATTATAGAAAACCGGCCAAGTGCGAGTCGGACTCGCGTGCCGAGGAATCCGTACAGACCTGTAGGTATATTATATGATGTAACTAAAAATGTATGATTTTCGCAATTTTTCCTTTATCTGTATTATGAGACGTTGCTTCGTACCAAATTTCCAGATTTTGAGTTCACATGAAGTACCCTGTAGGTTTTGATTCCTTTGCGAGTGTCGAAAATTTGCAGCATAAACGGTTGTATCTTTTGATTACGTTGGTATGACGATCCCAACCAAACGGACCCCAAAAATTATTTAGGTACAGGCGGCATGTGGACCTTTTAAAATGTTTGTCGATTTCAAGTACATCATTTGCAGAGAGCCTGCTGTAGCGATAGTCCAGCTCCTAAATATTACACAAGTCAACACGATTTTTGAGTCTGAGTTCTGTGGTGCTGATTTTGATTAATTATGTCTATTTAAACAAGAAAAAAATACTTTCATCTAATAAAGTTTGCTTTTGTAGCAACCAGAACGAAATTTCAAATTTTAAGAAAATCTAAATTTTTTAATTCAGTAAAATACAAAAGTAAGAAAAGGAACTCTAATTTATATGTTAATCACTTTTATTTAGAAAGAACAATAAAGGTAAATATCTAAATATGTAAAATAAACAGAAAAAAGGTTTAAAAATGATCATTTTTTGTTTTTCTTTTGTGTAAGTAAGAACTTTCTCGTATTAAACTCCAAATGTAGTCACTCATCATGTTCTCATTGTGTTAACGCTGTTCAAAGTTCATCAAGTCTTGATGAAAGCGTTCTCCTTTCACATTATTGCAATAACAAAGTCCATCTTCCTTTGTAAAAAATCCAGAAAATATTTCATGACGCTTTCTTTGATCACTTATATTAACATCCTCCTTGAGCAAATTCCACTGTTTTACCCGGGAAGCTAATATTTCTGCTTTAGGTTTAGGTAGGTTTAAGTCTCTTACTAAGTCATTAAACTCTTCTGAATTTATAAGATGTGGTTCAACAGATACTGATTCGGGTAAAAATTCGCTGGATTCGCTACAACTAGATTCTTGTGATAGCGGCAGCTGTTCCTTCGGTTTTGAACGGGAAGGCACAGGAAAATGTTCACTGTGGGGTACTGGAGCGGTTGTTGATGGTAGATCTGGGTACCTACTTAATCTTCTTGGCATTTTTGCCAACCCGACGCTTGCGTGGATCAACTATACAAAAGTAGCAATCATTGATGTGATTAGTGGGCTCCTTCCATATTTTGTCTAGACCGAAGTCAAGACAAAATATCGAAATAGTAAGATTAAAATAAGCTTTATAAGCTTCACAAAGTCTTATATTTGTCGAATGACAAAATTTTTTAGCCCTTACTTTAATGAATTCGCCACAAATGTGACAAACAGAGTTTGCGTCATTTTACACTTTCTGGAAGCCATTTTGGACTCCGTGCAACACAAATGGCGTCGTTTTTCAGCAATGCTCGTACGCATACTGCTCAGACTACCCGCCGCTCCCAGCTGCATGCCTGTAATCCCCCCGCAACCCCGCCTCTAGTGTGTTAAAATCGTTGTTTCTCAAACGTTCTGTCAAAATCTTAAAATATTTATTTTTCATTGTAAAATGTACAAAAGCAAACTTTATTTGTTATAAATGGAGCCTGTGGTTACTTTTAGTTGTAGATAATCGGAAAATATTCATTTAATAACAAACCCAAAAAAAAATTATTTTTTTGTTGACTTGTGTTATCAGTGCAATTAATTACATTTAACCGCTATTACAATATTAATGCTTCTCATGTTACATTTCTAGGTTCTTAAGTTTGATTTATTTTTCATCAACGTTAAAACGTTAAATTTCAATCACTCACACACCAACAATCAATGAGATGAGAAATAACAAAACGCGATAAATAATAAATGTTATCTTTAAAGAAAACTGGCCTTATTCGCGGCAAAAACAAAGAAGTTAAAGATATTTTTTATTATCATGAAATAAAATTTCCTATGAATATGGTGACCACTACTCTTGGATTCTGCTCATGTTTTTCCATCAGAGAGAGTAGACAATTACTTCGGCAGGTTCATGCATAAATAAATCCTTCGTGAGTATTTTCATATTGACTAAGAATACGCGGTTTTACAAGTGACAGACAGGTTTCAGACTTGACGGGGGATCTTTTGTTAAAGGGTGAATTGGCTTGTTACGCCTGACAGAAGCACCACGTCCCTGAAAAGAGTATTTGTCTACCCAGAGAGCCTTATAATAATTTTTGACACAATCATCAGGTATAACAACATAATTGAATATTTACTACACACTTCGCCAAGAGTACCCACTTATTTAGACTCAGCTAGAAGGTGTGTACAAGTCTGGTATATCTTCTATATAAATAAAAATGAATTACAAAAATGTATGCCCACAACTTTTGATCGACTGCACCAAGTTGAATAACTCTTTTTATATTTATTTGTTATTTTCTGGACAAGGTTGTGGGATCTCTCAGTTCGCTTAGTTATACTACAATTTCCCGTTATCACAACTTTTTTTTTAATATTTTCAAAAATAAATAAGGCGATACGAAGTACGCCGGGTCAGCTAGTTAATGATAATGTGCCTGCCAAAATGACTCTACTCTGCCTGATGGAAAGCATACGCAGAATCCAAGAGTGGTGGTCACTATACTAATTACGAATGCAATAATGCAGCATGGTGACACACACCATGGTGGCCTAGTGATGTTCTTGCATCATTGGGCCTCCGGTCTCGCACTCACCAACACGACAGCACGAATACTGTCACTTTACGTTGGTCTTCTACGGGAGGGTAGTACCACCCTGATCGAGCCGTCCCGTTCATGCTGAAATCAAAGTGGCTCTACTACCTCTTACAATTTAAAGATGAATCAAAGCATGTATACGGTTATGCATGCTATAGGTTATGCATCTATCGGTATAGATAGGAATAAAATAAGAACCGCCGAGAGGAAGGGCTCCATCGTCATTTAAGTTAAATACTTTTAGCGTATTTGCACTATAGTTTAGCATAAAACTATTAAATAAAACTTACATTTATAATATATAGAATACCTTGGGCACTAACACATAACATAAACCTTGACATGGCAAATCTCACTAGGTCGTTTATTTCTACAATTAGCTATGTGTGTCGCATTTAAAATACGCGCAAACGAGTAGACGTATCGCCTGATGGTAAGCCATTACCGCCGCCCATGGACACCCACAACACCAAAGGCGTTACAAGTGCGTTGCCGGCCTTTTAAGAAGAAGTATGCTCTTTTCTTGAAGGTTTAAAGGTCGTATTGGTCCGGGAACACCGCAAGCGACAGTTCATTCCACAGTTTTGTTGTGCGCGGCAGAAAGTTTCGGGAAATTTGTATTTCTAGTATATTAATTTGTTCTAAATCATGTTTCTCTACCTATAAGAGTGATTTTATAATGCAAACAAATCCAAAAATATAAGCTGTAGCCATGTGTTTTATATCAATGTCAATGTACATGTATATATGTACCGTACGTTAATCGAGGTCCTGCACAAGGACAGACATTCTTGATAAAATGCCCGATGACTCAGTAAGTGTATTATTTCTAAACACATCCGAACTAGCCTTGTGAAATGACGTAACGGCAGAGTATCCGACCTTCACATCCACAGTTACACATTTTTTCTGGAAAGTGTAAATAAGTTTTCGAGACTTTCAAGATTTTTATTAGAAAGAGTATTACTGGCCATCAGAGTTGTGGTTGTAACTTTGTTTCTTTGTAACTAAATAATAATAATAACTAGATATATCACAGTCATAATCGTCTGATTCGGAACTAGGCAGAGCCTTGTACCAGACTACACAAACTCAAAAATTTCTAAATATATAATACATATACAAGGTGTCTCAAAAGAAATTTCATATTTAGTGGATTGATTAAAAAAAAAGGAAGCGGTATATAGAAAAAATGTTTATTTATTGTTAAAATACACTTTTTGGGAATTCATTTCTTAAAAATAATATCGTCTAAATGTAAACCCTCACGTTGTTGGCACTCATTTAATCGAACAGTAAAATTACTTATGACTGCTCGACAGGTGGAGTGAGGGATGGCTGCCATTTCGTGACGGATATTTTCTTTCAAATGCGCCAGTGAAGTTGGTTTATTGGCGTAAACTTTAGATTTAAGATAACCCCATAGGAAAAAGTCCATAGGAGTTAAATCTGGGCTACGTGGAGGCCAATTTATGTCACCTCTCCGGGAGATCAATTTTCCTGAGAAAATTTCACGAACACGTGGCAGAGATATATTGGACGTGTGTGAAGTTGCTCCGTCCTGTTGAAACCATGTTCTTTGGTTATAGCCAGGAAAGTTTTGCAGTTCAGGTACCAAGAAGTTGTCTAACATCTCCACATAACGCTCTGAATTCACTGTAACTGTACGCCCCATTTCGTCTTCAAAAAAGTAAGGGCCGATAATTCCTCGCGCCGACATGGCAGCCCATACGGTCACTTTAGGCGAGTGTAGGGGTTTCTGATGTTTGCGTTTCGGATTGGCTGAACTCCAGTAGCGGCAGTTTTGCTTATTTACGTGGCCATTAAGATGAAAATGAGCTTCATCCGAAAACAAAATGTTGGTAAACGTTGAAAATCGCTCAATCATCTGATTTACGAAATTAAGCCTCTGACCGGCATCTTGGGGCTTTAATTCTTGCACCAATTGAATTTTGTAGGGGTGCAGCTTTAGATCTTTGTGCATAATGCGATGTAATGATGATCTATGCACATTTAAAGCACTCGCGCGCTTCCGAATTGAAAGGCTCGGGTCGTCACGTACAGATTGATTAACACTCTCCACGTTTTCTACCGTTCTTGATGACCTAGGTCGCCCGGATTTTGATTTATCCAGCGTTGATCCAGTCTCTTCAAACTTTTTAACCCAATGTCGAATGAGAGGAAGGCTTGGCGCATCATTTAAGTGGCGAAAACCTCGAATACTGCAGAATTTTCTACGCGCGACAGTTGTCGAATCACCGTTCTTGTAAAACTCTCGCACGCACAACGCGCGGTCTGCTCCCGAGAAACGCTCCATAGCGACTGAATCCCCAAGAGCCAAGCTACCAATTGACATAACCCCCGCACCCCTCAAGTACGCAGCGTTCACGCAGTAAGCTAAACAAATATAAAATTTCTTTTGAGACACCCTGTATATATACGAATTATAGATAATACAGAACAGATGATCGTGCTCTGCACACGAGAATCTACCTCACGATCTTTAGGCTTGCAGAGTCACTAAGCTAGTCAGTCGAAAAAAGTGAGAGCAGGTCACTGGACGTGATACCATCCTGCTAGAAAGTTAGAATGTGACTAAGTTGATACACCTCGCTGATTTGGGGTTATATGGTTACTCCAATTGAGTTGTCTCATGACTAACTAACTTGATAGAAGAGAAAGTTCAGTGTCTTTTAATCGGTAAAAGATAGGTTGTGTATTCTGTGAAGCATAAAATAACTACTGTTTGGTGAAACCTCAGAGTAGGAAAGTTTGAAACAAACCCTATACTCAAACCATCTGGCCAGTGTGGTCAATTAGACCAAATCTTTATATCTAAGGAGAGGTCTATATTCAGCAGTGGACTATTATAGTATATTAATGATGATGATGAAAATTCAGTCAATGTGGTTTGAAGTTCATAAGACAACCACGATTATCTTACACCTTGTTACCCATAAACAGTATAAATCTATCGTAGTATAACAGATGCACCATACATGTGTATAAAATAAACACATAATTTTGGACCAAATATTGACATTAATTTTCTACGAATACATCGAAACCAAATAAACAGCTTAAATCGTTTGCGTCGTAGGTATATACGTTATTCTAACCTATCGGGATATTTGTTATTTCAACGGAGGTAAATCTAACTGACCGCAGAACTAGTAGCCGGCAATAAAATATGAACAGATTGAGTTCTGATATCATTAGCCGATGATGTATGTGGCTTAAAACGTCCGAGACGTTGTGCCAAGTCCATAAAAGTATCGATTGTGGTACTTTGTTGCTTCCTGTGATGTGAGGTAACGTATCCGCTCTGGCGCCAATGCTGGAGCCGATCCATTTGAGTTTACGTGATGTCTATATTGTGTTTGGCACTGCCCCTTCCATCGTATAATTAAACTAGCCATCTCTATAAACTGTGAAGATTCAGCTGCGCTTTGGGTTTATCCATTCATGTGTATTATACATATTATACGAGTGAGTGAGGATACCGGAGGTCCATACCCCAACCCCTCCCCCCATCCCCTTTCCCATCCCCCAAAGGTCGGCGCACGCACTTGTGACGCCTTTGGTGTTGCGGGTGTTCATGGGCGGCGGTAATCGCTTACCATCAGGTGATACGTCTGCTCGTTTGCCCACTATTCAATAAAAAAAAATATACAATAATATTTGGCTTCACATGGAAGTATTTTAAATTGTTAGATTTCCTCTTCTAAAACATGCACATTTTAAACATTCCTCTTGTCTTCGTCTTGAATCTACCTATTGCTGAAAATGAATGCTACTCCGTTGAGAAGTTAAAAAAAATATATACAGCTAAAGCGACTCCGAATGTGTTATAAATAAAACTTTACTAGGTTCATGTGATGTTCTCAAGATCTTTTATAGTTTACACTAAAAACTTTTGTCAAGGAATAGTTCGCCTGTTTCCTGTCTTAAACACTTCTTAATATTAAAATTAAGCTAATTACTAAGATACCATTAAGCTACTCCAATGGGGCTTAGCAAGAGTAAAAGGAGATAGAACGTATTAATCTGATCTTTCTGTAGAATTTGGTTTAATTTAAAAAGTGATTAATATTGCGAACATCCTTTTTTAAAGATATGATTCAAATTGGTTCACAAACCTATATAAAATCAGTTTGATTAAGCAACAGGGGATTTTCATTTTAAATCGATTATAAATAGATGTTAACTTTCCCTAGAATGCTACAATGTACCTATGAGTAAAACTGCACTATAAGACTTCTACGTATCATCGCACTCATTTGTTTGTAGCCCGAAAACTATACACTGTATTATTTACCAATAATTCGGATGCAATAAATAGCGCGAGTTGTACACAAGTGTTCTGAGAACGCGTCAGTTAATGGCTAACACGTGTTACAAAATACACAGAATGCACGCAAATTCAACGTAAAATCACAGTGTGTTCCTTTTACTAGTAAAAAGAGGATTACAGATTAAAGTTTGATACTGACATTGAAACTTCTGACTGAGAAGTTACACGTTAAGAAAAAGTTCTATTGCGAAAGTATTTCACTGTTTTTTTTTTTTGGAAAAATCAACCTGATGTATAAAAAGATAAACAAACAAGAGTTTATTAAGGTACATTTGATTTATAAAGTACAAGCTTTTTCCCGCGACTCGGCTTTGTCGGACAGAGTAGTAAAGATTAGCCTATGTTCTTCCTCCAGAATCAAAATTTCTCCATGACAAATTCATTGAAATTGGTTCAGCGGTTTTGCCGTGAAAGACATACAGACAGACAGACAAATTTGTTTTTGCATTTGTCTGTATGAATTTATTGAATTTAGATGATTAATTTATTAAATAATATAAATAATACAAGTAACACATCTCCTTAACAATAATAGTACTTCGAAGAAGAAGGTAGCAGTTTATTTTCTATTTAAAAAAAACAAAACTTTCATATTAGAACTACCTATATACATTCTTTTGACGCAAGAGACTTTACAAACATGCATGAAACAAACACAAAGAACAACTAGACTCAAAACAACAATTTGTCGATCATACAAAGTGTTGTCCCACGTGGGGTATGAATCCACAACACTCGGCGCAGAAGAAAGCAGCGTGGTGACCGCTTAAATCACTAGGTCAACCGTGCAGTCAAGTGGTTGTCCTTATGTTATTTTCAAATAGATATAGATCTATCGTGCGTTGGTTATCGAACCGAGACGAATAAATCGATTGATTGATGGGCGCGGCGTTTTGGGTCGGTCGACTGATCTCTTTGAACTTGAACTTGAAACTAAGACACTCGGTCGAGGTCACTGCTTCATACACTCACTCGGGGAATTAAGAAATATCGACGTGATGCCTTGTGCTCTGACACGTCATTTCTTTGTAATAAAAAGTAATGAAAGAATAGTATCTAATAAAGTGATAAAATATACTCCTTAATGGCGTTTATTGATTTCTATATAGACTCTTTAGAAAGCCATTTATGTTGACGATTCTGTTCTGTTATATGAATAGAGTTCTCTCGTAAGGTTCTACTTCACTTTACACTATCGACCCCGCGCGGCTTCGCACGGAAGACATTGAATTTTTTGGATTTTCTCTACTATAATGTCATGCATATTATTATCATTACACATTTAATCTTTCCTTGAATCACTGTATCTATTGATGAAAAGCACATTAAAATCCGTTGAGTAGCATAAAAGATCTAAACGAACTGATGGCAAAAATAAATTCATTTTATATTCTGTAAAGATGTTACAAAACTTATATCCATTGGTTTTATATGAGGTGAAAAAATTAACAAGTTTTCATACTATTCCAACAGAAGGTGGATTGCTTGTTGTACCTACAGTGTAAGCTCCAAAAGTCTGTCCTTAGATACCTTAAGAAAATAAACTGTACAGTATACTAATTGGCCATGTTTCCCAATGGGCAGAATACGTAATGTAATGTTTTCTTAGGTCTAAGATCCAACGGAATAGAAATTGTGTTATAATATTTAGCTTAGTAACAACTGTATTGAGACCGTCTGGCTACTCGTTTTGACTTTTATTTTGAATGTTCGATGTCCACACGGGGCGAAAATGCCTATGATCCAAGTCCAAGATACCGAGTCTAAAATCCACCAAATTTCTATCTTTGTGTTATAGTTGAAATTCATTCAGGTGTAAAATTTTATCAAAATGTAACTCTGTTCATTTTTCTAATCACAACTCAGCAGTTTAAAGCACACTAAAGTCTGGCTATTATCGGAACTACACTCGCTGATGTGACCTACCTGATAACTCGACACAGTTCGACAAGAAGTGACTGTGAGTCACTGAGCGTGATGATTGCAAAACCACAGGTTGTGCGCTAGATACTAGAGCTGTCAAATTTACATATCACCGCGATATACTCGTATCAAGTAAATGAATATTTAAATATTGGAGCACGACCTGAAACATATCAAACCCTATAATTTCAACCCCGTAAAATACTTTTTTAAGTACAAATAAATAGAATTGAATTGTCTGTTTGTAATTTCATATTAACAGCTTTTTCTAAATGCATATGAAATTATGTACGATAGGTACTATAATCAAAAAAATATTTTTATATTTTTTGGCAGAGTCTCTGTCTGTCTGTTCCGGCTAATTTCTAGAACAACTCAGGTTACTTTGACGGGTATTTTACTGGTAGTAAGTTGATGATATAAGGAATAACGGCTTTTTAGACTAGCTTGGCTCCATGGCGTTATCCGTGGGTATCACCGCGAGACTCAGCTGGTGTTGAAATAATAATAATAAAATAATATTTTATAATTCTTAATAGATTTTATCAATTAAACTTGTCACATATTCCTTTTGATGTACATCTTGAATCTGGGTTTCTGCAATTCGACGACTTCAGTGCGCCTATTTTGCGTTTTGATGTACATATTACATTTTACATTCTCTATATAATAAATAATAATAATTATGCCGGACATCTAACACACAACGCCATCTAGTCCCAAGTTAAGCAGAGCTTGTGTTATGGGTACTAAATGACTGATATAAATACTTATTTACTTTTTTTTTTGTAAGTACATACATATTATACATGGAAAACACCCAAACTTAGAAACAAATATTTGCAGATCATACAAACATTTGGTCCGATCCGAGAATCGAACTCGAGACCTCAAGCTTAGCAGTCGCATACGCTACCACTACGCCACCGAGGCAGTCAAAAACCAATAAAAATTGTCTATCTTGGTGTTTTTCATCCTTAACTACGAGTATTCAATCCATTTTGGCGTGATTCACTAATTAACTCATTCAAACATTTGTTTTTATAATAGTAACTAGGTGAAGTGAAAATCTTTGAATCTATAATATTTCTTTATAACCCTTATATTATAGGTATCTACTGACAAAATAACGAGCTTCCAAGCAATTTCATTGCATCGCTATTTGGTCCCACGTTCAACATTATGACGGTTCCAATCAATATGTTATGAGTATTAACCCACGCAGTATGGTTATTTACAGCCACAAAAATTGAACTTTTGTAAATTATGTTCTTGAATTCATTTACATAAAGACACATATTAAAATTATTTTTAAAATATGTAGCAACAGCTGGCTAAGTCACAGGTAATTTCATCCTGTTTTGCCAGCTATCTTTTCTTTTCAGCTTTCGAGCTGTAGCTCATGTTATTCATCTGTAAAATCAATATCGTTTCATTCTTCAACAGTCATTTCTTATTCAACAGTTTTCTAACCTAACTCTTAAAGTGTCCGATTTACAACAAATGGCATTGCCCCCTATTACACTGTACTATTACAGAGCATAAGATAAATTCGAAACCGATGAAATATTTCCATTCTTTACATGCCACTTAATACCTTAGGCTCTTATAGCCCAGTTGCACTCGGTGATTACAAACAATTACCGAGGGTAAGCAACGATGGTGCGGTTAGTTCTTAGCGTAGCCACAACGTTGTCTTGCCAGTCCCCAATCCGCACTTGGCCAGCGTGGGGACGTATGGCCTTAAACCTCTCCTGATAGGGGGCTAACCCGAGCTCAGCAGTTGAACGTTATGTGTTTTTGATGAACGTGCCAGTTTTGTCACAAATGACGTCCAGTGCAGTGCAAATGAATTATAAATAAAAAACATTGTCATCTAAATTGTACCTCGAAGTTCTCAAATGACTATTCGGTTAGGTGGAGCCCACATCGGTCTCTTAGCAAATGACCGTAATATTTCTTAATCCTCCAGAGTCTAAATGAGTTATTACGAATGTGTGTACGTCGCACGTTGTAAGGAGTTGATAGGACTATGTGTATATATGTGTACAGTGGAATGAATATTTAATGTTCATTCAGGAATATTGTTTATATTTTGTAATATGTAACATATAAGTAACGAAGTAAGTTCTAATTCTGATATCGATATCTAATACCGTAAAGTTTCAAATTTTAATATTACAGGTTACAATCTTGCTAAAATATTACTTAAGAAAATTTTTTTTAAAAAGAAAAAGTTCTCAATTTGATCATGTTATAACTGTCATTTTCTCATTAATAACTTTTTGCTGTCCTCTTTACCAAATAAAAATTGGAATTACAGAACAAATATTATGATGAAGGAAATATATATTTAAAGATGTTTTTCTTATAGATAAATTATGTGTGACGAACCTTATTTTGTATATTTTATTATTGGGCTATTTAGATAATACATGTCAAGGTAACTACTAACTCCTAAGGGCATTAGACGAAACAACAATGAGCATAGTACTAATTTTCAAATTGCCACGTAATAAAGCTGGTATTAACTAGGATGTTATATATTACAAAATGCCGATATACTCGTAAGTACAAGACGGTCAAAATAAATAACAACTTGTGGATTCATCTCAGAAATTACTATATTCGCTCCAGAAAAGCACAGCACAGCTAGAGTCAGGTGTTGAGCAGTGGCACAATGGTGAATGACTGTAATTTTTTCTTAAAGTTACACAGTGATCCACCTCAAGGCATGTCCTCAAAGACCGTTTCCAAACAGATGGAAAAAACTTGTAAAGGTGGCGCCCTTTAGATAATTCGTCCCATCGTTGTTGCCATTTATCTATTACACTACTGAGATAAATTTTGAAATATAATATTTAAAATCACTGTTAAGCTGCAATTCAGTAAGAAAGACCTTGGTCGTTCTTTGCAGGAATATCAGTTGTTTTACAAGTTAGATTATTTACTCTCTCTATATGCTCTTAGTGCAGCTTGCTGTGTGTACAATGCTCTACTCGTTTGGCTATGTAAATGTATTCTAACTCTTATGAATGTAAGTTACTATTGTATCTGTTATTATTGTATTAGCTTTATGTCTATGTTCTTTATAATGCAAATAAAAGTTATAGTTCCCCATTGAATTTTATATACCAAATTTTCGAAACGAACTACGAAACTGAAATCCTTTAAAATAATGTTATCATTAACCACTACCATAAGTAACATGGATCATTATAATAAGTCAACTAAACAACAAACAAAATCTTCGAGGTCCCAATTAGTGGCAGATAATACAATCGAACCGAATAAGGTAGCAACTCTCTATAACAATCAGACAGCAGATAATAAACTTAAAGGTCTAATAACCTTTTACAAGAAATGTCTTTGTTTTCGTAACAATTTCTTCAGATGGGTCAGTGACTTACAACACTGTGGTTATAGTCCTCTGATTGATCAAATTACTGTGTCTAGCGCTCTGCGGGAATTGTTACTATGTTAGAAAACAATAAGGTTTTGCTAGTAACATTTTGGGCATGTAAGTATAATGGCCTAACACTTACTCGTAATTTCGATTATGGCCTTTTCAAGACTCAGTCGTAAAGTCCTAACCTTACCTTGAAAGTCAAATAACCAAAAACATAAAATAACAAAATCATGTTCTTCTTCCTAGCCTTATCCCAAGATTATTTGGGGTCGGCTACTAGTTTCACCTATTTTGCCTGAATATCAGTTTTTCCACGAAGCGACCGGCATCAGACCTCCGCAACCCTGAGGGTGAACTGAATTCGAAGGTTGAAACTAGGGTCAGTATATTTGAGGGCACTGACTTCTCAAAAACGATTACCATAGATGTTCATGGCAACCGGGACCGACGACTTAACAACCATTTCCATACTCCGGGCCAGTTAATAATACGAGTAGTTTCATATTCAAAAAACACGATATTTCAACTTTGGCCCGACTCAGGCATCGAACCTAAGACTTCTTGACTGGCAGCTAAGTTGCATACGCTAGGCACCAGATCAACGAAGCAGTCATGTAAACTAGGTGTTATTTGCCTTGCCTACAAGTAGTTAACGTTATGCTCATACCTCCTTGTAAATAGTAAGCAGGTAACAAGTTTGCACGTAGACTTAACTAAAAGCCTCATAAGTTGCCAAGAAGAAAAAAACAGAAATATTGCTATCTCACTATACATCAACTACAGAAAAGATGGTTTATTATTGGTTGCACTTACAACGAGCTCTAGCGAATTTAGAGATAGGAGAGGCAAGTCATATAGCTCTTCCAAGTGCACGTACTAGTTTCTCATATAGATTCACCCACTCGATCATAACACTTAGATTATAAACTATTTTGTAACTATTCCGTGTGAGAGAGAAATAATGAACGATCTATTATTATTCGATCTATTAACCATCTCTCGAGCTAAAGCCATCTGGTAAAGCAATACAAGTAATATAGAAATAAAACAATAGCATAGATACATAAATTCGTCTACTATTTTTCTATTTTATAGGGAGAGCTTTCAAACATTGTTTGAGACCGGGATTTTAGGAGTGCCGTAGTGGAACTCTCCCAGCGCGCCGGGCCCGAGTACGGGCCAGGCACCGCAGGCGACCCAGAGTGGTGACAGATGAGGCCATCTGTCACCCTAGCAGAAGCCGGCCCTGGTAGCGGCGCGGACGCTACGGAGCGTGTGCGCCCTGGGGGACAGTAGCGGGAACATTAGGGTTCCCACACAGGAGGAGGCCATCTACAAAGCGTCTAATGCTAAGACGTAATAAGGAAACAACGTGTTGTCGTGTAGAGGAAGGAAGAAGATGGTCCCACCAGCTGTAAAAGCTCGTCAGAACATGCGATAGAGGACTGTCGTAGAGGTGACATCTCTTAGCAACTGCAGAGGCTCAAAGGTCTCGGTAGCTGAGTATTTTTGATGTATCTTCATTAAAGACAAGGACTGCGGAGAAGAGAGTATAAAAAGATACGTCTATAACGAATAATCACCTGTCCTTATCTCGATAAATTTATTTGTCGGTAATAAACGGACCGCGTCAACCGCTAGGGACCATTGACCGTACGGATAAGGAAAGTATATAAAATTGCAAAGGGGTTAGTTACTTTTATGACCGGCCGTCAGTCTGATGCTAACTCTCCTTGGGGAAGTAATCGTAATCGATATTGGGATAAGAAAAACGAATGGTTGAGGCATCTAGAATATAAGATATCGCAAGTTTCGGGTGGAACTTTGAGAGGCAAGCTTATAAACGGGAATTAATGTGATCAAATAAAGTATTGCATACCTTTTAATTACTTAGCGTTACGTCATGAAAATCTAAAATTAAAAATGAGACTGCGGTAACTAAGAGAAACGAGGGTCTTGTACCCGTATGTCCATAATATATATAACTACGCTACCCTTAACATTGAAACAGTATCTCATTAAATATTCATAGTGTAATTTCTTTCGACTCGAACTTTCCCCAGTGTACTTTGTTATTTGGATAGGCAGCTTCTCCGGTGGGTTTGAACAAATTATAAAGTGAAACTAAAACTTTATGATAGACGGAGAACAATTACTTTTAACGAGACATGATCTTTTTTATCAGTCTTCATTACCTGAAAGAAATCTTTATGTGTCTTATTCGTACATGAAATCGGCGATAACTCTTAAATATCTTAAGGAATAAAAAGGGCATACTTTAAGCTGTTAAATTAAACTTAATTATAGCGTAACTAGTCTAACCCCGCGGTGTTACTCGTGGTTATTGTCATACCGCGAGTAACACCGCGGGGCAAAGCTAACCTAAAAAAAGTAACCTAAGTTATTCCTTATACCATGAGATGACTTAGATGTCCAAATATTTAAAAATATTTAAAAATATTTAATTATACCTATCAGTGAAAGCCCCGTCAAAATCGGTCCAGTCGTGCCGGAAATAAGACTCGGAAGAGACAGCCAATAATTGAAAAAAAATATATTTTGGCATATTTACCGTGTATACATATGTATTTAGTGAAAATCAATTATTTTAATATTACAAACAGACACAAGTTTATTTATTTATATAGATGTATAGATTTACCCGGTTACATTCCACAGACATAGGTCTCTGCTAAGTCTCTCCACAACAACCGATGATGTTTGCATGCGGAGAACGTGATTTAGTTATTTTTTTAACTGACTTCAAAAAAGGAGGAGGAATACAGTGGAACATACACTGTACGAGTATGTATCTTTTTTATGTATGTTTACCGATTACTCAGTCAATTGAGGACAGATTTTTAAATTTTTTTTTTGCATTCGATCGTGTATGCTCCCCAGGTGTTCCCATTATCACCATATCAGGATCTAATGATGGGATTTTAAGTAAATCGAGGGAAACCAGTTTTTTCATATATTTTCTAAAACTATTCCGATATTTGCATCTGGTAGTCATAATATCATGACACCGACTTCAAACAGATTTTAGGTACCTGGCACACGTTAGAATACTGTTCTATTAAAATTAATTGTCACACAGTAATTTAAGTAAAGCCAGTTAATTTTACACTTTTATTGTTTTTAAACAGAGAGTTTTCATTTAATGTATTTTTGGAGTTGGTTTTTTAAAAGTTTTTTTAAGTACAACCAATGAACAGAACCCAATGACTTTATTGATTAGTAGGTACTTAAGTTCCTGCTGTCCTTATTTTTTAATTGCACATAAAGTTTATAAGTAAAACTCTGAAATTTAGGCCATAAATTAATTGAGTAATTATACATATTCTTCCTGATGTTACGAGTATAAAACTGAAGAATATGTTCATTTGGTTGGTTGAAAACGCTAATTTCCGAAAGTAATAGTTTCATTTCAAAGTGATTTTTGTGCTGGATAGCACAATTATCGAGTGAAAGCTATATAACATCACCCTACGATCGATGGAAGTTGAACATGAATCAAAAATGTTATAAAAAGGGGAATTTCTACTTAAATTGTGTAGCTACTTTATTCATAAAACGAAAAGGTAAAAACCCTGTAACAATAGAACAGTAATAAGTCTAGAGATTAATATAATTATTCATTGTACTAGTCCCCTCTAATCCTTCCTACAATATTGACTGACTCGGAGTACCTACATTAATTGATTCTGGTACTTATCCTTAGCAAGACATCGATGGTTCACTCTCGGTCAGTTCAGCCAATTGGCGACTAGGGTATTAATAAAAGTTTTATTTCTACCATTAAGAGCTAGTCTTATTAACACGACGTTTGCAAAATTTGACCTTGCGTAGATGTCATAAGGTTTAATCTTTTTTGAAGAATGCAGAATTGAAGCTATATCAATGTTCATTATTAGGGAAAGGCAACCATTCAGCCGTTCGTTCACATTCAGTATTGCTTCTTCGAGATTTGGTCATTTCATTCTGAGGTTTTAAGTGCATCAATTGACTTATAATTAAGAGGACTTATGTCTTACTTTATGCAGCTGCCAGAGGTCAAGACGTTTCACTCTTCATCATGAGAATCTAGGGCTTACACACACGGCACTTAGTGGGTAATAAGATTAGAGGCAGTGCTACATTGCTTATAACTTACGAAGCTTAAGTTAAAGGAAAGAAATAACAATAGGAACGTAATTTGAATACGAACTAATAATATAATCAATAACTACCCGCTGTTAAAACCACATTTTGAAAATAAATATCCTATCCTACTAATATTTTAAACGCGAAATATTGTGAGTATGTAAGTGAGTATGTTTGTTGCTCTTTCACGCAAAAACTACTGAATGGATTTTGATGAAACTTTACAATAATATAGCTTATACATCACAAAAATAACACATAGGCTCCAATAATAAAAACACTAGCTTCGCCTCGCGAGATTCAGCTAGTTTTTTATATAACTAAATAAACATCGCAACAAAACATATTTTCGGTTAATTCAGAATCAATTATTTATTTAGTATTTAACAATTAGGTTAAAGGATGGATGTTATACAATAAAAGAATTAGCAATCACTGGCACTGTTTAAACAAATCAACAATGCATCATGGGCTATTTATCATGCCACGCCATTACCTAACAAGTCAATATGTTTCTGATTCCGTGCAACATTCTGTGGCGGTTTAAAATCACATTTAATTTATTAAAATGAAAAAATAATGGAATTGAGCATTCTATAAATTAAAATATATTTAAAACATTGTAAAGATTCATATTATTATAGAATATTCCGGGTTGTGTACAAGTAAAACAGTTATGAAATATTCACAGCAATAACAAATTCCCGTCGCATCACAGTACTTTCGCATGCGTGGAGGATCGTCGTCTGTTCCCCAGAGATCACTCTCTGATTGCACAAGGAACTGTTGTCAGCCCCATACTAAGCACAATAGGTGCTATTTATAACGTTCCGTTCTTCTTTTAAAATAATAATTAACGTAACGGGATGGTTCTGATTTTTTAATTTACTCTCAGTGTGTGACTTTGATAGTTCCAGCTCTAAGGAAACATTAATCAGTTTCACTAAACCATAAATGTCTGTAAATCCCGGTTTTTGAATACATATTACTATCTAATACTAATTGGGTATATCATTTGTAACTCGTAATTATCTTGAGCCTTTTTTGTAATTAAAATGTTTTTTTTTATTCTATTTTTTTGGAACTTTTACGCACAGCGTATGCCAGTTAATGTTGATTTGTTATGTTTGTTTGTAAAAAACAGATGAGACAGTTATCGTATTTTTAATGGTCTCTCTAACCACAGGGATTACAAACACCGAGATTTTTGAGTTACTGCAATTTTAGTCCGTCCGAGTTTGACCTTCGATATTTATGATATCTCTTACGATAGCAATAACCCCTCCAATTGCAAAGGATTTTAAACTCGTTTTCGTTACAGCCAAAAAAGCCCCTTATATGCTATTAATACTTTACTCATTTCATTTCTAATAAACTCACTTTCCATTATAATCTGTCTCCATTACCCTTCATCATTATTATCAAACAAAATCATAATAATTAAAAAAAGCAAATTTCAACTTCGGGTTCTATAAAGTAAACTAAGGATTCTCCAAAATAAACTCTTTGTGAATGAACTTGGACTATCTAAGTTAAATCAAATGAAATGTGACAAAAATATAATAGACATTTAGTATTTATTACAATAATCATTCAAATAACAGCTAACTAAAGAGATATCACCTATTTACAACTATTCAATCTTCTCTCTCTCCTCCTCCGTGCCGGTATCAGTGCCGAAGTCATCCCAATACACCTTCACCAGCTTAGCCACTTTCGTGAAGAACCAGTACACCAGAAAGATTAAACCAGCTACGTCTATGTGATATCTTTCGATCATGTTTAACGGCAGTGCAGGAGAACGAAGGTGGGCTGCTCCTCTAGTAGACATCACCAGCTCCACCCAATACCTCAACTCTTGGCTCGGTGGGACCAAAGGCCGATGTACTATGGATGATACTTCTTTGGCATTGAATTTGTATCTAGGACAAAGAGTGTACATTCATTACCAACTGTTAACTACAATTAAACAAACCCTTCTGATCTCAAATTAGGAAGCTGGTCTATGGCAACCAGATTACTGATTAATATATTATTATGTACATTGCTTATAAACATTACATTGATAGGTATATTGCAATCTAAAATGGTCAGAAATAACATCAATTGTTAACAAAACATTACGAATTAAAAATCAAATCCATTTCGAAATTTCATCAAAATGCCTTTTATTTTAATAACAATACAAAAAATAGACAATCGTTCACTATGAATCTCAAAAAGTAATTTAATTTTATAATATTAAATCTTTACAATATATAGCTATGTAGTATGAGTATGACACTTTTGCCGAAATGGCATCGCGACACGTCTATATAACGATCACTGTAATCTTCAGATTGATGGATCGCTCACAAACAAAATAAAATATCAGAAGATGTTCTTATAATAAAAAAGCGAAACGAAATGTGGATACGTGAACAGTCCCCGGGGACGAGATGGAGTCGTATATTATATGAAGCATTTATGAAAGAGCTGTAAAATTTTTGTTGTAACCTTGCTCGAATTATGACGCAACTTGGAACTATTCCCTCGAGGCAATTTGATGCGAACACGATCTAAAGCTTTATAATAACATATCATATACGTTGTTTAATGTCTTTGTTATTTTAAATGACGATTATACAATATAATTACACCCTTTTAACTAGTTTTACTTCGTTTTGATATGATTTGCTTGACAAGGATGATTGTGTATATTATATAAACATTTTAATTTGCTGTCTGGTTACCGTAGCAAGGGCTTGGTATCATTTGGCACTAGACAGACAACCGTGTGTCAGATTCGTGAAGATATTGTTACTTAAATTTATCTCATCGTTTGTCCACAAATGTGCTAAAACTTAATGTAGGTATGTTTTCATTGGCTCCGTTTGCGTGACCGTTCGGAGGAAAGTTGAAGACATATTTTCTATTTACCATCAACGAGAGTAAAAGTAATATCTCTTCTTTTAACAAGTTTTGAAGAAATTCTTAATTTACTCGATGACTTATATAACTTACGTGAAATTTCCAAGAACTTCATTGATAGCATCTTTAAGTCTAAACGGTAACTTCTCAGTGTAGTGCACTTTGATGCCTCGACCCCTGGCTGCGGCGACATCCATCGTTAGCAACTGGTCACCAAACACCGGTATACCGATGAGGGGAACCCCGTAGAACATGGCTTCCATGTAAGTGAGGTGGGACGCGTGGCTGATCATCATCATTAGTTTTGGATGCTCTAGAATTAATTATTTTAACGTACATTTAAACTGAAAACCTTTGTTTAATATTTTTATTAATGTATTAGAGAACAACATCACTGTAAATAGAAGAAAAGCTTAAAACAAAACCTATACCAACTCCAAGAGTAGCAAACTAATGCACCAAGACTGTATATTCAATTAAATTTTACTTATAAAATTATAATCTTAAGCAACTTTCAAATAAAACAAGTAATTAAATTGTGGCTTAGCAAATTAGCACTTGATAATGTTGAAAATCTTCTACTAATAGTAAAATAGTGAAAACTTTAAAAAATGTCCCACACACCTCACACACAAATCATTTCTCAAACGAGCAGCTGCACATCCACACACTTTATGATCACACACAAACATATATTAGATTATATAACCTTACAAACTTATACTTATTAAAGCATCTACTATTGAAACTACAGGTTTCTTATTTTTGCTTGTGATTAGGAACTGGCTCCCAACACACAGCTAACGCTACTTTGGGAGTCAGGGCTAGGGTACAGTGGTTTGTTACCCATTTCTTGATACTTAATTATTATTATTAATAAAGCTCGCCTGGCCAGCGCGGTTTAGTAAGACAATATCTATGTTCTATGAATTAGACTATGTTCAGTAGTGAACTGTTTGAGGCTGTTGACGATGATCGTTACAGCCTACATTCATAACATAAATTAATAAACAGGCATTAGATTACAAAGCGCCCTTCTTTTGGTGCATGTTTTGTAAGACCCAATTTTATAAATATTTACAATTTCACTGTACATTCCTATATAATATTACTAGCTTCTGCGCGTGGCTCCGCCCTCGTGTTTATCGGTTATCGAAGCAAAATTGGTGCAGCGGTTTGGCCGTGAAAACAGGATAGACAGAGTTATTTTCACATTTATAATAAAGGGTTTGTTTGTTACGTTTTACACTAACTACTTAACCGATCATCATGAAACTTTGTACACATATAAATACATATATTAAATGCGAGTGAAGCCACGGGTAAAAGCTAGTTTGGAACTAAAGAAAGACATAAATAAAACATGTTAGTTATTTGGTGGTTATATTAAAATTATTGTAACAGAGGCACCAAATAGCTAGAACAAAAGGTGATTAACAAATTTAAAAATTAAATCATCACTTATGAATTACAAGCCTATATTTCCTTTCGTTTGTTACCGGTGTGAAAAATCCCTCCTGATCTCCAGCACCTCGGGGACACAAGAGCTAAAAACTGGTAAACTATTTATTTATAGATTGAAAGATAACTCTTACATTACGAATGTATCTTGTGTCGTAAGGACTTTACAAACATACATGAAACGGACACAAAGAACACCCACTCAGAAGAACAATTCGTGGATCACACAAAGTGATATCTTGTAAGGGAATTTAACCCTCAACACTTTAGCGCAGTAGAAACCGGAGTGGCTACTGCGCCATCCCTACAGTTATAGACTTCCCACATTCAAATATTTTTGCATAAAATGTACCAAGTATTCAAACAAAATTTTAACTTACTCAATAAAGCTTGCTGTGGGACCCACTCTACCACATGCACATTAGCTGGCACATGTTCTAACTTATCTCCATACTTCCAAATTATGTCTTGTTCCAGGTAGCGGAACAGTTTTATCAGTTGTTCTAGCATCTCTTTAGGCAGCTCCTCAGTGATCGTTGAACCAAGGTTCACATAAATAACTCCATCTTTTGAATTTCTCAATATATCTTGCAATTCCTGTAAAAAAATGCTATATATATATCAATGATATCATGGTTATCTCAATTCTTTTTCGGTGCTCGCCTAGTCCTATGTTCATTTATATGTGGGAGAGCTTCGGCATGAATGGGCCGGCTCGACCGGAGTGATACCACGGCCTCACAGAAAACCGGTGTGAAATAACTAACGCTTGCGCTGTGTTTCACCGAGTGAGTGAGGGTACCGGAGGCCCATACCCCCAACCCCTCCCCTCATTCCCTCTCCCCATCCCCCAAAGGCCGGCAACGCACTTGTGACGCTTTTGGTGTTGCGGGTGTCCATGGGCGGCGGTAATCGCTTACCATCAGGTGATGCGTCTGCACGTTTGCCACCTATTCAATAAAAAAAAAAAAAATATTTCTTGCAATTGTAATTGTTTTCAAACGGAACACAGGAAACAGGTGACTAAATGTCAAGGGCGAAAAATTTTGGATAAGGGGATAAGGGTTGTTGAACAAATAAACAATAAAAGTATATATATCTGGTTGTGCTAAACGGCCATAAAATAAGTTTACGAGTGATTCGACGAGTGCCATTAGTGGACCATAAAGCAACGAGTTCTGCAACTAAATGGGGTCACGCCTCATCTAATCCACAAACGCATCTATTTATTTTTGTTTTCTTGAGCGTAGCCTCGGTGGGATAGGGAAAGCACTTACGTTACTATGGATAATAGGATACCATTAACATTAGTGGAACATTATGACTTCAAAACTAGTGAGCCTAACCGAAAGGTAGAATGATACTACAGCTATTTCACTTCAAATTAAACAAATTAGTTTTAGTCTCTTCGATTATTTAGTCTTTGAAAATTCTTGAAGTAGTAGGCAAATGAAATTCAACGAAAATCTTTCGTAGGTTTTACCAAAATAAATGCTTCTAAGAAACGTTTACTAATGTTATTATAAGGGAATAATATTTACTTTTGTCGGTTTCGTCTTACTTTAAAATTAAACTTGGCTTCACTCTTTTAATGGTACTAAGTGGTTGTTCAGTGTTCGAAACTCGACCATAATTCATTCTATAATATCCTGCAATTCTCTTCTGAATAAATTTTAACTTTTTTTTCTTTTTTTATTCATGTTATAGTAGACAAACCAGCAGGTAAGGTAAGGTACACAACACCAGAAGCGTCAAAAGTGCGTTGCCCACTTTGGGAAATGGGGAGGGGATGGGTTGGGATATGGGCCTCCGGTATCCTCACTCACTCGGTGAAACACATACACACACTGTGCCAAATTTAATACAAGGAGTATTAAAGTTCACATAATGGGATACAAAGTTTTTGCTTTACGTGTTAATACTCGTATATAGATTATTGTGATTTATGCCCAAAACACTGTTTTAAACAAGATAAAACATGCATGAATCGTCCGAGTCTTGAGAAGGATATTTTTGTTATGTATTTGTCCTGGTCAAGGGATTAACGTTTGTATTTATATAAATAACTGAAATATTTGATGTACGGAAATACACAAGGACAAAGAGAAGGTTGAGGGATATTTTTGTATTACATTGACCTCAAAATGAACGGGGCTACCAACCAAAAACGGTGGCCGTAGATCGCTGAGAGGTTGCAGCAATCGCTGAAGCTTTTAGATTTTATTAAATAAATTGATTTGTCTGAGTGTGCATCAATCCCATTAGTTCCGTTTCGTTAACCTTTTATGTTTTGCCAGAACTCAAGATCTGTTTCACAAGATATTTAAACATATATTACTTTGATAAATTATAGTCACTTAGTTTACACGAGATTTATAATTAGAGACACAGTAAGATTTTTGGTAGAAATCCAAAAATAATTTCATATTATAATGTATAATAAATACTACAATGTTGCCGTGATATCACGGAACCCTCTCGTTTTCTAAACACTCTACTGCGCTGGCAGCATTACAACATCAGATTATTTATCTAATTATTATAAAAAAATTCGAACACTTGAGAAAAAAAAACGTTTGTAGTGGACGCATCATTGCAAATAGTTTAGAGAATTATTCTAACACAAGTTAATGCATTTAGTATTACATCACATCCATTTTATTTTCATTGAGAGAGAGCAAAACATTTCAAGATACTTCAAGAAAGGTAACAAACGGAATTTTCGATTAACATCAGCTAGTCTTGGCATAGACGCGGGATCTTTAGGAGAAACAAAGGAATTTAATACAACGTTTCTGTACGTTTACTATCCAGATTGTGTTTTATTTAATATCGATAGTTACATTTCTCCACTGCAGACATACCCTATTTGCAACACTTTATTATCCTATTTACAACTGCGTAGTGCCTAGATGATATGAATATTTGAATAATTATAACCTTTACACGATCTTTATATAACGGTAATACATTGAGTTTCTTTCTTTAGTTAACTACGGCGAAAGTCTATTATATTAATTTGATTACGGTAAAAGTTTCTAATGAACTTTTCAATTAAAACTTGTAATAGACTTCAAGAAAGATTGTTATTTCTTCAGTGTTATTCACGTTTAAAAATGTTCTCTGCAAGAAGGTTTCTAAATTGGATTTTGGGCAGAACATGTCTTGACTATGCATCTACTTGATTTGGAATTTAAATAGATGAACAATTATTATCTGGCATGACTACGTTAATAGTTTTCAAACCCATTAACAATATAATTCATGAGTTTTCCTTTTGTATGGTTTTGCACCATGTATTGCATGACTCTAGTAATAACTCTCAATAACAAATGTATGAAGTACAAAAATTCAGTTAGGAACGTTTCAATTACAACCTACTTCCAGTATTATACTCTAAAATTATATAACCACCTAAAATTGTTATCTTTGTTTTATATATATATATATATATATATATATATATTATTACTATTTTTATACGATAAAGGTTATTTCATCCGTAGTAATATTCTCTCACCTTTGTCAAGGGCTCAGTATTTCCCACGTGATGCACCCCAATATACTTAGCGCTGTTGGGTAGTGGCAAGTTTTGCCCAAGGGTCGGGTGCGAGTTGATGAGCATCATGGCGCCGGAGTAAATGAGATCACCGTAAAAAGGCGGCGAGCGCCCGCGAAGCTGAATCGCGAGCTGATATTGCTCGTAATATAGAGGAGTTTCTACATAATGCGTCATGTAGCTGGAATAATAAAAAAATTGAATAATTCCACTTAAAAATTCAGCAGTCTGCACATAAACTGCACAAAGGTTATAATAGTAATACTTAATACATCCCACTTACGGCAATCAAATTTAAAACTAGGCAGGCCTTCCGCTATGGTAAACCAGAATATTGGTAAATATATTGATATGTTTCCAAATACATACATACATGTTTGAAATAAATCATACCCAGACATAGAACAATATTCGTGTTCATAACGTAACTATTTAGTTTAGCCTCGTCCTTATCATTGGACCCACAAGTCTCTACGTGTGATGTTGGTTCTCTTCAAAGTCTATAAAGTACATAGCACTTACTACTGGTACGCTGTTAAATACATCTGTTTCCAGATTCTATGCGCCCTCTCGGTGACGCTGGGTATTTCAGATGCTTTATTGATGGCTTGCAGGTCGGCCGCATACGCTGGGTTCGGAGACTCATGCACAAGTTGCAGATTCATCCAGGTGGCATCTACTGGGCTGTACCAGATAAGGGGACACTCGAAGACTTCGGCCAACCTTGAAAATTAAGGAATTTTCTGCGTAACTATTGAAATAGAATAGAATTTATATAATAGCTTTTGGTATTTAAATTAACTCTAAACGAAAAAAAAACAAAATGTCTTTCAATTGTTAAAAATGAGTAACAATTACTGTTTTACTAGAAAATATACGAGTAAATGACTTTAGATGAAGAAATGGCGACAAAAGTTCCAATTCGTCGAATATTTTATTTATGTCATGAAGTGACGCGTAGCAAATTTTCAGTGATTTTTTCTCATTTATCAAACACAAAAGATTTCTCGTTTAGATGTTTTTAAAAAGGCTATGAAAATTACTTTCAATTTTATTCAAAAGAAGCTTTGTTCACTTCGTTCCTTGTGCCTAAAAAATATAGAAATTTTATCAATTAATAATTCAAAAAATGTTATTAAAGTTTTCTTATCGTATTATAAATACACTTGCGCCTGTATCTTAGAAGGGTATTTGCTTATTAAATTCTAAACTGCAATGTTAGTTCAATTCACTAAATATGTTAACCGGGCACTTTAAGAAAAAGATTGATATATAAAATGAGGTAGGACTATTATCAGGTCAGGATCTACAGTGAAACAATTGGAATAAAAAAATACTAAGCCAGTAGCTGTTATATTGGTAACTAATGACAGCTACTTACGGAGCCAACAGCCCGCTATAAAACCATTCAGCCACCACCACGTCGAAGGTCACCGTCTTCATCCTCATTAGCAGCTGAACTTTCTCGTGCCGGAGTGCTCGGACAGCATACTTGGCGCCTATCGTCATCTCGTGGTGTGAGGGTAATGTACTTCCAAGTTCTGACAATCTGGGTCGGTCACCATCTGAAATCATCTGTTATATTAGGTTTCACACCTCAAACAGGATCTAGAAAGGAATTACCTACACGAATGTTATACACACTTTCTAGTGTGTTGTAAGTTCTATCCCCACATGGGACAACACATTGTGTGATTCACAAATTGGTGTTACAAGTCTGGCTGTTCTGCGTATCCGTTTCATGTTTCATATTTTTAATTCACCTACGACACAGTATGAATCCCTAAAGCTGGCGTTGACTTTAAAGAAGAAAAAATATGATTTTTTATACAGAAATAAAAGATTGATGTTGATGTTTGAAAATAAATCTCTTCTTGGTCCTTAATCCATCAGCGGTATATTAGTGAGTAATTAGCTACGAGCTGTAGTCTGTTCGCCAACACTTGTATTCCCATCGGAGTGATTAACAACTTTGTGTAATGGACGGCCTCTTGGTCTAAAGACGTTTGTCTTCGTTACTATTACATACCTAATATTAAACGAATATTCTTATTAATATAGTTGAAACAGAATATTATTAAAAGAATTATGTTTTTATAAAAAAAAAATGTTCTAGAAATTTAAACGTCTACCGAGATGGTTGTAGTCGTGATGCGTGTACGTCACCAGGAAAATAAGTATGATAGAGAATAATCCAAAAATATAAGCACTTGGTTACGGTTGAATATATTAGTTTTACAGGACAACTCCCGCATAAGACATAAATCCTGTGTCCCGGGGTATTTACCAACATACATGAAACGATCACAAAGAACACCCAGACTCCAAACAATAATTAGTGGATTACAATATGTGTTTGTTTTTGAACCCAAAACACTTAGCGCAGTAGAAAACGGACGTGGTGACAGTTTAAACCACTACGCCGTTCGTAAACATAGATTTATTCAGTTATAACAAAAAAAATATAACTATTCTTTAAAACACAGTTTTTATATACTACTCGTATTTACAATTTTATTACACTATTTGATTTTTTGAGCCAATTGATACGGTACCCCTGTCGTAGCTCCATCGCCTTAATCATTTATCTTACATTTCTTAATTATCTTTTGTCAGAAATAATGGGCTCTATAGGCATATATTCAAAACTATTAAATATTTAAATAATTCCACGTCATACTGACTCTAAATGGAAAAATGCATGCAAAACCCTAAATGCATGAAAAAAGATCAGGCAGATCATCGTCTGATGTCAGTTAAGGTAGAAGTACCTTGGTGATAGGCGTTCCCCGGAGGATTCACATTGATTGTTGTAAGATTTACACTTTCTACTTGTGTAAATGTCGTTATATATGTTACCTGGAAATAATGTAAATTTATATTAATTGTATTTGCATGTCATTGCTCCATGAAGTTCTTTTTACATTAAAAGAAAGTTGCATTTATTTTGGGTAAAGTTATTAGTACCCATAAGTAATAGATAGAAACACAATATAAGCGAATTCAATTTAAATATAAAACGATGTTAAGCCAATTTCATGCAAAGTTTAAGAAAATATTTATGAAAACTGCATTAGGAACTAAAATTTAGGACCAAAATATATGAAACCACATCTAAAAGCTGCAAAAGCGGAAAATATACCGATGTACCGACTTGTAATATAACATTATAGTATTTATTATTATTACTTTAGTATGTGATAGAAGACATATAATATATAGGAATACAGTGAGCAGTTATAGAGGAGCCTGGAAGACATACACTCATTACATCGACCCCGAAGAAAGTAGGGAAAAGGGTAGGGAGATTATTTTAGTATTTTCTGGCAACATTTATATCATGTTTATAAACATCAAACAGTAATACTGCTTTATTGGCTAAACATTAATTTTCAGTTAGTTTCTCATTTGCTCCGGCGGATGTTTCCCCAAGGCATTTAAATGGTGTAATTGTACCCAAACATCAACGATCTGGGAGTAAAACAAATATGAAGAAAGGCAACAAACCTGTAGCTTGTTTTGTTATTTGTTCATATTTTAGTTGCTTAGTTTATTTGCTTAAGTATTAGGATCATCCGAGGTTAGATTATATGAACAAAAAATATGTCAATCAATTAAAAGGATATTGTTTTGTTCATTTAATTATAAAAAGGTGCCAGTAACCTGTGTTGTAGGCGCTCCTTGGGGAAACCTTCGTTCAGCAGTGGACGGCGATTACTTGATATAATTATTTACTTATGTTAGTGCTTCAACATAACATATAAGTTCTGTGTAAAAGCACTAATCCAACAGCTAAATACAAAAAAGAAAGGATCAACTCTACTGCACTGATATGAAATGACATAAATTGGAATTCTATTAGCCTATTGGCTAACGCTGTTGAACGTCAACAGAGTTAGCAAATAAACATTAGAATCTAATAACTCATAAATGTTAAAACTCAATTCTTATAGTCGCGAGTTTTAAACATCTTCTTTGGACATTTATTACACCCATATTTATCGTATGGAACTCTCATAACGCAAATCCGACTAACTCTCGATCAGGATCTTTTACTTATTTTTTATTTCCAGGCCTTTATTTAGATCACGTTCTCTACCCTGCCACTTACATTATGTCCTCCTTTTAATAAACTTCGGACCACGGCATCACCAAGCGTGGTGTGACTCCTTCCTGGCACTGGAAAAACCACCAACACACTGCCGCACGCACACATATAAAAACACGCACACAGCAGTAGCATACATTTATACAGCATTATATAAACCTACTAATGTTTAGAAAATTGGTAACAAAATAGGAACTGTGTTATTTTTAATGCCGTGTGTGCAATAAACGGGGACTGTTAGCACTGAGAAGGCACTCTAGTAACACATTTTTTCAGCAGAAAATGGAGCAGAGATAAGACAGTGTCAGTTATTTTTATCTAATCTACGAACATCTAAGCGAGACTGAATAGTTTTATTGTTTACTATATTATATTTAAGGCAATAAATAAATTTAGATTTTTTCCGTAATTAGGTTAGAAAAGTTCAAATATTTTCAGAAACAACCTGCCCTATTAATAGTTAAACATTTAAAATGTTATGATAATATTAAATCTTAAATGTGGTAATAGAAAATACGGTGTACAAAACCACCGTCGTATTCGAGTGCGATGTTTTTACGAAATGGACAACTTAAATTACTGTATATTATTGTACTGGTTATTGCAATAAAAACATATTTAAAAACATTTATAAGTTCGTAATTTCAACTACAGTAGTGCAGTATAAAATTAAAGCACCATAGTTCCAGCAGCCAAGACCAATAGCTAATATTGAATCTGTTGCACTTTTTTTTTTGTTCGGAAATCCCCTCGGGTACCACTTGTGGTTATGTTGGACTCGTACCGACTAAAAACCGCACACCGTCTAGGGTACTAGAAACCGGGGAACCATGTGCACCCTCGGAATATCCCTGGAACCCCGACGTAATTCGGGCCACCCTTTGTTTGTAGATGGCCCCCTCCTGTGTAGGAACCCCAATATTCCTATTTTCCTATTCTATATACTATATAAGGGCGCGAGCACTTTACAGAGCTCGCGCCGCCACCCCGGCCTGCTTCTGCTAAGGTGACTGGCGGCCTCTTCTGCCACCCTCAGGCTTGCGCTTATGGAGGACGGAGATCGTTTTGCGATCTCCGTCCTCTCAGGCGTTGGCTCTTTGCGGATCAGACACAGGTGATCTTCGAAACATCCTTTTCCAGTGATCACCTGCGTCAGCCGGTATGAGAGGCTCCCGTGATGCCTCTCGAGCCAATCCTCCAACTTACACAGCCCCTGCCCTCCAAACAAAGAGGAAATCTTGTGTGTCCAAAGTGTACATGTCTGATGCTGTCATGTATCATCATGTCATGATATAAATAATAATTAGCTTGAGAACTATATAACGCTATTATTATAGAATCTGGGAAGAGTGAACCTCTTACAAATCTGTATAATTTAATATTATTTATTATCAGTTCTGCTTGTAGTCGTTGTCAAATACAAAAATAGAAGTACAATAAATAACTCTATTCAATTCATAACTGTCACAATGGTGATAAACTGTGATGTAAATTTAATGAATGTCACCGCTATCACTACGAGATAGCAGCGATGACAGATTACCCGTGGTCACAATTTATGTTATCGCACTGTTCAACTTCTTAAGTTCATGATAAACAATATATATTGTAATGTTTAAACCTTTACGTTCTTGAAAATACACTTTTATTGCTCATTAGTGTTTCAAATCATAGAGAGTACTAAACGTCTGTTAAGATTCACCAATTTAGACTGGATTGATTTTCATTGCATTAATTTCGATCAGTTAAACCTCTTGTTACAACTCTGATGAAGTAGTAAAAGTGATACATACATAATATATCGACTAAACATATCGTAACAAAATATCGATGATATTTTATGGTACTAAGGATTTAAAAGAGCATCGTTTTTTACAACAGGTTTCCAAGAACAGGCCAATATTATACAAATAATGACATGTAGAAAGTTATTGGCGAGCAATACTTCATTTTATCTTTCTTCTAAATAATATTTATAAAACCTTTTTATTAAGAGCGTTTCGCTGCACACTGTACTTTCTTATTTCTTAGTTTATTACCAGTTAAACAGAGAGACGAGGCTCTACTTAATGGAAGGTTTTAAATTCAATCATTATTAAGTACCACAGAGAATACAAGATCTCAATTTTCTTACATTTAAATGTAACTTGGACAATGTTAAAAAGGTTAGAATTTGAAAATTAGTAGATACGATTACTTCAAACGCTGTGGAAATTAACATATACTTAGACTCTTAGTGTAGTGTCTTAGTTAAATTCAGTGAAATTAATGTTGAAAAATTAGTTCCTAATAGGCGATTAAATAAGAAAAATAATCCTACTACTTTAAAAAACGCGAAAGTTTGTAAGTATGTAAGTTTGTTGCTCTTTCACGCAAAAACTACTGACTGGATTTTGATGAAACTTTACAATAATATAGCTTATACATCAGAATAACACATAGACTACAATTTATAAAGATACTAGGTTCTCCTCACGGCATTGCCCGCGGTTATTGTCATATCGCTGGTAGCGCCGCTAGGTTCATCTAGTTTAATATAATATCGGTAGGTGGCTCTTCGACGAGCACTTCCGACAGCTTTCTCCGAAGCTGGTCGACGTTGCCTCCGCCCTTGGGTGACTCTTGCCCAATCTGGGTGGAGCCAGCGTCGCAACCAGACACCTCTACTCGGGGGTGGTCTAGTCTATGGCCCCGTATGGGGCACCGGTGTGGGTGGCGGCTCTGACCGCCCAGAATAAGGCGGCACCGAAGTTTATCGGCGAGCGTCTGAGGTGCTTTCCGGGCACAGTTGCTTCGGGAAGTACCTGCACTCGGTCGCTAGGAGGGAACTGAGTCCGTCGCCTAATTTTGAGAGTTTAACAGCAGACGGTGCCCGCTTCAGCGCGGGCAGGCGCTGGGAGGGGTCCGGTCGTGTTAGCCAGCAGTTCCCGGACCCCTCCCTTCTCAGGCGCAGAGTTGGCACACCGTGTGAATTTAGTCGGTTCGATTCCGACACACCGCCCCGCCGCAAGCCCCGGCGGGGTGACGGCCCGAGGGGGTTTCCACACGTTAAAAAAAAAGTTTAATATAATATAAGCCAATTAGGTCGACAAACTGCTAACGCGCTCTACTTCAAAGCTTTTCTAAAGTTCCAATTAAGGAAGTCCAAAATCTTAATTAGTCCCTAGTCAATCTTTTAGTCAAACTTCGACATTTAGAAGAATAATAAATTTCAAAGTAAAAGGCGAAAATACGTATATTTCACTTTACTACAGCTCACATTTCTTCATTAGCTTACTGTCATCTCAATAGCTCATCTATGCGATTGTCCATTTATCTTGAGCTGGGCGTTTGTGAATGAGGTCCGTTGTGCTTCTGTGTCAATTCCAACCTGTCATAATCACCTGGCGGTACGACGCGGGACAGAGGCTGTGTATTTATTACGTCCTCCTCTAGAATTTTTATTTAGTATCTAAATAAATCAAATAAAGCAAAAATAAAGAAATTGCAAGACGAAAACCATCATAAACATACTACAGTACAATGTAAGAACAATGACATATTTTATTTTCAATAAGAAAAATAAGAAAGTCAACATATAATTGCGGAGGTAGATATGTATGTAACCTAACAAAGGGAAGATCGTCTGACCAGCCAAAGTAATCAAAAAGCAACCTTGTGGGTTATTCATTAAATAAAAAATATTCTGTCCAATTAAGACGCTTTTCCTGTTAAAGATACCCTTAAAATCTTTTTAACTTTTTTGAATAACCTCATAAAAAATACTGTAATAATATTTAATCATAATTATGAGGTCTCCACGGTTCGTTTATCCTGGTGCCGCGCAGTATAACATAAGTGGGTCAAGGTGAGCTCGTACTCTCGGGAGGCTGATAAGCATGACGAGCATGGGGCTTTTAAGGTCTTATGTTGATTAAAGATGTATGTGTTCAATAAAAGGTAAAAGAAAATGTACATATTTTTAAATTAATGTAACATAGCTCACATTTCTTTGTCTCGTGCATTTTCAATGTAATTCAAACATAGAACCGCTGTAACGCTACTTTTAATTGAGTATTTTTTACTTTTATTTAAATATTAATTATATTTACAATCTGGCTGAAATTTAAAGTGGGAAACTCATTGCGACTTTTTACGCGGGATTTCATGGCCCAACTGGAATCATTTGTAAAGAAAATTGGTATCGTGTATACACATAAACAAATAGCGGAACCTATTCAAATATTACCCCTTTTTCATCAAAGCAGAAATGTTTGCTGACTGATTTGCTATTTGATATCAAATTAAAGGTAAGATAACGCACCAATGAAATTAATCCAACCGAAATAATTTCACCACGAAACAAGAAAACCCTTAGTGACCATTAATACTACCATGAAACCATTTTAAAAATTTATAAAATTGGTAAAATTGTTACGCTTTTGATATAGTTTTTTTAAATATGCCAGATGGAAAGCTTGGGGGATGCAAAAGTGGATACTGCAGCATGTGGAACCAGACACACTAATATGCTTTTTCACGCCCCGCTTAAAGTACCCGTACAGTAATTCCATAGTACATATTGCCATCCTTGGAGTGCCCCTCTAACTAGTACCCTCTAAAGAATTTGATGAGAAAGAGAGAGAGGGACAGAGAGCGAGAGAGAGAAAAAGTTAGCTCTGTTTAACTTGGGACTTGCCCAAGCTAAGCAGAACTTGTGTTATGGGTACTGGACAACTGACATGAATACATATATACTTTTTTTTTGTAAATACCTACATTTTATACATAGAAAATACCCAAACTTCGAAACAAATATTTGTAGATCACACAAACACTTACGTCTGCACGTTTGCCCCCTATGCAATAAAACCGTCCGTAAAATAAAGTCCGCCTTTGCAACATCTGTGTAAAAGTTTAAATAAATAATAAAAAAAAAACGATCCGACCTAGGATTTGAACCCGAGACCTCAAGCACAGCAGTCGCATTCACTACCACTGCGCCACCTAGTCAGTCAATAAGTTGTACAATACGACCACAATATTTATTGCTTTAAGGTTTATTTTTGATGATTTAGAATTAATGAATAAAAAAATAAATAATAGGTATTTACCTATGAAATTGCGTTTCTTCAGTACTGGTCATTTCAAATAAAAAAAAGTTTGTAATGGCTCTGTATTCTAAATTCAAATTAATTTTGTTTTAAAACCATGACATTCTATTTACAAACTCAGTCTTTTGTTTTTTGATTAGCGTTGTATTTTCATTACATTTGAACATTTTTCGTCATAATGGATACTTTAAAAATTCGTGTAATTATGGAATATGAGTTCCGTCGTGGCACCAACGCGACACAAACGGCACGTAACATCAAAAACGTTTACGGAGAGAACTGTACAAACGAACGCACAACCCTTTATTGGTTTACCCGGTTCCGTTCTGGAAATTTTGACTTGAAAAATGAAGCTCGTGGTCGTCCGGAGACTTTGGTTAACAATAATGAATTAAAGGCGAATGTGGAAGCTGACGAAACTCAATCTACAGCTGAGCTAGCAGCAGCTTTTAATGTAAGCATCAAAACAATATTGATCCATTTGCGACAAATTGGCAAGGTAAAAAAGCTTGATAGATGGGTGCCCCACGACCTTAACGATCGCCAGCGCAACGTACGCGTCGAGACCTGCCTTTCGCTGCTCAACAGGCAAAGAAATGAAGGAATTTTGAAACGAATAGTTACGTGCGACGAAAATGGATTCTGTTCGACAATCGAAAGCGCTCAGCAAGTTGGTTAGACCCTGGTTCAGCACCAAAGCAATGCCCTAAACCAAAAATGACCCCTAAAAAGGTGATGGTCACTGTTTGGTGGTCTAGTGCGGGTGTGATTCACCACAGCTTTTTACAAAACGGCATGAGCATTAATACAGATGTGTACTGTGAAGAACTGGAGAGAATGATGGAGAAGCTTGCACATCTGCAACCAGCTTTGGTCAATCGGTCGTCCCCACTGCTCCTTCACGACAACGCGCGACCCCATACTGCGCAACAGACAGTCTCTAAGCTGCAAGAGCTGGGGTTGGAAGCTCTCCCTCATCCGCCATACTCACCAGACCTTGCACCTACCGACTATTACTTTTTCCAAAATTTAGACAACTTTTTAGTGGGTAAAAAATTCAATTCCCGAGAGGCAGTACAAAATGCCTTTGAAGAGTTTGTTGCCTCCCGTCCAGCTGATTTTTACAAGAAGGGCATCAATAAACTGCCAATGCGTTGGCAAAGATGCGTCGATTGCATGGGTGATTACTTCGAATAACAGAAATAAAAAAGTTTGAAAAAATAAGTACTTTCACTTATTGCATACAAAACGGCAATTTCATTATTATATTAGGTCTTTAACCTATTATTCCTAATATAATAATAGGTCTAAGACCTAATATAATAATAGGTCTTTAACCTATTATTATATTAGGTCTTAAAAAATAAAAATCTATTTACATGAAAATGTAAATAATTTTTTGTAGCGACTTATGTTGACGAACCCTAAATGCTTTGTACAAACTGAATTTTGCATTTTTTACAAGAATATATTTATTTAACTGTATTATTTTTATTCATACTACTGTCTCTCGTTGGTCTAGTGGTCAGAGTGAATAACTGTCGATCAAGATATCTCGGGTTCAATTCGATATTTCCCGCCCGTGCCTCGGAGAGCAGGTTATGGGGCGCGTCCCTTAGAACGCGCGAAAAGGCACTTGCAGTTTTACAAAACATAAACAAATCACTTCATTATTTGACACTAAAAATAAATCTTAGTAGCTTAATAAATCAGTTTACACATCTACTGAGTGATATTTATAAAATAATTCTTCTTTTCCGAGAAATAAGTTTTCAACATTCATCAAAATCATTGAAATCGATCTTTTCTATTTTATCTCTCTCGCTATTTACTTGCTCTATTTATAAATATTTTTTTGAATAGCGATAAGAAAGTATAGAGGAAAGATAAACCATTTAAGAGAGAGCCAGAACATTTTTTTTTATTACAAGCTTTCTTTTTGACTTGCAATGTTTGTATGTAACTATATTTGTTAAGAAGGAATCATGCAACTCAATTTTGAAGCAAATATCTTCAAGCGATTGTGCTGCAACTTTGTAGGCATACGTATATAGCGTGACAATGCAATATTATGATATGGAGCTGATCTGATGCTGGAACCGGAACCCATCGAGTTTGGAGTCGTTTCATTCGTCTGGAAGAGTATTTTATGTTTTGATAGTAACAATGATAGTCTGATGATGCAGCCGGAAAGTGGCCGGAGTGGAAGAAACGACGCAAGACTGTCTAGTTTGGAATAATTGGATACGTCTTGCTGAGTATTTTTTGTTTTGATAGTATCTAGGGTCTGATAGGAACTTTGTAATTGATCGAAGTAACACCATTGAGTTTGCAATCCTTTGATGCGTCTTGACAAGTACTTAGTCCTAAATGGTAACCAGAGTTTGATGATGAAGTTGAAAGGTGTTTATAGGATCTCTGTATTAAAACGACGTAACCGCCTCGAGTTTGGGCTCTTTTAATTTGTCTTGATAAGTACTTTAGTTATTGATATCTTACATAACATTGATGGGTTGAATAAGATGAACAGACTGAGAAACCTGTGTAAAAAGTAAAAAATTATTTAATAAAAATCTTATTAAACTTTAAAAGAAAAGTTGGTCGCGAGAAACAGGTACTCATATGAAATTAGTTTACAATTTTGTGAAATGGTAATACACAGGTAAATCTCAGGAGCTTATAAATCATATAAATTGTTTAATGACATTACAAGTTGATGGTAAAACTTTTAAAATAATTAATATGTATATAAAATATATTTTTAAGCACAAGTAATATCAGAGTGGCCAATGACTACGGATGAGGTTAAGCCAGACTTTATCAAACAATGATCTAGGCAGTTTAAGCCTCTAGTTGATACAGTGTGTCCGGCAATGAATCCAAAATGCGTTGTCTAATTAAGGTACTCGAGAGCTCTATTGTATACACTAGTATCCTTAATATCTAGATTTATATCACCCAGTATCATACGATGAGGATTTTCACAAGTACTGAGAATTTGTTCTAGTGACAGAAGTAAACTATTTATGTTATGATAAGATGGTGACCAACAGATTGCTATTATGGTGTAAGTCTGTGGGATCTGAATAAGTAAATAATTTGCCTCTTGAAAAACAGGTTCTTTCACCGATACGTTCAAGTCCGACCTGTAGTATACAACTATTCAGTCAATATTATAATATGTCTTTGAATAGTTATATAGAATGTCGTTAAACGTTTCGTTAATCCAGCATTCGGTCAAAATAACAATATGTGGTTTAAAATTTTAAAATAAATATTTTAAATAAATAATGCCAAACACGACATTTTATTCTCAAATTTATTTTCAATACAGTACTTGTGACCGCTACAGGATGCCATTAGACTCAATGACACGCCATATAGCCTATAAGCAGCGGACGATCAAGGCGCTTCTAACGATACCTTATTTATCCAGTTCTCATAAGTAGTTGAGGAGCTATTAGGTTACAGATGCACATACATACATACATTTATTGTATATAGCCTGCCAAAATTATAACCCTCCTTTGGCTTTGCCGTAGTCAGGTAAAAATAAAGAAAGTTCGTTATTAAGTTTTATTTAATCTAATGCAATGTTGTCAACGGTTGTCGGGAACTTTAATAATTGAACAAAGCTTCAAGAACGCAGTTTTATTTCAGCTTGACCTATTACGTGTTTGGTTTCCGTCAGCTCCATTTTCATTACCAAAATAAAGTCTCCGCGTGGTAATGGTATGGGAAAGTTCACGGGAAACTCCATATTGAATAAATGATATGTACCCTGAAACAAAGTTCAGAACTGTAATCTCAGAATCTATAAAATTTCAATAACTGAAATACACCAGGAATCAAATAGTTGTGCGTTCAAACCTTAACAGTTTAACAAAAAAATAATACTGAAATTCAACATTTCAAACTAAAGATTTAAGAATTAATTAAGACTTACTGGAGGCACTGGACAGGCGATGGGAATATCAGAATATTTTTTCATGTACTCTTTCAGCCATTTTACTCTGGTCACTTCACATACTTTTATTTTTACCGTTAAAGTATCGCCATATATTTCTGGACTATAGGAAAATACAAACTGAAAATAATTAAACCACATCATACGAGTATAAAGAAGAACGTTATGTCATTTGATAGTTTTGACTTAAATTAATTATTTTCATTGTTTCAAAGCTTCCAGGAAATTACCAGTGATATAAAAAGCATTTATATATTCTACACCCATGCTATAAATCATATCATGGGTGTATATGAAGTCTTGTATGCAACTGTACATAATTAGGTATTAAAACACTCATGTGATAGGTACTAATATCATTCGTGTTTTAATACCCCTTAGTATACAACAGTTACATAAATAACTATAATAAAAATGAAATTTGTGCAATGATTTCTAGCAAATATGAAACAAATGCGCCCTAAGTGCTAAAAATAGTAGACATCTATTTCTACAAAAATAATGTTAACTGTTCGTCCATGGGTTGAAGAGGCTCGCTTAGTCAATATACATCTTGGTTTATTAAGTACGGAAATCTTGGTCACGTGTGTTGATAGGCTGGTCTTCTTCTTCTAAAGGAGAAGATACTCGTAGATAGATCGGTTCAATGAACTTAAATAAATTATAATGATATATGACAATCTGTAACTCTCTTTTTTGAACTTTAAATCTTAGTAGAGGACGAAACTTTATAAATAGAACTCATAAATTTATGGCTCTTTAGTGAAAATTGACGAAGGCTTTTAGAGTACGTTTTACTGCCTACCGTAACATTGTCAGAAAATGGTTGCAGTATGGTGGATGTCATATTGGTCAAATATGGCTCCTGTCTCCGCCGCCGCCTGGTGATAGCCTTGCACTCGGTAATGTAGGCAGGATCGCAGAATTTAATTACCGCACCTGCCTGATTTAGTTTATTTACCTATATGTGAAAAAAGAAACATACTTTAATCGATCGTATAAAATTATTAGCCAGAAAGAAAGTTAGATAAAAAGAATAAATCGTACAAAAACTTACATCAACTAGATCGCACAGAATACAGAAAATGAAAACAAAAGAAATAAATGTTGTCATAATGGCGAACAAATCAGAGAGTACTGATGAAATACACTTTCTACGACCGCTTATCCGTACACATCGATCATACAAAACGTCTAGGAAAAAGAAGATGATGATTATTTTTAATGAAGCAAATGCTGATGTTTTAGTCGATTACTTTTATTTAAATGTATGAAATAATTCCAAACAGTAAAAACAGCTTGAAAGTACTAAAAAAACCGCTAATGATAATAATGAGTAGTACATTCATTTAGATTTGACGATTTATATTACATTTGTATTGTGTCGGCCAAAGGAAATTATACATAATCAAAAGCTTTGTAACAATGAAATAAGCGATAAAAAATCTAAATGAGCGATGTAATAAAGATATATAATATATACCTATATCATCGTTTTGTATGAAATTATACGATTGGATGTTTCATCAGTACTCTCTGATTTGTTCGCCATTATGACAACATTGATTTCTTTTGTTTTCATTTTCTGTATTCTGTGCGATCTAGTCGATGTAAGTTTTTTGTACCATTTTATTATTTTTGTCTAACTTTCTTTCTCGCTAATAATTTTATAGGATCGATTAAGGTATCTTTCTGTTTGCACATATAGGTAAATAAACCGAATCAGGCAGGTGCGGTAATTAAATTCTGCGATCCTGCCTACATTACCGAGTGCAAGGCTATCACCAGGCGGCGGCGAAGACGGGAGCCATATTTGACCGATATGACATCCACCATACTGCAACCATTTTCTGACAATGTTACGGTAGGCAGTAAAACGTACTCTAAAAGCCTTCGTCGATTTTCACTAAAGAGCCATAAATTTATGAGTTCTATTCAAGTTTCGTCCTCTACTAAGGTTTAAAGTTCAAAATAGAGAGTTACAGATTGTCATAAATCATTATAATTTATTTAAGTTCATTGAACCGATCTACGAGTATCTTGTCCTTAAGAAGAAGAAGACCAGCCTATCAACACACGTGACCAAGATTTCCGTACTTAATAAACCAAGATGTATATTGACTAAGCGAGCCTTTTCAACCCATGGACGAACAGTTAACATTATTTTTGTAGAAATAGACAGCGACTGATCAAGAGTACTTACTGACCGCCCTAGGCTAATTGTGAGGACGCGCCCGCGCCGGCCTAAAAAGTATTATATTAGTGTTGACTTTGTTTACTAGTGTGAAAATTGTATCATGTTTATACACGTAGTATAAAAGTTTTCAGATCGATTTGCAAGCGAAACTAACGTTGTCCTTTAATCTGCACGAGAGGCATCATACAAGTAAAATTTGCAACTAATTCATGATTTGAAAATTATAGTAATTATTTAATTATTACTGACTTGCAAGTTTTTGCTGGCGGAATGTGGAGCGCAAGTAATTTTTTTACTATTGTAAGTGCTGAAAAAGACCTTGCCGCTGCAGTTGGTAACATTCATTGTCATTCATCAATCATTCAAAAAAATTCTTAATATTATCTCCACATTCGGGAACATGCATGAAATATTAAAACTTTTTATTAACCGCAATAAACCCTTTGGGGTTCTGGCAGAAATAGAATGCTCGGCCTCAGTGTTAGATTGTAAAAATTGCGACAAATGGACGCATTCAACTGCAAAGGTTTCTTTTAAATCAGTGGCATATAGTTGTTTTAACTCCTTTGCTTTGCTTTTAATTAATTCACTATCGTCTATTTCATGCAGTTTCCATAAGAAACCAAACTTTGTGTTTACTGTATTATAAATACCTTGCCGGTTTTTTAATTGCACTTTAAGACAGTCTTCATCAAAATTAAATTTTGGTTTCTCTCTTCTTCTTAATCTTTTTTGTATGTGGTCACTTCGCATCTCTTGATTGCCTCTGATTCAAAATTTTCGAACTCTTCTTCGTCACGCAACATATCAAGATAAGCATGTATTGTCTCATAAAGAGTAACAACATTAGACAAATCAACAGAACTTGTTTGTAGTTGTGCACTAACGATTTGAAACTTTCCGAGCACAGAGTTCCAAAAGCACAACATTATTGTAATTTCTAGAATCTTAATTTTGGTCTCTTTACTTTGATTTTCTTATTCGCAAATAGAATTTAATGCTTCCACAACTTGTTTGTATGAACTGTATAAGGCTTTACTTACATCTGCTCGCGCACTTCATCGAGTTTTGGATAGATTTTTTAGTACGTGTTGATTCTTCATCTAATTTGGATAACAAAATTTGCCATCTGCTTGTCCAAAGATCCAGCAAAAAAAAAATGTATATTTGTTGTATCAGTGTTAAAAAAAGCAGCTGACTCGTCACTACTTTCCACGGAAGCCGATCCCACGAGCTGGAGAGAATGCGCTGCACAACGAACAAAAGTAGCCAGAGGATTTACAGCTTTAATTCTTGAATGAAAACCTTTGTATTGACCAGACATATTGCTAGCATTAACATAACTTTGGCCACGACAGTCTTTAATATCAAGTTCCAAAGTTTTATAAACTGTTGAAAGAATAGCCTTCTCCATGTCCTCACCTTTATAAATAATAATAAATAAATGTTTCGGACATCTAACACACAACACCATCTAGTCCCAAGCTAGTAGTGTTATGGGTACTAGACAACTGATATGAATACATATATAATTTTTTTTCTGTTAATATATACATATTATACACAGAAAACACCCAAACTCCGAAACAAATATTTGTAGATTACACAAACACTTGTCCGACCCAGGATTTGAACCCGAGACCTCAAGCACAGCAGTCGCATTTACTACCACTGGGCCACCGAGGCAGTTTATGACCGCAATTGGGTCAAAATGTGACAAAGTGTTCGATAGGTTCTCCGTCAGGCAAAATATAACGAATTGTAAATGTCAACAGATCGGTGTGTGAAATATCTGGAGTAGAATCAATGCTAATTGTTTAATATTTTCCTTTTTTTATTTCTCCTATAATCGAAAGTCGAACTTCGTCAGCGAGAAGTAAAATAAATTCTTCAATTATAAAGGATGTTATGTACGACGGAGAACCTCTGCCTTTTTGTCCAAATCTCACCAAATGTTCAGCCATGAAAGGATCGAATTTAGATATAAGCTCAATACAGCCAAGAAAATTTCCGTTTAAAGCAGATCCAATAATTGCATTTTGACCGTGAAATAGAAGCCCACGAGAAGCTGAAAACTTAATTGTTTCTATTACACGTACTAATACATACCGCCAATAAGTTATTTTTTCATTACATTGTTTGACTATTTGGGTATCCAATCGTTGTAAAAGTTTTCCTCTACATACATACTGTCCCAAACTAAGTTAGATTTTTTCCCGTCATTTACGCCCCCCGATCCTCGCGCCCTAGGCTGCAGCCTAATTAGCCTAAGGGTTAATTAGGCCCTGGAAATAGATGTCTACTATTTTTAACACTTGAGCGCATTTGTTTCATATTTGCTAGAAATCATTACACAAATTTCATTTTTATTATAGTTATTTATGCAACTGTTGTATACTAAGGGGTATTAAAACACGAACGTGGGTTTATCACATGAGTGTTTTAATACCTAATTATGTACAGTTGCGTACGTAACTTTATCTACACCTATGGTATGATTTATCTTTGAAACAATGAAAATAATTAGTTTAAGTCAAAATTATCAAATGACATAACGTTCTTATTTATATGATGTGTACGAGTAAGTATATGACGTGGTTTAATTATTTTCAGATTGTATTTTCCTTTAGTCCAGAAATATATGGCGATACTTTAACAGTAAAAATAAAAATATGTGAAGCGACCAGAGTAAAATGGGCGAAAGAGTACATGAAAAAATATTCTGATATTCCCATCGCCTGTCCAGTGCCTCCAGTAAGTCCTAAAATAATTCTTAAATCTTTAGTTTGAAATGTTGAATTTTTCAGTATTATTTTTTTTGTTAAACTGTTAAGGTTTGAACGTACCTACAGCTATTTGATCCCTGGTGTATTTCAGTTATTGAAATTTTATAGATTCTGAAATTACAGTTCTGAACTTTGTTTCAGGGTACATATCATTTATTAAATATGGAGTTTCCCGTGAACTTTCCCATACCATTACCACGCGGAGACATAAACTTAATAATCAAAATGGAGCTGACGGAAACCAAACACGTAATAGCTCGATGCGAAGTAAAACTGCGTACTTGAAGCTTTGTTCAATTATTAAAGTTCCCAACAACCGTTGACAATATTGCATTAGATTTAATAAAACTTAATAACGAACTTTCTTTATTTTTACCTGACTACGGCAAAGCCAAAGGAGGGTTATAATTTTGGCAGGCTATATACAATAAATGTATGTATGTATGTGCATCTGTAACCTAATAGCTTCTCAACTACTTATGAGAACTGGATAAATAAGGTATCGTTAGAAGCGCCTTGATGGTCCGCTGCTTATAGGCTATATGACGTGTCATTGAGTCTAATGGCACCCTGTAGCGGTCACAAGTACTGTATTGAAAATAAATTTGAGAATAAAATTCCGTGTTTGACATTATTTTAAAGGGCTTCACTGATACATTTCAAATATAAAGTATTTAAACAATTTATTATCTACTTAGTTTAGTTTGTCAGTTAAAATATACTTTACAAATAAATTAATATTTTAAAAAAAATTTTATGCATGGCCCTGCCAAAATGCCTCTACTCTGGCTGATGGAAAGAATACGCAGAATCAAAGAGAATCACCAATCATTGCTTATGCAGATAATGTAATAATGCAGCATGGCAACCCACACTATGGTGGCCTATTGAGATGCTTCTGCATCATTGCCATTCTGCATTAATAAAATTTAAATGGGACCACATGGGAAGCACCAGCATAGGGGGACAAATGGCCATCTGTCACCCTAGCAGAAGCAGGCCCGGGTGACGGCGCGAACGCTACGGAGCGTGCGCGCCCTGGGGGATAGCAGCGAGAACATTGGGGTTCCCATACATTAGGGGGCCATCTACAAAGCGTAGGTGGCCCGAGGTACGTCGGGGTTCCAGGGTTTTTCCTTTCTAGGGTGCACCTGGTTCCCCGGCATCTAGTTTTAGTCGATTCGAGTCTGACATGCCACCAGGAGGTGGTATCCGAGGTGTTTCCACACAAAAATAAAAAAGGACACATATTTAAATTGGAAAAGCCGAAGTATCTCTTTACATTGTTAAACCCAGTGACAAGTGTATTCAAAATCTTTCTTTCATACTTTTTCAACGTCGTTTTTTGTCGTAATTGAGTTTTAGTTTTTACTGTTCAACCTACTTCAAAACAGGAGGAGGTTCTCATTTCGATTGTATTTTTTTCATGTTAATTACCTCAGAACTTTCGACTGGTGAACTGATTTTGATGTTTTTATTTTATTTGAAAGCTGGTGCTTCTCATGTGGTCCCATTTAAATTTGGACCAGTTCTTGAAGTCGTTTTTTTTTGTTAACATGTTTAATTATAGTTATTTAGTTTTGGCGATAATTAAAATTTGTGAATGGAGGAAGTTACACTTTTTATAATAATAATAATAAGCCAAGAAAACGAAATATATTATTTCTAAGATTTCAAGAGCAAGTTTTTGGATGCTAGGCTTGCTCCAGAAGCAGATAGACGACTGCTCCAGACAGATCGACGACATAGAAACTTGACAACGGCATAAGTCACTGATTTTCTTGGGTGTCGAAGTCTGAAAAGAATTACTGCAATACGGTCGTGCTACAACTCATCAACAAATATTTCTTCTTCCTCTCCTGCCGACATCACTGGAAGTTCCTGATATCAGTAGATCGTGGCATGTAGACTTGCTACAACGGCTGGTGTTGTCTTGATGCTGGCGTCCCTCAAGGCGGTATTTTTGTTTTAACTTTATGCGCTAAGCATGTACATCGGAGGATTTAATTCCCAAAGCATTAACTTCCAGTCAACCTTCGGCTAGTGTAGAAATGTTTTAAGGTAGGTGTGCAGAGGATGACGTTTGCACACCTTCTTCTTATGTATATGAATACATAAGAAGCCCGAAAGTTTAAAATAACCACAACATATTTAACAAACTTATATATATTACATACACCTATTAATAAGAACACCTTGAACTGTCATCGTAAACTTGTCTCGGCAGATCAACGCTTCATACCAGATCCATATAGCGCCTACTCTTTTCGATTTTCATCTCATTTTTTTGTGGTGGGGGAGAACCCTCAAAGGATGGCACAGCACTTTGGATCCTTGATTTGTAGATGTCCATAACCGACGGTAGTTAATTACTAAAAGATGACCCACCTGTCCGTTTGCCTCACAAAAGAACACTATAGAATAATTCCTTTTACATGCTTTGTCCATATACACAAAGTTCTTCTCTAATTCACAAAGTTTGTTAATAGGCACTAATTTTACCGACTCTATGAAGAAAAACAAATAAAGGATTTCAAATATGTGTTACTTTTATTTTAGAAGGAAAATTGAAAAACTTTTTCGTTTCTGTCAAGTAGAAACCGCACGCGGGAGGGTTAGACGCAGTGGAATTCAACCAATGCCGACGTATCGAGCGAGCCTTGCTCAAACTGAAGCATCAGATTGCCTTTAGGAAGCAGGGTTTTGTCTGTGGCTTGGTGAATATTTATATACATTTATCTCATTATAGAGCTAGACCTTTTTAATACTGTGCTATTTGATGGTTCTTACTAGTGTTTTTATCATTTTATTAGATATTCTTCCGAAGTTAGCAGTACGAACAATTGATAAACGTCGTTCGCTCCATCATTTAACAGGGTATGTGTCAATTGGAAATAGTATCTTATAAAACGTGGACAATATGCACTATAGATAATGATAAGCAACAATAAATCTTTGTATTTTGTTAGCGTAATTACTGTTCTTGTGTTTAGACTGTGGCGAAATCCACATACAGTGCCAACAAAACCATATGACAGCGCCATCTACCGAAGATATACTGAACTACACAGTAATGTACTACACAATACTACTAATCCTGAATCGCGCAATAGAAGTTCTCGCGCCGATTAGCATATATACATAATCTCAATATCAACCACTGGGCAGTGGCCCGCCAGGCATGATCATCTCGCCTGGTCTGAGGATCCTTCCTTTGTGTTGGAGGGACATAACTTTCGTTCCCCCATAATACCATGAAATCATTTTCTACTACTAACTATGTGTTATCGTTTTCAAGAGACTTACTCTAACTTCCTGTGTTATTCATACACAGAGAAAAAATAATTGTTTTCTGCCAAATATACGTCTGTTTGTAGTGACTGTTCATTGCTATCATTATTAGAATATTAAGCCATTCAATCGTGTTGAAAATTATATGTGTTTAGACTACAACAGACTTAAACACTGAAATATACTGTATACAATAAACAGAAATAGAATTATTTGTGTAAATGTTAAAGCGAAAATCACTAAATAGAGTTTTCGGGAAGAATACATACGTAGTATAGACCATCGTTTATAGGACTTTTTAGGTTTCGTTAATCCATATTTCTAAGTTTAAATATAAAAAGCCCGATATCTCACGTTTATTGCCACATGCATTTCCAATGGATTATATGAGATATTATTTACTTTTATATAAATTTTAAGTATATTGATAAGTTATTTTTGGTTAGTTAGACATTACAGATAAAGAACATTCTTACCTATAAAGAATTGCAAAACCTATGAAATAATTATTTTTTCGTTATGAGAACTGAACTTTCGACCACTGGCTTAGCAGTTATTATCACTAAATATAAGATTAACGAAAATATATTACAAATATCAAACAAATAGGTAAGAAAACAACAATATGTTACATTATTATGAGTTCGATTAAAAAGTTGCAGAAGTTCTATGCTCCACACAACGTGAAACAAAATAATTCAAACAGCCATTTCTTCACAAACTACAGCTTGTTTCTACTTCTCTACAATTTTATCAAACTAACGTTAAGCACGGTTCCGAAAGTAGTCGGCTATCGCCAAAATACACACTTAAAACAATTGTGTTACCTATCTTTAAGTAAAATTAGATACTCACTGAAGTCTTTACTATAATAGACACATTATAATGTTAAAACAAAGTAATGAAATACGAGTATGATCTAAACGTATAATACAATTGGTTCTTTACAGCACGAACTGACGATCTTCACCCTGAAGTGGTATAACTTTTCTACTGTGGTTATCGACATAATCACATCTTATTATTCACAACTACAATTTGCCATAGCAGTAAACAAGGAACACACAGAACCATTGCACTATAATGTAGGGCTGTTTCAAGGCTGCTGCTTGTCACCAATAGCTTTTAATATAATTATAAATATTCTTATAGATAAGTTAATAAGTCATGAGAAAAAATGGGGCTATCGGTTTAAAATAAACAATAAATACACAGAGTCCATCTTAGCCTTTGCAGACGACCTTGCAATACTGACACTGAAGTTATTAATTGCAGTGGATGAGTTTTGTACATGGTCTGGCGGAATGAGGGCAAAACCAAGTAAATGCCACTGTTTATGTCTGGGTAGACGAGATACCAAATATACCTCATATTATCCGGGACTCTCAATAGGAGGACAATGTGTAACCACGATTGCTGAAGCAGTACCTTTCAAATTTCTTGGTAGAAAGATTGATTACAAAGGACGTACACCATCCTTAGAGGTAACTGTCGATAATTTTCTTAATGACTTAAATAAGGTACACCAACAACCATTAAGCAATATTAAAAAAGTTTGGATATACGACAATTATCTTACGTCACGTCTGACTTGGCCTTTCCTTGTATATGACATTGGTAAAACCCTCCTGGCAAAACTAGATGCAAATGTCAAAAAGATATTGAAGTTATGGTTTGGAATTGCTCACTCAGCTGACCCCTCAACCCTATTTAGGGATCAAAACAGCTTTGGGATGAAGTTAAAGAAGCCATCGGAACTCTATAAACACCTCAGAGTTACCAAAATACATGTCTTGGGACAATCCCAGGATGAAATAGTCTCATCACTCCTAAAATATAATTGAGTTGCAGAGCTTGAGTCAAGACTTCAGTTCCATAAACAATTTATGACTGGTGCCCAGTTTAATAGAGTCGGGCTAGGTTTCGCAAAGAAAAAGGGAGACCGAGAAATAATAAAATCCTTTCTACAACAAGATGAAAACGATAACTATAAAGTACATGCAATGAATTTAGAAACCCAAAGTGAGTGGTTAACTATGGGCAAGTTCTGCATCCCGTTAGCCCTGAAATGGCGCACCTTGCTATATGATTGGTCTCCTGCCCTATTAAAATTCTATCTTAATGCCTTCCAAATGACCCTCCCGGACCAGAGTAACCTAGTGAGATGGGGGAAAGCCTCTGAAAAATCTTGCTATACTTGTGGTGAGGCAATAGGTACTGCTAGACATCTGTTAGTAGGTTGCAAGGTGCTGCTTGATAGGGGTTATTACTCACGCCAACATGATAGATTCCTAGGAATCATACGCGAAGCAGTAAGTCTTTCAGTGGCTAGAGCCCAAAAAGGATTGGCTATAAATAAACGACAAATTAACTTTACAAAGGAAGGCTCAACTACCAAGGTTAAAAGCAAGCCATTCTCAATTCTAGGTACTGCACCTGACTGGACTATTTTGATGGATACGTATGATAAGCACTATAAAATCCCAGAGGATGTTGGTGTTTCGTCATCCAGACCGGACATATTTCTCTTTTCTAGACACATTAAACATATAATACTAGTAGAGCTTACTGTACCGTGGGAAACCAACATTCCCAAAGACCATACAATAAAACTAAATAAATATTACGATCTAACAAATGCACTGAACAAAAATGGCTATGTGGTTAACTTATACGCGGTAGAAGTAGGTGCGAGAGGTATTCCAGCTAAATCTCTCTATAATCTACTGAAAGACCTTGGCCTGTCGAGAACTGCAGTTAGTTCTATTTTAGAACGAGTATCTAAGGCTGCACTAACAGGTTTCTACCAAATTTGGCTAGGTAGGGCGGGAAACTCGGGCAGTGAAGGTGAGCGTTGATGCGAATCTCAAAGGGGGCCTCGATAAACCTACACCTAGGTCGCAAGTCCTGGGAACTGCTCTGGGTTTCTCCCCCTACCACATCATGGACCCGGCACCTGCACGGTGAATCCATGGAATGCTAAGAAGTTTGTCTCTAATAGAAACAACGGGGCCTATGATAGTCATATGGATATGTAGAGTACCAGTAACAACTATCAAGATCCAGCTCTTCCTTCCTGTGCCGAGCGGTTAAAACCTGGAACTCACTACCAGCGCACGTGTTTCCGTCCCACTACGATCCCGGGCCCTTTAAGCGGGGCGTGAAAAAGCATCTCACTAGGCCGCCATAGTGCTGGTCGCCATGCTGCACTGTCCTTGTTTGCATCGAGGATGGTGACCACCACTCTTGGATTCTGCTGGTGCTTTCCATCAGGCAGGGCAGAGTCATTTTGGTAGCTCAAGTACAGAAAAAAAAAAGATGCCGAGTTTCCCAGGCAGAGATCCAAACAGATGCAACAGTTGACTTGTTATTCACAATTGTAGTTCATCTCAGACGAAATATGAGTCGGTGTCAGTTGTATGCTCAATAATCTATGGCATGGGTTTGGTAAAGGCCAATTATTTTAATTTCTCCTGGTTTTCAAGGAGATATAATAATAATTCAATTTAATTTTTAAATCTTCTCTCCGCGTTCTGTGCCGGTGAGATTTCTTAAAAATCCTTCGTGACTCAGAGAGCACGGTAGGTGGCGTTGCAGATAAACGCTAGTATATTTATGTGTCTTTTTTATAGTTGCGCGATATTACCAGATCTCTACACCCCTAAATGTTGGCTGGTAGAGAACGCCCTGGGCATGAAGTACACCAAAGTATACAAGTGCTTGAAGTTGTAAGTAAATAAATACAAACATTTCTGTAATAATAAAACATAAATTTTGTTCAAAGGAAAACCGACTTCAAGAAACATCAAACGAAAGCTCCCTGCCTAGAAACACTAAAAGCGTGAAATAAACTGGATCTTCTTAAATTACTATCTGACACTTCTAGGGTATACCTAAGGATTTATTTATTTAAAATAAGTAGTATTATAATGTGTGGCACCTAAAATATATTTGAAGCCTATGTCATAACTAGTTAACGTCTTTCGGCTGAGATTATGATGTTTATTTAAAGGAATGAATTTTGTGTGCAATGAGTGAGAGCCTCATTCTCAAGTGACACGTTGACCTGCAAGAAGTGCGTGTGACTATGGACCATAATAAAGTCAAAGTCAAGTCAAAGTCAAATTATTTATTTCCAAAAGCCCCAAAAGGCACTTGAACACGTCAAAAATACAAACATCAAAATATAAAATAAATATCCTTGAGATATACATAAATATCAAAACTGTTAGTACAGTATACAGCGGCTATTGTATGTAGAATAGCTGGCACCCGTCCAGGGAATCAACAGGTTCTAGCTGTTAGTATATTCATTGCGTTAATTGCACTTAACTCCAAAAGGAAAGAAAACCAAGTCAGGAATATTATTACCGGACTTTTTTTGACGATAACCTAATTCAAGTGGAGACTATATTATCAGCATTAACATGAGGAAGAAGCGAAGGTAAACTTCGTGAACACTATCTACATCTCCTTGTCTACATCTCTACATCTCCATCTATACTTCTTTAATCTAGATAGTATTAATCTACGTGAACACTTTAATTGTACGATGTAAGCACATTTTTTTTATTTTAAGAGGACCAACGAGCAGATGGGTCATTTAACGGTAAGTGTCTACTGTTGCACATTTATAGCTGCAACTCAAAAGTTGTCACCCTTTAAGTCTCCAATCAGAATTCCTCCAAAAACATCCCTGAAATCCCGCATCTTTACTCACTCGGAGAAAAAAAGCAATGAAAGAATGGTACTAATTATCTGAGGTCGTGGTACACCATAGGCTTATTTGTGCATAAGACTGGCTCTCCTAAGTTGTTGCGTTAATTGGCTTAAGCAATATTGTCATACGAGTATTCTTGAAATAATTTTGCAATGCAATAAAATTGTTGAAGTGACAGAAACACGAGTCAACAATTCATGAAAAATTCAAGACTCCCTATTATGAAGTTTTCGTCGTGACGAGCGTATGAAGTTGTTTGCGTTAGGTCAAAATCAAATGTTAGCCTGTTGTTATAGCAGATAGTAACCCTGACTGCTAAGCTTGAAGACGGGGGTTAGATTTCCACTCAGGGCTAATATAATGTAATCAAAACGATCATTTATGTATGAGTATAGTTTATTTACAAAATGTATAATAGGTCTTTACCTATGAAATTGCGTTTTTTCAGTACTGGTCATTTCAAATAAAAAAAAGTTTGTAATGGCTCTGTATTCTAAATTCAAATTAATTTTGTTTTAAAACCATGACATTCTATTTACAAACTCAGTCTTTTGTTTTTTTATTAGCGTTGTATTTTCATTATATTTGAACATTTTTCGTCATAATTGATACTTTAAAAATTCGTGTAATAATTACAGTGAATATGAGTTCCGTCGTGGCACCAACGCGACACAAACGGCACGTAACATCAAAAACGTTTACGGAGAGAACTGTACAAACGAGATTGTTATTTGTTCGAAAGACGGTCCCCATTTCATATCCTCCATATTTTATATATTTTTATCATTAATTTCATCACGACGAAGACTTGAAGACTTAAAATTGATAACTATAAATACTTGACACTGGCAAAAATAGTTGATCCGAGTGATCCTACTGGTTTCCATTTCATTAAAAGAAAAAGAAAAACAATTGTATGACATTTATAAATAAGTTTTTTTAAAGATAACTTCCGAACGAGGAATGTCCATCCTGTGTTGTGGGGGACTTTACAAACAAACATGAAACGGACACAAAATATATCCAAACTCAGAACAACAATTTGTAAATCATATCAAAGTGTTACCCAACATTATGAGCCTGCAAAGAGCCCAAAACAATATTCTAAGGGTACTTTACTCGGCGCCCTGGCATGCTTTCAACTCTGAAATTTACATGTATTTGGAAATCCCATCTATTTAGGACGAAGTCAAACTTTACTCAGCCAATTACGAGAACCGCTTGAAAACTCACCCAAACCCGTTATCCAATATGCTCCTGCAGCTGAATCAAATTAGAAGACTCAAGAGAGCCGATTTGCTGCCTCACTAAGGGTTGATGGAGCAGTGGCTCTTCCCCTCCAAGCCCCAAAGACTTGTAACACACCTGATTATAGCCCTGATTATAGTCTAGGCACCTAATCGCAAGTCTAAAATACAGGAAAAGACATCGAAGTGTTGTTGCACGTGGAATTTGAATCTATAAAACACTTGGTGCAGTAGAAAGCGCTACAGCTTCAATCACTAGGCCAACCGTGCTGTAAAGCCGAGAAAATCCTTAATTTGTACCCGTCGGACTTAAAATATAGACTGACTAACTCCTACGCATCACAACATAAATAACTTATATAACCGAAATAACAGCTTATACCGAGTTTGCTTAGAATAATATCCCTAGATAATAGTCTAATTCGACACATGCGCAATGCCTTTAAAGCATCGTATAGCTAGCAATCGCTGTCCTCGTCTGACTAGTGATGTTACGCGCTAGCTCTCTTTCACTCTTTCATCTTTTTGCGGCCAGATTTAATTAAGCAACCGTATATCAAAATAAACAGAAAACAAATAGCTTTAATTTGATATATAAATAACAAATGTACGTTATGAACGTATAAATGTATCAAAGTCATACCTGTTTACACCTGGCTGCGAAGAGGTGCGGCAAAGTGCGCAACGGCAACCATGATTTTTCAGAGTGTTTGTGTATATTGCCGTGAAGTGGACGATATTTTATTTAAAAAACAAATGAATGAAATTGTTGCCCAAAAATCAATTAGCAATAATTAAATTAAAAGTATTAGCGGCAACGTTTTGATAGGCAACTTGGTAGATATACATTCTCCTAATCATAAATATGTGTAAAAATTTGGTTTTTAGCACACACTCGATGAATGTACTGATTCTACTGCCGGATCTCGTACTAAGAGGTATCCACAACAAAAACATAAAGTAGTTCAAATATTATTTTGGTATAGAAAGTCTTGTGTCTTAACATTTCACAACACACACAGGATTGATATTGGTGAAAAACAAACGTACCTACACACATTAAAGTGCTGCCTATTAAATTAGGAAACAAAAAAAGTACTCAATATTAATAATAATAATATTCGCTTTATTGTACACCAGATAATTAACAAAGGTAACTTAAAGCTAAGAGGTACAATTGGCAGCCTTATCGCCCGAAGGCAATCTCTTACAGGCAACCATTGGATGGAAAGATAGACGTGGAAAGTTTAACCACAAACGTAATCTACTTACAATTGAAATAAAATAAATAAACTGAAACGTTGAATTGTCAAATTTCAACGTTTAAATGACGTTCGGATCACAAATCAAAGCGTCACATTTATAACGATATTTAGATTTGAATTTAAATAAAGTACACTTCTACTGGTTTGAATAAAAGTATACAATATTTAATAGTTCTTTTATGATGTAATCAAGGAATCAATGAACTCATTAATTTTATCCAATAATATTTAAAAACCGGACTGGCAAACAAAGATATAAACGCGACAACTTCTTTAATGTAAGAATATCGAGCTTTTTAAATATAATTAATGGTTAAAACATTTATCAGAATTTAACGTTCGTTGAAACGAGATTTGTTTGTTGTCAACGGCACAATCTTAAATCCGGGCTTTTGTTCAGACCTTATTGTGAAAACAAATTATTACTTTGATGAGCAGTTTTCAACACAGATATATAGTATCGTGGGAATTGCTCAACTTTTATGATGAAATGAATTTACGTTCACTTTATTGAATTGAAGAAATGGAGACATTATTTTTTTTTACCTTTGTAGTATGGTAACTGTTTCAAAAGTCATCTAAATCATGATAAACTGGAATAAGGTGTATTCTTCGTCACGTTATTTTCTATTTTAAGACATTAGGCAATATTATTTTTCTAAGTAAAATTTTGCTACACTACAGTATAACAGTAATTAAACTATAATATTTATGAAATAAATGTACCTTAAATACACCCAAAGGAAAAATAATTACTTATACTAAAAATGGGCTTAGAAATACATTTTAGTAAAGTAATTCTGTCTGTATTGTCTCTTGCGTTTTCGGTGAAGAGTTAGATTAGGCCTTAGAGAAAGACATGAACTCATTTTAGTCGTGGTTACTGGCATTCAGATGGGAAAAGCCATGGACAAAATCTAGTTAGAATGTATGATCAAAACAACGAACTTTGTATAATGTTAGAAAGTTAAATTTAATGTGAGATAAATGCTATCGTCACAATTGCTAATGAGGTAGGAAATAAGCCTCTATTCCGTCGCTCTGATGACCTCTCCCCCCCTCACCCCGCCAACGTGGAAACCACAACCGCGACATCGTCACCGTGACAACTTCATCTAAATCTCAGAGTAGGTCGTCTTAAATGTTAAGAATAACTAGTGCGGCGCGTGGGTTCGCTTGCCGTAGTAAAGATTTTTCAAACTAAAAGAAGATAAGACCGCCTATAGTAATAACAAACTTAGATCTCCATCGATCTCTGAAAAAAATTAATACTTAAGTTGTGTGCAACTAAGATGTGAATATAATATAAAACTCAACGGTGGGAGAGCCATAGAGAGTATGGTATGCAAAATTACCACGACGAACAAACAAATTAGGTACTCTCATCACATCTATACATACAAATAAATAAAATTAAAGTGTCTGTTTGTAATATATATATTTTTCAAATTTTTGTCTGTCGGTCTGTCTGTCTGTTTGTTCCGGCTAATCTCAGGAACCACGTGTCCGATTTGAAAAATTCTTTCGGTGTTGGATAGTCCATTTATCGAGGAAGGCTATAGGCTATATATCATCACGCAACTACTAATAGGAGCGGAGCACGAATGAAGAATGTTTTAAAAACGGGGGAAAATTTTCACGCCACGTTCAATATACGACGCAAACGTGGTTGCGTGGGTCAGTTACTGTATAATACAGGGTGTCTTAAAAGAAATTTTATATTTGTTTAGCTTACTGCGTGAACGCTGCGTACTTGAGGGGTGCGGGGGTTATGTCAATTGGTAGCTTGGCTCTTGGGGATTCAGTCGCTATGGAGCGTTTCTCGGTAGCAGACCGCGCGTTGTGCGTGCGAGAGTTTTACAAGAACAGTGATTCGACAACTGTCGCGCGTAGAAAATTCTGCAGTATTCGAGGTTTTCGCCACTTAAATGATGCGCCAAGCCTTCCTCTCATTCGACATTGGGTTAAAAAGTTTGAAGAGACTGGATCAACGCTGGATAAATCAAAATCCGGGCGACCTAGGTCATCAAGAACGGTAGAAAACGTGGAGAGTGTTAATCAATCTGTACGTGACGACCCGAGCCTTTCAATTCGGAAGCGCGCGAGTGCTTTAAATGTGCATAGATCATCATTACATCGCATTATGCACAAAGATCTAAAGCTGCACCCCTACAAAATTCAATTGGTGCAAGAATTAAAGCCCCAAGATGCCGGTCAGAGGCTTAATTTCGTAAATCAGATGATTGAGCGATTTTCAACGTTTACCAACATTTTGTTTTCGGATGAAGCTCATTTCCATCTTAATGGCCACGTAAATAAGCAAAACTGCCGCTACTGGAGTTCAGCCAATCCGAAACGCAAACATCAGAAACCCCTACACTCGCCTAAAGTGACCGTATGGGCTGCCATGTCGGCGCGAGGAATTATCGGCCCTTACTTTTTTGAAGACGAAATGGGGCGTACAGCTACAGTGAATTCAGAGCGTTATGTGGAGATGTTAGACAACTTCTTGGTACCTGAACTGCAAAACTTTCCTGGCTATAACCAAAGAACATGGTTTCAACAGGACGGAGCAACTTCACACACGTCCAATATATCTCTGCCACGTGTTCGTGAAATTTTCTCAGGAAAATTGATCTCCCGGAGAGGTGACATAAATTGGCCTCCACGTAGCCCAGATTTAACCCCTATGGACTTTTTTTTTTTTTTTTTTTTTTTTATAGAATAGTAGGCAAACGAGCAGACGTATCACCTGATGGGAAGCGATTACCGCCGCCCATGGACACCCGCAACACCAAAGGCGTCACAAGTGCGCTGCCGACCTTTAGGGGATGGGAAAGGGGATGAGGGGAGGGGTTAGGGTATGGGCCTCCGGTATCCTCACTCCCTCGGTGAAACACAGCGCAAGCGCTATTTCACACCGGTTTTCTGTGAGGCCGTGGTATCACTCCGGTCGAGCCGACCCATTCATGCCGAAGCATAGCAAAAATTTTCCTATGGGGTTATCTTAAATAAATAAATAAATAAATAAATAAATATTTCGGACAATTTAACACACAACGCCGTCTAGGCCCAAGCTAAGCAGAGCTTGTGTTATGGGTACTAGACAACTGATATAAATACATATATACTTTTTTTTTGTAAATACATACATATTATACATAGAAAACACCCAAACTTCGAAACAAATATTTGCAGATCATACAAACATTTGGACCGACCCGGGAATCGAACCCGAGACCTCAAGCACAGTAGTCGCTTACGCTACCACTCGCGCCACCGAGGCAGTCAAATCTAAAGTTTACGCCAATAAACCAACTTCACTGGCGCATTTGAAAGAAAATATCCGTCACGAAATGGCAGCCATCCCTCACTCCACCTGTCGAGCAGTCATAAGTAATTTTATTGTTCGATTAAATGAGTGCCAACAACGTGAGGGTTTACATTTAGACGATATTATTTTTAAGAAATGAATTCCCAAAAAGTGTATTTTAACAATAAATAAACATTTTTTCTACAGGGTCTGTCGTAAATAATGGATAAGTCGTAAACTGGAGTTGGTCCGGCTATGAGACTATTAGAAAATCGTATCTTTTTGCCAGGGTTTCTAACCGTATGGAAATGGCGTAGACTTTTATGTTTTTTTATAAATTTCGCTACTCTTTGCATTCATTCCGTTGCCATTTCGTTAAATTTAGGTATTTCTGTGTCATTTTTTTTGTATTATAGTCTTGAAGATGTGTATTATTTAGTTTTAGTACTGTTTTAGGCGTTTTTAACGTTGGTCATTTTCAAAATTGTCATTTTAAGATTTTTTATGTTTTTGTTTTACTTAGGGTCAACTTTTGATCATTTACTGTGTAAAAAAAAAGTACGGCGCTATAGCTGCCCATGATCTTAATAAATTATCTAGTATGTGTAGATTCTAAAAAGGTATAACAATGCATACTTCACAAGTAATATTAAGCTACATGAGCGAGATCAATATCAAGGTGAGAAAATATTTTTTTCATGTAATGTTGTAAATGGTTATAAAACTTCGTCAGAATGATTTATTTCTGCCAAGATTCTTTACACAAACACTATGGGGCCACTATTAAGGATATTCAAAGAAAACTAGGTAGTTTTTTGTCAAAAAAATTTCATGCCTCCTCATTTCATAAAGGTGTTTAATTTTAAAATTGATGTGCTCTAATAGTTACATGCGACAAACATGTTACAAGTTTATTCGTAAAAAGGATCATCAGGTAAAAAAATGAACAAAGACAGCAATACAAAGGGTCTCCCCGCGTGAAAAGGACATTGTTACTAGGCACACTGCATGATGCACCGTCCCTTTCACACTCACGATGTGTGAAAAGGTTAGCATGCGTTTAGCTAGGGCGCACTCCTGATACATCTCTCAGTGTGATTTTGACCATCGCATGTGCTCTCGTTTTCATTACTGTCGTCAATTTGTTACTGCTTTCTAATATCGGACTTAGATTTTCTTCGATTCGAATTGCCGGCAATATTAAATGCGGATATGTATTTGAATTTTTTAGCAAATACTTTACCTAGTTTACTGCAAGACGTCCCACAAGAGATAAGAAATGAGATGTGGCTACAAAATGATGGGTGTCCAGCACATTACGCTGTTCGTGTCAGGGAACATTTAAATAATACTTATCCAGATAGATGGATAGGGCGATTGGGGCCAATTTTATGGCCTCCACGTTCGCCAGACCTGAACCCCTTGGACTTCTTTTACTGGGGCTGTATAAAAGAAAAAGTATACAGTGAAACAATAAGTTCTGTAGAAGAGTTGCGTGCGCGCATTCAAGTAGCAGCGAGAAAAATTGAAGAAGCCGGTTATGTGCGCCGGATTAAGCGATCGTTTATTAGGCGATGTAGAGCGTGCATAGCTGCCGGCGGAGGACACTTCGAACATTTAGTTTAAGTTGTTGAATAAATATTTTTACGTACTAAAACAACCTAGTTTTCTTTTGAATATCCTTAATAGTGACCCCATAGTGTTTGTGTAAAGAATCTTGGCAGAAATAAATCATTATGACGAAGTTTTATAACCATTTACAACATTACATGAAAAAAATATTTTCTCACCTTGATATTGATCTCGCTCATGTAGCTTAATATTACTTGTGAAGTATGCATTGTTATACCTTTTTAGAATCTACACATACTAGATAATTTATTAAGATCATGGGCAGCTATAGCGCCGTACTTTTTTTTTACACAGTAAATGATCAAAAGTTGACCCTAAGTAAAACAAAAACATAAAAAATCTTAAAATGACAATTTTGAAAATGACCAACGTTAAAAACGCCTAAAACAGTACTAAAACTAAATAATACACATCTTCAAGACTATAATACAAAAAAAATGACACAGAAATACCTAAATTTAACGAAATGGCAACGGAATGAATGCAAAGAGTAGCGAAATTTATAAAAAAACATAAAAGTCTACGCCATTTCCATACGGTTAGAAACCCTGGCAAAAAGATACGATTTTCTAATAGTCTCATAGCCGGACCAACTCCAGTTTACGACTTATCCATTATTTACGACAGACCCTGTATATGTATGTTATCATATTTGTATGTATGTATTTATGTTATATACATATATTAAGTTTACCTATTAATTATTTATCAGATTATTTTAAACAGAGATACACTTTAGACTACCCAAAATCCAATTACATAATATCCGTTTAAAGGTTGTCTGGAAGAGATCGCCGTGAGTGATAAGACCGCCTGTTGTTATCACCCATTTTAGTATTTTCCTGTAGTTATGTCTGTAAATTTTTGTTTCTTTTTGTGGTGTTCAATAAAGCTGTATAAATAAATAAAATCAGTTTGGGACCAGACGGCGTTGTGAGTTAAATGTCCGAAAAAAAATATATAACGAGCTATTCTTGTATATATGTGTATATATAATATAATCTTATTCTCGTATGGCTCCTACGATTTTCATAAAATGTAGTATGAAGAGGATTTCGGGGCGAACGATCTGCCTAGGATTCATTTTAAAAATAAATACCAAAACAAAAAATACGGAGCAAATCTCGGTCATTCATGTAGGTACTATATTTATTTATAAAAGAAACCAACCGTTTATATATACATATAATAGTACCTATTTATAATGAAAGAAAAAACAAATAGAAATAATAATAATTAAACAAGTAATTAAAATAGTTATAGATTTAAAAAGTAAAAACAAAACAAAAACAATTAAAACTAAACTAACAATACCAGTGTCCGATCCCCAATTGTTTCTGCAAGTTATAAACAACTTAAGTTATACTAAATACAATACAAATAACTTTTAACATTATCATCAACGTCATCTGTCATTTAAGGTCCCGTGAAAACTTAGGAGGTAAGAAAGTTTATAAATGTTATTCTTGCTCTACGTAGGTTCTTTGTATATACATTTGCAGCATTTTGGAAAAAAATGAACAGTGACAGAACAGTTGTGTGATTTTTTTTTTTGTTTTTAAACTTAGACATGTTTAGAAATCATCAACTTCCTCTTCCTAGTCTTTATTATTCCTAAGATTATTTAGGGTCGGCGTCAAATATCAGTATTTACACAGAGCGACTGGCATCAGACCTCCGCAACCCTGAAGGTGACCTGAATTTGAAGGTTGAACTAATTGTTACTATATTTGGGGCCACTGATTTCCCAATAACGATTTTCATAGATGTTCATGACAACCGGGACCGATGGCTTAACGTGCTCTCAGAAGCACGGGCGGGAAACACCGCCATCTACCATACTCCGGCTGCTAATAAAAATATATTGTAAGAACAACCCAACAGCAGTCCGACCCGGGAATCGACTCCGAGACCTCTTGATCTACAGTCGCTTACGCTAACCACCAGACCAACGAGGCAGTTTATGTCTTAGAAATATTATTATTATTTTAAAGTTTGTATATGTAACTCTTTAAACTAAACTGCGAAGTAAAAATGTTTTGTGTTTTCAATGGTGAATGAAAACAAACACGCGTTGTTTACGTACACAAACCACCGCTGTATGATGAATTAGTTATATATATATATATTTAGTCGCATGAAAATATTCTGTGTGAAAACTTTAAAACTTAAATATTTTTTATCAAAATACCTAATACTTCTTGTTTGAAAATTGGGTAAGTTATTGAAGTGAAAACTTCTTTAGCGCCGCTGTGTACTTTTTTGGAATGGGTAAAAATGTATAAACTCGCGTCAGGTCACGTGACCTGATCGAAAATTCGTAAGACGGATGGAGAGAGGACGTATAAACTCGCGTCAGGTCACGTGACAGGACAGGCGGCGCAGGGCGCTTGCGCGAATGTTCGTGTGTGTATGTAATATAAATTGTCATGTTTGTGTACGATAGCGCAATAAATGAATATTGTATTCCACCACATAAATAATAGTACCTACTTTTATACTGATAATGAAAGCAATTCGTACAAAATTATTCTCTAACCATTCCAAAATATCAAAAATGCACAACGTTAATATTCAAGTTTTCACTTCTGCCGGCACTCCCGGAGTGCAATTTTTTATTTTCAAGCATTTATTTTTTGTATAAGTATACATCTTTCATCCGTAAATATTCATTCCTTATTTTATGCTATTCAGTAACAACAATACTTAATGCCATTATTGTTTCAATGTTTGAATTAAATTAAACCTTACCCTCTAATGTTTCACACATTTCTCCATGGATTCAAGAGGAATATATAACCGCTATACATAGATCTACCAGGCCAGGTTTGCTGAACGAAATTGATACCAAGAAACATCTTAATCCAATAATTACTGCACATCCTCAATCAGATGCGATGCTACACGTATCTCAGAGTTCCATTAATCTGGCGGAAGCCGTTCGATGAGCGCGGTTCTGTCGCACCGTTTTAATAGCCTGTAAGATAATTGGAACTAGCACAAATAATTATCAGATCGCGGAGATAAGTGCCCCTTGGTCAGTAACCTTCCGGGAGAAGTATATGTTGTAATTCGAACGAGAATATGGAATCATGTGAAATTATTTTTAATTCGCAATAGTCATGTCATTTCATTCTGTGAAATTTTAACATTTTACTTGTAATTAGTATTAGAAACGTTTCTTTCTGTAGACGAAATAGCTTTATTTTTGCTTTGTCCGCCCACGTGTATGTCAATTACCTTGGAAAATGTAGTTAATGTCCTTGAGCGCCAACATATCTAAATGCCAAATTCGTGTCATAATTACATTTAGTTTACAAACGTTCGTCTATTCAGCTTAGTTATAACCGTCAAGTTTGTAGTTGTATCCGTCAATATTTTTAAGTTTGTGACGTGAATGTATTTTTTATAAGGACGATGATTCGTATCCATAAATCTGCGGAATGTGCTACGATAAGAATGGCGACGTTGGACCTCCACCGGTTTTTAGAAACATAATTTAAATTCATTCTCGCTTCTCACTTCGAGGCGGAATGACTAGTCTAGTTAGCTATAGGTTTTATTTTGTAAAATTATTTTATAAGGAGATTCTGGCTTCACACTTCGAGGTGGAATCACTAGTCTAGTTAGCTTTAAGTTATTACTTTGTAAAATTAGCAATTAATTAAATTTACTAAATATTATAAATTGCTTTATTTTGGATCCTCCGGATGCGGCTATCGTAATTAGTTCTATAAATTCAAAAACATTTGAAGCTTGACAAACGAATAAGCCTGTTTAGATTTGAACAAACCCGCTATCAAACTAAAATCAACTTTACATTCTCAAGTGTCCGTTGTTATGAAGACTTAACTGTGTGTTACAACTGCACACTTATCTTGCGCAACAGAACTTGCTATAAACTTGCAGTCAATCGATCTATGGAGATAATTGCGCTCAGCCCGGATCGGACAGGAGTCTTCGTTCCCACCGGGTAGGCTCGGCTAACGGTGTACCCATTTAAGGCAGATATACACTAACATGGACCGGTATTAACCTCTTTGCAGGGATCCTTATATTAAACACCTCAAATTCCCGACACGGAGGCGTAAATAAATGGCAGTATTTTGTACACTATAATAATCTGTTCCCGATATTGTCGACTCGACTCGTCCCAGTAACTCGACTTATTGTATGTATGACAACGGAAAAGAATTTTGGTCTTACTTACGGACTAAATGGCAAAATTATAAGTTTAAAGGATAAAGACTGTACAAAACATTATGAGGCCAACATAAGTACATTAAAACTGACTGTTAAGTATTCATATGTAAATGTATGAAATCCTTTTTAGCACTCGCATTAAAATGAGAAGCTTCACTTTCTTTTACAATGTTACTTGCAATATAATAAATGTATCACATGTTCCAACTAAAAATTACCGACAAAAGTATAGATAGTTAATACCGCACGTGCGACACTCCGCTGATTGAGTTCGCAAATGCAAATTGAGTTAAAAAGTTTTATTGGATTCATTTTTAGTTTTTATGCGAGTTCTTCGTAGACGAGAAAGCATAAACTAGACTCTGACATTAATTTATGACTACTAGGCCAGACCCAATGTTTACTGTAGGTATGGAGCTGTATTATTGTGTGTTTAATTTTTCGTCTATCCATTTAATATCACATTCAATCAGAATAATATATTAAATCTTGGCAATCAAAATTTCGACAAGTTATTTATTATTTTGTATTTATATTAACACCAACAGTAGTACAGAGTTTATTTCAAATTGCTTTAACATCACTAAGAAACTTTTTCTTTTAGGTATTGTTAAAAAATATAATAGTGTAAGTATTATACAGAACCCATAGCATTAAATACATGTCCGATTAACAGGGTTTCAGGCTCTGCCCATATTCTCAATCATAGCATATCCTAAGAAGCAATTACTTTTTTATATCCTTATGTACCTGTGCTCGTCAAATAAGTTTTTTATCTGAAGGATCCCAGGTTCAATCCCCAAGAGGTGTAGAGTAGTATTTCCAGAAAAGGTTTTTGCGATTCGCTTGAATCGTAACGGTTTTGCCTTATGTGGGTGTGAATCTAATGATAGAAAAACATAAGTACCTTACTTAGTAGAAATTAACTCGACTATTTAACCGACTTCAAAAAGGAGGAGGTTCACAATTCTACTGTATTTTCGTTTTCATGTATGTTATCTCAGAACTTTCGACTGGGTGAACCGATTTTGATGGTTATATTTTTATTTAAAAGCAATTTAGTCTAGTTCCTGAAGTAGGATTTTCGTTGTTAGTTCTTTTTCCTTCCTTGAGGAATTGTTCGGTCTAATTCCAGCCACCTCTTTCCGCCATCGTCCTACGCGACAGCAGTTTCATCCCCATCACTTAGATGCACAACAAATACGACCAATACGACCTTCAAACTTTTATAAAAATAAAGTATTCCTTCTTAAAAGGCTGGCAACGCACTTGTGACGCCTCTGGTGTTGCAGGTGTTCATGGGCGGCGGTAATCGCTAACCATCATGCGATACGTATGCTCGTTTGCCCCCTATCCAATAAAAATATATATATATAACATTTATTTCCTCGCCACCATACATTTTTCTGTGGGAGACTGGTGATGTGTTAAGCTATATACAGTTACAAATAAATTTCTTGAAGGTTCGTAAATTGTATGGGTCCGAGAATACTGAGACAATTTATACCTACGATTACTGAAATTTATTTATCTACTTATTGTATCTATTAAGGAATATATTATAGGAAATTTTAACAATGAAATTTATGAAATAAAAAGTTATAATTTTGTTTACTATGTGTTTTTTTCTATGTATGTCTAGTTATTATTTATTCTATGATAGTTCAATAATAATTATTTTAACTTCATCTGTCAGACACATTCGCAGTCGCTTTACCCCTTGATCAAAAGTCCCTGTCACATTCATGTCTAGGTGGCTCGGAACAAACCCTTATATAGATACGAGTATTATTAATTATCTTTCTCCACAACTATACTTTTTACTATAAATACCATGGATGCTAATAACAATGATCTTCTTAACTTCGACGTTTAAATTAAGAATATTTGACATTTATAACATATTGATCATTTACTTATATCCAGAGCTTCAAGCGGCGCTATGAGAGTTTAGGTCAGTAGCATCCTACATAGATCTTAAAATACATTTTTACTTCTTTTATCAATATTTGCTGCTGATATTGGATATCGACGTTGGCATAAACAGTACCAGGTGTCGCAGAAAGGGTACAATCACGTATGTAGTACCTATAACCAGCTTGCGACGTCTCTAGCGGAAAATGAACGTAAAAAATGTATTCGTTCTATTTATTCTTACTAGGGTCTAGACTTGCATGTATGTAACACTGTGTACAATAATAACAAATCGTAGTATTATTAATCAGATGATAAATGTTTTCGAAAAACGTAGAAGGGTTTATTCTGAAATTTCTGTAGGTATAAATAAAAAACATATTTTATTTTAAATTACTGAAGTAGGCGTAATTATTTATAATATTTTCGAATTATAATCCGAAGCGACATTGCCACCCAGTGTTAAGGTTATAGGCGACGGCACAATCCCTGAAAGGTGATCCCTTAAGAGGGGAGCTTAAGGATCGTGGGATCTTTGAAATGGGATTCCCCTTAAAAGAGAATTGTCGGGAATCCTTATGGTGGTCCCTAGAAACTTTTGCCAAAGTTTCATCACAAGATTTCGGTACGCATAATGCACGAATATACAATCATCACAAAGTTATAAATATAGGTGTTCAGGAGAAAGGCTAATTTACACTAGTACCTTTAATGAATACTCTATGAAACAATCCACCTTAATCAAGTCTTACAACTTAGATCGGCTTTCCAACAGTCTAGCCCCAAGTGAACGAAAATAACGTCGGCGAATTACACTAGTCTCGCAAATTCAACCTAACAAGTTTATCTAACGCGGCTTCACTTGATTAAGTTTTACCACCGGGGAGGGTGATTCTCCCCAAGACACACTAACTTCTTGTTGCCATGGCAAACATAAAAAAGGACTGCGTTCAAAGGTATTTGCTCGAAATTACTTTTTCAAATTAAAACCAAATTTGTGGTGTTATTAAAACAGCATAAAACGTTGCTGTTTCGATTTCAATGGATGTAATATCAGCAAGATTATGTGTATTTATTGATATGTTACATGGAGCAACAACGTATTAACTATAAGTAGAGTAGCCATATGCAGGCTTTCCCCCCTGTCATGGTATAAGCCCAAATAGGCCTATGCGTTACACTATTTTTAATTGCTATATGTGAGTTTGTAGTGATAGGTGATCGTTTTTGTAACATGTATATGTGCGCAAATTTTCCCCCTCCCCCCGTAAAATGACAGACTGTTTTGTATTGAACAAAGACTCTTTGGCTACTCTCCTCTGTTCGGTGACCCGTACTGCTCTATGGTTGATTAGGAATTGAAAATTTCCTTGGCTTTAAAAGTTTTATGTCAAAATCCAATGGACCTTTAGAAGATAGTACATACTCATGGTCATCAGAAAATCATCAATCTTTATTTTAAGATAAATGTCTCTATACCCTAGTTTATCGCAACAGAAATCTCGTATTAAATTGTCTTGCATTGACGAAGGTCTTATTTATCGAATTTCTACACGGTCACTAAAATGTCTGTACGATACGATAAACTAGGTGTTTACCGAGATTCTTCGAGAATAAAAGGTACTTTATCTTCCTTTTTATGTTCGTAAAGACGTGATTGTAAAATATCATGACGATTGGTTCAGTACTTAATATCTTGAAAATAATAAATTAAACGAACTCAATTTAAAGTTCAGCTAAAGACGCCTGAAGTAGACTCTAAGGCAATCAAGAATATCTTACTAATTCAAATGAAATATTAGTTAGTCTAGTGTTAAGCGAACGTGACGGACGTGCATTTGATTTTCACCCAGGAGAAACATTGTTAGATCGGCAACGAGCATTTGTTCCGTGTTTCGGTGTTATTTTTCAACAATAATAAACCTTCCTTCTCTTTATTAGAGGCCTATGACGAACAATATGAACTGTAACGGGCTGATGATATGTATGATGAGGATTTTATTAAATATAGCTAATATAGCTCATAATAGATCCACCCAATAGGACGAGAGTGGGTCTAAGTTTACAGTCTATTAAAATAGACTACGTCTACATTTACCTTGTGAAGATATACGTGTCATTTTGCATATAACCAATTATCTATATGCAAAAAAATAATTACCAGTGGATGATAGTTCACAATCAAATAGAAACTGGCTGCAGGTATATCTGCTACGTGCTGCATACATATATAAAATATATTATATATTTAATACAAATACAAAAGCATTTAAAACAAATAATTACAACGGCAAGGAGAACGGCTAAGTTCAACAAACTCTTACATTAAAATTATATTGATTGCTTTAGTTAAAAAAATGCCAATTATGTATGCTAACTACGAAGCATAGCGAATACTGCACACATTCGTCTTGGTTGAATGGCGCTGTACATAAACAGTATGTATTTGCATATTATTATATATCTATTGATATCTATAGAGTAATAATGATGATTCATAACGGCTTTTGAGTTCCCGGGACGTCGAACTAGGCAACCTGTGCACCAAATTAATACGACCAGCCCACTTTCCGCTAAATTTCGCCCGTACGTATGACAGTTATCGTGGTAAATAATAATAATAATATTTTTTTATATACGGTGTTCACAAGCAGATGAACTGGCTCTTTTGTGTGCCCCAAGGAAGGTTTAATTCCGGTAATTGCACTCATTAGTCGCAAAAGCAATTAAAGAATTGCTTCTTGCCGGTTCTATATGAGGCCCAACACGCTCAGCCAAATGCAAATGATTTGCGTCTATTATCTTTCTACAGTCACTAACGCCTATATTCTTTTGTTTTATTGGCTTATATTTTATTTTGACTATGTGATTTAGCGTTTAGAGACATCATTCTCATACATTTGTTAATTTTCTATGAACGTTTACGTTTAACTTATAAAATGCAAAGTTCACTAGGGACGCTGATATCGCTCCAATAGAGCTCATCTACGAATCGGTATCACTGTCATGTCAGTCCTACTCCTAGACATTTTACCACCACTAGATGGCATATAACTAAATAATGTATAACTATTTGTGTCGCTTTTAGTAAATTGAATGTATTCTACGCATCTTATGACGTCATCAAAGTTAAGTGCAAACCGTGTATGGGCTTTAATTCACCGCGATAAAACGCTTACGGAACAAAGTGCCGCCTTTATAATACCCAAAAAGGTTTATAGTACTCCCACTCAAAAGCGACTCGTTCAGTAGCTTTTGAATTTATCGCTAACAGACAGACAGACAGACAGAAGCGGCGAAGGAGTTTGTTTTATAATATGTAGTGATACTTACAAACCTACATGAATTCATAATTATTACATTTGAAGGACGCAGGAAACATTGGATAAGAGCAGCACAGGATCGGTTTTTTGTGAAAAAGGTTTGGGGGAGGCACATGTCTAGCAATGGATATCTCTCGGAGTCCCGGCGTAGATGATGATGTTATTACATTTACATAGAAGTCTAGAAGTATATACAACACATTATACAGGAACATCCTTTAATCACTTATCACAAATCTTAGAACCATACCGTAGCTAACGTAGGAAAGTCAGTTTAAAACATTTTACAATATGGTGAATATTCTTTAGTAATTATTTTAACAAGCACAGAGCGGCTCAGCGACCAGTTTTTATTAAACTTTTTAGTGAGGCTGTGGACGGGCCGGTAATGACCGGATGGGAAAGGCAACGAAAAATAAAACACTAGGTATTTTACCGTTGATTGGTGAACTTGTTTGTATTGTTTTACTATGCAAGTGTGTATATTCTGAATATATTGAGATAAGAGTTTATAAATGTGCTATTGATTTAAACAACTATATTGAACGTTGTAAAAAAACCTAATTAATGTTGAGTAACACAAACTCAAGCGTTTTCAGTGAGATGTTAGATTGCCTTTATACTACTATTCTAATAGACAGTGTATATACTACTAGATCAAATTTAATTCTTCCACAGACTATATAAAATGTTACTCTACCTTCGAAATTAATTTTATATATTTTCAAGTTTAAATGACGATAACTGCGAAACCTCTGTATGTAACTAAACTAAGCGTGTGTGTGTTCCGGCGAAAGGAAACTGCAGGCATCACACATCGGTAGTAGGCTTTTGAAGTTAATTTAACAATTAAAATCTATTGCTATCTGATAAAATCTGTCGTGTCTAAAAACATTTGCAGTACATCTTAATCAGATATCAATTGTATTTAGTCAATTGTATATAGTTTGAGACGACTAAATTAAATCCTTATTCAGTTTTAAATGTTTACGTAATCATTATAGTGTATAAAGCGCCTGCTTCTTGATTGAAAGTTGTAGTTGTAACGTGCTAAATATTATTGTTATATAACTAACTAATGAAAACTATACCAAAGTGTCTAGTCGTCCGATAAACGGACGAATAACATGAATTAGTCGTCCGATAAAAGGACGGATAAATAGGCAAAATAAAGATAACTGCCAATTTGTTCGAAAAAATATTTTTTTTTGGTTAGGTTAGGTTAGTTTTTTTTTTTTTTTTTTATAAATACTGTCTTCCTCTTGCATGACAAGAGTCCTTGTTCTGCACTTCTTCTTTCTTTATCTGTATATATATTTGGTTTTTCCTTTCCTCTTCGGTTCAGTTCGTTACGGACGAATAATACCTATATATTAGTCGTCCGATTAGCGGACAACTAGCAATAGCCAAACTATACAGCTTCATTTATCACTGGAAATTTCACTGTTCATTTTATGTTAATATATTAATCCTTTTGTTTTGTAATCTGAGATATATTAACTTGACATATTCCACACATGACTATCTGGTCCCAAACTAGTAAGGGCCTAAACTACGATACCAAGACTGAGGTTTCTAAATAGATATATTTCAAAACATACGTAACATTTATAAATAAATTACAAATAGACATGAAACAGACGTCCGTGATAATAATGCTAATAGATGTATTAGTTCTTTCCGAATTCAATTTATTGGTTGAAAAAGAAGCTCCATCCAAACATTTTTATTTAACTTCAACAAATTGACATATAACAACACTACAAACATACAGAAACCAGATCAAACACACTATCAAAACTAATTAATGTACTGTTGAAAGTTGTTTAAATACAACAAAAAAACACTTATTTCAAATGTAACATTTACTCAATCTAAATAAAAAAGACTATTGTTGTGTGCTCCATTTTCCTCGAAGCGCAATTGTTTATTCATAAGATTGGCCCGGATGTAATTTGGCTAGCAAGGCCGGGGTTCGGTGCCGAGCTCTGCTGAATATTCTTGCTCAGTAGTCCGGCTCGTTATTATTCAGCGCATCACCTGCCTTGCATGTCCATTTAAACACCATTTACCGTATAAAAGTCAAAGTAATTGCAAACTTTATATTCAGTAATTATTTATTTCCATTATGAGACATATTGTTATGTTATATTAATTGTCTCAACAAGTAACTGAGATTGATTTTCTCTCTATGATGGTGTAGTTGATGATTACATCGACACTAACTACTAATAACTATTAAGTGATTAACAAATAAATTATTGTTTCTAATATGTAAGTGAAATTACTAAGAGAGACATGTCATTAGTCTTTTGACAAATCCGTCCAGCGTCCAGAAAAAAATTGACCAAGCTTTTTAATAAATCCTAATTAAGAGATACTTTTTAAACAAATAATTATTCTTAACTTTACAATAAAAAAATAAGGCTGCTATCCACACACGATGCTAAATTGTAATATTCAATAAAAATCATGATTCCTATTTCATACACTGTGTTATGATTAAATAAAAGTTTTTCAAATTTTCATAAAATGTGTTTTGTAATGTATTTCTGTAATTTTCTTTAACATTCATAACTCCACTGTCACCACTACTGTGACCAGTTCCAATCCGGTCCCACTTTCTCATAATGGCGACAGTATTCAATTAACAACAATACACATAATATAAGGTCCATTACAATCTTGTACTGGTTCATTTCTCCGCGCTACGGGCTCATAAATCTACCGGTTTTACATTGCGTTCCATAGACCATGCAGTCACTGACAGCAGGTCTATTATCTAGCACTGTAATGCTTAAGTGGGGTCAAATTCCTGGCCATATTGTATGAGCTAGGACACAGATGCTCAAGTTTAGTAACAATTGAACTTAATCTAAAAATGCACAGGTGCAATGAAATTATACTTTTCTTAAATCAAATCTATCCAAATAAATAACATTGAAGTGTCTGTTGTTAGTTTCAAATTTATATTAAAGTATATACTGTATATTATATCAAAATATCATTTTTTATTTTTTGTGTGTCCGTCTGTTTGGACTGATCTCTGAAAAGGCTGGATAAATTTTCACGGGCCCTTCATTGGTAGATAGCTGATGATATATAGAAAAACTAAAGCCATTTTTATTTTAGGCTAGATATGCCCAACGGCGGGAACTTCGGTTGTTGTTGTTATAAAGTAACAACACAATCGCGGGTTACACTGCGAATATATTTATGACACTGTTGTAACTCCGTTTTTTTATGTATATTTTAGCTACCAAAATTACTCTGCTCTGCCTGATGGAAATTATAAGCAGAATCCAAGAGTGGTGATAATCTACCACTCTGAAGCGGTTACTTCCGGCCGGCATGTGTTGTTCTGTAGAAGAAGGGAGAAGAAGGGGTCAAACCTAGAATTCCGAACTTTCAGTGAACTATTCTTATAATTTAAAAATCTAAAAAAATATATTTCAACTTAATCAGTTTTATTATGCCTGGACTACAACGTAACCTACGTGGGACTACCTAAATATAGGAATAACGAATTACTCACAGCATGGACTGTGAGTAATTCGTTAGTCCTATATTTAGAGCACCACTGTCCTCGCAATAACCTGTTTGCACCAATTGTCCACTCACGAGTTATGCGAACACACAGTACGCTTATTAAGGACCACTTGTCTTTATTAACAAGGAAATCATTCTGCAAACTGACTTTATGCCAAATAAAATACTTGACATTTTGCTATAAGACGCCGCAAAATAGTTATATATTTTGTATCTTTTTAAAAACTTCCAAACTCGTAATTTCTATCTTGTTCGTGACTTCCAAATTGGTAATATGTTTAATTTACTTTATTCATCAAGAAAGGAAAATTTGATACAAACCTTATGCTTATCTATCTGACCAGTGTGGCTTAGTCGACCAAAACCTCCTTTTTAACGAGAGGCCTACGTGCAGCAGTGGACTATTAATGATAGTTGATGATGATGATTATTATTAAAGGGTCTTAGTAATAAGTCAAAATTTGGACTGAAAATATTGTATTCGTAATTGTTGAAGATATAAGCAACCCAGAACTATAAAATAATTATTGACATAATATAAGTAACTAATGGTTTCCATTTATTTACAAAATAAAAACTTATCATCATTTCAGATATCCATGTACATAAAATGAAAAAAAGAATTTAAGAATAAATATTACGGTCACTTAACCCATTCCTAAACGGTATGGACGCCTTCCACGACTGACTCCAGGGCTTTGTCAAACGACGAATCTTCCCGGGAGCAAAACCACGTAGGAGTAGTTCACAACAGGTATCAGCTGATGGTATATAATTACTGCCACCCATGGACACCACAGGCGTCACAAGTGCGTTGCCGGTCTTTGGGGGATAGAAAATCCGAGCCAACCCATCATGCCGAAGAGTGCTCCTCCCACAAATAGGTAGGTAAGTAATTAATTTTTGGCACGTACATAACATAACCATAGCAACATGAGCAGACAGGTCCTTGAGACGTTCATGAGTAGTGAGGAGAATATGTATTCTGAAAGCTATAGTCTCAGGAACTGCACTAGGAAAATGGGAATGCCTAACAGGGTGAAACTGACAGAGGACAATTCCCTGAGGCCCGGTGAAACAGCACCCACACGAGACAAGTGAATACGAGCACCAACGCTTCAGGAAAAAAATCACACTTCAAAGAGTACACCTCCAGATTCAGGTCTTAGAAGCGAGGAATGAGTATTTCTAAATCCAGTAACACGTCCTCCAGTTTACCGTTAATATGGCCATCATCTAGGTACCATACGTTAAAGGGAGATTTAATTTCAGTAATAACTTTGTGAATGGTCAAGCTAAAAACAAGTGGTCCCAATTTGACCCCCTTGCTGAGCTCCCACCTGAGAAACAATAAGGCAACAACATGAGATGTCAACATAGAAATACAAACTCGACGGAAGGTAAACGACCTGGTGAAGAGAGAGAAAGAGAGAGGGAACATGTTCTTTAACCTCCCTCACCAGGACGTCCCTCTGCAAAGTAATGAACGCGTTGCGAATATCGAGCTTTAGCAAGATGCTCTCCTATTTCCCCGGGTTCATCACAAATGCTCGCGTAGCGTGGATAGCTGCCTCGCAACCCGACCGCGTACCAAACCCCAGTTGATCCGGCTCCAAATAACCAGCCATGTTCTCTTTGACAGCTCAACATACATTAGCAACTAATCGACGAAAAATGTAGTAACTAATTGAAATACCACGGCATTCTCAGAACTAATCACTATTTTAAGGCACAGAAACATTAATCTACTTCGATGAACAGCTGCAGAATCAATAGGTAATTTACTTTCTATTTAATAGTTGATATTATCAGACAAACTATTAAAATCGACATTAAAAATTTCAACTGTCAACCTTTTATGATACTACGGGACTGATAGTGTATACATATTGTAAATAAACATATGTCGTCTTCCACATTGCATACCTTTATCACAAATATAACTCTACAATTAGCCGACAAATTTATCTACTATATTTAAGACGCAAAGGGCGTCATTTAAACGTCAAAAGATGTTGAGCATAACAGTCGTTAAGCGGACATAACCATGATTTATTGCTGGCGATCTTGAACGCAATGTGACAAAATATCTACCACAGGGCTCAAATTAAATTTGTTAAATAATTTCAGACGTCAGAACCCATTAAGGAGACAGGAAAACCATGGTGTGATAGATGAATGGGCGGACGACATTCACGGCTTAAATAATATTGTACGAAAATACCTGCGTGTTAGGAGTGATGGGCGAAGTCCTTCGTTTGTTTACTTGGTAACTGACTATGGACTGGATGTGCATGTAAGGGCAGTGGGCGTCTTCATGAGTCACCATATTCAATCAGTGACCTCAATTACTAAGTTGTAATGAATACTTTTTTGTATAAGGATTCATTGTAATTAATGATAGTAAAAAATGATACACGATATAATTAAGTAGGTGAAGGTTTTTACCTGTACCTAAAGTAAACTACAATATTGCCGATGCGTAAAAGATTTTGCTTATTAGGTTTTGATTTAAGCATTTCCGCTTCTGTATCTTTTCCAAACATGATTATTTTTAAATACAATAATTAAATTTCAGCTTTATATTGTTAAAAAAAAATAGCAATGACTTTTTTTTTTTTGCATATACAGAGCGTTAAAAATAGTATTTCATCTTTAGGATCATTATGTGTATCTAGCTTGTAATAAAGTGTGGTTTGGTAATTATAAAGAACATGTGATTTTACTCCCGCATCTTTTTGGGGACGACCGACTTATTTTGTACCCTTTCCCAAAGGGTAAATCAGCCTACCGCCTTGTTGTCCGACGCTGGCAGTGTTTACAGCAACACATATTATTGTCAAATGAATATAATTAAAAGTAATATACAGTTAATAAAGTTAGGCGGTTTTTATCTTAATCAATGAAACGTATTTGATTGGTTCTGTTGTTTTAGAGGACTTTTATCTCAAACTGACAGTAAAGTCATATAGCTACTACTTTTAACCATTTTCAATAAAATCACACACTCACGTATCTGCCGTCGAAAGCGTAAACATTAACACTGTTCAGATAACACGAGCAAAGGTTGGAGATTTTAAGCAGGTCTTGCAGCAGGTCAAATATGCATACATAATTGTAACTGGCTTTTGCCCAAAAATTCTAGTCCTTTTTTATTATTTAAATTCGATAAGGAAATATAAAAAAAATTGACGCAATTTACCACATTCCCAAACACAACCGGTCAGATTATAGTGTGTTGTAACAGATCTGAGAGCTGATAATATAGACCCGCGGCCATTTATATCGTAGAGTAGTTAATGCGACGAGCCACGGAGACATCAATGTGTCAACGAAGCGACGTAATACATGTCTGGCGATCGAAGATAACGGATCAACACCGGTAGCGATACAATGTCGAATATTAGTCGCTTCAAGGTGTAGTAAAACAGTGTTATATAATTAGTTATATTTATTCGTTAGTTGCTCTGTTCTCTCTCTCATAAATCTCTGATGAATATTCTTACTAATGGAAAAGGAAGGCAATAAATAAATAAATATATGTATTTATATAATATATATAAATATATATATAATATAATATAAAATATAATATATAAATATATATTTCGGACTTCTATCACACAACGCCATCTAGTCACAAGCTAAGCAAAGCTTGTGTTATGTGTACTAGACAACTGATATAAGTACAAATATATATTTTAGTATATACCCTGATAGGGCTTACTGGGTAGAAAATATAAAACACTTGTGATTTAATCAGTTATCTCTACGTAAACTATGAATAATGTTTCCTTTTCTTGCACAGTGGATACTTACTATCCATCTTAGTGGTTTTATCAATCCCAGAATAGACTTAAAATACAGCCCGTTTATGCACCTATTCGTGTCTTGCGGCATATTGTGAGATAGGAAATTTTATTTGTATTATTATAGTAGGTACATTCATTCCATCATTTGGTCATCTTTTAGTTAAGATAGCGTCTCGAGTTTATTTATTCGAGCTGTAACATTAACTAGCCAACAGAGGTCAAACATAGGTTTTATCATATATTCACTCCAACAAAAACGTGAAAAAAGCAACTATTCTGATAAAAGATCTTATTTACATTAAACTTAACGATTAGATAAACTTAATCCATCATTAATTCACTCCCATAATTTAATTAACGCTGTCTGGTCATGCGTAAGTGGTGTATCCTTGATGGGCCAACACATTGACCACTTAAAGCCACATGTGTTGGAGTATCGTTACTTTTCAATGGAAGGATTAATCAGAAGACACGCATTAACGTCCACTTATGCATGTTTACTGGCTATTATAGCCAACGCATATGGCCTTATATAGAATCTTTATGGAGCATTATCACATCGCAATCTAGTGCGTGTATTAATAAATACGAATCAGGCTATATGAGACATCGACCATAAGACACAGTAGCTAGGCTCCTTACAAAAGAACTAAAGTAGTAAGATTTTCTTTTATCTTTTTTGAATAAATAAAATAACATTTTTAGAAAAGACTGAAAAGTTTAACAGAAAGTACCGATGAAATGTATTTGAAGATCACAATCCCAACGGATGTATACTAAATGTTAATATATGTATTATGTTTATATAAATATATGTGTGTGTATCAAAGCAAGTTTATATCAATTTCAATAATGTCTCTCTCTGAATTCGTTTCCATATATTTTTTATTTGAATGTACAATTACAAATGCAATAATGCAATGTTGTATAGTATATAGATAGTCTATAGATAGTATATCTAAGACTTATATCCAGCAGTGAACTTAAAATATTTTGATAATAATAAATTGTTAGTTTCAAAATATTATCTTTTCTTTGTTAGCCTTTATGTGTTAAAAAGAGTACGCCCGCTGCGCTTTTAAAATATCCCACGCTCCACACCTGTGTATATATATTCGGTTTGCTTATTTTTATTCTCTGTAGTTGTTTATATATACGATACTGATTATTAAAAAAGCTGATTTGTACAATGACGTGAGCTTTTAACGCGACTTATGTAGGTATACCAGTGAAAATTGTTTAGTCTGCGAATCTGAGGTGAGGTTATGTATTTAGAATATCGATTAATGGTTTCGGTATCAGATCAGTTTTATTTTAGGTATTATTTACATAAACTCATTGATATTTTGCTCTTAAGAATGTTCGTGGGTTGATTGTTTTTTTTTAAATAACTTTTCGAAAATGTCATCCGTATAAATGCATCTAAACCATAATAAATTATAGCATTTTAAATGTATAAGTAGATAGGAGTGTTAGTCAAGTTGTTAGCGGTCCTAACAGCTGGGAAAAATCTGGTGGGTTTGATTTTCACAGACACAATTAGGTATTGTGTGATGTCCAGCAGTGGACTATTGAAGTATATTAATGAAGATGATGATAAGCACATTTATTCGTCACAGACATCCATCAACTGTGGCAGTTATTTTCTATCAAAGTCTTCTGTAGTTCTCGTTTTCCTACTAATAATAATATATTTAATCCACATATAAAGATTTACAAAATTATCACATTAAATCAATAACTTCAATAATTATAATTATAATATAAGAACAATGAAAATGTTAGCACCTGCACTAATGAATTTAAACATTGTATGGTGCCAGCCAGTCACCAGCCAGCCATGATGCCAGCCACTGGTGTCCAAGAATGGTGGTTCCCAGTACATGTGAATAAAAAAGTTATTTTTGAAATCGAGTCCAAATGACATAAGTTGGTATGTTCAAGTCAGTCGGCAGTGACTTTTCGTCAAGTGACCCGATTCCTTTTCTTAACTTCCTATGCATTGCTATTTTAAATATTAGAAACAAACACACACACAGCTACTTATCGTTGCTTTACAACAAAAATAACTACCACGCGAGCATTAACTGCGCCATATATCATAACCGTGTTATTTTCTTACATTATTATCTATATATAACGAGCTAAATATCCATCGTCGGACAAACAAGAGATTCAGATGTGTACTACTTCAAATATTTAACGAAAGCATGATGGATCAATCGTAAAGAGGTCAATACCCACTACATATATAATATATAGTATGTAGGCGCCGCGGTGTGGTGTGCGATGCTGTCGGTATCACCCATCTTTCGGCGGGTACGTGCGCCGGCGCCGACGTTCCGCTGACGCATGCGCACAAGTGCTTTACAACATATCATTTTTCCATTTAATTAACAAGAACGGAAATAGTTGTCATAAATCAAACATCGATTGGAATTGAATCATTTGCACGTTACTGGGTTCTATATTTAAATTTATAAATAGTACAAGACTTTGATAGATTGTTGCGTCGTTTCCGGCGCGATGTTTTGTACTTGCATGCTTATGTTTTGAATTGTACCTATGTCAGAGAACTGTATGTATTCACTAACGTTTGGAGAATACACCGAGTAATTGTTCAGATTTGTATAGAAATTGCAATATGGTAGTGTACTAGATTAACTGGTGAGTAATTAAACTACCTATTTTTTATACGAAACCTGTTACTTTGCACAACTAATCAGTGTCGTCGTCACATCCAGTTGTCACATTCTATTCTCGCAAGTTAGTCAAATTTTCATCTGAAGCATTTTAGATGTTGTCCAAACTTTCAAGAAAATATTTTTTATCGAAAGGGGGCACACATGCAGACGTATCACCTGATGGTAGGCGATTACCGCACATGGACACACGCAACACCAGAGGCGTCACAAGAGCGTTGCCGGCCTTTAGGGGATGGGGAGAGGGACAGGAGGAGGGGTTGGGGTATAGGCCTCCGGTGTCCTCACTCACTCGGTGAAACATGGCGCAGGCGCTGTTTCACACCGGTGTTCTGTGAGGCCGTGGTGCATGCATGCATGCCGAAGCGTTGCTCTCCCACGGTTAATTATTTAATGTAACATGACATTCGTTCATCATTCGATGGCGGTCAGTTGATTTGACATCAGAGATAGTTGTAGGATCACAATCTTTATCTGATTTAACCACAAGTTGTGCGCCACAAAGTCGGGTTTTGTTTTTTATTTTCCGAAAATTTCCAGGGTAAATTTGGTCATTTGATTTTGTACGGCATCAGTTTCATACTATTTCAATACTGCTTCTAATCCATTATTCCGCAACGCCGTACAAAAATCTTGCGACAAGGGGAAAAAATCGAGGGTTGCAACCCCCTCTCTTTCCGTGGTCCAGGGGGTGATTTGATATGTTTCAGAAAATGATAGAGAATATAATTCCGATGTCGATGAAAACGTTGATTCCGATTACAACTCAGCGGCTGATTCCGATACTAAATAATTTAAAGAAAAACCACATTTTTTATTATCATCATTAAATATATCGATTTTTTTAAAAAAATATTGTTTTATTTATTCACATCATTACAATTAAACAAATCAATTTGTTTGAAGTATATATAAACCAAAAAGTATACAAAACTGTTGATACTGGGATTGATAGTCTCAATTCTTGGATGAACTGAATTGAAACGGTTCACACCGTTTCAGTTCAGTTAGACGTCATAGTGATTTCATCATATTATCAATTGTTCTCTTCAAAAATATGTTAATGCCGTACTGTATCAGATGGCCGTAAAATACCCTTAAAATGGTAGCGTCATTTTCATCAGCCTGAAAGATATGGTCAGCTTTAAAATGTACGGCATCATTTTTTCCTAATTTATTTGTGTTAATACTATTTAAAACAAGGGATAAAATGTAGAAAACTGCTATATTTCATTAATATATGATATTTAAACTTTTGCAATAATTTGCAAAATTTCAGTTTTTGTATTTCTCTATAATTTTTTTAGAACAGTTTCTTTTGAACGGCAATACTATATAACAATTGTGTTTTACAATATCATGTTCAAAAAAAAGTTCCCGTACAGGATCAAATGACTTTACAGCTTTATAAATCAAGGATACGATGAAATTAAGATAATTATTGATATACATTCAAATGAACAATCATTTTTTGACGGCATTGTTTTTAATAGTACTTTTGAGTGCTAGATAATGTTTTGGAACCGTAGCCGTACTTTTTCAAATCACCCCCTGGACCACAGAAAGAAAAGGGGTTGCAAGCCTCGATTTTTTCCCCTTGTCGCATGATTTTTGTACGGCGTTGCGGAGTAATGGATTAGAAGCAGTATTGAAATAGTATGAAACTGATGCCGTACAAAATCAAATGACCAAATTTACCCTGGAAATTGTAGGAAAAAAAAAACCCCGACTTTGTGGCGCACTATTTTTTTACGGCACTGCGTGTTTTCTTATTATTTTTCATATTCTATCGATGGTAAGAATGCCGTACAAAAATATATGACCAAAATGTACTCACTCTACCTGTACTTTTGAATTCTCACCTGCACTCAGTTGGACAGCTTACAAGTGACGGCATAGTGCTGAATCTTATTATTTTATGCTCTGATATCGTTCTAGATAGGTCACCTGGTGGTTCAAATGACCCATCATTTTTCAACACGGGCCAGTAGTCTATTAGTAGGATTCCAAATCCCTGTAGACGGTAATGTACTGTATGTATAGCAAGAAAACAATATGAGTAGCTAAATGTTTCTTGCTATGGTGAGACCCATGTCCAACTGCGTGTGCGTTCATATGTGTGTATGTCAATTAACCATGCCATGATGTAAATTATTGTCATTTTAGACGTGCTGTTTTGACACATTAATTAACATACATTCGACAGTAGGTGTACACATTGAAACGCACGACACAAGAGCCGTGAGAGAGTGGCAACATTAACTCGTGTTTAATTAGTGTGTCATTTCTCAATGTATATCGCTCCGGTAGAAACTGCGTGTAATAGCAGCCCACCTATTACAAAAGGCAGCGTAAATTTTGTTAAATGACATTAGTCACCATCGAGAAACTCTCACATTTTATGCTGCAGTTGCAATCGGATAATATATTATTGTAATGTAATACAACATGATAAATTAGATATAATATTTTAACAACTGCTGATTCAACTTACAATAAGTACAGACAGAATCCCACATCAGTATTTTGTAAAATATGTGAGTTTGGTTGGATTGGATTTATTTATTTGTGAATTAGTTAATAGTTAAATTGAATAGTTATCTTCTCTGAAATCCAGTTCTAATAAGTAATTGAGAAGCCATACATACTTAGCCTGTGAAAATCATAGCCCTCCTTTGGCTTTGCCGTAGTCGGCCGCGATTACAAATGAATAACTTTAGCAATTCCTTAATGTCTTGTGTATACTTTATATTATTTTACATTAAGAAACAAGAAACAATCTCAGCTTCACTTCAATATAAACGCAAACAATTCATAGCATCTTACATGAAAACCTTAGACCATCTAAACATGTCCAGCTTTAGAAAGCCACTGCCATCAATACAGTCAGTCCAACATAATGAGTACAGGCCACACTGTCCTTGTAAAGGCCACGGAAACATGTACCAGCACCATTGAATTCCAGGTGAATAGAGCCTTGCTACATACACCGCACGACTCTGCATATTGCATCGTAGTACAAGCACTGCACCGAAGATGGTGGTCGTGATAGAACGTCCGGTGTAAGGTCGCCGACCCTAAACCGGGCACATACACTACACACACACGTATTTGAGATTTGCCATATATGTACCTACACACATATATTTATTATAGTGATGAAATTGTGCAATACGAGAACTTGATTGAGAGTTGTACATCTTATAATGGGGAAACAAGATAGGAGTGGGAAGCAACTATATTTGACATGATACATTTTTTTTCTTCTAGGTATTTTATTAACATATTTCACGTGTAACAAACAACGATTTCGAGTTAAATCGATAACAAAAAGAAATAGGTACTACATAAAATATTCCCAGACGCAGCGCGGCAAATATTGGCTTGTTCACCAACAGAAACACATCAGTTAATTTTACATATAACAATAATAATAACTTTATTAAAAAACAGAAATATTGTAGCATGAGAATTTAAAACATTGTCAATTTTACATTCATTTGCACATAATAACAATGTTGTGGGTGAAGTTCTGTCACCCTTGGTAGGTTAGGTAGTAACCTGTGTTAAGGGATAACAGTTCCTTTCCCTCTGGGTATACAATGAACTGGGTTGTTAGTTATATTATTTAGTGATGTTTAAATAGCAATATAGCGCGCGTGTTTGTGCGTGGCTGTGAGTGTTTGTACTTGTGTGTAGGTGTGTATGTTTGAGTAATATTAAAGTAATGTGTTGTCATTGAAAAAATAACTTTTAGTCTTTGACTACCATGCATCTGTGACCTGATATATTAATATCCTAATCACATCGCATAAAAGCTTCAATATATTTTTTTTTATCTTGTATTACATGTTTGAAAAAAAACGTTGTATAAATGTGTTAGACATTCATGTATCAGTATTGAATGTATCCAAATACGACTTGTGTTGCTGACTGCTGCAGCGCCTCATTACTTGTCACAAAACGGACAACACTAACAAATATCTTTTGAAAGTAGTTTTGAGACTCACGTGCACTTTGAATACGTACTATGCCTAATGTCACGGTGCTATACGAATAGTCCGCCTGCACAAAGTCCCGGAAGGAGCTTTCTCTTCTCAATGCATCTCGCATGTGCATATTCAAAGGTAATACTCGTACGTATATCAATTAACTTCCGCGGACGCACGGTCAACAACCCGGAGACGCAAACGATTATCGTAATATGAATACTCGCCATTATCTGTCTGGGCTGAAGCAACATTTTGATTGATTAGAACCCGGAGTTATTTAATGTAACAAATGACTATCACTTTTACTGATTCGCTTTCTAATGTTACGTAATTGAATTTAATGTGCTATTGTAGTTTAAATATCTATTGAGCGTCTGTTGTGTACAGCCGGTAAAACCGCTAGGTATTAACACACAAAGGAGATTATAAAACCGCATTAGCCGCTACCATTGAATACATATCTTTATTGTGATATCAGCTCGTAAATATTCCATTACGAATGTGGATGATTGCTATCGTGATTTTTATTTTGACGTTCGACGAATCTTCCTACCTATGTATGGCATTCCAATTGTTCTCTCAATTAAGCTAAGAAATACTAAATGCGTACTCTCAGAGTCGTATCCAGTTAGAGTACCTATAGAAAATTTCCCAAATGAAACTCCGAACACCCCTGAGATGTAATTTAATGTATTTAGAATGAACTATGATAACTAATATTTAAGAGTTTCACCTTCTTCTGTTATGTGAGATCGAAATGAAACTTTATTTTTATTATTATGTGTCTCTTTCTTAGAGGAAAATACACAGCAATACCACGAAACCCTTGAAATTTGAACTTTTATGATTAATTTGACGGGTACAACAGACTGTCTCGATAACAAGGATTTGAATAATCTACTTTTTATTAGCTTCCTTTTTACAGGCTGCTTTTTTACTTATAGTTTTATTGAATATTTTAAAACTATTTTTGAATTTACTTTAAGTACTGATTTTAACTGCTTATTCAATGGGAATATCTGGTGAGTTTCTCTGAGTGAAAATACCGTTAGTAATAGTATTCGTAATACACCATAATATATTGTAGTATTTCTGCGAACCGTGCTGCATGTTTTCATATGTTTTATTAATAACCTGTAGTTAGCCCGCCCTATTCAGATGCAGTCAAACAAAACAATGTTTCACGCAACACAATTATAATGGATTACAAACATGGCCACATCAATATGCATGATTCCTTATGTTTATTCCATCGGTTATATCTGACGCCTCATATTTATTCATTAGGAATTACTATCAACCTAATAGTAGTACCTTGTAAATGAACAGTTATACAAATAATCGTATATCGCGAGTACTATTGACAGTCGCAATGGACGGCCCTGGCATTAGCATAATCATGTTCAATGGACCGGATACATATGTTAGAGGATTTAGTGCTGAAGTTTATAGTAATAAATAGGCAGACATGTTTACCATATAAATAAAGTTTACGATAATTTTCAAAGCATGTAAAGAAAAAAGTTAGAAATGAGACATGTGTTTTTTTAAGAGTATTATGTTACAAAAATATTTCTTATTATTGTCGAAAAGGTGAAAGATGAATTAAATACTTACATAGGTCCTTCATGTATGTTGTCAGTAAAGTAGAATGTTTGAAAGAAGTTGGAACACGAATGGCTTGTTTTGTTACTCTGCCTTTGTTCGACAAATCGGGTGAAAATAAAGACATCTTACAAAAACCAAGTTATAGGTATATAGATGTAAGCCATTCTTCAACAATCGCTTGTGTCTCATTATTACTTCTAAAATAGTTGATGTCACTCGCATACGAAGCATAACATACCATTACATTACTCCTAACGAAGTATTGCTAAAATTGTCAAAGTTTACTCAAACAAATACTACAATCAAACCAAACCCAAACAATATTAATTTATTGAATTAGGCCTCACATAGTTCAAATCCAATGTAAAATTAAACGGTATTTTGGGCTCTCAACCTTATCGAAACCTTGTGCCAAGAGCAGCGTGATTAAATTCCATTTGCAATTGTAGGGTTTCGAGTTTCCATCGGTATAACGTAATAAAATTTGGGTTCAATTATTGACTACTATAACACTATTGTGTTGTTGTGTGTACATTAAAATGTGTTTATTTACTTGTAATTCTATGATTGTCGCATTTTAAAAATGTTTGTTTGGAACAAAAGAATTTGTGAAGTTTATTAGGTGTTATAAATAAAATATATACAGGTAAACGTTATGAAATCTAAACTAGGTAATACATATTAAGTAGAGGAAAGATTAGTCAAGTAGCCTTGATATATTTAAAATATTTCACCATTAGAATACTAGGTCCATTGTTCCTGAACATAGGCTGTAGAATATTTTCAAAAAAGTTAATTAGTTAGTTGGTAATGTAACCCAAATGTTAGAAAAATACCAAAAAAATCCTATAACGCATACGCTGCAGAAACTAATGACAATAGAGCAAAATTATATACCTACTACAAGTATATAGAAGACATTAATATCTACACAAAAAGTCCGTGATGAACCACTTTTTCATACTAGAATATTAAAAATTAACGTTGAAACAAACAAACCCTTATTATTCGTACCTTGGTATTAATTTTAATCCAAATAAATCGCTTCGTATTCAAGGTATATCACCAACTGAAATTTTTATTTATTAAGGTCGGACATACCATTCAAAAGTTATCATGAGAATAACATTTATAACATATATTATTTAAAATTAAAATACATAATAATAAATACTCCTAAAAAAAACTTAATTTAAACAATAACCACAACCTGAGTTACTCAGTGCTCTCAGGTGTAATCGCATTGTTGTCGACTGACGCACCAATCGCTTGCTCGGAGCGGTGCTACCACAATCCCCGCGTCCTGCTAACAACCAAAGGTACCTAAAAACGATTACTGCTCATCTAACGAATCTGGCCGAGTTACGTGCCGGTCCCTATCCTCAGTTTTTATAACAGAAGGAGCGACTAGTTAATAACACGAAGTCGTATAAAGTAAACAAGGCGACCGACTCACTACTCCAATTAAATTCTTGAACAGATGGACTGTTGTCGATAAATAATCGAGTCTGAAGGCTCGGCGAATGACCTCACATTTCTTTCTGTAACCAGCACAAAACTAATTAGCGAGTAGATAATCATGCTAACTATTTGACCTAGATGTACATATCTTAAGATCTATCTGTACACGAGGAGCTTGTGTTTTATTTAGACCGGGCGGGCATCGTTGACGCACATTGTGACATTATAACATAATTTTTATGAATTATGTTTCGTTTTTTCTTAAATGTCAAATTTTATAAATATAAATATTCTGTTGGACTTTAGACTAGCGGTTAGTGATCCTGACTGCTGAACCAAAGGTCGTGAGTTCGATACAAAATAGAAGGAAATGTTGAGTCACAAGCAGGGTTACTTGTTCTGTGGTTGGATGTGGTAATTCATCTGTAGCAGTATAGATACATTTAAAAATATTTAAGTATATTTATCAGCAGTCTGGTTACTTGTGGTAACCACAGGCGCCGCATAATTTGGGTTCAGAAGACTGTATGTATTTTAGTAAGTACGTACCACGTGAATCATCATTTGTTTACTAATACGAGTACTTTCGCAAGGGCGTTGAACATAAAAGCCTACGTTAAACCTGTTGTTATATTCAACGCTACACAATTAAGAGCCTTTTCTACATCTAGTTTTGAATAACGAATCATGAGTTTCTCGAACTACCTATTGATCTATTTCTAAATCATTGACTTAACCTAAAGACGTCCACTGCACTGGACATAGACCTTTCCCAAGTTTCTCCAAAACAACCAATCAAGTGCGGCCCGGATCCAACGATTATTTAAATAACTTTCGCTGTACAGCTATCCTTCTTTATATCTTTGTTTAAATACCGTCTACAATAGAACAAACGTTAAATTTTGCCATCAGCTCCTAACTATTACGATTGCTTCGTTAGAGATATTGTATGAATGTCGAGAACAGGAAGACCTTAATATAATAAATATATTGATATGAACAAAAATAGCACAAAGACAACTATGAATCATAAATCTATTTAAAGACGCTCGCAATGTCAACACATGTCATTGTAGTAGTATGAGGAAAATAATATCGCATTTATTAAAAATAAAATGTATTTATAAGCGGCAGTTACCATATTGTGAACTATATAATTATAATTGTCCTCGTGATTAAACGGATTCGACGCAGATGAGGTACTAGTTATGGCTCAAGACTTCGCTCACGTGATTCATAAATCATGTGGAGAAACCTGTCGTAGCCAATCAATATAAAATTTCAGCTAAAAAAATTCAAGTTTGTTGCCACAGTGGTTTAGATTATTATTACAGTAGTTTTGTTCTTTCTTATCTAGCTTTATAGCCGTATTATATCTTCCTTACAAGCCCTATCGATGATATGCTTGCAATTCTCATTAGGTTCAACGTGTGTTTTATATGCAAGGGATGATTCAAATAAAGTTCGAGAAATATTTTACTATTCATTTTTGGACCGTAAGATTCAATGGTATTAATATCAATAAAAATAACATATTGCATAATCTTATTATTAGCTTGTTATCAGACAAAACATACAGGACGGGTAACGACGTTTTCGAGGCACTAGAAAATCACTTAGGTCATTATTAAAATACTGTTGTGTTGCAGTTTCTCCACTCTCAACACTCATAATTCCCAAACGGTCCACTTCCCGCGATCATTCATCACGCAACACCAAACGGCACACGGAAGAAGTGGGCAGGCCGCACTAGTTAGTGTAAATATTGTGGTTTTGCTTGATTTATTGGTGCAGCATATTATGAAAGTGCGAGACTGCGGGGCATGGTTGCGCAGGCGCACGTGTGGCCGCTGAATTGATTCGCTGGTAAACTAACAACAGTCTTATTGAGTTACGGCTTGATAAATATACTCGTATTTTATAAAGAGGGGACTTGCACTGCTTCTATATGCGTTGGTAGTTTTTAATCACTGTTTTGAAGAACGGGACTCCCATGAATAGTAAACATCATCGGGCAAACAGAATTTCTAATCAAAATAGTGTTTTGAGCTCTTTACTTTCATGAGTGCACTGTGAGAGAATGTTGAAACTCTGTGTGCACTTCTCAAACAATTAAATAAATAGAAACGGAAGAATCTAAACAGTTTATAAATTTATAATAATTTCAAAGTACCACATTTGGAAGATATTGACTGATAACTCTGTGTCCTGAATTACAATTGTATAATAAAAAAACACAACAAAAGATATTCTTATAAAAACATATTTAGATTTATTTATTTATTCATTCATTAAGAGAGTTACAAAAGTGCTTACAATTGATGCAATCATAATCTCAATCAGATCAGATATACCTTACACTTAAATTACAAATTAATTGTACTGTTTAACATAATTTGAAAACAATTTACCTGCTTTAATCAATAGTTCTATGAACTTGAAATATGTCACGATGATGTACTACAAACATTGTTTTAAAAAAAATAATACTTTGCTTTCGAAGTTTGTATGAAAACAGATTAAAATTTACCAATAACCGTAATAGTGAAGAATATTATATTATCTTATCTATGTCTAAGTAAGTCTTCAAGTTTAAACAATTTATTTTGTGCGACATCAGGGCGCACAGTTTCTAAACAAATGCCAAACCACACTGGATAAAAAGAGACATTTGAAAATACCTTCTAGTAATTGCAAAATAACAGATACAATATTTCAACATTCATGTACAGATGAAAACCTATCAACTGTACACATTATCGTCTCCTTTCAATCTTCTTACACAACTTATCAATGTCGCTGGACGTGATTTATATAATACATGATATGTTTTATCTATTACACAATATTACCTCATTGATTATTTCCTATTTATAAAGATTATTAGGATTAATCACGTGTGTATTAAAGAATTGTCCAGCATGTTCTGGACTCGACAGAATTTATTCAGAGTTCCCTGAAATATAAAGCCGTGTAAACTTAGCGATTAGTGCTTCTTACCGTCAAGCAGGTACTACCACTTGATGGGTAAATTGACAGAATATACAAATCAACAGCAACAGATTTTTGTAGTCCACTAGCTCACTAGACATAGGCATCTCTTATAAAAGAAGGCGTTGACCTGTCGGTATAGGGTTAGTTTTATATATTCTTTCTCTTTGTAGTGCCGTTATCCTGCGTAGCTTGTTCTTCTGTAAGTTAGCACTTACTGCACTCGCGGGATGGATACGTTTAGACCACTGGCCCGTGTTGAAAAATGATGGGTCTTTTGAACCACCAGGTGACCTATCTAGAACGATATAAGAGCATAAAATAAAAAGATTCAGCACTATGTCGTCACTTGTAAGCTGTCCAACTGAGTGCAGGTGAGAATTCAAAAGTACAGGTAGAGTGAGTACATTTTGGTCATATATTTATGTATGGCATTCTTACCATCGATAGAACCAATGAAAAATAATAAGAAAACACGCAGTGCCGTAAAAAAATGGTGCGCCACAAAGTCGGGTATTTTTTTTATTTTCCGACAATTTCCAGTGTAAATTTGGTCATTTGATTTTGCACGGCATCAGTTTTATACTATTTCAATACTGCTTCTAATCCATTATTCCGCAACGCCGTACAAAAATCATGCGACAAGGGGAAAAAATCGAGGGTTGTAACCCCCTTTCTTTCTGTGGTCCAGGGGGTGATTTGAAAAAGTACGGCTTCGGTTCCAAAACATTATCTAGCACTCAAAAGACTATTAAAAATAATGCAGTCAAAAAATGAATGTTCATTTGAATGTATATCAATAATTATCTTAATTTCATCGTATAATTGATTTATAAAGCTATAAAGTCATTTGATACTGTACGAAAACTTTTTTTTGAACATGACATTGTAAAACACAATTGTTATATAGTATTGCCGTTCAAAAGAAACTGTTCTAAAAAAAATTATAGAGGAATACAAAAACTGAAATTTTGCAAATTATTGCAAAAGTTTAAATATCATATATTAATGAAATATAGCAGTTTTCTACATTTTATCCCTTGTTTTAAATAGTATTAACATAAATAAATTAGGAAAAAATGATGCCGTACATTTTAATGCAGACCATATCTTTTAGGCTGATGAAAATGACGCTACCATTTTAAGGGTACTTTATGGCCATCTGATACAGTACGGCATTAACATATTTTTGAAGAGAACAATTGATAATATGATCACTATGACGTCTAACTGAACTGTAACGGTGTGTATATTATATCCAAGAATTGAAACTGTCAATCCCAGTATCAACAGTTTTGTATACTTTTTGGTTTAATATATACTTCAAACATTATTGATACATTTATATAATTGATTTGTTTCATTGTAATGATGTGAATAAATAAAAAAATCATTTTTTTTTAAATTCGATATATTTAATGATGATAATAAAAAATGTGGTTTTCTTAAGATTATTCAGTATCGGAATCAGCCGCTGAGTTGTTATCGGAATCAACGTTTTCATCGACGTAAGATTATATTCTCTATCATTTTCTGAAACATTAATATGTTTTTGTCAAAATCAAAGTCTTGCGTACAGATTAAAGATTTATTTATTTACCTATGACGTCTTCATCTTCTTCGCCCGATTCCTCATCCGGTTCCGTTATGTCACAGACTTTTTGGGGGCATTCCTCGCCGTGGAACCAGTCAAAATCGTACCGACCGTCATTGACAATCCATCCATAGCTTATTGGTAACAAGGTCTACTGTATTTGTTTCAGGCATTACACCAAATCTGTGCTATGTAGGTACTTCTCTTCATATGTTGTTTTAACTCCCGGTAACAAGGGGGAAACGACGTTGCTTCCAATTTCATAGTTGTCTTATCTTATATCGTGATGAATTTCACCTTACATTTCGTTATATGAATTTTTTCTATGCATAAAATACTTTCAAAGTAAATTAATTTTATGTTGTGTCAAATCACCCTTTGAACCACGGAAAGAGAGGGGGTTGCAACCCTCGATTTTTCCCCTTGTCGCATGATTTTTGTACGGCATTGTGGAATAATGGATTAGAAGCAGTATTGAAATAGTATGAAACTGATGCCGTACAAAATCAAATGACCAAATTTACCCTGGAAATTTTCTGAAAAAAAACCCCCGACTTTGTGGCGCACCATTTTTTTACGGCACTGCGCGTTTTCTTATTATTTTTCATGGATCTATCGATGGTAAGAATGCCGTACAAAAATATATGACCACAGTAGTCTAGTTCATACGTGATAGGTGACCATTTGTGCTCCTTCGTATTCGTATTTACACGGTCAGGACAATACATTGCAAAGGGAAGTTGATAAGTAAGAAAGATAACAGAATGAACGAGATAGCAATAGACCACATAAGGAAAAAATAAGAGATAGAAAAGAAATGAAAATTGACAAATGCAATTAAGAGACATCATCTTCATCAAAATAATATGCCTGAGTTGTTTAAGTTATCAAAACCAGTAACAGAATTCTTGAAATGAAAATATCAACTATTCTTGATATAGATTAAGTTCTAAAAAGTATTTTAATCTTCTCAGTTAGAAAACTATACCTAGTTATCAAAACATTCGGAAAAGCCTTGTCAAAATCTCACCTAGAAATGGAAATTCAATAAATATTGTATAAAGCTATCTAATAAAGTGCTTTATCATTCACATATGACACATATGCACAAACTGTGCGCGTACTCGTATGTCTGATGCCGGTATGAAGTAGCTCTAAGGCGCTGACTCACCGACTGACAAATCGTTTCTAACCGAATAAAAAAGAGGACGAACTGATATATGTGGGCTTTATTCGTTTTCCCAACGTTCCCGAATACAGGACTTATTGAATTTACGGAGGGGCTAATACTTCTCAAGAAACTTGGCGAAGCGTGCTTCAGTATCTCTGCAAATTAAATTGCCATAAAAATATAATATATAAAACATTAAATTGAACACATATCATTCATCAAAAGTTTTTTTTGTATTCATCTTTTTGTTATTTCTTTAAATCAATATAAACATGAATAACTTAATAAATAAAAATAATTAAATAAAAGATATGTTAGTAAGTCTTTGAAAGTGGGTACCTATACTAGATTCGAAATAAATAAAAGCACTGATTCTTTGAATCGCCATACTTGAATACATGTGCCTATTAGACCATACAAGGTTTTGTAAAAGGCAATCTTCCATATTTTCTCAAGAGGAAAAAAGAAGAATAAGTAGTTTGCCAGACGGACATGTCTTTGACTCGTGGAGCAAAATAATCTTGAATAATAAATTTAATATCACAAGCAAAAAAGTTATACATTGGCATTTTTATTTTAGTCGTTTTAATGTTTTTGTATACTTCTACTCTCTGAAGAAATAGAGGTAAAATATTGCACAACTTGATCTAGGCTCTTCCTAAAAAAATATTTTAGGAGCGCAGCGCCAGAGAGTCTAGCCGAATTGAAAGCTGAATGCGGTCCAGAGGGAGGAGCTGGTATTGGGGTGCCCCTGCCCAAAGATGAGGACAGTATTCCATGAGTCGAGACCGAGTATCCCAATATTGGCTGAGGCAGATAGGGGAGTGTCTTCAAAACGAGGACATACGACCCACGGGAGTTTTTTTGCGGTGAACGTGCAAATTTGTGTCTTTGTCGGGTTGAATTGGACCAAATTAAGTCTACCCCAATTTGAGACCCTTTCCAAAGTGGTCTCAACTTCAGACACAAGTTTGTTTCGACTCTCAATGACGTTTTCCCGAGAAATATTGGCGCGGCCGGTGTAGAGAGCATCGCCCGTACTGTCATCCGCATAACAATGAATGCCGCTAATTGGCAGCATGTCATTGATATGAAGGAGGAACAGAGTAGGCGATAGCACACAGCCTTGCGGGACACCAGCATTCACAGGCATGGAGTCAGAGCATTCACCGTCGACTACGACCTTTATGCTTCTACATGCCAGAAAGCTAGTGACCCAATCGCATAATTTCTCGGGCAGCCTATAGGAAGGGAGCTTCGAAAGAAGCGCTTTGTGCCAGACCCGATCGAACGCTTTCGCGATGTCCAAACTAACTGCCAATGCTTCCCCCTTAGTCTCAATCGCCTGAGCCCAGCGATGTGTCAGGTATGCCAGAAGATCACCAGCTGATCGACCCTTACGGAAACCGTACTGCCGGTCACTAAGCAGATGATGATCCTCTAGGTACCGCAGGAGTTGATGGTTAATGATGGACTCCATTATTTTCGAAAATAGGGAAGTTATGGCTATCGGCCTGTAGTTAGACTGTCTGTAGTTAGTGTATTATGTCTGTTCTATAATCAGATTGTCTATATTTTTAAACCATTAGATGTACTTCCTCAAGAGATGTAAATAATTGCACCATAAAGTGATTGTATTTCAGATATTTTCTCTGATTAAACGAAATAAAACAAACAGTAAAATTGTAATAAAACGTGCAATCATAAAATGGTGTTCATTTATCATTTGAAACGAGTTTCTAAATAACAGAAATTATGGTTTCTTGTAATTTACAGATATTACACCAAACTTTTCAAGGTTACTTCAGATGTTTGACGTTATACACTGTGTAATAAAATATTTTTGATTTAACAACTTTTGAAGATGTATTCTGACAGTAGAGAATATTAAATACTACACAATTTTCAACTAACAAGTTGCTCACAATAAGTTCATACGACCATTTTTTCAAACGGACTTACTTTATATTTTTTAGTGAAAGATATTCATGCATAAGTAATCATCAAGCTGTATATGTTTTAATAACGTAAAAATTTATAAAAATATCTTTATTTGAAAGAGTTGAATTGATTCTCGATCAGGTCGCCTGGTGTCGATTCGATCCGAAAGTTGATTAAAATGAATCTTGACGACCCGATCATTGAAAAACTAGGATCGGATTGGCGCATCCCTATTATGAATAGCAGGGTTTATCTTTATATCTTAACTAGGTAACCCACACAACCTCATTTACGTCTCCTATTTCCCGTAGCGTAATAAATTTCCCTCGTTTTTGGAAAATTCTTAATTGGTGCTCCGCTCCTACTGGTCTCAGCGTGGTGATATACCTTCCTTGATAAATTTGCTATAAAACACTGAAATAATTTTTCAAATCGAACCAGGAGTTCCTGAGATTATCGCGTTCAAGCAAACAAACAAACTCTTCAGCTTTACCTATTAAGTACAGATTAATTTAGCAATTTCGCCACACAATAACAGAATTTAAACTTAAATATGGAGACCAGATATGTTAACCTTGATGCATCTACTGTTGAGTAAAGATCCTGAATGTTTAGCGAGCTCCCCTAGCCAAGCTGTGTTCTATAGACGTTATCGTTAAAAGGGAACTTACAAATGTATGAGAATGACGTCTCTTAACGCTAAGATACGCGGTAAAAACCAAATATTAGCAAAACATACATGAGAATCCAACGCAAAACAATAGTTAACATAAAACACTTGCAACTTGGCTGAGAAGGCAGGCGTGTTGTTGACGGGGTACGAACGCTGTTCTGAAATCTCGATAACAATAATATTCACGAGAAATCATTTTATAATGAACTTTTAAGTTGAATTATTTTATTTTATAACTAAAAAAAATTTTTTTTTTCATCATTTTACTCTATGACATTCTATTTTTACGATATTATAGCCCTATCCTAAGATTTGTGATAGAGTCACGACTGTGCAGAATCTAACGTGAAAAATAGCACTAAGACTATTCCGTAATGTTTTATCGATATAATCCACCATCACAAACATTATTATCAGCACTACAACTGCGGAAGTATATCATTAGCAGCTGCGTGTGATTATAGCTCCAGGAAGCGCTGGAGTCACTAGTCACGTACATCTAATACCTGTAATGGTCAACCAGTAATATTTCTTTGTGCAGCCCTGTAAGGAAGGTTGTACTCGTGCTTGTGCTAATCACCGGCCACTGCACTCTGTGCTAGGCGTTCTGTGAATTATCGACATGCGTACATCTAACTATAGCTAACTATAGCTAAATGTAATTAATACAGCTAATTTGTCTACACATATATTTGTATCTATTTACAAAAAAAAAGTATATAAGTATTCCATCAGTCGACCTAGCTGACTTAGTTTAATACAAGCTCGTTTTACTTTAAAGCTAGATGGCGTTGTGTGTGAAATGTCCGAAATAATTATTTATTTATATACGTACACCCAACATCTTAAAGAGATAAAGTTTGTTAGGCTGTAGAGGGTAGTCTCTGGATCTACCAAACCAATTGTGAAAATTATTTTACCAATATCCAAAACAATAAGTCACTTTATTTAAACTATATATCAACCCGAAAAATGATTACCGCGATATAAAATGCAGGCGACCGGTCAAGAGTTAGTTGTTCAAAAAGTAGTTGGTCACAAACAAAGCCAATCACATATTGCGACTCGATTTGTACGGAATCATCCGTTGTTTATCCTGATACATGTTATTCAATGTTTATTTCACTTGATGAAAAACAGTGAACTTGGGAAGATTATGAAAAAATAAGATAGCAAGACAGGCAACTAAGAAGTGTAAGCTAGGGGTTGTATATCAGTAACTGTATCGAACAGGCTGTTGATAGAAAGTCCAAGCTCTCTACAATAACATCTAAACGCGCTATACAATCTGCCCAAAGGAGATTATTAGTTAGAAAGCGCTATAAACACTGTCTGAAACCTAACTCACAGAATAACACATTATCATAATGTATTCCGAAAGCTACAAGAAATTTAAACCATACCAACATGTCGACGCTGTAGATATTATCCTCATTTATATGAGAACTGTCAACAGTGAACAAACATCTCATAAAATGTCAAAGTAAATGTCATAATTTATAAGCACATAACATATTCTAAGCGAGACATGCGCATGCGCCTGGGAAAGGCGCGGGCGCCCCTAGCGCATCAACACTCATGTTCACTTGTAGAATACGAGTCAAAATATTATAATAAATATCTTAACCAAGTAATATTACCGTAACTTAATATGAAAGTGAAAATTTAGTTGGTTGATAAATTCGAGAAATCGTATTCCTAAGATTTGTTGAGGTTAGGATTAAGCATCAAAAACATTAGATTGATACCAACATGTTGACGCCAATCCATATTGAGTCATTATACATTTATACATACTGTAAAATTACTATGTACCTATATCTACTTAAGAAAACCCTGATACTTATGTAGGCTATATAATAAGCTAATAATTAAATAATTAAAAATTATTTGGTTTCGATTGGAATGTTACATACTAAGATGACTTTTCAGGCTAGTCATCGCTGTAACCTTATACCTACAGAAAAAAAACTAAAAGTTAGTGATACAGAACAAAAATGATTCTTGAATAGCACATACCCACGTATGATGCCGAAACCGTGAGCTAAGACTAGTCATAGTATATATTAAACCAGTATTTATACTACCCATGTACATACACGATGAAACAGGTAATCTTCATTGGCTCCCAAAACATTATTAGCATACATAAGAAGGAAATGGTTGATCAAGTGGCAATGTTGGTGTTTAATTTAATGATTGTGACGTTAAATATGTGTATAGGAAAGTTCTTTCATTACAGTATCAACATGTCTGAATTTTACTTTCACGATTGAAGATACATACGTCGTTGCGTGTATTATATTTAATAATACACCCAATGTAATATAAATAGACCTCGTTCTCTAACCCTTTTCTTAGAGTTAGAGCATAAAAACGAACAAAAACTAGCATTAAAGGGAAAAGTCTAGAAATTGTTTCGATTACTTGAGTAATGTTTAGAATATCGCACAATTGATATATTGGACGAACCAAGAAGGTTATTTTTAAATATTATTGTAACAATTAGTTTTGGAAGTTTCTTAGAATTAAGTACATTAATTTAATGATGTAGCTGTCGAATTCCAAGAGCAGATGAGTTTGTGATTAATTACTTGCTGTTATATCATATATTTAATGGGTTCAGATTTATTGAGCATTGACATTGACATATAAGCTACGATATTTAGGACTGAAGTAGTCGCAGCAACTCTAATACAGGTGACACGAGGAACACATATACCTACCGCGGCCCACAAGCCCATTATAAAATCAACCTAAACGGTGTTTTAAATATTCAATTGGCAAGAAGGCCCGACGTTACAGATCACCGGTGCAATAGCGGCGGGTGCGTCTTATTGACTATTCAATCATCTTCGTACGGTCTCACGCACGCAGTCTACTGTTTCAATAAACGGTAATGTATGCAGCCACGCGTAGTGCGCCTCGCACACTCACTGAATAGTCTATAAGAAACTACATTTATCAATGTTAAATAACAAGTTCTTAGAACTAGTTACTTCTGTTTATATTACATATTCTATTTAGGTAAGCGATAAGTATATATTTACCGCTACAAAATCATTTTCAATTTATCAAGAGCTCTACATACGAGTAAATGTTGCAGATTAAGTGTTTAAAGAATTAACACGAATATACGCAATTAAAAACATATATAAATGTAATGTAATAAATATACAAATAAGGTTTTAGTGCCCCGTACATTAAGTAATTAAGGAAGTAATCATTACCAGCATTTTAAATACGTATCATGCTTTTGCAGAACTTCTTCTCGCTTTTAAGTAGAAACAATATTACTTACTTTTGAGTTTCACATTCACAATGTAAATATTTTAACGCAAAATGAAAGAGGTTTTGTGTGTGCTCAAAAGGTTTCGTAGAATTTATTTCAAAACTTAAAAAACGTGGGCTCAGATAACGATAAACCTACACATTATTTCACAAACATTTGAATACCAAGAGACAATTTCACCAGTTGTTGGTGAAATATCGGATAGTTATAATAACATCAAGCCATAAAAACACTATTTCACAGACAAAATCTATCAGATAATCTCTAGTTTTTTTACAGATAACTTCATTATAGTCTACAAGGACTTCGGGTGATGTAGAAATAATTCGCAGTAGGTGAAAAATATTTAGTTTTCCATCGTATGTAATGATTTAGTTAATTAATTTATTCATTTATAAACTTTATTGCACACCACTACAGTAAACATTTGTACAGAGATACATATACAGCAGGTATCACAATAGGCGGTCTTATCGCTCACGGCAATCTCTTCCAGACAACCTTTTAATATTGAACATCCTACATCAAATACAACCAATAAACAGAAATGTACTATTACATAAATTTAATATTATTCAAATAAACAGTCGGGTCGAAACCCTAGTAGGAAAGCAAAATTATTTGTTAAGTACACTTAATGGCTACGTACCCAACTTAGGCCAGCTTGGATCCAAACTAGGTTTTCCTCGATAAGTGGGCCCCTCAGTTGGTGGTAGGTGGTAGGCCTTAATTTTTTTTTTTTTTTTTAATATTTCGGACATCTAAACACACAACGCCATCTAGTCCCAAGCTAAGCAGAGCTTGTGTTATGGGTACAGACAACTGATATGAATACATACATACATACTTTTTTTTTTGTAAATACATACATATTATACATAGAAAACACCCAAACTCCGAAAAAAATATTTGTAGATCACACAAACATTTTGGTCCGACCCAGGATTTGAACCCGAGACCTCAAGCACAGCAATGGCATTCACTACCACTGCGTCACCGAGGCAGTCAAAGTAATCTACCTTAACGCAGCCACATCTTGTACTTTAGTTACATATCAAAATGTTCACTTGCTAAGCCAGTAACATTATTTAAATCAATCCCATTTAAACTTATTTTCTCCTTTCAATATTCACCTGATGCTCGGAGACTGTCGTTAACGTAGCCCGAGTCAATATTGTCTCACACAAAGTTTGGAGTGTAATAACTTTACTGTATGAGATCGTAAGTACAAAGTTAAACAACCATTTATCAAGAAGTTATTAGAAAGTTATAGAACTAAATATCAATATGTAAAATGTGTATAAATGTGTGCGGAGAGCACATTTAAGCGGTCGGTCCCGGTTGTCATGAACATTTACGACAAATGTTATTGGAAAGTCAGTACTCTAAATATACAACTATTTCAAGGGTTGCGGCGATCAGACGCAAGTCGCTTTGAGGAAATAATTATATTCAGGTAAAACCAGTTGAACTAGTAGCCGATCTCAAATAATATTGGGAAATATAAAGGCTGGGAAGATGATAATGATGTGTATAAGTGCTTCAGGATTAAAATAAATAAATAACAGGCAATGAAACTCGTACCTGTGAAATGTTCGTTTTGATAGAATGTACTATAAGTTGTCGTTCTTGTTTCAACAACAACAAAACAAACAAAATAGTCGTTAGTTGTTGTGAAGGCATAGGAATATCTACTGAACTTTGTATTTAAGAATAGCTCCACTGAAAAATTTACAACACACCTCAAATATTACAAAGGGCAATAATTTTATAACCTGTGTATTACGTCATCTGTTTTTATTTTTTAAAAGATGGTTAGTATTAGTGTTTACTAATGAATAATCAAAAGTTTTAGGAAAAAAGCGACTTCAAGAACTGAACACGGGAAGCACCAGCTTTCAAATAAAAATAGAATCACCAAAATCGTTTCACCCACTCAAAAGTTCTGAGGTAACAAACATAAAAAAAATACAATCGAATTGAAATGTCCTCCTTATTTAAGTCGATTAAAAAAATGTCTTTGTTCTAGGCATCTATTAAAATATATTAATTTAACCATCCAACATAACCATGATGATGATGAGTCTAAGTTTGACATTCTTCACCAAATAGCACCATTACAAATGTATATTAGACATTATTAGAAAAAAAACAGACAATGATATACTCAATATTTGTAATATCATCACGCGATATCAAATAACATTCGACCAATAAACTTTGCTCAAGTAAAAAAATGGATATCTATCTACATATTTGTAAAGTGAATAGATTATGCACGAGGAGCCTGCGTCCGGCGCGACGTAATGCGCTGCTGCGCCGCTCTGCCACACCGATAACATGGTTAGAATTCATATACGACCAGCCCATTGTGCCGACATAATGGACAAGCTTTATACTCCAAGGAACAGTAATGAGTGAAATCTGTTATTCAAAGCAGACTATTGTCTATATGCGCACATACCAATGTAACAAAAGAGATTAATTATAATGTCTTCTCAATTATATTTCTATTTTATTAATCTCACATTAGTAATCAAGTCAAGCATACACAAATAGACGTCAGAGATAAACTCATCAATAACTTGAGTAACAAGTCACTGTTATAGACACTGCTTTTCTCTTCTCAGAATGTTCTCAGCTGTCAATTAATTTTAAACTTTAGTTTTCGTTGTACGGGCCTCGTCGATAATACTCCACTAATATCTACAGACAGGGCCAAAACCAATGATGAGCTTGTGAGAATAACACGGTTACTCACTTTGTATGCTGTTAACGTTCTAACCTGATCAAGAGCAAAATAACTGTTTATATTTAGAACTGTTCATATATTTAATTATCATTATCATATCTCATTATCCAACAGCTTTGATAAGCTTGACGGTATTTTTGTCTTGCTTTGGCTAGCATTATATTTCACTAACCAAGATACCATGTAAACAAATCACTTAGTTCAATATTTAGAAGAAATGAAAATTTGTTTTAACAGGAACATGAATATATAATTTGGAAACTTGAAGCTGAGCCTACTTCTTAAGAGGGGGTCTATGCCTAGCAGTGGACTATTTTGTTTTTGTTTTTTCAAACAATATTGATTAGGATTATTATTATTATTTATTCCTACTAATCAATGTTCATACAAATATATGTGAGAGAATTGGTTTGTGTTATCGCTTACCACAATACGCCACGGCGAAGCTTGGCAGGTCACAGCTAGTATTTTATATAAATAAATAAAACATGTAAGCGAAAGTTATTTAAACCGCATAGTAAGTATGTTCTACAAATGGAGCTAAATTTCCCAAAGGAGCACTGAAATACGTAAGGATCGGGCTAAAAGCGATCAACGGTAGTCCCTCGTATTCCATTTTAAACCACTCTTTCCTAAGACGAAGTTTTTTAACATATATTTATCACTATGTTAGAGTTTATCGCATTTATTTTTCCATTATGATAATATATTATATAATTCGTTGTTAGTTTCGTCGCAGACACTTTGAAAATATTTCCTCTCGAGTGAAATAAATACTTTAGTATAATTTGTATAATTATAATTATCACTCATCAATAATAATAATAATCTCCTTATTGTACTTACATAAGATTACTTATAAAGGTAACACAAAACTAGGAGGTACAATCGGCGGCCTTATCGCCCAAAGGCAATCTTTTCCAGGCAACCATGTTTCTATTCAAATAATTTCTTAGTCCAAATTGACCAAAGTCCAGTCTAACCATGGAATTCTAGTTTATTCTAAATATATCAAGATTATTGAATTTATATCCAAATCCTGTGTAACTTAAATAATATTCACTATCTGCTACTCAAGGTCGGGTAGACTACTGAAAGGATTACAGAAATAATTACGCTCAATACCACTACTAGCTGACCACTGAAATGTAATTAAAGCCTGTGAAAACGTGTCGTTATATAAATGAGTGTATTAAGTTACGAGGGTACCTCCAGTGGGTATCTATGTTGAACAGACACATGAGATACTGTGTAATTATGCTAAGTGATTGAAAAAATTGTGATCTTAAATTACAAAAGTTTTCCTTTACATAGATAATTCGCCTTAACGACTCTCTACACGATTCTAAACTCCCTTTACTCGCCTACATACCTAAAGTCCTCCTTCCAGTTCCTGGGATCCAATCATGACAGAACCCTCCGTTCAACAAACAGCCTCCTCCTGTCATGCCCCTCTCACACTTCTGCATGCATTCATTCCTCCTTCCTCATTCAATCTGTCCTTCTATGGAATGCCCTTCCCAAGGAAATCAGAATGGCACCCAGTCGTAACTCCTTTAGAGTCGATGTGCGGGCTCTTCTTGCCGAGAGCTTGGCGGAATCATCACAAAATTGATATTTATTATATATTAGTATGTATGTATTTTAGTATATCTATATGTGTGTATGTTTATATGTATTTTTGTATGGTTGTGTAGATTTATCGTATACCATTATATATATAGTATTTTTTCCCCTTTTTTTTTAGCTTGTTTCTTAATTTTATGTTTTTAATGTCTATTCTAGAATCTCTAACCGAAGTGTAGTGCACCTTCTAATTCATTTCCGCACCACCCGACGGTAGACTGGTAGAGAATGCCTGTGACATTAAGTCCGCCATTGTACATTTGTGCATAAAGTTTTTAAATAAATAAATAAATAATAAATTCTCACAATAATAACTTAATAAATTTCAAAGGGCGGGCGGAACCTGTACGGTAACATACTACATGCATATATTACTAAATACACAACACACACACAAACAAATTATAGATAAATTATACTCAGGCACGGAACATAAACGGTGATGGCATTTCTTGAATCAAATAAAAACAATATTCAAATAAACAGGAAAATGACGAAACAGTACCTACATAATACTGCGAACAAATAAGTTTTCTCACATCAGTACTATCATCAAGTTGAAATTAGAGACGCTTTCTATCCTTTATGTCTACCTGCAATCAGACATTGTCAATCCCGTTATTATTTAAAATCTCCCATAAAACTTCAGATAGTGAGCTGTAGATTGCTTTCACACAATTTTACGCAACTACAGAAACATCAGTCAAATTCACCAGTCAATGAATTATTTTTTAGTAACGGAACAGTGGCCGCAACCTCGTTACAAATATAACAGAGTAATTCTGGCGCAATGCTCGCTCAACGGTTGCTTTGTTCGTCCTGTCATTGGCAATGAACCCATGAACTGAATGTAATCGAATCAAATCTCAAATACCTGTTATCTTTTTTGTAACAAGAAGAAAACAAATTGTGGCATCATGTTTTATAATACTAACGGTCGCAATGGTTTAATGTTGTTTATGAAGAGCTTAGACCTCCGTTCGTATGATATGATTTCATAGTGTGGTGATTACTTTTGGGAATAATTGTAGTTCTGTCGAACTATGTTCTAAGATGATTAATTGATGAAGATGTTTTGAAAGCACACACTTTGGATTCGTCTTCCGAATCACTTCCTAATTTTAATAAAAAATCTTTAAAACAGGAGATAACCCCATACCCTTAATCTTTTTGTTCTGTGAAATGGTGAATTGTTATTCTTCTTCATCTTATAGTAGTAAATTAGTTCGATCAGAAGAGACAGCCTTTTCTCAAAGATACTTGTATTGAAAACTACCAGACAAGATCGTTAAATAAGAACTTAAGAGTAATGTTCTATGAACCCTTCTAAGCCATTTCTATGAGTGTTTTCTCTTATTAACAGAACTTTATACACTCATTTGCAAAAAAAACGGGCGGTTTCGATTTTGTTCCTGGCTGAAAAAAATAAAATACCAAAAAGGTTTTAATCATTTGAACATGTTACTGACCAGTTATAAAAGTGCCATAATGTTTATAAGAGTACATTCCAAATTCAAATTTTTGACTGAGCCTGGTTTTCAAAGAAAACAACTTTTAACTACATTTTGTGGCGCGAATTCCCTATAGTTAATATCGACTCTAATTAACTTTTTGTCAATTTTTATTAAATTATCTGATGTCCTTTTAATTCAAAAATTTAAAAGTATTGTTATTGCTGTTTAGCAATCTCGAAAATGGTAGATAAAGTGATAAAAGCGAGCAAAATTATTGCGCTGCTTGAAGATGGTTGCAGCCAATGCTTCGTGGCTCAGAGGCTAAATGTGAGTCGGTCGACAGTTCAAAGGACCTGGCAGCGCTATCAAGACACCGGTTCCGTCAAGAGAAGGCCTGGTTCTGGCAGAAAGACATGTACCGAACCACGGGATGATCGTTTTCTAGTTAGTCAAGCGTTGAGAAATCGCAAATCTTCTTATGTGGACCTCAAGAACAGCCCCGAAGAAGTAAGAAATGTGCAAATTAGTCTATGGACGGTCAGGAGAAGGCTTTTCGCTGCTAATATACACAGTCATCGCCCGGCACGCGGCCCTAAATTACTCCGTGGACATCAAGTCGCCAGGCTTAGCTTCGCTCGAAATTGTGTGTCATGGACTCATGAAGACTGGGATAGGATATTGTTCTCCGATGAAGCCAGGATATCTCTGCATGGTGAAGACCGACGTCGGCGAGTGCTACGTGGACGAGGAGAATGCTTAGCAGAGGCATGTTTTGAAGAAATCACACCTTATGGAGGGGGCTCTGTTATGTTTTGGACAGGAATAAATTCCATGGATCGTACGGAGTTAGTCTTCATCGAAAACGGTACACTGACTGGACACCGATACATAACGGAAGTTCTAATTCCTTATGCACAACCCGCTTTAAGCGCTCTTGGCGAAAACTCATTTTTTATGGACGACAACGCTCGCGCCCACCGGTCTGGCGATGTGGAAGCGTATATGCTAGAAGTCGGAATTCGTCGTTTGGACTGGCCAGCTAGAAGTCCGGACCTCAATCCCATAGAGCATGTCTGGGACGTTCTGAAGCGACGAGTGAGATCAGTGCAGCCGGCTCCGCAGACCATCAGAGAGCTAAAGAATGTGATTACCGCGGAGTGGGAACGTATTCCCCAAGAAACCATAAAAGATATACTCGCTAGCATGCCCAGACGAATGCAAGCCGTGATTTCAGCAAGAGGGGGTCACACTCAATACCAAACTTTTATCTGCTTTTAATGTATTCAAGAAAAACAAAGAAATTAACGCGTTTCATTTTTATTTAGCGAGCAGGTACAATAATAGTGTTTTGAGCTTAAACATTATTTCTCAATAATTTAATCAAAATGTTATGATAAAACTGATGATACCTATTCCTTCCTAATTAATTTATGAAATTCTGAGGATAACAATACCTAAAATTGTCAAACAAACTAATAGTAACTATAAAATAGTTCTTTGCTTAAGTGCCCGTTTTTTTGCAAAAGAGTGTTTATTACTACCGCCATATTTTTCTTGCCTAAATTTCTGATAATCTTTTTTTTAGAAGTTATAGTATAGTTGACAAAAATGGTACCTAGAGAATCATCATCTGCTTATTGACCAGCTGTACGGTTTCCGTAAGAGTCGATCAGCTGGTGATCTTCTGACATAGCTGACACATCGCTGGCCACAGGCGATTAAGACTAAGGGGGAAGCCTTGGCAGTTAGATTGGACATTGCGAAAGCCTTCGATCGAGTCTGGCACAAAGCGCTTCTTTCGAAGTTCCCTTCTTATGGACTGCCCGACATGTTGCAAACTAGCGGCACTCATTGCTATGTGGATGACAGTACGGGTGATGCTCTCTACACCGGCCGCGCTAATATTTCTCGAGAAAACGTCACTGAGAATTGAACCTTATGTCTGAAATTGAGATCACTTTAGGAAAGAACTCAGATTGGGGTAGACTCAATTTAGTCCAATTTAACCCCACAAATTTGCACTTTCACCGCAAAAAAGCTGCCTTGGGTCATATGTCCTCAATTTGAAGATAATCCTCTATCAGCTTCAGCTAACATTTGTATACTTGGTATCGGCATATCGGCAGGAGGATAAGGCCAAACTGGCCTCTAAGAAACTTGGCGTGCTCAACAGATCGAGACAGTATTTCACTCTGGCCCACCGCCTTCGACTTTATAAGGCGCAGATTCGGTCTTATATGGAATACTTTCCCCATCTTTGGGCCGGGGCACCCCAATACCAGCTCCTCCCTATAGACCGCATTCAACGGAGAGCGGCTCGAATTGTCGACTGCTAGGAATTTTCAAATCGGCTGGACTCTTTGGCGCTGCGTAGAGATGTGGTTTCGATATGCATCTTCTACCGCATTTACTATGGGAGTGTTCCGAAGAATTTTTCGGACTGATTCCTGCCGCCTCCCCATCCCATTCCCATCACTTGGATGGCTGGCAGTCCACAACTGTGCCCTTTTCGCAAAGCTTTCTGCCTCGCACAACAAAACTGAGGAATGAGCTGTCGCCTGCGGTATTCCCGGACCAATACGACCCTCAAACCTTCAAGAGCAACACACTTGTGACGCCTCTGGTGTTGCGGGTGTCCACGGTCGGCGGTGATCGCTTACCACCAGGCGATACGACTGCTCGTTTGCCCCTATTAGGTAAAAAAAAAACATTGTTTTCCCGTTTTCTTTTGATTTTCTTCTGTACAAACTTTTTCCTTACAATAATGAACATATATAACAAGGAATTGTACAATTTGGTGCAGTCAATCGGAAGTTATGCGCGTACTACATTTCAGTGATTCATTTTTATTTCATCATCATCTGAGAATATAAAAATATTTTTCTGCATTTCTTACCATCTTGACTTTAGGTCTAAATATATTCTAATGTGGTGAGCCGAATATGGCTCCAGTAGCACTTTCTCACAAGTTACCAATAGCTCGTATTATTTTAGCTCATCTATATATAACCGAAAACATTTAATAATATATTCCTGTAGGCCGTATGAATGACACAAAGCGAATTGGATGGATGGATTGAAGTTCCCCACGGTGTCTGTAAACAGTATGTGCAGTACAATCGATTTTTAAATATTGCGTGTAGAATAATACAAATTGAACATGTAATGCACCAGCAGCAGCAAATTTCAGTAATGTACTTTAAATTAGTCCGTGGATCATTACACAATACTTCAAATGAATATTTTAAACACATGTGTAGTTAGTTGCTGTAAACACTGGTAGTAACAAGGCCAGTAAACTAAATTACTCAGAACTCATCTATAAAGATATCGTTCGAAATATTCCACCCGGTGGACTGCGAATGACCAGCAAGGCACATACCAACGCGTAAACTAGATCTTTAGCACATAATCTATAATGGAATTGAGTACTCAGAGCCGGTAGTGGAATATTTTCATGTAGTAGGTAAAATTGCGTATTAACACAACTACTCTATAATTATAGATAGCAGCAATCGCAATCAACCCCTCAAAGTTATTCATAAAGGGAATACACTACTGGTTTTCTTAGCTACAGTTTATTAATACTATGTTATAAACTAAATGTAGGACATTTCTCAGCTTCTGGCGGATCGAATCGATCCAGTTCAACCCGATCGCGAGTAAAATACTCGTAAAGCTTTCGCGCGTAAGCAACTCAACCGATTGTCATGTTATACTCGTACTGTGAAGATGTTTTAAGACGCTCAAAGAAATATGGCACTTTTATCGGAGAAAGAAGAAATATTCTTAAATAAATGAAACATAATGTACACAGACGCTCGTCTGGACTTAAAACGTGACCTTGAAATTGATAAAATCTAAGTTATCGCAAACAAAAATGAAGACAAAAGCTGAAAAGTAAACGCCACGGTGATTGTTTATACTGTTGGCTGGTGCTATTTGCTACACATAATAAATTAAGTCACTTGTACTGTTGACAATATTAATTTATTAAATCTAACCTAACATTGCAATAACAATGTGTACACAGGTCGGGACCCGCCATTGTTACGGGTCACATTGTCCAGTATCCGCGCACCGATACCATCACTTCTGTCACACCTTACGTTTAAATATAGGCAACGATGATATCTTTTCATGTTTATTTTCAACTGTAACATTTTTTTCTATACTATCTATACTGGTATTTATAAGAAGAAAAAATATTGTGTATTCTATTTATGTAATGATATTTTGAGACGGATAAGAGAGCAAACTACGCAGGACAACACGCAAAGGAAAGAAAATCTCGACACTAATCCTAACTTTACCAATCCGTCTGGCCAGCGTGGTACGTAGGCCAAGGACTATTTCCAGCAGTCGACAACTATAAATATAAATAAATAAATAAATATTCCGGACATCTAACACACAACGCCATCTAGTCCCAAGCTAAGCAGAGCTTATGTTATGGGTACTAGACAACTGATATAAATACTTATATACTTTTTTTTTTGTAAATACATACATATTATACATAGAAAACACCCAAACTCCGAAACAAATATTTGCAGATCATACAAACATTTGGTCCGACCCGGGAATCAAACCCGAGACCTCAAGCTTAGCAGTCGCATACGCTACCACTACGCCACCGAGGCAGTCTTGGGCAGGCAGGCAACTATAGTCGTTCCAATAGTTTATTTAACTTTTGACAGCTCTAATACTTAATCAAATAGTGATACCCTGACCCGTTACCTATTCGATTTCTTTCATCGATCGATTTTATGCATTAAGAAGTTTTAATCGATTTAACAAACTCATTATTTTATAGATAATTTCGTACTTCATATTTCTATGTGTTTCAATGTGCGACCTCCTTTGTCAAAATAAAGAAGAAATGGATTAAAAGAATGTTGTTCAAATATGACGGTTCTATGTCATGAAAAAATATATAAAAGGAACTGAATTTTCAAAATGTATTATTGTATTGTGTTGTAATTCAGTGGTTAATATTGTATTTGTTAAACTATTGATGATCTTTATTAAATCTCTCTATGTCTATTTTAAAATAATCTACAGTATTTCAATGAGTAACCTTCAATATAGTTGAGTATTTATATTCCTCCGTATTGATTTATTTGTGAATTCTCACGTTTGGTTGAGTTGAGCGTATCGTTCCTGCCTTCGTTACTGTCAAAATGCCAAAAAAGAAAGTACTCAAAGGACAAACAAGAGAGTTTGTCTTGCGACTTCGTGAATACTTTGAAAAGGAAAGCCGTAATGGTGGGCCTCTTATACCAGTGACTCAAGTTAGAGACCGTGTTGCAGCAGCATTAGGTATTAGTGCTCCAACAGTGGCAAAAATAACAAAAGAAGGCTACGGCAGCAGTGGCATTGAAACAGAATAAGCTATCTACACCTAAGAAAAAACGTCCGCCTAGTAAAGTTACAGCCGTTGACAATTTTGACGCTGATGCTATTCGTCGTCATATATACGACTATTACCAAAGAAAAGAGATTCCAACATTAAAAAAACTAACACAATCTCTTCGAAATAGTGGTTTGTTCCGTGGTCAAAAATCTTCTCTGACAAAGGTATTGAAAGACATTGGAATGTTATTCCAAAAATGTGACAAACGAAAAATTTTAATGGAACGCAATGATATTGCTTTGTATAGATGCGATTTTTTAAGACAAGCAAAAAAAATAGAAGATTGGTCGAATGTTGTTTTCACAGATGAAACTTGGCTCAATGCGAATCATATAATAGGAGTTTCCGAATCGGTATTATACAGAGCGGACGTGTTAATCGCTCACGCGCCGTGTTCTAGTTAATAGTGCAGACGCAGCGTTGCGCTGCCTCCGCCGCCGTCGCGAACGATGACCTACTTACAGACATATGATTGACTTAGGTATCATTACTATTGTGCGATATTATTAAATAATTTTAATGATGTCGAATGTTACGCCTACAAAAACCATCGACTTAAAAACAAAAAATGAACAATTCCTATACGAACAGTATCTGAATGAGAAAAGAAACAGTGAGAGTCTTCGTCTCATGGTGCAAGATTTGCGTGTGCAAGTAGAGAACCTCCAAAGTCAATTGGAAAAGCTCCAAAGTGAAAATCAACAGAATCTAAAAGAAGAGTCTTCTAAATCAGTTCAGTATGAAACTGATGAGGACGAACTTGCTAATGAAACCGAGTGGATTCGTCAGCAGAGTCGCAAAAAAAGGAAGCTGAACGTATCGTTGACACCACCGGCCAAACAACAAGGGGTAGGATCCAGCGATGAAACGAAGACTAGTAAAATTAAGAAGGCTCCACAACCGCCACCCATAATTACCGAAAATATAAAGGACTACCAGAAATTTTATGATTTCTTATCTGAAAATGCCACTGGTGAGTCATTTTTAATAAAAATGCTGAATAATAACAGTGTTAAAATAAACTGCCGTAATGAAGACACTTACAGAACCATTACAAAGTTATTGCTTCAAAATAACTTCCTTTGGCACACTTACGAAAACAAGCAGGACAGGCCTATCAGAGTGATGGCCAAAAACTTGCCTTCTTCGTGTGTACCAACTAGAATAATAGAAGACCTAACAGCCAAAGGTTACAAAATCCTAGAGGTGGTTAACAAGTTAAGCTGGCGTGACAAAACGCCTCTTAACATGTTCATGCTCTCCTTTAAAAAGGATGAAGATACAAAAAATATTTACAGCATCAAGACTATCCTTGGGTGTAAAGTAGACATTCAGCCACTGAAAACTAGCAAACTAATCGCACAATGTAAGAGGTGTCAAGCTTATGGACACACACAAAAATACTGTTCTAAGGAACCCCGTTGTGTGAAGTGTACAGGGAAACACCTAACAAAGGACTGCAAAAAGCCAGCAGATGCCAAACCAAAGTGTGTTCACTGCGGCGAACCACACCCTGCCAGCTACCGAGGTTGTATGGTAGCTAAAGAATTACAAAAAATTAGAAATAAAATACCAAATACAAAGACCGTCCTCTCAAGTCAGGGTCCCAAGGCGATCGTTGATAAAAAACCTGTTACGTCTAAGGTTGTAAGTAAAACACATACATTTGCTCAAATCACAAAGGGTGCTCAGAGACAGCCACAAATGCAAACAAAATCCACAACAACTCTGGATGAAAAGCTAAACAAAATTTTAAACATTTTAACAACGTTCGATGAACGATTACAGAAATTAGAACACAACACTCATGAGTAACAAACTTAAAATCATGACTTGGAATGCTAATGGACTCCTCCGCCATCAGAATGAGCTGCTAGTTGTCCTAAACATAGAAAATATTGATGTATGCCTTATATCGGAAACTCATTTTACTAATGAATCTTACATTCAAATGAAAGGATACAAAATTTATCATGCTTTACATCCGGAGAACAAAGCCAGAGGTGGTAGTGCAGTTATAATAAAAGATAACATTTGTCATTACGAGAAATTCAAGCACGAAGAGCTTGAGATACAGGCAGTCGCTGTATGTGTTATGACCGAAAGGTATGCCATAACAATTTCTTCAATCTACAGCCCACCAAGATATTCCTTAAAATCCAGCCATTACCAAAACCTCCTAAAGAAAATGGGAAGCAGATTTATTCTTGGTGGTGATTTTAACGCTAAGAACACCCACTGGGGATCTAGACTTACTACATCAAAAGGGAAAGAACTGTTATGCGCAGTTAGAGATTTGCAATGTAACGTTATATCTACGGGAAAACCAACATACTGGCCAACTGACCCGCACAAAGTTCCTGACCTCATAGATTTTTTTATCTAAAGAACATATCGGATTTAATATGTATTGAAAGTTGTTGCGATATGAATTCGGATCATTCACCGATCATGTTAACAATAAACGAAAAAAAAATACAAACAGAGATCCGCCCAACGCTAGTAAATAAATTCACTGATTGGGAAAGTTTTAAATATGACCTACAGTCTATCACTAATCTAAAGGTCCCATTAAAGCTCCCAGAACATCTGGATGAAGAAATACTCACCTTTGTAAATAACATTCAAAGCTGCGCTTGGAAGAATACGCCAGAGTTAAAACGTACAATTAGAAGTACTAACTATCCAATCGAAATTAGAAATTTAATTAGCGCAAAAAGAAAACAGAGACAAAGGTGGCAGCAAACAAGGTACCCTTCGGACAAAACATTGTTGAATAATCTCACAAAAAAACTCACTCGAGTAATACAACAGTTTAAAGATGAATGTATGTGTACTTACCTAAATCAACTAACCAGTGACCGCACTACAGATTATTCGTTATGGAAGGTCACAAAGAATTTAAAAAGACCTGTTACGCAAATACCACCCATTAGAGAAGTAAGTGGGCAATGGGCTGTAAGTAATGAACAGAAAGCTATGAGATTTGCTGGTCATTTAGAACAAATATTTCGTCCGAATATAGCAAATACTGTGATCGAAACATGTCAAGATGGAAATAAAAAATATGAAGACGATATAAGACTCATAACACCAAAAGAACTGTGCAAAGAAATTAAATTGCTGAACCGTAAAAAGTCTCCTGGTTATGATCTAATAACTGGTGAGATTTTAAATAATTTACCACGAAAAGCAATAGTTAAGCTTACTACGCTTATAAATGCAACATTTAGACTAAAATACGTACCTGATATGTGGAAAGTGGCAGAGGTAATAATGTTACCAAAACCTGGCAAACCACTTCATGAAGCAACTTCATATAGGCCTATTTCTTTATTACCAATAATTTCAAAATTATTTGAAAAGCTGTTATTAAAAAGGTTAAAACCAATAGTAGAATCAAAGCATTTAATACCCGACCATCAATTTGGCTTTCGAGAAAAACATTCCACTATAGACCAAGTTCACAGAATTACTAATATCATAGAAAAAACTTTAGAAGAAAAGAAAGTGTGTGCCACAGTTTTTCTAGACGTAGCACAAGCTTTTGATAAAGTATGGCACGAGGGACTTGTGCACAAATTAAGAAAAGTACTACCAAAACCCTTTGTAGACATATTAAAGTCCTATATATCTGATCGAATGTTCAGAGTAAGAGAAGGAAATGCATATTCTGATCTGAAACCTATTAAAGCTGGGGTTCCACAAGGAAGTGTTTTAGGACCGGTCCTGTACCTGTTATACACTTCTGACATGCCAGGATTAGATGAAAATATCATTGCGACCTTTGCTGATGACACGGCTATTATGGCCATTGGGTCTACACACAAGGAAGCAGTAGATAAACTTCAAGTAGCAGTGAACACCATTTGTGACTGGACGAGTAAATGGCAAATTAAATTAAATGAATCTAAATCGGTTCACATTGACTTTACTAATAAAGCTCCTAACTATCACCCGGTATATATAAATAGTCATATAATACCCTATGTCAATACTGCCAAATATTTGGGAATGACACTAGACGCTAAGCTTCGCTGGAAAGCTCATGTCAAAAAGAAACGCGACGAGTTGGAACTTCGCTACAAAAAAATGTATTGGCTCTTAGGTAAACACTCAAATGTGTCCGTACATAATAAGATTTTATTGTATAAACAAGTCCTTATGCCTATATGGACTTATGGTATCCAGTTATGGGGATGTACCAAACAATCCAATACACTGATGATACAACGTTTTCAAAATAAAGTACTCAGGGGTATTGTAAATGCACCCTGGTACATTCGAATGAACGACCTCCATCGGGACCTTAAAGTAGAACTCGTCGCAGACATTATATCAAAGTTTGCCGAAGCACATGAACGCCGGCTTCATCATCACGTAAACGTTGAGGCTATCCAGCTTCTTGATAATACGGATATTACAAGGAGACTTAAAAGGTTAAAACCCTTTGAGTTAGTTAAGTGAAAGTGCGAAGTGAACAAAATACTACTATTTTAGTGCAGTGTAATACAAGAACACACGAACAGAGTGTCCTCAATTAATTAGAGACAATAAGAAAAGTGTTAATGGACACAATCTTATTATAGTTTTGTTTTAATAATTTAGGTCAAAGTAAAATTACTCATTAGTCAGTAGACTAGATCGTAATAGCAATGTCCTACTTGCAATGTACGGCATTTATAGAAAAAAAAATGCGAATCATACGCTGTCAAAAACTTGGACTGACAACACCGTTGGCTCCACTTCTACAGTACCAATGGGAAAAGGCGAACGACTGATTATTTGTCATGCAGGAACAGTAAAAGGATTTGTGCCAGGCGCTCTATTAGCTTTTAAATCCCAGAAAACAGGAGATTATCATGAGGAGATGAATTCGAACGTGTATGAAAAGTGGTTCAGAGAAATGCTTACATCACTCGAAGAGCCATCAATAATATTTATTGATAATGCACCTTATCACTCTCGTCAAATTAATAAAATACCAACACAGGCCAACAAAAAACATGAAATTATAAACTGGCTCCGTGACAATGGCGAAGAGGTGAATGAGTCCCTACTAAAAGTAGAGTTAGTAAAGATATTAAAAACAAAGAAGCTGCCAAAACGATACGTCATAGATGAAATGGCAGCAGAGCATGGGCATACCGTCCTCAGAATTCCCCCATATCACTGCCAATATAATGCAATTGAAATGATCTGGGCACAAGTTAAAGGATATGCTGCGAGGAACAATACAACTCCTCCTTTCACCGCAAGAAAAATGCTGAATTTACTGAAAAATGCGTGTGAAAAAGTAACTCCAGAAAACTGGGCGAATGTTGTAGAAAAAACAAAGAAGGTGATAATGTCGGATTGGGATCGGGATGTTGCATTCGACAATTTATCTATCCAAGAAATGATAATCAATATTACTGAGAACTCAAGTGATGATGATTCCTGGTCATACGAAGAAGGCGATTCTTTATAATTAAAATTAGTATTACAGTACCTCTTTTGGTTGTTTTATTTTTAATCCGTAAATTACTACGAATTTCAACATTTTGGACCTGTTCATTACAAGTAGGTACCGCAGGTAGTTTTTATTTGAACCAACTATAGTAAGTCTAAACAGTTATTTTAGATTCATTAATTTGCGGCGAATACATTCGATCCCATTACTAGGTACGAGTACGATGGAACTGTTTTCATTACGCAAATTATTTATGCATTGAAACAGAGACATTTAGGGCATTTTAATGCAAAATAATAAAGCTTTTTACGTGATTTGATATAAAATATAATCACAATAATTTTATTGTATGTTTTATTAATATAATCGATAATCGATTTATTTCAAAACCGTTTTTATAGTCTGTGGTCATTAATTACGAATGACACATCCCTAAGTAGGCGGAGCCCGCCCATAAAGTACAGTATTATCTGTAGTACATTGTATCAAAAATTATTACAAAACTTTATGTGCGTGATCTGTCAAAAGTTAAATAAAGTATTGGAACGACTATAAAGGCTATTGATGTGATTTGATGACAATAAAAGCCAAAAAGCCGCCATTTAAGAGACGTACACAGGAACCGGTGAAAGGAGATCATCCGCTTCAGATCCAAGACTGATACTGACCACGAGCTTCAGAAGGGGAAACCGACTAGAGAGAGATATGTTTTATATATACCTAAGACTAAAACATTAAGATTACTGCATCTTTGTGTTATATATTCAGTACGTAAAAGTGTGCCAAAAAGTAAAGCTTTCTCTTGATATGAGTGTATAACAACGCCATTTATACTTGCATTATGAAGATACGTGCAATTATGATACCTTGTAACGAATCGGTGCTTTTATTAATCTATATTGTACAATGTTAAGTGCAGAAGCTCACTATAACTCATAACGTGTGTCATTTCTCCGTCACGTATAATTTCACAGTGTAGAGTAATGTTAAAGCTCCGCATGGCAGCTCGAGTGTGCCTCGGCAAGGCGCGACAAATCACTGACATTATGTCGCACATTGTTTCGTCGGCGCGTGCGCAGCGAGATAAGTAACATCTCATGCCGTTACATTGCATAGCGGTATTCCACCTTCCCTTGTACTGTGACATGGTTAACTTTTGTAACTCTACTGAAACCTATACAGCTCGTTGTACGTTAATGTTTTGAGTGTATCTGGTGTACAGTGGGTTTAACTAATACAGCATTGGACGAGTAACTAAGCTTTGTAATTCGCTATGTTAGTTGTGGTTAAGTAAATACGATTAAGTCAAACTTGATGCATGTACATTGTACATGCGGTGATTAAGGTTCGATATACGGTATCAATAACGGTGCCGTGACGACCGCCGCACAATGATGAGAGCGGGATCATTAAAGGTACATCATGAGCTAAATTAAAGAAGCGGTTTATTTTTATATATTTTTTAAGATATATTTTGCTATTTTTATTCTCATATCAAATAATTTTACAATTTCATTTGATCTGAAATTATATTACAATGAAGTTACACGATGAATGTCGAGATAGTTATTTAATAATATATGTGGTGTATTTCAAGCAAATCACCATTTTTATTTTGAATGATTCTTGATTTCTAGGTATTCTTTATATTTTCTTCTTTCTATAATTTAAGTTGCTTACTTCGACCTTTATTTAGTTGAGTAAAATTTACGAAGTACCACGACGTTTCTTTCGTTTTCGGTAGTCGTCTTTACACACCCTGTTATTTAATAACATACATAAATACACAAAACGTCTAAACATTATTCGTCAGTTTAAGATTTTTAGGTACACAATGCATATTAATTTTAGAGGTAAGACGTAACCATCAACAACGCAAAAATTGTTTCCAGTGACCAATTCCACCCTGAGCGTAATCAAGAAATATGTGAAACAAACCGAGAAACTATAAATAATAATAACTTCGATCAGAAAGGTAATATCCTCATTTAGTTGATTCAGGAAGATGGCGATCAACCGATAGGTATATACACGAATATATATAAAACTAAAACTTTGTTCGACTGTTTTATTATAGTCCGGCCACTCAGAGAATGCGTTTCTGACACTTGTAAATTCGCCATGAGTAGTGATGTACCACGAATAACATTTATAAATTTTGGTAACAGTATTTATAGAATTCATTATGCATAGTTATTCAATTTATATATATTTTATTACATTTCAAACACAATATTGACATAATTATTGATGGATGAATTAAATTTAATCGTAATTTCTGAATGAAACCAAGGGAAAGAAAATAAAAATACTGTATTTATTGGAAAATATATATTATGAAATACATAGTTTTAAGATTTCAATAATGTCAAATCAAAATTTAATCCGACTCCGATTCGCTTGAGGACTCGCTGTCATCTTCACCAACATGTATTATTATGTTATTGTCAATCATAGTGTCTATACGAATATCGCGGTCAAAGTTACCAAAAACATTTTTTTAGTTTTTTCAACCACCTTTATCCAGTCATCTCTTGTGACTTTTTCGCATGCTTCTTTTAAAAGCATCTTCATCTTTTTAATGTCATATGGTGGATAAGTATTATGACTGGCTGCATAACCTTTAATTTGAGCCCAGATTAGCTCATTGGCATTGTACTGGCAGTCATATGGAGGAATTCGGAGAACGCGATGACCGTACTCCAGAGCCAGCTCCGCTTCTAGCATTCACATATTTGCGTCAAAGCCACTTCTTTGCAGCCGAGCCACCAATTCCTCTTTTCTATTAGGTGCTATATTTATTTGCACCCAATGATAAGGGGCGTTATCCATTATTATAATTAAAGGCTCTGGAAGGCCAGGTAGCAACACATCCTGGAGCCACTCCTTGAATGCATCCGCATTCATTTTTTCGTGGTAGTCAGTAGTAGTTTTTGACTCAAATGCCAATAAACCATTTTCCACAAAACCATACTTCGCACGACCAGCGTGGCATATTAAGAGACGTGCTCTTATACCGATTGGCACTTTCGACTTTGACGCTTGACTGTCATCTGTCCAAAAACAAGAATGCGCGTGATTGGTGTTCAGCCATGTCTCGTCAATGAAAACGACATTGTCCCAATTACCAATTTTTTTGCTTCTCTTAGAAAAGTAATTCTTTTTAATATTACGTCATTTCTTTCTAAAAGATTTTCCTTTTGTCTGTTTTCTTATATTGAAATCCAATATCTTTTAAAATATTGGATAAAGCAGTTTTTCCTACCCTAAACAAATCAGCTGCTTTCAAAGATGCTAGAAGCGTCGACCTATTGAAGTATTCATTCCTGGCATAATAACTATATATATGATTCCTTATTGCATCGGCGTCAAATCTATCTATGTCTGTTATAGGTTTAGTTCTGCGTTTCTTTTTAGGTGTTCTTAAAATATTTTCTTTCATGCCAGATGAGCCGAACTTTTCTTTATTATTAATATTTGTTATCGTCCGTTTGCTTACTCCAAGTGCGTGAGAGATACGCTCTTGTCTTTCCAACTTAAAGTAACTTTGAAGCTTGATTATTAGTTCACGGGTTTTACTATTCAATGGATGACCGCGTTTCGACATTATTGTTAAGCACCAAATGTACAAAACAGTAAAATTCTAAACAAATTAGCGCAGAGGTACAAATAAACAACAATAACAATCACGAGAAAACCCCCCACAACGAGAAAACTGGAAAACGTAGTCTATGCGCGCAAAACGACAAGAGACGACGACCGTTTGTGTATGTCACAAAATGACGGTCCTCACAACGCTATTTTGGGTTGCCATTTTTTTACCAGAAATATAAAGGGATAAAAATAGTTTTCCATTTATTTTTAATTCATCTGACTGATATCACGACAATTATTTTCTTAAGTTTGGTTTGGTCGTACCTATATCGTATTATAAATTATATTAAATATGTATTAAGTACATTATACACACTCTCAAATAATGTCTCCGATATCCCCAGGAACTTAAATGTCGTTCGTATAAATGCCCAAAGCATTTCGCCACATTTCCCTGAAATAGTGACAACATTCGACTGTACGACATCCTTACATACTTTGTAACTCATCTTGTTATACTGTTTTTTTGTGTATTCAATAAAGATAAAAAAATAAAATATTATAAAATTAGAACGTTTTATTTAACAATATATCGACCGACAGAATATATTACGATTACAAAAATAATCAGTTACAATAACCTATTATTTTGTCTCATCACTACAAAAACAAACTGTTGACATAACCTTGAAATAGCGCAGTTTGACGTCGTTAGACTTTTAAAAATTATTGTTCTTAAATTAATTTATTAATTAATTGTTAATAACTTTAGCCCAAAATGAAACGTTTATTGTATATTGGCATGATTATTCAATTTTGAATGTTATTACTCATTATTAAGGTTAATAAAAGATATTTAAAATTTTGCCATAAATTGTACGCCAGTTCAAAGTTACATCGCCCATTGGATCACGACCTGTCAGAAACGCATTCTCTCAGTGGCCAGACTATAGTTTGACACAATCTGTATCAGGGAGTATTAGCGGAAATACTATCTATCAAATAAACAAACTTTATTAGGTCAGCAAGATTCGATTATATATCGCAAGTAGGTTGTTTATATTTGATTTGATATAATTTACATTGTTAGTATTTTTCTTTGGCTACCGGAGTCACTCTGAAAAGCGGACATATCTATAATTCTACTATAATATAATTCTACTAATATTATAAACGCGAAAGTTTGTGAGTATGTAAGTGAGTATGTTTATTGCTCTTTCACGCAAAAAGTACTAAATGGATTTTGATGAAACTTTACAATAATATTGTTTCTACATCAGAATAACACATGGGCTATAATTTATAAAGATACTAGCTTCGCCTCGCGGCGTTGCCCGCGGTTATTGTCATACCGCGAGTAGCACCACGGGGTTTAGCTAGTTAGAAATAAGAACTTTCTATAGAAACACAAGTATGTAGACATACAATATTTAAAGATCGTTTGAAACTAAGTTAAAAGTTACTTAAACTTGTTAGTATCAAAAAATATTCGACGTCCTCAGTTCCAAGACTTGTCGGGAGAGTTTAGGTTAAGTAACAGTAGAATAGAGAGCCAAGTTACAAAACTTGACGTCGCTGAAATATAAAAGTTAATGTTTTCAACTTATACTACAACTAATATTGAAAACCGAATTTCCCTTCCATTAAGATATCTAGACGTAAAATGGGGTCATAATTTGGTAAAGTGAATTGTCGTGTTCCGTCGGAAGTTCGATATTCCAAGTTTGGGTAAGAGACAATCTTGACATGGTTTGTTGATATTTATTGTTGTACGCCTTTCCTTTTTTAGCTTTAGCTTAGCACTTAAGCTAGACAGGTTGGGTTTAGGGTTTGTTTCAAGTTCTTCATCTTTTGCAGTGATGATGTGTTGCACAGTTAGCTCCCACGGGTCGGAATAGGAATGGTTACACTCTGTATTAATTAATTTTACTTCTTAATTCGTCACACGGTCACATTTGAATATATCACTGTAAAAGCAAAACTCTTTTTTCACTTGTGTATTTAACTTGTTTTTCAATATAAATATTCCGTGACGTAATCGAATGATATATGTTTTAATATTTTAGTTTAATTTATTATTCGGTAAGTGTGTTGTTCATACAAGAAGGATAATGTTATGTACATATTATACATATTGTACATACTTAAGACTTAGACTTACAACGACACACACACACTTAGACCGTGGGAGAGCTATGCTTCGGCATGAATGGGTCGGCTCGACTGGAGTGATACCACGGCCTCACAGAAAACCGGTGTGAAATAGCGTTTGCGCTGTGTTTCACCGAGTGAGTGAGGATACCGGAGGTCCATACCCCAACCCCTCCCCCCATCCCCTTTCCCATCCCCCAAAGGTCGGCAACGCACTTTTGTGACGCCTTTGGTGTTGCGGGTGTCCATGGGCGGCGGTAATCGCTTACCATCAGGTGATACGTCTGCTCGTTTGCCCTCTATTCAATAAAAAAAAAAAAAAAAAACTCACGGTGGAGTGCAATGCATGATATCATTAGCGATTCAAAGTTAAAAGATATCAAATTTTATATATTTTAAATTAAAATACAAGTTTCTATTACATTCAATATAAGGTAAATCACATTTATTTTATTACTAATGTCATAACCTTCCTAGCCTTTATTACTGCCAAGACTATTTGCAGTCTACTCTGGGCTACGAAGATGTTACTAATAGATTAAAAATTCATTTCAATTCCAAAACTTCGAGCCCCTTATAAAAATAATCTGTACTTAAAAGTTCGATACTTTTAATCAAACATAAGTAAAACATGTTCGGTATGAATGTATATTAGTAAAGTAGGCCAACACGTTCCTAAGGCGAGATCTATGCCCAGCGGTGGTCTACTAAATCCTGATGATGATGAATTTGTTTACTTCATATGTTCTAAAAGTGCCATTTGGGAAAAGATAAATAATTAACAAAATAAGCGGCATGAAATAAAGAGCTTGAACTTTCATTATAATCTTGCAATTTTATTCATTCTATTACCTACCTTTAAAGAATAAGTGAAGTTAATTAAAAGTATTATAAAATACCTGTTTCTAATACAAATCAAACACAGGTGTTTTCTAGGAGAGCCACGAATGAAATCTTATCAGACTATGACATCGCAGTTGCTGTCTTCAGCCGTAATGGTTTGAAGGATTGTATTAAGGAACTAATAGAACTGATATAACTTTATATCTAACCAATGCCAAAAAAGTCTAATATTTAGAGCAACGTTGCAATGAAACCAAAATGTATCTAAAGTGGTCATATGTCGAAAAATAACGTACCTACGTTATGTTAGGTGAGACGAGGCGTACAGCTATTCTGTGGAGGATTCATGCTCCGCTTACGCTCGACTGCTATTTGTTAAACATATATGTTACTTACTCAATTGTTACGTGTATTTTGTTTTTGTATATATACAAATGTGTGTTGTTTAACAAAAATTAACTGTTCTATTTTTAATGCTTACAAATTGGTCTAAGAAAAATGAAATTTATTTACTTTTGCGGCTTAATTGTTAAGAAAGGTTTGTTAAATAATATATTAGGTGTTAAAACTAGTTAAATTTCTAAAGTATGATAATACAACACTAGACACTATTTAGTAGTTTATTAGCTGCTCTGTAAATAAGGGACACATTATAATTTCTTGAACGTTGCATTGTCATTTTTTCATAATCTCACAATAATTTGCCAAACTTACAAACAACAAATAATTTTACTTACAGTTATTAAACATACATAAATTGACAAATTGTAATTTGATCCTAGCAAGCCTAATATCGTCAAGTGAACGCTTCAGAAATTAAAGACAGGAAAATTGAGAGATAAGCCAAGATAAAACACGTGGAGTGTAAGTAATAAATTCACAACATACCTGTGTGTCGAATTCAAGCCTTCTAATACAATAATGTTTAAGTAACGGTAAAACATATTTATTTATCTATTCATGGAAAACTTACTGCTAGAGATGTTGTTAAAATAAAGCAGATTAGTCATCAGAGAGCCAATTACAAGGTTTCACTTCTAGTTTTACACTAATATAAAATATTGTAAGCAAATAGATTAGAAACAAAAATAAATAGGAAAATCTAACACAATAGGTACGTAAGTGCCAAATACTTCCTTTAACGCAAATTTAGGCAACACTATGTCTGCTCAAAGAAATTGAGGCCTAGACGCCTTCTTGCCGAGGATACACTAATTAAAAAGGGATCAATATCATGCCGTTTACACAATTCATTATTTTTTTTGCTTACGCGTGCCAAGAAGCTGGTCTGTCTATTATATAATTTGTTTTAGCTAGCTAGCTAGTTATATTAAATAATAATTTAAGTATTAAGGCATATACGTTTTGTAACCGTCTTCTCTTAGTCCTCAAATGTAGTGGAAAACTCAGCGAGTAATGTTGTTATCTGCTTCCGGCAGTAAGAGCACGACAGGAGTCGGAACGTCGTCGAGTCTACAATGCTCTGGAGAATTTGTATACGCCGCTACGGTGTGTACTTACAGTTTACACCGCAACTATTCAGGACATTTCAAACTTGGTGTAAAATGGCTTTGAGTTTCAGTCTGGTTAGCCTTTTAAGTCATATCTTATAGGTATGATAATATTTGTTAGAATTTACATGAATAATTGGCTCATTATTTCAGATACACGTTATTTTCAAGGAAACTGATCCATCTCAGAACCAAGATCGAATTTGATTTAAATAAATAATGTAAATCTAAGCAATTTGCAAAAAACAACATATCAACATACATATCAACAACGTTTTACGAACGGTCCTTCCTAACGGGATATACAAAATATACAATAAAGTAGATCTTCCTTCAGCGAAATTATTGAGGCTTCTTTACAAAAAATAAGTCCCAAAAGATTACGATACAATAATAATAATACGTGAACACAGTACAATACATAAAGAAAGATATTCTGCCAATAATATTAATAGATAGACATTCTTATGTCGAATAAAAGAGTTTTGTGACGGTTCTACGAGGCTTTTGTATTATAAAAGGCCAATAAATACCAGTGGGAAGACCAGAAGGCAGAAAGGAAATAAGTATCATCTCACAAACTGGTCAAGATCTACGAGCTAAATAAATACACAAGTGACGCAGTGAGGTTAATTTCCAGAAAAGTATTTTAAGATTTATATCAAGTAATTCCTAATAATAGTCTCATTTGTAAAACTGAATTAATATCGTAAAAATTGAGCATTTATATACCTTTGAAGTAGATGTAGTACTTTGTAAAACTATTGTAAGCACACGTTTAATCCAATTAACTTATAATCACTAAACGGCATCAGCATAGCTTGCTTTAAAAGTCATTCAAAGTAAGTCGAACTAATACTGCTCTCTTTAGAAAATGTAATTGGCAGTTTATAGCCAATGATGTTTTTATTTTTCATATATTTTCGATAAGTATTATTGACAGTAATAAAGATTATTAAACTAAAATATATCTACTTAGAAAGAATGGCAATTAATTAACAAGTTTTTGTAGTAAAAAAATATTTGAGATGTTCTTCTATACGTATTTTACAACAATTATTATTTTATTATAAACAGCTGCCAATGAACTATTTGCAACAATTGTTGTTGAGCCCCACACTCTGATGAAAACTATGTTAAAAGATTGTTACACAGATAAAAAGATGCAGGCCAAGATAACATAAAGCATGTACATATATAGACACTTGTGGAGTTCAACGACTACCCAAGAGCCTAAAATTTATTTTTTAAAGAAAGGTAAGTTAAAGTATTTTCTTTAGGGATGGGCCGAAGTTCGTTTCACATTCGGTTAGACCGAATTTCGGTGAATTAAACAGAACTTCGGCATTCGGCCGAAATTCGGTTCAAAATGAAGAAATTCGGTTCGAAAATGAAATGATTCAAGTATGTGATGAGAGAAGTAAATAAAACAGTCTGTCATAATTTTATAATGTATGTATTATTAAGAAAATCAAATTTCAGAGTAATCAGTCCAATTTGTAAACAATTTTAAAAAATATTTATTACTTAATCTATTTGTATATAAAATTTACCAATGGTAAATTGTGGTGCAGAAACACTAGAGATTCTGCTGTATCTGGGCGAAGTCTGTTACGTTTTTTTTCATATATGTTTCCTGCTTCTGAGAAGAGTCGCTCAGAATATACTGAGCTTCCAGGAGTTGTTAAAAAAAATCGTGCCAAAAAGCTCAGATTAGGAAACTTGTCCTTGTTCTTAGCCCACCAGCTGAATGGACATTGTTCTTTATGCAGCAAACCATCACTCAAATATCTATCTAGTTCAGACGCAATTGGGCTTCTGGTTTCTTTCACTTTCGTCGGCTTTGCTGCTGCCAGTTCCTCATAACAGCTCCAGAATGTTTTGTGTGTATCTTCAATGTTCAATTGTGAGGAAGTCTGTGTTGTCTGATTAACTTCATCCTCGTCACTGCTTGAAATTTCCATATCTGCGCTCCTTCTTACATATTCTGCTAGAAAAGCACGTCTGATAAAAGGTACATTGTCTGGGGTGAAAAAATTCATTTTGAAGCGCGGATCCAGTAATGTAGCCAAGGTGTAGTATTTATCATCTTCAATATGCTGAAAACGTCTATCCAACTCATTTTTTAGTGACAACCGAATAGCGTCCGTATTTAAACAAGCCGATTGAACTTCTTCTTTGGCTAAGTATTTCGAAAGTATCATTACGTTGGGAATTACTTCAGAAATACAAGAGTATGTGGAGCTGACTTTCTTGGTGACTTCTTCAAAAGGCTTGAGTAAGGACAAACATTCTTTAAGAAGATCCCATTGTCTCTCTGTCATATTTTGAAAATTTATTGTAGCACTATTGTCTGATATGTACAGAGAAATTGCTCTTTTTTGTTGCAATAACCTCTCAGCCATATAAAATGTACTGTTCCAACGTGTGCTGACGTCTTGGACTAATTGATGTTGTGGTATATGTAGCTCAGTCTGTATCAGCTTTAACTTTTCTTGAGCTGATTTTGAGTGATGGAAGTGAGTTACGATACGACGACTCGCCGTGAAGGTTTCGTTTACATTTTCTTGCTCTTTTATAGCCTTGTCTATTACTCGCTGCAAAGTATGGATGAAGCATTGTTTTCCCACAAAAGGACTCTCATCTACGGCTTTTACAATATTGCGTCCGTTGTCTGTCACCACAGCATTAATTTTCTGTGAAATCTGCCATTCATTAGCTATTTCTTCTATAACACTGCGGATATGTTCCGCCGTATGCTGGACTGCGAATGATTTCATTCGCAGTACTCCGTGGTTCAATTTAAAATCGTTGTCAAGCCAATGCACAGTAAAGCTTAAGAAGCATAACATATTATTGATGCAAGTCAACATATCACTTGTAACTGAAATCGTTTTGGCTGTAGATAACTGATTCAAAATATACTTTTTTAATTGTTCATACAGTTGCGGTAAAATAGTTTCAGTCATGTGTTTACGGCTTGGAATTTGGTATTTAGGCTTTACTACTGCCATTAACCGATTAAATCCAGTATCTTCTAAAATTGATATAGGCTGATTATCTACGGCTATCATTTCTGCAATGGTTTTGTGAATTTCTTGAGATCGTGGATCATCTATCCTCCATTTATTTTCAAAGGAACCTTCGATAGATGCTTGACGTAACGAGGACACACATATAGGCGCGGCGATCCGTATTTTCGATGTCGAAGCACTAGTAGAAGGTAAGATTGGATTTGGCGTATGAGGTAAATGTTGGATTTGTGTTGTAAACTCTTGATAATGCTTCACTCTAAGATGGTTGGTCAAAGCAGAAGTAGAAGCTGAACGCCCTTTTCCACCACGAGATATTAATGAACTACACAATGTACATTTCACTTTATTTTTTTCATCGGTTTCTGTGTAAAAATTCCAAACATGTGATTTTTTTCTTCCACTCATTATTAAAGTATGCAAAGTCACTTGCAATGAATAAAATATTAAGTATTTGTTACTTTATTCTTCGGTAGTCTACTAGAAATCACGTTAGATATTTATTTATTTAGTGTAAACAATAACGCACGTGTCGCAACGGTAATAATGACGCAATAACTGAACTGATGAAATGAGTGACCGGGAAGCGCGGGGTACCGCGCGGGGTTGCGGGCGGGCAGCGTAGGCTTCGCAGCTTAAACACGTCACAACGTGTCCATCTCAAGAAAGCGGAGTTGCAGCAACCGAAATTCGGCCGAACTTCGGCCGAATTTTTTATTTTTGCCGAATGTTCAGCCGAAGTTCGTATTCGGTACAAATTACATTCGGCCCATCTCTAATTTTCTTATAAGAGAACTCTCGCATTTAGAATATATGTGGTTGTGGAGCACTTTACGCCTAATCCACTGTAGGTAAGTCAAAAGTGATGATGCAAATACACGTCCGTTTAACTAACTATTATTGACGAAAAGTAAAGTTGTAGCTAAACACCGTTTTCCTGTTAGGAGCGCAGGTTGTTTACGTTTCAGAAATGTTCGTTGAAACAACAGCCGTTTCCGTTGCTCGCTTTAATTTCGTTAATTTGTATCGTACAGTTTTATTTTAGTTGAGTTTACCTTCTATAACATATGTATGTAAACATGAATTTTACACAGTTTATTTATATTATACACACCCATAAATTTTCCTAAATATTTTGTTGATACATCCGTTATTTTACGGCGAGTTATAAAACCTTTTAACTTTATATAATGGATGTTGAACACACTGTAAATATAACTTATAAAAATATAACCACTTTATATTAATACATTGTATAAATTGAAGGCTTTCAGTGAATATTTATTTAATTTAAACTCAAGAGCAATGATCCTGGTCACATAAACATACATAAACATTTTGGACATTAAGAATGATAAATTAATGAAATAACTATTATACCTACACTGAAAGAGCATTTAAATGAAAGTAACAAAATGTATTAATGCTGTTATTATATTCGTAAAAATTTGTATAAGGGCAAAAAAGATTATTATATTAGATAAGTATTTTATATTTGGTTTAAGTTTAGTAGTTTGTGTTACCACCACATTGCTAAAATTAATGTATTGGTGGCTGCCCACCGCTAAAGTTCTATTCTTGAAGGTACTATCATCCAGGATCCAATGCTCTCGAGTGGATTTCAAATGCCTGATGTCAAATAAAATAAAAAATTCATAACATAGCAATTGTAATCAAATTTATGAAATGTAACTTAAATATGTGAGTATCGCCTTTACGTTACTAAATTGGGCAGCATTTAATTATCTCCCACATTCACACTTCGCGCGCTCACGTTACAAGGAGTTTCTCGTACAGCTCATTTGTTTGCTACCTCCCACTCAAAGTACTTAATGAAATAAAACACGTAATAATTATCTCTTAGACGGTAGATGACAGCATCAACACATCAACGAAGTAAACATTCAACTCCCTAACGTACCATTATATAGAGGTATATTATTTAAATATTTTTACTAGATATTGCGGTTGATTTTCAAAATTTTAAAATTACTGACTTCTATTCACCCTTTTATCCCTAAATTTACCCCCTTAGGGGAGACATCTTCACATTCTTAGTTTCAATATGATTTTATTGTCATATTAGGCACCTAGTTGCGATATAGTATTTATACTAACGGCCGGTTCCAATATCTTACCTCCAGTTTCAACTAGAAGCAGATAATTGAAAACGGTCCAAATTTATCTTAAAAACTTGATCTTTTTTTTGAAAATTTGAAAATGAAATCTCGTCAAAAAAAAGAAAACGAATTGAGTTTCACATTCAAAGTCTAATTGTGATTCAGCATTGTACAGTGAAAATATTAGAATACATTTTTGAATCAAATGTGATAAAGTGCTCACAACTTTCATATTACGCCCTCATTCTCGTAGTAGTGTTACTGAATAGCTTTTATAGCTTATTGGCAAATACAAAATATACGACAACTATATTTTCCCAGATCGCAGACACTATCTTTAGTTAGTATGCCATCAATGCATTTCCTTATGTTATATTCCCTCATATCTTAACTTTCACGGCAGTTCTTGTTACTTCTGATTCTGATTTAATTCTTTTTGACTCTTCTACTAGTACAATGTGCTACAAACATTGATGACTAATATTATTCATTTCTTGATAGAATTTATTAAAGTTCGATTTAACATACGCTTGTTTCAATACGAGAAACTTTCACACACGTAAACTATAAACTAGTTTTGTTACTAATCCAATTAATGAATTTTCGTACATTGCGTCACACAATAAAGTAATCACTTGTAGATTCAGTGAGAGGAAAGCCACTTAACAGTTATTACTACGACAAACAGACTATTATTTATTAGCACAGCTAAATTCTGTGTGAGGAACCTTTGACGTGAGGAATAATTTATGAAACTCAGAAACAACAAAGGGTACACATATATTATGTATTAATACTGCACAAAATTTTACATATTATTTCGAAACATCAAATACGAAATATAAACACAGAACAATGAATCTTAATAGAATAAACGTATTTATATAAATATATATGTTTATGAGTCGGCCAAATAGTGTCAAAGTAACACTACGTCGCCTGATGGACAGCATGAGCAGAATCCAAGAGTAGTGGTCACCATACACATTGTGCATGCGGACAGTTCAACAATAGAGCGTGTTGACTTTGAGAGTGAAGTACCAACCCGGTGGAGCCGGCTCGTTCGTGCTCAAATCAGCGTAGCTCTACTACCTTGTTCGATTCCCGTACCGAACAAATATGGTGTAAAGGTCCATGTCATAAAACTAAATAAATATTGACATTAAAGATTTATAACTTGATTTCATTACATTAACTTCACTAGTACATGCTTCTATTCATATAAAAATATAGCCACATAGTTCAATATATAGCGGCATAGTTACTTGACAAATCTGTGACCGCACTTTGACGTTATCAGGGTGTACGCGGGTGGCCGTTAACACCGCAGTAATCCTTTTACAACCGCGTTGAACCACGAACTGATAAGGAACACTATTTATATAAATAGATATTTCAAAATGTATGTGTTCCCGAAATTCCTAGAGGTCTGATAATTATTATATTGCAATAAATGAAACTAGTCAAGCTCAAAAAAACCTGGGATAATGGCGAGTACTTACATGATGATTCTTTAGATCTTGAAAGTGAAATTTTGTCGTACCTTTGTGTATCTCCTGATCCTAATAGTTTAGTGTTCATTACTAATATAAATCTTTCGCGTCAAACATAAATCAAATGGTTTAATAGTTTTCTTTGTACGTATTAGCTGCTAAAGTGACTACTCTGTCTGATGAAAACAATAAAGAATACCACAAATACTATTTTTGAATAAACCTTTTAGTTTACAAAGAGTAGATATAACGAAAAACATTTAAATAAACTTGGTTATGTGTTTAACTTATCTTCACGTAGTCTGCGGCTTTCGCTGTCTACTTTAGAAACCGCAAGCCATATTCAGAAATATTTGTAGTTTATATTTTTACGTAAATTGTATGATTATTATTATTAAAGTGTTGAAATTAATGTCTAAAGAATTAGATTTTTAGAATTTAGGTAAACACTCTTTGTGGAAGGCCGCAAAAAAGCTGGAAGGATCTGAACAGCACAGTCCCTCGATTAGATCGCAATCCTCTTTGGCAAGGACGGATGACGAAAAGGCCGAACTCTTTGCTTCTCACTTGGCAAGTCTTTTTAAGCCAAACGAAGGACATGGGGATGATCGCGAGATCAATAATATACTTGATCAGGATCTGCAAATGAGCTTGCCCATAACTCCAACTTCACCCAAAGAAATTGCCAAGGAAATAAGATGTTTGAACCCAAAGAAGGCCCCTGGGTTTGTCCTGATTACTTCTAAGATTCTGAAGGAACTGCCAAAGAAGGCAGTGACATTCCTGGCTATCTTGTTTAACGGTATCTTTAGGACTTGCTATGTTCCTGAGTTATGGAAAATATCACAAATAATCTTGATTCACAAACCAGGCAAGCCTGCACATGAAGCCTCGTCCTACCGACCAATTAGCCTTACTCCTGTTTTGTCAAAGCTGTGGGAAAGGGTTTTCTTAATAAGATTAAAGGTGTTCATGAATGAGTGTAATGTCATTCCGACACATCAGTTTGGATTTAGAGAGTCACACTCAACGATCGAGCAGGTTCACCGCGTGTGCCACGCAATACGCCAGAGTTTTGAGAGGATGGAGTATATCTCCGCAGCCTTCTTGGATGTCCAACAGGCTTTTGATCGTGTCTGGCACAAGGGATTGCTATGCAAAGTAAAGGAAAAACTTCCTCATTCAGTCTTCCCAATCATAGCCTCTTACTTAACTGACAGGAAATTCCAAGTGAAACATGGAGATGCACGATCCAGTCTACGCTCAATTGAAGCTGGAGTACCGCAGGGATCTGTCCTCGGACCTGTCTTATATAACATCTACACATATGATCTCCCAACCTCAACAGACGTAATTGTGGCGTCTTATGCCGACGATGTTGTCTATCTTGCTAGCGCTAGGGATCCAGTGTCTGCTAGTAATAAACTCCAAGTTATACTACAAAACATGAATACCTGGCTTCAGAAGTGGCGTATCCGAGCTAGCGCAACAAAGTCAAATCACGTCAGCTTCACCTTGAGAAAAGGCAATTGCCCTGTTGTAGCTTTAGGCAATGATACTCTACCACAAAGTGATTGCGCAAAGTACCTTGGTTTCCACCTAGATAAACGGCTAACCTGGAAGACACACATTAAGCAGAAACGTGATCAGTTGAACCTTAGGTACAGGAACTTACACTGGCTGATGGGTCGAAACTCGGTACTCTCAGTAGATAACAAACTCCTCCTTTACAACTCCTTATTAAAGCCCATATGGACATATGGCATTCAACTGTGGGGTATGGCCAGCAAGACTAATATAATGTGCCTCCAAAGAGCACAAAATGGCATTCTGAGAGGAATGGTTAACGCTCCCTGGTTCACTCGAAATGAGGAAATTCACGAGTACCTTAATTGCCCTACTGTAATGGATGAGATCATCATGGGTAAAAAACGTTACGCTGAACGACTAGCCATGCATCCAAATCCGCTGGCTACTGGATTGTTGGACATTTCCAAAAACATCAACAGGCTAAAAAGAGGGCATATTTTCTCATAGGGTAGCAGTGGTACTGACTCCTGCACCACAAACGCCAATTTATCACCCAACTAAACTGATAATAGTCCAGTTAGGACTGATGGCAGTTCCAAAATAAAAAAAAAAAAAAAAAAAAAAAAAAAAAAAGAATTAGAAACTGACGCAATAACAATAAAAGAACCGATGGAAACGTATTACATAATTTTACAATATAAATAATTTCTACGTAATCGTAACATACGCAAAATAAAAGAGTACCGTGAATTGATAAAGTAGGTCTTATTTGAGGTAAACTTGTGCGGACCTTGACCTAATATGTACAAGTGTGAAACTGAGGGCATGAACTAGTGACACAATAAGATCTTACCCGAGATCAGTGACGTGTGTGAATTCTCCGTACGTATTTATAACCGGGTGCCGGAGCCAGCAATGCCGCCATATTACTTCTGACGGGAATTCCAATTTCCTCTCGCATCCAATTTTTATTTCATAAGAACTGATAACATCAACGACATGAAATGGTATATTGAGGAAGAATTAAATAAAACGTAGGAGTACCAAAATAAAGTCAAATACTAAAATGATTTGCAATTTATTTGTTACAATAACCATGTAAGTAGGGACAGGATGTTTCATTTCCTGAAAAAGAAACCTTTCTTGATCAAAATAAGAATAAAAATAAATTTACACGCAGCTAAAACCTTTAATAAACATTTTACTAATTATTTATCGATTAACGATTTCACTTCGTTAGTCGTATTTTTATTTTCCTAATTTGAATTTAATAATATCGACCATCAACGTTTTAGCGATACTCACTCACCTTTTTAGAATTAAAATTAAGTTTATGTTAATAAATAACAAAAAATTATGTTTAGTTATTTCTAAAAAGATATACGTTTTATTTACTACGCCTACGCTAAACCCTAGACCAAAAGAGCTTTTGTTTAAAAATATGTGGTGACCATGCATTTAGCAATTTAGCAAAATTAAACTGCTTTGCCACAAATAAATGAGTATTCGTCAAAGGGTTGCTATCTACGGGGTTAAAGGCTTCGGTTAAAAGGTTAGGTCGTCAGCCCTTGATGTTATGACGTCCGGCTGTCGATTTAACAGGTCAGTGCTCCCGCTGAGAAGATGACCTGAGGATAACTATTTTACACCCGTAATTACCGTTTCTGAAGTAGTCACTACGGTCTATCATTATCATTATTTCTTATTACTTACCAAATAAGAGGATGCTTCGCGAATATGCTAACAAATTTCAAGATACAAAATGTTGTGTTTGACATGACAATGTTTTCTCGGTCTAATGCTAGTGTATTCTAGGGTCTGTCCATCCAGTGTCGAACCAAATACGGTAGGATGATTTGCTCCTTGATTAAGGGTCTTCGTCGGGATCGGGATCTGAAACCTTAATTAATTATAAAAATAGTCAAGTAGACTAACCTGACTGCCGGTTTAGAGGTCAGTGACCTTGACTGATAAGCCCACTTTCGTGGATTCGATTCCAATTCTGTGAAAATGGCAGGATGATTAACACATTTTTTTTTTTTTAAAGGACAACTCCCGCATTAGGAATATACATCCTGTGTCGCGGGGGACTTTACAAACATACATGTAACGGACACAAAGAACACCCAGACTCAGGACAACATTTTGTGGATCACACAAAGTGATGTCCCACGTGGGATTTGAACCCACGGCACTTGGCGCAGTAGCAACCGGTGTAGTGACCGCTTATACCACTAGGCCAACCGTGTTTGTTGTATATCTGAGTGTAATTTATGTTAGTAATATTAAGGCATGTATATCAGGCATCTCTAATTATTGTTATTACTAGCCATACCCCATGGTATTACCCGCGGTTATCATTGCTTTTGGATCGGATATTGTTTACCATTTCACTTATTTAATATCTTAGTCTAAAAGGTAGCGTAAGTAAGTAACAAACAGACATTTCCAAAATATTTTTGATGTAAGTAAAGTATAATCTCAAATTTACTTATTAACAAAATGGAAGCATGTTCTTATTTCAATAAGGTAGTTTTTGTATTGACCCGATTAACATAATTTCTATTACTAAATGAAACTAAGTAGACAGTCCCACTTGGGCGTACAAAAAGAAACAACATTCTTTATCTTACTCCTAAAAATATAATAGTTCTGACTGGAGGTTGTTCTTCTGTGTCGTAATTTGAGAAAATTAAGTTATCTTGGACTTTTTATAGCTGAAACAAAAAAGGTAGAGAGTTGGCTTTTTATTGTGTTGGTGTTCGACTGTGTTATAAAAAATATTTGAGCTTTAAGCAGAGCATTTTTGGGAAGTATTTTTATTACTGACATTGTGAAACCTGTGTATTATCTCTCTTAACTAAAGGAACATGTTTGATTGATACTCTGTTAAGTTTATAATCTGTGGTAAGATAGTCTAAGATTGTACTCTGGGGCTACGGACATTCTCTGGGGTGTATCGTGTGAGGGACAGGTGGACGATTTCCAATATAGTTAACAGGATTGTTTTAGAAATAATAAATAAACATCAATTAAGCACTACCCAATACTTTAATTGTAATTAATAAAGCTAGCTTATTTAAGCTAATAAAACTAATTGAAATTTAACTATTACTCTACGAGAAGGTCTCATCAAAAGAATTTTAATTATATGCAGTACGTAACAAAAGGTATTCATTAATTAACATATAGCAAATGATGTATATATATACATATGAATTACTTAGTACTGGCATGAACTAAAATGTGTTCCAAGAAAGTAAACCAAACAAAACAAGTAATAACTAAAATGGAGATCATAATAATTACGTTGTCGTCTAAAAAGAAGGACGAAGCAAGGAAATATTAAATTGTTATCCGTCATTCTTGTCTACGAACTATTTAATATTCATCATCCAATAAACTGTTTTAAATTTTCATTAATTACTTGTTCATTTATTACTTATTTACTTTTCATTTCTTTATTTTTTAAATCTATACTAATATTATAAAGAGGAAATCTTTGTTTGTATGTTTGTTTGTAATGAATAGGCTCAAAAACTACTGGACCGATTTTAAAAATTCTTTCACCATTCGAAGGCTACATTATCCACGAGTAACATAGGCTATATTTTATTTTGGAAAAAAATAGGGTTCCGTAAGATATTGGGGTTTTTCGGACACAAGGTGAAAAAATCAACCAGAAAAGTTACTTAATTTGCGTACGCTGCGTAAACTATAAAATATAGAACCATAAAATGTTCTAATTAATCGTAGATCTTATAAATATCTACAAAAAAGTCCGCGACACACTATACGGGGGATTTTTTTTTGCTACGGGCAATAAAAGACGCAAACGAGGTTGTGTCGGTCAGCTAGTATAATATACTTCGCGATTGATTCCGTAATAATTACTACTTATTATCTAATGTTACTGTGATGAGAGATGTCACCATGCTGTATTGTCTACATGTACAATGAGGATGGTGTTCCATCTCTATTGGATTCTCATGCTTTCATCTGGCAGAGTAGAGTCATTTTGACAGCTTCTACCATAAAAATGATATATACGTGGTGCAACTAGAAAACACAAAATGAGTTATAAAACATTAGAGGGCGACTGAAAGTGCTGAAGTTTTGAAACAATTGGTTTAGAAAATTGATAATATTAAGCAGTTAACTGCCACTATTTATATGGCTTTTTAATTTTAAGTAAAGCTGTGAAAAGAACCCCACCTAAGTCGCAAATGCAACGCAGTTAAACAACAACAAGAAGAAGTCAAACTACAAGAAGAAATGTTAGTGTCAGATCTATTGCCTTAATTTATTTATCAACACTTTAAAGTCAATGCGTTATTACTCGATTTCTTTAGTAAGTTTCGTCAGCTGAAGTCATTAGAGTTTAAATGAACGAGCTAAATTATCAACTACCCTTTCCTTCATATATTTTTCAAAGTATCGTTAATATAATCCCCGGCGCTAGATATCAAAGCGCTCCAACAATCTGACATTTACCCAACACTAATTGACACCACCGACATTGCACAGTTCTAGTCACAATTAACTTGTAAACTTCCCCTTTTTAACGAGTAATTACAGAAGCCTTTAATATTTAACGTCTTAAGAAAACAAGTTTAAAGTTCTCTACCAACTTGAAATGTTACAGTATCATTTATTTTATGTCTTAGTTTTACAGTTTTTATCAAAATATAAGGAAGCAATAAAGAAAATCTATAAGAAAACCAGTGCCAGGCACATATCCACCGAGCACTGAACCAGATCCAATTCGATGGTAACGTGAGGTACACGTATTTTAAGCGCCTTTTTATATAAATCATTAGTCTGTTATTGCTTGAACTATTATCGATCTTAAACGTCTAATAATAATTGTATTCTTTTGTTTTACATTCAAAGTGTTGCACAGTTATAACCAAAAGAACCTCAGGTGTTGTATCACGCCTGATAATAACATACTACTGCTAATATAATAAAAGCTTTGTATTGAACTACTTTACCTTTCTTGTGCTTTTAATTAATATGAAAGCGTTATTGGGCCGGGTATTAGCTTCGTTTTCCAATAATTTTATAAAATTGTTAGCAACTGCTACCTAGAAATTATGCAAATGGGTCACTAGCTTTTTAGCAGATAGAAGCATAATGGTCGTAGTCGACGGTGAATGCTCTGAATTACCGGTGATTGCTGGTGGGACACCAGGCTGTGTGTTATCGCCTACTTTGTTCCTCCTCCATTTTCCAATGACCGTCCGCGTCAATATTTCTCGGGAAAACGTCATTGAGAGTCGAAAGAAACTTGTGTCTTAAATTAAATTGAAACCTCTTTGGAAAAGGTCTCAGATTGGAGTAGACTCAATTTAGTCCATTTTAACCCCACAAAGACACAAATTTGAGCATTTATACTGCCGCCTCTTTCCGCCATCGTCATATGCAACAGCAATTTCATCCCCATCACTTAGATGGCTGGCAGTCCACAACTGTGCGTTTTTCTAGAAACTTTCTGCCTCGCATAACAAAACTGTGAAATGAACTGTCGCCTGCGGTATTTCCGGATCAATACGACGTTCAAACCTTCAAGAAAAGAGCTTAAAGGCCGGCAACGCACATGTGACTCTTCTGGTGTTGCGGGTATCCATGGACCCTATTCAATAAAAAAACTTTCTTTTTCTCTCTAAAGACATAGACATATATATGCTAATTAAAAAAAACGTTTTATTGAAACAAAAAAATACGCACCCGAACAACTTCAAAGCCTTAAACAACTTAAAGCTAACTTGATAGATAAGTGAAAGCTGTAACCAACCCGAGATTTTTCTTATAATTACAAACTGTAAGTTACCACACGATAACAGTATTGGGTTGTTTGGAACAACCCTTTTGTGGTCTTGTTGTTACTCGTGGAGTTTTATTATTACGATAATGTTTATTTATGAAACTTTAATGGATGATTTTAAAAATTCGTCGTCATTCAAAACCATTAAGAAACCATTACGCACAGAACTTCATAAGACCTCTTAGACATCATAAGGAAACGACTTTGCTTACAATCGACTACTTAAAATGAGTGGCAATTTAATAAATGGGCCTCGAGGTGACGATGGGAGTTTCGATGCAATGACTTTTGTTTGCGAAAGTAGAAAAGTAGTTATTTCGTCAACTGATTTAATAATAATGTGCTTTCAGTAATCTACATATTATTTATTTGTAATATACTCGTCTTTTTCTTATCGATTAGTTGATAGTTATGGTTTCTGCCGTATTCCAATACGACCTTCAAACCTTCAAGAAAAGAGCGTACTCCTACTTAAAAGGTCGGCAACGCACTTGTGACGCGGTGTTACGGGTGTCCATGGGCGACGGTGATCGCTTACCATCAGGCGATATGTCTGCTCGTTTGCACCTATTCAATAAAAAAAAATCTAAAGCAGTCATAAGCACTGCCGACAGAAGTGAAAACTCATAACTATAAACAAACGGTTGATTTAACTTACCTGAAATGAACACCTATGCTTTTTTTAGTAGTGTGCATTAAAAAGAACTAAAATAAGTAGTAAATGGAAGTAAAGCTTTGATATCCAATAGATGTCGCTGTTTTCAAAAAAATTGTAAAGAAAATCGTTATTTTAATTTATAGTAAATCACTTTAAGATACTGAAATATTAACTATAAGTATATAAAATCATATTGAGAAAGGACCACTATCTAGAAAAACGAATGCTACCAAAGTATATCGGTAGATGGCGCTGTTAGTAATAAACATCCGTCTTTCGAATTTTCAAAGAACTAAAATAAAGCTTTGATACTCCAATAGATGTCGCTGTTTTCAAAAAAATTGTAAACAATCTTTTTGATTTACAAAAAGGTTTTGTGTAAGTAGAAAATCGTTATTTTAATTTATTGTAAATCACTTTAAGATACTGAAATATTAACTTTAAGTATATAAAATCATATTGAGAAAGGACCACTATCTAGAAAAACGAATGCTACCAAAGTATATCGGTAGATGGCGCTGTTAACAATAAATATCCTTACGAATTTTCGATCAGGACACGTGACCTGACGCTAGTTTATGGTCACGTGACCTGACGCGAGTTTATACATTTTTACCCATTCCAAAAAAGTACACAGCGCCGCTAAAGAAGTTTTCACTTCAAAAAAAAACTCCGGTGAGTCTTAATGTGATACGTCAAGTAGTACCTACTAGTCCAAAATCGTCAAACAAATAAACTCTTCAGTTTGGGGTGAAATACAAAATAAATTAAAACAACCTTTATTTCCTGTAACCTATTTAACAGTTTTTTTTAGTTGAATCTATTTGATGATGAAAATGATATCTGATCAACTAGCATTATCAGTAACCAGGTCATATTGTCTTCTGACATATGCCTCCTCTGATTCCCTCCACTTGTTTCGATCTAGCACAGTTACACAGCACATATATTGTCTAATACAGCATTTCATATTTTTCGTGACAGAGAAGAGGAGAAGTTAAAATTGTTTACCACAGCTACATCACTGAAAACCTTGGGTATATTAGTGAATATGTAGTTATTCTCATTTCTATCTCTGACATTGGGAGAGATCGAGGTCCAACTTCTGTTACTTTTTCTGAAAAATGTGTTTATGTGACGTCTACGTTTAAGGTAAACATAATAACCACATTTACAGACATTTTTTATTTATTAAGTAGGTAATAGGACCTAATAGAGAGAGTTGATAAAACTTCAAAACGTTTAGTTATATAATCGTGATTACGAGCTGAAAATAAAATTTCTTTAGTATGAAGTATAATCATTCTTTGTTGCCTAAATAATATCTTAAACCAACACTAACTTTTTAATATTGACCATTGAATATCATAACATGCTTAACGCCTAAATTTTTTTCCAAATGATGTCAGCCCCGTCCCTACACTTGTACTTAAATGTCTCTTGAGGAAGAAAAGGCGTAATTAGGTTTGTAAGAGCCAACTTCATCCTTAGGAGAGCTCTACGCTTAAGTACTGGTGTTAACTGCTTTTGAAGATTGTATTATTAATAAATAATGTGTGTGCCGACTCAATTTTTATGTTCAAAGAAATTTCAGGAATTTTGTTGTACCTTCGTACAGTTTAATTGCTATGAGTTAGAGCGTTGCTAAATTAAACAGGAGATTATTTAGTGTAGTAATTTTATACATTATTAAAAATCCTCAAAAGCATAGCTAATTTAATAAATTAAGTTGTCTATATAACATCATGAGACATCACTATAGGATATGTGTCGTCTGGATAATGTCGTTAATAATATCATGTAGCCGTAGTTCTTAATTTAGATATATTTTTATATATATATATAAATATATATATATATATATATATATGCCCGCTGTTCCCAACGTAATAACCCCTCTTAAACTCTGATATCACAAATTATACTTTACAAAGAATAACCATTGGTTTCGTTACATTAGTTAACACCCAGCAAGGCCTCTCCAACGTGCACTATAGCCCCAACAAGTGAGTAGCACGCTAATAGATTCTTCCTTATTCTTTGTACCTTGATACAACACGATCTAAATCCTTAGCTATATAGAATAGGCATAACTTCAAAGCATCAATAAACATCTGCGAATCTAAAATCTCAATTCATCTCATTTATAGCGTTGCAATAGAATGACTCCATCACTCATACCACCAACGTAACGTAAGATGAACAAACATCCATCTCCTTTCGCATTTGTAATAATAATAAATGTAAGTGAACATCTCTTTGAAGTCGGAAAGTACAATCGTAAACATAGCATTTGTATGTGTGTGTGTGGAGTAGAAGTCAAGGCTATTGATAGACCTGGATAAAATAATCTTCGTCATGGTATGGCTATTTAAAAACCCCATACATTATTATTGTCTCTCCGGCCACAAACTGTCCCTCTCAAAGTAGTCTCACCAATCACTAAACGTACATGCGGGTCCGCAGTAGCTAAAGCTGTTTCGGTTGTTTTTTTTTTCGATCCAAAACTTGCGATTTTTCTTACTAGGTACAGACAAGGGCTAGGCCCTCTCCTTTCATTGAATTATATTGTACAATATCCCGACAAGATTGACATCAGACAGGCTGTCATCTACCGAAGCAATCAGCTAAAACCCTTGCTTTTATATATACTTTTATACCTTAACGAGGTCCAACCAGTCATAGTAAAATTTCACCTGCACCTCAAATACATAAGTAGACACACGTAGGTGGTGTATCTTCATCTCTATGAAGATCTCTAGAAACAATTTTTCCCGAGGAATAAAAGCCAATGAAATATTAAGAATCTGTAAAATTTTAATAATTTTAATAGTTGCAACAAATTCTATATATGGTTGCAAAGAAAATAGAATCAAGTTGTTATTAGAATTCAAAATTAAAGTAGTGATAGTTAACAAACTTCTTAGTAAGTGATTGAGAATTGGAAAGTCAGAGGTAATTTGTAGCGAGCATTTACGAGTACATCATGTTGACACTCATATTTACTAAAAGGGTAAATGATATCGTAAGGAAGTGTGAAGTGAGCTTTATAGCACCGTCAACCATCGTAATTATGGGCGGAGATCGCAGCTACATATTCCATTACCTAAATGTAGATAGTACTTAGTCAACAGTTTTTGCAATAGTTTTTCTCTGAATGAACAAACAATTACGACATTCAGTTGTTTATACTTTTAGTGTTCTGCAACATATTAGGACGAAATAGTGTTTATTTTCATTTTGTACTTCATAAAAGAATCGATAAACACGGATCGCCGAAATACATACGTAAGTAAAATTCCTTAAATGAATATATAATCACACAAGAAAGATTTTAAACTGCTATGTAACCACATATTTAGTTAGTCTGTTGGGGTGCAAAAGAAGAATTTGAAGTTTAAATCGTACTACAATGTACTTAAAGTAAGCCTGTCGTGTCGTAAAACATCTTGTTTCTGGATAAGTCTTAACTTGCTGATGTTGGTGTGTGGTGTGTTTGTGGCTGATAAGGAAACCGCAGAACGCTGATAACTAATCTGTGTATCTGCGGCGATGGACTGTGGAGAAGTTGGTGGCCACCCAGTGCGACTGATAGCGATGCCAACAACACTATCAGTCGTAACGGCTAGCTATGTCATACGGTAGTAGTAATGTTATTTATTTTGTGTTATATATATAACGAGGGTGTCTAAGTAATTATTGTTTCTCAACTCTTCTATCATCGTAGATGTAAGACTAAAAGACGTTGTGTTTAACAGTGGGAGAGCCACGTTTCGGCATCAATGATCTGGCTCGACCGGAGTGATACTACGGCCTCACAGAAAACCGGTGTGAAATAGCGCTTGCGCTGTGTTTCACCGAGTGAGTGAGGATACCGTAGGCCCATACCCCATCCCCTCCCCACATCCCCACCCAAAAAGTTGTATGCACTCAATGCACTCAAACTTTATGTTGTCCATATTAGTACTTAGTCTGTTAATTATATGATAAAATGCATAACTTAATGTTTTATTTCTCTATATTAATACAGAACTTACCCGTGAACTTAAGGAACCACAAATGGTAAATAGATAAAATTCCAAGTGATATTATGATTTTACAGAGATTAATTTTAATATGATTATAAGGATCCGGATTATTTAAATGAGATAATCGTGAAGCTCTCCTAATAATTTTAAACCAGGATGATAATACGTTTTGTGAATAGATATGATACGGAAACGAATGATGGACGGCCTACTCAATTATTAGAATATTTTTTTAAACCTTAGTTAATGTCAGAATCCTAATAAAGTGGTAAAATGATGTGTTCGAACGGATTTGGGAAAATGCATCGCTTAGATTATAAAAAAAATTAAAAGTGAAAATCTATAAAGAATAACGTCATACCTACGTATTCGCAAGTACTACAACAAGTAAACAACGTTTAGCGATGATTTCAATTATTTTATTTGTATTGTTTCACACGCCCACAAAAATAGTAGAAAAAAGTGAACAAAGAGAAGAAAGTTGTGCATTATTTATGGAGAAAGACGAAAATACTCTTTTCAGTCCTTGGCAAAATATATATTTTTAATCAACACTTTTTTTTTTAATTCTTTTATAGCTTTTTATTTTGTACACATTTATGAGTAGTAATACATTCTTTGTTAAAAATACTTGTGTCAATGGCTAAGGCTTTTTTTATATGGCTTACCCGTTTTGGAAGAGCAAATGTATTTATAGAAACACCTTCTTTCAACCAATTTTTGCAATGTTTGTGCTCACTAATTGAGAAAGTGAACGTTATATAAACACTTTCTTTTTCCTTCCGTTCAATATTAGATAAACACTCCAAGACACTTGTACATAAAGCTAAATCGAATCACATTAAGCTCGAGCTGAGAGTGCGAAGGCAATACAATTTTCCCTAACTTGTTTCTTCGTAATAGAACCAAAAAAAAGTAATCGGCAACACCCACGAGTCCAAATACGGACATTTTTTCGCGATTTATTAATATTTAGGTCGTTATAAGTAAATCGTTTACATTTCATATAAACATTGTCATGCAACAAATATTATATTCTAAACTAGCTTTTGCGAGCGGCTCCGCCTGCGAGTTTATCAGTTAACGCAGCCTATCTCCTTCCTCAAGAATGAAAGGCAATATCTCCATCACAAATTTCATTGAAGCGGTTTAGCCCTGAAAGCGAGACAGACAGACAGACAGAGTTACTTTCGCATTCAGAATATTAAGTATGTATAATAAACATTAAAAACAAATTTATGTCTAAAAATCCAAGTTGTCATCAATAATAATATTATACTTTTAAAAGTTAGACACGCAGCTGTTGCCCTTTTCACTGCTGCTGGTCCACAAACGAGCTCTTAAAACATTTCACTAATATATTTCTAAGCTACAAAAGTTATAGCTCAACTAACTGTAAATATGTAGTTTATTAAGAATAACATATTTCATAGATACTCCTCAATTTAAAAACGTCGTTTTGACCAACAGTGTACACCTTGCGATTTATAAAATCTACAAAATATTTACCATTACAGTACTTTACCAAATATTTCACTTTTAAACGCAATATCTAACAATCTTGCCCAGCTGTGTTACGCTTTTCATTCTGATATTAATAGTGAATATACAAGTACATACGTATGTACAGAGCCGCGCCGCGCGGTGTGGCATCACTCTATGAGCGCTGTGGGGCTGCACGTTCGCTAAAGATATCAACGTCCGTGTGTAACGAAATCTAATGTTTGGTAACAATTAGTGAGCAAACATCTGGGACGCGTTTCATTCAATACCACAGCCGGACGTTTATTGTTAATAGTTTCTTTAGGCCGAATGTGTTATGGACAGAAATACGAATCGTTGGCTGCGCCCGCGCCGAGCGGGCTGTAGTTTTTACAAGAAGTCATAACAACCTGCTATGTAGCCGTTAACTTTATTGTTTAGACTAACACTAACGTGTATAGTTGATGTTAGGTGCATTAAAATAAAATGTGTATGTTAAGATGTAAGGCGGACTGTTTAAATAATCTCTTTCTTTCTCTCCTTTTAAATCTCTATTTAAAACGGTACTTTGAGATTCCGTGAACTCATGATTTAACATTTTCAACATTTCTTATAGTTTCCCTATATTCAACTATCAGTCCGTCAGCAGTTAAACTATTTATTAGAAAATTTGAATTTACATTTTAATTTTTTACTGAATATTACGTTATATTTTTTTTTCAATAATTCCTTTGACCTTGGAATATCTATAGACGCGGACCCTTTACGATTTTCCGAGGTGAAACCCCAAATACTCCTGGATTTTCTATTCAGTGATTTACTTGCACACATTTAGGTTTATTTTTCTAAGAGCTAAACTATTTATTGGCCTTAAAATATGCCTGAAAGTAATAAATCATTGGCTTAAATGAACGTAAGTGAGTTGCGTGAATGTTTGTGGACTATTACCGCTGTAAATTAACATAACTTTAACCACTTTGTAACTTTTGAAATATTTCCCTTGACATTTAACCTTCCCCAGTATTTTTAAATGAACTTCGTTTTAAACAACGCGGATAAGAGAACAAAGTACCGATTTGGAATATTGATAACTTCAATGTAGTTATGTATATGTGTGTAGCTATACGATGGCCGATAGAACCAAAGAGTGCCCGAGTGAACCACATACCAGAAATTGGAGTGTGGGTAGGTAGCCCACAAGGTGGTTCAACGACTTGGTGAAATTCATGGAAAGACGTTGTATGTTGACAGCACAGGATCGTTTGTTGTATCAAACCATGGAAGAGATGTTCACCAGTACATATTTTTTGTCTGGGACGAAGATTATAAATTAAAAATAAATATAACTTCCTGCCTTCTAAGAAAGCACAGATCAGATTTATCTGAGTTTCCATATTTGAACAGATCATGTTCTTTTTACGTAGTCAAAATTACAACTATCGCGCAGATTGCACAAAGCAGCAAGGTATAAAGGTTATTTTCAAGTTTCAGATAACTATCTAATCAGGTCTACCGCACTTCTTCATTAGACTTGTGCATAATAAGTACATATTTCCGCACAGTTATAAACCTATCTTCAACACTCATCGTCACACAGTTAATTAAATAATGATAATAATATTATTCTGAGGTTTTTACGTTTAGAATCAAATCTTGATCTTTTACGAGGCTGTAATGTGGTCACAGAAACATGTGTGAGAATTAAAAGCGCTATGATTTGTGAAGTTTATGAGGCAGACGAGGTCGCTCCGCATCACCATAAAGTATCCGACATTCACGAGGAACGTGATATCATTATAGCTAGAGGCGAACGTAAACTTTGTCAATCTCTTATTACGTAACAGATATATGTGGAGTAATGGGAATTCCCAACGTGATTAAGGACAGGATCTCAAGATTACACAACTTTATTTTCGTATCTATTGAAAATGTCTGCCAAAAAACTGTACCAAATACACAAAACAATAATTTAAACCATTTAGACCAAAGTTAATTTTCAAAAAGTATAAATGTCAATATAAATACGTTTAAATTGATTTTTACCCTGGATAATGTGACCCAACGTAGGTGTGAAAAAGTCAGGCGTTCCCAAAATCTAAAGGCGAATAAAACTGTTTAACTTTAATAAATAATGAACATCCCATTTAAATTTTTTGCTAAACTTATTCAAGCTTACTAAGCAGTTAGTAGATCTCACTTCACATTGATTCAAGTTATTTCGAGACTCAAAAAATTAATTATAATGCTTAGAGAACAGTAACAATTTAGCAGCATCCTTTAAAATAAATTGGTAAACGTGGTTTATCCACACTAATTATATAATCCCGACGTTCTTTGATTTATAAAGTTAGCAATAAATTTAGGTGAACCTATCTTAGCAGCAAACCATAACTTCCTCGCGTGTTCTCGAAAAGTAAATATAAAGTAATTGACCACACACGAAGACATCGAAATGCTCATGCTGATGTGTCGACATTTTTGTTGTGAAAGTTGGTAATTAGTACAGATAGGAGTTTTTGAAAGATTGTAAGAACTGATCACTTTAATTTAGAATAAGTATCGCAGTAGAACTATGCAGACGCTCTTGTCAAATAGTGACAGTCAGATTCGATAACACCAATGCTATCGTTTCACTAAATGTTAGAAATTATTTTTATCTATTTCTGAGAACGTATCGCATATGCACAGATAACCTTTGACTATTTTTAGGATACTATCTGAATAATGCATCATTCATCGGCTCATGGACAAATGAGGTTATAACCTGCAAGAGTGCAAGCGAACGATACCGAATTGTTATTACTGAAGTATAATAATAGCACACACTTGTCTTGTAGTAAACATGATGTTGATGATAACGCTGAGCTTATAAACACTGCTTCCTGTGGTGTGTTTGTAAATCAATCGGTCATGGCTTAAGTAGGACAGATACATAACTCAAGGCTCGTTTTTCTTCCTTTCATATGAACCTCCTAATTTCCTCTCAATTCTACTCCCCATTAATTCCAAAAATATATGTTTGATGACAATAGATTTACGTCCTATTAACGATAGGAATTAATAATACTTACCTCTTCGCGGTTAACGACGTGTGTGTAACGTTATCTCCAAATATTGCAATTATTATAAATTTTATGTGTAAATCCACTACTACTTATACATAAAAAGGGCATAGAAAACTTAACCGTAGTTTGACCGTGTTTATCACACAATCCAAATACTTGCCGTGTAAAATAGGCTTTAGTAAAAGATGTCGCATAAAGGAGTATGTTGTTGTTTATTTCAACTCCATAAAGCGAACACGGCAAGAATGTTGATATCTCCTTCTTTGTGCTTCACTGCACAATGCAACTGCACGTAGCTCGTTGCAAGATTTGCCTTTATATTCCTTTAACGACTCTAAGTATTATTTGTAATATCTAGCATTTAGAAATGACTAAGTTATTGAGAATGTGAATGAGCACTGGTGAGAAGTGGTGAGAATAGGGTCACTGCAAAAAGTGGCGGATCCCGGTTTATGACCTTGTCTTAATCACAGTGATGAAGTTTGTATTGATCGAACAAACTTACATTCGTATACATATGTATGTACATGTAGAAACTATGTTAAATATTTTGGATTTTATTCCTATTTGAAAGCTGGTACTTCCTGTGTGGTCCCCTTTCAATTTGGTCCAATTCTAGGAGTCGTTTTTTTTTTGTTAAAATTTGTGATTATTTAGTATTTGTTGTCATCAGAAACACATTATCTGTGAAAATTTCAACTGTCTAACTATTACGGTTCGTGAGATACAGCCTGGCGGCAGATGAACAGACAGACGGACGGACAGCGGAGTCTTAGTCCTTTTTAGGGTTTCCTTTTACCCTTTTGATACGGAACCTTCAAAAAGAAAATCTTTTAGGTTAGATAGCTCCGGAGTTCATCGTGAACAACAACTTGACATGAGAGTTATATTTTAAAAGGCATATTATAACTTAATCGTAAAATATATTTATATATTGAATCTCAATATACACAAATATGTTTAAACATTTATTTGTTGAGCTTTCATTAGCATGTAATTTTTGCTAGTAAAATTATCTAAAAGCCAGGAAGAAAACGGTTTCGGTAGAAGGCGATCGTCTCGAACAAAGTTTGAAACGACCGCCTGACTTCAAAATATATATTCAAATCTTATACAACAGCCAATCGTTTGCCTAATAATTGAGAAAAATAACGACCGGAACTTTGAACTAATTATGTGGCACTCGGGGACTGCCGCGGTAAAGCAATCAGTATCAACTTATGCAATTATAATTATTTATTTATTTTTTATTTATGCAGTTTTTTTTAATATTAATTCAAGTTTTTCTTTTTACAGTCGTACCATATACATACACGTTAAGCGAACGCTCGACCGAGCTACAGGGTAGGTGGAGTGGGGGGGTGTTAGGTTTTGTTTTCGTTACGGAATTTCTTGATTCGGTCGCCGCGCTCAAAGCCCGCGATAAAAGCTATGCAATAGCTTAAAAATATATATCACTTTATTTCTGCTAAGGACTGTGTTATCATCGATCGAAAGAGACCGAGTAGAAACATTGGGCTGTCATCGAAACTTAAATTATTAGGAACCAATAAACAACTAACAGTTTTAAATATAATCATTCTTAAAATTGTGAAAGATTCTAACATTATTGTAAAAAAATAAGTAAATAAAAGTAATACATCGCGGGATGTAATTGTATACTGGTGCGACGATGTACAAAGACGACCTTGTACCTACACCAAACCGAAGTCAGCATAAAGATGTTCTCCCGTAGGAAATTATAAATAAACACACCAAATGTTTGAATTTCTCGTGAACTGCGTATTAACTTTGCAAACCACACAAACTGTGATGTTTAAATAAACCAACTTTTTATTCTGAAAGTGCTATTTATACGATCGTGTAAACATTTCTAGAGCGCCCGTGGGCCGTAGAACAGGTAATGGACGCTAAATCCAGGAAGAATACGTTGGATAAAATTTAAAGCAATTTGTCATTCGGCATAAACATATTAAGATTGAAGATATTGTAGGTGTTTTTCTTAATAGTTATGACTTATTTTTCACTATATTTCAGTGTTCTTTAAAATAATGATGACGTGACATTATAATCGGCAACAATTTTAATGAACAACATCAATTCCGACGATCAAAGAAACTGTCACAAAGCAATTTTATTTCGAAGTGACCGTTCCATTTCATCTGCTGTTCTAGCCACTTTCCTGATCGTACAGGACGTATTGTTATAATTTGTGATGTTACATAATGTTTGAGAATTGATAGAAAAAGCACTATTCATTATTATCTACCAATGAAACAAAAATCCTAACTTCTGACTTGAGACAATCCAGAGGTATGTATCAAAATTTAAATGCTTTAGTAACTTGTAATCTAATCGTTTTCAAGTAAGTAGCAACTTGTAAAAAGCTTGTCGGCTTGATAATATTTGTCTTTGCATTTGCATAACGCATTTTACTTCTACGTCACCTGGATCGATTGGGAGAGAATGCCTCATGGCATTAAGGTCACCTTTTGTATAATAAGTGCAAAAAGTTTTAATAAATAAATAAATAATCCGAGATCTTCTCTGTATCACAAACATTACAGTAAACGCATGTTTGTCTTCTAATTTGATTCACCATATTCTATGAAAGAAATTATTAAAGACCTACGAATGAGAAACCCTTTTTTATTAATGGACTTTGTGCGTATCAATTTCGGCAGTGAGAAATGGTTTTTCCTCTTCAATCAATATTTAACGATTCACCTCGGCAGTGGATCTGTACAAAAATAAATGTGGCCGAGATTATCATCCCAACAGAGTCAGATAATAAAGGCCTATTTGCTACGTTACTGGTAAACAATCGTATCCGTAATATTTATACTTGAATTGGTCCAGCATACTAGTATTAATCAAATCGCTCAAATATAACAACGAGTTCATTTAAACTGTGTACTTTCTGTCTATATGTATATTGCTTCACCCACAGATTAGCCGCATTGCGTATGCGCATGCAAACACACCAAATAATCTTCATTCAATACATGACTCATTAAAAATGTATTAGTTCAAAGAAGAACTTTCTATTTCACAAGTTGTTGCGTGATATGGACTAATTCGAGTCATTGGCTAATTAGTTATGCAAACTGATAAATTTATCGAGATTTTACATCTCTCCCCTTTTACCTCTACGCTCCAAAGCTGTGCACCGTTATCGGTGGCCGTGAGCCGACCGCAACAAATAACTTCCTTTATGTTACTGCACAAGTCAAAGACGAACGCGGTTTTCCTAAGGTGTGGTAATAGATACACCTAAAGATACACTATATTGACGAATTAGATGTATATAAAATGGCAAAGATATGACAACAAATGTAAAGACTCTAAAGTTCATAAGACTCAAATATTTTTGAAACTAAACAAGAGATAAGTTTTGCATGCAAGTGAAGTTTGCATCTTTAGCGGGAGTTTCCATAACTTTTTCAACCGTGCAATTTGGCTGTTATTGTTTTACGTATGTATATGAATCTCTAATCCTTTCAAAAGTACCAATTAGTCTTTTAACTCAATGCTCAAATATGTAATTCTAAATCAATCCATTCTTTCCATTTCGCATGATAGCCATGTGAGAGAAATGATCAGTAATCTCATCCGGTACACAATGTTCATTCATTTAATAATTATGATCATAAATATAGTAATGTGCATATTTAATTGGCTCGAGCGAGTCACGCGCGGCGATAATGGTGTCATAAAACTGGCTCTAGATTGAAGTTGTTGCTCTCAATAGTCGCGCATATACGTATGTTTCTGCTCCTTATATTGTAAACTAGCTGAGCCCGTGGTGGTACCCGCGTTACGCCTCGCAGCAAATCTATTCTAAAAAACCGGCCAAATGCGAGTCAGACTCGCGCACCGAGGGTTCCGTACAAATCTATAGGTATATAAAGCTTCACAGCTTAAATACAATTAGATCTAAGTATTTGATATGAATTTCAACTTGATAGCTCTACGTGTTCATGAGGAAAAGCGTAATAAGTATATAATTAATACTTAACTCAAATTTCAGAAATTTCTTTCGAAATTTTTCCTTTATGTGTCCTATAAAACGTTGCTTCATGCCAAATTTCTAGATTCTAGGTCGACTGGAATTTCAATATTCTGGGTACCCTATAGGTTTTGATTCCCTTGCGAGTGTCAAAAATTTGCAACATAAGCGACTTTGATTTTTACACAGCTCTAAGGGACAAGAGATCTGAGTATTATATATAAATTTCAGCTTGATACTTCTGCGCGTTCCTGAGAAACAGTGTTTTGAAAGACAGACAAACAGATAACAAAGTGATCCTATAAGAGAAACAAACGTAGTCTAAGTTATTCCTTATATCAACAGCTACCTGATAATGAAAGTCCCGTTAAAATTACTCCAGCCGTTCCAGACAGGCAGACAGACAAACACAAATTTTAAGTAAGTACCGTATACACTTTCATTTGAATTTAGTAAAAACTTGTTTTTTATTATCACAAACGCGCACTTTAATTTTATATAATATATTTGTATACTCTGTATATGTGGTAAACTCCATATCTCATCGGTTCACACATTCCTCGTCTGTATGTTAATATTGTCTGCAATTATTTTCATTTAACGGTCTGAATGTCACACAAATACGCATAATTATTTATTTTATTTCATGGGTACCTATTTCTGTTACCTAAACATTTACTATTAAATTTACAATTTTGTGTTTAAAATTGTAAAGTAGGTACTTGAAAAGATTTTCTTGAGTTCACAAAAAAAAATCTGCAATAATCAGGATGGAATGAAACAGCTAAAAAATTTCTATTCATCTTCGTACATTTAATTTTTGCCTATTACTGTGATAGACTCGAACACGAAAACACATTTCTGATATATTATATCCGTCAAAAATATAGAGGTACGGCTATCCATTCTACGAAAAGGGAGAACCTCCCAAACCTCCCGACATAACGGTAACTAGCTAGACAGATGGTCATGCCTGGCTAGTAGCAAATTACCGATAAAATATGATACACTGATCCGTAAATAGTTGTATAATTTTAATTTTTATTATAATTTTAATTAAGTATTTAAACTAAGTAATAAATCTTTAAAACTTCGGATTAAAACCCGTAATATATTCTAAACATCACTAAAGATGCCAGGACTCGTTCATAATAATCTCCTAGATCTTAAGCCTGAGCTCAAGCACCGCTATCGTTTACAAATCGCACCGCCTGACTAGAATGCATCAAGTAACAAGTAGTAGCCGGACAAGCGGCCAGTGTATCGCGTCAATACATCGCCTCCTGCGCACTGTTCACGGGGCCTCGCTAAATATGTACATGCGATGCGTTCAAAGGAGACGCTGACATACCAGATAAGGCATTATTTATTATTACTCGCGGGACTATCGCACCGCACATAAAAGATCTTTTGACAGCTATTTATGTGGACAGGATGCTGGTTCCTTTGTCGTGTCGCCGCTGGTTAAGGTAATTAATTATATTATGAACACATCAAGCACACAGTAATAAACGGGACGTCAGATATTGCGACAACCGAGAAGTTATCTAGAGTCAGGATATTTATGAATAATATGGTACTTGTTCACAGTACACACTTAATGTTGTGATAACTCATACTGTAGTTATCAATCCTTTTAAAAGAATTTTAAGTCTTCTCAATTAGTTTTTCTATGTTATATGACATATGAGTTATGATTTTTACTTTTTTTCAAATAATTTAATCATACACATCTTTCTTAAAATTTAATAGAACTGCAAGATACCATTTAAATACGCTTAATACAAGCAAAGGGTAAAAGATTAAAATGTGTAAGAGTAAGAAATTTAGTTATATCCTCTAAAGCGAAACTACTTCTCTTCTCTTCTGTAACACATCGATGAAAAAACTAGGTGGCAGGCAATAAAAATATGTTTCACAGTTCAAAACTGTATCAGTTGACAAAAGTAACAGATGAGTTCGTGCACCATTACAGAACTTTACACGATAACATTAATGTAAAGGCCAGGAAGCAACAAGTGGTCACGTACCCCTCACGAACGATACTTCAAACTACTGTCTCATTCAATAACAATGAGTAGTTAAACGAAAATCATTCAAAGTAGTGATTTTCGGGTTTAAATCACGACAGACATGAATGTATAAGTTATCAATAAGCGCGACTTTTCGGTGTCTTTATAATACATGGTGATTTATTTTTTGGTTTTTAAGTAAGTCTCCCCTTCAAATCAATCCCGTCTTAAGTGCAGATAGATTTTAATAACTTATAGGTTTATTTTACTTTAAGGTTTGTTTTATTTATCATTTTAGTATCATTAAGATCGTTCGTCAAGAACAATTTAACCGTTGAGTCCTCTACTCAACGGTTAACGGCATTAACGGCAAGTTGTTTTTCTTTTTTTTAGCACAGGAAGTGCATTTTTACAGTCAATTAGTTAGAAATATACCAAAAACATGTAAATGTAGACTTATGACCAACAAGACCATAATAATAACTAAGCGAAGTTCCACACGAGGTTGACTGATTGAAAACTAGTCATATCTTGTACTGCTTCATTTTCATTATCATCAAGAGGCTTTAGCAGTCCATTGCTTGACATGGGTATCTCTGAGAAAAACGTTTTTGGCATGTCATACCAAGCTGACCAGACGGGTTTATATAAGGTTTGTACTGTTTTGTTTGTTTGTATTAACACCCATTTTTACAATCAATGCACATAATAATGTATAAAAATATATTTGTACATTAAATCCAGTGTAAACATTTTATCCTTCAGTTTATATTACATTCAGAACCTATTTATATTTTGTCAATGAAAGTAGAAGATGCTCCTAAAATATACTGACCTTCGTAATGTTACTGAGAGCTAAAAATAAAATAACCTTTATCAGCACCTGTGTCCCTGGTACCTGATCCGTTAACAAGACACAGAATTCAATGTCTTAGTAGAGCATCGGGCCGGGTCACGATGTGCCGCCACTACTTCGCACTTGCTAAGCGCCGTTCCATTTGCCGTATACAACAGTACATATGCTATTGTTTATGGCACGACGCTATTAAATATAACTCTCAACTTATTATGTTTCTGAATTTAGGTATTCATAAACGATCCATGTTCTACCGCATCGATAGACGGAATAATTTGCAAGTCCACGTATATTAGGTATAGAATAAGAATTAAGGGTCCAAGGTAAACGAATTTACTGCACGGATTCTTAATCTTATAGAAAATCCTGTAAAGAAACCACAGGAATTGAAGGCCATAAAGGGGGGATAATTTGTTTAAGCGCTGTTTACAAACAGGTTTTTTACACCTCCTTCTTGAAAATTGATTAAATGAAAGTTACAAGTATCGAGCTTTTATTAACGCCGCCCCCGGAGTATTGCGTGTTCATAATTGTTACATAATCTTTTATGTCTAAACTCTATAAGTATTGCGTGATCTCCCTGTGGTCTACAAATAGCGTTGCTTGGTATAAAGTAAAGCTATTTGGGGCAAGAAACGTTCGTTCTGCCTGATAGTTTGAAACTTACATAGCCAAATATTATGATATGATATTTAAGAGATTCCTGTGGGAGGTAATGTCCAGTGCTGGACGTCTTTCGACTGAGTTGATGATGATGTTGAAAGTTTACACGTTTTTTTTTAAATATATGTAACTAGCTGTTGCCCGCGGCTCCACCCGCGTTTATGTCGGTTTTTTCGTGTTTTTTCGCGGTCTCTGAAATGTAACTGATGCAAAAATTAGTTAAAAACAATCCTTGATGCGGATTATATACTCGTGTCATTCTAAAATTTCAGCTCGATCGGTGCAGAACTTTTTGAGTTTTTGAAGCGTACACAAACCAATATAACATTTTTATATATATAGAAATATAATATGAAATGTGTTTTACACACAGAAATACCCAAACCATTAAAAATAAATACATGTGTACTACAACCTAGTGCAAATTTTCACCATTAGAGAGATCCAACCTGCGACCACAAAAGTAATTAATTTAAAAAGTGTTTTTAAAAAACCAGCTTTTATTACTTGTGTATAAAAATACTTTAAGCCTTTTCATTTGATATCCATATTGGGTGGGTTATTCAGAAATATGTACGCCGCCATTTTGTTAAGGCGGCCATTTTGGATTAATAATAATACATATAATGGTATTGTGCTAAAACTATATTTCAAATTTCAGCTCAATCGGGCAAAGGACCAAATTTACCATGCAACATTTGATGACAGACAAACATCGGGACAGGTGAAACTAAATAAAAGCTTGTAAAAACCACGTTTGCGTGTTGAATCATTATTTAACAGTAGTGTGTTTTGAGGGCGCCATACTAGCTTCAGGCCTATCAAAAGCCCTTAATCAAGGGATGTAAACACTTGCCACGTCGCCGTCGGTGTGGTCCGATCCGGGAATCGAGCCCGAGACTTCAAGCACAGCAGTTGCATACGTTACCACTGCGCCACCGGGGCAACTATATAATCTGTATACTATAGATAACATTAATACACGTTATCGTGACCGCAACCGTATTGTATAAACATAACAAGCTCCTGAGTAGAGATAAAACTATGCCTATTATAGTTTACGGCTCTATTCGCTTCGGAGTCGCTAAACTTGGTAACATTTTATTAACTAGAAGAGCCTCGTTGCATAGCGACACGTGCGTGATTGTAACATTGAAATGCTTGCAATTTTGGTTGGTTTGTGTGGATTTTATCAATTCATTAGATATTCGCCGGGAGTGTGCTGTGTGGCGCAAGGAGGCGCTGGAGTTGGGTAGGAGTCCTGAGACTCGAGAAATCGAAGATCAGAAAACCCAACTCCGCCAGGTCCTCGTGGAGGAATGGAAGGAGCGACTTGGGCAACCGAGCGCTGGGCACGCCGTTATTGCGGCGGTAAGACCCGTTATGGAGGATTGGCTCGAGAGGCGTCACGGGACCCTCTCATACCGGCTGACGCAGGTGGTCACTAGGAAGGGATGCTTCGCAGATCACCTGTGTCTGATCCGCAAGGAGCCAACGCCTGAGTGCCACCACTGCGATGGCCAGACCGTGGACTCGGCGCTCCACACGCTGGCAGAATGTCGTGATCTCGTGGCGGCCATCGGGGTGGGGGTTCTATCGCTCGGTAACATGATTGCGGCCATGTTGCGGAGCGAGAGCGCGTGGAACTCCGCCGTTTCCTTTTGCGAGCAAGTAATGCTTGCTAAGGAGACGGCGGAGCGGGACCGGGAGAGGTTTAGAACTCTGCCGGCCCGCCAGGCCCGGGAACGAGCCAGGTACCGCAGGCGACTCGGGCGACGGAGATCTCAGAATGATCTCCGTCCTCCATAGGCGCAAGCCTGGGGGTGACAGATGAGGCCATCCGTCACCCCGGCAGAAGCAGGCTCTGGTGGAGGCGCGGACGCTGTTGAGCGTGCGCGCCCCAGGGGACAATAATGGGAACACCGGGGTTCTCGCACGGTAGGGGGCCATCTACAAAGCATAGGTGGCCCGACGTACGTCGGGGTTCCTGGGTTTTCCTTTCTAGGGTGTACCTGGTTCCCCGGCATCTAGTACCCGAGACGGGGCGTGCGGTTTTAGTCGGTTCGTGTCCGACATGCCAACAGGAGGTGGTATCCGAGGGGATTTCCGCAAGAAGAGAAAAAAAAAAAAAAAAAGTGTGCTGTGTGTGTTTTACTATCCATTAATTAATGTAAAATTATGTAGAAGGAAATAATTATTTTGATTTATTTTTTGTTGGCATAACAGTCTAAACGTAAAATGGTACGCAAACGCATGGTAAAACCCCTGTCGATAATCACTCAGATCTCTCTACGCTAAATATTTGGAAATGCTTCCTCTCTGGCCAAAACACATCATTATCAATACGATTTAGCTATCAATTATGCTACAGACAATGTGAAATTCCATGGCGTTAAGATGTAAATAAAACAAAACATTATTCCAGGCAGCGGTAAACGCATGCTTTATATTCAGGGCTCGGATGACTCCAACTCTCCGAGTCTTGTATTTGCTTACCTTATGTAACCGCGTCGTAACACGCCTTTGCGTAACAAAACGAACTTCTTCAATAAAACGGTTTTCTACGGTGGCTTTAGCTATGAGAAACCCTTAAAAGAAAGATAATGAAACCTGTATTTTTATTATGCATTGTGCATTATGTTTTATCAACGCAACGATATCAATGAACATGTTTTATCTTGGTAAGTATCGCGAATACTCAGTTGTTTTTATTACATCATTGATGAACAGATGGAATTAGATATCGACCTCAAAAAATTACGAAATGTGTGAATCATTGTCTACCTGATGATATTGAACATAGTGCCCTGTCGACAAAAAATATACTCAAGATTAGTAAGGATTGAAATGCAATGCATATAATGCAGATGATTGCACAAAAATGTCTTTGAAAAACTAGGTGATTTAATACTTTGCTAATCTGCTGCAGCTGTGTGATCATGTCGTTGTAGTCCGCGACTGCATCAGTGGAACGTCACCAATGAAAGTTACGATATTTTGAAGCGGCACACTCATTAGTGCATTCCGTCGCCGGAATTTCCGATTAAAGAAAGACTGTTAACTACTAACGATGTTTAGAAATGGTCCGTGATGTTTATGACAGTCGCGATAAACGCTTGTCGTCGCGCCTCCGATATGAGACAGGACGAGCGCCCCATATATTAGCGTATAATTGTCGCCGAGCTTGTCGGTGTCCACGATTCATATTCGTATTTTAGATGAACTCCAAGCTCGACGACGACGTACGCGACACATTTTCCAAATAATTTACTTCCAATAGCTATATTATTTGAAAGAAAATTTTACTCTGGTATATGTAAATGTAAAAATTCAACAAGCGTGTAATTACAGGTGCCGCATAATGAATACTTTCCCACAGCTCACTTTCACAATATAATATACGTATCTGATGCATCGCACCGTACATCATTATGTTCCCAAATAACATGAAAGTAAAATGTAAGTGGTTAATACTCGGTATTATTTCTCAAACATACGCTAAAGTGGTGGTGCGTAGTACCTTACGTGGGAGGGAGGCGCGGGACGAGCGCACTTTCACCTGCATTCCGTGCGTGCCGGCTGTTAGCGGCGATACTGCGACCTCGACACTCAGCGACGACATTATTATCGCAGCGATAACTGTTTTGAGTACTTACTCTTTACTCGATGTTGCGTGACTATTAACTAGTTACATTCGTGACACGAATCACCGAAATACGCGCTACTACAAAATCTTCACGGCAAAATCTCACGGTAACCCGTACGGGCACGCACACATATTTTAGGCACAAACCTTCGCTTGCACAACAAAGAACGTATAGCAAAGCAGAATAGCCAATATTTACAAACATATTTTCTAAGTAAATAGAGAGAAAGTGCCCAAACCAGGTTAACAGACCTAAGTATCTACATGTATACCTACTTACACAGTGTAAGAACATGGCAATCTATTGACACACTTCTTCCGTCGTCCGCGTCTCCAATGATCTGATTTCCTAAATTCAATTGTCAATAGAATTATTTATTATCAATATTTACTGTTAACATGAAATCTTCCAAAAATCCTTCTTTGGGTGTGACCAACCGTAACGGGTTTATACTAGGATCGAACTTACGCTCAAAATAAGTCAGCTATCTAATTTATGCCGTTGGGCTATTACTGTCTTAAGGCAAAGAATACTATAAACCTCTGCTTTTATTTAACTTTTTTTTGTCAATGTTAGCACTTTCTTTGGAAATAAGTTTAGGTAAATAGACAAGGAATATGCGTGATTAGTATATAAAATATTTATGGTATCAAGTTCACCAGCCACCGCGGTCGCACAGACATTGGTCACGGTCGGATTGTCGCTGAATGTTATGCTCATCGTTACGGTTGGGAACTTCCGCACACAGTGTAAAGATATCACTGGTCATCGTGATCATTCTGTCGTTTTGGCAATTTTAATTTGGGGTTATCACAACGTGTAACATAGCAAAGAGTTTACTATGTTTTTGGAGTTGTCGAACCCGAAATTCCCTATTTCGGAATTGAATAAAACGATCATGTGTTGACGTCAGTGAACGTCAACCATGATCGTCTTTAAACCGATTGATTTCATTCGGAACTATAAATGCTTTTGCTTTTTAAGGGATAGACCAAGGATTAAAGGTCATATGATCATCTGATCATCAGTTACTACCACTGCCCATAGACACCTGGAACTCAGACGTCAAAAATGCACGTCCTTAGAGTCCTTCCTTCCCTAGAATAAGGGTTTAAACGCCAGTAACTTCACTCACTGGCTGAATAGCAACTAAAAAGTTTCTTCACATAATATTTCTGAGAAACAAATAGCTACAATAAAAAAATAATGTAACAACAACAGAATAGAATATTTTAGTATTAAACACTTTACTTTTACAACAAAAACGTTATTAAAAAGCTCAAAGGAAAGCGAAACCGCGGACTCCACTACGAGCTACTTGCAAGTAAGTGTTTAGCGATCATGAGATGTTGTGTTGTAATTAATCCCTACTGAATCTATATTTTCTTAATAAAATAATTGTCAAAACAAAGCAGATATTACGAGGAACTGTTTACAGTTTCTTGTAAACGAATCTGGACATTAGCAGTAAGCTGATCGCCCGCGCCGTCCAGTGTTCGATTACCGCGCTCTAATTATTCTAATTGTTTCAGTTCGTTTCACGGAAGCGGCTGATGGCGGCGCTGCGCTTGCGCAACATACAAGACCCAGAGGCGGAGGGTGGAAGGGGCGCGGGACAGTGAACCAGTGGAATACCAGACAGCCACTAACAATGCTTTACACCAATACTACCCACAGATCATTTAGCTTCACACAGATACACACTCACTCGTGCATGCGCATTCTATCCATCGGTTACAGTGAAAGCCCGACTAAACACTAATTTAATTATTGTTTTCTTTGTTACTTGATAGGTGACTCGTTTCAGCCAGCCCCGGTTTTCACTTTTGTTACCGTCAACAGAAATTGTAATGGAAGCGGATCTCCTTTTCAATTGTTTAATTTTTGCCATACACTAGCACAGCAAATAAATAGATGTTTTATAATAAATAAATGGAAACGCATTTTAATTCAACGTATTTGCGTTGTATAGGTTGTCTTTATTGCTCACGCTCATGAATGTTATCTTAAGCAAAAAATTGTTTTAGAAGTTATATTAATGCTGCTTTATTATTTTAATACACTTTTTTAATAGTAGCATATGAGCCAATTAAGTAAGGTACATATATGCATAAAGCCAATTGCCTAAACTCTATGTTGTGAGAACAGTTTTATTACCTGAACAAAGAAAACGATTGTAAATTTACGTCAATATTTCTAAATGTACATTGAACACAACTAATTTATTGTTGAAAATGTAACAATTGGTGCAACCACATATACAAAAAATGCAATTAACTTAATGTAAAAATGCAACTTCATTATTTATTAAATTATGTTACTATTCTCGAAATGTTCACCCTAAGAAGTGTAAAATTTTAAAATTTAGCCGCGCGGTGCATCAAAATAAAGATATAAGAATTACGCACATTTTGAATTCAGCGGCTCTAATAACCGCTGTCGGAGTGAACTTGACGTCAAGCGGCCTTGCAGCCGTGACGTCCCAGGTCAAGGACACAGCGGGCCACACGTCATCGACCTCTCGCCCTTCTCTGGCATGCAACAACGCTCACCGACCAACAGCTTAGAACGTCGACGAACTGAGACGATAATTCTAAATCAAGTATAGAAAGCAGTTAATGGAAGTATTTACTTAGAATGTCGAACATCGACAAATGTCAAAATTCAAAAAGAGGAAATTTCAAACTATCTGATTGGGTAGAAAATTACCGACTCTGTTACAAGGACGTTACAACATCACTGATTAACAAATAACAGAAACTGAGGTGGTATTAACTGTGTCTCATTGAGGTCGGTTCACACATTATTTTCACTATTTGCTCAACAGAACGTCGACGTCAAATAATGACTCATGACGTTATTATATTTACCGCATTACGAAATTTGGAAAGTAACTCAACATCCTATTTCATTATTATGTGCTATCATTGTAGAATTATCTCCCATAATTACGGTTAAACTATTGTTAACCGGTCTTACAAAACATTCAACTTACCAGTATTGACAAAAAGAAGACTCGATTGGGTGAGCACTAAAATAAGGTTAATTTGACGAGTTCCGTAATTAACGACTTAATAACTTAGTGTTTAGTCAGCTTAAAATTTACCTTGTTCGGTCATATAAAGACCACCTTCAACGCCAATATGGCAGCAAATAAATAATCTGTGCCTTTGAGGTGTTGCAGATTTCCCTAATTGCAAGTAGTTTCTTGCCGCAATCTAGCAGACTTTTTATTTGTTGTTGTTGTTGTTGTTGAATGAAAGTTATCTGTGTTAAGCACCCATAACAATGTCATCTCCACGACAACCAACAAACACACACACACACACACACACACACACACACACACACACACACACACACACACACACACACACACATCACACGTGCTCTGACGTGCGGAGATGAGGCACAGGTGACAGATGACAATCATCCGTCACACATGTCAAGTGGTGTGTGTAAGACAAAACTCTACTTAGATCCTACAACTTCATCCTGCCGTCTAAGAATAACCTCATTGTTTCTTGAAATAGCCACTGGGTTACAAAATTTCTCATAACATGTAACAGAATATGTGCGAGCGATTCGTGAAGGAACTTACACACATAAAGGGCCTTGGATTCGTTGCTTTTAGTTTTATACCAATCGGATATAATGATAAATGTAAATGTCACGGCTGATCTTAACATTGATCACTTCAGAATTTGATCGACCATTTTATGGAATATGAGTATTTCAAGAAAGAGTATTTTCAGATGAATTAAAGATTAATCGTCAATTGTACGAAGTCATGAGGAGATGATCCCGTGGTTACTTCTTTGCATTACTAAACAAGTGGGGTTTGGAGGCGGAAGTGCTCGCCGAAGTTTATCGACGAGCGGCTGAATACCGGGCGGAGAACGGATTTCGTCCTCCGGCCGAAGAGATACACGAGTGGCGTGAAGCCGCTCGTCGAGCCACCATGGCTAGTTGGTTGTCCCGGCTGGAGGCTCCACGCGCTGGTTTTGCCACCGTGGAGGCGCTCCAGCCGGTCATCCTCGAGTGGGCAGGGCGGCAGCACGGGACCCTTTCCTTCCGACTGACGCAGGTGCTTTCCGGGCACGGTTGCTTCGGGAAGTACCGAGGTAGAGTAGTACTGAGGACTCGGCCCAGCACACGCTGGAGGTCTGCCCCGCTTGCGCATCGCAGCACCGGGCTCTCACTCTGCAGTCATCGGAGGAGATCTGTCGCTACCGGCCGTCATATGCTCCATGGCTGGTAGCGACAGCAGTTTTACCGCGGTCGCGACCTTCTGCGAGGACATAATTTCGCAGAAGGAGGTGGCGGAGAAGGCTCGGGAGGACGATCTCCACTCGAACCCGATCCGCCGCCGGCGAACCGGGCGGCGGAGGCGCGCCTATCAGCGCCTCATGCCGCCCTGAGTGTGGCCGGGACGGGTTTTCCCCTCCATCCGCAATACAGGCCAACCGCGCGGAGGCGACGTACGCGTGTGCCGTGCGTCGCCTAAATTGAGATTACCATTGATTGAGAGACCAGCAGAGGGTGCCCGCTTCAGTGCGGGCAGGCGCTGGGAGGGGTCCGGTCGTGTTAATAACAGCGTTCCCTTCTCAGGCGCAGAGTTTGCACACCGTGTGGTTTTAGTCGGTTCGATTCCGACACACCGCCCCGCCGAAAAACCCCGGCGGGGTGACGGCTCGAGGGGGTTTATACAGGATAAAAAAAAAGTAGTATATATATACAACAGCGTATTTATTTATATGTATAGAGTTATATGGTTAAGGAATTATTGAGACGACGAAATCTGCATATTGTTTTGATTATAAACCGAATATTAATGTGTCAAAAGAAGATTAAATTACATTGTATTTACGACTTCAGAGAGTAAAGTATATGAGTTCGTTCTTTATTTAGATTTTTTATTAAACCTTTTACATCGTGACCCCACATTTACGGTATATGGCCTAACGTGGATTGATGTATCATTAAACGTGGACATTTAAAGTATACGATCGGTTTCTGCTATGTCTTGAAATACGACCATTTCATGAAATGGTCCGACACGTCATGCAGACCCCTGCAGTTCGATTCAAGTCTAAGAGTCAGCTCGACATATTTATCAAAACAGACGATAACGAATTCAGAAGGTATAAAATAGTTTAAAGTTAATAACTTAGGTGAGTAAATGGTTGCAAAAAAAACTTAAATACGTTCGAGCTAAGTTACAAAGTAGACGTTGCATTTTAAATAAATAGAATAAACTGCACACACATTACAATAATAGCTAATTATAGCTTTGGTTTTACTTTTGAAAACAACGTTTAACAAATAATAACTACGTTAGTTGAAGAGGAACAACACACCTCATTACCAACAAACTAAATTTGAGTAAAGATATATCACATGTGAAAATGAAATAAAATTCAAGGGATCTAAACACAACGAGGTCACTAACCTTCTCAACACTTAGGTGATTGACCTCACCGTGTCTAGACCCCTGTGACCCCTATATGTAGCTCTGTATCCAGAAGATAAATACATATGGTTCTATAAATGACTACTGAAAATAACTAAAACTAGGGGAAGTCGCTACTTATGATCCTAAATACCAGGATTAAAATTTACATACACATATAAATAGCTTTTACTTTATGGCATAACCCTTGGCAGAAATTACGGTACTTAAAACCTATAAAGATAACTATTTTCATAAAGTACATCGCATATTAAGTTGATTTTAAGCAGAGTAGTTCACTGTACCACTTTTCTACTATTATGTATATGAGAATCTTGATATCAGTTTCCAAGGTTTGTATCTAATTTTTCCAGAGAAAGCGCTGTTCTCCCTCATGAAGGCCGTAATTACGATTAGTGCATGAGCCCCCGCGGCCACGACCTTGCACCCACACACATACACAGCGCAAGTACTCACACACCATGAGCTTTCTGTTTGACAAACAGCGTTAACGATAAAAGGCATTTGATCGTTAAATTTCTCTCGTAATGTTTTAACTGTAAGGTCGCGTGGAAAATGCAAATTGAAATCATTCAATATGAACGTAGCTTTTGTATCGTATGTATGTGTATAGCTTTGGAATAATGAATGAACGCAATTATTTTTATGAATGAAGGTTTAGTTACGACTCGTTTAAAAATGAACCGGTTGTAATGGGTCCCTGTATTTTAACTGCAGTTTGGTAACAAAGAGTTATTTATAACTAGAAACAAGGTTAATTCTTTCTCTATTCTCCTCATACTAGTGTATGTTATTATATCTTAATATAATAATAAAGTGAAAATGAAATTATATGTTTATAAGGCAGAACACAACGTTCGTTTCTATGAACTTTGCTAGAGTGGTTCAACTGTTTTTCAAATCAACTTTTTGGACCACATAAACAAAACTAAGATAGTCTCGATGAATACCAACCTTTAGATAGAAGATGGCACTTGAAGAGTAATGAAGGACCAACCATTCTCAATAATGTAAACTTCTTAGAACTCACTCAATTACCCGTTTCATACCGTACAAACATCTTTCCGAATAACTCACTACATAAATACAGAACAATTATGTATAAATTTACTTTAGTAACAAAATCGTTTTGTTTACATTAGGGATCTATCAAATGGTCCTCAGTGAATCCTGAGATAAGCGTGACAAACATCGCCAAAGAAAACAGCGTGTCCTCGCTCAAGGCCACACAGGTCTTCGAAGATTTGGCTCCGTCTATGTACATAGTGCTCTCCGCCTGAGTAAAGAGCCAGGGCCGGCCGACCTTGTGCCAGGCGCACTTGAGCACGTACCAGTAAGCCCACTCTTGTAAATAACTACATACTGCGTCTTACTTTAACGAGAGAAAGTCTCTGTGCCTCCATAGGACAGCTAAACGTTTTGACTATTTTGTGAGACGTATGATTTACTTACAAAAACGAACAAAAAATCAAGAGTCTAACCTTAACAATAAAAACAACAAACCCCAAATCGATTAGTAGGGTTTCTTCGTAATTACTTCATATATATATATATATATATATATATATATATATATTCATAAACTTGAGCATTATTGAAATTTTACTGATGCGTATGAAAGTGGGAAATAATTAATTACTCCTCCAGGTATATAAAAACGGGTTTATGAAAAAATCAGCAAGACAACAATGAAATTACCACAGACGTTTTATAAAAATCTGAAAGTATTCCCAGAGAATTTATTCACATGTGTATTTCATTCTGTACTGCAAAAAGTCTGATTGTGTTTTCTGATTATAAAAATGCTAAACACCAACCACGTTTTTGACAAATGTGAATAAGACTAAGAAAGTGAAATTTAGTTAGCAAATATAATAGATAAAGATGTTTAATTATATAGATATACCTGCTCATTAAAAATCAAACATTCATACTTACGTATATTATCTATTGTATGTGTGTATAAATGAAGCCTCTATCGTCAATAACCTAAGGCTTTTTAACTGAGAAAGTATTTATTCAGATTGAAGTATTAGCAGACGTTAGAAATTCTCCTAAAAGCTTTTAATAATGTTATGTAAACTGAAACAATTAAGTTAACTTTAACTTGACATTCCATTACAGACTTACTCTTCTTATTTATTGTGAAAGCACACATTTTGTGAAAATTGTATTTTTAGTTTGACGTCACGAGTTATTTCATTCAATGGCAATTGACATCACAGGGATGTTATTTCTAACAATAATTGAGAGAAATGTGCTTCGCTCGGTACGATGTAATATGAAACGTGACCACTTTACACAAAGTGGTGTCATCAGTGGTGTTGTCGAAGACGCCGTTCCGCGCCAGCGTGGGATGTTCCTCTATATTGTTGATCATTCAACCAAATACTAGATAGAAGTATTAATTAATTTCATAACACTCAATGAATTACATTTTACCAGTTATTTTAAGGCGTTCTTTATAAATATATTAAGGCAGATGGCATGTTTATATTGTTGGCGTTGGCCTGCCAAAGTGACTCTACTTTGACTGATGGAAAGCATAAGCAGAATCCAACAGTGGTGGTCACCATACTCATTGCAAATGCAGACAATACAGAATCGTGTCCCACAGCATGGTGGCCTAGTGAGATGCTTCTGTATCATTGGGCCTCCAGTCTCGCACTCACCAACAAAACACAAAAGCACGAATGCTATGCGGCCTATAACCAACAGTGGATGTATTTCGGCTGAGATGATGATGACGGTTTTTCGAAATATATGAAAAAAATTCAGTTGCCTAATATTAAATATGCTTATATATGACGATAAGTTAATTTTTTCTATCGAGCTGAAATCAATGATCATTTTTCATTTATTAAACCGCCAATGAAGTTAATGAGAACGCTGACCGTCTGGACATGGGACGAGCCTTGTACATGGTGTCTCAAAAGAAATTTCATATTTAGTGGATTGATTAAAAAAAAAGGAAGCGATATATAGAAAAAATGTTTATTTATTGTTAAAATACACTTTTTGGGAATTCATTTCTTAAAAATAATATCGTCTAAATGTAAACCCTCACGTTGTTGGCACTCATTTAATCGAACAGTAAAATTACTTATGACTGCTCGACAGGTGGAGTGAGGGATGGCTGCCATTTCGTGACGGATATTTTCTTTCAAATGCGCCAGTGAAGTTGGTTTATTGGCGTAAACTTTAGATTTAAGATAACCCCATAGGAAAAAGTCCATAGGGGTTAAATCTGGGCTACGTGGAGGCCAATTTATGTCACCTCTCCGGGAGATCAATTTTCCTGAGAAAATTTCACGAACACGTGGCAGAGATATATTGGACGTGTGTGAAGTTGCTCCGTCCTATTGAAACCATGTTCTTTGGTTATAGCCAGGAAAGTTTTGCAGTTCAGGTACCAAGAAGTTGTCTAACATCTCCACATAACGCTCTGAATTCACTGTAACTGTACGCCCCATTTCGTCTTCAAAAAAGTAAGGGCCGATAATTCCTCGCGCCGACATGGCAGCCCATACGGTCACTTTAGGCGAGTGTAGGGGTTTCTGATGTTTGCGTTTCGGATTGGCTGAACTCCAGTAGCGGCAGTTTTGCTTATTTACGTGGCCATTAAGATGAAAATGAGCTTCATCCGAAAACAAAATGTTGGTAAACGTTGAAAATCGCTCAATCATCTGATTTACGAAATTAAGCCTCTGACCGGCATCTTGGGGCTTTAATTCTTGCACCAATTGAATTTTGTAGGGGTGCAGCTTTAGATCTTTGTGCATAATGCGATGTAATGATGATCTATGCACATTTAAAGCACTCGCGCGCTTCCGAATTGAAAGGCTCGGGTCGTCACGTACAGATTGATTAACACTCTCCACGTTTTCTACCGTTCTTGATGACCTAGGTCGCCCGGATTTTGATTTATCCAGCGTTGATCCAGTCTCTTCAAACTTTTTAACCCAATGTCGAATGAGAGGAAGGCTTGTCGCATCATTTAAGTGGCGAAAACCTCGAATACTGCAGAATTTTCTACGCGCGACAGTTGTCGAATCACCGTTCTTGTAAAACTCTCGCACGCACAACGCGCGGTCTGCTCCCGAGAAACGCTCCATAGCGACTGAATCCCCAAGAGCCAAGCTACCAATTGACATAACCCCCGCACCCCTCAAGTACGCAGCGTTCACGCAGTAAGCTAAACAAATATAAAATTTCTTTTGAGACACCCTGTACTTGTTCACCACGTTAAGTATTCGTACCACTCATCGGTACCGGTTTTTATAAACATTCAACAACACACACAATTCAAAATAAAAACGAAGCTATACGAACATCTACTCGTGTTTGCGTTTTGTGAGCATGAATGAAAGAAAATCAAACCTGTATTTGGAACTTTAGCAGAACTTAAAGTAAACTACAATCTATGTTAAGTCAACGAAGAGTTTAACGGAAGTTCATTGACATTTAAAAGAAGAGCTCGTTCTAGTCAACAAATTAATTGATTTTTAAGGATATTATTCTTTATTGATGTTATTAAACGCCTCCTACACGAGGGAAAATGTGACGCATTCCGAATGAAATACGTAAATAAAATGACGTCTTATTTGTATCTATAAACTAAACGAGCTGAAATCAACCATCAATTAGACGGTATAATTCCCGTTACAATTTTATTTCCGCTCCACAAACTGTGCCACACTGAGACATGATATTGAGTTCAAATACGAAATTGAAATTCAATATCTTTATTTCATAAAATTGGTTACCAATTATGCGAAATCGTTCAACCATAGAACCAAAACCGTTCGTTTCGCATATCTTTGTACTTCAATCAAGAGTAGGGTTGCCATTCGACCAAGTTTAATTAGTTTCGTCCTCGTTTCACGAAGAGCTATATTCCGATTGATTGATAACAACAATAACACAATTAAAACATTATTTTTTGAAAGTGTGGAGCGTATACAATACAATGAAGTTCCGTAAATCGACAGTAGTGAAGTATATTGAAAAATGTCGTATCGGTGCTCCGACCCACGATGTAGTCCTAAAGTCAAAGTCCCTACGATTTTATCACACCCAGACGAGCCCATTCACCGGAACCCAACACTGAATCATAAGTTTATGGTGCAGCCAGGAACGCAAAAAAAAATATTAGGATAAAAACGCACTTTATACTTTCAATTTATAGATAACAGCATCCCAACTATCATTTAAAAATTTAAAGATATTTAATATTTCTAAATTGTTGCGGAATTCAAATGTATAAAGTAAATTTTCGATGTGTTAAGACAGCAAAGCACCGGGGTCATGATACGTACTCCAGAGAGAGTTACTAAAGAGAAAGAGATAATAATAAGAGATAAACAGCTCATAAATAAACAAACAAGATACAAGTTATAGAATGTTATCGTGACTGCAGTAAGTCAACAAGTTTTGACGGCGAGCGGCGCGGCGTATAATTGTCGGCGGTTGGCGCACATTTACACTCAGCAAGTCCCCGCACTTTATCGCTTCGCCATCAACACCAACAAATCTGCTTTATGTAGGTATCTGACACTATGCTGCTAATTAATATATAATATTATTCCGTTTGTGTTTATGTTGCGAATTGTCTGTTCTTCCATTGGATTTATTTCATTGTATTAGTGGTTAATTAATGCCAAAATTAGGTTAGGAATATCATTAGAAAAATATTGTTTCAGGCTATCAATAGCAGTGGTTAAAGTAACTTGAAATGATCAAAATTTTTTTTTTTTTATTGAATATGGTCAAACGAGCAAACGTATCGCCTGATGGCAAGCGATTAACGCCGTGCATGGCAACACCAGAGGCGTCACAAGTGCGTTGCCGACCTTTTAAAAGGAGTACGCTCTTTTCTTGAAGGTTTGAGGGTCGTATTGGTCCGGGAATACCGCAGGCGACAGTTCATTCCACAGTTTTGTTGTGCGAGGCAGAATGTTTCGCGAAAAGCGCACAGTGGTGGACTGCCAGCCATGCAAGTGATGGGGATGAAATTGCTGTCGCGTAGGACGATAGCGAAAAGAGGCGGCAGGAATCAGCCCGAAAAACTCCTCGGAGCACTCCCCATAGTAGATGCGGTTGAAGATGCATAACGAAGACTCTACGAAGCGCCAAAGAGTTGAGTCGAATTGAAAATTCCTGGCAGTCGTCAATTCGAGTCGCTCTCCGTTGAATGCGATCCACAGAGAGGAGCTGGTACTGGGGTGCCCCGGCCCAAAGATGGGGACAGTATTCCATATGAGACTGAACCTGCGCCTTATAAAGTCGAAGGCGGTGGGCCGGACTGAAATACTGTCTCGATCTGTTGAGCACGCCAAGCTTCTTAGAGGCCAATTTGGCCTTATCCTCCAAATGGCCCTTAAACTGAACTTCACTGGATATGCCGACCCCAAGTATACCAATTTTGGCTGAGTCAGATGGGGTAGTGTCTTCAAACCGAGGACATACGACCCAAGGCAGCTTTTTTTGCGGTGAAAGTGAAAATTTGTGTCTTTGTGGGGTTAAACTGGACTAAATTGAGTCTACCCCAATCTGAGACCTTTTCTAAAGTGCTCTCAATTTCAGACACAGGACTCTTAATGACGTTTTCCCGAGAAATATTAGCGCGGCCGATGTAGAGAGCATCACCAGTACTGTCATCCACATAGCAATGAGTGCCGCTAGTTTGCAACATGTCATTGATATGAAGGAGGAATAGAGTAGGCGATAGCACACAGCCTTGCGGGACACCAGCATTCACAAGTATGGAGTCAGAGCATTCACCGACGACTAAGACCTATATGCTTCTATATGCTAGAAAGCTAGTGGCTATTTGAAAAAAACAGTATTAGGAAAGGACTCGAATTTGAGATAGGGCTCTTTGCAGGATTATTTTTCTAAACTAAGGTAGTCTCTTTATAATAACAGGAAGTTTATTATATACATAGAAAAAGATGGCTGGAAACAAAACCTTGCAATAGAAGAACTTAAAGATTTAAAACCGTTAACGAATTTCGTCACATATAGTCAAGGCCAGTTCTGATACCAGACAATAAATCTAATAATGTTTCCAACTAGAAGTAGCGACAACAAGCCATACGGGAGCTTGAGCAGGCTTGTCATCAGTAGAGGGTCAGTTAAATAATAACGTGATATATAGTAAAACCATAATTTTTCACTCCCGTTTCATTTCATTACTTATACTTTCAGTTCGAGTATACAGAAATTGTCAATTTATATAAAAGTTATGTTTATCAAATGTTGACAACCTCATAACCAGTGTGTGAATGCTTTAACAAAATGAATATGTTTAACTAGCTTACTAACATTTTGAACAGATTAATGACATCTATTCTATCTCTTGCATAAGTATTAGCAAAATATTTGCTGGTGTAGTCACAACGACAGATTGAAATAAGTTGATATGAGCCATGTGTTCGGATTATGACTATCGATCAAACTACGCACAGTATCTCTTTCAAACCAATTATTATTAAACAGAACAGATCACTGTATCGTTTTCCTGTCGCTTAAGCCAGTCCAGTCTAACGTTCGCGCACTTTAGTTTATCGTGGGACAGCTTCAGCACTCATGGAATGGCTCGACCGAATCTACCACTTTTTCACAAAATATTGGTGAACTTATAATACAACCTACAAGGTTCACAATCTTTCCTGTCCTCTAATTTTATGAAGAGAGAAGGCATTCGAATGCCGACCACACAACTGTGTTTCACCATAGTACATAGAGTAATTGAATGAGTAAGAACTACAGCAACCTCAAAACTGCACGAGTAAAACGAACCGCGACAAAACCTAGTTATAATCGCTGTCTAATCTCCTTGTGTAATATTGAATAACGTCTATTATTTATTCTTAAACCCACGCGCACTAATATTAAAAGCATATGAAAAACAAGCTTTACTTAAAGTGATTGATAATATACAAACACTCACGATTAATAAATTTACAGTCTTAAAATACAAACATATATATAATATGTGTAATTATTTAAGTACGGCTTGCATTCTACTAATGAAGTCAATGTGAAGAGTTACAATGTAATGCAAATTATAAATATTCTGTTTACTTGAATTATGTATTGTTTATTTGTGTATTCTGCAGTGAAGGTCTGTTGGAAAAAGATTTACATATTTATATTGAACCAATCTAAAAAGACTACATCATCTGCGAAAGATGAATTATGTGTACACAGTACTCGCACAGCGTTATAAGATTAACATATACAATCTATAATACCAGAGCAGATCAATATTTCATGAAATTGAAACACAACAATTTCCCGTGTATTACTTAAAGTATTACACATTAGCAAACAGTACTATATGTACAAAACCAAAAGCTATCGGGAAGATAATTAAAGCGTCTAATAAATAATATAAATGTTTAATATTGCAGTTTTAAGTGGTTTTTTCTACTAACCTTGTGCCTTTTTCATCAAGCGAGGCAGCCAGCTGATATAAACAGGTCTAAATCCTTTGCAATATTGCATTCCACCGATTTCAAATAAAAATTTTAAACATTCAGAAATATAGCGATGATGAAGCAATCGCGAAACGCTCTCTAAAAGCCCAATAAATTTGAATTTCACCTGTTCCTCACTCGATATAAATGGAGATGCACTTAGCGCAATGCCTCATTCTCTCTGACTGTCGAGGGGCGCGGTGGAGCGTGGGATAAGGATAAGGTGTTTTGCTAACGACGTGGTGAAGTGCTCGCAACTAATGGAAGATCAAATGCCTATTGTCTTCATACGGGCCAAAATGAGATGCTACCTAACGTTTTTAACGTATTTAAACTACAGGTACAGAGTTACACTACGTGACTAAAGAATTATTTCACTTTAAATAGTTCGAATTCCATTTCAACTTAAAATGAACCGCATTTTTCGAGCCATCCCTACGAGGTCACACGTTATAAACTACAGGTTTAAACAGAAGAAACATAATATGTATTACACAAAAAAAGGTCACCATGATAAAATACCTTTACGGTTCTCGCTCTTAAATCAATATAAAGCTAAGTCATTCTATATCAAAGTTAAAAATAAAAAAACGTTGTAACAAAGCCCCACTAAGCTTCCTACATACCTACAGAATAAATCAGCGATTCAGATACACGGAAAATTATTTTGTTTTCTGTATAACTATCGGGTTTGTATAGTTTGCTTAAGCAAGTCCTCGACCATAAATAAAAGGCCTAAAATCAATTCCGCCAGATATAGTCAATATAACAGTACAAGCAAAGCTTTTGTGATAAAATATCTATCTCTAAGTCGACCATTGCTCTATTTATCCGATATCTGTGCCATATGATCTACAGTTATTATTTACGGCAGTGGTGACTATAGACTAAGTCTGATTAATATTTTGTTGCTTCATCATGTTGACTAAAAATAAAGGATATTTAAGCTCATTTTTCTTAAACACCAATAGCAGATACTTAAAGGGATTGATAATTATCACTATAATAGTATAATAGTCTACATGAAGAACTAAATTAATCAGTGAAACTGATAAACGATTGAAAAGAAAACACCGCTCGACTCTAATGCCCTACTTTCACAAATTGAAACCATTCCAGTATTTCTTATTCTTCCACTGAAAATGCTTTTATACCTTCATTCATTATCCGGCGCGTGAAGTTGATAGATTGAAGTTCATCGTATCATTTAGTTAACAAACTGCTGCATTGTAAAGTAAAGGATAGAAGTTTTACTCCGCGAGAACTCAGCTTTAGTCTTTTAGCTTAGAGGAGATTTGAATGAACAGCTGCTCTCGAGTCACAGCATCAAAGAACTAAATTACCACCACGTTCTTCTGTCACATTTACTCATTTGTGTGAACAGATGTCAGATATATCGTAAAATAGCTAGTCTATCAAAATAATTAAGTAAAATAATGTAATGTCTTTGTACATCTTCACTCATGATAAAAAATACTAGAACGGAGTGAAAATAAAACCAATATGTTTAACCCAATGTCTAGGCCTACCACCGTGTTTTATTGTTTAAAATGGAAGCGTGCTATTCATGGCTTTGGGTCACCATTGAACATAACCGCTTGTGATCCGCGGGGATATATAAGGTTACCTAAGTGCTAAACTTATCAGAGTTAAGGTACAAGATACAATAAAAAATATTTCTAATGCGCGGTGATTGGTCTCAAAGTATACCTGATAACCTTCCGTAATCAGTCGTCTCTGCAATTCACGAGGTGTCAGCGGGGTTCACCCATTAGTCTTTATCACAAAAGGTTCATTATCACAGTATATATCACAAAATCCCGTGCGCCAATAGATACGCGACCATTAGGGGGTTTGATGTTAACAGATTTCAAACAATTCTATAGGTTTTCGAGTCACGACGGTGGCGGTTTGACTTTGGAAATTCAGTCAGGCCACGTGGTTTACAATTTTAAGTTATCGTGTAGTCTTACTAAGCTTACAAATCGACAACAAATCGAGTTATTTCAAATTTATGTAGTGAGAGGTTATTCGCCTCAAAGGTCTCAATCAAGTGGGGTGAGAATAAAATTTTGACAAGAATTTTATTGACAGTTCAACTTCCTGCCATATACAAAGCAAAATTTTATGTCATAGAAATAAAAAGAGGCGATGTTACTAAATCGATTATATCGATATGATCGGGACGATACACAATATGTTTAGTAATGATACTGATTTTTTAAGTAACTGTAAGGATAACAATACAGTAGGTAACTCATGCCGAATATGCAACTTGATTCAATACTCCTACATTTTTGGCTAATCTCATAACCCCGGACCCGCTTGCGCGTTTTATGACCCATCGGAGATACGATTATTTTACATAATTTTATATTTGCTCTGTCTAGTATCATCCATCTCCATATAGGCTATCTCCTCTGTACTAGATTTAAACGTGCGTTCCGTCTGTGACTTTAACTATCATAAATACACTTCTTAAGAAACGAAAATTGGATTACTGTGTGAAACTTTATGTTGGAATACAAAACCGCAGCTAAAGTTTATTTGTTTACCATGATTTTTTTTAATCAAAATATTTGGTTAAGTTATGCGTACAGCCACATGCGTACAGCGTACAGCCAGGAACATTACAGCATGTTTTCTTAAATTCTATCACCATTAGCCACATTAAAAATAAGCAGGCGTGACTCTTTCTACACCTGGTTCCACGGAATCTAGTACCCGAGGCGGCGTGCGGTTTTAGTCGGTTCGAGTCCGACATGCAACCAGGGGATGATATCCGAGGGTATTGCCGCACGAGGAAAAAACAAAGGCGTAACTCCTTCTGTGACTACAGACGGAGTCACGCCTTGGAGACTTAGAGGACGAGAAGTAACTACAGTATATTTCAAGACCATCAATCATTAAATAAGAGATAAAAAAATAGAGAGTCGGACACGGAGGAACAACAATAAAAATTATTTATGGTCAAGAATTTTTATAGTATAATCGCTTCGTATATTGAATTAAAACAATCGGCCAAGTGCGAGTCGTACTCGCGCACTGAGGGTCCCGTGCCAAACTATAGGTACATTATATGATGTAACTAAGAATTTTTCGCAATTTTTCCATTATCTCTATAAGACGTTGCCTCGTACCTAATTTCAAGATTCTGAGTTCACGGAAAGTACTCTGTAGGTTTTGATTTCTTTGCGAGTATCGAAAATTTGCAGCATAAACGGTTGTATCGTTTGATTGCGTTGGCTTAGAAGTTAGATTTTTTTATACACAGCTCCAAGGTACAGTAGACCTGAGTATTTGATATGAATTTCAGCTTGATACCGCCACGCGTTCCTGAGAAAAATAATTAACAGACAGACAGACGGACAACAAAGTGATCCGTAGACCGTGGGAGAGCTATGCTTCGGCATGAATGGGTCGGCTCGACCGGAATGATACCACGGCCTCACAGAAAACCGGTGTGAAATAGCGTTTGCGCTGTGTTTCACCGAGTGAGTGAGGATACCGGAGGCCCATACCCCAACCCCTCCCCCCATCCCCTTTCCTATCCCCCAAAGGTCGGCAACGCACTTGTGACGCCTTTGGTGTTGCGGGTGTCCATGGGCGGCGATAATCGCTTACCATCAGGTGATACGTCTGCTCGTTTGCCCACTATTCAATAAAAAAAAAAAAAAAAAAAAAAAATCCTATAAGAGTTCCGTTTTTTCCTTCTGAGATACGGAACCCTAAAAACTAACATCAAACCATGGTTGGATTAGTGAAAGAACATGAAGTTACCGCACACTTTCGCCGCTCTGTTATCGATGCAAGGAATCTGCATCTCACAAGTAAAAGCTTTATGAATATAATAGCTGCCATAATTATTATATTGAACAAAATGCCTGCAGCTTTATGTAGATGTTATCTAATTGTGGCTATAACATTTTATTACTTATTGCAGTCTATTTAGAAAGCTATTTAACTGCCCACACATTTGATAGGTACCTACTCAGTTAATATAACAATTTAAATGCAAATAAATACGAGTGAGCAAAATGTAACGACGCAGGAGGGACGACACACCAAGTCAAGTAAGGAGCGGCAGTATTCGCGTTTGGAGGAACAAACGTGTCGCATCTGCATATGAAATGGACTGGAATTAAGCCAAAGTACGACCCTTTACCCAAGGTATCGGATTATATGAGGGTAATGTATATTAAGTCCCCTCGTAGAGCGCGTTATTGTGCGCTACAACCCCTAACTTATTAATTATATTCACACAGCAGAGATTGCAAACCTGTGGAGTTGTTGTATTGGGGTGGCCCGAGGGGATCAGGAGACGTAACACGAAGTCCCCGTGGGACCGTCGGCGTCGCCTCTTTGGACGCGCTTAGCGATTTATTGTTCGATCGTAAACGCGCCGTTCCCTGGCCATGTCGACTTGTCGTAAAACTCCGCTTTGATAGTACGAGCACGGACGAAAACAAATGCGAATATTAACAAAAAATTGCAACGTTGAGTTCGATCTACTAAGAAGAAGTTGTCTTTTAAAAAGAAAAGAAGAAAGAAGATTATATGCAACGAGTTAACAACTATAATAATAAAATAAAGTTAACGAAATACATATTATTTCAAAAGTTCTTCATTCAATAAATATTTTAAATATCACACACGGAAAATTTCTTCAATCAATACGAAACTTACGTGGCTTAAAGGTCACTAGATAGACATACAATAAGTTTTGAATAGGTGATTATAATCTTATGGAAACTCGAAACAAGCTTTCAAACGAAGCAAAAGCTACGAAAGTAGTGATAGTTACAACAAAAATTAAGTATTTTCACTTTTATGATTGTTTTGTTAATATTATTATGCAATGAAATCCATTTATCTCTGAGATCTACAGTATTAAAGACATTTCCTGACTCATACGATATATTTAGTTAACCGTCAATTCTTAAGATCCATTTTGTCAGTCTCCTTACAATTTTTTTTAAATTTTGAGGTTGTGTTTACTTTTAGTTATATATTTGAAATTGAAACATAGAACTTTCACAGATATTGTTCTAAACTAAAATATTCTACATAATACGAGTATAATTTCGGTCATGGTTCCGAAAAAGTTTCTGATAACAGAAATTTTACAACTAGCAAAAAAAATACAAGTTTATATTTTGTGTCTACTTGGTAAACCTATGACCAGGAGTGGAATGTGATAGACGGACGATTATGATGATGATACTGAGAATTTCGGCCAGCTGGGCATCAACAGTTTTAAATTAATTAATCAAAATTAGAACCATAAATATGAGCCACAGTTATTCTTGTAGCAAACTTCAATGAACTACGTTCCGATTCCGTCAGTCAATTAATCAGTGACGTACATAGGGTAGCACTGAGGACGCCACCGGCGCGAGCAACCATCTCGACCTATTACCTCTTCACTTTAGTTATTTTCTCAAACTAATGTAATTTACAAACGTGTACATGCTGGTACACAGACAAATTGTTCCTGATATAGAACAGCGCGAGTTTCACAAAAGCTGCCTCAAATAAATAGCGTATGGCATTTAGACAAATTGTTTTTGATGTTGAACCAACTGCATTCTGAAATATTTTTAAAATACAGTAGATATTTTAACATGTTTATTTTAAATAGTCCTTTAATAGATCTAATACTGACATGTAATGGAAATATCATTATTTTTCATCTGCATTCAATCTAATGTATTCATGACGGAAATTCTGTTACCAGTATCGATGACCACATAAATAACAAAAAAAAAACACATAGGTTTCTAGGTAGATTTGTGCTTGGAGACAACATCCTAATATATCTATGTGATTTCATCACTGTGACGCTGCTAAAAATTCTTCGCGACATTGCCTTGTGCATCGTAATTAATAAAATAATTGTAGCTGCCTGACTGTTTTCGAATATAAATATAATGACATGATAATGTAAAATGTACCTGAAACATGAATGTGTCTAGCAATTCCACGAGATGCTACTCCGCCACAGCTGTGCGAGTCAAGAAGATGGCTGATAGATTCGTAATTCAAAATACAACTAGATTTTGATGAACTTTGATCACTAGGATCAAAAATAATATACCAATGTCTATTGACCGATCGTAATGTCGAGTTTACGTCGACTCAGTATCTCAAACACAATAAACTCGTAAAAGAAGATATCAAATGTTATTACCATCGAAACGCAAAGCGATCACTGTTCGGCGTGGAGCTGACAGGAGCTGACACAAATAGACGTTAACCCAATCATACTGTAATTTGTTTGTGCCGAGTCCCTGTTGTATTGAGCCGTTTCTCTCGCTCAACAGAAGGATATTTATAATTAACGTCACATCCAATTTTTGTTCTAGCGGCTGTTGCTTCACGTAGTTATTCTTATTTTAGAATAAATTTACTCCCAAAGTTGAAGGACTCAATTATGGAGAATTACGATACCGTTGCCTTTTCATCAAATATTTAGTGTGGCCAACTGATACAATAGCGAAGACCGCTATAAGTTACAATTTTGTTTGGGTACACAGGTTACTGGGGTACGTGATTACATTAAGTGGAAGTAACGACTTCCGGAATCCATGGCAGAACCTCATTTACTTTATGAAGAAGTCACCGTTATAAGATTGTCGCACTAGCATTTATTGACAAACTGGAAGATTTTTTTAAATAACTCTTGGAATTAAACTACGTATAAGATGATAGTCGATGCAAAAGCCAATGATGTCCAAAAACTCATAAGTAAATAACTTGTAAAGCGACCTTTAAGATCGATTTTTAAGTTCACTTTATAGTGCTAAAGCAGTAATCAGATGTTGATCGGTTTTATAGCTATAAAAAGGTTCAAAAGATTTGCAGAAAGCAAGAGAGCCGCACTGTGCGGTTACTTCCTGCCCCTAGGTATAGCCTGATTTACAATTTTCATATAATCTGAAGCCTTTGTGAATGTAGTTATGTTGTAACCTGATATCATACTTTCTTATCGCATATAAGTTGAACAGGGTGCCATTAGCTCACAGTTAAGTAAATTTTGATTGTCCCATAAAGCGGAGCGGCTACTTTTCTTTAGTAATTGAGTGAGCGGCGACTGAGTGGCCCTCCAGCGCGCACCCGGCGCGTCTCGAGCGGGTGTGCGCCGGTAGCCTGTAAGTAACTAAGTTAGGGCCGCGCTTTCTCTCAGCTCTGTGGAAAGTTGGACTGCGAGATTCGAAAACACAGACTATTTATTCCTGTTATAAAATGTACCGCCGACCAAGAAAGTTTTAATGCGTTCAATACTTTAGACTGTAGTTGATAAAACGTTTGGATATCATATTATTGGGCTTTCTTAGATTATTCAGGTTTGGTCAAAAATGTATTATAATTTAAATATATGTCATTTGTGGTTATCAATATTCTATATAACGTTTTGCTAGTTAACTCTGATCACACTTTGGAACACAACTGTTCACGGGCATAAGTTCAGTTCATGTAGTTCACGAATCCTTACTAAGAAAGAATAATGATAAAACCTTGACGAAACTACAGCATAAGCGTTTATGGACGTATCATTATCATGACGTGTTAAAATATAAAGAATCACTACACACAATATCTCCTTGCCAGATTCTGGTAAGTAATGTAGTGTCTATATATAGGCATGTCTACCCTTGCTACAACATGCGATAACCATAAATAAATCAAATAGCTAAAGTTATTGGTGAGATCAGCCAAAATGTGTTTATATACAGAGTACACCCCTAATCTTTACTAAAATATACTTAATTAAAATCTTTACTTTGGCACAAAATAATTATGCTAAGATGAAATGCTGACGACGACTGTCTTAAGTCAGTGCACACGTTTATGTGTGCGGTAATAATTAAAACTACAAAGAGCCATGATATTCAATTTTAAAAGATCCTATCGCCTTACTTAAATAATTCGTATTTATAGCTTATAGCAATGAAACTCAGCTGTTTCCACGAATGGGTGGAGGAGTCGGTCGCGGTGCTAGATCAAAACGATAGAACGCTAAACAGCCAATGACTTTTCATTCCTGTTTTAATGGCGGTGCAAGTACCAACCACTTAAGGACCGTGAGTTTCTCGTTAACTCACGCGATGGAAAATCTTGATTGATGTTCCCGGTTTAAACTTTATACCAACGGTATTCCTTTTTTTTACTGATTGCTTCATTGGAGTTCTAATTTTAGCTCAATTAAACTCCTTTTATCCTGTTAAACTAATATTTGCAGCGTCGAAAGTACAATGTCATTAAATTCATTGTAATATTGTAAATTACCTTCAGAGCGAACATGCGGCTTTAACAATAATGCAATAATTACGATCAATATTATTTAATACCAAACTGTTTCATTATAGAGGTTAACTTTCGCGACCAATGGAGGCGTACAGCTCTGCACCTACTTTTATCAAATTGAACTTGACAAATGATTAGTACCCCTTACAAATTTTGAAATTAAATCATAATTTTTGTCCAGGTATATATTAAGTCCTCGGTCAGTGGGTTAACAGTTGCACCACCTGTTTACCGTCGCCTAGTGGTGCAGAAGCGCCTTTAATTATGTATATTGATTAGAGTGTTTGTCTGTTGGCAAACAACCAAGGTACATTTGTCTTTACTTAACTGGCTGCAGCACATTTATCTTTTCCTTTGAACTTATCTCTTCGGAATCGTTTGCAATCTCAATATTGATGTCTATTCATTAGACACTCTCGTTCTTGCTTTTGTAAATAAATAATAAATACCCGTAGCCTAGTTTGCATATTATAATGTTAGTGCCACGACACAATAATTGAGTATTTTCAATAGTTATTTCTTATGCAACTTCTACCGCATTTACTATGGAAAGTGCTCCGAAGAATTGTTCGGTTTGATTCCTGCTGCCTCTTGCTGCCATCGTCCTATGCGACAGTAGTTTCATCCCCATCACTTAGATGGTTGGCAGTCCACAACTGTGCGGTTTTCTTGGAACTTTCTGCTTCTTACAACAAAACTGTAGAGTGTGTATGAACATACACACTATAATAGATGCTCTGAATTGACATGAAACCTTCATGTTCTTTCAAGTGAATCTTTTTTCAAATAATACCAATGAGGTCCTTATTTGAAAAAAAAACCGGCCAAGTGCGAGTCGGACTCGCGCACCGAGAGTTTCGTACATCCTTTATCTAAAAACATTTCTTTTTTTCCTATTTCTATAGCACAGATATAGGAAAACATTGCTTTGTACCAAATTTCAAGATTCTGAGATCACGGGAGTGTCCTGTAGGTTTTGATTCCCTTGTGAGTGTCGAAAACTTGCAGCATTAACGACTGTATCTTTTGATTGCGTTGGCTTAGAAGTTTGATTTTTGCACAGCTCTAAGGGAGAGTAGACTGGAGTCTTTAATACTCGTATATAATTCAGCTTGATACCTCCATGCGTTTCTGAGAAAAAGGGTCTTGAAAGACAGACAGACGGACAACAAAGTGATCCTTTATGGGTTTCGGTTTTTCCTTTTCATCCTATTTTGTTACAATAAAGAATTATTGTTATTATTGGCTAATACTTTATCTATGATTATCCAATGAAACACGAGAATTTAGGCGTTAATGATTGCAGAAAGAAAAACGTTTGCAACTTGGCTAGGGGAGTTGCCCTCAAAGTTGTTCTCTTTCACAATTAAACAAAGCACACTTCTCCATTGTAAGCTCCTCCTCCTCTTCTATATGTAAAGTTAAAAGCGCTCCAACCTTTCAAATCGATTGCTATTAATCACATATACATTTTTTTTTATTATATAGTGGGCAAACGAGCAGACGTATCATAAAATAATCGTTACATACCTGCAATACATCACTAGTGACCTATTGCAGGTGTGTTATATTAATCTTACATTTACTACTTTTTACTCCATTTTTATTGTCTCACAGACAAGCTTATTTTGATTCTCTACGGGTAGATTTGTCTTCCACAAATATTGTTATTGATGATCTCTCTGTTAGACCTTAAGTACAAAACTGCAACATAATAATATAAAATGTTAACAAAAAACAACGATTTCAAGAACTGGACCAAATCGATATGGGTCCACATGGGAAGCACCAGCTTTCAGAAATCGGTTTGCGTGTTTTAATTTAATCGTCAATTTGTCGCGCACATACTTAATACAAATTGAAGACTTACATGGTTTTCTCATGGATGACATTGTCAGAACTGGACCAAATTGAAATGGGAACACACGGAACTTCACATAAAAAAAGGATCATAAAAATCGGTTCACCCAATCCAAAGTTCTAAGGTAACAAACAAAACAAAAACAACCTCCTTCTTTTATTTGAAGTCGGTTAAAAAGAATTGAACCTATCACAAATAGCGAAGATAGCACACATTAAAATATCCACTGAATTGAGAAATTCCTCAATAGATGGGTCGGTTAAAAATAACTCTGCTATATATAGATCACCAGAGACTTGTGTTACTCAGAAATATCCACTTAGCGAATAGCACACAAATTCTTTTTAAGTATTAACGGTCGTAGGCAGTGATTCATATATAGCTAATTGTTCCAGGATTCACTGCGGAGTGATCATAAAGCGTGTAATTTAATAGCTCATGGTTATTGCTAAAGAAAAATGTGTTTCTTTAAACAAACATGCTTTGTGTTTAAAGATGTTTATCGTTTCGTTTTTTTTATTAGGTGATAGGAAATTAATTGACACTCGTGTCTGATATTTGATCGAGTGATCAATGACATCTGCATCCGGCTCGTCTTCGGCTACACCCGGTGATAGTATCACTTTGTTTGAAGTGGTCACGTTTCATATTACGTCGCACCGAAGCGAAACATTTCTATAAATGATCATTTCATTGACTTTGATATGATATAATTTCTGTTAAATATGTCAATCGTGACGTCAATCTAAAAAGATTGTTTAATAACGGCTGGCATCTTGGTAATTAGTTTTGTTACATATCATTCTAATATTAATTTCGCCGAAGTAAAACTTAAGTAGAAGAGAAGGAATAAAACCTCAAATTGATGAAAACTACATGATCAAAACTATTCTATCGTGATATAGCCCTGCGTACGCAACACATATTTATTACAGGTATCTAGATGTAGTTAAAAGGGATTAAGAACTTATTTCTATAGATTTTAATCACCTTGGGCCGAAACGCGATTGGGACTTAGACGCTGGTAGATTCTTAAGCGGCGCTTCTTCGCGCACTTTCCATCAGTAAGATTCTGTTAAATCTCGAACCGATTTTACCTGTAAACAACCTGGGAATTATATTTTCTTTTATATTATTAGATTCTATCAATGACGCCAATGGATATTCGAACTATTTCAGTCCATAATGTTCTATAAATACATGTTGTAGTTAAATGAGTCCTAAATCTATCTCACTAATTATAAACATTCCTCACAGATCTACTCCAGATGAGAAGCTACACTAAATTACTACTTAAACAATGTTGAAGCATTTCTGATAAATTTATCTGAATTTTAACAAGTTTCATTTAAGTTTGTGTTAGTTCCCCCACATTACTTCAATTCGCACTCCGCACACAATTCCAGTTTCAGCATACACTAAAATGTGTTTGGTATGTAAATGCATTAGTTACTGCCCCGGTACTTAGCACTATTTATTATTTGAATAGTTAAAGTGAGCATCCGCTCCGAGGTGTGTAGGTAGATTAAACAATGGCTCGTCTCGTCTTTGTAGGGTTGCCAGAATAACGCCGTATATCCTCGTAAAATGATGGGGATAGTCCCAGGGATCGCTTAAAGTATTAGAAAGCTTTAGAAAATGTCACCGGGATTGTAAGGGTATCTGGTATGATTCAAGTGATTACCGGAATCCCTAAAAGAGCACATAAGATTTTTAGATACTGACATTCAAACTAAACGACTGGGTTTAGAAATAAAACTTAACATAAGTTTTCTAAAACTGAATAATATAAATCCAATATACAAAGATTTTATATCTCTTATATTGGTACTGAATTATGTAAGCGTGTATTTGTAGCCGACATAAGTTGTAATGTCTCTTTATTAAGCAAAAGAACTGTCGAAAGATTTGTTAAAAAATTGAAAATAATATTAGTAATTTTTATCAGAAATTAGATCAGTCAAATATGCGCGTTGTGTGCGTTGCAGTGACAACCCTGCTGTTAGATATTTACCAGACGCTGTCTTATTATCGTCCAGTGGAGCTCGGTGCTGGAGTGTGCCAGTGATTGATTGTAACTAAACAGTTGTAAACACTGCGTTACCATAACATACTCAGATCTATCGTCAAGCCGCAGAGAACCGCTCCGCTGGGTTAGTTTAATCACCATCAGAGGGCTAATTGAAACAAATATATTTAACCTGATGTTGGACATTATTGGTCAAACAGGCCACCGCATTGATCGCCAGAATTCCGTACACTTACAAAGTTCTGTGTGCAGTAAGAGGCCTTTCACACCAACAGAGATAGTATAGTTATCCCCGCTGAGCACTCCAATAAAGTCAAAATTTGCAATCTTCTCACGTATAAAAGGTCGTCAAAGCGTTAACAAAATAGTATATAAAATAGTTTGGAAATATTTAGACGCACATTACCAGTGAGAAGTAAACCTGATATTAATCTAGATCGGCTAAGTTATATGCATTCATTACTGCAACATACTCCAACTCCGAAGGTTGACCGAGTCGAGATTGTCTGAACAAGTAATAACGGTGCGGCCACGCAACCTGGCACAACACGGTGGCGGATAACTAGTAGGTAGCGCTCACTTCGGCGCTTTATCAATACTCTGACTTTAGAGCCATCCTATTAAATACACTGAACGGTTTTATACTCGCCCCGTAAACGAATACTTTTACTGGTTGGAGCCACAGCGAACATTAACCGCCTATCGATTGATTTATCTTTGCTATAAACACTTACTGGTACATTCTCGTACAAATCATTTGGGGCAAATGTCTTTATACGAACGTCAATCGGTAGTCTAAATAATTGTCGCTTCACTTTTATTTAATTCTAGTATTCCTTAAATCAATGGTTAAGCTTGACATTAGAGCGCGTGATATTAATCAATGTTGGTTTTCTTAGCGCGAACAATTATCGTAAAAACGTGGAAACTGTGGATCAAACGGTGTGGCCGGGAGGACGGGGAGGGATCACGAGCACTCCCGTTTATACCGGCCGTTAAACTTTTATAGTCGCGACTGTGATGCTGGACGCCCGCGGAAACCGCTCGCCGCACTGTGCCACTCATGAGAATAGCTTCTCTGTCCAAATGACAGTTATTTGCAGCGGACATAGAGTAATGCTCAACACACCGTTGGAGTGTGAATGGAAGTATTCGGGCTAATTGTTTAACAGTGCTGCGATGTTATTTCAGTTAACCACGCTGGTGGGTTATAGTAAATACTGTAGAAACTTGGATATTATAATAAGATAATATATAATAATATAATACATAAGAATAAAAATCTCTACAAGAAAATATGTCGACAACTGATTTCTACGTCATGATCCTACGTCAATCGTATCAGGAAAACAGTAGAGTAGAAATGTTTAAAATAGTTATTTGTTACACAAGGGTGCAAAGTTGCTTTTTAAAAGAAAAGGGCGCGGGCAAATAAAAAAAATGTATCCCAAGTAGGTTCCGAGTCTGAGTTGTTTACAAATTAAAAAAGGTTGTATGTTAAATTCGGCACCATGGAGGTAGAAGTAAATAGGTTTAATGATGTTTAAAATTCAAATTGAATTTACTTTATTCTCTAGTGGATAAAAACGGCTTTTGTACTCAGATATCGAAGGTAAGGAGGTAAAAACTCTTCCCGAGATGGGGGGATGAAAAGATATTTTAAAGACAATAGGTTTCGAATTTCTTACAAAAACACTGAATAAAACTTAATTTGGATCCGGATATTGCAACATTGCTCACCGCTGACAACCCGCCACGCGCCGATGGCTCGTATATGTGCTTATAGAAATGGATAATCCATTGTAGTCACCGCACCACTCAACACATTGGCCTTTTCACTGCAGTGTACGTGAAATCGCCCGCATTGCGTTGTCCCTGACGCCAAGGGTGGCCACGCGGTACGTACTTTTATAGCATATTGTACGGTACATTAAGAGAATTTATTAAACATAAAAGAGAAAAACGAAGGAAGTTTCAATTAAACTATGTGACGCCAATGATGTTTGATGTCTCCTGCGGTTTACGTCTAAATGATGACTTGCCTAGTATCGTCCTGTAACAAGTGGTTAAAACACATGACTGTTTATTCTCGACTTCAAAGTTTAATAAAAATAGGTAAAAAAACTTTTTAAGTTAAACAGTTTTATGTTAAAAAAAACATACATTGCAATGTTTAAGATAAATGTACTTAAAACCAAAAAAATAATAAAATAGATACAGTCGTGGGAATTATAAACATATGCATAGACTAGACTAAAATAAAAACGTGGGGCACGTCAATTGTCTACAAATTATCGACTTAATGTGCGATAGAAGAATCGTTTAATTCGTCGTTAGGCAGTTGGCCCGCAGACGGTAAGGAAATTACTTACTATTTTGTTGCTCATGGAAATTCCAATAGTTATACACTCCATGTTAACCCTGTAGCGATTCGTATTAATTTGAATGCTTGTATATTTATATTTAAATGTATATTAATATTTATTGTTTAGTGTCATCTGTGATAATGTTAATTGTATAAATATTTATTGTTCCACGAACAAACGGACAAGCGACAGAGCGCGTCGCATTAGATAACATCTGCTATAGATGTTGTTGCCGACCGAAACCGGTTTGGCCGAGCCCCGCGCGGCCGCAGCTCTCGAGGCCCGCTGTCTCGTCAGTCGGCCACAACCCTTAGGACGTGTTACCCGCTACACTCGCTTGCTTGTGAATTCCGCCGTTTGTATTTGCTTAAACCCTTTTTGTACTATAAACTCCTTCTGTGCCTTTGCTGAATTGTGTAATTCGCTTGTGCTGTGAACCCATGTGAAGTGGCAGTAAAGAACTATCCAAACTGTAAGTGAAGTTTTTTATTATCGCACTACCCCAAGCTACACCAATTCTACAGTGGTGACCCCGAACATGAGCACGGAAAACAAAGGGGAGGAACCGCGTGAAACATTTCGCGTCGGGGTCCGAATACCTCCATTCTACCCTGAAAAACCAGGACTATGGTTTTCGCAGCTGGAGGCCCAGTTCGCTATAGCGAACATCAAGACGGACGAGACGAAGTATTTTTACGTAATAGGAAATTTGGACCCGCAGTACGCGAGCGAAGTAGAAGATGTTATCGCCAACCCTCCAGACAGCGAAAAATATATCAAATTGAAAACGGAACTAGTCAAACGGCTCTCCGCATCGCGTGATCGCAAGGTCAAACAGCTGCTGATTCACGAAGAGTTAGGCGATCGTAAACCTTCGCAATTCTACCGACACCTGTTTAACCTTGCCGGGCCAGGGGTACCAGACGATTTTTTGCGGACGATATGGACCAGCCGTCTACCCAGCGGTACACAAGCTATTATAGCTTCACAGACCCGAACAAGCCTGGAAGAGTTGGCAGAACTGGCGGACCGTATCCACGATGTTGTCGGACCGCAGGTAGCATCAACATCCGCCATAGCTCCTAGTACTTCGACGCAGACAGGAAACAGCGCGAAGTCAGAGATCGCAGAACTCACTAGGCAAGTGGAGTTATTGACTCGGAAGGTCGAGAGATTGTCACGACCCCGAGGGAGATCGAGTGACCACGCTCGGCACCGCTCAAGCACCACCCGATCGCAATCGAGTTATAGGCGTTTCCCAATAGGTAGGTACCACTACAAGTTCGGAGACAAGGCAAGAAAGTGTGCCCAGCCCTGCGATTACCACACAACGGGAAACGCAAGGGGCAGTCAGTAATGGCGACCAGTGATTGCCCGCGTACAGGTCGCTTGTTTGTCACCGACGCAAGAACGAAGATGCAGTTTTTGGTTGACACCGGCAGCGACCTCTGTGTCTTCCCACGATCAGCGGCACCAGGTCTACGGCGTCAGAAGACAACCTACGAATTATGTGCGGCGAACGGTACTATAATTTCTACTTACGGGTATATCAATTTAAATTTAAATTTAGGGTTGCGCCGCGACTTTTCCTGGCGTTTTATTGTCGCCGACGTAACACGCGCGATAATAGGTGTAGATTTTTTAATTTTTTTTAATTTAACTGTTGATTGCAGAAATAAGCGCTTAGTGGATAACAACACTATGCTTGCATCCCCGGCTTTGTCTGCTCGACCGTCTGAAGCCATCTCCTCAGTGAAGGTGAACCTTGGTGAGTCTCCATATCATCATATACTCACAGAATACCCTGACATCACTCGCCCACATGGCGTTCATCGTACACATACACATAACACGGTCCACCACATACACACTACACCTGGACCTCCTGTTTCGTGTACACCACGTCGACTGGCCCCTGACAAGTTAAAAATTGCCAAGGACGAGTTCGAAGCCATGCTGAGGGATGGTACTGCCAGACCCTCGATGTCTCCATGGGCATCGCCATTACACCTAGCGCCTAAGAAGAACGGCTGGCGTCCTTGCGGTGACTACCGGATGTTAAACTCCAGAACCGTGCCGGATAAGTACCCAATCCGACACATTCACGATTTTGCCCACAGCCTTTCAGGATGTTCAGTATTCACGACGCTTGATTTAGTGAAAGCTTATAATCAGGTGCCCTTAAGTCCTGAGGATATACCAAAGACCGCCATCACCACCCCATTCGGCCTATTCGAATTCCCTTACATGACATTTGGGCTTCGGAACGCCGGACAAACCTTTCAGCGGTTTATCGATGAAGTGGTACGCGGCCTGGACTTCTGCTACGCATTCTTGGATGATTTTTTGGTCTACTCGAAAGACCAAAAAGACCACGAAGACCATCTTCGTCAACTTTTCTCCCGACTTCAAAAATACGGGATAGTCATCAACACAGGTAAGTGCGTCTTCGGGGCGAGCGAGGTAACCTTCCTCGGCTACCGTATCTCGGCCGAGGGCACAAAGCCACTACCTGAGAAGGTGGAGGCCATCACGAAGTACCCCGAGCCCAAAACCGTTCGAGAACTTCGGAGGTTTTTGGGCATGATTAACTTCTACCGCCGTTTCATTCCCAAAGCGGCAGAACATCAAGCTCCCTTAAACGCCCTGTTGACTGGCTCAGTCAAGGCTTCACACCCTGTCAACTTTGGTTCCAAGGAACGAGAAGCCTTCAACACCTGCAAGGGCGGCCTCTGCAAAGCCGCATTATTAGCTCACCCGGATTGCGAGGCCAAACTCGCCCTGGTAACGGACGCCTCAGACACAGCGTTAGGTGCGGTTCTTCAACAAAGCAAGGACGGTCAACCGTGGCAGCCACTTGCTTTCTACTCGCGAAAGTTAAGCCCGTCCCAGCGTAAGTATTCGCCGTACGATAGGGAACTCCTCGCCATATACGAGTCTATCAAACACTTCAGACATATGGTCGAGGCTCGGCATTTTGTCATCTACACGGACCACAAGCCGATATGTTTCGCATTCCACTCGCGAAAGGAGAATTGCTCACCAAGACAGTTCCGACATCTAGATTACATCTCCCAGTTTACGACAGATATAAGGCATATCTCAGGTAAGGATAATGTGGTCGCCGATAGTCTCTCGCGGATCGAAGAGATCGTCCAACCGGTGAACTTCGATAAGTTGGCCGAGTCACAGGTTAACGACCCGGAGCTTCAACAACTACTTGAAGACAATACCACACTGCGCCTTACCAATATCAAACTGCCGGGATCATATGCGGAACTGTACTGCGATGAGAGTAGCAAGATTGTCAGACCATACGTCACGAAACCGTTTCGTCGCCAAGTGTTTGAAAGCCTGCACTCTTTAAGTCATCCAGGAGCTGCTCCGTCGATTAAGTTGGTCTCGGAGAGATATGTGTGGCCCGGGATGAGAAAGGATTGTCGCGAATGGTGTCGCGCCTGCCTAGCGTGCCAGCGTACAAAAATCACACGGCACGTCTCTTCACCTCTTGGTTCCTTTGGACTACCAAAGACCAGATTCGCCCATATACACATCGACCTCATAGGACCCCTACCACCATCACAAGGGTACCGTTATTGTCTCACCGCAATCGATCGGTTCACACGTTGGCCTGAGGCAATACCGATACAGGACATAACCGCAGAGACTGTGGCTAGAACCTTGATGAGTGGGTGGATCTCCAAATTCGGATGTCCCAAGACTATTGTTACAGACCGTGGTAGGCAGTTCGAATCAGCACTTTTTAAATACCTATCCAATGTCATCGGATTCCAGCACAAACGCACAACAGCCTACCATCCTGCCTGCAACGGAATCGTCGAACGATTCCACAGACAGCTGAAGGCCGCAATCGCCTGTCACGCCACAAACAACTGGGTAGAATCTTTACCGTTAGTTTTGCTCGGCATCAGGAACGCCTACAAGGAAGACCTACAGTCAACGCCCGCTGAGCTGGTGTACGGTGAAACTTTAAGGTTACCAGGCGAATTATTTCATCCCGGAGCTGACTACACGGACGACATCACCGACTACGGGAGGCGCCTGAAAGCATACGTCAGGCAACTGCAACCACAACCCGCATCACGTCATGGTACCAGATCCGTCTTCGTTTTCAAAGACCTCGCAACGGCTTCACACGTCTTCCTTCGAGAGGAGATAAGCCGTGGTTGCCTAAAACCGGCCTACACAGGACCCCACGAGGTACTAAAACGGAATGACAAGGTACTGACTCTCCTCCTTAATGGTAGGACAGTGACAGTGTCTATAGACCGCGTCAAGCCAGCTTACATGCTACACGACCCACATCTCGCAAACACACACACACATACACAAACACAACAAAGTACAACACCACAAACCACCAAGGAGACCAACGCTGAGGAGTCTGGTGTTCGGAAAACGCGTACCGGACGTAGGGTACACTTTCCGGACTATTATCGCCCGTAACCCGGTCTCTGGAGGGGGGTGTTGTAGCGATTCGTATTAATTTGAATGCTTGTATATTTATATTTAAATGTATATTAATATTTATTGTTTAGTGTCATCTGTGATAATGTTAATTGTATAAATATTTATTGTTCCACGAACAAACGGACAAGCGACAGAGCGCGTCGCATTAGATAACATCTGCTATAGATGTTGTTGCCGACCGAAACCGGTTTGGCCGAGCCCCGCGCGGCCGCAGCTCTCGAGGCCCGCTGTCTCGTCAGTCGGCCACAACCCTTAGGACGTGTTACCCGCTACACTCGCTTGCTTGTGAATTCCGCCGTTTGTATTTGCTTAAACCCTTTTTGTACTATAAACTCCTTCTGTGCCTTTGCTGAATTGTGTAATTCGCTTGTGCTGTGAACCCATGTGAAGTGGCAGTAAAGAACTATCCAAACTGTAAGTGAAGTTTTTTATTATCGCACTACCCCAAGCTACACCAATTCTACACCCCACGGTTTTATTTTAGTCTAGTCTATGCATATGTTTATAATTCCCACGACTGTATCTATTTTATTATTTTTTTGGTTTTTAGTACATTTATCTTAAACATTGCAATGTATGTTTTTTTAACATAAAACCGTTTAACTTAAAAAGTTTTTTTACCTATTTTTATTTTCTAGTTTTTAGTTTTTATTTCGCATTCTGTTTAGCTAATTCATTTAGTGCTTCATTATTGCAAGGTTTCTTGCCCATTAGTTTATTGCAGTCCAACTCCTCTATACGTAGTCCCTGCAAAGATCTTTCATTTGATACCCATATTGATGGGATTGATAAAACCAACGTTATCCGCCAATTTTGTAGCGGCTGCCATCTTGGATTTCAATTTTTTATAGTATATTGTATTCTGCTTGTTGAGCCCTTTCATTTGATACCCATATTGATGGGATTGATAAAACCTACGTTATCCGCCATTTTGTAGCAGCCGCCATCTTGGATTTCAATTTTTTATAGTATATTGTATTCTGCTTGTTGAGCCCTTTCATTTGATACCCATATTGATGGGATTAATAAAACATAAATTATCCGCCATTTTGTAGCGGCGGCCATCTTGAATTTATAATGACAATGAATAAACATAATTGTATTGTCACCAAAATCCAAAGTGTATACAAAATTTCAGATTAATCAGTTGACAGGAAGAGGGTGAAATTTGAATTACTAAATTTGACCCAAGAATAAATAATAAATAAAACAAACGGGGTGAGCTAAAAATAAAACCCTTTAAAAATGAATCCTTTCCACGATTAGGCCAGCTCGGCCGGTGTGTTTTCAGTCTTACAGCATTCAAACTGAAGTATCCTTCCCCTTGAGATTATTAAGTGGAGGGGGGGGTTTACTTGTTTGTGCCTTATTTCATAGAAATATCTAAAAATGTGTTAGCGCTAAAATAAAATATTAATTTCCTTTTCTCTTTTTCTTTTCCTTTTCCAGTTTTATTATTCGCACTCTTGTACACACTACAACAACGCTTAGTATCAACAATAGAGAATGTTAACTAATTTTGATTATTAGCACTCCATACTCTCTGTCAAAAATAAAAAATACTTGTGAAAAAATTACTTCGATATGTCAATTAGTTTCCGATTTAGAAGTAAAACAAGTTGTAACCGTAAGACGCGAGCTGCCGGTTACGGTGTGACGTCATAGCACAACACGCTCAGTCTGGCTCACTCAGTCCGCTCGCGGTCGCACGCCCGTGCCGTTGAAATTATACCTAAATACTTTTAAAAATTTCCAATCCAAATACAAGGAAATCATGTGTTGTGCTACATTAAACCGTACATACATCACCTACTCTTTTTACTTGAACATAACCAATAGCATCATCGCCATGGCTGTCTTTTGCCAATCTACACTAATATTATAAAGAGGAAAGATTTGTATTTTTCTATGTAACAAATAAACTCAAAAAGTACTGAACCGATTTTAAAAATTCTTTCACCATTCGAAAGCTACATTATCCACGAGTAACATAGGCTATATTTTATTTTGGAAAAAAATAGGGTTCCGTAAGATATTTGCGTTTTTCGGACACAAGGTGTAAAAAATCAACCAGAAAAGTTACTTATTTTGCGTATGCTGCCTAAACTGTAAAAGATAGAACTATAAAATGCTCTTAAGGGGAGGCTTTTTGCAGCGGTAACCGATATCCACGCGGGCGGAGCCGCGGGCGACCGCTAGTAATAGTATTATAAAGAGGAAAGATTTGTATTTTTGTATGTAACGAATAAACTCAAAAAGTACTGGACCGATTTAAAAAACTCTTTCACCATTCGAAAGCTACATTATCCACGAGTAACATAGGCTATATTTTATTCTGGAAGAAAATAGGGTTCCGCAAGATATTTGCGTTTTTCGGACACGGTTTCTCTTTCACGCAAAACCTACTAAATGGATTACATCAGAATAACACATAGTCTACAATTTATAAAGATACTAGCTTCGCCTCGCGGCGTTGCACGTGGTTATTGTCGTACCGCGGGTAGCACCGCGGGGTTCAGCTAGTCTGAAATAAGTTTTAAATAAAAATAAATGGCCTTACATATTTTATTAGAAAAAAAATACAAATAACTAAAAAAGGTTCAGTACATCTGTTCAAAAATCTGTATTTGCAATAAAAATTAAATTAAATAAAATGGCCTTAAGTGTTTTGTAAGTAAAAAAAATATAAATAAAACAGGTTTCGTACATCTTTAACGTTCAACCTACTACATCTACATAAGTACCTATCCTACTTTCTACTAATATTATAAATGCGAAAGTTTGTGAGTGTGTGTGTGTGTTTATTATATTTCACAAAAACAACTACTGAACAGATCTGGACGAAGTCTGGTATAACACATAGGCTACTTTTAATCCTGGGAAAATGTACAGTTTCCGAGGGAAACTGGGGCGAAGCTGCGGGTGGAAGCTAGTTTGCAATAAATCAATGTATGTATGTATTCATTTAAATTTAATAAGAAGAGCGGTACCTACCTATATTATACATACGTACCTACCAATAGCTACAAAACTATAATACATATTTGTTGTCTTTAACGTAAAAAAATTATGGTAGGTAGGTACTTCGAATATTAGAGTTGCATTCTTCCATTACGACATTAGTTGTGTATTTTGTTTTGATAAAAGAATTTAGAACAGATAAACTATTAAGCATAAGTAGTAGCACCTTTGCATTTTTATTCCTCGCATTTCGGCGGCAACGAAATCACTATTTGTTGATAAATAATGCAACCATTATACCATCTATTTTAGGTAGATTTTCCGATTGCCCTTTTTCGAATCCTTCATCCATTTTATTAATCGAATAATATTTAATATTATTAAACTATTAACTTAATACGCGAACGAAAACCAACACAACAAAACACTGCACGAGCTATTACACCTACTATAACCGCTGGCGACTTGATACGAAGCGAGCCGTGGCCAGTGCGGCGCGTTGTGAAAAGGCGTCACAAGCGGTCACGTGACTGTTAGCGGGAATCGATATTTTTCAAAACTTTGAATACCTATAAAATCAAAACTACTAGGTATTTTTGACTACAATAAAAACTAGTGTGTTTGTATACATACAGGCTTTACTGAGACAACATTTCAAGCGATTTGGCATACTTAGTAACAATATCCATTGCCGATGATAGTTTGATTCTAAATCTACACAAAAAATGACTGCACGGTTGGCCTGGTGGTTTAAACGTTCACTACTGTGCCAAGTGCCGGGGGTTCAAATCCCACGTGGGACATCACTTTGTGTGATCCACAAAGTGATGTCCTGAGTCTGGGTGTTATTTGTGTCCGTTAGATGTATGTTTGTAAAGTCCCCCGCGACACAGGATGTATATTCCTAATGCGGGAGTTGTCTTTTAAAAAAAGAAAAAAATAAAAAAAAAAGAAAAAAATCTGAAGAAGTTGATATCCTAGATAAAGTGTAAAAAAAGATTCTTAGGTAAAGCTTGGAGTTTCCAAATATCACTCAAATCGAATAAATAGACCAGAAAGGCGGTGCTTTCAAAATAAAAGTATTAAATTCCTCTTAGCAAAGCGGTAAGAGGCTTTTTAAGGACTCGCTAAGGAACTTGTCTTTAACTACCAGACCACGCCTGTCACTTGTACAGCTCTCAAACGTTTGTCTTTTACGAACCTCAATAGTAGGTACTGTAATTTTCGTTCCTAAATGTTTTATAAAAGAAATTGTTAATTATCTCTGAAATTTCAGGACTCGTGGAGTTATTAGTTTGTCCTGTGAATACGGCACTGTACGTAAGGATATAATGCAGTATGCACAATGCACCAGCCGAGCTCCTGCGGAAAAGGAGTGGGGTGCATTGTGAATGGCCGTGAGTCGAGAGGGGTGGGGCAGGTTGTCAAGTGACGCCGGCAAACGCACCTGGACTGGCGACACTTCACAAACTTGCACGCTCAGCTAGACAAGGCGGTTTCCGTTCGATTCCTGAGCCTTTGTGTTACACTTGAGTGGACGCTGCACGTACCTGATATTAAATTGGTTTTTGCAATGCTTTATCTTACATATACTGCACACATAAAATTCGCATGTATAGCCGAATAAACTACCTACTTTTGGGCAATCAGTAAAAATATAAACGTTTGTATTGCCATGTGTTTCAATTTTAATAAAACCTTTTTAGATCCTGTGGCATTTTCGAATTCTCACAATATTATTTAGTTGTTAATTAAATTGAAAGACAAGATGTAATCCAATAAACTTGATATTTAAAAAAAAAGAAAAAAAAAAGTGACCTTCACTTATCTTTTTTTTAAGTCATTTTTTTCGCAAATTAAACATGAAATGTAAGCGTCATTTGTTTGGCGATACAAAAACCTACCACGCATAAATTGTAGGTAAGTAAAATGCAAGTTGTCCATATTGGAGATACGATTCACACTCTTCCAGACGGTTTTGAACTGGTTCGTTTAACTTATAAATATTGCATAAAAACTGTTACATCGGTAACATTCAATAGTAATAAATATTAGAAATCACTGAGTTGGAATGAGATGTAGGTACACTGTCCTGGAGACCTGGACTGGATTAGATTACTGACTCGAATACATTTCAGTGCGTTCCAGCGCCGGTTTAGATTATGCTAGTGGCATTCGAGTGCTGGCTTAGATTGCTTCACCGGAGTGTAAACCGTGCATACAAGGTAACAAAATCTATATTTATTTCCGACGAAGTATAAACAAAGAAAGCTACACGTCAACTAGACGGTTGATGGTAAAATACATATTTACTTCACATCTGCTTTATTAGAAAGTAAGCCGTATGTTGTTAAGGACCCTTGTTGTACATTAATTACGTTACACATGAGGAGGGTCCTCAAAATGTGACATTATATGACCAAAGGTGGATAGGTTTCATAAACTTCGCAACGTCACATTTAAAAAAATCCAATATTGTGGAACACAAAACATGAAATGTAGAACAATATCTTCTTCTTTTCAGTTTAACATTCTTACGACGTCAGAGATTTTGTTTTGAACCCATAGAACAAGTCAAATCAAGAATCGGACTCTACTTAGAAAGTCGCTACCCTTTACGGGTTGACAAAGCTTGATTTAATGTTGTCCCTCCTGCTGCCCCCTGCATTTGTTCCATGCGAGCGGCCGCAGTAACGGTGTCGTCGACTCGCTCAGACGTCATCCTCGTTACTTAATGTACGGTGCGTACATTGAACACAAACGATAATTACATAATCAGCTGCTTTCTTAATTTTCTCGTGAAAACGGTTCAGAATGTCATCATATTGATGAGACAGATCCGCCAGATAATGAATAAATAAATAAATATTACGGACATCTAATACACAACGCCATCTAGCCCCAGTCAAGCGGAGCTAAATGAATCTAATGTATATTCAACGATCTTGCTAGTGCTTACGATTGGTACATAATGTAGGGAATTGAGATTAATTGTGAATAAAAATCATTTATAAATTAAACTTGAATAGATTGTAAGTCAGTATATATATAGTAACTGTCAGTTTTATATAGAACACGATATTTATCATCCCCTTTGCCCACAACAATCACTAATATAAACTATGTTACAATTACGAACGTGTCTCCGCGTTAATGATTGTAGGACACCCTTCTTGAATAGGATTAGTTGTGTAAACCAATCACAGACAAAACGCGTCACTACATACTAAACTGCTAATTCCTAGATACGGTCGTAATATGTTCATGTTAAATGCTACAGCTATTAATTAACGTATGTCTATAGGCTCAGAATGGTATTTATGTGATTGTGTTCTTTTTCAAAGAAGTGAAGCCACGCTGATTATAATACGAGCGGAACGTCTCTACCGGAGCCGTGCTGTCCTCTCATAGCAAACCAACCTAAAGTGATGGCATACATAGTGTCGTGTTTCGTTGGTGATTGTAAGGCCGGGGACCCAATGACTACCATAGTGTGGGCCATCATGCTGCATTGTCTGCATTCACAATGAGTATGGTGATCATCACTTTTGGATTCTGCTCATAAATTCTATCCACCGGAGTAGAGTCACTTTGGGCATATATAAAAATATGTCTCTCGGCTTCAACAATCATCGTTTGATTTATGAAAATTGCGATTAGTTAAATTTCTTAGACTTAAATAAGAGAGGAGATATATTTAATATGGGTATTTTACCTTAAAAATATTAAAAAATTCAAGAATAAAGCTATTTATTCGGTCGGTCGACGCGGGACTGCATAACATTGAGGTTCGTTGCCATCTCACAGCCGCCTCTTAGCAAATCGACCAGAGCTACAATTCTGCTGCAATCGGTTTTATATCACTGAATACGTGTAAATTAGACGTAAACAATTAACTTTAACTGAATTATGACATCATCGATAATAATCCATTAGACTCGAGATTAAGTTTATATAATTTAAGTAGTATCTTGTAACGTAACGCAAACGTAACTACGATGTATACAAATTATTGTTTGTTGAATAATATTATTTGTTAACTCAAGTTCCTACAACATCTATTTGCCACAGAATAATCTTTTTGTTCACTCAATAAATCACGGTCAATTTGACAATCGTCTCCGGTAGTTTTTATACATTTAAACGTCGTAAACATTCTCATGAGATCTTTATTTCTGCTCAAAAAATCATATATCGTAATTTATTTATTCCGACTGAATAATTTTGTTGGATATATTTAAACTATTTGCGAACGTTTATGCGCCGGTGCCGAATCGTTAATCATAATTAGTGACGTGTTGTACACGCTGATCGAAATAAATGAGAGTTCGTGAGAGAATGCGCCCGCGCAGCGACGTACAGCGACCAGGAAACTGCCCCAGACTACGTGCTGATTATGTTAACAGTTGTACGGAACACAGCTAAAACAGTAAATTGGCCAATAATAGTTAGAGCTTTCAACCAAAAGGGTTTGTTACGTCCCTGATCACACGAGAAAGTTTATACTATACATAATATAGGAAAGACAATTATAAAACTTATAGACGTATAAATGTAATTCAGACGAAACCGTGGCTAGCAGTGGACAGAAGTCTTGAGTCCTCGATAACACCGACCGCGGAGAAGAATAAGCTCTGTAAAATATTATTCAGATGACCTGCTGATGGTTCCATGAACATAAATTACTTTGCCGAGGTGAAATTAGACTCCTTTGGTACACGGCTTATGTTAGTTTTAAGAGACAAATTATTTTAAGTCCTTTCTTAATGCTATCATTGTCTAGGGTGTGTCATTGTGATACATGGCTCTTATAGTAAAGCATTGTTAAACAAAATTACACGTTTATCAGCGAGCATATAATTGTCTCATTAAAAGTTGTTTAATATCGGCAGATTTCAGTATATTTAAACATTAATATGCATTTTATATTATCAGAATTCATACATTTATTCTTGTATACTAGTCGCGAGAAATAACTTGTCGTCAAAGGTTGAAAGCTTTAAAATAGATCGGTTACAAAAATAATGTTACGAAATGGAAAGTCAAGGACGATATACACATACTTACAAATATATATGAAAAAACGATATTTCTCTTATTAGTGAAATTCACATCTTACATCATGCGAATATATACGAAGAAATAAATCATTTGCAGATATGATTGTGCGGGTCATAACTGCGTGAGGCTAGCCGGCACCCGCGGGACGTGCGGATGCGTGAACGAAAGCAACTCACAAATAGCCGGTGATAATAAATAACGCACACATTCCACACGACACGCGCTCGGCACTACTAATATCGTACATCTCACAATTTTGTGAAAACTATTCAGTTCCATGTACTCCCATCCCCCCACCCACCTCCTCGCGCCGCGTTGCCACAGACGCTCGCGCATTACCCAGACCGTGTAATTCAAATATCCAGTATTTTCACTAGTTTGATATACGGTTCCGAGTTAAATGCGACCAGGCGTCATAAGCAAGTGAGGACTCTCTGACTCAACAAAAGAATGATATCGCATAAAGTCTCCAATTGTTGACCAATACCCACGCGAAATACCATAAACAGCGTCATTCTCTCACCATGTACCACTAATTTCACCTCGACAAAGTAATATCTGTCCATCTAACCACCAGCAGGTCATCTGAATAATATTTTACAGAGCTTTTTCTTCTCCGCGGTCGGTTATATCGAGGATTTAAGGTCCGCTGCCAGTCAAGGTTTAAAATTGGAAATCAATCGAATAATCGGCACATTCCAATGTACCTTCTCCACTTATATACCGATAGAAATAAAACCATCAAAATAAAAAAAAAACATTTTCTATCGATATCTTATGAAAATGCAGTCAGTAGATTTCAGTTTATTTATTTTAACGTTTCTGCAACGTGTTATGAGTAAATACCACCAATAATCTAAATTCAACGACTACATGTCTGCTGTTTATACTCACGTGGTTACGTTTATGAGGTGATCTTGACTCCTGAATGGTATTTTTAGGTAGGTCATTATGTAAATAATGAGCACAGAGAGAGAGTACACGAGAATCACGCGACACCACTAACAGTACGCTCATGATCATCCACACCTACACACAAATGTAACTAGGGTCCTCACAATAAAAAAAAATCTACAAGGCTGAACATTTACCTGGACAGCTCTGCTTAAAGATATGAGTCTTACTTTTAAGTATTACTTAACTCTTTAAATAATAAGCAACTGCAGAACTCCAGTTTTACTTGTCAATACTCTAAAGAAGTGGTTAATTCCAAAGTAATACTCACTTAAACACTAAAAACAGTGTTCGCCCTTCAGCTGTGAACACTGTTTGAGTGTTAGACGTTATATATGCGGGGCAACCCTAAAGTATCGCTTGTGTATTGACATCAGCTGTGTATGAACTCATGTTGAGCACTTCAATGTTCCGAAACTAATGTAATTTTTATTTTAAAATTATTTTATTTTTATCGGCACTCACGTTTCGCGCCGCGCCGTGCATTGTCTTCAGACTTTGACTTTTCAGGCGACACATAACTACGCATTACGTAACAGACCCATGCCCAATGCTTCTTAAGAAATAGTAAAACTCTCGAGAGGCTACTGTTGCCAAAATGAACTGTTTTGACTTGATGTTAATTCGGTGCATATTTTGCTGAAAGTCTTTAATATGTTTTAAAAGATTTTATTGATTAATTATTCAGATTTCATGTAGCATCCTCCTCTTGCTACTTCTCCTGTCTATTCTCACACTACTGAGGATCGTGACCTCTACAAATTATCTCTGTACGATCGCTTTCCACCCATTGCGGCACTCAGCAGTACGTATCTCATTTCAGGTCTCTTCCTCGACAGCACCGGCGTCGCAGATATGATCTGCCAAGCGCAGGGGAATCCTTTTTTCTTCTTACTATGTAACATACGAAAAAGTATATTTAAGAGGTATGATACTTTGAGTTTAGTTCTAGGAACCAAATACAAAATGAGTGAATAGAAACGGACGTATAGATTGTTGGAAGTACCTGTCAATTCGGTGCGGTGTGTGAGCACAAATAATTAATGTTTCGGTGCGTGGCTCCGTGCGATGTGACCTTTGCTTCACGCTTATAATTCTGATCACACGCCGCATCTGTGCGTAGTGCCCACGTATCCTCTGGCTATCCTTCTTTTGTTACACTTTTTACACACATTTTACTTGCAGTTAACAGGAAAATTTATGAACACTAACACTGATCATTCTGTTAGGGATCTGCACCTAAAAGTAACCCTTCCAGTACAGTACGATATCCTTGTCCATCTATTTGTTTAAAATCTTTAATAAAGAATAGTAGAGAAGAATAAGTAAAGATTATACCGATTATATATACCCACATGAATAAGATAGGAAGTGAGGTGTTCACTTATCATCAGTAATCAATCAGCAATAATTTAAAGGTACGAGTAGTAGAGTCACGCTAATTTAAACATGAACGTAAGGACTCGAGCGGGGCGGTACTACCTTCGCAAAAATGACCAATATAAAATGACGCGTTCGTGCTGTCGTATTTCGTTAGTGAGCGCGAGACCGGAGAGTCAATGAGGTAGAAGCATCGCAATAGGCCGTCATAGTGTGGGTGACACCTTGCTACATTGTTGCATGGTCTGCATTTGCAGTGAGCAAAGTGACTACTACTTTCGGATTTTGCTCACGTTTGCCATCAGGCAGAGTAGAGTCACTTTGGTAGACTCATAAATAAAAGAAACACCTCAACATCAACACTAACCCATAAATACAACTCGAAGCTATTCAAACAATTAATTCGACCCATTACATATTACTTATTCTTTTGTATTGGTAACGAACACTGAAGATTGGCTGGTCACGTCAAAATAACGTTATTGCCTCCTAAACTTCCAACGCGCTGCGCTGATAAGCCGAGCCACGCACCAGACGTGGACGCCCGGACAGAACTGACTGCTCTGACAGCTCTGTCAAAGCAGTCATGTCGTTTAAAGGGGAACCCGCACGAAATAAATTCCTTTGAGATGTATGTTTATATACATCAATCTGTGTATGTACAAGGTACGATTATATAATTAAACATGTTTGAGCAAAATTTACTTTAGTTTTTGTTTCAAAATATATTCTTAATATAAAGAAAACAACACACGCCAACAAGGCGAAGCATTTTTTTTTAATACAAAAAACATGTCAGTACTTTTTTAGTATAATTGTAATTAATTTATGTGGATCTTTTATGTGGACGGGTATAAAAAATAATGAGGGTTTGACTCCTGTGTGACTATTTCGATATTGCGTTTCTAGTTTTAGCCTCGGTCCCCCTCTTAATTAAAATTTTCAGTGACTAATCGATAACACCTGTACCTTGTTTGCCAAATTATTCATATTGGAATGGATTTACCCACACACAAGTACACATGCAATTCATTTTTAAGACTGCATCTCAAACTCACTAAGCATAGAAGCAGCCGCCCGCCGCCCACCGCCCGCCGTGCGTGCGCCTTTATTAACTCATCGGTTACGCTTTATTGCCACTTAGACACTAACACATACCTCTTGATGTTTCCACTGGATGTAGACACGCGGCCGTATTATGTAATAGAATCCGGCAACTTTGGATTTTTTTTATACTTTCATTATTCAGCTTCAACAACTTTTTTGCAGCATTAATCTAACGAGGTGCAAGGAAATCTTGCCTTTACATGTTGTTATCGCATAAAGTCAAGTCCAAAAATGCTTAGTAAGAAATCTGGAAAGAGTATGATAATTAAGTTAAGGACTACAGACAAGTCGGCTACGCGCCAACTAAACTTCCTACTCGAGTTACAAAGTGAAATGTTATAATTGCAAGCGAAGCTAATCTCGTCGCGACGCACGTCTCACTCGCAGAAAGTACGTACACTCCTCTCACAAACAAACAAAAAACTAATTAGATGCAGTAATAGTACGGGAGGTAGCATTGTAATTTTTCTAGGAATTTTATACCGAATGAATTTTATTTCAAACAATTGTTTAATGTTCAGAAATCAGTAAAGTGAACATCAGTTATCGGTGGAGCTAAAAGTGGCAGAATGAAAAACTAATTGAAAAAATATCTGTGACGTTATTTATACCACGCGAACTGCATTAAATTATTGTTATAAACCTATTAAAAAGTCGTTTGGTGTATTGACGAGGGGGCGTTAAATGTCAGTCACGTGCATAAACCTCATTTAAAATTTGGCAATCAAATTTATTTTATACCTTATTAAATTTATATATTTTAATTTTTATTATTTTTAGAGAATAAAGAAATTTGTCAGCAGTTCTTTTGACGGAAGTAAACATGTCGAGCGCTCAACGCATTTGAGCGTCGCATAGTCTCTTTGGATAAGAATTGACGATCTTTACACACACAAACAATCAGCTGACGACGATTTTTTGTTTATGTAATTTTTATAAGTGCTCAATTAAATAAATAGAGGTGGTAGATGCAAAATACAATTTGCCCATTTTCGGGGCAAATTCCTTAAACTGCAACACTAGCATTTCCATGTATCCACAGTCGTTAGGTTTTAGGTAGATGTAAATGTTTCATAAAACCAGAAACCGGTCAGGAGTAAACTTGTAGGAACCACTTTAACATTCATCTATTGCACGCCTTCATCATCATCACACGCATTCTCATTTATTCTCTTTCACTTGCAACGCATTCCTCTTTTTCATAAAGTTCAATTCGGAACAAAAATCCCATCGAAATTTTAAGACAATCAGAATCATTCATAACAGCATTTACAGATATAACAAATATAGACGACTCTCACCACTCTATTTAACATCAACTTTAAAAAGAAGAAGAATTTGTATGGTCTGAGGCAATCGATAGTGTCAATACAGCACGAGTGCACGAGCACTTTCAATAAAGCCTATAAAATAAATGACAAAAAAAGACTAATTCACCCAAAACATACAATATAACGGTGGGATATTCCCTCCATGATAATAATATTAGTCTATATAGCGCATCTTTGGAGTCATGTTCATCGGCCAGTTCCATCAGTATCATCACACTTAGACTACGGATGGAAGGAAGAAAATAATAAATACGGAATTTCATCATCGACACCTCCGATGATAGTCGCGAGGAAAGTGATGAATACGACACAGACACAGCAGAAGGTCTATATGAAAAAGTAGAATAATAATTTATGTATTTATAGAAATCTCAGTGTTTGTCTTACTTATGGTCCTTTAAAAAAAATGATTTTGTCTCTAATATATAAATATTTCTATATGTAAGTTGAAACCGACACGGAATTAATATATATACTGTGGTGCTATTAATAATATATTGAATTTAAAGTAAAAGTTCGTCAAAAAATTGTAGTCAACTGATTGTTTGTGTGTGTAAAGATCGTCCGTTTATTTACCAAGGAGACTATGCGACGCTCGAATGCGTTGAGCGCGCGACATGTTTATCACGCTGACCGACGATGTAACCGCCGTCAAAAGTGCAGCTGACAATTATCTTTACTATTTTAAAAGTATTAAAATTTAGATATATAAATTTCATAATATATAACATAAATTTATTTGACAAATGTTAAATGAGGTTAATGCACGTGACTGACATTCAACACCCCCTCGTCAATACAAAACTGACGATAATTTTTTTTAAGAAATGGGATAAAAACAATTTTTAATACAGTTTCGCTTACTACTACTACCGTACTATAATTGCGTCGACGCGACGCCAATCGTGGAATGTGGCCTGCGACAGATGTCACCAGCTTAATGCTAAGCGACATTACACGAATCTTACACGTTTTCCTTAAAAAATCAACATCGAGAATATTAACAGCGTCGTGTTTTGTAGCCATCATTAATCAATAAATAATTTGGATGTGTTGTAAGCTTTCTTCCGGCAACTTATTTGCGTGTGTCTACCCACAATAAATCAGCTGACGCAAGGGCAGCCGCGTCCTTGTGACATTCGGGCGCACAATCGAATACTATGAATAAATGAAATGCAAATGACTCACGTGTCGACACACAATAATGGTGTTACAACTGTGCTTGTTGCACTATTGTGTGACGCGTCTTTGAGACTTCAATCCGCGAGCACTGGAATAGTTACCGGCGGCAGCTACAGACACGTATTTGTATTTTTAGACTATGTAGATCTAAGTGCTGGACTCGTATGGTTACGTGACCAATGGCGATACCCCTCAAATTAAAGCAAAGAGGTTAAAGACATCTACTTAAATAGCGTAATCTCTGAAACACCGGAGATAGACGTTTGCACGACGAGTGAAACGGTTGGAATGTTCGTAGCGCAAAAACAGGTCGTAACACAATCAGCAAGTAGTGAGGTTCTCTATCGGTGCTATTAGTGTACCCACTACCGGCAAGTCATCACGAAGCTTGAAGATACACATTGTGCACACAGTTGAATATGCCCGTGATGAATGCTAGGGCATTTTGTCAACTGAGGACCAACTTAGATTTGAAATACACACCTATGCACTAAGCAAAAGGAATACCATTTACTTTTACCGGAAAAGTGGTTATATTAATTTTCTTATTTTGATATAATTTTATTTGCTCATTCTTCATATGGTGACGCATTAAGAACACAAGAGTCACCATCCGTATTCATCCCGTGGATGTCATGAGAAAAGACTGAAGAAGAAAACTACGCAGCACATAGCACTGCAAAGAGAAAAAAAACTTGACTAAACATCAGCAACAGCGTTTACACTAGTAAAAGCTTGATTCTTCTAGTAAAAGATGTTTTAGTAACTACTCATTGTGTATCCAATAATATAATCTATATATATATAAATATAAAAATGAATCGCCTAAATGTATGTACGTGCATAACTTATGGTGGACTACACTAAATTGGATAATTATTTTTTTATGTGTTAGTGATTGTAAGGAGAAAGTTTGTATGGAAAAAATAAAAGATAACCCGAAAAGTTTTTTTTGTCCGCGACTGTACACTACCTTTGGGAAGCTGAGGTGAGGTGAATTTCTAAAACAAGTTTTTTCTTATCTAGAAAATATTTACAAAAGAAAAATGTGGCGGCACGCAGTTTGTAGGGTCAGCTAGTTAATAATAATAATATTTAGGAAATCTAACACACAACGCCTTATAGTCCCAAACTAAGCAGAGCTTGTGTTATGGGTTACTTTTTTTTTAATACATGCATATTATACAGAGAAAACACCTAAACTCCAAAACAAATATTTGTAGATCATACAAACATTTGATCCGAGCCGGGAACCGAACCCGAGTCGGCCAGTTCGAGGTCAATTTGGCTTTACCCTCCAAATGACCACGAAACTAGACTTCACTCGATATGGCGATACCAAGTTAAAGATAGTTACATAAGTAGATAGAACTTCCACTGGTTATTAAAATCACTAAGAAAGCTATATTATCATACAGGTAACAGCAACCTGCTCATTAATAATGAATTTACTCCTGCATTAATTTAATCTGCAGCTGCATTCATGGATTCTATGTGACCTAACAGCCGTATCTTCTAGTCAGTCTATAATATAACGACATAACAAAAGAACTGCAGAAGGCGCCAGTCACTCTCACAATTCATTCAAAATTGCTTGCGTTAGACTTCTTCAGAAACATTAAAACAACTGAACTATACTTGGCATGTCTGAGTGTATGTTGTTCAAACACACAAACAGTGCAAGCACAAGTACCTACGCAAATAACTAGCGGCTCCTGAAATAGACAAAGGTAAACTTAGACGTTATCTATTTCCACAACCATTTAAATATCGCGGAGAAGATTCATTTATCGGCTACTGAGAACATACTTTAATTACATTTAAATGTTGTGAATGTTAACACTCTTTTGAACGCTTAGATACGGTAAGTGATTCCAAGAAAGTCATTACATTTAGCGTAGTGAACACTTGTTTAGTTTATATATTTTAAGAAAGTGTAACCACCATCAAATCGCCTCAATGATGATTAATTTCACTTGTACCTGTACTTTCTTTAGATTTATGTCTTCAGTAGCATTTGATGCATCGTCTAACGTAAAAATATACTGTGTTAAAGACAAGTCGACCCATCCTTAGTGAAATCAAATAACTTTTTGTGTTGCTTTCACTTCACATGATCATATTCGATCAATACATCAGTAGATCTTGCAATCAAGCGTTTGCAGGTTTGACACCTGCTCAGTGCTCTATTGACGGGAATCAGCGGCGTTTAGTTGGAGGGGTTAATTACTATCCTAGTCAGGTGTGATTCATAATAATTATAATAATATTTCTATAAGAAAGAACAATAAACTGTTTACCAAATCACATATTGTGCAGTTGTTACATTACTAGCATTAAAAAGATCTGCTCTATAATATTATAATAAAACTTTCATTTACTTTCAATTGCGTTGTGCACAGACCGCAATGAAAGATGTACACCTACATACAGTAGTAGTCCAAAATATACAGTTTCAACGTGTCGCAGCGACAGGCGACAGGGGCCGGCGGCGGCGGCCGCAGACGGCGCTACTCAAATAAACATACGCGTACACCACGTAGCGAGCGTAGGTAACGCTCGACGCTCCGATATTTATAGACAATCTCTGCTATAATATTATCATCATCATTACTACAAAATGGATTACATTGTAGTCAGATAGCGTTTGTCTAATTTTGTATCTTATAACACAATATATAGCTGCAATATAATGGATGCTCAAGTTACGATCATCCAGGCCATACAATTCGCAATCGATTTCAAATATAATTCAAATAATACCTAAATAAGATCACATTATGTAACAGGTTCAACAAAAAATATTTTTACGTAAACGGTAATATATCAGCTGACCCACGCAACTCGTTTGAGTCTTCTAACGTCCGTAGCTTGATAATTTTCCTCCGTTTTTTAAACATTTTTCATTGGTGCTTCGCTCCTATTGGTCTCAGCGTGATGATATATACGAGTATATAGTCTTCCTCAATAAATGAACTATCTAACACTGAAAGATTTTTAAATTGGACCAGTAGCTCCTGAGATTAACGCGTTCAAGCAAACAAACAAACTCTTCAGCTTTATTTATTATACGAATAATATAGTATAGATATATGTTATTTTTAATTTCATTCGAAATAACTAATGCTTGCTGAAGTAAATAACATATTTTTATAACTTCCAAGTTTCTTTGAAATCATCCTACGGTTTCATTGAAGAATTGGGTGGAGTTTTCATATAAAAAGTCATTATGGGAATAAACGTCGGCGGTCAGTATAAACTAGTCGTATCATATATATTTGCGCCGTCGGAAAATCACACGTACGGATTAAAAAGATTTATCTATAAAATATTTGCATCTAGCTACTAGCTAGCTACCATAGCACGGATACCACGTCCTCTCTAAAAAACACTAAAACACTAAGTACTCGTATACCTACGGAACCCTGAAAATACGCGAATAATCAATATGTTATTTGCTTGTCCTATTTATTTGGGTGGTATTTCATCAACTTTGTTAATTAAAAATTTCCATGAAATTGGATTTCACTTTGTTGAATCGTTAATGAGTTTACCCCTTTTTCTTTTGTATATTTTACCAATAACTGAGGTTTTTAATGTAAAAAAATAAAACAAGCATTATATATTAACAATTAGAGTGAAAAGTAAATCGGATTTTACATGACTGTAATTGCATTGGCTTTTTCACTGAAAAGTGGGGCACTCCTTGTAACGGCAGCATGCAATAAGGCGATCGTCCACCGACCGCTTGCGCTCGCACAGCTATTTAAATAGTAACAACGATAACACTCGTGCTGCTAGTTGCCCTGCACCGATATTTACCCTCACCGTGTATGTACAACCACACCCTGCTACATGACATATTATGTCAACGATACCTTGACACATCTTATTGTGTTTGCGATAGGCAGTCATTTTGCGAAGTTCTAATATGGTATTCATAGAACACGTATCTAAATAACGTCGTGTGTTGCAAACTCAATTTCCACATTATTAAGCCTTTATAAACACATGAAATGGAATGTCCTGTTGTAATGAAGCTTGTTTAGGTTGGCATGACCTCGTCCATCTAAATAAGTAGGTACTTTACATACATACATACATACAACAACACCAAGATTTTACAAAGTGAGGCCAACTTTTCTAACACATTACGAAATTTATCACGGAGTTTTTATAAAGCATAAATATTCCATCAGTACGCGCTGCGGAAAAACTGACTACAACTATTACTTAGAGTAAATAAAAATAAGTAAAAAATACATGACAATGAAATAGCTTCATAACGGAAGCAATAATATCGATCTCAAACTTGCAAATGAACAAGAATAAGACCATCCAAGTCAATTATCTTAATAATAAACAAGATACTAGCTAGCTATTACTATATTGCGTGTTTTTTACCTTTATTTCAATATGTTTCGCTGACTTTGCTTATGTGAAAGTACCCCAAAACTGCACCTACTTACGCCTCAAATATCTTGCTTGTATTAATCGAGAGGACGGCGCCGACATGTTAATGCTCAAGTCGGCCATGTTCTCGAATACATTTTCGCCTCTAATGAAGGACTGTGAGACGTAAATTTGTCAATTTACATAACGAATGACCGGTGCCATTGGAAAGCGGTTCATTTCCCTGTTCCAAGCACCATTGATAAAAACTGCCCAAACGGGCTCCTAAGTAAACATCAAATTAGATAATGACTAATGTTAGTTCATTGACTCGTTATACAACCTCGAAAGCTGTGTGAGGAGCAGTGAGCGCACGGGAGTCACGTGCCGACTGATTAGCATAAAAGGGACCGCGGCGGGCGGTCTGCTGGAGATCAGCGGTCGCGGTTCCATAACTGTACGGAAATCATGGTCACCCGTTTCGGTGCACCTGGCGACTATATGTCTATGGGGTCGCGGATTCGCTAAAAACATCGTGGGACGAGAACGCCGAGCGGACGACGAACCCAGACCAAAATTAAACTGCGTGCCTACAAACCTACTCAAACATGAGATGGATATAAAAAGCGTAGTTAGTGAGACTGTGCGACTGCGGCACGGAGCGATGCATTGTAAGAACATCATTTGCAATATTCGCGCTCTGGTTCCGACAGCAAAGAACTGGCCGCGCCGCCTGCGCACAATGCTCTATTTCAATATTTGTTTGAGACCATGATGTATTGTGTTCGCCGCGTTGAGCTCGTAAACTTTATAGAAAGCTTTTTGTAACACTCCATTTTGAAGATGTTAAAGAAATATAGGAGCATTGAACGTTGAATAAAAATTACTTTATTAGGCGCCCGGCCTGTTAGTCGACACATGTAATACTAGCGACGTCCACGTCGTAATTATTTAAGTGAGAATAAAAACGTTTGATTTGTGCGATCCTTGGCGATTGTCTGCCTCTACACTAGTCAGCGCGCTCCGGTATGCGGCAGATATAAAGGATTTCTTCATTTATATCAATGTCTACCAATTAGTGCAATCGCGACAAAACAGCAATAGATCAATGATCATCTTTCTTTATAAACAATGGACTCTGCTTGATGTCATCAGGTCTAGTAAACTTTTTAGCGGTTCATTTAAATGTAAAGAGGGAGATAGGGAGAGGAAGATATGTCAGCAACTGTCAATGTAAATTAATTTTGCGTACACACATGCGATCTTAAGTGGTATAATTCATTGGAGAGAGATGGTTAATTAAATTGCAGGACGTTTGCATGCAGTTAGTGTCGCGTGGGTGAGTGACCTACCCCGCGAGGCCACAACGAGAGGCGCAAACGCGACATGCTTCAGATAAGTGAAGATGATAAATGTATATACACCCGCGCCCTCCTCACAGGAGAGCACGTGGTCGCTCCCAGCGCCACCTGCGTCAGGAATTAAATGTACCGCACATTAAGTCCATGACACTTTCATGATACGATTTTTTAGGTTTGTTTTAGTAGTGTAGATGATTCTTATAGAATATACAACAATTTTGGTAAACTGTTCAGACTATACGTAAAAGTTCTCATCTGAATCACGGAGTATTTTAATTTAACGACTATGTCTTTAAATAAATATTTCGGACATCTTACACACAACGCCATCTAGTTCCAGGAGCCAAAGCTCCATAAAAATATTAGTGAATTACAAACATTTCAAAATGATCAGATGTTTATGTAAATGTCTCAGCTTTCCCTATCTTACTTAAGAGCAATTACGAGAACAATGGTACCTATTGCATGGCTAGGTCATCGTCATTAGTATTATGATTTTGGGAAAACGGATAACACAACTTTTTAGTCTAGACAATGAATATGTATGAATGCTAGTTCTAAATCAAGATGCACATCAGGCATTTATTACAAATTGAACAAGATTAATTTAAAAACAATATAATACAGACCGGAAACTGGAGCTGGAGCTAGTTAATGTGCTTTAATTTTAATTTTATGTTTCTATTAGTTGATCGTTTGCTCTGTATCTGGGTGTGCTATATCTACAACATTGTACGTATCTTGTAATATATAAGTATGTTTATCAGCAGTCTGGACACCTACCGCTGCGCACAGGCTCAGCCTACTTTTGTCTAATATTGACGTCGAAAACTTTTTTAATGTAGCAATACCTTGGTATATCAATACGTACTCAATACGACTCGTAAATCATCACAGTGGTACAAAGAAATCAGGACATATCCACAAAAACACATACTAAGAAAAAACACAGATTCATCGAAACGTATACCAATTTATCCAGTCTTCATATTTTCCAACTTTTTTGAAATAACATGAACAAGTGATCTTAAAGACGGCATTGAAAGAACTTCGTAATAAATATTATAAAAATCTGAATGAAGAGTGTTTTTGTCTGGCCTTGTACAGTCCATTGCACTCAAAAGGCGACGTAGTGTGCAATATGCCCACTTCAGCTGCAATATGTAGGTAATATTATTCTCAAAGCAATAAAAAGCAATAAAGACGAAGTGGCGAATCACGACAAGTGATACAGGGCGCTGCGTGGCTAATTTGCATGATGTGTATCAGTGCGTTGCAGCCCATAGCCGCTGTGACCCCGAACTGTCGTCGAATTCGACAAGCAATGCAGCTGCAGCGTTCACGTGCGACGCGCCGTGTGATCGCTCACTTTCGGTCATGCCTCCTGTCCACTATGAGTACAGAATTGATGATGGTTAAGACATATTGTGCACTCACAAACAGCTGACGCCAAATGCAAACCACTTTTTTCGATAAGTTCAGTTAGGGACCAGCCCGCAACCTTCTTCGTATAGTTCTGTTTTATTTTATTTGATGCATGATGAAAACTTATAATTAGAAACATCAGGAAAATGAAGCAGATTATGCAAGTAATTTGTTATGTTAAACACTAAATGTAATAATCTAAACTAATAATAAAGCTGAAGAGTATGTTTGTTTGTTTGAACGTGCTAATCTCAGGAACCGCTAGTCCGATTTGAAAAATTATTTCAGTGTTGGATAGTCCATTTATCGAGGAAGACTATAGGCTATATATCATCACGCTAATACTAATAGGAGCGGAGCACCAATGAATAATGTCAAATTATCTCTCTGTTTTTCTCCCAATATTTTCCGTCTAATTCCTAAACGTTGGGCGTGAATGGGCTTGTTTTTACTTCATATAGTCGCCAAAATTTAATACGCCTTGTTTATCGCTTCGCAGATGAAGGTATCACTCAATAAAGCAAATATAGCGATGTACCTAGTCTGTATCAGAGCTTCTAAATAGTTTAAAATTGGTTTAATATTTATTTATTTTATTTATAAACTTTATTGCACACCACTACAATAAACAAGAGATACATATACGGACATCGACACAGGTATTACAATAGGCGGTCTTATCGCTCACGGTGATCTCTTCTAGACAACCTTTTAATGTTTTATGTTTTTAACGATAACCTTTGTCCTGCGACAGGAACAACCCACATTTAAAATATATTATTTATTTATTTTTAGGTAAAATGGACAAAAATGTCTTAGCCGAATTTTGAACCTCTTCATTTTCGTATCAGTAAGCAGTTGTGCCTGTAAGATTTATACATACATATTAATACCTGATAAACATTGAACTAATTTTCACATTACTTTAAATAAATGTACACGTATATTAAATGTAGAGTCGTTTGCCCGTCGACAGGTACTTTAGCATTAACGCAGTGATGAATCCCGCGTGCATCTTTGAGTTATGGTCACTTATCAACGACGCACTTCAATAATAACTCGTTACTGGGTTAACGACTCGCCTCGGCTCATACCTACATCTAATGTACACAAATGTACTAGACACACATGTATATACCGCTGTAGATATAACTGGAACAAAATGTGTCGGCGCCGTCTTACCTACGTCATGACACGAGATCAAAGAGTCGCGCCGCAGTGCCGAAAACACGCGCTTGCGCTACTCCTGCCCAAAGACCAATAGGGTAGATGACTGTATCATAAATATATTTTTTATGAATGGATTATATTATGGATATTTTATGTATGATGGATAGCATAAGTAGAATTCAATAGTTGTGATCATGATACTCTTTGCTCGTGCAGACAATGCAACAATGCAGCATGGTGTCCCACACTATGGCGGTCTAGTTATGTTTCCACGTCAATTGGCCTACGATATACCGATGTCTCCTTAATTAAAACGAATATTACAAGGCATCTCAAAAAATAGAATTTTTACAGTTTTTAATTTCTATTATAAAGTTTCATCAAATAAACATTGAAATATATTGCTCAATTGAGTAGTCTAACACAGTGACGTCACAGGTTTGTATTCAGTACATTTTTCATACAAAGTTATCGTTTTGACAGATGATAAAAAATAACAAATTTGACTAAGGCGTCATCTACCCAATTCTAACTAGTATTAATAACCTTTGATAATGCACTAGGGTGCAACTCTTCAGGTTAAGTTTTAGTTCATTTTTCTTTTTTTTTTTTTTTTTTTTTCTTTTTTTTAAAAGACAACTCCCACATTAGGAATAAACATCCTGTGTCGTGGGGGACTTTACAAACATACATGAAACGGACACAAAGAACATCCAGACTCGGGACAACAATTCGTGGATCACACAAAGTGTTGTAGGTACCGCGTGGGATTTGAACCCACGACACTTGGCGCAGTAGCAAGCGGCATGGCGACCGCTGACACCACTCGGCCAACCGTGCAGTCATTTCATTATTAGTGAAAGACACGTACTACTTTTTTTTGTTTACGTTTGAACCCCCTCGGGCCGTCACCCCGCCGGGGTTTGCGACGGGGCGGTGAGTCGGAATCGAACCGACTAAAACCACACGGTGTGCCAACTCTGCGCCTGAGAAAAGAAGGGTCCGGGAACTGCAGTTATTACTCGTAACATGACCGGACCCAAAGACACGTACTACTAGTTCAACCCATGCTGTACACTGTTCAAAAGAAGTGAGTACAAGTAAATTTAATTTCAAGCATTTATTTTAACAAGTTCCAACAATAATACTAAAGTAAACTCTATTGGTGATGTTTTACTATGTACCTTAATGATGACCATTTTTATGGGCTTGGGTCATATACTTTAGCACTAGACTTTCAGCCATATTGTATGTTAATCATAGATATTTTCTAAGCTCGGGCACAAAGAAAAATATGTCTTTTAAAAAATGTAGGCGAGTTGTCATTCGCACCTATTTTAGTCACACGCTCTTTAGCTTAAACAGCAAAACCTTTTAATGGACGCATCGCGATGAATAATACAGCAGTCGAGCTACGCCGCGCCGCCCGCACCCTCCCCGCCCTCGGCAGAAGCAATCGATACCAAAATATACTCACAAAACGTTATATGTAAATTATTCATATGAAAATCATCCAAAAATAAATTTAATATAAAAAAGCGGTTAAAGTAAATATTGCATATTTAAAATGTTTAATCCCGGAGCGCGAGCTGTATTAAGGTTTACGCACAAAATAAATTATATGAAACTGACAAAATATGTCGGAGATCCTACTGAATTTATAACATGCTTCTTCAGTTACTTTTAATAAATAACATATAGATGTTCTCTTGTTGACTGCACATGTATAGAACAGATGGCCAATAGACGGTAAAAATTAGTGGATAAAGTTATACGGCAATTCAAGGATAATACAGACTTAAGGTAAGTCTAACACCCCAGGTTCCCCAATTGAAGAATAAGAAATTATTTAAAATATTAGTAGCACACGCAGTGACTCAAGAAGAGTCCCAATCAGTCTGTTTTGGCCGGCTCACACAATAACATATAGACATGAAACATTTGATGGTCCCTCTTTGTGTCCTAAGATGCCAAGAATAATAAATCCAGACCGGACTAATTATTTAGCGCGGATTTGGTTATCGCAATTCCATCTACAAACAATAATACGCTTATAAATATACGAGTTTGATCAAAAATGTTGTTGAAACTCGTGAATGACTTCGTGCGATTGCACCAGGATTAGCTAGTTGCTCTTGTGTTTCACTTTACTCCTATCCTATCTACATTAACCTCCTTGCACTACACTCCCGAGGCACGTAGTGAACGTTTGAAATATTATATCATTATACGTTTATGCTGAAATATTATCGTCAGAGAGCTCAGTATAATCTGGAGGTGTTTTAGAATCAAAAACGTTGCATTTATTTGTACCGTGAATAGGTCTCTATTTACAAAATTTATAATGTGTAAAACATTCTTATTATAGTATAATTATACATCATGAGAAGAAGGCTTTTGGGTAATCTAACTACACGTCGGAACTAAACGATGCTGGAGGCAACAACGAACATTCTCGTTCTGGTTGACCGAGGGCTTAGGCGCGTCGCCGTCGCCCGCGGGCACCGCTCTGACATAATTGTCTCCACGCCTGTTAAGCCTCTCGAGCACGTCTGTGCCTCATGCCTGCTCCAATCACTTTTTGTACAGTTTATACAGACACAAGGTCGCAAAGCAATTTTCGTGCGGCTATCGGTTTTTAATGCCATGCAAAAATCTTGTAATAAAAGTAGATATTTTAAATCAAGATATATCGGTATTGTACATACACGACACATAGACGATTGAGTCTCATTTAGTAAGTTGTAAGTGTTTATTTATACAAAGCACAATTCGAATATAAACATACGACGTACAATGGTACGTCGCATATTTATATGTGAACCGTGATAGCTAGTGAGCTATCACGGTTCATACTGACAGAAGGACAGTTGGGTACGTAGGTAGTTCAATTCTTGAAAAACACAATTTAAAATAAAATACTGTCCTTCGTTTCACATACAGATCATCGCTGTAGTTGTAAGATAAAATGTCGTTGTACAAACCTTTAATCACCTCGTTGTGTATAAACTCTTTAAATAATTTATTTATTTATTTATAAACTTTATTGCACACCACTATAGTAAATATTTGTACAGAGATACATGAACGGACATCGACATCAGGTATCACAATAGGCGGTCTTATCACTCACGGCGATCTCTTACAGACAACCTTTGTACGGATTTTATGAAATTATCCCTTGGGCAGTCGGCGGTGTACTTCAATAAATCTAAGTTATAATACACATAAAGTTACCTACATATATACCTACTTACACTAATATATATCACATATACTACATATATACCAACATATACAAATACATACACAAATATTACCATAATTAACACACCTTAAAAACCATGACGTACCACACATTTACAAAGTATTCCTGTACTGGAATACTTTACATGGTCAAGTAATAAATAGTGACATTTTTCTTAAAGGTATGCAGAGATTTCGATTTTTTTATTGTCTCAGGTAGGTTATTCCACAATCTAACGGCTTGCACCGAGAGCGACTTATCAGTAAATTTTGTAGTATGCAGGGGCATCTTCAACTTTAGATTCTCCGACGATCTCAGGAGCCTACAATGTGAATTTTCAAGGAATTTAAAACGTTGTTTGAGATAGGACGGCGAATGTGGGAGGAACAGAGTACTGTATAGAATGGAGAGAATATGAACATTCCGGCGAAGGCGTATAGGTAACCATTTGAGCTTAACACGAAACTCAGAAATATGGTCATATTTACGTAAACCAAATATGAACCTTATGCAGACATTTTGGAGACGCTCAAGTTTATTTAATTGTTCTTCGGTAAGATCTAGATAGCTAACATCACCATAGTCAAGAATAGGAAGGAGAAGGGATTGTCCTAGGGTGATTTTCGTCTTGGTAGGAAGAAAGATACGAAGTCTACGCAGCGACCCCGCTGCAGCAAATAACTTTCGGCTAACTTCACCAATCTGGGGAGCCCAGGACATGTACTTGTCCATATAGATTCCAAGATTTTTAATTTTGTCACTGTATGGAATATTGATTCCATCACAAGATATAGCAGGTAGTTGTTGCCAATTTATTAAGGAGTTCATTCTTGGACTACCTATTATCATTACTTGCGTCTTTGTTGGATTTACCTTCAACCCATACTCCCTACCCCAAACACAAATTTGCACCAATTCTTTATTAATGTTGGCGATAGCTTCGCTCAGTTTAGTCGTAGAAGCTTTGGTGTAGATTTGGAGGTCATCTGCATAAAGGTGGTAGGAAGAAAATAATCGATCTGTGATTGAGTTGATAAAAACTGCGAAAAGTAATGGAGATAGCACGCCGCCCTGAGGTACGCCCGCAGATGTATGACACCAAGAGGAGTATTTATTTTCAATGCAAGAACGCTGCTGACGACCAAACAGGTAGCTACGAAACCAGTCAATTGCTGATGGAGATATGTTAAGAGAGCGCAATATTCCGAGCAAGATATCAAAGTCAACAGTATTGAAGGCGTTACTGAAATCGAGCAAGGCCAGTATCGTCAACTTTCCTTCCTCCATGTTGAATCTGATGTCCTCCGTAACATTAAGGAGTGCAGTGGTAGTACTGTGGCCGGGTCGAAAACCCGATTGGAGAGGATTTAGGAGGCGATTCCGTGAGAGAAATGAGCTGAGCTGCGTGTAGATAAGACGTTCAAGTACTTTAGAGAAAAAGGGGAGAATGGATATTGGACGGTAGTCTGAAAGCGAAGAAGGATTACATTTTTTAGGAAGGGGAATGATTTGAGCCATTTTCCACGCAGATGGAAAAACGCTTTTGGATACAGAATAATTCAGGATATGGCAAATCACAGGTAGAATTTTATCGAGGATAGGAAGTATCATATTACGGCTGATATTGTCATTTCCTACAGCATTAGAAGTTATAGATATTACGCTCCTCTTGACATCACAAGCAGAAAATTGACTAAAAATAAACGTAGGACACCTAGAAGTCGGTAGAGATGAAAGATAATTTAGTGTAGTAGTTTTAATAGTCCCCCCAAAATTGGAGGAAGCAGAAAAAAAAAGTATTTAAGGAATTGATATCAACATTTTTTGAAACAGATTCTGAGCGTGTTTTACCGACCCCTAATGACTTAAGAAATTTCCAGACTTTAACTGGATCACCGTTTTCGATAGATTCATGAATATGTCGGCGTTGAGCATTCCTACACACCTTATTGCAGTGATTCCTAATATGGACAAATCTATCCCAGTTCGTGGCAGTAGGGTGATGCTTGTATTTACAATGAGCCCTCTGTTTCTTTGTCTGTAATTCCTTGATTTCATCAGTTAACCACGGTGCTGGCAGTTTTACTTTGATTTGGCGAATTGGTGCATGTTTGTCATACAACGCAATTAACTCTTTCGAGAAATAGGAAATTATTGTTGTTGTTGTGATTTTCATCACCCGATTCGTTATAGGGGTAATCTACCTTTCACTGTTACATATCAAACCTGTAAAACGCTTGGCCGACTGGAGTCATACCACAGCCTCAAAGTTGCCTTTTTCATAAATTTCTTTATTAGGTAACTCCCGTACTACAAATATATCCTATGTCGCGTGGGACTTTACAACATACGTACATACATGAAATGGACACAAAGAACACCCAGACATTGAACAATTATGTTGACCCATGTGAGATTTGAGCCTACAACACTTGGCATAGAAAGAAGCAACGTGGCGACCACCTAAGCCATACTTGTAGCCTTCGGTGTTAATTAATTCTTTCGTTATCTTTAACCGGGTTATCGTAATTTAAAATCCTAACGCATTTTGAAACTGTACATCTTTACTCCGTTTCATTTTTAAAGCAGCAACTTCTATAAACGCGACCTCCGGCTGCTCGACTTCCAAAATTACCAGCAATTCAATATCCGGTATTCTTTGGTAGTTTTATATGGTATTTATGTATCCTTCAGGAAGGGCACTTATTCTGAATTTAACGTATCCTATTTTGCATCCGTTTTAATTCATTTCTAATCGCTTGATGATCGAGAAATTAATGCATTTGCATATTTGATATAAGTTTCTTGTGTTTCCATGAAGTGTTTTGTAGTTCCGATCAATTCCAGACAATTGATAGTCTTCAACCTCTATCCTATACTGAAATACTAATCCTATACTAATCTACTTTCATAGTAGACAAATAGAGGGGCTCTTATCAGTGATGAGCCGCTGTAACAAACAAACTTCCCAAATGAGTCGCAATAAAAACAACAACGCACGCACCACGTGAAAATGTTTACGTTGCAGGCGTGTGCAAACAAGACAGTGAACTGACGGGAGGTGAAATATACGGACTCGTACTTTAACCAACCAGTCGACAGTGCGGCAAGCTCCAACATGTCATTGATAAAAGAAACGTGGGATGAGTTCACAAATGAGTAGAGACTAAAAAAAAAATAGTACAGTTTAAGCAGCAATTAAATAAACAACACTATTTATTTGCAACATTCTCATTTATTTGTTCACGTCCAACGACACCGCTGACAACTTTATAGAAAACTAAATTATGTTTACATTACACTCAAAGAACTCTCGTAATAAAGTAGGTACGCTTTCTCTGAGAAACGATTATTGTGATGAAACATTTAATTTTCTCGAAAAGGTTTGATGAAGTGTTACCATCACTTATATTGATATGTGTGTAATATTAAAATTTCCTGTCTACGGCTGAACACATTAATGATTTACAATTCTCTAAATAACAAATTTAGATATTGTCGTTTCAAACTCGCACCAGCTGACACTATTTACTGATTAACTAGTCATATTATTCATTACAAAAACGATATCAAAACAATAAGGTGCTTCAAGAAAGCTAAAAAGTGACTAATTTATATAAGACAATTAATAAACAAAACGTTATACTGTGCGAGATAGATGAGGATGGCTACTCCATTCTAGATGCGCGACTCATCCGCTCTCACTCAGAGTCTCATGGTACCGAACAGTATGCAACGGTCTACGTTTTGTACAAATACACAGAAAATATCCCTTATACTTCATAAGTCATGAAATGTGTTTGACCACATGATATAATGCGTACAAGGGCGACAACCGCCGCTCGAAGATATCAGCAACTCAACAGTCACAAGTGCTTTAGATTGCCAATACCTCGCTAGTACTTGGAAAGCAATACCACACTTAATAGCGGTTTCCTGCTATGCTGCGTTATCAATCAGGGAGGCGTCCCAAACATAGCTCTCCCACTGAAATCATGACTCTACTACCAAAAACAATACTATTCTATTAACTAATATTGACACATGGCATCTCAGTACACTCACATCGATCCATATTACACGTTAACGAGACGGCTCGTAACATCATGCATTTTACACTTTTGCGTAACTTTTTAGAAGCATTTGTGTGTCCTTGTCCCCATCCATTATGATTTATTAATGGATTAAGTTTTACCTTTTATTCGATTGTCATGTGTATAAATTTTTAGGGAAATTACCAGCGAAACAGCAATTATGATGAAGAAAGAATTTGACAACATAAAAGCTGACCGCATTCACTCTGAATAATTGCAATTATCTAGCGCTCGTTTAGAGACAAGAGATCAAAAGCGTTTCTAATCAATGTGTCAGTTAAGTTGCTCTATTTGTCCATCCCCACCATCCACACATCCCCAGCGCGGCCCTCGCCAGACGGGAGGAAGAAAATTGAAATTCTCGTGCGAGGGGTTAGAAAGGCCCCGGGGGGAGGTGGGGCGGCTATTATTTCGAGGTCGTGCAGCGTACGTACTAATCAGCTGCAGCAGTTGCACCGAGTGATACACATTGTAATTTAGTGAAGTTGAACAGAATAAAACTACACCGACGCGGCGACGCACGATTCACATCTCCCCAGAGCCCCGCATACTCCATTGCACTTTCAGATAATGTACCTACTAAACAATTACCACTCTGAGAATTGAGTGAATTCTGTGTATAATGTGAATAATAAATCACATTGCCTGACACAAACTGTGCGTGAAAGTATCCTTGAAAATACTGTCTAAGATTAAGGTTTCACAGTATGTAGCTCTGTGTTAAGTAAAGTCAGGGTCATTAAAGGTTTGTCTTGACCGAGGTAGACAGTGCACACGGGTGTGCGTGCGTGGTAAAGAGTCGGCGGTGAAGTGATGGGTCGAGCACTCAGCGGCGCATTGTGATTGAAATAGAACATAATTGACATCCAGCGGCGGGAGTGCGAGGAGCTCCGAGTCGGAGATGCGAAACCCTTTTAGTGTTACCTGCGACAGGGAGTCTCGCCGCTAAAAAGAAAATGAATATTTTCAGTTACCTTTTCACCAACGTTGACGGTTGTGTCATATATTTTTTATAGTAAATTGGTTTAAATTATGGAAGCGGCATGTATGAAAAAAATTAATGAGCACCGGCTAGCTTACATTACAACAAAAAGTTTAGCACTCAAATTATAACCGATGTAAATACTTCGCAACCTGAACATGTCATGTGTCACCTAATGGCGAAAATGTTTAAATAATATGAAATACTTGTAAGAAATACTGCGCAGACGGCATGAGACTAACACGACACTCAAACATACAACAGAAATGTTTCTCTTTATTTGTTTGTCCGCGCTAATCTCAGACGTGAATTAACCAATTTGTATGCAGTTTCTATTTTATTCGTCAATAAACAAATTAAAAAGTTATATCAATTTAAAGAATCACCGCGATAGCCGACATATTTACGCAGGCGGAACCGTAGGAACGGGCTAGTACTTCATAATAACAGACTGCACTGTAAAATAATGCTAATGATATCACAAGTAACATTGTTTATTCACAAACGTAAGTTCTATAAAATATTTACTTAAAACCGGTTAAGTGCGAGTCAGGCTCGCGCACGAAGGTTCCGTACCATAATATAACCAAGTAACTAAAAAAACAAGCTAAAAAATCTCGTTTTTTAAATGGGACTCCCTTAAATATTTATTTTATTCAGTTTTTTAGTATTTGTTGTTATAGCGGCAACAGAAATACATCATCTCTAAAAGTTTGAACTGTCTAACTATCACGTTTCATGAGATACATTCTAGTAACAGACGGACGGACAGACAGACAAACGGATTTTATCCTTTGGGTACGGAACCCTAAAAAGCACGCCCAGTCTCGTAAAGTTAAACAACAAAGAGATTTCAACATCAAAACAAACATAACAATTAAATAAAGTGGGAATGAAACCGCTCTGCATTTGCCGCGTACTTTCGTAATGAGCGTTAATGCGTCGCGTCGCCGGCTCTTATCTACTAGCGCTCAGAGCAAACACTTGGAGTTACAAGTCAACACTACTAACTGCCACTTAGTAATTGTTTAGGTCTACAGTGATATGTTATCATTAAGAACATGTCGATACTATGTTCACTAAACGAAAGGAAGTAAATGTTAAGAACGGGAACTAATTTACAGCCCTTAAGAAGCTCAGAAAGGGTCACATTGTCCCATAGCATCGCAGGCTGACTTAGATCGGGAAATACGAGTTGGTTGGCCAAGGCCGAGAGTGCACAATAGAAACTCATTTTGGTGCAAGCTCCCAATGCCACATGGCAATCATGCCTCACGTACACTAGTGTACGTGTAGTGGTGCTGTGTATGTGCGCGACCGCGACAGGACTATTTAATTTCCTGCGGAGATGCAGCACGTTGCCACGGCACAGACTCTTCATCACAAAAACGATATATTTAATAATAAATTGAACATATTAGTTTTCATTGTGTGTCTGTCTGTAAGACACACGTGGATATTACATTACATTTCGAAAGCACCTATCATTTTTAATGAATGGTATGGTCTATTGACGAAGCTTGGTAAACGAGTTTTCGCATTAAAGTCAACAGGTTATTATTTTATTAACTAGCTTATGCCCGCGGCTCCGCCCGCCTATTTGTCGGTTATAGCAGCACAGAGTGTCTATGTCCTACCTCAAGAATCAAAGTATCTCCATGCCAAGTTTCATTGAAATCGGTGCAGCGGTTTAGCCGTGAAAGCAGGACAGACAGACAGACAGAGTTACTTTCGCATTTATAATAGGTATGGAGGTATGGATTATATGACTCAGTGAATGTAGAGAGTAATATACTTTGTAGTTAAATTATTAAACCGGCCACATTGAAAACTTTTAAACCGAAATCTTAGAAATATTATAAACAATATTGATTATTGGTGTAATATCTTATCGTCAAGCAGGCCGTGTGCATTTTAATTTTACCAAATATTCAAAGTTCTATGAAAAAGTGTAAAAACGTGAAAACCAATTGGTATTCAACCACCTGCGGCAGGTAGTAGGTAATTATTTACTTTGAATTTGTAAACGGCTTAAACACTTATACTCATAACCGGAAACTTTACAACTCCGACTACCCGGCGTAAAACAAGCCGTGCCTGCAGCCTCGTCAGCCGATTAAGCATCTCTCAATGTACTTTATTGTACACGATTTATCGAATGTACACGAAGATGTTATAAATCACAATGTCCTATGAAATGCGTCGGACTTTATGGAACCAATCCATTCACACTAGATAAAAAATCAAACTAAGAATTAACTAATTAAAACGTATAAAAATATAATTTTAAAACATTTTATGTAAGGTTACTTTTCTACGTAACTAATATGCGTTACGTGGGAGAGCCACGCTTCGGCATGAACAGGCCGGCTCGTCCGGAGTGATACCACGGCTTCACAGAAAACCGGTATGAAATAACGCTTGCGCTGTGTTTTACCGAGTGAATGAGGATACCGGAGGCCCAATCCCTTCCCCATTCCATCTCCCCATCCCCAAAGGCCGGCAACACACTTATGACGCCTCTGGTGCTGCAGGTGCGCATGGGCAGCGGTAATCGTTTACCATCAGGCAATACGTCTGCTCGTTTGCCCGGGGTATTCCATAAAAAGAAAAAAACACCCAAAAAAACATGAATTGAGAACTTTTCCAATGAAATATGAATTTAAAATAATCTTGTAAAAAACAAAGTAATGTAAAACGAGTCCACGGACAGTTATATACGAGTATATCTCTAAATATAAGACAGAACAAACAACAGTTATGTAAGTGTTACCGTTTCATGGGAAAATGTTCCGAAACAATTCTCATACGCCAGATCATTTTCTCACGCAGCTGCAAAACAAACAAACGTTTATACACATTACAATCTATTAAATTTTTAATACTTAATAAAAATAAATTACAACATATTTTAGTCCAATTAGTCACTCGCAAATAACTCACAGAGAGTCAGTAAACTATAATATTCCTATTTTTAGTGCAGTGAAGCTCTTTGTTTAAGTACAAACACTTCGCCCGCCCATTGCCATCTCCGAGGCAAAACATGTTGAGTCCTTGCTATTGTCACCATCTATTCTCGACCCATTAGACTTAAACGCCTTTGAAGAAAGAGGTCGATGAATGAAATGCTTGGACGATGCGTGTCGTATTACGAAGTTTTTCTTACAACTTAATGGACCTTTATGTAGGTAGCAAACAAGTAACCAATTGCAATACAACTACTAATTATTAAAAGTTTTAACCCTTACATAACTATATGTCATAAATCTATTGTAACATACTTATAATAATTTTGTTAACTCTTAACCCAGGATAATTCATATCAATGAACTTCATACTTTATCATCATAGATTTTAATTAGGTATTTATATAATTCTGCTTTAACAAAGCCGTTTTTGTTTACGAATAACATAATCAAAATTTTAAAAAACACAACTGATTTCATTTTTAATTTGTATATTTTGACTTTAGATGCATATCATTGCTTACTTTTCCAAGTTATCAAGTAAAAAAAATACCAAAAAATATTTTTACCTTACATTCTGCGGCTATATTTTATACCCGACTAATTAGCTACTATCCGCTTACAACATATAAAACCTTAACTTGGAGAATAAAGTAATGAAAAAGCAATAAACATAGCACAGCAAGAAATTGTACAAATTAAAAGCTACACCAAAGTGCTTTAATAGTCACCGAGTCCTTCGCGCCGCATTGCAGTGTCTGCTGCTGCAACATTTACAGGAGCGCGCCACGCACGGCCGCGGTCAGTGCTCTGAGTAATAGTTCCTTCGTGCATTACTGAATATTCTATCTGTAACGATTGCTGCCAAAACTACGTGCTCTACGCCGATGTGCACAATATTGGTATAAATATTTCTTCTTTGAAATCCTGAAATCCCTCTAGACATCAAACAGAATTTAGGTACTTAGCACACATTAAAATAAGTATTAAAGTGGTGTTTTGAAATACGAGTTAAAACTGAGCATAGGCTACAAAAATATCGATATGTATAGAAAATATCGACGAATTGAGGAACCTCCTCTTTTTTGAAGTCGGTAAAGAAGACAATTCTTAACTTCAGTAATTAACTAGAGTTAATCATTACTGATTATTGACAATTAATTAATCTGAATCCGAAACACTATGCAGGTATGTTATTGTCACTATTTTTATTAATATAGCTCCGTCTGTTAGGTTCGGATGTCATAAAATCAAAACAAAAAAACAAACAAAAACCAGTGAACATGGTGTCTGCGCACGCTGCACGTGTACGGGACAGCGCGACCAAAGTAACCCGACACTGCTGGGGTGAGACCTTTTTGTGTCTTCGCCGCGTCGTCCGCGTCCTGCCGACGAAGACCCTGACACGTGCGCGATCAACCATGTTACATTGGCTCCCTGAAATCAAGCTTCATATTTTTTACTTTAATCTAAAATTCCGTAAACATTTAATGTAAACGTACTTAAAGGTGGTTTAAGATGAACTGGACATGTGTCTCTGAGCCCCAATGAAACAAATTTTTATCATAACTCGTACCTACTCATTAAAAAAAAACATATGTAGAACGTAAAATGATGGAGAAGGCAATCAAAGTGAATGGGAGCGCGATAGAAAGTGAAATCGTTTGTAAAGGACTATCAACATAGATTCCAATTCGGACATAATTTCGGCTCCTGTCAACATTACGTATCAGTGTTTGTTTATTGTTGTTTACAAGCCACCGGTCTTGAACCCGCAACCCACATACTTGAATATGTACACTAATCAATTTGCCCTCACTAACAATAAAATTACACTTTTGAAAATGTTAGCTTTTGTATGCAATTTTTATTTTCAGAATTCTTAAAAATAAATACGTGACACACTCCGTGTGCTGACGAACTAAGAGTTTGAAATATCATCACCCCTGTTCTTCTCACGGGTGTCGTAAGAGGCGAGTGAAGGAACAAACTAGGCAGGACAACATCAGTGATGTGATGTTAAGATCATTATTGATGTAGTTGACATCGATAATGATCTAAAAATTTATCGTCAATCAACCGATCACGTTAGACCTAAGATCTGCTTTTCCAAGGAACAAATGCAATGTCAGCCACAGGAAGTATTCTGTGGCTATTCGTTACCAAATAAAGAGCACAACTCTCCGAGTCAAGTGTGGCAAATGAAACCTGGATGAGGAACCTACAACGACCACTTGTCCACAGGCTGTGATTGCTACTGCCTTTTCCGATCTGAAAACAACAATTATAATTTTATTACCTCAATAAAATTTTATTGTTAATTTTATTGCAAACATTTTGTATTTATAAAAACATTTGGATAATTTATTTGCAAAATAACGATACTAACCCGAACTAAAATGTTTAAATACAAATGAAAAAGTGCTTACAGTTTTATTGCTTCCGTCGCCAACAACAGTTCCTGAATGACTACTATTTTTTTGGTCTTTGCAAAAGGTGTGACCACCTCTTATACATTTTATAACTCTTTTAAATTTTATTATAAAAAGTTACCTTTCGTAAACATGAAATCCAAAATATAGCATTTGAAACTCACATTTTAATTCTTAAGTCATAATGTTTTAAAGTATTTTAGTTTTGAATTTTAAACTAACACATTGAAATCACGCCAGTTTCCTCGAAGGGGTAAGCAGAGCCCTGTTAATATTTAGCCCAAGTGGCTAGCCAATTGCCGCTATTTGGGATGTTATCATCAATGAAAATATATTTCCCGGTCTGGATTCTCCATTTTAACACAGAAGCTACATATATACTTGTGTACCTAGTTGGGAGCTTGTTATACCTGACACGTATAATGTTATAAATACCAAGGTCGCTTCGGTTGTTGAAACTCGTCAAACCACGGGACCGGACCCATTAAAATCCTATTCGCCACGGAGGTAGGCCAACAGTTTGTCAAAAAAAGCAGAACGACATTCCGGCGCGCCATATCGAGAGCATTAACTAACAATGCGCATGACCATTAAGAAAACAATAAAATTATCAAGTGATTCAGTTGAACACATTGATCGTTCCGATGTTAATTGTATTTTTGCAGTTGAAGTTTTATTAAGTGCATTTTGTGTTTTACATAATTCTACACAGATTAGAGTTAAGTAAAAGGTTAAAAATAGTACTCAGAGGACGTAAAAGACAGCAGATTTCTAATAAAATTGACAGACATGGGTAAAAAAAAATAATTTAAGCTAGACATATGTAGTGATATTTATGAGAATATATATGTAATGAATTACTTATATAATATGCACAATTAGTTTGTACTTATAAAGTCTTTATCTAACATGTCGAATTTAGTACAGACCACGTGACCGCATCATCATAGCTGGAAATAGCTGCACAGATTATAAATTACCTTTATTTATTATTTTTAATGATGTCTAAAGTTTTTGAAATTCGTGTTGACACCGATTTTAGAATAGAATAAAAGTTTATTGATTTCAGTAATACAGATTTGCACAAATATACACTAAAACGATAATATCAAAGGCAAAAGGTCTAAGCGTTAGTTAATGCTTAGAATACCAAGCGCTGGATTTTAGCTTAAACCCTTGACTCCCGTTTACAAAATAATGTTAATGCATTAAAATCTCGTATGTATCATGATCATACATTACAGGAGGTATCAACAATATTGTAATAAGTATGGAGGAAAGGACACAGAAAACAAAGTGCAATTATTAAAGTTTATGTTTGAAATCCACAAGCTTTCTTTTTTTAAACATGAATTGAAATAAAATGAATCGAGTCTATCTACCTAATACCTTTCAACGAGCAATTCTTAAATACATATAGCGGTTCTAACGATTTTCGTGAAACTTAGTATGTAGGGATCTAGCTAGGATTAATAATTAGAAAATTTACCAAAAAAAATACCAACCAAAGCTCGTTCACTCATTTATTAATTTTGAAGCTCGAAGCGATCTTAAAAATTAATAAATGGTAAATGCAGAGGAAACGTCACATCTCAACAACATAAGACTGTGTTTGTTTTTGTTGTTAGTCACCGAAGTACATGATCGGTAAAAGGTAAAAAATACATACATGATATGTCAAAAATTACCTGATAGTAATAGTGAGCTTAGAATATGCTTACCCATACCCCAAGAGCGAGATTCTAACGCTAGAGGTATTTCGAGAATGTCGCAAGAATGCTAATCCTTCTGCCCACTACAAACAAATCCGAAGAATTCTAAAGGCACAGCTGCCCGAACCGAAACCTCGATGGGTCGCAAAAAATATAATCGATCACGAACATCTGTTATAATTCGGGTCTTGGGTTACAGTAACACGAGCATCTTTCGCCTTTAAACATTATACAATACGACGAAGTATAAAATTTACCGTTAACCGTTATTATTTAGAACTTTATAAAATAATAATTTTGGCTTTCGGTTCGTGTTTTTAGGATAAAAATATGACACAATAATAATCACGGCCCGGCGGTGGAGCCGCCCGTAATATCTGGTGTATATTTTTATGGACACTTTATGTCATGGGGTGCTAAAAGCAAATGGCTCGTACGTCAATGAGTCCCTGAAGAAAGACCATACGATGGATGTCAATGAAACATATTACATTTATGTGCGAGAACATAATAAAAGATTGATAGAAATCAGGGAGAACATTAACGGAAGCGAGGGGAGTATAAAAAAACAGTACCTTTTTTTCTCAATATTATTCTCCTATTAAACTTTTTATATATCAACTTCGTTTGTATATCCGTGAGCTCTGGCTCTGCTCTTCTGCTCTGAACAGTATTGACTATGATTGGGTGTAATGAAAACGACTCAAGTTATTTCAAACTATGTGTGTTTTAATTCAATCATATACAAAGATGGATATTTGTTGCTCATTTACGTAGGCTTCACTAAACAAATTTGGATAGAATGTATTGGTACAATTAGATATTTTAAGACCGGGGCAATATTACAAATGCGAAAGATTGTGACGAAATTTGGATGTTTGTTACTTTCACGCAATAACTACTTAACCGATTTAGATGGAATCTTTACAGTAATCTAGCTTATATATCAGAATTACACATCAGGTGCAATTTAATAAGTTTTTGTGTCATGTGATCATGATATACTATCAGTAAGTATCAAATAAGTGGGAAAAAATATACCGTTTGAGCACTATCTTGACGTATGCTGCTTAAACCGTTGGAATTACATGATAATAACTAGCTGACAATATATGACATAAAAAAGTTCTAATTAGATGTGAAACCTTCCTTTTCTTCCGTGAACGCATTCACCTTTCCCAGATACCTGAATTATCTCCAGCATTGGTTGGAATAAAATAACGAGTAATATAGTGCTTAAGCCAATGACAGACAAACACTAAATATAATACTGTGTACTCCACTGACCTAATTGTAAGTGACAGTTGATGAAGTGCGAGTGAAATAACGGAAACGAAATTGTAATGGTTTTGTGTGAAGCGGCGAGGAACGTTGCTGCGTCGCGCGTCTCGCGAAGTCAACACGAGTTCGTGATCGTTGCGCGTGACCGTCGCTCGTTTACAGACAACTGTTCACATCCGCTGCACCGGCGAGGAATCACGTCGACCACGCGCCCTCAATTCTCTCAGCCCTCGGACACATCAGTTACTGAAAGCCTGTTTGTAGATTACAGCTACCTACAATAAGTTACAATGGTATCTCCTTAATGGTTATACTGATAACTATGCTTCTTAAACACTACTTGCTCATCTTGGTTGGCGATTGTTTCTTTCAGGCATTACTACACTATATTTCTACTAAATTTACAAATAGCGAAATGTGTCTTGAATGCCATTTCTCCCTCAGGAAACACACAAGTCACAGCATGTTATTGCTCTCTGACAATTAAAATGAAAGATTTGTGGGACCAAAACATTTCATTGTATTAACAACTAGCTGACCCACGCAACCTCGTTTGCGTCTTCTATTAAATTTCCCCGGTTTTGAAACATTCTTCATTGGTGCTCCGCTCCTATTAGTATTAGCGTGATGACATATAGCCTATAGTCTTTCTCGATAAATGGACTATCCAACGATTATCTACTCCAACGCACATACGCACACTGTTTTGATAGATATGATTGAATTTGAACTTTGTGTAGCTGTAATAAAGTGCAAATTGACTCATTGACGATAGAAACACACCTACATTGCTTAGACAACAGTAAGTGCTTGTAATGAATGAACTTTATGCAATAGCAATAAAGCTCAAATTGACTTTACGTTATAGTTAGAAAAAGTTTGTATGAGAAAAATAAAAGGGCTCTTTTTAGGGCTTTTCCGGCCATTATTCGATTTATTCTCGCCGTAAAAACTATCCTTAAACTTCAACGAACATTTTAAAAAAAGAATTGGCCAAATTGGTCCAGGCGTTGTTGAGTTATGCGCTTACCAACACATTGAGCGATTCATTTTTATATTATAGATATAGATACACTTACCTGTTACATATAATTCAATTCGACGACAGTCTACTTGGGGACAGTTCGTCACAGAACTAGGGGTGAAACGTAAATAAACAAAGTGAGTACGCGAAAACACGCGCTGGTGCGTATGCATTACGTCAAACGTTTGAATGAATGTGCAAACAGTTGGCGTCGAGGACAAACAATAGGCACCGCGTGCACTCACCGGCGTCTGCCACAGCCCACAGCCTGCCGGCACACACTCACCGGTGCATGAGGGTGTATTATCAAATATACCAAACAGTGCTCCTAGCCGACCCAACCCTTCTAAAGAAGGGTGAAAAGAAAACAAGAAAACCGGTGTGAAACACCGCTTGCGCTGTGTTTCACCGAGTGAGTGAGGATACCAAAGGACATTTTTTTAAGCTATTGCATAGCTTTTATCGCGGGCTTTGAGCGCGGCGACCGAATCAAGAAATTCCGTAACGAAAATAAAACCTAACACCCCCCACTCTACCTACCATGTAGCTCGGCCGAGCGTTCGCTTCACGTGCATGTACTCGTATGTGGTACGACTGTACGAAACTCGCTTCTTTTAGCCACGCCGTAGACGATCGCTTACAGGAGCTTATAAATGTTATGTTAGCTGTTCTATTATCACGTAGTTACTACGTCATTTAATAAAAATCGTAATAATATAAATCCATGCGGCGGGAAGTAAATTACATAAAAGTGTCACACACAATATAAGAGTATAAATTTTGTCGATATTAAAGGTAATTTCAGTTTTCAGGCAAAAACATCAATGGATAACCTTTTGCAAAATATAGCAATTTATTAAAATGACAATATAGTTTTATAAGGAATTGGAGTCGCTCCGTCTCGTGAGTTGCATTACGTATTACATTACATTATTTGTTTGCACATATCAGTTAGAAATAAATACTCAAAGTGGAACGCGATAGTCCGTGACACACTTGAGAGCTCGTGAGAGATTGATTTCTGTGCTATTTGTAAATAAACTTACACTACAAACATCCTGTATACCATTTTACCGTGGGAGAGCCACATGTTGGCATGAATCGCCGGCTTGACCGGAGTGATACCACCTCACAGAAAACCAGTGTGAAACAGCGCTTGCGCTGTGTTTCATCGAGTGAGTGAGGATACCAAAGGACATTTTTTAAGCTTTTATCGCGGGCTTTGAGCACTTCGACCGAATCAAGAAATTCCGTAACGAAAATAAAACCTAACACCCCCCCACTCTACCTTCCATGTAGCTCGGCCGAGCATTCGCTTAACGTGCATGTATATGGTACGACTGTACGAAACTCGCACGGATCAAGACGAGCTACTCCGAAATCGAACGAATACGTAAGCAGCTGTTTGTGAGAAAGTATATAGGTGTATAGGTATCTATCATATCTTTATAATGCCACACTCTTTTCCAAATATTTAGAGGATATCAAGTCTTAAACTTATGTTTCTTATTTCAGTTACCATAAACCTATAGTTTCAATGATAAAAATTCCTGAATAACCTACATGTATTGTAATATAATAAAAATATAAATATTTTAAACGATATTAACTTCTCATTTATTCAATAAAAGAAAAAAATGTTTACTTATCGGTCACCACGTTCAAAAAGTGTAACTTGAATTAATATTAAAGAAAAAAACTTGAAATAATGAAAAAAAAACATAAAAAAAAATTATAATAATTATAATTGCATAAGTTGTTAAAAAATGCTAAGCAATAGCTTTACCGCGGCAGTCCCCGAGTGCCACACGTTTTTTTTTACGTGTGGAAACCCTTACGGGCCGTCACCCCACCGGGGTTTGCGACGGGGTGCTGTGTCGGAATCGTACCGACTAAAACCACACGGTTTGCCACTTTGCGCCTGTGAAGAGAGGGAGGGAGGGGTCCGGGAACTGCAGTTATTAACACGACCGGACCCCTCCCAGCGCCTGCCCGAACTGAAGCGGGCACCTTCTGCTGTTTACTATCTCAATTTAGGCGACGCACGGCACACGCGTACGTCGCCTCCTCGCGGTTGGCCTGTAAAGCGGATGGAGGAGAAAACCCGTCCCCACCATCCGCAGCCACACTCAAGGCGGCATGAGGCGCTGGTAAGCGCGCCTCCGCCGCCCGATTCACTGGCGGCAAAAGTCGCCCAAGGGCAGAGGCAGCGCCGACCAGCTTCGGAGAAAGCTGCCGGAAGTGCTCGTCGAAGAGCCACCTACCGTCGAGGATCAGGCCCAGATACCTCATCTGGGTCCGAACCGGTACGAGGACCGAGTTGACTTCGATGGAGGCGCCGGGAGGTGGACCACGACGGCGCCCATGGAATAGTAGGGCCTCCGTCTTGTCCAGGGCCACCCGCAAGCCCAGCGCCTCAATGCGCCAAACCACCAGAGAGACACCCCCGGTGGCCAGGCGCGCCGCCTCCTGGAAGTTTGCCCCCCCGTGTCATTGGCGTAACAAACTACGACCAGTCCGTGGGGAAGACTACTTCGAAGGACCCAGTCGTACCCCACGTTCCACAGGAGTGGTCCGAAGATAGACCCCTGTGGAACGCCGCACTACATGGGTCGCCGTCTCAAGACGCCCTCTTGGTCCTCGTGCACGACGGTACGCTCCTCTAAATAGTCTGCCACTAGCCGCCTCAGGTACTCTGGCACCACATGATACTGGAGTGCTTCCCTGATGCAGCTAAATTTTTTTTTTTTTTTTTAAAACACAACTCTTACATTAGGAATAAACATCCTGTGTCGTGGGGGATTTTACAAACATACATGAAACGGACACAAACAACATCCAGACTCGGGACAATAATTCGTGGATCACACAAAATGTTGTATCGCGTGGGATTTGAACCCAAGACACTTGGCGCAGTAGCAAGCGGCAAGGCGACCACTGAAACCACTCGGCCAACCGTGCAGTCATCAACAGTCATCAACAGTGCAGTAAATAGCAGACTAATAAAGGCATTGGCGATGTCCAATGACACCGCCAACACCACGCCGCCACAGCTCACTGCCTCTTCGGTCACGGCCCTAAGGCGCATCACGGCATCGACCGTCGAACGCCCCTCTCGGAACACGAATTGGGCATCCGACAGGTCGGGGCCCACCTCGCTAAGGTGCCGGACATAACATACTACATCTCTAGATCAAGGATCAATAATGGAGAACTGTGACGGCACCTTTTTGGGCGAACGTTTCCCAATTTAATGCATTCATTATTAGGGAGCAGTTGACCCCTGCGCACCCCTCCGACATCAGTGTGGGGATGTCACTCACAGATAACGCGCGTCAGACGCACAGATTACGCGCGACGAGCGACGCGCGGCAACCGACACGATGATGATCAGTTTATTATTCAAAGCATTCCCAAAACAATCAATCCACCACTGACAGAACTATCATTAGATTTAACATACCTAATAATGATGATATATTGAATTTATATTTATAACTTTAAAAATTATTACCCATGTAAAGAACGATCACAGTTATGGTCACCTTTTGTATTTTATCTTCGAATTTGAAATATGAGGATTGTTTTTGATGATAATTTGAAAGGAATGTGACATTCGCGGGAATTTCTTATTAACACATCCTATTTGTGAGTCTAACAGTAAGTAGGCACATGGCCCATGTTCTAAACTGAGTAGTGTTTACATAAAATAACTACGAGTACTACGACGACGATGAACAACGAGCTAACGCCTAGTATATAATATTTTTGGAACGAAGTTCCTTATCGCGCGTTGCGAAAGGGGGCTAGACGGAATTGTAACGACACTTTTTAAATTGTAACGACACTTTTTGTCAAGACGAATTAATTTTACCATATTGTGTGTTTACCAAAGAAATGTAGTGGTACAACAGGGAGGATAAAATTTTCCCCACATACTCCTGGATCGCCTACTTCGTCACGTCACACACACGTTAAGTCGGGTTCTTCGATACCGCCATACTTCTCAGTCGAAGTAACCCCCCACCCTTTACCTTTATTTGCAACCCCTTTTATGGGGCTTATTTATCTAGCGTAGCACCCCCATCCATTCACCCCACTACCCCGATCCTAAGATCATCCCTTAAGGAAGACACCCCTCTCCGAAACTATCGCTCGGAGACATTTTTAGTCCCCCCTTACACCCCCTGAAATTGTCTGGAATCATTACCCTTAATATTCGACCTACCCCACCCCTCTTCTTTTCCAATTATATTTCACCCCCCCCTCAACCTAACTTTCGAACCAACTACCCCAGCACCTTAGTGCATGGACTCATTCGAACCAGCATAGCACCCCCAACCCTTTCGCCCCACCAGACTGGTCATATTCTGACATTTTTTAGTCCCCCGTGCAGTCTTTGAACTTGTCAGAATTCAGTACCCTTAATATTCAACTTGCCCCCCACCCCTCTCTTAATTATATTTCACCCCCCCTTAACCCAACTTCATAACCAAATACCCTAACCCCCTTGTGTTTGGGCTCGTTGGAATCAGGAGAATCTGCCTGATTCATCACTGTGATACATCCCCCCTCAACTTCTCTTTTCGTCAATTTTAATCCCAGGATACCCGAGTTTGGGCTTATTTCAAAGGGGACATCTTCGACTTGACAAATCCGAAGTGTAAACGGCTCTGCAGAGCAGAAAAATATCAGAACGTATGTATTTAGCAAGCCGTGCGTATTCTAACCTATACGCTGTTGTGTTTACGAAGTCGAGAGAGTATATATATAGTACGTTCGTAAGTACTTCGTTCCATCTGGGTGTCCCTTGACACCTCTCATTTTTTTTTGGTTCGAAATAGGAATTTGATAAAGTGTAACATTCCAAAGTACACGAATTATTACCTAGTACATACCTTAAACGTAGATGGTAATATTTTTGTTAACTTTACCTATTTTACAACTTATTGAAGCTGTATAATTTATAAGCAAAACTTATTTACAATAAAAATGCTCATTAATATTCTGTATTAATATAATGAACACAGAATAGCCCAATTTTTGAAGTGAAAACTTCTTTAGCGGCGCTGTGTAGGGTGCGTCGTCGAACAGTGAACCACCTCTTTTTCTAAGTCATATATCTTATTAGAAAATAAAGATGAGAACATGATTTAGGTGTCATCGTTTAGGTAATTTTATAAGGTTTCTTAGTTATAGTCCACTGAAAGACCAAAGAATTGATTAAGACGGTATAGAGGTTTTAAAAAATAAATAAATTTGGCTCACTGTGTACTATGGATGGTTTACACTGAACCACCCTGATTTAAACAGTGAACCACAGTATATTCATTTTGATGGGACACTTATTTGTAGAAAAGAAACACATAATCTTTAATAATCATCTTTTTAATTGACCATAGAAAAGTAAAATAAACAAATTAAACATTTCTGCCAACAAAAGCTATCAGTCTTCATTAATTTACCTATCACTTAAAATAATGTTCAACAAAGTTCACATTGAATTAATATTTAATAAGACGTCTGTTTAGACGATGTTACAGATATTACCCCAGATCGAGAAAGTGTCGATTTTTGAAGTGAAAACTTCTTTAGCGGCGCTGTGTACTTTTTTGGAATGAGTAAAAATGTATAAACTGGCGTCAGGTCACGTGACCTGATCGAAAATTCGTAAAACGTATGGAGAGAGGACGTATAAACTCGCGTCAGGTCACGTGACCTGATCGAAAATTCGTAAGACGGATGGAGAGAGGACAGGCGGCGCAGGGCGCTTGCGCGAATGTTCGTGTGTGTATGTAATATAAATTGTCATGTTTGTGTACGATAGCGCAATAAATGAATATTGTATTCCACCACATAAATAATAGTACTTTTATACTGATAATGAAAGCAATTCGTACAAAATTATTCTCTAACCATTCCAAAATATCAAAAATGCACAACGTTAATATTCAAGTTTTCACTTCTGCCGGCACTCCCGGAGTGCAACCCGTCGTTTATTTTTTAAACACTTCATCTAAGCAAAAGAAAGACGAACAGAGATTACGAAGATGTTTAACTATTGTGAAAACGAACATGTTTGTAATCGACGTTATCTAAATTGTTAATTTTAGTTCGCAACATTAATGTGTACAAAAACGTTATAAATTCATTCAATCAGTCTGTCTTTTAATATATTTAAGATCGATTTCGAGAAAATCTGTAACAGATATGGAGTAAATTAGTGATAAATTATTAGAAAAACCTTCACATAGCCATTTAAATGTTAGAAAGTTGGCCTTGAATTTTATTCTGAACTATCATAAACGACAAACTGTGCGCAAGTGTCGAGCGCTGGTAACTATTTATCGCGCAAATTGCTTTGTGTGTCAGCGACATTTAAAGCTCTACTAATCCCCTACCAAACTAACATTATTTCCATCTGACCGACAAACATCGGGTGCCGAACATTCCCACGAAGCGGGCCGTAGCTCGTGGCGCTAAGGCTCTGCAACTGTGGCTACGACGAAGTTTCACGGTGAATTATCTTTTTGAATGTCCTCCCACACATGATTGCGTCATTTAATATAAAACTAGTCAACTAATAGGCATGCTTAATCACTTCACAGGACAAACAATAGATATGTTATGTAGCTAGTCCAATCAGATCAATTCGTGTACTTAGTTAATTATTTCTCGAGACCCGTGCACCCGTACCGCGAGTTAAGGCAGGAAGTAGCAGTTCCCGGCAGTCGGCGGTAACTTAATAATGAGTGCAATTGAATCATAACGATAGGCAATAAAACGCGACTCTTCTCTAATTGGCTGATAAAGAATGTCCCACGACTCATGCGGAACCGCTGTGCGGCTGAGTGCCCAACCGCCGCCCGCACCGCTCAATTCTCTCAGAGCTATTCAATTTTATCTTCGATTCTGTTATTACAGAACATACATTAGCAATTTAAAAACTAGTATCTTTTGATCGTTAGTAAATATTATTGAGGAAGTTGGTAAATAAATATTAACACTGAGCCGCTATTAAGTTTAAAGTTTATTTGTAGATAAAGGTTTGTCTATATTTAGTTTCACTCACATTTTATGTACAAAATATTGTTGTATATCACTGCTGACTCATTTAAACATGGTGCTTGACACGATTTTAATTAAAACTATTAAAGATTGCGTTTGCAAAACCAATACTAGTTAACAAAATAATTAATAATAATAATAATAATAATAATTTTATTACATAAACTTAACCATACAATAAGGGATTTACAAAGTCATTTACTTACATTAGCAAAGTATATTAGTTAGTATGGCAAACAATTAAATAAGACCCCTAATCCTCAAACTAGGTATTCCTGTATTTTGAGGAATTAGTGGCTCCGCTTAAAGCGATGCAGTATAAGTGAACTTAATTTGTAACATTATGGAATTAAATATTAATATTATGGTTATAATGGACGATAAAAGAAAAAAAAAAAAAAAACAAAGAAACAATAATATTGTGTATTTGATTGCGTATGTTTGTGTGTGTGTGTGTGTGTTTATGTGTGTGTGAATGTGTGTTTGTGTGTATGTGTGTGTAGTAAGTGTTGCACCGTCTATCTCGGCGAACTACAAAAGGCTCTCTGTGTCGTGATAATCGAGTGATTGTAACCATTGTTCAATTTTAAGTTTAATTTGGAACTTTATCTGAGATTGAAGGTTCATGATCTTATGTAGTTTGTTGTAAATATTAGCACTTTGATACTCTAGGTTTCTCCTACCAAAGGCTGTTCTGAAGCCCACAATACTGCACGGGGGTTTGGGTCTTCTTACAATATTTGTTGAAATTAAATTTGCTGTCTGCACGGTTTTGTGTCGGTGGAGACAGATTCGTAACATATATAACTGCCTAACGGTGAGACACTCCGCGTCCTTATAGAGTTGATTGGTAGGGTATCTGTAGGGTTTCCGAAAAATGACCTTAAGGACCGCTCTCTGAGCACGCTCCATGTCTATGAACCTAGTCTTAGGAGATCCTCCCCAAACTGGAATGCAATATGTGATGATAGATTCGCAAAGGGATGTATAAACTGTTTTTAGAATAGACAGGTCTGCAGAATTACGTAGCTTTTTAAAAACGTATATTAATTTTCTAACCCTTGCAGTCAAAGTTTGTATGTGTTCGTTCCAGTTTAAACATTGATCAAGGGTAACACCCAAATAGTTTGTGGATGAGGTTCGGGTTAAGGAGGGGCACGAACATGTGAGACTGTTGCTAGGACATTTGGAAAGAGAAAAGAAATATAAAATATGTGTTAGTAGTGAATAGATATGTTTTACTACCTAACTGAGGTGGCAACTGATGTAGTACAAGATAAATAGTTAGTTATAGCAAAACAGTGTGTACTAACAAATATGTTTCGTTTACTTTACGCTTAAAGCAACGTTACAAGTTGCCGCAATTTGCAAATTTGACATGAAAGGAGTGAAATAGCGCTTGCGCTGTGTTTCACTGAGTGATTGAGGATACCGGAGACTCATACCCCAACCCATCCCCCAAATATCGGTAACGCATTTATGACGCCTCTGATGTTGCGGGTGTCCATGGGCGGCGGTTATCGCTTACCATCAGGTCGTTTGCCCCCTATTCAATAAAATAATCAGTAACTAGATGTTATTGACACTGCCGTTAAATCTTCTCAGTTGTTCAGAACCAGCCTCGAGTTTCGAATGAAGCTGAGCAACTTGTTTAGCTACTGCTTACACCAAAAGTGTTATTGTAATCGCTTGCTGTAACCGGATGCTGCGGTCATACCTTTATATTGTCTGTTTTCGCTTCATTTCTCGTTAATGTTTGTTTATTGAAAGTAGCGTAATATTATATGGCCTTCGTGGACGAAAGAGCTATCCAATACTAACATATACATTCTAGAATTACTCTAGAATTTCACTTGTACTTATTCCACTATTTTTATGAAGTTTAATCCCGAACGGTTTCGCCTTATGTCATTATCAAAGGTTACTGGTTATATGAAAATATTTACATCTGATCATGTAGTTGTATCAAGTGCCGATAATCGAGAATATAAATTCAATACTAAAATGTTATAATCTGAACAAACCAATCAAACTCTACATTTTTCTAGTACTTGCATAAATTTCAAAAACCGTTTTAGTATGTACTCAATATTAAAAAGTACATGCTTTAGACAAAAAGTATTTAAACTGTAAACTTACCTATGTTCCCTTTCTTTAGTCCCATTAGCTGAGTAGATCCCAGGTATCTTCATCGCCAACATTCCACACAGACTTACTAACACTAATAACACGATGGCGAGACTCTGCAGTGTCTATTCGTCGCCAATATTTGGCAAGTGTGTGCATCAATAAACCGCGGGGCGCAACTAGTTTACCGGCAGAGTTGTCAACCGGAGCGAGACCGGTGCTGAGTCACACTCACGTCCCTCACCTTTACAAGCCTTGGTGAACACATGTTTTTCCATTTATACATACGAGTTGTTCCTATTGAAGAATATAGAATAAAGATAGTAAGCCTTTACGCAATTTCCCAGTGTTATACAGTTTTATTCTAACATAATAAAGGCATGCGCGCCGGTTTCTTCTACACTTACATTTCTTATTTTACCAATCTTCAGGCAAATCTGTGCATAGGCACTAGTTACTTGCTTGAACGACGAAGCGACCTTTACTTACCTAGTCACTGTCGTTTATTATCGGTTTAATACAGGAATTTATTTCCTGTTGCGGACTATTTTCGTAAGAATTGAAGTAACCTTGTGCATGTATACGAGGTCACCGTAGATGTATGTATATATAACACCTCTATGTATGGGTCTACGTGACTCCAACTGCGATAATTCTCAATTATGCGGCATACCTAGATCGGTTCACGGCGAACACGTATCTAAAGCGATATTGTCTGCCCATTAGTGGTATTACTTACATAAGAAACTATTTGATTACAGTTGATACAAGAGTATCTGTGTTTAACTATTGTTTACTAACCACAAACATGCGACCTTCGGGGGAGTACAACGGGTGCATGACTCAGTCGCGAGCGTTGACGAGTGCACACTAATGCAAGGATAAGCACGACCAAAATGCGTTGTGCTCGATAACGTATCAATATAACTATATGCAGAGGAACGGGTGCACACTTAGCCACTCTTTTAAAATGACTAACGATTGTTATCGAAGTTTTAGCAAACCGTGTCATACTTTTGGAGTACACCAATTGTTTTGTTTGGTGTCGGATAACCACGTCATACTGGGTCCGTGTTACTTAACAGCACGCGGAACACGCTTACACACATTCTAATATGCATAAATATTCGGTAGTAATATTGTGTAACACATCCGCAACACTTACCTACTTATGCAACGTGCGACCTTCGATGTATCATGCGTGTTCATATACACATACATACGGTGTAGTAACAATATTCAAAGTAGCTAATTGAGCGACAAAGTTTTTGCCAAAATGTTGCAAGGAAACATGCCGGATATCCTGTAATTCGTATTAAGTTTTATCTGTCCCTTCCTTTGTCCTTCTTGGGTTTAATTCCTAAAGGAAACGATCTCTGCGCCACTTACTTTACGTGTACTAGTTCGTTGATGGCACAGTAGTTTAAGTGGTCACCTGGGTATTGTGGGTTCGATCCCTACAACACTCAGCATATCAGTATTTTAAGCAATGTCCCACAATATTAATAAATACTATCTAATAACAATATCTTACCGTTTTGACCATAGTGTCATATTTGATTCTTTGTCTTTGTTCGTTGATAGAAGCATAAAGTTTCGGAAGTTAAACTGTAATATACATCAATAGTAATCCATACATAACTTGTCAAACCTGTGGAAATATGTATAGCTGTCATCGACAGAATTGGAACAAAAAAAACATTCAATAGAATTATTGTACGACGCCAATACCAAACAATACTATAAGTGGATAGAATTTTGTGTAATGGCCCCAAAATAGAACGAACAAAAGGAAAACACAATCAACTGTAACCCTCAGTACTCTAAAGTACAAATAATACCACTACAGTTATTTAGATCTGTGAAATTAAGAAAATAACAAAACATTTGATCTGTGATCTGATCCCTATTTTGATTTGAACTCTTGCAATGGATAAAGAGAATTCCCGAGCACAGAGGTTTATAGTCGAGGCAAAACCGGTCATTCTGTAAAGTGTTGTGTTTATTGTCATACTTATAATATATAGAAACATGTTTATCAGTCCATGTTAATAACATAAAGATGACAAACTACTAACCTGTTGCTGATGTTGTGCTGCAAGGTATGGAGCTTCTCATTCCCTACCCTGCAGCACAACATTAGCAACTCCCCATTGGTGGCAAATGTCAGCTCTGGTTAAGTACATCTTTCAAAAAAGCTTCTCGCAGGAAGTAGGAAGCTTACGCCTTGACCTATGACGCAAAGGTAAAAGCCGATCTTCTGGCAAAAAACACTTTGCGTCCAACTCGACCTTGGATGACGGGGAACAAGAGTCGCCTACCATACCGCGGTGCGAGAGCTGTATGCTGGATATCCAGTTCCACCAACGCTCAGTACCTTTAGCACTTTTATCCCTGGATATCCATAAATCGAGTAGGCCTGGTAGAATCCCTTCTATAGTGTTGAAGATGTGCGCTTTAGAATTGACATCGGTCTTAACGCGTCTTTTTCGGCTCTCCTACTTTTTTGGGGTACTACTGACATCATGGATATTTGGACCAATACTGCCTAGTATTGGTCCAAATATCATATACTTAACAACCAGCAGTACGGCTTTCGTAGAGGTCGATCGGCTGGTGATCTTCTGGTCATCACCTGACACATCGCTGCGCACAGGCGATTGAAACTAGGAGAAGCCTTGGCAGTTAGTTTAGACATTGCGAAGGCCTTCGATCGGTTCTTGCACAAAGCGCTTCTTTACGCGTTCACCGCTAAAAAAAACTGCCGTGGGAACTTTCTGCCTCCCACAACAAAACTGTGGAATGAACTGTTGCCTGCGGTATTCCCGGACCGACCAATACGACATTCAAACCTTTAAGAAAAGAGCGCACTCCTTCTCAAAACGCCGGCAACGCTCTTGTGATGTCTCTGGTGTTGCGGGTGTCCATGGGCGGCGATAATCGCTTACCATCAAGCGATACGTCTGATCGTTTCACCCCCTTTCCATAAAAAAACCTGAAAGGTAACATGAAACGGGGACGGGGCTGCTTCTGTTCTAGGTACCTACAGGTAAGCTTGAGATTTTAATGTACTTCTAAAAGGAATACTGCATACACAACACCCACCGAGTAATATATCTCATGTGGATCATGGGCATAAGTTTTTTTAAGACACTTCCGCATTACTAATATATCCTGTGTCGCGGAGGACTTTATAAACATACACGAAACGAAAGGATTGTTTTAATAAAATGAAATGACTTTTGTGTCAAAGGCATAATAACTAATAATAATCCTAATATTCTTAAGAATTGAAGCCTACTACATATTACTACGATACTACGATATAATATAAAAGTACACAATAAACACAAATCGAAATGTACGTCACACTTGGACAGCGAGACACTTTCTATATGAAAACTATTAAAAACAAACCGCTGTATGAAACTTTTATTGAGATTGGCCAGATTTGCAATATTGACGCTCGACCCAGTTCACCGCCATTACTCACGATACGTGTCCAGTTTAGGTTGCGACATCGTTGTGCCGTTGTGCAACCACCGCGCACCGGCTCACATACCACAGCCTTGCCGGCTCAGCAGATTGTCCACAGTACTGTTATATACTACTGTTATATAATACTTATTTTAAATTAGTACAAAATAAGTCAGATGCTACACCGCAGCCCACAGTGACATAGATAACGACTATAATTAAATTTAATTCTTATTTCGTCAATTATATACATACAAATATATACATATTGTGTTATAGTAACAAAGTCAACGCCCACCGAATGAACTTACTCTTTATAACAATGCTGAACTACGAATAATAAAAAGGACATTCTCATTCATACATTTCTAGCATAAAAAGTGGCATTGCTCTTCAACGTGGCTACCCTGACGGCCTTCTAAGGAATGCGGAAAAATATTTGGGTAAAAATTTATGAAGAATCAACAATAAGTTGTAGTCTTTACAACAATAAATGGTTTACCTTATTTTACTGCATAATACTAAACTATTGAAATATGGTGAATATGTTATAAAATGTAGGTATGAGCTGTAACGTAAAGTAGATACGGTACGGATATTTAATTGATTGATTGGTTACCTTCAATGTTGCCATAATTATAGGAATTATCTTTCTGGATCACTTGGATAATTGGTACCATAGCACGAAAACCTTTTCAAAAACAGTTTCCTTCGCACAACGAACCTGGGGGATAAAATGTCGACTGAGATGTTTCCAGAGCGATGAGACCTTCACTCGAACTCGCTTGCCATCATGTGATCCAAATATTCGTTTACTCCAAATGTCATAAAAATAAAAATTAGCTAGATATATGTATATATAGATATAGAAAATAAGGTGCATTGATTGTAGAAAGATGAATCCCATGAGCCGTACGTAGCGGTGCGGCGCGACGGCGTGGCTAATGTACGCCTGAGTCGACCCGGATTTACTAATTGCATTTTGATTGTTGAGATTATGAGTCGTTGTAATGACCAGCGATAGTAACGTGTTTGTTAATAAACAAGGCATTACGTGCGCCAACATCACCGTTATCTACAGACTGTAGACAGTATTGTTCTGCTTCGAACCGAGAATAGGTAGGACTATCTCGTCTGGAACAAGGGAGCGCTGTCGTTCACAACGAATTACTCACTCGGCATAAGATGTCGTTTCAACATCACATTCATACATTCATCTTATTCGTTGTAGTTGTATGTTTGACACATAGTCCTGTTGTTTATACAGGAAGTTAGGTCATTGATCAAGTCAAGAAAACGTACTCGATATAGTCGGTATCTTTAAATAAATGCCAGTTACATACAATACATCCTCAGAGCAACTGTATTATCTCATAACAACTAGCTACGATAAATAATACCTACTTATGATACTTTTTTTAAAATCTCTATTAGTTTAATCATACGATTCATACGTAGGTACTTAGACTATGTAACAAAACAAAAACACGAATTAGTTAAATTGCCGCAATAATTCGAATAGATAAACATTTAAGTGTTTATTTAAAAGTACCTACTGAATAAAATAATTGAGCAACCTCTGCAGAACAACACCACCACAAAGAGAAGGAAAACTTGCAGGTCTGTCGAGCGTGCTATAATACGCCAAAATCTCCATTTTAGGGAGAGGCTTATGTACAGCAGTGAACTGCCTAAAGGCTGATATATTTTATTTTCTGTGAGCATGTAAATACCTCCACGACAAAACGTAGCCGAAGAACAAAATCATATCTGCTAATCTCAATAAAACGCGGCTTTCAATGGAAACTGTGTATAGTTATAATTTATATCAAAAAAGTATTTGTACGTGACACACGTGTTTAAACCCCATCGCAAACTAAGTAGGTGGAAAGCAGTCTGCATGTTAGGAAAGCTTATTCAAATTCAACAAGTCTTGCGATATCAGAGTGCGTGCAAACGGTACAAACAAATAAACGTTAAGAAAAGTCTCCTGAACACACTTTGTAAAAAGTCGATAATAAAATTTTTTAACAAGTTTAGTATTTATTTAGTTTCTATAACATAAAATTACTTCGCTATTGATGTTAGTATTTACTGCGGGAGATAAGGTAATATCTTAATTTTCGTCACTGCATGATGGGCCATGTAAACAAAGTGTGTAAGTAGTTTAAGTTTGGTGAAACCAAGTATATTAAAAGGCAAATTGCGTTTATAATTTCCAATATCCTCGCTTTTCAAGGATGACGCAAAGTTAAAATGACTCTTCATGTGACAGAATACATCGGAAGTTTTTTCGAAAACAGTGGTAGATTGTTGTTACAACACGAATGATCGTTTGCCATCGTTGCCACCTATCTAGTAGTGTATCTCGTATTAAAGAGACAAAAAGACATTCCTTAATAATATATCATACATTATCACAGTTGATAGATGTTGAAACTACGAACTCAGAGAAAACTGTGACGTGGGCTCGGACTGAAGGAGCAAGCGGCGGCGCCACGGGGCGCTCGATGACGCAGGTGCCGGCGGTGGCGCCTGCGCAACAATACCCCGACGCGACTCAAGATAGGAATATCATACATTTGGCGCCTCCACTCTTCTCTGTCTGCTATTTTTGTGGTCTAAGATAGTTATTTGCAGTTCATTAGATACTGTACCCCAGACCTAATCCTCTTTTAAACAAACAGAGAACTATTAAAGAATTTGACTTTGTTTCCCAGATAGAAGTCAATATTTCGCGACAGAAGCTTCTAAAACCAAAGTCTGTGTTTATAAAATGCATTACTTTCTTTTTATTTTCTCACAATTCAGCCACCGCAATACCTTCTTTGTTGTTTATTCAACAGCAAGAGTACTGAATTCGTAAATGGTTTGTAATTTAAAGTTATATTTACTTACAATGGATACGTAACCATGCAAAACATTTTTATAAAGGAAATACGAGTATTAAAGTTACTGCTGCCGAACATGTGTGTTTGTTTGGCACAACCAATTCGCGTTATATTGCTTTACTGGTGCATATGGTAACCCACATTTTTTTTAATGTAACGGTCACTTTTACAGCTTACATTTAAAAAAACTGTTTACCAAACTGTACATTATAATAAATCCCAAGAAAATCTACGAAACACTTTTCTCGTGGGTTTAAGTTCTCTTTTTCTATATTATTTAAAAGATCATTTTATTTGTACCTCAAATGAATGCTTAAACATATATTTCTTTCATAGAACGGCGACCTTAATTCTGAGTATATAATATACTGAATGGTTATGATTCATAATCATAACAGTAGTGATGTTGATTTCTTTACAACCATGTTCTTTTGAAAGGAGTGACCACTAATTGCAATACCCATTACATTGTGACTTATAGTGATTTAACTAATAAAGCAAGTTTATCTAGTAATTGAAATTAGTTAACAGTATTAAATTGACAAAATAACTAATATAATTGATGCGGTTGGTTTACACCCAGAGTCACAGATGTACTGTTATTCATCACCCTGGTGTCGAGCATGTCTTTTAATGTCAACGTTCCCGTCGGTTTGGAAGCAGGCATTCGTAACTCCCATATACAAGAGTGGTGACAGATGTGACATAGAGAATTATCGCCCTATATCAATTCTCTCTACCCTGTCAAAACTTTTTGAGAGGCTAATACATGACGCACTATACCCTCATATCCATAAGATGATAATACCTGAACAACATGGTTTCGTCCAAAAACGTTCTACATGTACCAATCTAATGATCTTCGTGGATCATTTGTTTGAAAATCTAGATAAGCAGGTGCAGGTAGACGCCGTCTACACGGACTTTAAAAAGGCGTTCGATAAGGTGGATCATTTACTGCTTCTGGACAAGATTGCTTTTAACGGAATTCGGGGTAATTTGCTTCGATGGTTCACCTCATACATTTTTAACAGAACTCAAAGGGTGGTGGTTAATGGCTTTAAATCGGAGTCTGTAGTGGTTAAATCTGGAGTGCCGCAAGGATCCATATTGGGTCCCCTACTGTTCACAATCTTTGTCAATGACATAAAAAAGTGCTTTATGAACTCGAACTTTTTAATGTATGCGGACGACATAAAAATTTATAAGCCTTGTAAAAATATTCAAGACTGTGTCTCCTTACAAGAGGATATTGATAGACTATATAAATATTGTAATGAAAACAAACTTTATCTTAACCTTCCAAAATGTCATACAATATCTTTCACTAAAAACAAAAAGAAAATCTATTTTAATTACTCAATTAACAATTTCACACTAGCTAACTTAAGTTTAGTACGGGATCTAGGTGTTTTACTGGACTCTTCTTTGCATTTTGATAAACATATTGCTAGCGTAATTAACAAGGCTTACAAGATGTTTGGCTTTATCACAAGAGCCTCTCGGGACTTTGTGCGACCCTCTACACTTCTGATGCTGTACAAAACTCTTATAAGATCACAATTGGAATATGCCGTTTCAGTCTGGAGTCCACACTATGCTAAATATGTATACAGTTTAGAGATAGTTCAAAAAAAGTTTCTTCGATTTGCATATTACAAATTCTGTCGTTCTCGTGCCAGCTACTCTGAACTCTTAGATAAATTTAACATGTTATCTTTAGAATCCAGACGTTTGTTACTTGATGTCATGACGCTTCAGGGATTTTGCAATAACAGAGTTGACTGTAGTGTTATTACCAATAAATTGTGTTTCATAGTACCACGTACTGTCTATCAGCGGGGTAACCGAGTTCCTAAGCTGTTTCATACGGACACATGCAGGACTAACGCTGGTGTCCGTGCGCCCCTTCGCCGCATTGCGAATGGTTACAATACACATTTCTCTGCCATAGACATATTTGTGTTTACTCACTACCAATTTAAGAAACAGGCCATTGCATTACTGCGATCTATTTGACTGTAGTTTGTTAAATGACATTCGCTCAGCCTATTTATATTGGCATCCCTGATGTAATTTAAACACATTTATTTTAATTAATTTTTTACTTACTACTGGGATATTTTTGTTGTCCAGTTACATATTGATACTGTTAAAATTATTAGTTTACTGAGTAACTTGACCTAATATATTTATGGTAATCTGTGAACAATGGTGTTGGTTACATGTTTATAAATTTTGTGTACACATTGTATTTAGCTATAATTTAACATGTATCTGTTTTTTGTTCCAATAAATAAAAATAAAAAAAATAAAAAAAAACGTACAGTGTTTACATACTACCGCGGGCACTTGTCCGTGTGAGTGACCTCGATGTGGCTCAATGATGATTGCTCCACTCAAACATGGTGAAGATACCTGGCCGCACACACTGGTGCACTCGACCCCGGCATCAGCCCGCCGCGTCGCGATACTTATGACTGGTGGTAATCAATCACACGAGCAATTAGCATATCTGACATAACGATAATGTTACATATAGGAGTTAGTTAGGATAAAGTATGATATTTATGATTTTGTACTTTTTAGGGTTCCGCACCTCAAAAGGAAAAAACGAAATTCTTATAGGATCACTTTGTTGTCCATCTGTCTTTCTCTCAAGACACTTTTTCTCAGGAACGCGTAGAGGTATCAAGCTGAAATTCATACCAAATACTCAGGTTTACTTTCCCTTGGATCTGTCAGAAATTAAACTTCTAAGCCAACGCAAACCAGAGATACAGCCGTTTATGATGCAAAATTTCGAACATCGCAAGGGAATCAAAACCTATAGGGCACTTCCTGTGAACTCAGAATCTTAAAATTTACGTCTTATAGCACAGATAAAGGAAAAAGGGGTTTAAGCTCTATAACGTGCTTCCGCCCCTTTCTAAATAGAAAAGAAGCAACAGGGTTTCTACACAGGAGGGGGTCATCTACAAATGGCCCGAGGTACGTCGGGGTCCCAGGGATTTCCTTCCGAGGGTGCAGCTGGTTCCACGGCTTCTAGTATCCGAGACGGTGTGCGGTTTTTAGTCGGTTCGAGTCCGATATATCCACCAGTCGGCGGCATTTGAGGGGAATACCGCACAAAAAAGGGGGGGAGGGGTTTGAACACAGGTAACCTAACGAGGTGACCGGGTAAGTGCACCTTGTTTATACGAACTCAGTATTATTCTTTAGAGGGATTTGTATAATAAAAATTGAGTATAACAATGCCTCTAACAAAACTTGGCGATACCCCAAGATAGAATAGTAGAGGTAGAAACTCCTCCAACTTGAATATTGTTGAAAAACAATGCGCGGGCGCAGCTACTTCGCAGAATGCAATCAAGAATTTATCAACCAAAGGTAGCAAGAACCGTAGCCACCACAAAGGGACTACTCACTCGTTGCTGCCACGTATTAAATACCAAATACCGCGAGCACAATGCTAGAGATGCACCCCTCACCCCCCCCCCCTCCCACTCGGCCCCTTGTGAGTGATCTCCGCCAGTATTGTCACTATTGTGCAGAACAAAGGTAATGTAAACATTATACACGTGCTGTTGTACACACAATTGTACTTATTACCGTTATTATTATATCACCAAACAATGTCTTTGTGCTTTTGTGAGCCGTGTCATGGAGCTAGATGACGTCACAGACATCCGTACTCCCACCGACATGACATATTACAAGTTATTCGACAAAATACGACGCAGGTGCCTAATTAATGTATTGTGGCGACTTCCACATAACATACTACAGCGCCATCTACCGAAGATACACTAAACTACGAAGTAACGTACTACACGGAGTAACTACAAATCCTGAATCGCGAAATAAATAGTTCTCGCGCCGATTAGCATATATACAACATCCCAACATCAACTGTTGGGCAGTAGCCCGCCAGGCATGATCACCTCGCCTGGTCGGAGGATCCTCCCTTTGTGTTGGGTGGAACATGATACCCGTTCCCCCACAGTATTATTGACAAAAATGTCGGACATTCGAAATTAAAATCTATCCGAAACCGTAATCCAATCTTACGGAATCAATCAATACACCGATCAATTAAAAAAAACTGATAGGTGTATTGGTTAAATAAGCTATCGTTAGTAGTAAAATAAGATAATTGTATAAAGAATATGTATCTACTTCTTATACATACATGGATGAGCCTGCCAAAGTGACTTTCATCTGCCTATATTTGTGTGTGTGTGTAGCAAAAACTCCTGAGGTTGCAATATTGATTATAGATAAAACGCAAATGAAAGATTTTGATTCTATTTTAAAATATTTATATAAAAACTACAAATTTCCTCAACCTTTTAGCAACTCAGGTCATTTAAAAATCTTGAATCTATTATGGAAACTATCGACTGAAGCAGTTCAGAAAGACACCTCGAGCACATCAGATGGGCAAGTGACGACCTCATACCTACATATATACTTAACATAATCAGTTGAATGATAAACTAGCCCATACTGGGCATGCGACGTGCGCGGGAGCACAATGGAGCCCAATAAGGAGTGTACTTTGCACCCGTCGCGGTACGACCAACAGCCGTACACGTTCTACCTTTTGTTAGCTTATCGGCGCTGGACACGATTACCATCGCAACTACGACACTCGTTGGGGAAATACGAATACTATGCAAATTTGAGACACACAAAATATTGCGAAGTTATTTATTGAATTACTCAACATTTTCTAACTGACTCGTTGGTTTAGCTAGTGGTTAGCGTATGCGTTGCGGATCAAGAGGTCTCGATTTTAATTCCCAGGGCCAAGTGTTGTTGGATTTTGCTTACAAGACATTCAGCCTAGAGTATAGTAGTTAGCGATGATTCGCGCATGTGCCTTGGGAAAGTACGTTAAGCCGATGAACCTGGTTCTCATTGACTTCTAGGACAATCATTATTAGAAAATCCGTACAGTTGCAGAGGTACAATACCAGTTGCTCCTCCGGTAAAACCGGTTGAACTAGTAGCCGACCCCTATCTGAGTAATAAAGGCTAGGAAGACGACTAAACATTTTCTTAACTGTTACTTGTCTTCAAAATAGCATGTTCGGATGTGATATTTGTATATAAATAGATCTCTTTCTTATTTAAATAATAATAATGAATAATAAAGAGAAAATAATTTTCTAATTAGTTAGGAGGCCGCTAGTGATATCCAGTACTCGATGCCGATATGCCGCTTATGTCCTCGCCCATAACAGACTTAGATTTATGTTTCAATGCAGTAGCGGTAAGAAAGTCCGCCGTACGCCACCTTCTACAAACAGTTGATTGTGCGGTAAGTGCGGAACATATTTGACAACACACAGTTTAGACATCAATAAAAGTGGAAATATTGAATTCATGGATCCCCACAACTCGTCAAATGCCGTCCACTTTCGGTTTCTTGTTTGGAATGGACTTCACTAACGACCGTAGCGGTTACATCACCGCTCGTGCCGCGGGTCAACGCTCAACGCTGTGAATCATTCACATACATCATTTAACATTAAAGCATCCTAAAAGTCATCCAATGGCCAGTTTAAATTTTGAAAAAGGCGTTTTGGATATATTGGATTACCGGCCAAAAAAGATTAGTAAGTTTAATATACATATACGTACGATTGAATATAGAAACAAAGTGGCATTTAAAAACACCAGCTCAGTGCGGCCGCAAGGCGCGGACATTCCAGACGTAAAGGTCCATGTGTGTGTAAGTAGTCGGAAGAGGTGTGCAAGTGTTGCTGCAAGGCGAACAGCATGCCTGTCGGTGTGTGTGTGAGCGAGTGCAAGCCGCGGCCTCGACCGCAATAATAATACAAGGAGTACGCGGGGATTACTTGCACCTGCTTTTTGCATCCACACATCACAACCATACACAGGCTTCTTTTCAGAATTGTCATGTGAGCAACCGACCCGGTCACCTCGAGAATAAAAGATTTGCAATCATGTAAGCTTGCAGAATAAACCTAACATGAAGATTACAACAAGTTGACTATGTCTTGCAGTGGATGGAGTTCAGTCGCAAAAATATGAACAATAAATATTTTATGTAGGTAGAAATGTCCAGTGTCCAGTATACTCCAGCATTTTCGTTTTTTACTTCCTAATGGCACAACTGCTCCTAATAATTTGGGGATGGTCATTGAACTAATATTGCTAACGCTATTAAGTAGTACACTTTTCGAAAATAGAACACCATGCGTATCTATATGTTTTGAGGCAAATTTTAAAAACTAGGATTTCCAATTATTAGAAGTATGCTAAGTAAATACTTGTTCAAGTTCCGCGTATTGCGAGTGTGGGTATAGGTTTGCATCGGGTGCGCCATGTGTTTCCGCGAAACTTTCTCAAAACAATGAACTAAGGTATTTGTGGTGGTGGAGGGCCCATTAGCGCGCCGAGCCGTTCGGTGCATTGCGGCGCATTCTCGGAATGGCGCGCGGATATTGCGCTCGGCCGCCCGACACTCAGATGCGGTTCACTTCGGAGAAAGCAGTCCCTCGCCCCTCGCTCCTCCCTTTACGTGGACACATGTCGCTGCCTTACTTATTATATACACTTTCGATTTACTTGCTGATTTGCATTTTGAATTTGTATTAAAACTATTATGCTTGAAATTTAACACAGTTCACGAGCTATTTTTTGTACATAGTCCCCATGATTCATACCATATTTCTTAAATGTAATTTACATCTAATCCTAATTTTAACATTAATCTGCGTTAGTGCTGAAAAAATAATGTTATTTTAATGAATATTACTTTCAAGTAGGTACGTATTTACTAGTAGGATAATATACCTACTAGTAAATACGTACTCGTAGGTATATTATCGTTAAATCTACGATTGTTACTGAAAACAGTGTACTTTCAAATCCCTGTTTCTTTTTTTTTTTTTTTTATTGAATAGTGGGCAAACGAGCAGACGTATCACCTGATGGTAAGCGATTACCGCCGCCCATGGACACCCGCAACACCAAAGGCGTCACAAGTGCGTTGCCGACCTTTGGGGGATGAGAAAGGGGATGGGGATGGGGATGGGGGAGAGGTTGGGGTATGGGCCTCCGGTATCCTCACTCACTCGGTGAAACATAGTGCAAACGCTATTTCACACCGGTTTTCTGTGAGGCCGTGGTATCACTCCGGTCGAGCCGACCCATTCATGCCGAAGCATAGCGCTCCCACGGTAGGTCTCTTACTAATAAAATAACCTATTTCGTGATAGTGTTCGCAATCTCCTTCTAGTATTTTTTTGAGTTTTCCACAAAATATTTGTCTCTACAAGAATTCGATTTGAATGTGTAAAATATCTTGATGCATGCTTTAAGTGCAATAACAACATCTATCTGCAAGATAGCCTTAAGGACTGCCTTGTCTGCTTTGCTGACTGTTGGCAGACAGATCATAGTATTTGGTATTTGGAATTTGAATTTTGGAATGTAATAATACAAGATAGTCGAGCGAGTAAGCTCTCAAGTGAAAGTTACCTCTGGTACATGCCACGTGTCCGACCCTCAGGACTCGATCAACGAGTAACTCGGTAAATTTAAGTCCAACACGATACTCGATGTATCGTGCAAAGTATGCACGCGCCTGCGCGCCTGTATGTGTGCGCGCAATGCTGTCGACCTGCCATTATTATTGGCAATTGAGCACGTTTGCGCTGACACGCGACAGGCTCGCACACAGCATGTTAGTAACGATCTCATCTTGACATACTACATTGTGACCTATATTATATCCTCGAAAGAAAGTTCGTTCATTATAGTTTCGATTATGACTTATCTCTTAAATGTAGTTTTAGAGACAAGTCGTAATACAATATTAATGATACGGCAAGTTTTGCAGCATGAGGCAGTCAGCCGCCAATTTGTTCCATAACATATTCGACCTTACTGTGCCATAACCTCTGACGTCACACTGTCCAACAGTACGGAACACTTTCTAAAGCTCCGAGTTGACGTCATTAGCACCGCCACAGGCCCTCGTGAATAACTTATGTAATTATCATTACACGTGTTATGCAAATGTTGCGTCAACCAAACGCATGTTTTAACTGTCCTTATTCATTTCATTGGGAATCTGTATAAAAACACGTAGAAAAGACCTACCCAATTTTGTTCAACGTGAGGTAATCGTTATGAAACGTTCGCATTGCATGCAGTCTTACAATCTTATCAATGAATTACATATTATAAACAACAATGGGAATGTGAACATTTCATATTTTAAATTAATAAATATGTAATTAAAATATTAAAAACAATATCGCTTTAAAAGATTTATAGAGGGTTGACTGTTTTTTTTTATATAGGGGGAAACTAGCAGACGTATCGCCTGATGGTAAGCGATTACCGCCGCTCATGGACACTCGCAACCAGAGGCGTCACAAGTGCGTTGCCGGCCTTTTAGGGAGGAGTACGCTCTTTAAATTGTAATTTAATTTCATTGTAATATTGCACTTTTAGAGATGGGAATATTGTCTTCAAACTTAACGGGCCAACCTTGAATGAAATCTTTTAAACAATTTCAAAAAAAAATTAAAATAAAAAATCAAACATATGTTCGTAAATTCCAGAGATATCGTAAACATATAATATAATCAGTTGAATTGAATACCACTTCTTATTTGATTGCTGTTATTGTTAGGTGCTCATATATACATGTGCGATATAGTATTCCTAAAACTGTGTGTGTGTGTGTGTGTGTGTGTGTGTGTGTGTGTGTGTGTGTGTGTGTGCGTGTGCTTGTGCGTGTGTGTGTGTGTGTGTGTGTGTGTGTGTGTGGTTGGCCGTACGCAGTTGCGTTTAACTGCATTTCAGCAACTTGACGACAAACAGATACCTCTTGTAAAGACAAACAAGTAGTCATAGTTGTGACATCACAAGTCCATAGTTACCAATTAGGGGTGAACCAGAGGTAGTCAGCCTCACATTACGTTAACCTGTCCCCCAACCTGATGGTGCGTAATTGCTATTATTTGACAACGAGTTTAATCCAAAACTATTTAACGTTTGATTAAACTACTTTCCTTTCCTAACAACGTGACACTAAATGAAATATTTGTGACCTTTAAACTGAACATGGGTGCACTATATTGTGCACTGTACAGTGTACAGTAATAAGTAATTTGTGTGATGGATTGAGAAGTAGTTCGGTTGATATTAGTTTCGATCCTAGCTCGTTAGAGCACACCTTTCTACCCTTATATGTATCCACTATCCAGGTGCATGAACAGTGACGTGTACGATTAGAATAAGATAAGTGAGGAAGTCTGTGTTCAGTAGCGAACGTTTTTCGTCTGACAAGAAGTTTATCATTTCAACTCGTAACAATTCAGCTCTACCGAATCAAGATGTTCCCACATACTCTGTAAATATGGTATTAATTGTATGTAAGAAACATTCAATTATATAGTAAGTTTTGCGTATAGGCTCACTTCTTCACTACATTGTCGATAGGTCGTTATCATTATTCGACAATGTGGGAGCGTATTCCATAGCAGTACAACTTGCACAAAGAACGAAGATTTCACGACGTCGGAATTTTGGGAGGGACACAAGACAAACAAATTATTAGATGAGCAAAGATTTCTATCGTGTATATCGTATCACCTTGTTTTACCAAAGCCCAGAACAAATACGGAAAAAGAGATATTAAATACTAAGAAGCACAAATTTACAATTCAATACATAAGAAAATTAAGGACACAGAATCTTTCAGTTTATTTCAAAAATATTTAAAATATCACATCTTGAAAGACTATATTAAGTAAAAACGTTGTACTGAATAAATAATGAAATCCAATGAGTGTGAATAGTCCCTAACTGAAGTTGCGCGTTTTGTACCTCAATTTAGTCACCTACCCACAAAGAATTTATTATTGTAAACGAGCTCTGGACTATGTACCTACTTTTATTAATTATGTTTATTTCTTATGTAAAGTCATTTGTTATCTGTAATAAATAAATAATTATAATCTTATATAAAATATTATACAACAAGATAAGATATTATATTTGTGTATGTATTTATAAGATTTAAAGAAATAAGGATCAGTTGAAATTTCTGTACACACATCTTTAAAGCTCCACTTAAAATGGAGCGATGGGACACGTAGAATGAGAGGTTTAAAGTAGATAAAACTATAATGAGACCTGTTAATTCTCACATTATTTAGCGAGTTATAAGTCTCTCTCGTTCATATCGACTGCCGCGCCAGTGCAACTGCAGCGGGTATATCTACTGTGCGTATGCTAGTAGCCCCACGGGCTCGACTTGATATTTGTAATTTTTAGTATAATATTATGCAAACACATATGTACTACATATATATTATAGCGTATGTATGTATGGAAGAATTCTTTAAGCGCAGTATGTTGAGACGGCTCAGCTGGGGAACAAAAGACATCAACGCGTAACGAACGTCAGATGCGTACTAAATAAAACATGTTGTAAGGTTTTCATAATTTATTTTTTGTTCAACAGTCAATCTAACAGGGCAAGATATCCACCAAAGCTCACTTATAAGAGCTTTTCGTTCGGGGTCGTTCAGTACAGGGTACATACATATTAATATGTAACTCGTAAACACATATATTATACACGTATACGCTTCAGGCACACACTCGCAGCCACGTCCGGCGGTCATCCGGCACTCGTCCGGTATTCGTCCAGCGCTCGGCTAGCGCAAACTGTCATTCATACGACAACACCGATCGTAATCGTTACGGGAATACAAAATAATACTGAAGAATAAATATTCACTATGACTAAGTACGGTGAAGTACGTTAAAGCTGGGTCCAATGCGACACTGCTCATCACTCAACACACAGTTTCCATGGGGATGCGCGGCGCGGCCTGGGCCGAGGGGACGCTCGCCGGCGGCGCGGGCGTGGTGGCGGTGAGCGACTCGCCGCACGACGGCAGGTGCGTGGAGGAGTGCGTGGCGCGAGTGCCCGCGCCGCGCCCGCGCGTCCAGCATGCCGCCGCGCACCTTTTCAGCGCGCTCCACGCGTGCGGCTGGCAGCCCACCACCAGGAAGATAAACACGCCTTGCAGAGCGTTCAGCAGGTCCGTCGCGTACCAAACGTAGTCAGGCCCGCCCGCCGCCCAAGAAACCACGTCCGCGCCCCAAGTCACACCCATCACCACCACCAACTTCGCGCACACTCGCCCTAAGGCCGCCCTGCAACACGACAGACGGCGTGAGCCACCATAACAAATGACAGCCGTCACTCGTTTAAATTAGAACTGAAATATGGAGGCATAAAAACTTACCGCTCCGAAGTGGACTTGACTTCGTCGCGCCGCCAAAGGCCGCACGTGAGCTGGCGAGTAGTCGATATGAAGAGTGCCAAGTTGACGAGCAGCAGCACCCCCACCGGTCCAAAGAAGTAGACGAGAATCTCCATGTCACCGTAGAACCAGCAGCGCTGCACGGCGAAGCGCGGCCTGAGGAAGGGTGCGGCGACGTCTGGCGGCAGGTGGTCGAGCAACGCCGCCGCGCCCGCCAGCAGCAGTGGCCCGCCCCACGCGTACACCATGTACACGCGCAGCCGCCACGCTTCCTGCCCGCGCTCCAAGCTCGTCGGCCGGAAGTCCCTGCGACCACATATCACGCCCTCACAATACAATACCATTTGCGTACATATTCCCATTCAACATTTTAATGACAACTATGTCCTATATAAATTATCTGTTATACTTTATGTACCTACTTTGACACGGTACATTTTCAGTTAAGATCGCTCCGTAATTATAGTTCTTTTAAAAATAGTTTGAAATCAGAATAGTGATAATAATATTCTTAAAATTGAATGAATAACAGTTTTATTTATATGTATAGTAGAAACTCCATTATCTGACCCCTCGTTATACTGATTCGCGATTATCCGGACTACCAACAGCGAAAAATTAAGTAATTAACTTATATTGAGTCAAGTTACAAAGTGTTTAGCATATGTACTCAAATCAAATAATAAAAGGTATATAACGCACGTAGAATAAAATAGTAAAGCCATTTTTTTTAAATGTGTGTGAGCAGAGGCGAGCGACATGTTATGGCAATATGGCTATGTTGGTATCACTATGATTTGGCTTACATCACACGTTGATTCGTCTCAAATCTTACTGTGTAAGTGATCATTTTACTCAAAATAGATACACTTTCAATTTACACACATTCAGATGGGTCGCAACTCGCGACCCTTTTACATATTTCTAAATTTTTTTTGGCTCTGTCTACTAGGATCCCTTACTTAGATCCCCTGGGGGAATCATTTGAATTTTTTGCTCACTTTGATCCCCTAGCTAAGGGATTCATTTGGATAGGTTTTTGTTAACACAAGGACCACTAAGCAGGAGATCTGCTTATTCTTTTAGATTATACTAAATCATAAAAAAACACGTGTACAATCGTGAAAAATATTTAATTTGTAATTAATTGTTTGTTTGTTAATGAATTTCGAAACATTTTAATTTTAGTTATAACAAAATTTTGTGATTTAAACGTTTCCGAAGTTAATATACTGCGTATTGATTAATTCTAAGAAATGATAACATGAGATAGAATGCCTTAGATAATATGAGATTGGTGTAGACAAAAATCAAAATACCTATATAAGCTTTGCGAAATTTAACAGTCAACAGAGTGGACGTTCTGTAGATATACAAAATATACTAAATTTCCCTAAACGGTCAAAATTTAAAAAAGATCCACTACAGGATCAATGTGGACAAAAAATCCAAATGAATCCCCAGGAGATCTAAACAGATCCTAGTGTACGCATGCATTTTTGGTTTTCCTAATAATGACTATTTTGAAACTTAATGTTTTATGACGCTGTTATTGTTACTTGTACACAGTTATAGCTAAAGTAATTTAATGCGTGCCTATTTAACGCCGTGTTACTTATTACTCAATACCGTTATATTATTACTCGATAATAAGATATTGAATTTTATTTAATTACCCCTTAGTGTCGTTCAAAAAGATGACTCAGAATCAAAATTGTAATAACCCGCTTTTTGGGGAAAACTGGTAGGACGTCCAAAGTTAAGTTAGTTAGCCGTACTGCTGCACTGCTAAGAACGAAAATATGGCGAACGAACTTTTCTCTGCTCACTCTTACTCATGTGTCGTAATTTCTGATTAGATGGGATACGTTGATAGGTTTTTTTTTTACTTCATCCCACTTTCGACGAAAGAATCCCGCGAATACTAAAAAGTTTTAAAATCCCGATTTGACAAAAAAAAATCTGGCAACGCTGCTCTGAATACTAGCTATTTACCTAAAAATAGATAAAAGACATATTCGCCATTTATATTATCTGATAATATTTTTTACTAAGGGTTACCATTATTCTACGCAGCTACAAATACATTTTTGAAAATTTATGAACGAAGGCCTTAATATCACATTGCAGCCCAAATGCAATAAGAAAATTTACGCTAGAATTAAATTCTGACAGTAAGTAACATCTAGTTTTTTATATTAAGGACAGAGTACGCCAGTCTGTTACTACGGTTGCATTGATAAGAAACGAAATGAGGAACGAAATAAATATGTGAAATGTCGGTCATATTAGATTGCTAACAATCCTACGAGTATATTATAAATGCGAAAGTAACTCTGTCTGTCTGTCTTGCTTTCACGGTCAATCTGCTGCACCGTTTTCAATGAATAATAGGTACTTTGATTCTTGAAAAAAGACAGAGCATAGACTAGCTTATTATAAGTACGTAATAAGTATTTCACTCACCGGAATGTCCACCAAATGTTGAAACACATTGTGTTCAGCCAGAAGAAGGCGGAGAGGAACAGGAAGTGCATACACACAGCTGGACCGCGGCACATGGAACAACAAACACATCTCGGTCAGAGACCAGCACACCTGACCACCTTCAGCTACGCACACAGGACACGATGCTCACCAAGCGCGCGACACAGCGTGGGTGGTACGCGGTCAGCTGCCAATTGAGTGGCAGCCAGCAACACATCGCCTAGCATCAACGCTGCGACGTAGTGTGTCTGGCAGCGCCAGTGCAAGGCGTGGTGCGCTGCGGGCAGAGCAAAACCCGCCGCCAGAGTCGCCGCCAGAAACGCAGCGCCCACTGCTAACCCTGCGCCGTATAAAGCGTGACGAGTTGACTGGGTAGGCCGCGTCGAGCGCGCTTCTGATTCACACGCCAGCACGCGGACACCTTCCTCGCCTATAATTGCATCCGCACACCATGCGCCTGCTGTCAGCTTCTCGCCGTCACCACCAGCCGCACGGAGCTCCAGAGCAAAGTCTTTGTAGAGCCGTGCATTGTCCAACACGCCCGCCACAGCGTAATGCGTGCCTTCAGGGCAAACTGGAAAGCCCACGCCCACTACACTACCGTTGGCGAGCTCCTGTACAGAACGCAACGCTGCCGCCGCGCGATTTTTGTCCTCCACGCAATGTGACCCGTTGAGTATGCGACCTCTCGTACAACACTTGGAAGGCACCCACAAAATGTCGGCATTGCACACGAGCGCAGCACTGGCGTCCGCACAATACCTTTTTTGCGGGAGTGGCGCGGATCCGCCACGCAGCAGCATCAGAGAGCCGTTGAGCGCCAGCAGCGCATATGACACCGAGTGTTCGGGCAACACGCGCAGAGGCTCACACTGTGGCATCATGCCCTCCGCCTGTCGCCAGTGCTGAGGTAAATCACCGGCAGGCAAAAGCCCACCGCGTAAGAGTTTAAAAATGCGTGGCGCCCAAGGTCGGAGCTGTTCAGAGGCGACGCAAGCGTTGGTGGCATCGGAGCCGGACAACATAGCCACACGTAGTGCGTCAGGCGCCAATTCCTGGCCAGAGGGGCAGCAGCGCGGGACTGTCGCCGGTTTCATACCGCCGGCGACGGCCCAAAGCGCACAGCACACCACAACCACTCCGCTGACGGTCCACATCTCGCAAAAGTTTACCGATCACACCGACGAGCCGGACGCCGGCTCTGCATCGCGTCCGTCTCGTTGTTGCCGAACACTACGTTTAATTTTCACTGCACCAGCAATATTCATTTGCTGCTTATAAAACATAAGCAGATCACTTTTATCCCAGGAAATTTGTAAATCAGCTACGCATTAACTAATTACTGGATTTATTGCAATAGACGAAAACACGACAAGTCAACGAACACGTGTAGTCGCGATCGAAATGTGGTTGACGCAGCCTCTCGCGTCGAGAGCTAGTGCAAGACTGTCGGGCGCGTACAGCTGACTGGCCTCGACGGCCGGCGCGGGGCGTTCGCCCCCACGCCTGGGTACTGCCGCGCTCGCCACAGCGCGCTGCTCGAAAACAAGTTGCTGAGCCCACGCTCAACGGGATGCACAAACCCGCAGCCAATAACGGTAAAGTAGTGATGCTCACCTCGCCTTATCATATAGCAAACATAACATTACTAACTACGAAGCATAAATACTTATATCTCAAAGAAAAAGAATACGTCAGTGGTCAATTGACGTGACGACGAAACACAGTCATTCATTTTGATGTCCTCAATAAGTTATTACATTTCTTTATTTGGACAACAGCAAATAGAGTAATAAATTAGAATTAATTCATAATAATTCATTCTAAATTTATCTAATGATAAGGTTGAGAAATTCTTGGTTTGATTAAATACCCTTATTTCAGAAACTATTCATCAGATTGCATTACATAATTCTTTTGTTTTGCATATACTATTTATCGAGGAGGCTCATGCGGTGCTGTCATTCTTCCGCATTCTCCCGGAAGTCCCGGATTTGTCCTAGTGCAAAGAGCGTCCGGGCGTTTCAATTCAGGTTAAACCCGGTTTGCATAAGACTCACCAAAAATAAGAATAATTTCAAACTTAAATGAGTCTCTTATAACTTTAAGATCTCCAAAAGAACAAAGGTAATTTCTGTTTTTAGAAATCGACAATATGAGATCGACTCTTAACAATTTAAAGAAATTCCTGTTCCGTTGCTTAATTTTCAAGACTATTTTTAATAGTACGGAAGTCGTACAAAGTTCTGGATTTACTCCAGGGTGGCAGATTAATATAAGGAAACCTTACACCCTGTCGACTACCTCAACCACACATGAGCTCATATAGCTACATATAATGCTCGACGGCTAAGACTGCCCATTAGTGCCCAGCAATTAATATGAAACATGGATGGTCCGAAATACTCGAGCATGTAACATTATTAAAAGGTAAATTAGGTTAATTATATGCCCAAAAGTATGTATTTCAATAATCTGACGGTTAGAACGTGACTAAAGGCTTATATATTTATTTTATCATATTTATATATATATATATATATATATATATTATATTTATTTAAAAATATAAATATGTAAATTAGCATTTTGGAGATTGTTTTTCTTTGAAGGAAACAACGTACTTTATCTTCTTTAGATGTCTAGGTAATTAATTGTGTCTTTATTATTTTTGGTAGGCCTCCACGGCTCCACCACTGGCCATAGGCCTCCCCGAACTATATCTAGCTTGAAATGAATATTTTTTTGAATTTACGAAATATCGCTAGGAACTTATGCTATTTTCAAATCGTCAGACATTTAATTAAAGACATTTTTTGCGTCGAACGCTCCAAATATCTGATACGTCTAAAACTATTATTTTTTATTTTCTCCCCTTAAATTTTTAAACATGCACGCTTTTCCGCTTTTCCCACCGATAAAGGTGGCTCGTGGCAATCTCGGCTAAGTTTCTAAGAAGTATTTTATATATAGTTCAAGATATGATAGTTTATGAAAACTTAATAGTGTAAGAATCGTAAGACTGAATGTTGAACCTCTTCCATTAAGGTTGTAACTTAAAGTTTTTCTCTTTATTTACAGAGATAAGCAACAATTATAACCAGGTCGCTCCAAATAATAATAATTATTTCAAATTGATACAAATATACTCCTATTTTTAAAGGTTTCTCAAAAATTGTATAGATTCTTTTTGTCACTGTCTTTAATAGGTCATTACATTGAATTAAGAAAAATGTTGGAATGTATAATTTAGGGCCATTTTAAATATTCTTTATATTCACAAAATTAAAAAAAATTTGAGATGGCAGTGGCGGATTTACAAATTTGCCGCCAGTAGGCTATTAAATGTTTGCCGCCCCTCCTAACTTACAATTTAATATTTTTTATCTTTTATTATATAGGGGCAAACGAGCAGACGTATCGCCTACCGCCGCCCATGCACACCAGCAACACCAGAGGCGTTACAAATGCGTTGCCGCCCTCTTAGGAAGGAGTACGCTTTTTTCTTGAAGGTTTGAAGGTCGTGTTGGTCCGGGAACGCCGCAGGCTACAGCTCATTCCACAGTTTTGTTGTGCGCGGCACAGAAAGTTTCGGGAGTTCAGTTCTTGGCAATCGACTATACTATATTATACGATATTCCCCTGCTATTTTCGTATACCCTTTCGATATCCCCCTAGATCCTGTCGCCGGCCTCACACGGCTCCCTCTTTCTGAGCCTCTCATGTCCAGCATCTTGCAGGACGTAGTTGACAGCCTTTCTCACAACAGCGTGTGTGGTGACCCGGGTGCCATGGTTCTATCTCTAATGCCACCCTATACTGTTTCTGCTGCTACCCCCAGACCTGAGCTTTTTGACCTTCGCGTTCAGCGATCTTCAGCGCCTGAACTATGTGCAGAACCTAGACCATTCCCGGGCCTGGTTGAATAAGATAAATCTCATTCTCACCCAATTCCACTCCACTCTCTCCTTCGCTCTATTCTGTTATATCCGCCCTGTTACAGCCGGACGTTATCTCCAAAGTATGTTTTCTGTACATCATGGGCGTCAGTTGGTAAGAGCGTCGCCATAATACTAACGTACCCCGCTTTTCATGACTTATCGAATGCTGCAGTTTGGGAAATTTGCGAATCGCTATATATAATAATAATAATAATAACTTTATTCAAAACAGAAAGATTGTGGCATAAGATTTTAAAACATTGTCAATTTTTACATTCATTTGCATATAGATACAATCTTGTGGGTGAAGTTCTGTCACCCTTGGTAGGTTAGGTAGTAACCTGTGGTAAGGGATAACAGTTCCTTTCCCTCTGGGCACAATGAACTGGGTTGCTAGTTATATTATTTATTGAAGTTAAATAGCAAATTAGCGCGTGTGTGTGTTTGTGCATGGCTGTGAGTGTGTGTGTGTGTGTGTGTGTATGTGTGTGTGAGTGTATACTTGTTTGTAGGTGTGTGTTTGAGAATATTAAACAAATGTGTTGTTTACATAACATTATGGCATAAAAATTCAGTTTCTTCATACGTTTTATTTTGGAGATACGAGCGTACCACCCTTTTGCATACAATCTGCGAGAAACCATATATTGGGCATATAGAGTTAATTTTATTATAGATATAGGGTCCCAAAAAGTAAAAAAACCGTTTGGTAAAGGAAGCTCGTGGTTTTGGAATCACGCAGATCTTGTCCTTTCGACGTTTTGTAATTTTGCTATATGGAGTGATTTTATGTTGAAGGAGGGTTGTATGGAAAATGAACAGCTGTCGTACATTCAGAAGATTACATTTGTCATATAGTATGGCTGTTGAGAACATTATAGGGCGAAAAGTTGCTACTTTTAAAATAGCTCTGTGTGCTACTTCAAGAGGTTTTATTATAGTTTTCGCTGCACCACCCCAGCAGGAAATACAATAAGTGACAATAGGTAAGCACAAGGCATAGTATACTTTCCGAATAACACATTGGTTTGTGATATGCCGCAAAATTTTAAAAACGTAAATAAGTTTGCGAAGTCGGCCCACAAGTGCATTGATATGCAGTTTAAAGTTCAGATACTGGTCAAGGATCACGCCTAGGTATTTAATGTGATCAGTGGATAATAACGTTGGACAGTCACATATTAGCTGCGATGAAATATTACAAGTGTGTGCTTTAAGGGTTAAAGAAGATGAGGGTTGAGATACTGAGCTAATGGAGAAAGTGATGTACTTGGTTTTAGAAGTATTTAGCGTCAACATTTGCGATTGGAGCCATATAAGGGCTGCATTTAAACCGAATTGTGCCCTACGCTTCAGTTCTGTCCACGTGTCTGCAACAAAAGTCAATGCGGTATCATCCGCATAGCACACAGTTTTAGTGTTTGGAATTTTGAGTTCACAGAGGTCATTTATAAACACTAGAAACAGTGTGGGACCGAGTATGCTACCCTGCGGCACGCCGTAGTGTATCGGTAGTTCGTTGCTAGTGTGGTTATCAATTCTAACTACTTGTGATCGATTCGTTAGGAAGCTTCGAAATAAAGCAAGTTGTTTTCCCCTAACACCCACTTGTTCAAGTTTGAGTAAGAGAACAGCAACGGAAACGGTGTCGAACGCCTTTGCGAGATCCAAAAATATTGTTAAAACTTTTTTATTTTCATTTAAATTTTGAATCATAAACTTTGTCACTTCGTGAACAGCGTCACAAGTCGACTTCTTTTGACGGAATCCATATTGCTGCGGTGATATCAACTTAAAATGATCTAGGTAGTCAACCAGCCTATGATTGATTAACCTTTCCAACACCTTCGATAATGCGCACAAAACTGCAATCGGGCGATAATTGTTTGATTTACTCCCGTCGCCACCTTTGAAAATCGGATGGATTACAGCCCTTTTAAAAGCATTGGGAAAGACCGCAGTGTCAAAGCAAAGATTAAATAGATGACTAAGGATGGGTGCCAGGGAGGCAGAATATCTCTTTAGGAATGAAGGTGATATACCATCCCATCCAGCAGTAGCATTAGTCCGTAACGAGTTTATAATGGATGTTATTTCGTCAGGGTCTGTGTGATTTAAAACAAAAGATGAGCAGGGTGTGAGATTCATAGAGGAATTATTAGTGATTATTTGTTCTTGTGATATATTATTTGTTATGTTATCCGCAAGATTTTTCCCGATATTAACGAAAAAGTTATTAACGTCGTTACATGCTTGAGTGGGTGAGGAGGAAGACTCAAGAAGAGAATGCGAAGGATTTTTAGGTTTTGTGGTATTGGTTACTTTCTTTATAGTATCCCACAGCAACTTTGGATTATTAGTAACTTTATTTAGTTGTTCGGCATCATATTGTCTCTTTCTTACTTTTATAAGTTTTGTACAGAAGTTCCTGTATCGCTTGTAAGTAATATTCAACACCTCATTGGTCGGGGAATGCTTTGATTTTTTATATAGCACGCCCCTATTTCGAATGCACCGCAGTATACCGGGAGTAATCCATGGTTTCAGAATTTTTTTATTCGAAGATACTCTCTTAAAAGTCGCACTATTATTAATGGCCGTCGCTAACAGTTCCACAATGCTATCCGTTACTTTATTTGGGTCTTCTATGGAGTATAGGGGATCAAAGTCATTCTGTGACATATTTTTATCCAAAGTCTCGTAGTCGATCCTCCTAAAAGTGTGGGTAGGGTAATTTCGAACAGTTTGAGAACTTAAACAGGCTAAGGTAGAGTAATGATCAGTAACTGTAGATTCATAAACAAATAAAAGAGTTGGGCATTTTGTTCTCAAAAAGATGTGATCCAAGCAGTTGTTACCTCGGGTCGGGAGATTGTGACCCGGGAGAAACCCATGAAAAGCTAAGGAATTTAGGTATTCATTTGAACGCGAATCGGATGTATCATCCTTAATGTCGATATTTATATCACCAGTAATGACTACAGATTTAAAGTTAGAGACTGATTGTAGTAGATTATTAAGGGTTTGTATAAAATTTTTGGTGTTATCATTTGAGGGTGAGCGATAAATACAGACTATGGCTGTATCGGAAAACAGTTTTACAATCATTCCTGTAGCGGTTTGATTGAGATCAAGTTCTTCGACCTGAGCCGATAAATCCGACCTAGCGTAGACCACCACGCCGTCAGATTGGTTTATATGGTTATTTGTTTTGAATACAGTATAATTGTCCAACAGCGGAATATTGGTATTGCTAGAACAAGGTAACCAACATTCGGTCAGAACCATCAGGTCACAGTCAAAAGAGATACGGTCCATAAAAGATTGTAAACTTAAGAAGTTGCGGTTTATTGATCGAATATTTTGAGAAAAGATTTTTAGGTATTTTTCAGGTTGGTATAAGAGGGTTGTAGTTTGTTCTGGGGCACATGCGTGAACTTCTGTTGCCGAAAACTGATCAATGTCGTCAGTCAAATCGTTAATATTGTTAACCATTATTAAAGCGAAGTACTATCAGCCAAAAGGGCGGAAGTAAATTTGGTAGGGCCATCAGTGAAATAAGAAACACTATTGTATTTGTTAAATTAAGAAAATGCAATGTAAAGAATATTTTAATGCAGATTATTTCTGATACGTAGTTCGTCTTCATGTGGTCGTTACACGTAATGGAATATTTTGTAGTGATAAATATTTTGATTTCGCAAATATAGTAGTAAGTCCGTAAAGTGTGAAAATAGTTTTGATAAATGTGTAGAAGGAGTGTGTATGCGTTTAGTGTATATGTGTGTGTACTTATTCTAGGTAATTTTATTTGTAAAAAATAGTAAAAGTATTTATAATTAGCTAGTCATGCTTTGGTTGCCTTAAGTAGTTGGTTTAGCTGCTGTTCCTGTTTAACAATGATGGTTTGGCTACTGGGGTCCTTTTTCAGCATGATTCTTCCGTTAGATGTCCAGCAAAAGTTGAATTTATTTGATTTGGCATAGTCTCTTGCTAGATAGAACAGTCTTTTGGCGTTTGAGGTCAATTGCTCTGTAATGTAAATTGGTGATTGATGTGCAGTCTCAATATCCAGGTGCGAAGTGTTTACTTTTCTATCAGGATTTTTTTTATTATACTGTTTGACAGCCTCCAGAAACTTAGTCTTTAAAAAAGTATTGGAGAACTCTACAGTTACGTTCGAAGTTGGGTTTTCTTTTTTTGAGGGTTGTCTAGCTATATCACGAATATAAGCGGGGTCCATTTCCATGTTTAACTGTTTTGACAGGTGTATAATCGTATTATATAACATTGATTTGGTTTCAACCACTCTTTTGGGTACATTACGCAGTTCCACAGATGCTTTGACCAGATTCCGGTCATGGGTTTCCAGTTGGTTTTCCAGCATAATTATTTTCTTTGCCATTGTGTTCCGTTCCTTTTCCAAGCCTGAAATCTTTATCTCAAGAGATGATAACTGGTCTGATACAAATGTCAGAGACTTTTCGAGTTCATTATTGGTGTTCTTTATATCAACATAGTGGCTTTTAATCTCCTTAATATGATCCTCCAATTTATCAAGTCGATCCTTTTGGGTACTCATTAGTTCTTGGATCATTACTCTAATCTCGATTTTAAAACCATCGAACCCACTACTGTCAAAATCAGTAGTCAAACACCTGCGTTTAGCTCGTTGCGTGACGTTTAGCAATAAAGTATCGTCTGCGCAGTGTTCTTGAATATCCGACTCAGATTTAGAAGGTGCGCCTGACTTCATGACTTATCGAATGCTGCAGTTTGGGAAATTTGCGAATCGCTATATCTTACTTTTTCTCTCACATATCTTCTCTGAGAGAATCTCTCGACCAGCATCGACTGACATTTCTGTGAGGTAGTCTGACCTGTTGGAATACCTACTCCAACGGCTCAGTGTTGCATCAAAAAACCGCGAATGAGTATATGCGTTTGTCAAGCCACGCTGATGCGCTGGTCGTCCATGATTAACTTTCAATTTGAACTCATATTCAGCTTTATAAGTATAAGTTTCCTACAAGTGAAATATGAAACTTTCCCTGACTCACTGAATCAGTGGATCAACGCAGAGCATTCATTGCGGGGCCTATAAACTTAACAGCTAATGTTTTTATGTTATAAGCTCTCACTGAAGAGGTACTTTTAGAAATTCTCTCCTAAGAGGGAATAATAAGGGATGATCGGTCATACAGAAGTTTGTCATAATCAAACTTGGAAACACGTTTAAATGTAGTGTATGTGTACAAATTGTTAAGTCTTGACAAAATTCTTACATGTCAAATAGAACAACGAGCCCAGCCTGATCCTGATGGAAAATTACAGTGCAGCTTATGTCCATAAGCAGCACCTGAAGGTAAGAGATACTAGGGTAACCCAGTCCACAGCAGGTATTTTCTATTATAGAAATCTTCTCAAGTTTCCTATCTTGATCACAGAAAGGATGTCTCATGTGGGTTTGAACCCACAACACTCAAAGTAGTAAAGAGCGGCGTGGCGACCATCCGTGCAGTCGTCGTCCCAAACTAGAAAGTCAGTGCTAAGGATACCAGATAACTGATAACCAAAAATACTGTGCCAGCTTGGCAGTACAGAATAGAACGTCGTATTGCTGTGACCAGGACACTCATCGGCAAATGAATAGCATTTAAATTAGGTAATACGCGACCAAGAGTCATGCGCTTTGTGAAACAGGCATTCTTGGGTACCATCAGTCCTCAACAGTACATGTCGAGTGTCACAGAGCGCATTGACTTCTTGAAACAGAAAGTTTGTGCATGGGCAAATAGGATAAGACGGTAAAAAACAAGGAGACCGGTTCAATCAGAATCGTATGTTCCAAACAAATGAGAAGTGGGTGTACCGAAAATGGGAGGCACCGAATCCATGTGATCGTGATGGGCACTTGCCAGATGAAAATGCCACAAATACATTTTGGCGTAACATTTGGTCAGTGCCTGTCACTCATACAGATGGTGATTGGATGCGGGATGTCAAACGCTCATGTGAGTCTAAAACAAAAATGTAACCAGTTAGTATAGATAAAGAGGATGTAAGTTGTGCAGTCCGTTCATTACCGAATTGGAAAGCACCTGGTCCTAACGGACTGCACAACTTTTGGCTTAAATGGTCCCGAAGCTCACATGCGTGTTTGGCATCTCAATTCCAAGCAGCATTGGATTCGGGTTCATTGCCACAATTTTTAACAACTGGCATTACCCACTTACTCTACAAATCTGGTAGTACCATGGATCCCAAAAATTTTAGGCCTATAACTTATTTACCAACTTTATATAAACTTCTGACATCCATTCTGAGACTCAAAATTACCACACATATTAATCATAATTCGATACTTTCTATTTCTCAGAATGGATGTAGAAGTGGGACCCGTGGTACTAAAGAGCTCCTTATCATAGACATGACCATTAGTAATCGTAAGAGCCTGGCGACATGCTGGATAGATTACAAGAAGGCTTATGACTCCGTTCCATATACATGACTTTTGAAGGTGCTTGAGTTGTATAAAATTGATACAACTCTGTGCACTTTCTTGAAGTCATGTATGGGGCAATGGAGAACAGTACTTCGCTGTCCTGGATGTCTGCAGTCTGCGATGAACGATGTACTTATAAAGATCGAGCGGGGCATCTTTCAAGGTGACAGTCTAAGTCCCTTGTGGTTTTGTCTAGCTTTGAACCCTCTAAGCACTTTGTTGGAGGGTTCAGAGTTAGGCTATGCGTTGCGGAAAGATAATCGAGTTATATCTCATATGGATGATTTGAAACTACTTGCCCCCACTAAATTACAATTGACAGCGTTACTAAAGATTACGGAAAACTTTAGTAATTATATCAAAATGGAATTTGGTGTAGACAAGTGTGCAGTCATGTATGTAAAGAAGGGTTTGATTGTGGAATCTGAAGGAGTAGAGCTTTCAGATTCTACAAAACTTCGGTCTCTATCTGCCACCCAAAACTACAAGTATCTAGGTTTTTCACAGTCCTTGAAAATACCAGAATCTGACATGAAACAGGAGTTGCGGGAATGCTTTTTTGGCCGCCTGAAAAAAGTACTTAAAAGTCTTTTATCAGGCGGTAACAGGCTACGAGCCTACAACTGTTGGGTCATACCGGTTCTGATGTATTCCTTTGGTATACTTAGATGGACTCAGACCGAATTAGATGCCCTAGATAGGAGAGTCCGTACATTGCTGACTGCATTTCGAATGCATCACCCACGTTCATCAGTTATGAGGTTGTATATCCCGCGAAAATGTGGGGGTCGTGGTCTTTTAAATGTGGGGGAACGGGTATCATGTTCCACCCAACACAAAGGGACGATCCTCCGACCAGGCGAGGTGATCATGCCTGGCGGCTACTGCCCAACAATTGATGTTGGGATGTTGTATATGTGATAATCGGCGCGAGAACTTTAATTGCGCGATTCATGATTGGTAGTTTCTTCGTATTGTACGTTACTCCGTAGTTCAGTGTAACTTCGGTAGATGGCGCTGTAGTATGTTATGTTGTATGTGGAGGTCGCCACATCACTCCCCTCCAAGACTGGAGGTCGATATATATTGCGTCAGCTGTTTGTGCTCTGTTCTGGAGCTTGCCAGTGCCAGGAGTGAGTAGTTCCAGTGAGTCGGAACTGAGTGCCGCAAGTTCCAGTGAGTCGGAACTGAATGCCGCTAGTCCCAGTGAGTCGGGACTGAAGTCCGCAGATCCCAGTGAGTCGGGATCGCATGCGGTGCGCGGTGCTGCGGTGAGGTCCCCAGTGAGTCGGGGCGATTGCTGCGTAGTGGCTGGCTGCTGCGTAGACGGGAGAGAGATGCTCTGCTTACATGGAACGTAGGTGCAGTGTACTGTGCCTGGACGCTGTAGAGGCCGTAGGGGTAACCAGGCTGGAGCGGTCGCATCCTGCGTGTGGTGTATTCCTGTTGAGGCCGAAGTTGCTGGCTGGCTTGAGACTTGCTGTGAGAGTGAATATGATGGTGCTGCGCATCTGCTTCCTTGAAGGCTGCTTCCAATCACGTCGGGGTCACCACTGTGGGGGAACGGGTATCATGTTCCACCCAACACAAAGGGAGGATCCTCCGACCAGGCGAGGTGATCATGCCTGGCGGCTACTGCCCAACAGTTGATGTTGGGATGTTGTATATATGATAATCAGCGCGAGATCTTTAATTGCGCGATTCAGGATTGGTAGTTTCTTCGTATTGTAGGTTACTCCGTAGTTCAGTGTAACTTCGGTAGATGGCGCTGTAGTATGTTATGTTGTATGTGGAGGTCGCCACATAAATATCAAGACCCTACACAATCGCGAGATATACAATCTTAGAGAATATTTTCTTCATACTGATGTGGGAATGCATCGCAGTGTAGTTGCAGTGGACACCGGACTCACTCCGCTTGCTCTGGCTAAAGAGAATTGGCGTAAACCTGTGGTACTTAGTACTACTGATCGCAGGGAGGTATGGAAGGGCAAGGAACTTCATGGTCGATTTTATCGGGCCCTAAATGGGCCTGATATTGACTTCAAAACATCTACATCCTGGATACGGTATGGTGATCTCTTCGGAGAAACCGAAGGTTTTGTTTGTACGATTATGGACGAAGTTATCATGACGAATAACTATCGGAAGTATATCCTGAAAGATGGTACGGTCGACATCTGTCGGGTATGTCACCGTCCCGGAGAATCTATCAGGCATATTATTTCTGGTTGTTCTCGTCTTGCTAACGGCGAGTATTTGCACAGGCACAACCAAGTAGCCAGGATCGTACACCAGCAACTTGCCTTTAAATACCGTCTTGTGAACTCAGAGGTGCCATACTACAGGTATGTGCCCGACCCAGTTCTCGAGAATGGTCATGCTACATTATATTGGGATCGATATATTATTACAGACAGGACTATTGTTGCCAATAAGCCTGATATTGTGGTGATAGATCGATTAGAGCGCCGCGCAATGATTATCGATATCGCCGTTCTTCATGACGAGAATCTCGTGAAAGTCGAAAAAGAAAAACAAATAAATTATTTGGATCTATCTCACGAGATTGTCGATATGTGGAATATGGATTCGGTAATAATTGTTCCGATAGTCGTATCTACTCACGGATTGATAGCCAAGAGGCTCGACCAACACCTTAAGAGGCTCACGTTGGAAGGCTGGATCAAGGGTCTGACACAGAAGGCAGTCCTTCTTGACACGGCACGTATAGTGAGGAGGTTCCTGTCTTTGGAGCCGTAACCACCGGTTTCTTGGTCCCTGTACCCGAAGTCGGTAGTCTACTATTTTTTATATTTTTAAATATATGTTATTGTTTATCTTTTTTATGAATTTAAAAATGTAATTAATATGTATATATAATGAAATAAAGAGAATAATAATAATAATCTTTATTAACATTCCAGTTTTAACATATTTGTGTGTCGGTGTTAGCCGCACTAGGCTTAGCCTGTATGGCGGCTAGCTATTTGCGATTTACAATCGGGACTTATACTAATAATAATAGTATACAAACAATGTTAGATTGAATTATTTATTAAAGGGTAAAATATTATAATATTTGTAGTAATTGTATTGTGTGTGAATAGTGTTTGATGTTGTGTGCTGAGTGTGTATGTGATGTGTGAAGTATCAATTCATTTACACAACTGGTGTCAAAAATTGTTCCAATTCATGGTAACTCAAGCCTAATCTAAGCGGTTTTATGTATATCTAGTTTGTTTGCGATTGAATTATAAAGGTACGGAAACATACATTTTTGTGACCTTCTTGCAAATGTGGTTTTGGTTCTAATAGTATTGACTTTAAATAGTCGTTGTCTTAACTTATATGGGGATTTACAGTCAGATCAGACGCAGAAGATTTGATAATTTTTTTTTTGTTTGCTATTGCATTTATAGATTGCCATAGTTTTCTTGGTTCGTTTTTGTAATTTTCTAACAAATTTTTGTTATAACTATTTTTCAAATTTCGCAGAAGGGAGATGTAAAAGTTTCTATATCGTGTATGTAATCGATTTAAAACGTCATTATTTGGCATTTTTCTGGCTTCTAAGTGGAGTTTATCTCTTGCGCGTGAACATCTTAGAAGTCCCTGAGTCATCCATGGTTTTAAAATGTTTTTTGATCGACTAACTTGTATTGGTCTGGAGTTTGTATCAATAATTGTTTTGATAGTGTTCATAAAAACGTCTGTTAATTCATCAATGTCCTGAATTTCATTTAACAGTGACCAGTCTACATTGCCGAGTTTCTTTGCTATTGAGTCGTAATCCAGACGTAACTTGTACTTTGGAAGAGTTATTGTGTTTTGTTTAATGTTTAATAAACCTGTTAATACAATATCATGATCAGTCATAGCTGATGGGCAGATTATTGTTTCAATATTCACATTACCTTTATAAAACACGTGATCTAGACAAGAGTTATTTCTAGTGGGCTTGTTTATAGCTGGTCTTAGACCCAGTTCTGCCATGGCACAGAGATACGTTGTTGAAGCAGCAGCAGCAGCTGTATAGGTGATATTAATATTAAAATCACCAGTAATAATTGTAGGTACATGGTTTCAAATTTAGTTTTTGTATAGTGTCCTGTAGTGAATTAGTAAAATTATCAATACTTCTAAAGGAACGACTTCTATATACTCCTATAACAGTTATCACATTGGGAATGGTTATAGTAATGCATTGTGCATCATCGATTTTCGGTTCGTACGCCTTTGGTGTCCAAGCATTATTTACATACGCGACCACTCCGCCAGCTTTATTTATGTAAGTACTTTGTAGTGTGGTAAACTCTATAGCCGTTGATATTATATAGTGTTGAACTCTCCTTTAACCAGCATTCTGTTAGTATAATTATATCAAAGCTAACGTTTAATCTTTTGAGGGTTAATAGGAAACTATTAAAATTGTGTCTAACACTTCGAATGTTAAATGTAATGATCTTCATGTCGTGTTTCTGTAAGATATGGTAGGACTCCTCTGCAGTGTTAATATAATGGCAATTTACTGTGTTTGTGCTATCTACAAGTTGCATAATTTCAAGTTAATAATAATAATAATAACCCCCCCAGGGAACCACCTTGTCGTGGTGGGGGGGCTTACGGGAAGGCATGAACTTATCAAACAGTCACCAAGAACTCGACTATACCCTGTTAAAGGATGCACAATAAATAACGAATAGCCCACAAGATCTTGGCTCAACCCTTTCTAACCAACGGTTCCAAACCCTGAAAAAGAAGAAATATGGTTTTAACAAGAAGCAGTACTAAACGGCCCCAAGTACCCGGCGGACCCAGTAACAGTGGTGGTAACGACGATAGCCAGCCTGTGACTGAGCCCAGGGGTGCGAAGAATCTCCGGGTGGGAAGAAAAACTCGTCAAACGACTCAAGCTATCCTTACGGACTCCGATAATTTAAGCGACGCTTCACTGACTCAATCACCATTTCATTCATTCGAATCACCTTCATCATCCCCATCGTCATTCACATCTTCAACGCTATCAATTACTAAATCTGCTATGTCCGAGGATGTTGCGCAGGGGGCACGCGCCGTTACACCTGCACCCGCCTCAGACACAAACTTTACGCGAAAAAGATGGACACGAGAAATGAACGAATTCATCTGGCGTACGTATCTCATAGCTACAAAATTAAGTACTAGCAAAATATACCTGAATCACCTACATCACGAATTTACACAAAAGTACCCACAAATGCAGGCATCTAAACAAAGAGTGGGAGATCAATATCGAGCTATAATTAGAAACAAACTTCTACCTCAACAGACGTTAGACAGTATAAAACATGAAGTTTCCATTTACCTACAGCAAACGCAAAATACACAAATCAATTACAGTACACATATACATAATACAGAAACACAAACAGAGAAGAAGGTGGACAACTGAGTATAACGAATCAATAATTAAAAATTACTACAAAATCACACAATTAGGATCAAATAGGACAGCCTATCGTAAACCACTGTATCAAGCAGTCATTGCAGAACACCCTGATTTGTCAGAAGTTAGCGAACAAAGAATATCCGATCAGCTCCGGGTAATCCTCAACAACAAATTGATTAGTGATCAAAGACAGCAAGAAATACGTAACGATATAACAACTACCTTTAATCTACAAAATACTAACCAGGCAAATTGTAGCATACAAACACAAGACATGACATCAACAACTGAATTACAACAAGAAGTCCATAACCCACAGACAGATTTAATCACACAACCACTGTTAACCCAAAATTATCGAGTACGGTTTAATTCCACAGTTCTAGAGCCTACAAAAATCAAAGAAATTTTTAAAACAGCAATACTTAATTTCAAATATAGTGAGCCAACGGCGCGACCATACATACCAAAACAAAAAATCTCTACAAAACTTATGAAAATAATCCACTTTATCGACACCGAAATACTACCAAATCACATTTCACTTGAACAAGATTTTTTACTGACTCAGACCATTATATACTGCGCTGCTTACACAGCGGCTACCTGCAACGGATCTAAAATTAAAGAAAATATCTCAATTGCTACTCAGAATCAAGTAAAAATACCGTCCTGGCAGAAGAGGTTGCAAAACAAGATACAAAACTTAAGGAAAGATATTGGCAGGATGACAGAATATATCAAAGGAAATAGGGGTGAAAGACTTACAAGATTAATTGAAAAAATTAAAGATAAACACTAAATACATTCACAACACGAAGAACCTAATTTAAATAATGACCATTTTCTTGATACTCTCAAACAAAAGCTAAATGCAGCCACAAGTAGATTAAAAAGATATGTTAACTGTACACTCAGAAAATACCAAAACAACCAATTTGCTAATAATGAAAAACAATTTTACAGACAACTAGCTTCAAACACAACACAATACACAAACAGGAACACACAAGGCTCAGTAACGGTACCTGTTGATGAACTGCACAAATTCTGGTCTAATATTTGGTCAGAACCTGTACTTCATAATTCACAAGCTGAATGGCTCCAGATGGACGCCTCTTTAACAAACTCTATTACACCTATGGATTTTGAACAAATATCTGTAGAAGTATTCGTAAGCGTTCTGAAAAAACTGCACAACTGGAAGGCACCCGGCACCGACCGTATTCACAACTACTGGTATAAGAAATTCACATCCTGTCATCTCTTACTACACAAACACATCAACACTTTCATTCAGACACCGGACATAATGCCAAAATATGTTACTGAAGGCCTCACCTACATGATACCAAAAGATGCAGACATCCAGAATCCAGCTAAATACCGCCCTATTACATGTTTACAAACGATATACAAAATATTTACATCGTGCATTGCAGAAATAATTCATCGACATGTTAGTGAAAATAACATACTTGCGGAAGAACAGAAGAAATGCCGTAAAAGTAGCCAAGGTTGCAAAGAACAGTTAGTTATAGACTCAGTGACAATGCAACTAGCAATTTCAAAAAAGAAAAATATTAGCACGATGTACATAGACTACAAGAAAGCCTTTGATTCTGTTCCACACAGCTGGTTACTTAACGTCTTGCAACTCTATAAAATTCACCCAAAAATAATAGACTTTTTACAAACCTCGATGCCACACTGGACCACAAAATTAAATATCAAAGGACATTCCAACACAGAAGTAACTAAAATTCAGATACGCAGAGGAATCTTCCAAGGTGATGCACTTAGCCCGCTTTGGTTCTGCCTAGCTCTCAATCCCCTTTCTCAAATGTTAAATAAATCCTGCCTAGGTTACACTATCACAACACTACTCAAAAAAACAAACCTTACACATCTCATGTACATGGATGACATTAAATTATATGGAAACAGCACAGAATCACTACACTGCCTAGCAGACATTACGCAATCTTTTTCAAATGACATTCATATGGAGTTTGGAATTGATAAGTGTAAAACCTTCACAGTAATCAATGGAGAAATTACTTCAAACACCTTCACGTTACAATCAGGTGAAATAATCGAACCTCTAGGACCTCACAACTCATACAAATATCTAGGATTCCAACAAAGCTGACAAATTAACCAGAAAGAAAACAAAGATACACTAAAACAGAAATTCAAACATAGACTTAATATCATTCTCCGTTCACAACTCAATTCCCGACACCTAGTTAAAGCGATTAATAGCTACGCAATCCCCATTCTAATCTACTCCTTCGGTATAATAAACTGGCCTAAAACTGAACTCACCAACCTTCAACGCACCATAAACACAACCTTAACAGCACACAGAAAACACCATCCTAGATCCTGCATACAACGTATGACACTACCAAGGGCAGAAGGCGGACGAGGCATAATTGATGTTTCTAATCTACATAACAGACAAATTAGATCACTTAGACAATATTTTCAACAACAATCACAACACTCAATACTACACGAAGTTGTAACACTTGCAGATAAACGTCTAACACCACTTAACTTAGCAGACCAAAACCCACAGTGCAATGAATGTGTTTTCCAGTTAGAGGAAAAGATTGCTAAATGGCAACTGAAATCTCTACATGGCAGACATCGCCAAGACCTGCAGCAACCCCACGTTGACAAATTTGCGTCAAACGAATGGCTACGGCGTGGGGACTTATTCCCAGAGACAGAAGCATTCATGATTGCTATTCAAGACCAAGTGATCGATACCCGAAACTACCAAAAACACATAATACGCGCACAAAATCTCCCCACAGACTCTTGTAGACGCTGCCATGCCTGTCCTGAAACCATTCAACATATCACCTCAGCTTGCAAATGTTTAGTTCAAACAGACTACAAACACCGACACGACCAAGTAGCCACCATAGTTCACCAACACCTTGCCCACAAACATCAATTTATAGACAAAAAGATACCCTATTATAAATATAAGCCGGAAATAGTACTAGAAAACAAAAACCTCAAAATATACTGGGACAGAACTATCATAACGGACAAGACCATTCATTTCAATAGACCAGACATCACACTTCACGACAAAGTAAACCAAACCGTATATCTCATAGACATAGCAGTCCCGAACACCCATAATATACAATCCACAATAGCTGAAAAACTTACCAAGTATCAAGGTCTGGCAATAGAACTGAAAAGGCAGTGGCAAGCAGTAAATATCCATATAGTCCCAATAGTTATATCTGCAACCGGAATAATACCTAAAAGCCTTCACCGTAGTCTAGACATTTTAGAAATGCCACAACACTCATTGTACTTGCTTCAAAAATCAGTTTTATTAAATACCTGTAGACTTACTCGCAAATTCCTCACTACATCTTCAAGTTCATCCACATACACCATCACTTAAACCTGATTACACTTGGCTACGGCCCGTGAAATCGGAAAAAAAAACCCCGTTTAGGGAGATTAATAAAATGTAAAAATAATAATAATAATTTATTTCATAAAAAACATAACCTTTACATAATAGACACAGATGTTCTAGCTAGGCTACTTAAATAGCCTGTATTAAGAACAATCTGTTGCTGTGTTCCATAAAACAAAGAATAGGTACATAGGTATACATATGAAATTGCAAATTGTTATAAAAATTTAAATACTAGATTACATTAACTGGTGTGTTTGCTTGTGTGCACGTGTGAGTGTGTTTATGTGTGTTTGTGTAAGTGTGTGTATGTGTGAAAATGTATGAAATAATTTAGTTATAATAGGCTTTTCGCGTGACATGAAGTTCTCCGTTTCCGTATAGTCTTTCTTTGAGATATATTGAGTAATTTGACCTTTTATTGAAGCATATGTGGATTTTTATTTTATTTTATTTTTTATTTTATTTTACAATTATAGGAAAACTTACAGCTTAATGGTTACATTACACAAACTTAATACAAAAAAGAAGGCCAATTACAAGTTTTCACAGTTAACAGAAAAAATAAGTGGAAATACACATTCACATGACAACACAGACACAAGCAAGAAAGACACTATCGATAAACAGATACAGTTACTCCTGGTTACAAGAAGCAAAGAAGGAGTCAGTCACGGTTTTCCTGAGCTGGTTGTTTCCATGCACAAATAAGTCCATATCAGCACTCGGGCATGACGCATTGAACATACGACTCGCTCGAACAATAAATGAGTTTTGTCTGTATGTCGTATTTACCTTAGGTGTGTGTAGCAAATGTGGTTTACGTAGGAAAGTAGATGGCACGCGCAAGCCTATTTTACTCACCAGATCACCAACATTTATCAACCCTTTCGCGATTGTTAATAGTAGGGATAGGTCCGCAACTTTTCTTCTTTCCTCTAGTGGGAGAAGATGGAACTTTTTACACCTGCTGTAATAGTCTGGTGTGTAATTTGTGTATCGGAAAGATTTGATTTATTTTATTGTATAGAAATGGCCCCAGGTAGTATATGAATCGTTTTGTGAATGTAAAGTAAGTATGAGGTGTAGTGTAGATTTTGATTCTTCGTTTAGGCGTGGCCTGTTCAAGTGCGTGTGGAGCTTGAGTGTGCTGGTGGAGTATGGAGCTTAGTATGAATAGTTGTCGAACCGTAAGAACATTATAGTTTTGGTATAACTCGGAAGTGGGATATCGTATTGGTCGAAAAGTAGCGACTTTAAGTACAGCTCTCTGAGCTACCTCCAGTGGTTTTAAAAGTGTTTTAGTGGCACCCCCCCAAGTTGTGATACAGTAGCAAATAATTGATTGACACATTGCATAATACACGGTACGAATGATATGTGCATTGGCAATATGTCGAAGTGTTTTAAAAATGTAGATAAGTTTTCGAACTCGATTTGCTAGGTGTATAATGTGTGTTTTAAAATTGAGATGCTTATCAAGTATGACACCTAGGTATTTGATGGTATCGGTAGAAGTTATGGATGGACAGTAACAATTTGGTGTTCCGTTGTAGCAGGTGTGTGCTTGAAGAATAATTGGTGTCTTCGGTTGTGATGCGGAGTTAAGTGAGAATGTGATAAGTTTTGTTTTGGAGGTGTTAAGTGTCAGTGAGTGTGAAATAAGCCATTTATAGATGATGTTAAATCCATTAAGAGCTGCGGTTTCTGTTTGTGACCATGTATCGCCGTGGAAGGTAATGGCAGTGTCATCGGCAAAGGAGATGATTTTTCCTGACGGTAAGGTTTTTTTTTTTTATTGTATAGGGGGCAAACGAGCAGACGTATCACCTGATGGTAAGCGATTACCGCCGCCCATGGACACCCGCAACACCATAGGCGTCACAAGTGCGTTGCCGGCCTTTTAGGAAGGAGTACGCTCATTTCTTGAAGGTTTTAAGGTCGTATTGGTCCGGGAACACCGCAGGCGACAGCTCATTCCACAGTTTTTCTGTGCGTGGCAGAAAATGGTTTTTCCGTTGGGGATTTTCGCAGCAGGATTCTACCGTTGGAGTACCAGCTAGAATAGTTGTGAACTTTTGCGAATGTGCGGGCATCATATAAAAGCTTTTTAGTTGAAGGTGGAAGGTGTTCATCTACGTACACTGGCCTTTTATCTCCTGGTATTCCAATCAACTTCGTATTTAATTTGTTTTCCAAAGTATGTTTTTTGTTAAAGTTTCTAACATTGAGTAAGAAATTGTTTCTGTTATTAACACTGGCAAATTCAGCAACAATGGGTCTGCAGACACCAGGTTTTCCAGGAATTCGATATATGTCTCGGAGCGTTGCTGGTTGTGTATCAACATTGATAGCCTTGCCGATGCCGTCTAGAATAGAAATGAGGTCTTCGGGCTTTTCTCTCTCTTTGTTTGGTACGTTCCGAATCTCGATTGTGGCCTGACGCGCCTGGAAATGTATGTCTCGTATTTGATTTCCTAATCTGACAATGTTTTCTGTGCTATTTGTTTTCTCTTCTTCCAGCTTTGTTATCGTAGTTGTAATTTCTTCATATCTTTCATTAATAAAAGTCAAACTTTTTTCAATTTCTGTGTTTGAGGCTTTGATTGAGAGACATTGGTTTTTTAGGTCTGAAACGTCGTTGATAAGTTTCGTTAATATAATATCTTGATCAGCTTTCCAAGACGTGAATCTCTTATCTTGTTCGGATTTCCAATTTGTTAGCATATCCAAAATCTGCTCTTTCAGGTCTGTGCATGCAGAACATTCGAAAGAGCTCGCCTTGTGTGGAGAATCAATACGTGGTCTCTTATTGCGTCCAGCACTATTCGTATCGCCAGTGGTGCAAATAGGGGCCTCCGTCGGCATCAAGTCTGTATCACACTGGAATTCTTCGTGCGTTTGTATTGGTTTTGAGGATGGTGGCGGAGTCCTCTGTATATTCATTTTGTAATTAAGTTCACCAAAATTTGCTTCTTTGCCATTAATATGCTTTTCTTTTATGTATTCAGCATATAAGTTTACACAAAATAGCATAAGTAGCAGACCTATTCAAAAACATCACAAAAAACAACAAAAAGTCAATCACCGTCATGTGAGCCACTGAGGTTTGAACTCACGATCACATTAATTCAGCGATCTGAGCGATACATGTAACATATTGGTCATGATAACGTTAAGTTCTTAATCGAAATTATTTGTTATATTTACAGCTTGATGATTGTTTTTAGTTGTAGTGAGTATTTATATTACCAATGAGGTCAAAGTACGATTTGTGCAGAAGTTTAAAGTTTTACTAGTACCCACCTTAAGTTTCTCAATACTGTATATTTATGATGTTTTAGTTATTATTTCCCTATGATATTCCGCACATTTGTCACTTTTTTGTTGAGGTAAAAGTTTGTATTTATTTTAGAGAGAACAATACACTTTTAACACTGATTTGCAATTTAAAAGACGACAGAACTAGATGTATATGTGTGAGCGGTAGTGTCACTTGATATGATATGTTTAGTCATATTTAATAGATAAAATATCAAGAAATAAAAAGTAAACACAGCATAATACCATTATAAAATTTTGAAAACAAAAAATGCAAATAAGAGTCCGAGTCATGTTGTTATGTGTGTGTTCTGTGTGACATGTGTTATAGTGAAGTGTGATGTTTGGAACGTTTGAATGAGAGTAGTTTTACACTTTAGGTGACTGCGTGTGTTTGTATACGTTGTAAGTTCTGTGTTTTATATATGGTATGTTGAAGTGGTTACAGGTTAGTTTGCGTACATATCTTAAAAACTGTAGTTTATCATAAAAATAATACTTTAAAACAAAAACTAAAATACTAAGAAACATAAAATAAAAAAGTAAATTAATTATAATAAAGGTAAGAGCTAGTTGTTGATGCTGACGGTACTCCAAGATGCTCATCCAGATCATCATTCTATAAACAAAAACTCAAATTATTCTTATACTGTCATGTCAATATCAAAATAATGTAACTAACAGAAGGTACAAGGTAGCAAGTAGCAAGTATTGCAATGGGGGTAGGAGCATGTCGTGTAATGCTCCGAAGGAACATGAATGTAAATCAGGGACTTGTAAATGGCGCGATATGAGTACGTTAAGCTACTTAACCCTTCCCAAATGATATACATACAATCATTTCGATGAAAATGTTTAAACCCTCAAGAAAATAAACAATTACCAACTAGTTACTTAAAAAAATAACTAAAACTACGACTTATTAAAATTTGTTTTAAACCATAACTGAATTTTGAACCATAGGAATGGTACTAGAATGGCTCTATAATGGCGTTAATATGTACTCATCGCGTTACGGCTATTGAATTGTGTGACTATTGTATTTTATTATATATTGTATTATTAATGTCTCATGATTTAGATATTTTGAACAATAACACATTTCTCGGAATTATTTTTTCTAAATAAGAGTCTAATCTCTCTGTACAAGCATATATAAAATGTAATACTATTAAGCTAGAATTAGCTTGCAGATTTTCAGTAAGTTATCATAAGAAATGCACGTCTCGAATCTTACTAGAAAAAAGAAAAAGAAAAAATAGTTACCTACTCGTGTTATCTTCTTACCTGAGAACGCTAGCAGTGTATCCGGGTCGTGCGTCTTCGTCGACCCAGTATGAATTGAACTCAAGTGTTTCTGAATTATCTCACCTCTTCTTTTTTAATTTTTATCGTCATCATAGTGATGCGATTAGTGTCTGCCTTATTGGTGTTGCCCCTAGCTTATGCGACCAAATAGTTCTTGGGTATTTCTTACAAGAAATTCTTAATAACGGCCCAGAATACGACAGTGTGTATAAAATTCCATCTTCTTCCACTAGAGGAAAGAAGAAAAGTAGCGGACCTATCCCTACTACCAACAATCGCGAAAGGGTTGATAAATGTTGGTGATCTGGTGAGTAAACTAGGCTTGCGCGTGCCATCTACTTATCTACGTAAACCACATTTGCTACACACACCTAAGGTAAATACGACATACAGACAAAACTCATTTATTGTTCGAGCGAGTCGCATGTTCAATGCGGCATGTCCGAGTGCTGATATGGACTTATTTGTGCATGGAAACAACCAGCTCAGGAAAACCCTGACTGATTCCTCCTTTGCTTCTTGCAATGAGGAGTAATGATATCTATTTGTCGATTATGTCTTTCTTGCTTGTATCTGTGTTGTCATGTGAATGTGTAGATATTTATATCTATTACCACTTATTTATTCTGTTAACTGTGGAAACTTGTTGTTGGCCTTCTTTTTTCGTATTAAGTTTGTATAATGCAACAATTCAGCTGTAAATTTTTCTATAATTGTAAAATAGTTAATTTTAAATAAAAATATCGGATACTATTTATTTTAGGTTGGTGTGGCTGTGCAATGATTACCTTCAAATCACACACTAACAGCCTTTAAGGAGGAAGGTTTTAGCCTCCCAGTTTGGTTTGTTTCAATGATACCCATATTGGTTTTTATTACCACGCATTTCTCGAACTTAATGTCCTTACAATGCCATCTCACGTATTTAAGAAGAACTAAAGTTAAAATCATTTAGTACTGCAATGAACCCTTAGATGGCGTTAAATTAATAGCGTCTATTTCAGACCCTCTCAACATAAGTATATTAAATAGTGTTCTGATCCACAATGATAAATACCGCTATATCTTACAATGATGTAGGACCTTCAAATAAAAGTGATCACGGCATAATTTTGTACAAAGTGCCTTGTATTTATGCAGTTACAGTTATACCTACGATACGTAGCTACACAAGTGAACAAAATAAAAGTTAAAAAAAACTTTAAATATTAACTTTTATTTAAACGCGCTATTATCATCATCATGCTCTAGGGCGATATAAAAAGGTTAGGGACCCTTTTCCTAACTTTCTTTAGGGTTAGTGCAATAAATATTCTTCTTCCATTCTCTAGTGGACTGACCAGTGATTTAATACTGGTCAGTCCACTGCTTACTTCCTTCCAGGGCCATATCTTTTTTAAAGCAGTAGATCCATTTTTTTCTCTTCTTGTCCTTTACACTTATACCCATCGACTTCCATACTTAAAACTTTCTACAATAAATTTTTCTCATCTCTATGCATCACTTGTCCATACCAAGATAACCCATTGGGCCTCAAGTTTTCATCAAACTTTTACTTTTAGAAATTTTTTCAATTATGTTGTAACTAACACAGGGATCAGGAATATGTCGACTTCATGATTCTTAAAACTTGTTTACTGAGGTATTTCTTATTAATTCTTAACAAATTATGAACATTATTCAAAATAATTATGATATGTGTATGAAATATAGTAAACTGCTAATTTTTCAGCACCTAACCCTACTCCACTACTTAACGGGTGAAATCACTAGTTGTTCAGTTGCCTCATAGTCAAGTGTTATCAGAAATACTGTTACTACTGCTTTGCATTTCATTCTGGTAAAAGGGAAATATTTATTATTTTATTTAACTAATTATATTGAAAGGGCCAGCCAAACAAAAGAATTATCTCTAGGTTGTTGTGCACAAAGATAGTCTTACACATACATTGCCTTTACAGCATTAATCCTAATAGCAGAGCAGGACCGTATTTTTAGCATCGCATGTTGTTTTAAGACTACGTGTAAAATGAGTCTTTCGGAATGTGGGAACATTCCCACCTCCTGTATCAGAGTAACAGTACAAAGTAACAGACAACAAGTAGTAAAGTCTGGTATCATGTTTAGAAGCTCGATATTAGCGCAGTGTATCGTCGCAAATAGTACAATTATTGAACAGAATTCTGATTTGTTTGGTACGTCTGCCCGTCTTGTGCGGCGACATCCAACTAGGTAATTCAGGCAACTCTCAGTATCAGAGAGAGACATTTGGCATGCAGGAATCGCAAAGGGAAAAATCAGAGTCCTTAGGCAAGCCGGGTCATTTAAAACTTGAAAAATGCAGGAGTCGACACTCGACTCGAAAAATTATAAACTATAAGGCAAGGCAAACAGCAACAGCAAAACAAACACAGCTAGCACCCACAAAATGACAGAATTGTCAAACTTGTTCTTCTTTTTTGATGAATGGCAACCAGCCGGATCACTAGGACTAGCTATTTCTGCCAATGTCAAGTATTTATCGTCTTCAATTATCAAGTCTTCGAGTCTTCAAGTCGTCGTCGTGATGAAATTAATGATAAAAAATATATAAAATGTGGATGACATGAAATGGGGACCGTCTTCCGAAAAAACAAAAAACGATCTCTCGTCAAACTTGTTAACGCTATCAATGCTATCATTGTTTGTTGTCATTCATTGCCAAAAATCTAATTTTTTTAGGCTTTGGCAACACAGCTAAGATTTGTTTTAGGCCCACAGTCACAATTTATGTTAACTCTTTTAACTTGATTAAATTCGTTTATTTCGCTTAATCTTACTAGGCATAATTAAACCTGAAATTATTTCTTTCGTTTCCAAAATATATTAGTACTCCTGTCTAAGTTAAGGACTTCATCCACATATTACAATCTGTTAAGCGTAAATAATGTAGTGCTTAAATAAAGTAAGGATTCTTTTTTTAGGATTTTGCGGCCAAAAAGACTCCTCTCTACCTGATGGAAAACATGAATACAATCCAAGAGCAGAGGTTCAATGCGAACGTAGACAATACGGAACGGTAACCCACACTATTGATGCCTAGTGAAATTATTTTTCACGCCCCGCTTGTAGGACTCGGGATCATAGTGGGAGGGAAACTCCTCATGAACAATGTCCTAGAGATCCTCGATTCTATATAACGGCACATCACTACTCTTAAAATTAATGAAAATATGATGACATTTGATGACAAGGCTTGCAACATTGAAGTGCCAAAGTTAAAAGCTAAATTAAACAATATATGGTTAAAATACCAATAATAAGCATTAATTTAACATGCTATGGTATTAATAATATTTGAAATATAGTATGATGCCATTTTAATGTTTTGCCAACTAGAGATTACTTTTGTAGTAACGCCCTCGACGCGTCTGGGTCAAATTGATTTTATCCAATATGGCGGTTAAATTATATTTTTCAATTGTTGTTTACTGTGGTGTTAGCGGCAATATTTGTTCGTGTTTTTATGGGTTCTCTAATTTTCGGAACTCATAAGTGTTTTAACTCAAAGCGTTATGCTTAGTGAATTTTGTGGTTGGTCAATTACAAGGACTTTTTTAAGAAATAACACTTGTTATTTGAAGTGCTTTTTGTGCCGGAGATCTGTGTATTAAGTGTATTACATGTTTATTACTGAAGACCTTAGGTTAATAGCGTTTTCGGTCGCGATGTCACAACATGAGCGGTCGCGATGATATTGCTGCGCCACCCGCACTCGGCACTGCCTTGCAACTCATGGTGAGGAAACTCATATTTACTCAAAATTTTAGCTGCACACTTAGCTTTGACTTGACGCGTCTCTTTTCATACAAAAACATAACTCGAAATTGGTACACAGCTAATTCATCTCAGAACATTGTAACAGAAATGCCTTTATAATAATATTCTGTACTTACAATTTATGAGTTAAAGAGCAGTCATAACTTATAGAATCTAGTAAATTTAAAATATGTGGATGCTGCAACATAGTTAAGTCTGATAGATCATCTATCTATCATGCTGAAGTAAACTATTTGTCTAAATCTTATCAGAATTTGTATTTGTTGTAATAACTAAATTAATACAATTTCATACTAGTAAATTCACCGGCACACTGTTAGAAGAATAGACAATACATTGGTATTTAGTTTTGGTTTACTTATAAATATTCGTATTTTGTAAAACACGGTTAACTATTATTAAATAGTTTTATACATTTATGGGTTGACTGTTCGTGTGGCTTCTAATTTATATCACATATTAAATGATGATAACTAATGTATTAGTTAACAGATAAATAAAACCAATATTGTGTACTAAACTCATGAATCTCACAGGTCATAGTGAAATTTTAGATAATGTTGTTTGTTTACATTATGTGATATGACAATAAAATAATGTTTTCATGCAAATTAAACACATTTCAGTAAATATCCAGTATCCATCTGGTTGATCTGAGTTGACAACTCAATTACATCTACTTCTTCTTTTGATGAAATGGCAACCAGCCGGATCACTCGGATCAGCTAGATCTGCCAATGTCAAGTATTTATAGTCTTCAAGTCTTCGTCTTCATGAAATTAATAAAAAAATTAAAATGAAATGTGGATGACATGAAATGGTGGCTGTATTTTGAAAAAACTAACAAAAGTCAATAATAATAGATAATATTATTATTTATTATTGATCAGTTAGTAATATTATTATTTTTTCTTTTATTTTAATGAAAGGGCAACCAGCTGGATCACACAGATCAGCTTTTAATGCCAATGTCAAGTATTTATATTTTTCAATTCGAAGTCTTCGAGTTTTTCCCTGATATTGTAAGCCAATAAATAATCATATTATAAGTAGGCTTGTATTTAATCAGAATGTGAAAAGAATGCATAGCTGGGCATTAACTCGTTAATCCATAAATTAATGAAGTTAACATTTTGATTAATGTATTAACTTTTAAAAATGTTAACGTATACGTTAACTTCTGTTAATATGCAGAAGTCTGTTAATCGTTAATTTTTCAATTCGAAGTCTTTGTTGTTATGAAATTAATGATAAAAAATATATATAAAATATGGATGACATGAAATGGGTGCCGTCTTTGAAAAAACAAAAAAATATTTTCTAATCACATCTAGAACTAGTGTTGAAAGTTAACAATCTGTCACTGATGTTATGGTCTCTTAGGTTTGTTGGTAGAACAAGACTAGTTTACAATATGAGTCTTTGTTATGGTTATGTTTATAAAATAGGCCCAGTTTTTCCCTGATATTGTAAGCCAATAAATAATCATATTATAAGTAGGCTTGTATTTAATCAGAATGTGAAAAGAATGCATAGCTGGGCATTAACTCGTTAATCCATAAATTAACAAAGTTAACATTTTGATTAATGTATTAACTTTTAAGTTAACTTTTAAAAATGTTAACGGATACGTTAACTTCTGTTAATATGCAGAAGTCTGTTAATCGTTAATCCAATGCCGAATAGTTACCTGAACAGTGCCAACTTAAACAAAGGCATATGGCTAGAAATGTATGACAGCAGTAGAGTGGATAAGAATAAAAATAATGCAAAATAATTTAAGTGAATTATATAAAAATAATTTACACAAGAAATATTGATTATTATACATACTAATATAAATAAATACATATACACAAATACAATATCTACAACAAAATATTCTTCAGACACAATAAATTATGATGACAGGTAATGATGATTGACCATTTTTTTTAAAATAGGCAAAGATTTGTCAAGTCTAATAGATATTGGCAAAGCATTCCATAGTCGGACAGCCTGCACAGTAGGGTGGAGCGAAAAAACTTTTTTCATTTAATGGTAATGTAATAGTGAAAATTCGGTGCCTTTTAGGATTAAATTAACTCATGCAAAATATTATTTAATTTGGTTTAGAACAACTGCCTCCGCATCGGCCTTGAAATTCTGAAAATAGTTGGTATTAGACTCTATTAAGACGCCATGTTAATTGTAAGGTATTTAAATAAAAATACAATTTTTGAATGAAAAACGGTTACTGCTATATTGTATTTTCGACACAAATAACTTTAACTTCGAGTTAAAATTGAAAAAAGGGGATTGAGGGGGCGCGGGAATTGGCAATTAGCTACAATTGTCGTGTTGCGCGCGCGTCGCCTAAAAGTTACAAAGTTTTCGGCAAAGCGGTAAAATACTTTTCGATATTTCAGCATGCAAGTGCAAAGAATTTGCTCAATGTATTTGTCCTTAGGATAAAAAGGTACCTAAACAAGAGCAAGCTTTTTTAAGTGATCAAAGAACGTCGCGAAATATGATAATAAGCGGCATCGACGTAACTGCTACACGAAAGTTGCAAAAAACTTTAAAAAGGAAATATGAACGGGAAAATCACCCTTACACATACATCTTTAAACACTTCAGCGTCAGTTGATATGGATGTAGTAGTACTTCTTCGGCGGCATCATCAGCGTCAGAAAAGCCGGAAAGCATCATGATCGATCGCGTTCCTGAAAAAAATAGAAAAAATCTATGTCCTACGATTTCCCTACGCTGTTGAAGACCTGTGATAGGTATGGGGTATCAGACAGAGCAGCAGCAGCAATAGCATCATCTGTATTGTTTGACATTGTATCTGAAGTTGAGGTTATCGATAGACACAAGTTACGCAGAGAGAGAACTAAAAATAGAGAAAAAATAATTAAAAATGCATCTCATACAGAGCTATCGTCTTTGTACTTTGATGGCAGGAAAGATAAAACATTGAAGATTGTTAAAAAAGGTGGTAAATGCTATAGGACTAGATATCTCATTGATTCAAGAACCAGGATCCGTTTACATGGGGTATGTGGTACCTGACGTTGGCACATCGAAAGGAATAGAATCTACGATAACAGGGTTTCTGCTACATGAAGAGATTTCTAAAGATCACATTATGGCAATTGGTTGTGACGGTACGAATGTAAATACAGGAAAATACGGTGGAATCATAAGACTTCTTGAGAATAGATTACAAAAACCACTTCAATGGATAATCTGTTTGCTGCACATGAACGAATTGCCTTTAAGACACATTTTTCTTCATCTTGACGGGTGTACTTCGGGACCTAAATCCCAATCTTATGTTGGTCCAATAGAAAAACTCTAGAAATCTGCGAAAAGCTGCCTGTCAAAAAATTTATATGCATCGAAGGACAATTGCTACAAGGAATGGCCAAGGATCTAATTACAGATCAACAGTACTTGTATAAAATAATTACTGCAATAACTACAGGTGAATTCCCAGAAGATCTTTAAAATAAATGTCCAGGCAAACTATCACATGCCTGTTGGTTGACGCGTGCTAACCGAATACTACGTTTGTATGTAGGAACTGAAGAACCATCAGAAAATTAAAAAATTCTGGCTACTTTTGTTGTTAAAGTTTACGCGCCTTCTTGGTACTTAATAAAAAATAAACCGTCATGCAAAAATGGCACGCGTCATCTGTTTAATATTATTATGGCCTCTAGAGACCTACCAGAAACTTTAAAAAAGGTTATAGATCCGGTTATTCAAAGAAATAGCTATTTTGCGCATCCCGAAAGCATTCTTCTTGCGATGATAACAGATGACAGGAAACACATTAGAGAGTTGGCAGCGCGATGCATACTAAAGGCTCGCAATAAGACACAACCTACAATACCTAGATTGTTTCAAGTACCATTGATCAATTTTAATGCTTCGACATATATTGATTTAATAGATTGGCAGGAAAACTTAACCGAACCACCAATTTTGAAAAATGTGTCTGACCAAGACCTTCAGTACATCGTCGACTCTGATGGTGACAGCGAACTATTATTTTTAAACACTCAAGCTGTTGAGAGAGCTGTTAAGATTACGACAGAAGCTTCTATTTTACAATGCACAAAAAAGGCGCGTTTAGGTGCAATAACAGCCAAGTTGGAATCACGGAAAGTAATGCCTAAATTTGAAACTAAAAGAGATTTTAAAGCAAACTAATAATATTTTTTTTTTAAGTTCTTCAAATTTGTGTGTGTTTATTCCGTATTTAATACTTTAATCAACATCTTAACTATACTTTTTTTTTATTTCATGTCTATTTACCACTAAATTAAGCACAATGATTCGCCTTAAAAACGATTAACATTTTGACTTATTTTTTTAAATTTTGATGCCACTGCGGAGGCTAAAGATGTTCATCAAATAAAATGAAAAATTACACGTACTTTTACTTTAATATAAGGCACCAATCCCGCACTATTAAAACTCTGACATAAAAAAAAAAATTTTTCATACATCCATGCTCCACCCTACTGCACAGTGAACAACTTGTATTATGAGTTGGTACTGTCAGTGCCAGAGATTCAGATGACCTCAGGGATCTCGAATGTGTGTCACTGAGGAAGCGTTCCTTTATGTAAGGTGGAGTAAACGGATGAAATAGAACACCATAAAGTATGGACAGAGTATGAGTATTCCGTCGAAGGCGAATTGGGAGCCATTTAACCCAATTGTGATATTCAGAAACATGATCATATTTGCGTAGTGCAAATATAAATCTGTTACAGAAATTTTGAAGGCGCTCATGTTTATCAAGTTGCTTCTCCGTGATGTCGAGATAACTGACATCAGCATAGTCGAGTATAGGAAGAAAGAGGAATTGTGCAAGTGCAATTTTAGTAGCTGTTGGGAGAAAATTGCGTAGTCTTCGTAAGGATCCCGCCGATGCCAACAATCTTCGACTGACCTCTCGCAATTGAGTACCGTTAAACGTAATGTTAGGTAGTTGGGTCCAATCTATACTCGATACCATTCTGGCACTGCCCACAACAATAAGTTGAGTCTTAGTTGGATTAACCAAAACTGCATACTGCTCACTCCATTCACATACACGTTCCAGATCTTAACTAACAGTCGAAAAGGCTTCAGATAATCTACGTAATGGTGCTTGTGTATATATTTGAAAATCATGTGCATAAAGGTGGTAGTAGGAGGCTAATTACTTAGAGATAGAATTGCAAAAGTAAAGGAGATAAAACGACACCCTGCGGAACCCCAGCAGTCGTGTTACACCAGGAAGATAAATATTCCTCCAAGCGCACAAGCTGCCTTTGTCCAAACAGGTAATTTTTAAACCAATAAATTACAGTCGGAGATATGTTGATAGAGTGCAATATGCCCAGCAGTATACATATGGAAATCTACACTGTTAAAAGCATTGCTAAAGTCCAGTAAAGAAAGGACTAAGATTTCCACTCTCCATACCTGATAATAACGTTTATTTCGCAAAAAAGTTACATTTTTCCTTAAAAACTTACAAATAATATAGTCTAAGATCCCGCTATATAACGACCTTCACCGAGATGTTTATTTCATGAAACGTATTTTATGTTTAATTTAATATGTCAATAAATATATTGCATATGGGTTGCCTAACAAATTTTAGTCCAGGGTATTTTTAATTAATAATTAAAATAATTAATTTTTTTAAACATTCCACCGGTTTGATTATTAGATAAATTTTATACCAATCGAAAGTATGAAGCCCATAGAATATGCAAACGTTAGGTTGCCTATTCTTTTCCGGTCACAACTATCGGGTAGCCAGGTATAAACAGGTAAATCTATACTAGCATTTTGCAACGGTCTGATTATTGAATTGAAATTAAATAAAATTAAAGATTATTTTATTATGAACACGGTGGTATACGGTTGCCTGCGAAAAATCAGTCCCGAATTCCGGTTGTCGAATTTTGAAAAGTAAAATATCGCTGCGAGTGAATGTGTGCGACTGAGATGTCCCAACCAACCATCCCATGCGATAGAAGAGGACACAGCATAGCAGCTGTTTGAAGCTCAAGAAAGAAAGTGCGCATGCTATTTGTGATTGAAACTGAAAAGGATATAGGAATCAAATTATGCCAAAGTCTTCCAGCCTTCCATGCATTTACAGGTTGCGATTACACGGCAGCATTTTACAATAAAGGGAAAGTAAAACCTTTCAGCTATTTTCGAAAAATGAAAAATATCAAACAGTTTCTGCATCATTAACAGATGCTGCTGATATTTTCATTGATGAAAAAATGAAGACCGTTCAAGAATTGACGGCTAGTATATATGGTATCAGGAAATGCACCAGTGTGAATGATGCGAGACATCGCATTTTTATGAAAAAATACTCTGCAAAAGAAGACAGCGAGCACTTTAAAAAAAATAAAAGGCTTCGACTCCAACTCCATACCAGCCTGAAAACTGCGGTTGGTTCTTAGATGAATATTTAAAACCAGTAGGTTTCATTGGGGATCATACACCTTTAAAGATAGAAGACATTGTCGTAAGAACTGAAACGGAGAGTGATGACGAAGAAGATTCAGAAGTTGGAGATCACAGTTATATGTCCGATGACTCGGAACCTGAATAATTTAAAAATAATTGTATTTTAAATTTTGACAATAAACAGAAGTATTTTTTAATTGTTGTTTTTTATTTTGTCTTCTAATAATAAAGATAAAATTTGCAAGATTAGTATTATATATGTATTACTATAACCTTCTTTTTTACTAAAGATGTGTATATACTTTAGTGTCACATAAAAATATACACAGTTAAATAATTAATTGATTAAAAAAAAAAATTAAGTAACTATTTCTCTATTTTAATAATAAAATACTCCAAAATTATGCACAGTATATTCGAATCGCTATCCTTTTCATTTTCAAGCACAAATAGCACTCTTTCTTTAAATGGGTGGACTTCAAACAGCTGCTATGCTGTGTCCTCTTCTATCGCATGGGATGGTTGGTTGGGACATCTCAGTCGCACACATTCACTCGCAGCGATATTTTACTTTTCAAAATTCGACAACCGGAATTCGAGACTGATTTTTCGCAGGCAACCCTATACCACCGTGTTCATAATAAAATAATCTTTTCTTTTTTTTTTAATGAATAGTGGGCAAACGAGCAGACGTATCACCTGATGGTAAGCGATTACCACCGCCCATGGACACCCGCAACACCAAAGGCGTCACAAGTGCGTTGCCGACCTTTGGGGGATGGGAAAGGGGATGGGGGGAGGGGTTGGGGTATGGGCCTCCGGTATCCTCACTCACTCGGTGAAACACAGCGCAAACGCTATTTCACACCGGTTTTCTGTGAGGCCGTGGTATCACTCCGGTCGAGCCGACCCATTCATGCCGAAGCATAGCTCTCCCACGGTTAATAAAATCTTTAATTTTATTTAATTTCAATTCAATAATCAGACCGTTGCAAAATGTTAGTATAGATTTACCTGTTTATACCTGGCTACCCGATAGTTGTGACCGGAAAAGAATAGGCAACCTAACGTTTGCATATTCTATGGGCTTCATACTTTCGATTGGTATAAAATTTATCTAATAATCAAACCGGTGGAAAGTTTAAAAAAATAAAATATTTTAATTATTAATTAAAAATACCCTGGACTTAAATTTGTTAGGCAACCCATATGCAATATATTTATTGACATATTAAATTAAATATAAAATACGTTTCATGAAATAAACATCTCAGTGAAGGTCGTTTCATAGCGGGATCTCGTACTAATAGAATAGAAAGAGTGATACAGAAAAAGAAAAACTAAATAATTTGTAGGTACATTGCTGGTTCTCAAGCTAAGCAAGGCCTGTGTTTTGAGAACCAGTGTGTTTCGTCGTGTTGGTCGCTGCTAGTGGCAAAATTTGCTGTTGCTTAGTTGTGCGTGTTAACATGTGTGTAAGTGTGTGTATTTTTGTCTATGTAAGTGTCTGAAGCAAATTTTATATGTTATACTTTTATTATTCTTATGTTTTATGTACTTATACAGTATGAGTAAGGAGGTCTTCAGTCGTCATATAATCAAGTCCCTGAAGCCAGCCAACTATTTTAGATTTTATTTCTTCTCTATTTACCTACAATGTAATTTTTTTTATTTAGGGTATTGTATAACTTAGTGCTTACGTTACAAGTTTGTTTTTTGCAAGCGCAGTTCTGCACCTAACTGAATGGCAGACCAATGACGTTAAGCTTTTTTTTTGGGTCAGGAAGAGACACGGTCCGATGTTTTCTCAAAACTGTTCTCAATATGTACAGTTGTCGAACTGTGTGAACCTTAGTGTTTGCATACAGGGACGTGGTGGGGTATCTCATCTGTATTTTTTGTCATCACTTTCAACACTGCTCTTTGTGCTCTCTCTAATTTAATGAGGTGTGTTTTTGCTGCCCCTCCCAATACCACAATGCAGTATTGAATTACAGATTGGCATAGCTCGAGATACACTGATGTCAATTTATCTATCGGAAGGACTTCTCTTAGGGACTTGAAAATATGTATCAGCCGTTTAACCCTGGTCGTAACTAGGTGTATATGTTTGTCCCATTTAAGCCATGATCAATTTGTTCTCGCATAACTACAAGCATGCGCAATCCTGTTGGTATGAACAAGAGAGAGCTTTAATGGAAAAATTAGGAGCAGGGTCGGTACTTTGGCTTAGTGAAAAGGCCACGTAGTTAGTCTTATTTAAGTTTAGCGTGAGGAGATTTTGGTTCAACCAACTCATAACCCTGACCCATGAATCTGCCAGCTCATTAATATATATTTGAAAGTGGCTTGGGCCCAATACACTACCTTGCGGCACACCGTAATTAAACGTACTTGCACGGTATTCTTGTATAACCGACGATTCAAATCGATTTTTTAAACGGTTTTAATTAGCTCACCCCGTTTGTTTTTTTCTTTATTCTTTATTCTTCTTTCAAAAAATCAAATTTAGTAATTCAAATTTCACCCTTTCCCTGTCAACCAATTAATCTGAAATTTTGTATACATTTTGGATTTTGGTGACAATACAATTATGTTTATTCATTATCATTATAAATTCAAGATGGCCGCCGCTACAAAATGGCGGATAATTTATGTTTCATTAATCCCATCAATATGGGTATCAAATGAAAGGGCTCAAGCAGAATACAATATACTATAAAAAATTGAAATCCAAGATGGCGGCCGCTACAAAATGGCAGATAACGTAGGTTTTAACAATCCCATCAATATGGGTATCAAATGAAAGGGCTCAACAAGCAGAATACAATATACTATAAAAAATTTAAATCCAAGATGGCGGCCGCTACATAATGGCGGATAACGTAGGTTTTATCAATCCCATCAATATGGGTATCAAATGAAAGGGCTCAACAAGCAGAATACAATATACTATAAAAAATTGAAAGAATGAAGCACTAAAAACTAGAAAATAAAAATAGGTAAAAAAACTTTTTAAGTTAAACGGTTTTATGTTAAAAAATGTACTAAAAACCAAAAAAATAAAAAAATAGATACAGTCGTGGGAATTATAAACATATGCATAGACTAGACTAAAATAAAACCGTGGGGCACGTCAATTGTCTACAAATTATCGACTTAATGTGCGATAGAAGAATCGTTTAATTCGTCGTTAGGCAGTTGGCCCGCAGACGGTGAGGAAATTAATTACTATTTTCTTGCTCATGGAAATTCCAATAGTTATACATTCCATGTTAACCCCACGGTTTTATTTTAGTCTAGTCTATGCATATGTTTATAATTCCCACGACTGTATCTATTTTTTTATTTTTTTGGTTTTTAGTACCTACATTTTTTAACATAAAACCGTTTAATTTAAAAAGTTTTTTTTAGCTTTTAGTTTGATTTATCCTGTTATTGATTTTCATTTGCGCAATTGGAATCTATTGCCTGCGAATGCCTGTCGTCAAAAGCTACGTTTCTATTTATATTCATATATAGATATAATTTAGATTAAAAAGGTTTGTTTTTATGCTGTCGGTATTCCAAAAAAAATAAATAAGTTGATCGATCTATAGGTTTCGAATCAACATTCTTTTTGTTAATATAAACCGTGTGCAGGGTGTGGAGCGCGTCGGCGTCCTGGGCGGCGGCGGGGCGGCGCTCAATGGTGGCACGCCGCCCGCGGCCAGCGTGCCGCCGCCCGAGCGCCCCGACGAGCCGCCTCGCAAGCGCCTCAAACTGCCCGCCGTCGACGACGTCGCCACCTTGCGCCGTCGCATCATCGAGTGCGAGCTTCTGCGTCTGAGGAATCTGCGAGAGAGGTGAGCGCGCTCGCCCACGCACCGCACGCGACCTGCGCTCCGCCGCGGTACGCTGACCTCGCCTCGTTTTACAGGTTCACCGAGCAACTTAGCGAGCTGTACTTTCTGCAGGCGGGCGGCAATATGATGGACTATGCGGTGTGGCGCAAGCGGCCGCCCGCTCCGCAGCTGGTGACGTTCCTGGAGGCGCGGCGGCCGGCGGCCGTGAGCGCGCTGCCGTCGCCGCCGCCGGCCCCTCCCGCCGCGCCACCGCCCGCGCCCGCGCCCGCTCCCTCGCCCGCGCCCGCGCCCTCGCCCGCCGACGAGATGGTGGAGAAGGCCAAGCAGGAGGCCTACGTGGCGTCCCGCGTGGCCGAGCTGGCGCGCGCCGGGCTGTGGGCCGAGCGCCGCCTGCCGCGCGTCATGGAGCCGCCGCGCCCCAAGTCGCACTGGGACTACCTCCTGGAGGAGATGGCGTGGCTCGCGCAAGACTTCGCCCACGAGCGCAAGTGGAAAAAGCAGGCAGCGAAAAAAGTATGTATATCGCCTTTGCATGACCTTACACTTAGAGGCTAAATTGACGTAGTTAAAATATATCTCAAATTATCACTGAAGACTGGCACTGCACTATAGGTACGTGCGAAGGCGTAGATCGCCTAAGAAATAAATTTAACATTTTAAATTATTTTAAGGGACAATATTTAATTTAGTTTAATTTCCCAATCGTATAATCTTTTTGCAATTAAACAGGGCATGTTGTTGGGGACGAAGTTGACATGTGATAGCTGACACGTGTAAAGCTTTAGAATAAGATTGTGGCTTGCTGAATTTATTGGCAAAGTTAGGATTGTACCGTCTTAATTTTTGATTTTCAGGGACTTCGCTAGGTACAGGTATTTTAAATTTAAAGCTTGCTCTAACTTTTTACGAGATGTTTCCTAACTGGTGAAGTTACTCTCCATGTAGTCCATGGCGGAAAGAAGTCCATGGGGGCTACGCCTGTAGAGTAGGAGAGCTACAAAAGACGCGTTAAGACCGGAGCCAACTCTGGAGCGTACATCTTCAACACAATAGAAGGGATTCCACTTGGCCACTCGACTAATAGATATCAAGGGATAAATGTGCTAAGCGGTGGAACTGAATATCCAGCATACGGCTCTTGCACCGCGGTATGGTAGGCGGCTCCTGTTCCCCGTCATCCAAGGTCAAGTTGGACGCAAAGTGTTTAGCCAGAAGATCAGCTTTCTCCTTTGCGTCATAGGTCAACGGATTATTGCCTATATGAAGAGGTGGAAAGGATGACTTACAAAAATTCCCTTTGATAGTCTTGGCAAGAGACCAAAATGCCCGAGTCCTTGAAGGAAGACGCTCAAGCCTCACGCCAATCCTAGCGATATGCTCCGACTTCGCCCTTGCAATGTCTCTTTTGAGGGACCTGGAGGCAAAGTTGTACTGCTTTTTCAGAGCGCTGGTATTTTGATCCCGCACCGCCACCGCGTCAGCCCAGGCTGGGTAAGGCCCTTCTGCTTCATGCGAGAAGCTTTTCTGGAAGATGGACCAAACCAGGGCCGACACTTGCCACCAATGGAGACCATAGAGGATGGGATAAAGAGCTCCATACCCTGCAGCACAATATCAGCAACAGAATCAGCAGCAGTGTTGGGATTATCCGGCGAGAAGCGCAACCGTCTCCAAGGGTAGAACGCAAAGAACAACCGCATCCCATCCCAATCTGCTGACCTGTAGTGCCACGACGACGGTTGCGTACACGATCACAACTCACGATCGCGGCGAGCGTGCGATAGACACTGAACTCTGGACATGGAGCCAGGTGGGGCGTTAACGGATACGCGGTAACCGTCCGGATGAGAAGTCAGCAGAAGGTCCAACAGTGAAGGATTCTGGCCCTCCACATCTGGGACTCGCGTGTGCGTGGTAACCAGTTGTGTCAGGCCGTATGCCAGGGCGAAATCGTGAACAGATCTCGCATGATCTGTTTGTTACTGCTCTTACCCCGATCATGATTGAGCGTAGTTTTGTCCTCCCCCCCAGAATACGAGGGGCAGCCTGGGCATCCACGCTTAGGCGCGTTGTGTTCTTCCTTGTTGTACATTCCTGGGGTAATGTGTGTTTCAACTGCGCCATCATAGAGGGGATTGGGGGATTGGCCTCTGGTAACCTTACTCACTCGGTGAAACACAGCATAAGCGCTGTTTTCTGTGAGGCTGTGGTATCGCTCCGGTCGAGCCGGCCCATTCATGCCGAAGCGTGGCTCTCCCACGGTTAGACAGTTATCCAGTTCAGGATTCCACTGTTTGCTGATAGTGTTTGATCCTATATGCTTTGCTAAATTTCTGCGCTTATGCAATAAATAAATCCACAGTTGAGACGTAGCACTGCACTGTAATCTAATGCCGGTATCCGAAACGGTGTTACTCACGAACACTTCAATACACGTCACTCCCGAAAAAACAATGAGTAGCTCCTAGTAGCTTGAAGGACCATGTAGAAGTTTGTAATTTGCCAAATAATAATGCGGTGAGAATGTAATATATACTTAATTTATTGAGGACCAAAATAATATGTTTTGTAAAGGAGCGAGGGAGCAAACGCGATCACCGCTAATCATAAACGTGTACTGAATAAATATAAAATTAAAATAAGTAGCAGAGTGTCGTAACATGCTTACTCGGCTTAGTTTACGGTTGCATCGTACAGAGATCCTGCAACTGTTTTAGCCAAAAACATTGCGATAACTTAAGCACCCTGGTATTAACATACACGCGCCTCTTCTGTGTAGTTTGGGTAGTCCAAGGTGTACCTCAGTTAGAAATAATCTAAGTAATAATCTATTCTAATAATAAAGCTGAAGAGTTTGTTTGTTTGTTTGTTTGAACGCGTTAATTTCAGGAATGATTTGAAAAATTCTTTCAGTGTCCCTATCCAATAGTCCATTTATCGAGGAAGGCTATAGACTATATATCATTACGCTACTACTAATAGGAGCGCAGCACCAATGAAGAATGTTTAAAAAACGGGGGAAAATTTTCACGCTATGGGCAATATAAGACGCAAACGAGGTTGCGTGGGTCAGCTAGTCAATATGTAAACTTAATACATGTGTGTACAGCAAACACATATAATATTATTTACCTTTAATAAACTGAAAGAACGTGCTGCTCAAAATCTTGACCATCAGGAGCTATTTACTAAACTCATTGTCGTAGAGACAGATTGCAGAATATGGACAACTTTTAAAAAAAGCTATATTAATCCTCACGACGAGTAAGGATTAAATGCTCATCCTCCTACTTAATGAGTTACTACTACTTGGTTAAGTGGTTAACTTGGTCAAGAATAGTTCAGTCTACATCTCATTTCTCTCGAAAGCATGTTTATAACAATGTGTTATTTATAATATAAACATTTATGACTTTGTTATCTTTCAGTGTGCTCGAGCTGTACAAAAGTATTTTCAAGACAAGGCAGCGGCAGCACAAAAAGCGGAAAAAGCACAGGAATTGCAACTCAAAAAAATTGCTGCATTTGCTGCAAGAGAAATACGAACATTTTGGTCGAACGTAGAAAAGGTAATTTTAATTAAAAATTTTGATGTTGTTACATCAAAAATTGAAAAACCACGAAATGCCGACTGCTTTTTTATCTAAATGAAAAAATATAACAATCGTCTTCGCCTTCGACAGCTGGTGGAGTGGAAACGTGTGAGAAGAGTCGAGCGCGCTCGCAAGGAGGCCTTGGACGAGCAATTGAGTTACATCGTGGACAAGACCGAGCGCTACTCGCGACAGCTCGCCGCCAACCTGCACGCGCCCGCCCTCGCGCCCGCTCTCGACACGCCCCCCTCCGACGAGGAGTTCGAACCGCGCGACGACTCTGACGACGACGAAGAGACTATCGCCGCCGCCGAACGGGAGGTGCAGCACGAGCCAGACGAGCTCGAAGAGCTGCGGCGCGACTCGAACTTGGCGCTCGGGGACCTGCTGCCGCCCGGCTATCTCGCCGCGTCTCCGCCTCCATCTGACTACGGTCCCGACGAAGACGAGTCCGCCGACGACGAGAGCACGATCGAGGCGCAGGAGAACTTAGAGCACGAGCGTAACTGCGGTGCCGATCCCGAAAACGAACTCGAGGTACTGCGCCGCGACGCCGACGTTGGCCTCGACGAGCTGCGCCGACGGTACGCCGCGCCACCGCCCGCGTCGGACCGCAGCGGCGCCTCGTCCGCCACCCCTTCTGACTCGTCGTCCGACGTGGAGGACGCCGCGAGCGACAGCACGGCCACCTCGGACGCGCTCGAGGCGCTCATGGAGGAGGCGCCGGCGGGCGCGGGCGCGGGGGCGGATGCGGAGGCGGACGGCGGGTCGCGGCGCGTGGAGGCGGCAGCGTCCCTGGCGGCGTCGCTGCAGCCCACGGGCACGACGCTGTCGGAGACGGCGGTGGGCACGCCGGTGCCGCGCCTGCTGCGCCACGCGCTGCGCGAGTACCAGCACGTGGGGCTGCACTGGCTCGCCACCATGTACGCGCGTGGCCTCAACGGCATCCTGGCCGACGAGATGGGGCTGGGCAAGACGGTGCAGACCATCGCGCTGCTGGCGCACCTGGCGCTGGAGCGCCACGACTGGGGCCCGCACCTCGTGGTGGCGCCCACTTCCGTCGTGCTCAACTGGGAGATGGAGTTCAAGAAGTGGTGCCCAGCCTTCAAGATACTCACCTACTACGGCACGATAAAGGAGCGCAAAATGAAACGCGTGGGTTGGACTAAAGCGAACTCGTTCCATGTGTGTATCACCTCGTACAAACTAGTAGTGCAGGACCATCAAAGTTTTCGTAGAAAACGGTGGAAATATCTAATACTCGACGAAGCGCAGAACATTAAAAATTTCAAATCTCAGAGGTGGCAGATGTTATTGAACTTTCAAACGGAGAGGTGAGTGCAGTAGCAGTGTTTCTATTAGCAATCAGAATTGTGCTGCATAGTGCAAAAAGTTATCTACTTTAAATTGATTAATTTTTAGACTGAGTACCATATTAAATTTGTATAGTATCACATGTTTAGTAAATCTTTTTGTGTATGTGCGCAAGGCGGCTGTTGCTGACGGGTACGCCGCTTCAAAACAGCTTGCTCGAGCTGTGGTCCCTCATGCATTTCCTCATGCCTGACGTGTTCGCGTCGCACTCGGAATTTCGGGAGTGGTTTAGCGAAGTGGGCGGAATCGCCGAGGGCTCCGCCCGCTACAACGAGGCTCTCGTGCGCCGCCTGCACGAGGTGCTGCGCCCCTTCTTGCTGCGTCGCCTTAAGCTGGACGTGGAGCGCCAGATGCCGCGCAAGTACGAGCACGTGCTCATGTGCCGTCTCTCTAAGCGCCAGCGCTTCCTCTACGACGACTTCATGGCGCGCGCCAAGTGAGTATCGCCCGGTCGGCCCGCGTACCGTCTCGCTCGTTTCCCTCGTCTGACCCGGTGCCGTTCTTCTCTCGCAGGACTCGCGAGAGCCTCGCGTCTGGCAACCTGCTCAGCGTCATCAACGTGCTGATGCAGCTTCGGAAGGTGTGCAACCACCCCGACTTGTTCGAGCCGCGGCCCGTGTCGTCGCCGCTGCAGCTGGCGGCGCTGCGCTTCTGCGTTCCCGCGCTCGCGTTGAGTGCGGGCGTGGCCGAGCGCGTGGAGCTGGCGGCGCGCCTCGGCGGCGACCTCGCCTCGCTCGAGGCGGAGGGCGCCGGCGCCTTCGCGGCGCATCGCGCGCGCCACCTGGCGCCGCCGCGCCGCCTCGTCGAAGAGATCACCGAGCTCAAGCGCCGCGCCGCGCCCCCGCGACCGCCGCCCGCGTCGCTGCGGCTGCACCTGCGCCTGGTGCCGCGCGCTCCCCCTCGCATCGCGGCCCCCCCGCCACTGCCGCCCCCGGTGACGCTGTCGGCGCCGGGCCGGCCCGCCGCCGCCCCGGCCAGCGGTTCGGCGGCGAGCGGCGACGGGGCTGGGGCCGGGGGCGCTGCGGCGGCTCCCGCGGCGCGGCTGGAGGCGCGGCGGCGCGCGTGCCTGCGGCGGCTGGCGAGCGCCAACGAGCGGCGCTGCTGGCGCCTGCCGCTGTTCGGCGCGGACCTGCGCTCGGCGGTGCGCGCGGCCGGCCCGACTCTGCCGCCGCGGGACCTGGCCGACCTGCTGGACGAGTTGCATCCTCTCATCGACAGGTTTGTTCTCTTTGTGGTTTCTCGTAAAATCGAGCCCACTTCATTTTGCCACGCGTTTCTACAAATAAATTCGTGTGTGAAAAATATTAAAAAAAAAAACAATAAAATGCAAGTTAATAGTATAAAGTTGAAAGCAACATTTATTTAAAATCTATAAGAGGATAATGATAAATAGAATTTATTAATGTTCATATTTGTCTCAATGGTAAATGTTGATCTGAACGCTGAAAATGTCGCTTTGTTTTTTTTTTTGTAATTAGTGCTGGGAGCTTCCCCAAACGTGCACTAGTCGAAATGTGTACGTGAACAGTTCACCTGTCCACAACACTTGTCACGTGATGCTCTCTCGGCAGACGTACTCAACTTGGCTGATCCTCTTGCTCAGGTGCTCAGTGGCATAGTAGTCGGCGCCACGCTACTAGAATTCCAACCATTATAATGCCGATAATGCTGAGGTTTATTGACACATACAGATTTACATTATTCGAATACACAGTTAATGTTAATACTAATTTACACCTTTTTTTTTTTTTTTTTTTTGTGCGGAAATCCCCTCGGATACCACTTGTGGTTATGTCGGACTCGAACCGACCAAAAACCGCACACCGTCCCGGGCACTAGAAGCCGGGGAACCAGGTGCATCCTCGGAAGGAAATCCCTGGAACCCCGACGTACCTCGGGCCACCCATTGTTTGTAGGTGGCCCCCCCCTGTGTAGGAACCCCAATATTCCTATTCTATATAAGGGCGCGAGCACTTTAAAGAGCTCACGCCGCCACCCCGGCCTGCTTCTGCAAAGGTGACTGGTGGCCTCACCTGTCACCCTCAGGCTTGCGCTTATGGAGGACGGAGATCGTTCAGCGATCTTCGCCGCCTGAGTCGTCTACGGTACCTGGCCCGTTCCCGGGCCTGGCGGGCAGGGAGAGTTCTAGACCTCTCCCGGTCCCGCTCCGCCATCTCCTTCGTAAGCATAACTTGCTCGCAGAAAGAGACGGCAGAGTTCCACGCGCTCTCGCTCCGCAATATGGCCGCAATCATATTGCCAAGCGAGAGAACCCCCACCCCGATGGCCGCCACGAGATCACGCCTCGGCTCGGCCCACGCCGGACATTCTGCCAGCGTGTGAAGCGCCGTGTCTACGGTCTGGCCATCGCAGTGGTGGCACTCAGGCGTTGGCTCTTTGCGGATCAGACACAGGTGATCTCCGAAACATCCTTTTCCGGTGATCACCTGCGTCAGCCGGTATGAGAGGCTCCCGTGATGCCTCTCGAGCCAATCCTCCATAACGGGTCTTACCGCCGCAATAACGGCGTGCCCAGCGCTCGGTTGCCCAAGTCGTTCCTTCCATTCCTCCACAAGAACCTGGCGGAGTTGGGATTTCTGATCTTCGATTTCTCGAGTCTCAGGACTCCTACCCAACTCCCGCGCCTCCTTGCGCCACTGGTAAAGGGCCGCAAGGGCTCTCGCCTCCAGGTCCCATGGTGGAGTTCCGGCCAGGAGACTTGCCGCCTCAAAAGAGATCGTGCGGTACCCCCTTATGATCCTGATGGCCAGCACCCGTTGCGGTCGCCGCAATAGCGCTATAGTGCTGGCCTTCAGGGCCTCCGCCCACACTGGGGACCCATAAAGGGCCATGGACCGCACAACTCCCGCGTATAGTCTCCTGCAGGAGTCATCGGGCCCCCTCATGTTTGGCAGCAACCGTGCCAATGCATGCGCTGCGCCAATCAGCTTGGGGACCAGACTTCGGAAGTGGTATCCGAAATCCCATCGGCCATCGAGTACGAGCCCCAAATACCTCATAGAGGGCTCGATGTCGATGCGAGTTCCTCCTACTATGAGGCTGAGTCCATCAGGTGGCTTGCTCCGAGGCCCGTGAAAAAACAAAGCCTCGGATTTGTGCAGAGCCACCTCGAGACCCAGCCGCCGGATTCGTTCGACGACTTGGGCAACCCCGGCCGTGGCCCTCAGGGTTGCCTCACGGTGCGTCCCGCCAGTCGCCGTCACAAGCGTGTCATCCGCATAACACGTGACGGCGATACTATCTAAGAATGCACCGCGGAGCACCCAGTCGTAGCCAATGTTCCACAGGAGCGGACCTAAGACCGACCCCTGCGGGACACCGCACGACATTTCACGACGACCGAGACCGGTCCTACTCGGGTAGATAACGGCTCTCTCCGACAGATATGCCCCAACTATACGGCGGAGGTAGGGAGGCACTCGGTGATACACTAGTGCCTCCCTGATGCAACTCCAGGGCAAAGTATTGAACGCGTTGGCGATGTCTAAAGACACCGCCAACACCACTTCACCCCGGGAAACTGCTGCCTCCGCCAGGGCCCTCACGCGCATGATCGCATCCACGGTGGAGCGCCCCTGACGGGAACCGTACTGGTTGTCCGCCAGATCCGGCCCTACTCTGTAGAGGTGCTTGACGAGGCGCCATGCAATCACTCTTTCAAAGAGTTTGCACACCTCGTCAAGCAACACTATGGGCCGGTAGGCGGATGGTGAGTCCGCCGGGCGCCCCTCCTTTCGGATGAGGACCAGTTTCCCCGTCTTCCACAATGTCGGAAACTGGCCCTGTTCGAAACATGCGCTGAACAACCCTCTAAGTCGGGGCTCGAGAGCCGGCGCCTCATAATCTAGAGCCAGGACCCACGCTCGGCCTGGAATGCCATCGGGTCCTGGGGCGGTGCTTTTAGCTTTTAGCCGTTGCACCGCCAGCGCTAGTTCTGCCCGAGTGACCTCAGGCACGTCGTCATTATCCACGTTAGGCGCCTCAGGCATCGTAGGCGGAGCCATCTGTGGTGGAGTGTGCTCCACCAAATGCGATGGAAACAAGGTGCCCACGACCCCCTCAAGCAGGTCTGGCTGAAGACACCGGGTCAACGGCGGGGCCCACTGGCGCATCTTGCCCCTAACCATGCGGTAAGGGCGCCCCCATGGATCCCGCTCCAGTGACTCCAGCAACTCGCGGCGGGCCTCACTCTTGGCCCGCTTTATCGCTACCTGAAGGGTTCTCTTGGCACCCCTGTATTCCACCAACAGCTCCGCCTCTCGGGTGACCGCATCTTCAGGACGGCGACGCCTCCTGCGGAACCGGGACCACTGACGGCGCTCGGCCACGCAGGCTTGTCGTAGCCTAGCTATGTCCGGCGACCACCAGTAGACCCGGCGCCTCGCAGTATAGGACTGAACCCTAGGCATCGCCGCGTCGCAGACGCGGGTCATTGCCTCCCGGAGCCATTCTGCCTCGGCATTTATGTCGACAGGCCCCTCCGGCACAGGGGCCCAGGCCTGTACGATGGCGGCTTCCAGGAGGAGCTCCCGATTTAAGCGCTTGAGCGCCCAACGTGGCTCAGGTGGAGTCAGTCTAGCCGGCACGCCGTCCGCGGGAGCAGAGACCTCAAACCGAACGTATCGGTGATCCGAACCTGTCTCCTCCCCCACAACGACGCGCCAGTTCCGAATACGGTGTGCCAGCGAGGGGCAGGCGAGCGAGATATCCACGATCGAACTGCCCCTCGCCGTCACGAACGTGGGTACGGAACCCCGATTCAGGACAACTAGACCGAATCTTCCAGCCCAGTTTTCCAGTGCCCTACCCCTCGGGTTCGTGCGTCGGGAACCCCAGGCCTCCGACCAGGCATTGAAGTCCCCGAGCACAAGAACCGGATGAGGGCGACAGGCGTCGACAACGACTGCCAACTGAGCAAGCCATTGCTCATACTCAGTTATGTCTCGGTTCGGCGTGAAATAAGCGGCCACGACCGCTATATCCCCAACCACTGCCGCTATGCAACCCCGTTCCCTTGCAACCAAGACAAAGGGAGGGGTGCCAGCAGCGGTGCCGTGCACCAGCGCTGCCGAGCCATCCAAGTCAGTAACCCAGGCAGACCCCAGAAACCGATGGGTGTATGGCTCGGCAACAGCGGCAATGTGAATGGACCACTGTGCCATGCTCTGGAGCAGAAGATCCTGAGCGACAGCACCGTGGCCCACATTCGCCTGGAGGATGCGAAGATGAGAATCCATTATTGAATTTCCATCTCCGCATTCCGCCGCGAATCTTGCCGCGAACTAATGGCATCCTTTGCACCCTCCTGAGGGCAGCTAGAAGGCCTACCTCCCGGCTTCAGTCCTGACAGGGCGCAGGCTTTACTGCCAACCCTGTGGTTAGCGGATTTGCCCCCCGCTTCACACTTAAAGCAACGCAGTGGAGCGTTGCAGCCAGCCGCCTTGTGACCGGGTTGGCCACAGCGGAAGCATAGATCACCAACGGTGATATCCGCCGTGCACTTTACCCCCACATGTCCCACCGACAGGCACCGGTAGCACCTTGCCGGTCGGGACTGCAGGAGGCGTGCCTGCGCCCTCAAGAATCCTCCAACTAAAAGAGTACGCCCATCAGCGACCTTTTGGGCCGCCGCAATAGGGCAGCTGACAACCGCTGCCCCCTGTCCACTGAAGCCGAAGCGTATAGCTCCAACCTTTACGTTTTCCAGAGGGCAGCCTCCAGCCTTCGTCACAGAGAGCCTAAGCTCGTCCGCTGAGACAGAGTCGTCCAAGCCCGTAATGCGTACTTCAGCGCATTTTACGGGCCTGGACACTCGAACGTCAGCTGCATCCAGCGATTCTCTTAGCTTAGCCGCAAGGGCGTCGGCTTTGGGGCCACTGGTGGCACCGGAGATCTCGAGTAGTCGGGCTCCTGTACGTGTATTTTTACACCGGACGCCCGGTATCTCGAGATCCTTGAGGTTTACATTGGCCTTGACTTTCGCCAAGACATCAGCGTACCCCAAGCCCCTCTCCGCCGCCGCCGCCGTCAGGGTGACGACAACGGCCGCAGAACGGGGGACGCGGAGTCTCCTCGGTGCTCCTGCAGCAGTAGCGGCGGCTGCGGCTTTTTTGGCTGCTTTTTTGGCAGCCTTCCGCTTCTTTTTGTTTCCGGCTACCAACCAGCCCCCTTCCAATGGGAGCTGCGCGGAATCAGCCGGGGTTGAGGTTGGATTAGTAGTCAACTTTCCCTTTCCTTTCCCCTGGATGGCCTTTCGAGGCACTGTTGTTGACGTTGCTGCTGGCCTGACCACCCTAGCAGCTGGCTGGGCTGTGGAGCCCGCCTTAACAGTGGCCGCATATGTCGCTGGAGACCGCCCCTGACCTAGAAGAGGTCTGGCACCTCTTTCGGGAAAAAATCTATCCAAAAGCCCGGACTGGAAACGAGCAAACTCTCTATTCATAATGATCTCAATTTGCTCCCAGTCCGGGTGGTCCTCCCTTGGCGGGTGGGCTAATGGTTCAGTTCTCGCGGGACCGCCTGTTGGCCTTATTCCCGATGTTGATGGAGTCACTGAAACCTTTCCTGGTACATCTGTGGCATTTGCGACCGGTGCGGCTAAGGATGGCGTCGTCGTTTCTGCACGGCTGAGGGATTTAATTTCCCGTTGGAGGGCCTTCATCTGGTTCACCAGCTCACGCTCACGCGACACCGCCCGATTACAGAGCTCCTTTACATCATTCTGCAAAGTCTGCAGAACCCGGCGTATGGAGCTCATTATTTCCGCCTTTGTGCAATACTAATTTACACCTGAGATATGGAACTCTGCCTTTTAAACTAGGTGAATTACCTGTATCTTAAGAGAGTGTTCAGCCTTACAGTTGTTGTTCGTGTGTGTGTGTGTGTATATGTCTGTATGTATGTGTGTGTGTGAGTGAGTGTGTGTGTGTGTGTGTGTGTGTGTGTGTGTGTGTGTGTGTGTGTGTGTGTGTGTGTGTGTGTGTGTGTATGTATGTCTGTGTGTGAGTGTGTGTGCTGTATATTAACAATGATTCTGTGCTAGAAGCCATTCAAACACCATTTCTAAGTATTTGAAAGTCCAATACTTAGAAATGGTGTTTTGAGAAAGCGGTTTTGTGTCGGACATTTTGTGGTATATTCCTGCGCTTCTCAGGACCAGGGCTTTTGAGACCGCGATGTTGCCTTATAGTTGATTGAAGTACAAACAGCTGGCAAATGGCGTACAGTTAATATTTTGCAGTCAATTCAGACGTGGGATATCTCCACGGTTTCAATAATAAAAAAAAGCCTGTAACTTAAGCTAATCTTTAGACTAGTTTCTCTCCGTGGTGTTACTCGCGGTATAAATATAATTATTACAGATTTTAATTTGTGTCACAAATTTTAATCACATAAGCATTAAAATATATTGCACGATCGAGTAGGCCAAAACGGTGACGTCACAAGTTGTATTTAGTACATTTTTCATACAAAGTGATCGTTTTGACAGATAATAAAAGTAACTAATTTGCCTAAGGCGTCATCTATCTGTTGTTTCGCGGGTAACATCGTGGGGTTAAGTTAGGAATCTGTAATAAGTCGTAAGTCGTAGCTAGTTTTTTCTGTACAATGTAAGTTAGTGTGTGGTGTGTGTGTGGCAGGTTCTGCGTGTGCTGGGCGGGCGCGCGCGCGGCCGGGCCGCGGCTGGAGGCGGGCGCGGGCGCGGGCGCGCGCGGCTGGCGGCGGCGCCGGGCGCTGGCCGAGCGCGCCGCCGCGCCGCCCGCGCGCCGCGCCCTCGCGCTGCTGCACGCGCCCGCCGCGCGCCAGGCCGTGGCCTTCCCGCACCCCTCGCTGCTGCAGTACGACTGTGGTGAGACACGACTCTATTTATCTCAATCTAATTTCGATTTCATTGTTTTAAACAAAAATAATCTATTTGAGCCGCTCGACGGCCGGGATAGAGTCTTGTGTGCTCGTTACGAGCGTGTCCGTAGCGAATTAACACGTGTCACTGTAATCCTCGTTCGTGTAGGTCGTCGTCTTGGACAGATAATATCACAGCTATCGCACGAGCAGACTGACGATAACAAAATATAATATACAAAACGTATAATACCCGAACTACTTTCTGTACATTATTTTTCTCACTCACAACCAGTAACCTAGTACCCCAATACATTTGAATTCACATTAATTGGGTTTGAATTCTGTGATATTACCATGAACCACTATGATTTCGAATCGGTACTCGATATGAGTTTCGACTTAATTAAAGTAAATATAACTTTTGAAGTTATACTTGTGGCGCGATGGAGAACAGTGTGAATAAATAAATATTATTTATTTAAATAAAATCTTTTTGATTAATTTCAATATTTATCGTTAATCAGTACTGCATTTTAGTTATTTTTTTCCATATGCCAAAGAAGTATAACTTCTAACGCGTGTACATAAGTACACACACTCATATTTGTTTATGATGAGATCGATACAATCTTATGTTGCGATCTAAACCTAACACTGATTTTAAACGATCATAAATCACCTTTTATTCGAATCGACAGTACATGCCTTAAAGCCCGAATTCGATTAATTGTTCATAAAGGTTTGCTCTAATTATATTTTGTTTTGATATATCGAAAACGATGATATTGTAATTGTCTCTAAATATGATGTAATATGGCAGGTAAACTGCAGACCCTGGACGGGCTGCTGCGGCGTCTGAAGGCGGGCGGGCACCGCGTGCTGATCTTCACGCAGATGACGCGCGTGCTGGACGTGCTGGAGGCCTTCCTGTCGCTGCACGGCCACGCCTACCTGCGGCTGGACGGCGCCACGCGCGTGGACCGGCGCCAGCCGCTCGTGGACCGCTTCAACGCCGACGCGCGCGTGTTCGCCTTCATCCTGTCCACGCGCAGCGGCGGCGTGGGGCTCAACCTCACGGGCGCCGACTCGGTCGTGTTCTACGACTCGGACTGGAACCCCACCATGGACGCGCAGGCGCAGGACCGCTGCCACCGCATCGGCCAGACGCGCGACGTGCACGTGTTCCGCCTCGTCACCGCCGCCACCGTGGAGGAGAACATCCTGCGCAAGGCCGAGCAGAAGCGCGCGCTCGGCCACCTGGCCATCGAGGGCGGCCACTTCACCACCTCCTACCTGCGCGGGGTAACTTTTGGAACTTCATCTCTACTCACGACATGACATTTTGGGTCAAATGGTTATAAAATAAAATAAAAGCGACTCTGTCCATTAATATCCCCAAGATCTACATCTACTGGGAGATTAATTTGGGGATACTCTAGAGGATCATAGGGACTTAATCGGAAACAATGTATAGTAGGATCTTCTATGTAACTACCGTAGGAAATCTACTTGTTTCTTTTGGATTGAACAACGATTACAAAATAATTATAATAGATAATAATTGTCGTGTAGATATAGATTCTGATAGTTAATAAATCAACGATTCGTTTTAGACTTTGGGTCCTATCATTATAATTGTCGAGATAAAGTGACATCGTTTAAGTATAAATAAATAAAATAATTTTGTATAGTCTGAGGTCATAAAATTATGTACGAGCTCATACACAGTCCATTTAAATCGAAACGTTGTATTTTTAAATTTGAATCCACAGCACACTCGACATATTATTATTTTATTAACTTATCCGTTCGTATTTGTCGCAGTCTAACATCAAGGAGCTCTTCGGGCCGGAAGCTGCGGACAACGCGGAGGCGAGCTGTGCACCGGAAGCGGGAGCCGGCGTCGAGCTCGAGTCCGCTCTCGCGGCCGCCGAAGACGAGGCCGACGCCGCCGCCGCTCAGGCCGCGCGCGCCGAGGCCCAGGGGGACCTCGCCGAGTTCGACGAGACTCTGCCGCTCGAGGACGAGCCTCGCGCGCGGCCCGCCGACCCCGACGATCTCGCCGCGCTCATGAATCAGGTGAGCGACCGTCGCCGAGCCCGGCGCGGCGTCTCTCTCGAACCGCACTGACCGCTCCGTGTCCGCAGCTGACGCCGATCGAGAAGTACGCGATGCGGCTGGTGGAGAGCAGCGAGGCGGCCACGGCGGCGGAGCGCGACGCGCTGGGCGAGATGCGGCGCCAGCTGCGCGAGTGGGAGGAGGCGCGCCGCCAGCTGCGCAGCGAGTCGCCCACCGCGCCCACCACGCCCTCCGCGTCCGCCGCGCCCGAGCTCACGTACGCGCGCGAGGAGGCGCGCGCCAAGGTGCGTGCTGGGCGCCGGAGAGCCGCGCAGCGCCCGCCCCGCCCCCCGTCGCCGCCGCCCCCGCCCCCGGCCCCAGCGGGGGGCGAGGCGGTGCGCACGCGCTCGCGCGGCACTGTGCACATCAACCTGTGGACGCTGGACGAGCGCGGAGAGGGCGCTCGACGCCGCCTGCGCAACGGGACGCTGGACGCGTGGCTCGCTACCTCGCGCGAGGAGAACGATAATAAATGATTGATAGATGCTCGTGCCTTTTATATTTCTGACGTTCGACGATCGGTGCCGCTCGGTGTTCGTCCGTAAATGCTTGACCCGCGGGAGCCGGCACGATGCGGCACCGATGCGAACGTCAGGGATGTACCGCGCGCAAGCATTTACGAGCGAACCCCAGCGTCCCTACCCTACCCCCCCTCACACCCTACCCACCCCCTTCGCACACGATTCGTAAGCGTATCGTTACGACGCTTCGTTTTCAAGAGTCCTCTTTTGACGTCATCGTTTTGTAAGATCTGTTGAAATCATAGCGTCAACCAGAAGTGTTGGGTGAATAATAGTGCCAGATATAATACAAATCTTCACGTTGGCAAAAGTTCTTCACCAAACCGGCTTCGTCATTACTTGCAAACTTACTTTTTAAAACCCAATAATTCTTTTGCAATGTTTATTTTTTTCAATAATAATTGTATTCGCATTTTACGCCTATCGTAATGACAATAAACATCTACGATTCGCCGCAGCACCGCTTCGTGTGGTGTCTGGTTTGAACTGGCTACATATACATATATGTAGAACGCGCTCGTATTGCTCTCGTGCTACGCGCGTATAACGACACGCTTACGATACGACGCCGTGTGCGAAGGGCCTAGTGACCGTCGGCTACGACTGGTGATACCGTACATTGGAAGTCATTCCAAATCTCCGGAACGGAATCTTATGAGATGTGGGAAAGTGCAGAGTTCGTGTTATCGACATGTTTGAACTTGTTCACTTAGGACATTTCATCGGCACAATCGGATGTATTAGGCGGAATTAATTATCCTTTTTATTATAATCTAGTGTAGGTACTCGTACCATGGCGCGTAGTGGAGGGGGGGGGGGGTTATAATTAAAATATATACAGTTAAACGTTAAGACATCTAAAATAGGTAATATTATAAAGATAAAAGATTTGCTTACTTGACAGATAAAAAATTACTTCATTAGCATAATATTTTATAGAGGATTTATATCATGGGTGTAGATAGTCTTTTTTTATAGAATAGGGGCAAACGAGCAGACGTATCGCCTGATGGTAAGCGATTACCGCCACCCATGGACACCCGCTACACCAGAGGCGTTACAAGTGCGTTGTCGGCCTTTGGGGGATGGGGAAGGGGTTGGGTTAGGGCCTCCGGTTTCCTCACTCACTCGGTGAAACAGCGCAGGCGCTGTTTCACACCGGTTTTCTGTGAGGCCGTGGTATCACTCCGGTCGAGCCGGCCCATTCATGCCGAAGCGTAGCTCTCCCACGGTAGTTTTTTACGCAAATGTAAATAATTAGGTATTAAAAGACTCATCTGATACTAATATCACTCTCGGCTCCGCCTCGTGTGATAAACCCACATTCGTGTTTAAATACCCCTTATTATACAACAGTTGCATAATTAACTATTACAATTTGAATAATAACAAGCCACAAAAAAAGGCGCGTATGACGTCATCGTTCGAGAGTACTCTTACCAACTAAAGACAATATGAGCAAGACAGCTGATTGATCGAGCACACACAGAACCATGCTCAACATATTTTTCTGGAATGTAGTCTTTGCTATAAGAACCAGGGCGGTGTTTATGTTCATTGTACCGTACAATAGATCGGTATAGTAGCAGTCTGTATGTCCCCTGCCAATCGATTAGTTGGTCTGTGACGACTTCTGAACGTGTGCTCTTATTACTTAGTGAGGAAGCTTGTAGGTCAAGAATATACTAGGTCCTAAGTAAACAATAGGATCTGGACGATACAAGCTTCGTTCGACTGATTTTTGTGAAGTGTGTTTAGGAGGGTTACGAAGTTCATACGCGTTACAAAATTTGACAGAACCATGGGCGAAGTGATGCACACGAATAAATTTATCTAAATATAGAAAATAAATTTGTTATCACATTGTCGGGTCTGCGATCAACTTTCTGTTTTCAAATAAACTCTGAAACCAATTTATATAGGTGGGTATGAAGTTGCCGTTCCGCGTATACGAGGATGTTCTGCTCACATCTTAACATATAGTTTGTTTGCCTTACTCACCGAAAGTGTCTTGTCTTGGCTAACAATTCTAATTTCTTTTGTTTTAAAAACATAAAATTAGTTTTTCAAACTTAGTCATTTGTTTAAAGATTCATTAATTAATACTAGCGGCCACATTTTCATTGCCACCTCGGCAAAAATATATTTCTACGATTATAATCCTTACTGATATCAATAATTCGAAAGTATCTCATCTGTTTGTCTGTCTGTTACGCTTTCACAGCTCGAACTGCTGCACCGATTCATGGACAATTGACTTGTAGATACTTTGATTCACGAGGAAGCCCTTCCTCGTGGCCTTGGTCGGGCGGTAACTTTACTCGTCAATGATGAGTTAAAAGCGATTTTGAACAAACTCAACCTGCCCAATTTCATTGAAATCAGGGCAGCAGTTCCGTTCAGTATCCGTGAACACGCGACAGGTAGACAGTTTCTTTCGCATTCATTAATATAAGTATGGATATTGATTTTCTACAGTGTGCGGTTGTAAAGTATACTAGCTGATCCTTCGGCTCCTATTGGCTTAAGCGTGATGTTAACTATACTATCTTAAGCACGCCGGCAAAACATATTGAAAAAGAATGGTGAAAACCAGTTAGATAGTTTCAAAGTTCATCGTGAGTAACAACGCGACACGATAATAATATAATAATAGATATATTTTTGTGAAGTGATATATTAACTATTTTTAAATATTCATATATTTTCTAAATTTTTCGGTAAGACACTAACTTCTATCATACCGTTGCTGTGACGTAACGCCCCTCTAAACACTATCTAACACGATTAAAGAATGTGTATTGGTAATAGATGTTAAATCGTAAAAGAAAAATAATAATATGTGTTTATTTCCGGTTAGTGTTTACATCCTTATGGCGACGCTAGTCAATCGTTGAGTCACTGGACCAAATCAACGACACCAAAACCAATCTTGCCATGTTAAACTTTTCATCGAAAATTATGTCGACATTTTTCTCCCAATCAGACTGACCGTCGCCAAAGTTCTCTGAGTTTCTGCTCGATAGAAATTTTAAGGGTCGCTAGATAGCAGTGAGGCGCATCTTTAGGATAAAATACTAAGACTAAGTTAAAAAACGGAATTCGTTTAACTTTTAGAGCATGAAATGACGCGTTTCGATAACGTTAATTATAAAATCTTTAACATTTTCACCCTTCCAACGCCGTATTTAACACCCTCAACGTTCGGAGGCTCGCAATTTACAAGAAGTACGTCTTTCGCAGGTTTGGGTGAGCGTCACCGGGCCTCACGAGCGCATGCCGGTGAGTACACGAGTCGGTCGGGCCGTCGCCACCGTCGCCCGTCGCTCAGTTCGGTCCATCGTAACGGCCCTCCTCTCCTCAGATGTGGTGTCCGCCGACCCCTCCGGCCGGCGACGGCGACGTGTACTGCGAGAGCTGGGCGCGCGCGCTCTACCGCCGCGGCGCCGCCGCCGACTCGCTGCTGCCCGCCGTGCACCGCCGCGAGCCGCGCGCCGCCCGCTCCCCGCGCCGCGCGCGCCCCCCGCCGCGCGCCCCGCACGCGCCGCTCTCGCTGTTCGAGCGCGCCGGGCCCCGCCAGCGCGCGCGCCGCCCCGCGCCGCCGCACGCGCACCCGCACCCGCACGCGCCAGCGCCCGACTGGGCCGCCGGCGAGGACGCCGCCCTGCGCCGCGCGCTGCGCCTGCAGCGCCTGCCCGCCGAGCCGCCCGCCGCGCTCGCGCCCAACTGGGAGTGGGCCGCCGAGCTGGTGGCGGAGGCGGCGCGCGCCTACCGCTCGCCGCGCGCCTGCCGCGACCGCCACGACGCGCTCGCCGACCCGGAGCGAGCGCGCCGCCGCCACCGCCGGCCGCCTGCCGCGCGCCGCCGCGCCGACGACGACGCGCCGCGCCCGCCACTCGCGCGCCTCGAGGCCATGCGCGACGCCGCCGAGCGCCGGCGCGCCGCGCCCAAGCGCCGCCTCGACGAGCCGCACCACCACAACCCGAAACACGCGGCGCTGCTCGTGGAGCACGGCGTGGACCTGGACGCGCCGCCCACGCCGATGGAGGTGGCTTCGCGCCGCGCCGAGCGCATCGCCAAGGAGAAGCTGAAGGCGGGCGCGGCGGCGGGCGCGTCGGGCGGCGCGGGCGCGGCGCAGCGCGTGGTGGTGGCGGCGAGCAAGGCGGAGCTGGCCAGGCGCGTGCGCCCGCAGGGGGAGGCGGCGCCGCCCGCCCCCCCCGCCCCGCCCGCCGCGCCCACCGCGCAGCTGCTGTACCGCCAGCAGACGTTCCCCGCTCGCCATCTCAAGATCCTTCACCAGACGACCGCCACCCACGTTCAGGTACGCCACAGTGAGACTCCGGTGGATATATATTTTCTGAAGTTTTATTCATTTTTATACTGATACTAGTTTACTGCGATTTAATACGAGGGCGGTTTAATAAGCCAGTGACTTTTTGAATTTCCCGCGCAGTTATTCCAAATGCAACAGTGCTACCGTCAACTGTAATCTATTTGTGGGCAACTGCCAATTTTGAACAAGCTACGTCATGCAGTTGGTGTTTGATAGCCATTCAAAGCAGACAACCTCGTGAGTTTTTACGAAAATGGAAAAAAGTGAATTTCGTGTGCTGATTAAGCATTACTTTTTACGTAAAAAAACCATCACTGAAACTAAGGAAAAGCTTGAAAAATACTACAGGGACTCGGCACCATCAATTTCAATGGTAAAGAAGTGGTTTACAGATTTCCGTTGTGGTCGTACCAGCACTAGTGACGCCGAACGTTCAGGTCGCCCAAAAGAAGTGATCACGCCGGAAATCGTCGATAAAATCCATGGAATGATATTGGATGATCGGAGAATGAAAGTGCGTGAGTTGGCTCATGCTGTAGGTATCTCAACTGAACGGGTACATCATATTTTACACGAATATTTGCACATGAGAAAACTCTCCGCGAGATGGGTGCCGCGATTGCTCACACTCGACCATAAGCGCAATCGTGTGACTACTTCAAAAGAGTGTTTAGCGATGTTCACCCCTAATCCGGACGAATTTTTGCGCCGTTTTGTTACTGTGGACGAAACATGGATCCATCACAACACGCCAGAGACCAAGGAACAATCGAAACAGTGGGTTGCTCGGGGTGAACGTGGACCAAAGAAGGCCAAACAGAGTCTGTCAGCCAACAAGGTCATGGCCACAGTTTTTTGGGATGCACGCGGTGTCATTCACATTGATTACCTCGAGAAAGGTAAAACAATCACCGGCATCTGTTTCCAAACCTAAAGAAATGGCTGGGTGGTAATAGATTTGAGTCTAATGAAGAAGTCATTACCGAAACAAACGCGTATTTTGAGAGCCTTGAGAAAACCTATTATTTGGAGGGAATAAAAAAATTTGAAAAACGCTGGACTAAATGTATCGAGCTTAAAGGTGATTATGTAGAAAAATAAAATGTTTATTTGCCGCAAAAAAAATGTTTTATTCAAAAAGTCACGTACTTATCAAACCGCCCTCGTATTACCGCCGCTCATGGACACCCGCAATGCCAGAGGTATCACAAGAGCGTTGCCGGTCTTTGGAGAATGGGGGAGTGATTAGGATATGGGCCTCCGATATCCTCACTCACTGTTTTTTGTTTATGTAATATATACGAGCAGACGCCTGATTACCGACGATTACTCTAAGAGGAAGAGGAGAGGGATGGGGGGAGTTGGAGTATGGGCCTCCGGTATTCTCACTAACTCGTGAAACACAGCGCAAGCACTGTTTCACACCGGTTTTCTGTAAAACCTGTAAGACTGTATCACTTTGGTCGAGAGGGCCCATGCATGCCGAAGCGTGGCTCTCCCACAGTTTCTACGATTCTGATATTCTTAGTGTACGTTTCGTGGAGTTATAATGTTGTAGTAGTTTACAATGTACTACTTTTTTGTTCTCGTTTTGAAATTAAGTAATGTGTATGTGTTGTCTGTGGCAGGCGCCGGCGACAAGCGCAGCCGCGACGGCCGAAGGCGCACCCGCGCTGCGCAAGCTGCAGCTGCAGCAGCTCGCCCTGCGCCGCGCCGCGCCCCCCGCGCACGCCCCCCACGCGCCGCACGCCCCCCACGCCCCCCGCCTGCTGCCGCCCGCGCGCCCCTCGCACGTGGTGGTGGCGCACCTGGCGCCGCACCAGCCGCATCCGCCGCCCGCACCCCACCAGCCGCACCAGCCTCACCCCCCGCGCGCACCCGACCCTAGACAATAATATACGCTCCTTCACTCTAACCACCTTTTATTTCTCACCCTTTCCTCGATTCACCAAAACTATATATTCGCCTTCGCCCGGCTACCTCGCAGCGAGAAGGGCGGGAGCCTCGGTGCGCGCTCCTCCGGGCCGACGCGTCGTCGGCGTCGCTCGACTTCTCGCAAAGATCGTAGATCGATACGTCGTTTTGTACGCTGTAGTGTTTAAGTGAAAAATGACTGAATAAAGAGCGATCTTAATTTTTTTCTATGCATTTTCTTCCCGGTAGATAATACCGCGGCCGTCGCCTCTCCACCGAAGCCTATTGTCGTCTCGGTCGTATTTTCCGGTATGCGATACGGTTCAGTATCGATATTGAGTCACGATTGCTTATAATTTATTTAAGAAATATCAACAATTAAATTCAACGGAGATTCGCATTTTACAACTATAACTGAAGTCTAGCTTCTTCAACGAAATTGTACGGGCCAATGACCGTACATTTACCGCGGTCAGCATTTTACGTCCACAACGTCGATTTGAAACACATTATAAATCAGTGCACTTTCAGCAGTCACAGGGTGTACTCACTAGCAATAATCATTACACATTATGTAATTAGTACATAAGTAATTTGTGTGCAACAATAAATAACATCTTATCAAGCATGTCTATCATTCTACAAGCTGTGTACGAGACCCGTACATAATTGGTCCTTCGAGCAACTTTGGTGAAGTATCTTCTGTGGTTTCCTACAAGTGCATCGGTTTACTTGGCCTCCCACAAGCGGGAATCACTAAGTAGATTGAGACGAGCATCAAGAAACTTCGTAGAGAGATCGCAGTTACACTGCACTTTTTATCAGTGACCCAATTATAAAGCAAATATTTTTATCAATATCTATCAAACAACAATTATCATATCAAGCATCAAACAACAGTTATCAAGCATATCTATCAGGTAGTGCTGTGCGAGCAAGAACGTACAGCGTCTACAGCACCTAGCAAGCGGTGTAAGCAGCAACAATCAAGTAAGGTCTTTCCTATTTTAACTTTCTGTAAAAATGGAAGATTTTGTAGCAAATCAGGAGCAATTAGTCGGCGCGATGGAGCAACTGCTTTCATCATTCAAGAAGACAGGACGTGACCGTCGTACGTCTGACTATATCCTTAGGAAACTGGACACATTAGATTCCTATTGGAAAGAGTTCCAATCAAATCATTCTCGTTTTAACAAAGGTGGATATGAAAACATCGAGTATTATCGGGAAAATCATTACGAAAGGGCTTCGGACTTCTACAATAATACCAAAGCCTACTTACAGCAGTGTTTACCAAGAGTCGCTACTCCGATGGGAGTTACGGGAGACACAATGTTTCTTTAGCCTAGCCCCAGCGTGGCGGGTCCTTCCAGGGAAAGTCAGGAGACGAAGTCTCAAGGAACAGATAGCAAGACTGCAGAGTGGTTGAAGAAACAAGCAACTAATTTCAAAGCTTTCATTCGTACAATACAAGATTTTGATCTGGAAGCCGTGACAGAGAAGTGGGAGTTTGAAGACCTATTACAGCAATTACAATCAAGATGGTCGGTAATAGATTCCCTTCACTGGCAAATAGACAATGAACTAAATGGTACGGATGTAGAGTATGACATGGCTTTTATTTCTAATGAAAAACAATACAAATCCATTAAAAAAGCAATAAACAGAAAATTATGGGCAACATCTCATAGAGAAAACTTCATACCTAGAATTGAGATCCCAGTGTTCAGTGGCAATTACTATCATTGGGTATCCTTTAAAGATCTATTTACAGAGGCGATACACAGCAACCCTTCTCTTAATAATGCCCAAAAGATGCAATTTTTAAAGAGTAAAGTTAGAGGGGACGCTGAAAAACTGATTCAACATTTAGAAATCAACTCTAACAATTATCAAGTATGTTGGGAGTTATTAAACCACAGGTTCAACAACAAAAGACTCATTTTTTCGTCACAAGTCAACATTATTCTAAACATTCCTGTCATGCAGCAGCCGAACGTGACAGAAATCAAAAGCATACATGATACTGTTAACGAATGTCTGAACTCCATTAAGAACCTAGGAGTGGACGTCAGCTCTTGGGATCCATTGTTGGTTCAGCTTATGTCATTAAAGTTGGACCAGGATACGTACAATAACTACTTGGAGTCCCTAAAGCAGCCTCGTGAACTCCCGAGATTAAAAGATTTTTTGGAGTTCTTAGAAAAGAAATTTACAGCAATGGAGTCCGCCGCTACACGAAGAAAGCAAGAAACTGTTACGAAATCAAGCAATTTAGCACCAACAAGGGTGCAAAGGCCTATAAACCCGTATAATTATAAGGCTTTCACAACAAATCAAGTCTCAACAAAATCATTTATTCAAGGAAATAAAAAGGCTTCATCGCGTAATTGGAATAATACTTGCGTAATTTGTAACGAAGTACACGGAATTTTTCATTGTCCGCAATTTTTAAATATGACACCGGATGACAAAAGAAAAACAATATCGAAACATAATTTATGCAAAAATTGCTTATATGATCACCAAGGCAAGAATTGCCTTTCAAGCAAAACATGTCGCACATGCAATGCCCAGCACAAAACAATTTTGCATGACGCCTTTTCAAATCAAACAAAAAATAGGCTATCAAGCTCCGAAGCACCCCATGGGAACTCATATGTTTCACAAAAGTCAGCCTCCTCGGAAATCCTTATCACTACTGCTATAGTCAATGTCAAAGATCGAGATGGCAGTTACCACAAAATGCGAGCTTTAATAGACCAGTGTTCCCAGATGACTTTAATCACTGAAAGCGCTGCACAAATTTTAAGATTACCAAGAAGTAGAAGCAAGGGAATTATTTCAGGAGTAGGACAGAAAGAACGCACGTGTAAGGGTATTATCACACTGACTTGCTCTTCTATTTACAATCAAAACTTTGAGTTTAGAACAGAAGCATATATTATGACTAAAATAGTCAAAAATCTACCCAGCTGTACCATAACGAAGCAAAATTGGCCACATTTACAAGGCTTACAGCTAGCAGACAGGGACTTCAACGTCAGTCGCCCAATTGACATGATACTGGGATCGGACGTGTTCCCAACATTAATTTTAGACGGCCTTCGTAAGGGTAGCAGTCTATCCATGCCGGTTGCGCAACAGACAGAACTCGGGTGGATAGTTTGCGGTGGCATTCTGACGTCACAAAGTCGTCAGTGTTATGTGATCGTCAGCAGCATGGACAACTTGCAACGCTTTTGGCAGATAGAAGATATCGCTGAGGATACAGAGTTATCAGTGGAAGATAAACAATGCGTTACTTTTTTTGAAAACACCACCGTTCGTAAGCAAGACGGTCGGTATGAAGTGCGCCTTCTTCTCAAGCAAGATTACGAGAAACATTTAGGATCATCGAAATCAATAGCCATTGCCCAATTTCATCAATTAGAACGCAGATTTAATAGAAACAGATATATGGAAAAAGAGTATAAGTTGTTTTTAAACGACTACATTACACTCGGTCATATGAAACGGTCTTTATATGATATGCAACCTAAGTGTTACTTACCGCACCATTGTGTATTACGAGCTGACTCGACGACAACAAAATTACGAGTCGTATTTAATGCGTCTTCTAAAATATTAAGTGGTTCAAGCTTAAACGATATTATGTACAGGGGTCCAAATTTACAAAAGGACCTTCAATCTTTAATTTTAAAATGGCACCAATTTCTTAGGTGCGAATAACATTCTGCAACACGAATTCGAACAGCTGCAGATCAATAATCCAGATATTATGAAATTCGTCGCTGAGATGGAAATCCAGTGGCATTTTAACGCTCCTTCATGGCCGTCTGCAGGAGGTCTGTGGGAAGCAGCTGTGAAGAGCTTGAAGTATCATTTAAAAAGAGTGATTGGCGAACAAAACCTCACATACGAAGAGTTCACCACCTTATTAGCACAATTGGAAGCGTGTCTTAATTCGCGACCAATGTGCCCATTATCAGAAGACCCAGATGATTTGGACTACCTCACGCCAGCACACTTTCTTACAGGAGGTTCTGCCCTAACTGTTCTGGAAACAGAGAGAGATCTTCGAACAAGATGGCACCTAACGCAAAAAATATTCCAAGACATATGGAAAAGATGGCGTAGGGAATATTTAGACCAAATCATAGCCCGTAGCAAGTGGCAAAAACAGCATGAAAATATAAAAATCAATGACGTGGTACTTATTCATGATGACAATCTCCCAGCAGGAAAATGGCTACTGGGAAGAGTTACAGAATTACACCCAGGAGCTGATGGCAACGTCAGGGTCGTAACTCTGAAAGTAAAAAATGGCTTCATAACAAGACCTATAACCAAGCTGTCTGTATTACCAACGCAGACTGAAACGCAATTGCTAGAAAATATATCAAATACACAGACGCATACAAAATCCAGTTAATCACCTTATCAGTGCAAACTGCAAACTAATCAATGCAAGACTACAATCAAAACATGTAGTAATAAATGTATTAAAATGAACAATTAATTTGTTTATTTTTGCTGTCACGAGTATCAGGTGCGAAAATTATGCAAGGATCAAGTTACCGTTAAACAGCTGGTGCACTCAGGAATCATCAACCTCGGTCAAGGTTGCATGATAAAAACAAACAACTTTACGATTTATTCGCATAAGGACATTTCAGCATACGTTACCAACTCTGAATACATTTCACCAATTAATAATATCATTAACTTCTCCGTACCTATTCAGTCACAGTTCAAATGTATCCGAGGTATCAGAAACACAGCAGCAGAACAAAATTCGATACATGAACGAAAACCAAGAGCAGTTTGAAAACCTTTCATACAATCATGATTATCATCACTACACCGCAATATACACGGTAGCAGGTTTTGTAGTGATACTCGTCGGTATCGTCGGGTGGAGGTGGAGGCGAGGACGTGCAGCGCGCGTGTCGTCACGCAGCAGGGAGGAGACGGCGCTCCCAGCAGCAGTTCCAGTACTAGTGATCAGTGTACAAGTGTAGTGCTAGGTTTTAATAAATCAGTGTAGTGTAGTTTATTAATGAGGAACTATTAGAGACTATAAGTTTGACACCCTCTTAGCAATTAAGGACTTAGTGATTCACCTTGTCCCATAATCATATTTCATAAAACATCAAACATTTTACTTTTTTTGTTGCCCGGGAATATGTACTATACAATAATCATTACACATTATGTAATTAGTACATAAGTAATTTGTGTGCAACAATAAATAACATCTTATCAAGCACGTCTATCATTCTACAAGCTGTGTACGAGACCCGTACAGAAATGATGTCCATAATCAGCTGAAATTCAAAGTGTCTAGTCGTCCGATAAACGGACGAATAACATAAATTAGTCGTCCGATAAACGGACGGATAAATAGGCAAAATAAAGATAACTGTCAATTTGTTCGAAAAAAATTTTTTTTTTGGTTAGGTTAGGTTAGGTTTTTTTTTTTTTTAGGCAAAATAAAGTTCACTGTCAATTTGTTCGAAAAAATATTTTTTTTTGGTTAGGTTAGTTTTTTTTTTTTTTTTAGGTAAAATAAAGTTCACTGTCAATTTGTTCGAAAAAATATTTTTTTTTGGTTAGGTTAGGTTAGGTTTTTTTTTTTTTAGGCAAAATAAAGTTCACTGTCAATTTGTTCGAAAAAATATTTTTTTTTGGTTAGGTTAGGTTATTTTTTTTTTTTTTTAGGCTAAATAAAGTTCACTGTCAATTTGTTCGAAAAAAATTTTTTTTTTGGTTAGGTTAGGTTAGGTTTTTTTTTTTTTTTTCTTTTTAAATACTGTCTTCCTCTTGCATGACAAGAGTCCTTGTTCTGCACTTCTTCTTTCTTTATCTGTATATATATTTGGTTTTTCCTTTCCTGTTCGGTTCAGTTCGTTACGGACGAATAATATAAATTAGTCGTCCGATTAGCGGACAACTAGCAATAGCCGCTGAAATTAGGGACAGGCTGTGGGGGAACGGGTATCATGTTCCACCCAACACAAAGCGAGAATCCTCCGACCAGGCAATGTGATCAAGCCTGGCGGGCTACTGCCCAACAGTGTTGGGATGTTGTATATATGCTAATCGGCGCGAGAACTATTTATTGCGCGATTCAGGATTTGTAGTTACTTCGTGTAGTGCAGTTTGTAGTAGGGATGTTGCGGATGCCAATTTTTTCACATCCGCGGATGCGGATGCGGATGCGGATTTTTAAAGGCTCACATCCGCGGATGCAGATGCGGATGCGGATGTTTAAAATACTATAAAAATACAGTTTATGAATATCGAATTAAAACAATTACTTTATAAAGTAATTGTTAACATTTTATTAGGGAGCGTTCAAGTATTACGTAACGCAACTTTTGAAGATTTTTGAACCCCCCCTCCCCCCTGTAACGCATCGTAACGTTTTACGAAACCCCTCCCTCCCCCCCGAAATTGCGTTACGTAATACTCGAACGCTCCCTTATATGTTCTATAAACGTTTTTTTATTTTTTAGTTTTTCTAATAGCCGTTTTCCAAATTTCATTGACATTTTTTTGTCACAGTTGCGCTGGCAAGTTAGTATGAGAGCCTTTATAGGCCGAGAACAGCTGATGATACAAATCTCCCTCTTTTGAGGACATTACAGTATGAACATTATGAACTCACTTTAATAACACCAACTGACTACAGCAATTTGCTTCTGCATAAACACTAACGAATACTAACAACGAAAACAATATATAACGTACAATACAATCTAGGGATTCCCCGTGAAATATAAACGAAAAAGTTTGCCAACTTGTGAGAACAAATTACTAATGAGTTTTAATTCCCTAATTTTTTATTTAAAAAAAGAAACAGTGTTACGTAACGTGTTATAAGAAAGATCCCTGCCCGCCCCTGTAACGCATCGTAACGTTTTACGAGAACCCCCCTCCCCCCCAAATTGCGTTACGTACTTCAACGCTTCCTTATTGAAAATTAAAATTAACTATAATGCTCTTATTTTTTTTAATTATGTAACAACAAATGTTCGTATTAGTAAATGAAGTTAAAAATAGGAGCATTATACTTAATAAAAAGTAATATTGCCGCCTTTTCTGATGCAAGGCGTTTACGGGAGAAGAACATCAATTAAACCAACGCTACTAAACAGTTGTTCACTAGGAATACTGCTGCTTAAAAATCTTCGCGCGGAATCAGTAATTTTCATTATTTTAGGCCCTTCGACATTGGTATTAGGAGAACCAGGAAAAAATATTAAATATTTATTATAATCAAAATGTTTGGTGTTTAATTGGTCATTAACACGTGCGAACGGCACTCGCCATTCGCTGGCCCCGCCTAATTTCTTTCTTGTCGCAACTTGTATTACATTCTCATCCGCATGAACATCCGCATTGATTATTGCGGATGCAGATGTCCAAATCCATGCGGAAGCTCCGCATTTGCAGATGCGGATGCGAATATTCGCAACATCCCTAGTTTGTAGGTACAGTGCGGTACTTCGTAGTTCAGTGTATCGTCGGTAGATGGCGCCGCAGTAGGTTATGTTGTATGTGGAAGTCGCCACACAGGCCTAACCTAACAGGACAACCTAAGGCCGAAAGTGGCCAACACGCTGATATTTGGAATTTCTACCAATTATACAATACACATTTATAATTTTAATAAAAAATAGAATTTGTTATAAGTATTTATGGGTGCCTGATCTCGGGCTACTTTCCGCAGCTTCCCTACCGAGTGACGATCTGTTTTCCAATGTCCTGTTCGCCAAGTCACTAGTCTGGTTTTGATTTAGGTAAAATATCTCTATATAACTACGATCTACGATTTCTTAGAACCGCTTTGTAACTTGCGGAAAAACTTAAAGTATTAAGGACTATAAATATGTTCAAAATTCAAATCTATGATGGTGCCTGAACGAGATCAGGGGTCCATAGGCGTGAAATAATGCAGCTCAAAAATATTATAAAACTTGTATATTCTCGATTTACCTACAAAAGGGAATATATATGCCTGTTTATTTTTATTTCTTAATCTGATCACTTACGTCTCTATATCATATTAACATTTCATGAGCTATTCAAACGCCGCCATTTTATTTGCGCTTTATAATATATTTAGTTAATTTTCTGGAAAGTTGCAGCTCTGTATAATAATAATAAATAATACACAAATTTCTAATTGTAACCATTGAATGTTCTCAAAACACCCTGTGCCAATGCATCGTTGGAAAAACAATTTGTCAAGAATGTCACGTTGACAATTGAAGTTGAACGCCAAACGTCATAGAAGTTCACAGTTCACGAATCGTGATGCATATCATTGACCATTAAGAAGCGAAAATAAATCAAAAACTAGTCAAAATTTTATTTAAACCTCGATTGTTTCTTTGTAGTGTTATAAAAAAAAAGTTAGTTGTACGTGTACCGGTTAGGTGCATAATTTGTAGAGCCGTAGATTTCGTTGAATAAGTGTCAATTTACTACACAGTGGTGTAGTGTTGGATTCACTATCATCAAATATAAACTATTTAGATTTCGTGCAAACAAATGTGTTGGTAGCAAACAAGTAAAATTGTTAAATTTCTGTGCATTACATCAATGTAGGTGAGTTACTACGGCGCTATTTTTCTTGTACCTCAGGTAAGTATAATGAGGGTTTACACTCAAACAGTTTCAGCGGTTCAAGCCGCAAGTGGGCACAGAGGACTGAAGCGTTTAAGTAAAGCAACCATTACCTACTTATAAAATTACAAACAGTTTATGTAAAAGTTAGGAGAATCCTCGAATAGTGGCAGTTGACAATGAGTTCCTTATGTTTTTTTTACCTTTTCATACTTATCACCCACCTATTTTTTGTAAACCGTAATCACATAGTAATGGCTCCAACACAACGAGGGCAATAAACATATTTTGATAACAGTATTTTATGGCTCTTCATTTAGTTTATATGTTTCAAACCTTAGGTGGGAGTACCTAACCCCAATCATAAATCTAATGCTCACATCAAAAACAATTGTGCCTGTAAATTGTTCCAGGATCCCTTTAAAATCATAAAAGGAACTACTTAAAGCAATCGTAAGTCAATATTGTACTAAATAAATCATTTGCAGAACTCAAAAAACTGTAACATTCTATAACCAATTTTAGGTCTGTTTGTAGTTTCTTTACATCTGAAACAGGGCCTGTGTAGATATAATTCATTGTTGATTTCATCCTTGTATGCTTACCATTTATTTTGTATTATTCTTCTAATTTGTAATGATAAACCCGCACATATGACAATGGTTTATGGCATATGTGTATACATATTTTCGTGATCTGGTACCCGTCGGTCAGTCTATCCACCAATGGAACATTTATGTTGGCACTTTGAGCGTCTAAGGAGTGAGCAAGGAGCGTGTTCATGAGGTACGATGGCAGGGCGGCGGGCAGCGGGCAGCGGGCGGCCATGGCGGGGCGCGGCGCGCGCTGGCGACTGGCGGCGGCGCTGGCGACGGGCGCGCTGCTGCTGTGGGCGTGGCGCGGAGGCGCGCGGCCGGCCGGCGCGCAGCTGCGGCGCCAGCTGGACGCGCCCGTGGAGGGCCGCGAGCTGCCGCTCATCTTCATCGGCGGGGTGCCGCGCTCCGGCACCACGCTCATGCGCGCCATGCTGGACGCGCACCCCGACGTGCGCTGCGGCCAGGAGACGCGCGTGGTGCCGCGCATCCTGCAGATGCGCCAGCACTGGATGCGCTCACCCAAGGAGAGCGTGCGCCTCGAGCAGGCGGGCGTGTCCAAGTCCGTGCTGGACAACGCCATCGCCGCCTTCTGCCTCGAGGTGATCGTGCGCCACGGCGACACGGCCGCGCGCCTGTGCAACAAGGACCCGCTCGTGCTCAAGATGGGCACGTACGTGCTGGAGCTCTTCCCCAACGCCAAGTTTCTGTTTATGGTGCGAGACGGCCGCGCCACCGTACACTCCATCATCACTCGTAAGGTATGTATTGCGCTCCTTTCTTACTTTTGCACCTTAATCGCTACCGTCTTATGGATTTTCTGGTTTCGACCTGTTTCTAGTTCACTTGCGGCCAGCGCTACCAGTTTTTTTTTGTCAAAACGGGATTTTAAGACTTTTTAGTGAAAAAGCGGGATTATTTCGTCGAAAGCGGGACAAAGTAAAAAAACGTATCACATATAATCTCAGAAATTACGACACATGAGTAAGGCTGACCAAAAAAAAAAAGATTATTCGCATTATTTTTGTTTTTCTGTTACATCAAACACTGACTAGCGACTACACTACACTGAAAAGCGTAGGCAAGTAATAGACCTTACATTCTTTTATAAACTTCTAACGAGTAAAATAGACTGCCCAATACTTCTTAGTAAAATTAAACTGCGGGTTCCAACGAGATGAGGGTGTTCCGCGTTCAATAATCACTCCTTTCTACCCACACATATGAAGAACTGTCTTAGAAGCAAATTCACCAATCTGTCGGCTAGCTATAGTCGTTCCAATCGTTTATTTAACTTTTGACAGATCACGCACATAAAGTTTTGTAATAATTTTTGATACAATGTACTACAGGGAATACTGTACTTTATGGACAGGCTCCGCCCACTTAGAGATGTGTCATTCGTAATTAATGACCACAGACTATAAAAACGGTTTTGAAATAAATCGATTATCGTATTCACGAAGTCGCAAGATAAACTCTCTGGTTTATCCTTTGAGTACTTTATTTTTTGGCATTTTGGCAGTAACGAAGGGAGGAACGATACGCTCAACTCAACCAAACGTGAGAATTCATAAATAAATCAATACAGAGGAATATAAATACACAACTCGACGTATAAAAAGTGTGGATTAACACTGACAACAAAGTCCAGTCCAGTCCAGTGTTGCCGTTTAATAATCGATAAAAGTACGAAATCTATACTAATATTATAAAGAGGAAAGGTTTGTATGTAAGTATGTTTGTAACGAATTGGCTCAAAAAGTACTGGACTGATTTTAAAAATTATTTCACCATTTTAATGCTACATTATTACTGATTAATATAGGCTATTTTAATTGTAAGAAAAAAAGAAAAAAAACAATATGTAAACTAATAACTGCAGGTAACACCGCGAGGTTTAGCTAGTTATCTATAAATAATGAGTGTGTTAAATCGATTAAATTTTCATTATGCATAAAATCGATCGATAAAAGAAATCGAATCGGTAACGGGTCAGGGTATCACTATTTGATTAATAGTCCACGGGCCCACGAACAAGGGATTTCAGTGATTGACAACAGGCTGAAAGTTTATACACAGCTTCGTTTTGACGACACCCAACTTTTATTATTGGGCCAAATTCTGAAAGTGGAAGGAAAAAGCGGCATAGGGAGCGAAACACGTCGATTTGATGAGTGTCCCAAATTAAATAACAACAGTTTCTAAACATCAATACTTTGAGAAAATACGATGGAAAACTGAGAAAAACTTGTGGCATACAAATTGAATGGCACCTTCCGGGTGACCCCCAGCTCTAACATGTCGAAATGGTGACTTGAAAAAATTTATTAACAACAAGCTGATTTTTGTTTTGGGGCTTGAAAAATATATATATTTTATAAAAAATGCATCGGCATACAAATTTGTTGGTAATTTTTTTGAGACCTACACTCGAAAGTTGTCAAGATTATGTTAATCTTTTTTTCATTAATAACAACTTCTTTTTTATTTTTTTCTGTTAAGAATCAAACGTATAACACCATGAAACTATTGGCATACAAAAAAAATGGAAGCGATTAATTACAAGTGAAATTTTCGAAATTTCAAACAAATTAAATCTTGAAAACATATCATGTCGAAGTCCTGTACATAAGTTTCGCCAGCTTTTGTTTGAAATTGCTAAAATGGAAAATTCGTATACAATATTACAGCTTATTTAATGAAAATGAAATTTTTTTTTTAATTACTTAATTATATAAACAATTACAGCAATAAAAACAAGGGAATTGCATGAAAATTTGTTGAAATTTCATGTAACGAGTGATTGAGCTATTGAACTACTTATTTATTTTATTATTCAGTTAACAACAATTTTTAAGTGATAGTCAAGTAAGGAAAAAATCATTGTATTGTAAAACAAATCGTAAAATCAGTTAACGTCTATAAAAAAAATTAGTTCTAAGTTCGAAAAATGCATTTTTATAAGTCGTGTAGGTACTTTAAAATTAATATAAATTAAAGTTTTTTAATTTCTCTATAATTTGAATCTATAATTTATAATCGAATTAAAAGTAATATCTTTAAGTTATTATATTAACAAATTAAAAATATTTACCTAAAATACAAATAATACATGTTTGTAGCGATAATTTTTTCAGTATAATCTTTTTGCAGTACCTTATAAAAAAACATTTATTACATTTCAATTTAGTTCAATATCAAAAATAATAATATGCTGAACTGTGTGATTTTGCCTCAGGTATAAAATCGTAAGACCCACTATCCCCGCCCAACTTCCTTTAAGCATCAGCTCTAACGACAATTTTACCTTTATAGTTTAGTCGAGCTCTCTTTTCGAAGCTGTTAAGTGATCGTCATCATGGAGTGTTTCTTGTGCAATTCTTCACGTAAGAACGAACGTTTTCATCCGAAAATAAAACTTATAAAAAAAATAAAAATTTACAGAATCTGAACAGTATGATACCGATAGTTCTGAAGATGACGATAACATCACACATAGTGAAGACTCATCGAGTGACGAATCTGATGAGGATTGATTGATTTTTTAATATTTATCATAAATTATTTATAAGTTTAATTCTTTTCATGCACTGTTTGTACATTGCATTATTATTAAAGTTCTGTAGTGTATTAATACACTGAAAATACAAGCTTTCATTTTTTTAACATTAGTTTAATATATTACAAATGAAACCAGTGGTTACAAGACATAAGTACGGAGCACATATTAAATGATTAGATTTTTTGTAGGTTAACCTCAAAAATTCCATTTTTTTTGTAGGTCACTATTATATTTAGATTAAAAATTAAGCAAATAATCATAATTTTTTCGTGGCATACAGTTGTCAATCAAAAAAAGATTAACATAATCTTGACAACTTTCGAGTGTAGGTCTCAAAAAAATTACCAACAAATTTGTATGCCGATGCATTTTTTATAAAATATATATATTTTGCAAGCCCCAAAACAAAAATCAGCTTGTTGTTAATAAATTTTTTCAAGTCACCATTTCGACATGTTAGAGCTGGGGGTCACCCGGAAGGTGCCATTCAATTTGTATGCCACAAGTTTTTCTCAGTTTTCCATCGTATTTTCTCAAAGTATTGATGTTTAGAAACTGTTGTTATTTAATTTGGGACACTCATCAAATCGACGTGTTTCGCTCCCTATCCCGCTTTTTCCTTCCACTTTCAGAATTTGGCCCAATAATAAAAGTTGGGTGTCTCGTCAAAACGAAGCTGTGTATAAACTTTCAGCCTGTTGTCAATCACTGAAATCCCTTGTTCGTGGGCCCGTGGACTATAAGTAACGATTGGAAAGATTATGAGCTTGCTAATGAGTACAGCAGCTCACTGCATATTTTCAGTGATTCTTTGTGTAACTTCCGAAGGTGTATTAACACCCTCATTGACAACTAATTCGACATTTACATGAGCGACGTACAACAACGTTACAAAACAAAAAGTATATAAGTATTTATATCAGTTGTCTAGTACCCATAACACAAGCTCTGCTTAGCTTGGGACTAGATGGCGTTGTGTGTTAGATGTCCGGAAATATTCATTATTATTTCATCTGTAGCGGTCACGGATTCGATTATATTTTATCTATACAAATAATATTATTATATATTTTACATTGCGTCGTCACGCTACACCGTCTAAAACGTGCGACAGAGAGGGATGTCATACGCCTACATCTACGCATGCTACCTGACTCAATCTCCTTAATATTAGGATAAATACTGGTGTTGCTTTTGTATATAGTTAGTCATCTTTTGAATACAATCCTTTTACATTCATCCCGCTGTTTTACTCAGTATATTCTTACGGTCGTCTACATTTATAACTGTTTGGTTTTAACATTGGTGACCCTCACAACATAAGTTAGCGGTTTTGGTTACCCGGCCTTAACCGCTACACATCAATTTAATCTCGTTTGGGCTACAAACATGTACTGTCTTACTACGTTTAGTTTGGCGCTGTCCATTTGGTAAAGCTATGTACCAACCGTCGGCTATTTATGCATGGCCCATACCAAAGTGGTTTGCTGTGTTACGGTAAATTAAAACGTCGCATTGAAGCTAAGGTACCTACGGCGGAGATATTTACACGACTACACTAACGCGATTAACACATGTTTCTTGTGTGTAGGCCAGAGTTCAATGCCCCGCAGCCACATCTCGATGTCGTCATATAATTACATGTATTCCTGAATTGTTACTGATACGTACATAGTAGGTATACATACTCGTATATACACGTGTATGCGCGACGCGCGTCGGTTTCCTTCCTGTACAACAGTACAAGGCTAAGCCTAAGCTAAGCTCGCGCCAGTACACCAGCAGGTACTTACTTACATTGCGTTCCGCTTCATTACCCACACTACGCCGCATGTTTGGGTTTTTCACATTTTGTGCGCGCAGATATGTTCAATCAAAATTAATTACTTTCAGTTTCACACTATAATTTAATAAGCACCCGGTACGTTCATGTCGCATTGTTCTGCTCGTTATCAGTAAATGGCATATTATTGGCCTCGTACAATGTTTCAGATAAGTTGGAGCAAAAGAGAATGTCGCAATCGTTTGCGGCTCCATTGTTCGCATTCAGAGCTCACATGAAAAATATACATTACGCAATATTTAGCCAATCGCGTGCTTTGTGTGTGACGTCGCCGTGAGCTGTCTACGGACAGGAGTGGGTGCATGCACCCGAGCCATACCCTTCTGCCACACTCTTCGCTTGCAGATATCAAAGGCTCTCACGTGTTTCACATTCAAAGAAAGTCAAGGTCTAATGAGCCGTAACGTGGGACTATAGCACTTACGGGTCCAAGTTTTCTTAATATAATATTAAATTTTATGTTTTAATTGTTTCAATATATTACGCATTATGAAATCCACACACTTGTCACTTGCATCTACTGCTTGCTACATTTTCTGTCATTTGACCTTCAATAGATTCAGAGAAAACCTACTTAGTTCAATACACGCGAAGTATTTACTAAACAACGCTCAAATTGCACACGTACCGTCAACAAGAGCCGATAAACCTAGAACTTTGACAAAGCCAGAGAATTAGAATAATTTCACGAGTGTTCGGATATGAAATAAATATTCGGGAAACGGCGAGTGAGATGACAACTGTCTCCTGGATACGCGCTTGTGTTAAGAGCGGAGTCAATATTTCCTGTGTAAGTTACATTTATCGAGACTAATCACTGTCTGAAGACACTGCCTGTACACAGACGAACTCTTCTAGAGCTTGGTGGTAAAGCAGAGTTGTGGATTCGATCCCCACATGGACACACACGCACACGCACTTTGTGTTATCCATAAATTGTTGTTCCGAATCTTGGAGTTTTTTGTTGTGTGTTTCGTTCCTTTTCTTGTATGTTTGTCTAGTTCCCGCGACACAAGATACGAGTAGGTTGCTGGTGCGGGATTTGACTCATTTCAAATAACGATTATAATTGTTATGTAAACATTTCCTGTGAATACTTTTGGTAATCAGCTTGGTAACTACGATGACATGTAATAGTTGTAATGTTGACATTTATCAACTACGTGTATTACATATTACATGTGTCCGACCTACATACATACAGTACTTGTTGTACGTGTACTATGGTTGCTGCAATCTACTCGTTATTATTACTGTTTCAGTTCCAAAACCACTAATATGTACCACAATACAATACAAAGTGTTGTAATTGGGTTAATTATTTAAATTAGCCTTTAGTATCACGTTTTACTACATCTCTTATTGGTCTACCTCTACACGTAACAATATAATTGTATATATATAATGTTGTATCGAAGTGAAACTTCTTTAGGCGCATGAGTGTAAAATGTTAATGGATGAAACCCCTCACGAACATGTGAAGAAGAGGGAGAGAGCGATTGAGACCCATTGAGAGAGAGTGAGAAAGGGCGAATTTTAATTTAATATTCATCATCTGAGATTTTACTATATTATTTTTTAAACTCTTTAATTATTTTTATTAATAATTAGTTTGCCAAAGAATCTTCAACATGAGTTCTTTGTACGCACGCACTTTTTATTAAATATTGTTGTAAATGAATTGTTGATGAATACTGTAGAAGAATTTGAGATATAAGCCAGACAGCAAAACTGACTAGGTACATACTAGTTCATGGCCACCCTGATGCCGTTAATACAAACAAACAAACAAATAAAATATTTTAAAAATTAATAAATATTTCGGACATTTTACTCACGACGCCATCTCGTTCCAAGCTAAGCAGAGCAACTAAACAACTGATTTAAATACATATAATCTTTTTTTTTGTAAATACATACATATTTTAGAAAACACCCAAACTTCGATACAAATATTTGTAGATCATACAAACATTTGGTCCGACCCGGAAATCGAACCCGACACCTCAAGAACAGCAGTCGCATATGCTACCACTACGCCACAGAGGCAGTCAAAAAAACATTTATTCAGAAACATTTATTAAGAAGATGTACATAAAAAAGAAATTAAATTAATATAATTGTTATGTGTACTTAACTGAAGGGGTTACCCGTTACGATGCCACTCGGCGCTGGTTTGTTGGTTGGCTGGCACCTCTCGACGACGTGACGACGTGACGACGTGGCGACGTTACGAGAGTGGAGGCGATAAACAAAATCCTCCTTGTGACATGACGACCGATTGTTCGGGAACAATGCCGACGATCCTCCGTAGATGTAGATATAGAGTGTGCGTCTTGTGTGTGAAGAGAGTTACCAGAGATCACATCGCTTAAGCTGTCTAGTTGAGCGACAAGATGTGCTGCAGCTGTTATATTTCTTTACCTACGTGTTTGAAAGGAAAACTTGTTTAGGCGCGTTGAGCACTGTTGGGTGAACAGTAATGATGGAACTCGCGTCATCCTCATCGAACGCTTGCCATGACTAATACTCGTATGTATCTGTATATGCACACAGTTGCCAAACACTGTCCCGCCTTTTATGTAGGTAGTAGTGTGTTCGCAGGTGACCATTACTGGGTTCGATCTGACGAGCTACCGGCAATGCCTCACCAAGTGGAACCACGCGGTGGAGATGATGTACCAGCAGTGCAAGGCGATGGGCGCCGACAAGTGCCTGCTGGTGCGCTACGAGGCGCTGGTGCTGCGGCCGCGCGAGACGATGCGCCAGGTGCTCGACTTCCTGCAGCTGCCCTGGGACGAAGCCGTCCTGCACCACGAACGCTACATCAATCAGCCCAACGGCGTCGCGCTTTCCAAGTAAGACCGCGGCCCTGTGCCGGCTGTGTGACACCGCATGTCACACAGCAGTCTGTTCGTTCGATATACAGAGTGGCACCTTGTAATGCCACCTGAAGGGAACCTACCTACTCTTTATGTTGTAGATAGAACATTTTACTCAAAGATAACATTCCTTTATTTTTGAAAAGAAAGAAAACTGCTTTCAGAGATTTCTCAAAATTCGCTTGCTACACTCGGGAATCGAACCGACTAAAATCTGTAAAAATTACACTCTCTACTTTTATTGCATCGATCGTTAGAGTCAAGTATAAGAATGAAATCTCTCTAACAAACTTGATAAATCAAATGAGAGGAAAACTATGAAATGTTAACTTATAAATTGAATGTGTCAAGTTAAAGCACTTTTACTCAAAGATCCATCTGTTTACTTATGGTAGTAAGTTGGTGTGGAATTATGAGAAATATGGTTGTATAAATCCACATGTACAAAGCTCACTTAAGCACTGTCAAATACCTTGAAATACTGTATCTCTAGAAAAAAATATAAATGGTGTCCCCGAGGAAGAGCGAAACCAAATAATTCTAGAATTGCTGTAGAAATGCGATGACACAACGTTACAGATTCAATTGTACTCGTAAACAGTCATAATTTACAAAAAATATCTCGATAGTAACGAAGACAAAGCGATAATTGAACATTCTCGTCCCGTTCGACATGAATCGTAGACGTGAGTCGTACGGAGTCAAGTTTGTAACGTTTGGTGTGTCGGTCGCAGCGTGGAGCGCTCCTCGGACCAGGTGGTGCGGCCCGTGAACCTGGACGCGCTGGACAAGTGGGTGGGGCAGGTCCCGGCCGACGTGCGCGCCGACATGGCGGAGCTGGCGCCCATGCTGTCGGTGCTGGGCTACGACCCGTGGGCCAACCCGCCGCGCTACGAGCCCGAGGCCGCGCCGCCCCCAGCGCCCGCCAAGCGCCCCCCCTAGCGCCCCCCCTAGCGCCCTACACCCAATAAACACCTGCCGCACTCGAGCCTCTTTCATTGCCCAGCCCTCGTCCTTGCCCTCGTCTACATTACATGGACGTCGAAAACGTTTCGTTCCATTTCAAATGTACCTATAAAAGTTTTACTTTTGACTGTTTCTATAAGAAATAGAGCAATATAATTCTGAAAATTGATACGAGCACAAGTGTGTTCACGGTTCATACGAAAACGTTTCCGACGCTTTTCGCTTTCTTTTCCAATCACAAACTGAGCACAAAGATAAAATTCGTAGCGTCATTTAATTATAGTTAAAGTCCATCTAATCTAAAAGGTACCGTATGACAGTTGACAGACAGACAGACAGATACGCTACGGCACCCGATTCTCGATGTCATTTCCTTGTATTTACAAATCGATGCCAATTTTACACATTTACTTATTTGCTAGACATGAATGACGGCATGACCTAGTGTAGTGTAGGAGAGTAGATATTATATCCGTTTATATTTTTCTAATAAATATGCGTTTTTATTGACATTAGATAGGAGTACAAATTTAGGTATTATATAAAATCATTGGTTAAGAACGTTGATGCTGTAATCAAGAGATTTCTCTTGAGCAAGGCAAACATCCGCCAGTTTAGTGTTGAATACAAAATGAATACAACTATCAATAAAATGGGTAAATACGTAGTAAAAGAATGCGATTCAAGGTCACAATACACATAGATCAAGCAAAAATACTTTTCACAAGCAAATATATAATAGGTCTTTACCTATGAAATTGCGTTTCTTCAGTACTGGTCATTTCAAATAAAAAAAAGTTTGTAATGGCTCTGTATTCTAAATTCAAATTAATTTTGTTTTAAAACCATGACATTATATTTACAAACTCAGTCTTTTGTTTTTTGATTAGCGTTGTATTTTCATTACATTTTTCGTCATAATGGATACTTTAAAAATTCGTGTAATTATGGAATATGAGTTCCGTCGTGGCACCAACGCGACACAAACGGCACGTAACATCAAAAACGTTTACGGAGAGAACTGTACAAACGAACGCACAACCCTTTATTGGTTTTCCGGTTCCGTTCTGGAAATTTTGACTTGAAAAATGAAGCTCGTGGTCGTCCGGAGACTTTGGTTAACAATAATGAATTAAAAGCGATTGTGGAAGCTGACGAAACTCAATCTACAGCTGAGCTAGCAGCAGCTTTTAATTTACATTAAATAAATGGATCAATATTGTTTTGATGCTTACGCATCAAAACAATATTGATCCATTTGCGACAAATTGGCAAGGTAAAAAAGCTTGATAGATGGGCGCCCCACGACCTTAACGATCGCCAGCGCAACGTACGCGTCGAGACCTGCCTTTCGCTGCTCAACAGGCAAAGAAATGAAGGAATTTTGAAACGAATAGTTACGTGCGACGAAAAATGGATTCTGTTCGACAATCGAAAGCGCTCAGCAAGTTGGTTAGACCCTGGTTCAGCACCAAAGCAATGCCCTAAACCAAAAATGACCCCTAAAAAGGTGATGGTCACTGTTTGGTGGTCTAGTGGGTGTGATTCACCACAGCTTTTTACAAAACGGCATGAGCATTAATGCAGATGTGTACTGTGAAGAACTGGAGAGAATGATGGAGAAGCTTGCACATCTGCTACCAGCTTTGGTCAATCGGTCGTCCTCACTGCTCCTTCACGACAACGCGCGACCCCATACTGCGCAACAGACAGTCTCCAAGCTGCAAGAGCTGGGGTTGGAAGCTCTCCCTCATCCGCCATACTCACCAGACCTTGCACCTACCGACTATTACTTTTTCCAAAATTTAGACAACTTTTTAGTGGGTAAAAAATTCAATTCCCGAGAGGCAGTACAAAATGCATTTGAAGAGTTTGTTGCCTCCCGTCCAGCTGATTTTTACAAGAAGGGCATCAATAAACTGCCAATGCGTTGGCAAAGATGCGTCGATTGCATGGGTGATTACTTCGAATAACAGAAATAAAAAAGTTTCAAAAAATAAGTACTTTCACTTATTGCATACAAAACGGCAATTTCATAGGTAAAGACCTAATATGTACCTATTGATATTAAGGCAAGTAACGCTGTATTTCGATAATAAACAGAAACATACAGTGTTACCATTAAAACATATTTTTTATTTCTCAAATGAATGGGAGAATGTTGATATGTGTTAGTAACATTATACTCGTATGAACTTGCATTATTTAGTCTTCATATTCATATATATTTGTGAATTGATATTAGCAATTTAATAGTTGTCGTGAATTCGTACAAAATTATTCTCTAACCATTCCAAAATATCAAAAATGCACAACGTTAATATTCAAGTTTTCACTTCTGCCGGCACTCCCGGAGTGCAACCCGTCGTTTTTTTTTAAGTAGGTATTGTAATCGCAATGGCAGGTTTGTATAGGACTTTTGTACCGCCTACTACTTTGTTGTAATTATTAGGTTAGTTATACCATCATCGCCAGTACTATGCTGCAGGGTACTGACGGGGTGAGATATAACGATCAGCTGCGAAGAAATAAGCAGTGGGGGATACGGCCTCCCAGCATTGGTTTGCAACCGTCTATGAGAAGGTAAACTCCGAAACGAAACCCGGAATCAGTGTCTACGGTAGGCGCAAGTAGGGTTCCTGAAATATGTGGCAGTAACCTTGCTCCGCACCTATTGGCTTGCCTTTCCTGTAGAATCAGTCATTGAGGTGGAGAGGGTGGCGTATGGCCATTAGAATTAGTTCGTTTTCTTGTGCCACATCACCTGTACTCAAACCATCCAGCGAGTCAACTAAAACTCGAGTTGTATTTAAAAGTAGTCCTGGCCCAACATCGGGGTACACGATCAATGATCTACAGATGGTTGCAACCTGTATACAAAACTCACTTTTTAATATCCTACTTCGTTTCCGAACATACAAATACGTATTGAAGGGTGACGTTGAAAAAATGTATTGACAAATGTAAGTTCAAGACCGTATGTGACTGTGTGTAATACTATGGCGAAATAATGAGAATGAAACGTTAAAAACACTGAGACTCAACACACACTTGGAAATTTGTGATTTTTTAAAGACAAAGTATAAAACATTTTGCCTCGCACAACAAAACTGTGAAATGATCTGTCGCCTTCGGTGTTCCCGGACCAATACGACCTTCGAACTAAGTTTTCTTTCAATTCGGCTAGACTAGACTCTCTGGCGCTACGTAGAGATGTGGCTTCACTGTGCATCTTCTACCGCATTTACCATGGGGAGTGCTCCGAGGAATTGTTCGGATTGATCCCTGCCGCATCTTTCCGCCATCGTCCAACGCGACAGAAATTTCATCCCCTTCATCTAGATGGTTGGCAGTCCACGACTGTGCGATTTTCCCGAAATTTTCTGCCACGCACTGCAAAACTGTGGAATGGGCTATCGCCTGCGGTGTTCCCGGCCCAATACGACCTTCAAACCTTCAAGAAAAGAGCGTACTCCTTTTTAAAAGGCCGACAACGCACTTGTAACGCCTCTGGTGTTGCGGGTGTCCATGGGCGGCGGTAATCGCTTACCATCAGGCGATACGTCTGCTCGTTTGCCACCTATACAATAATAAATAAAAAAGCTATTGTGTCTAATGAGGGAATTAAATTTAAGTTTCAGCCAGCCTACGCTCTCCATTTTGGAGGTTAGTTCGAATCAGAGGTTAAGTCCGCATTAAAACGAATTTTAGGCAACTGTCACCTAACTTACGAGGAATTGGCAACCCTATTCAATCAAATAAGAGCCATCCTTAACAGTCGCCCCTTATGTTGTATTTCTTCGTCCCCAAACAACTTCCAACCTTTAATCCCAGGTTACTTCCTCATCGGCCGGGTCCTGACTGCTCTGCCATCGCCTTCTATGGAGGGCCTCGGTGAAGCCAGACTAGACCACTACCAACGACTCGAAGCCATACGTCATCATTTTCTGAAGCGCTGGCAGCTAGAGTACATTGCCGAGCTCCAACAGCGCATTAAGTAGCGCATGCTCGAGCCTCCTATCGGGCTGGGTGCATTGGTGTTTCTTTAGGAAGACAACGTTCCTCCGTTGCATTAGCCCCTCGGTCGAATTTTAAGGCTCTTCCTTGGACCAGACGGGATTTCGCGTGTTGCCGACATTATTACCACTACTGGCACCTACAGACGAAGTTAAAAGGACACTCCATGAACTATTAGTAAACAAGTGCTTATCTATACTAATATTATAAAGAAGTAAAGTTTGTGTGTTTGTATATTTCTTAAATTGTAAGGGGTAATCTCGGGATCTACTAAACCGATTTTAACAATTCTTTCACCAATAGAAAGCCACATTATTGCTGAGTGTCATAGGTTATATAAAAAACCGAAAAATAAAAAGGCATTTACGTGGTATTCGGTTTTGCAAAGTGAATCGGAGAAATTTCAACGGAAGGCCAAAGCAGCGGACGGCGCGCGATGGCTTCGGGTTTAATTCGGTTCGCGTTCGTGCTCGCTTCGGGAGAAGGAGGCGTGGCCTTATACATATGAGAAGTAGGTACGCGCGCGGCTCAGTCGCGTGGTCGGCTCCTTACGCAGCGGACGTCCCCGAAATTGAATTTTTCGAAACGTAATTAGTACACTTTCGACATTGTTTGAATAAAAGGTTCTTATCAGAACTACTTTTTTATCTTATTCTTGGCAGTTAGAAATTAAAACATAACACTGTAGCGGACCCTACTGTCTTTGATTGTAATATAAATAATTATCGTTTGTTTATATAAAATATGTTTGTTTATAATATACTTTGAAATGTTTTCAATATTTAATATTCTAAAAATATATGTAATTATATAGTCTTGTATTCAATTAATTTATTTCATACAATAATATTGTAAAAGTAAAATATATAATGTATCCGACAAACAGACACGGGTCAATAATTTTATATATATATTTTGTCGAGCGCAACATCAAAGTGGCCAGTGGTTCCCGCACCACCGGCATCCCCGAGCGAGCAGCGACGAACATTCCTTTCTCACACGTCACGCCGCTAAGAGACTAAGAATATTGCGCTCGATAGTAAAACATAACTACCGTGTTATTTTAATTGTTACTTTTATCTTTTCATATATTTTAGTATTTTCTCGCCTTCTATATTATTTCTATATATGTTCGTGTTTGTGTACTTTTTATGTGAACTGTGCAACTTGAATACAACTATTTACGTATCTTAATATACAGGGTCTGTCGTAAATAATGGATAAGTCGTAAACTGGAGTTGGTCCGGCTATGAGACTATTAGAAAATCGTATCTTTTTGCCAGGGTTTCTAACCGTATGGAAATGGCGTAGACTTTTATGTTTTTTTATAAATTTCGCTACTCTTTGCATTCATTCCGTTGCCATTTCGTTAAATTTAGGTATTTCTGTGTCATTTTTTTTGTATTATAGTCTTGAAGATGTGTATTATTTAGTTTTAGTACTGTTTTAGGCGTTTTTAACGTTGGTCATTTTCAAAATTGTCATTTTAAGATTTTTTATGTTTTTGTTTTACTTAGGGTCAACTTTTGATCATTTACTGTGTAAAAAAAAAGTACGGCGCTATAGCTGCCCATGATCTTAATAAATTATCTAGTATGTGTAGATTCTAAAAAGGTATAACAATGCATACTTCACAAGTAATATTAAGCTACATGAGCGAGATCAATATCAAGGTGAGAAAATATTTTTTTCATGTAATGTTGTAAATGGTTATAAAACTTCGTCATAATGATTTATTTCTGCCAAGATTCTTTACACAAACACTATGGGGTCACTATTAAGGATATTCAAAAGAAAACTAGGTTGTTTTAGTACGTAAAAATATTTATTCAACAACTTAAACTAAATGTTCGAAGTGTCCTCCGCCGGCAGCTATGCACGCTCTACATCGCCTAATAAACGATCGCTTAATCCGGCGCACATAACCGGCTTCTTCAATTTTTCTCGCTGCTACTTGAATGCGCGCACGCAACTATTCTACAGAACTTATTGTTTCACTGTATACTTTTTCTTTTATACAGCCCCAGTAAAAGAAGTCCAAGGGGTTCAGGTCTGGCGAACGTGGAGGCCATAAAATTGGCCCCAATCGCCCTATCCATCTATCTGGATAAGTATTATTTAAATGTTCCCTGACACGAACAGCGTAATGTGCTGGACACCCATCATTTTGTAGCCACATCTCATTTCTTATCTCTTGTGGGACGTCTTGCAGTAAACTAGGTAAAGTATTTGCTAAAAAATTCAAATACATATCCGCATTTAATATTGCCGGCAATTCGAATGGACCAATGATTTTGCCATTAATAATGCCAGTCCATAAATTAATTTTAAATTGATATTGCGATCGGTCTTCTCGGATAAGTCTTGGGTTTTCGAGTTGCCAGCTGTGTATGTTGTGAAGATTCAAAAAACCATCTTTTCGACACGTTGACTCGTCACTCCATAAAATTTTATTAAAAAAACTTTGGTCTTCCCTCATCTTTCGCAGCATTATGCGACAAAATGTTATTCTCGCAGCAGCGTCCCTTGGCATTAATGTTTGGACCCTTTGATAATGATAGGGATATAATTCATGCCTTTTTAAAATCCTGTGTACAGATTTTTGAGGTATACCGGTGCGCCTTGAAATTACACTTATGGACGTACCAGGGTCTTCTGCAACTATTTCCAGTACTTCAGCTGCACTGTGGCGTTGTGGTCGTCCTTCACTCGCCCCGCCTACGCCGGTCCCAGGAAATCGTCCTTCCAAAAATGTGTTGTGCACTCTTATGAAGACACGATAGTCAGGATGCCGGGCATTTGGATATTTTTCCCGATAAACTCTAGCAGCTCTATTGGCGTTGCCATCACATAAACCATAAATGTAATGCATGTTTACGTATTCGGCCGGCGTGTATTGTTGAGGCATGATATACAAAATTTTCCAAAATAACACGTGCAATCGATAGCACAACACGATGCCCATAAATGAGAGCTGAGTTGTCAATATCACCAGGTTAACAAGTCCAAATCACAAAGAAAATCTAAGTCCGATATTAGAAAGCAGTAACAAATTGACGACAGTAATGAAAACGAGAGCACATGCGATGGTCAAAATCACACTGAGAGATGTATCAGGAGTGCGCCCTAGCTAAACGCATGCTAACCTTTTCACACATCGTGAGTGTGAAAGGGACGGTGCATCATGCAGTGTGCCTAGTAACAATGTCCTTTTCACGCGGGGAGACCCTTTGTATTGCTGTCTTTGTTCATTTTTTTACCTGATGATCCTTTTTACGAATAAACTTGTAACATGTTTGTCGCATGTAACTATTAGAGCACATCAATTTTAAAATTAAACACCTTTATGAAATGAGGAGGCATGAAATTTTTTTGACAAAAAACTACCTAGTTTTCTTTGAATATCCTTAATAGTGGCCCCATAGTGTTTGTGTAAAGAATCTTGGCAGAAATAAATCATTCTGACGAAGTTTTATAACCATTTACAACATTACATGAAAAAAATATTTTCTCACCTTGATATTGATCTCGCTCATGTAGCTTAATATTACTTGTGAAGTATGCATTGTTATACCTTTTTAGAATCTACACATACTAGATAATTTATTAAGATCATGGGCAGCTATAGCGCCGTACTTTTTTTTTACACAGTAAATGATCAAAAGTTGACCATAAGTAAAACAAAAACATAAAAAATCTTAAAATGACAATTTTGAAAATGACCAACGTTAAAAACGCCTAAAACAGTACTAAAACTAAATAATACACATCTTCAAGACTATAATACAAAAAAAATGACACAGAAATACCTAAATTTAACGAAATGGCAACGGAATGAATGCAAAGAGTAGCGAAATTTATAAAAAAACATAAAAGTCTACGCCATTTCCATACGGTTAGAAACCCTGGCAAAAAGATACGATTTTCTAATAGTCTCATAGCCGGACCAACTCCAGTTTACGACTTATCCATTATTTACGACAGACCCTGTATATAAATCTCGTGTCACAATGTTTGTCCTCAATGGACTCCTAAACCATTTAACCGATTATAATAAAATTCGCACACCATGTGCAGTTCGATCCAACTTGAGAGATAGGATAGTTTAAATCTCAAATTATAGTCGCAATTTTAATTTATTGCTAATTATTTATCTGTTATTATTTGACAGTCACAATTATCTGTTAACTCCAAATGATTCTAACAGATGTCGATACCTTTCGACTGGGTTGAGTAAGTAATCAATAGATGGCGCTGCTATGGTAAATCTAGAGGCTATATTTTATTTTGGAAAAAAATAGGGTTCCGTAAGATATTGGGGTTTTTCGGACACAAGGTGTAAAAAATCAACCCTATACGGGGGAAAATTTTTCGCTACGGGCAATAAAAGACGCAAACGAGGTTGCGTCGGTCAGCTAGTCAACTTATATAGTGAACTTTGATTTGGAACCTTACCGTAAGTCAACTTTGCCTACTTACTCACCCGAACCTATAACTGGTGACCCCGAACTGTACACGAGGAAAAGTACTAGTGTGAAAAATTATTATATTAGGTAGAAAAGAGGATTAAAATGTATCTTGTGTGGGCACACTGTGCCGAAAGAAGAACAAGAGTACGCAGAATCATGTCGCGTCGGCGTGCGGGTACCTCCTTTTTACCCGGAGAAACCGGCGTTATGGTATGCGCAACTGGAAGGACAATTCGTTTTAGCGAATATTTCGAGCGATTCGACAAAGTTCTACCACACCATCGCCCAATTGGAACCACAATATGCTGTGGAGGTGGAAGATATTATCACCTCACCACCAACTAAATAAAATTATTATTATTATATTGTGTTATTCTCTTTATTTAATTATGTATACATATTAATTACATTTTTAAATACATAAAAAAGATAAACAATAACATAATATATATTTAAAAATATAAAAAATAGTAGACCACCGACTTCGGGTACAGGGACCAAGAAACCGGTGGTTAGGGCTCCAAAGACAGGAACCTCCTCACTATGCGTGCCGTGTCAAGAAGGACTGCCTTCTGTATCAGACCCTTGATCCAGCCTTCTAACGTGAGCCTCTTAAGGTGTTGGTCGAGGCTCTTGGCTATCAATCCGTGAGCAGATACGACTATCGGAACAATTATTACCGAATCCACATTCCACATATCGACAATCTCGTGAGATAGATCCAAATATTTAATTTGTTTTTCTTTTTCGACTTTCACGAGATTCTCGTCATGAGGAACGGCGATATCGATAATAATTGCGCGGCGCTCTAATCGATCCATCACCACAATATCAGGCTTATTGGCAACAATAGTCCTGTCTGTAATAATAGATCGATCCCAATATAATGTAGCACGACCATTCTCGAGAACTGGGTCGGGCACATACCTGTAGTATGGCACCTCTGAGTTCACAAGATGGTATTTAAGGGCAAGTTGCTTATGTACGATCCTAGCTACTTGGTTGTGCCTGTGCAAATACTCGCCGTTAGCAAGACGAGAACAACCAGAAATAATATGCCTGATTGATTCTCCAGGACGGTGACATGCCCGACAGATGTCGACCGTACCATCTCTCAGGATATACTTCCGATAGTTATTCGTCATGATAACTTCGTCCATAATCGCACAAACAAAACCTTCGGTTTCTCCGAAGAGATCACCATACCGTAGCCAGGACGTAGATGTTTTAAAATCTATATCGGGTCCATGAAGGGCCCGATAAAACCGACCATGGAGTTCCTTGCCCTTCCATACCTCCCTGCGATCATCAGTACTAAGTACCACAGGTTTGCGCCAATTCTCTTTAGCCAGAGCAAGCGGAGTGAGTCCGGTGTCCACTGCAACTACACTGCGATGCATTCCCACATCAGTATGAAGAAAATATTCTCTGAGATTGTATATCTCGCGATTGTGTAGGGTCTTGATATTTAAAAGTCCACGACCCCCCAATTTTCGCGGGATATACAACCTCATAACCGATGAACGTGGGTGATGCATTCGAAATGCAGTCAGCAATGTACGGACTCTCCTATCTAGAGCATCTAATTCGGTCTGAGTCCATCTAAGTATACCAAAGGAATACATCAGAACCGGCATGACCCAACCGTTGCAGGCTCGCACCTTGTTACCGCCTGATAAAAGACTTTTAAGTACTTTTTTCAGGCGGCCAAAGAAGCGTTCCCGCAACGCCTGTTTCATGTCAGATTCTGGCATTCCCAAGGACTGTGAAAAACCTAGATACTTGTAGCTTTCGGTGGCAGATAGAGACCGAAGTTTTGAAGAATCTGAAAGTTCTACTCCTTCAGATTCCACAATCAAACCCTTCTTTACATACATGACTGCACACTTGTCTACACCAAATTCCATTTTGATAGAATTACTAAAGTTTTCCGTAATCTTTAGTAACGCTGTCAATTGTAATTTAGTGGGGGCAAGTAGTTTCAAATCATCCATATAAAGAAGGTGAGATATAACTCGATCATCTTTCCGCAACCCATAGCCTAACTCTGAACCCTCCAACAAAGTGCTTAGAGGGTTCAAAGCTAGACAAAACCACAAGGGACTCAGACTGTCACCTTGAAAGATGCCCCGCTCGATCTTTATAAGTACATCGTTCATCGCAGACTGCCGACATCCAGGATAGCGAAGTACTGTTCTCCATTGCCCCATACATGACTTCAAGAAAGTGCACAGAGTTGTATCAATTTTATACAACTCAAGCACCCTCAAAAGCCATGTATGTGGAACGGAGTCATAAGCCTTCTTGTAATCTATCCAGCATGTCGCCAGGCTCTTACGATTACGACGCACCTGCTGGCTAATGGTCATGTCTATGATAAGGAGCTCTTTAGTACCACGGGTCCCACTTCTACATCCATTCTGAGAAATAGAAAATATCGAATTGTGATTAATATGTGTGGTAATTTTGAGTCTCAGAATGGATGTCAGAAGTTTATATAAAGTTGGTAAACAAGTTATAGGCCTAAAATTTTTGGGATCCATGGTACTACCAGATTTGTAGAGTAAGTGGGTAATGCCAGTTGTTAAAAATTGTGGTAATGAACCCGAATCTAATGCTGTTTGGAATTGAGATGCCAAACACGCATGTGAGCTTCGGAACCATTTAAGCCAAAAGTTGTGCAGTCCGTCAGGACCAGGTGCTTTCCAATTCGGTAATGAACGGACTGCACAACTTACATCCTCTCTATCTATACTAACTGGTTTCATATTTGTTATAGACTCACATGAGCGCTTGACATCCCGCATCCAATCACCATCTGTATGAGTGACAGGCACTGACCAAATGTTACGCCAAAATGTATTTGTGGCATTTTCATCTGGTAAGTGCCCATCACGATCACATGGATTCGGTGCCTCCCATTTTCGGTACACCCACTTCTCATTTGTTTGGAACATACGATTCTGATTGAACCGGTCTCCTCGTTTTTTGAACCGTCTTATCCTATTTGCCCATGCACAAACTTTCTGTTTCAAGAAGTCAATGCGCTCTGTGACACTCGACATGTACTGTTGAGGACTGATGGTAGTCCCCAAGAATGCCTGTTTCACAAAGCGCATGACTCTTGGTCGCGTATTACCTGATTTAAATGCTATTAATTTGCCGATGAGTGTCTTGGTCACAGCAATACGACGTTCTATTCTGTACTGCCAAGCTGGCATAGTGTTTTTGGTTCGAGTAGTGATTCGTTCAATAAATTTAACACCAGCTACTCGACAAACTGCGATAGCCGCACAGTACAAAATAGAATGTGTATCACCGAGATCTTCGCTATTACCAAAATAATCAGGTAATAACGAATTCAGGGCACCCACCAATGCTAAATTACGTTTGTGTATGGGCAAACGGGGCAACCGGGGTCTGTTATTATAATTAACGTACCGGTACTCCTGAATCGCATCCTCCAAAGCACTCCTTATCCTATCATTGTATTGGGTACTTACGGATATAATTTCACTCTCTCTTTGTTCATCGACATCATCATTACATGGTAATTGTGGTGTATTAACTACCACATCCACTGAATGTGACGAAGAAGGGATAGTCAAAGTATTCCGTACGTCCGAGCGTATCCTCTCAAGTACAGCATCATCCAGCAGGCGACAGCGCTGTATAGCTCGTACTTGATCCGACAATCGTTGTGCCGAAACGTTGACAGCTGGCTCAAGCTCCTGAAACATAGAGACTAGTCGAACACGGTACGCAGTAAGGTTCGTTCCCAACTCTGTAGCCCGAAAATATGCCCGCATGACATTCTCATTTATACAATGTGTCCACTTCATGCGGCGCACATCACCACCGGTAGCGGGGGCCCTGTTCGAGGTCAATGGTCCTCTGGATCCCATGCTGGTCGGTGGCCGGCCTCTCCCCTGCCGACGTACAGGTGTTGGCGACGTCGGCGGAGAGAAATACTCGTCGCTTGATGAAGAGCTCGACGCCTCATGAACAGCCGAAACTTCTACTGTTGCTTCCATGGGTGGTAAGGCGGAGCGGAGCGACGAGTCCGAGGGTGACAACTGTGCTCTTAGTTTAGCTCTTGTTAGCATTATCGGAATTTGTAATCATAACTATGACATGACGTTCAAAATGTCATGTCTTACATAAAAATTTATTTCTTTTACAATGCATTTTTATGTGGTTTTAACCTGCTTTGGTGCCAACATTCCATTTTGAATATATATAAAAACTTGTTGTGGTTGATTTCTATTATTTGAAAATGTTTTATACCGAGAAAATAAATTATTGTAAATTATGTGTGAAAAATTCCTTGTGCTTTCAGTGTTACCAGCTTATTTTTATATTGTGTTTATTGTTATTATTATTATTTTTTGAAATTTTTTCACGTTAGAGTTGGTTGTGCATGCACTCATCCATTGACTTATTGTAATTAGCTGGTGTCTTGAGTGAAGATTTTATAAAAATTATGACTTTCAATTTGTTCATTGTCTGGAACTTTCTGTTCCCAAAAGCGCTGTTGTAATCTTCTCTCGTAAGAGAATTCTTCCTGCAATTGATGTTCGATTTCAACATTATAGCATCCCTATTCTTCCAAAATTTAAATTTCTTGGTGTCTATTTAGACTATAAACTGTCTGGTATCGGCGGTGAGCGAACCATCCCGATATTAAAAGTTTTAGCTGGTGTCTGGTGGGGGGCCCACCCATACACAATGAAATTACTTTACAATGCCCTAATACGAAGTGTCATTGACTATGGTTTATTTTTGATTGTAATAAGAGTGCTCTTGCAGCTCTTGATAAAGTTCAAGCTAAGTGTCTTCGTATTATAACTGGCTGTATGAAGTCCTCTCCCATCAACGCCCTACAAGTAGAATGTTCTGAGCCACCGTTAGCAATAAGGAGACAATTTATGTCTGCCCGCTTTATATTAAAAGTAGTGTGTAAACCCCATCATCCCCTCTCAAAATTAATTTCTCAGTTGGATACTGTTTGTAACACTTCTAGGTTTTGGTCAAATAAAGAAATTCCAACGTTACTCCAATGTTTTCGGGACTACAAAAATATGAACCTCTGCCTCTCTTCTGCTTTGATTATAACATTCTGTGTTTCAAACCCGATGTTATTTTAAACACTGGGATCTATAAAGACACTGTTCATGCCAATTCGATCTTTAATGCATTAGTTGAAGATCAATGGATGGATTTCAAAAAATTTTTTACTGATGCATCCAAATTATACGACGAAAGCCCTGTGGGTGCTGCAGTTTACTATCAGGACTCCAGGATTGTCCTAAAATTTAAATGTCCTAAAGAGTCATCCGTATTTACGGGCGAGTGTGTGGCTATACTGGAAGCATGTCTCTTTATAAAATCTCACAATATTAACAAGGCCGTAATTTTTTCCGACTCTCTTAGCTGTCTCAAAGCATTACTGCAACATCCTTTTAAAAATTCATCTCAATCTTCTCTAATTTTAGAAATTAAAAAAATCCTATTTAACGCATGAAACACCAATATCATTCAATTGGTATGGATTCCTAGTCACAATGGCATTAGAGGCAATGAATGCGCAGACTCACTGGCGAAAAATGCCACCTTTTCCGAAACTGCGGACCTCAAGCATTTCATTCACTATAACTACGACCTTCTGAGTATTCCTAAGGAAAAGTTAAAAAGAAAGGCAAACATTTTATAATATTCAGCCATCTGTTACATCAAAAGCCTGGTTCTTTAAATACAAAAAGGTGTCTAAACCCATAATCTCAATTATTTGCAGGCTTCGTATAGGCCACTGTTGTTCCCCCGTTTTTCTGCATAAAATTCGGGTCAGAGACTCGTCAATATGCGAATGTGGATTAGACGAAGGCAGCTTGGACTATATATTTTTTAATTGCAAGAAAAATAATCCGTCTCTGGACTTATATGGCTTTTTAAGAAACTTAAAGATCCCCTCCCCCATTAACTTCTCTTCTCTTTTAACCTATTCATCTCCAGAACTTATTCAGGCGTTAATGATCTTTATACGCTGTATTCCATTAAGCTTTAACCTATTTCCTTCTTCCCCCTTTTTGCTATTTTCATTGTGTTCTTTATTAACACACGCATTCTCTTCATCATTTGTCATTGGCAGAATTGTCGACATCGGCACAAATTGCCATATCCAAAAAAAAAAAAGTATCCTACATACTTAACGCCCGAGGGACCACATTGGAATTTGAAGGTTTTGCATGCACCAGGCTTCAGTAAAAGTTCTCAAACAATTGAAAATTAAGTAAATAATTTGTAAAAGCAGTAACTCAAAAGTTAAAAACGGTCAAAGGTGGTCCCCCAATCGTGACCCATAGACATCCATATCTTGTAAACTAGTTAAAATTTACAACTGCACTAAGTAACTACTCTTAATAAAATATTTGTAAAAACCAATTGACTAAATATCTACCTTTCTAGCCAATACTTTACCTTCGTATTTTCGTGAACCTTTCTATTGTCAATGTTTCTAATAGGGACACGGTATCGAACAGAAAGTATCGATACGGTACTCATGAGTAGTATCGTACTCATAAAAGTATCGAAATGAAAGTATCGATACTTCAAAGTATCGAGTACTATTAGTAAAGTATTAACGAGGCGTAATGGTGAGCTTTTTTTTTGTTTACGTGTTGAAGAATCATCCCTTCGGATATCCGGAGTTTAGTAGAACAGGATATAAAAAAAAAACAAATGTCGTTACCGAACGGCTTTTTTTTCTGCGTAAGGTCGCAAGTTTTAACAACTCAACTCAAGTACCTAATTTGAGTAATAGTATCGACTACATTTCTTACCTAAGCCTAATTGGCGACCTTATACGATACCTGTCCAAAAGTACTCATTGAGTAAATGTATTGAATGCAAAGTATCGAGTACAAAAGTATCGGTATCAAAAGGACAAGTACTCGAGACTACAAAATATCGATACCTTTTTCGTGTCCCAAGTTTCTAAAGAGAAGGGATGTTATGGTGCCTAATACTAAACTTGTGCAAAATCCTGTTTCGAGTTTTCATTCTCTTTGCAATGCTGTTGTGGCGACTTCCACATATAACACAACAATAACCTACTACAGCGCCATCTACCGAAGATACACTGAACTACGAAGTAACGCACTACACGGAGTAACTACAAATCCTGAATCGCACAATAAATAGTTCTCGCGCCGATTATCATATATACAACATCCCAACATCAACTGTTGGGCAGTAGCCCGCCAGGCATGATCACCTCGCCTGGTCGGAGGATCCTCCCTTTGTGTTGGGCGGAATATGACACCCGTTCCCCTTCACCGTCATTCTAATGATTTAACTCAAATAATACCATATTTTAGTTTCCATATATATTTTTGTAAATACATACATGTTATACATAGAAACTAAACTCCGAAAGAAATATTTGCAGATCATACAAACATTTAGTCCGACCTAGGAATCGAACCCGAGACCTCAAGCACAGCAGTCGCATACGCTACGACTAAGCCATCGAGGCAGTTCTTGTGATTATCCCAAACCTCCAGTAAGTAGTTAACTGGTGGGACATAAGCCTATCTTCTTAAGTTTTCTTTCTTTTTTCGTTGCTGTTATACTTGCGATATACGAGTAAATAGCAAATAATATTGCAGTATTCATGCAAAAGATGAATCTTTTTAGTTGCAGTTTTCATTTATTGTAGACGAATGTATTAAAATCAATGTACAGTCGACCAAATTGAATCATGACCCACTTTGTCAATTATTCCTTTGTAATCATAAATGTAGTTGGATTTTCTTCGCTATTTGCACATAGTACGTTTTAGATATAAACATAAATGCGTCATTACGGGTTAGATGTCAATGCAATTTAAACCTTTGTCATCACCGAACAAGATATATTTTTGATACAGCAGTCTTATTTGAATTTCAAATAATATAATCGTTATAATCCAAACTCTTTTCATTGCAGAGAAAAACTATTATAATTTTTAAAATGAAATGACATTATGTGTGAGATGTCAAGTAGTAGTCAATCTGAAAATATTAAAATAAAAATCTAAGAATATATTTATATCTATAAACGAATCGTATAATGGCCAATTTGGTAGAACAAAGAGCTCGGATTGTAGTGCTCAGTGAGCAAGGTTGCGGCGTTAGAGAAATATCACGTGAGTTAAATATAAGTCCTAACACGGTCAGAACCTGGATCAGACGGCACGCTGAAGATTGTATCCTTGAAGACCGACGACGACATAATCATGGGGTTCGTCGAATCACAAACCAACAGAGAACGGAAATGCAACACCATTACGAAGAACATCCTTTTACTCGTACCCGCTATTTTGCAGCACGTTACGACGTTTGTCTAGAAACAATTAGAAATAATTTGCACCGCACTGGGCTGCATTACAGACATCAGCTGCTTGTTGTCTTGGCATAGATGTGGTGTCAGTCACCCATGTCCTACAGTGTCTTGTAGTACACACATTCATACATTATCACACACACATTCACACATTATCACACACACGAACACATCCACCCACACACTCACTCACTTATATAGGTACTTCGTTATACCCTCAAATTGTTCGACCACAACTGATAATCGAAAGTAAAACTTAATGTAAACAGTAGCGGAGGGGATCCTGGTGTCCTGAAATACAGGCTGTGAGCCTAGCTTAGGCACCAGTCTCCCACAGTATAAAACCTTTTTGTATAAATGTGTAATCTGTGAAATGGAATATGTATTGTGGCGAGTAAATAAATGTTTATTATTATTATTATATCATGCTAAGAAAGTTCATTTAACGGATGCACACAAAACTGCGAGATTGAATTTTGCATGTAATTATTTAGATTTCGACTGGACAAACACCATCTTTACAGACGAAAAATCATTTCGCTCTTCTCAACATGGTCGCTTAACTTTATGGCGTTACGATAACACGCGATACACAGTACAGTACAGGACCACGTAGTGCCCAACCAATAATCTGGCCGTATTTCAGCTAACATGTGGGCATGGATGGATGCTGGAAACATAGGCGAACTTGTTCCTATTTCTCCTCGTCATAACGCTATCAACTATGTCGATTTATTGGAAGAATCAATGTTACCGACTGTCGAGTGCATACTGCCAGAATTGTCTCAAATTGGTTTACGGAGCATGAAGATGAATTTACTCTCATTCTATGGCCGTCTAGGTCACCAGATCTTAACTCAATAGAAAATTTATGGGGTTTGATGGTTCAAATGTGGGATAGCAGGAACGAGAGGACTAAAGAAGCAATCGAGCTGCATTGTAATGAAATCTGGGATTTCATAAGGGGAAGTGACATTTGCAGTCGTCTAATCGGGTCTATGCGTAATCGATTATTAGACGTTATTGAAAACCATGGCGCTTACACTCGGTTTTAGGTTTAACCAGTAATCCTACAGACCCAAACCATTGGAACCATTATAACCCACAAATTAACTATTGAGAAGTTTTCTTTTTTATTCGCTTTACGAAGTGAATGCCATTTTTTAAAATTTAATAATATGAAAGGTCTCTAATTTTACTGTTTTATTTTATTAATATGTATGACTAGCTGTCTCGACAAACTTCGTTCTGTGAAATAAATGCTTTTCTATTTTTGTTCTACACCTACCCTACGCTACCTTTACGGTACCTCTACCCTCCTACCTCAAGTCAACCCATTATTCGAAATAAAGTCAATCCTATGTCTCAAACAAACAGACAATCAAATCTTTCCTAATATATCTATAGATAAGGACGTTCACTGGCTAACAAACTTTTTCGTGCAATACTTATCATAGTCCATAATATACGTCTATGTCTATGTCATGGCTTTGTCAGTGTCTAGTAGAATGATAACGGTTCGTTACTTATGAAATGTATATTCAAGCTAATTTCAACCTAATGGTATAGAATAATTGTAGGAAAATGACTTTAAGGGGGGGTCATGATTCAATTTGGTCGACTGCACATATCTCAAAATGATGTCCCCTTACAAAAGAGTCGGTCAAGTAAAACCTTCATTCCTGGATATCCACGCATATCCTAGGTACTAGAACGACTAATTACCGGGGAGCAGCATCCTATGGCCCTTAAACCAACCATAGAATTACACCAATAGCTTGATATTTAATCTCGATCATTCGCATGTGTTTTAGGCGCTATTAAAACAAAATATGCTGAAGTGCACAAACAATGACTGCCTTTACGAAAAAGAGCAGCAGCAGTTATCTAGGTCCTAGGAGATATCAATGTCCCATAAACAACTTTTTATTTTATCAATCAGGTAGATTATTTTATTTAAGTAAATAATATTTACTGCACGTTTGGCCTAGTGGATAAGCGGTCGCCACACCGTTTCCTACTTCGCCTAGTGTTGTGGGTTCAAATCCCACATGGAATAACACTTTGTGTGATCCATAATTTGTTGTTCTAAGTCAGGGTGTTCTTTGTGTCCGTTTCATGTATGTTTGTAAAGTCCCCCGCGACACAGGAATTATTCCAATTGAATTAATCCATTCCCTCGAATTGTCTTTAAAAAATATGTAGTGTGTAAAAATACTACTACCGATAACTTGGGGATTGCAATCAGACCATGATACTTATTTAGCGAAAAGAAACGCAAAATAATTATATGTTGACTTATCTACGTCCCTTAATTTTTTTTTAATAAGCCCACAACTACCTAATTATTTCATTCGAAACGCAAAAAAACAAATTAAATCAATAAAACGGCAATGTTCATTAAAACACACAGCTGCGGCCGAACGTAGACTAAGTAGGTAAGTTATTGGGGTTCATCAGTTCATCAAACCGAGCCGTGCACCTGCCTAACCAATTGTCTATGTTGATACAATTTGAATAGCTTCTCATCAACAAATAGTCGATTCAAATTCAAGTGAAACATTTATCCTACGCCAGGAATCGAACCTATAGCATAGTGCGCCTGAAATCTTAAGCCCGCTGCCGTCCTATCGACAAATTCTTATTTTTAGGCCTAGCGCACACCTACTGTTTGCTGGTTAGATTTCCTGGTTAGGCATGCCGATTCGGCAATCTGAATTCTCTTGTTACAAAATCTTTAACTAGGCGCACATTAATAATAACTAGCCGAACGGAAAACACCTAAAATATAGTCGTATAAAATTTCTAATACAAAACACGAAATCAAACCAGGAAAAGCTACGTATGCGTGTAGCCTTAGACACTAAAAACGAGAATTCCATATTTTTATTCATTACCTAACTACGCGCGTCGGATCAGACGTGCCAACTTGTTTCTGAGATTTTTTCAAAATATTAATAATAATCATCACTACACAAAGGATCTTAAGGACAGCATTAGTGAATTGAAAGTCGATTGTCACAGCTCGATTTATCTGAGAGAGTGAGTACTTTCACCATCTAATATACTGCATTCTTGTCCATACTCGTGCTTTGCACGCTGCAAGTGAGGGATAGATATACGAAGCTCAAATTATAGTTGACGCAAAACGGTTTTGTTCTAAATCCTCGCACCTGACCTGTTTACTGAGATCTTCATTTATTCTCAAAAAGTAAAACGCAAAAGGTCTAGTGACGAGTGTGAAAATACCCTACATAAATTTCTGAAATGAAGCAATTTTTTCTGGAATTTAAGACTTAAAAAGAGCAAAAAATTAAGAAAATGTATACCTACCTTTATTGCTGAAATAAAATAACAAAACTCTGAGATTTGTAACTCTGCAGACTTCCTTTCTAAATCGTATGATTCTCTAGTGGACAATATTGATAAATTGGAAGCGGACCGACACCGACGGGCTAATCTGGACTACATTCGAAACCTACTAAATGAGTTAGAAAAGGCTGAATGTTATGCAAGGGCTACATGTATGGACGTGCGAAATATTCCATTATCAAATAAAGACTCTAAGCCCCAATTATTGAGAGGCCAGCGATGGATGAATTCTTCATACAAATTGAATACCAAAATAATTTGCAGTTTGAACATAATTATTTCCACCGTATTATGTTGATAACCAGATTTAAACAGTATTTACATAGGCTCCTAATGGCTTCTTATTTAAAAAATACTAACCTGAAGTAAAGTAAAGTAAAATCTAATTTAATTTTGCACATATTTACAGCCTAAATGGCATGTTTTAATTTATTTTTATATATTACTAGCTGACCGACGCAACCTCGTTTGCGTCTTTTATTGCCCGTAGCGAAAAATTTTCCCCCGTATGTGTCGTGTGTCGCAGACTTACCATAGCAGCGCCATCTATTGATTACTTACTCAACCCAGTCGAAAGGTATCGACATCTGTTAGAATCATTTGGAGTTAACAGATAATTATGACTGTCAAATAATAACAGACAAATAATTAGCAATAAATTATAATTGCGACTATAATTTGAGATTTAAACTATCCTATCTCTCAAGTTGGATCGAACTGCACATGGTGTGCGAATTTTATTATAATCGGTTAAGTGGTTTAGGAGTCAATTGATGTAACATGTTGTGCATCAGGTGGTGCACAAAGTACTATTATGTTTAGTGATACTATTGGAAAACATATGGGCTCAAAATTTAATTCTCTTGTTAAGGGACAGTCAGTTGTTAACTATTGCTTACCATTTGCAACTTATGATATTATTATGAAAAGAATCCAAAATTATAACTTTAGTTATTGTAAGAATCTCATTATTTTAGTGGAAAATAGGGGTGATGTTAGCAAAAAAGTTTTAATAGATTACTTTGATTATCTATTATCCTTAAACTTGAGTAGTATAATTTTGTTTACATTCGCCTACTCTAAGAGATTCTCTGACGCGGAAAATAATCTTAGATATAAGCTGAACAATGTACTACACACTATTAGTACATATCATGATTGTGTGCATGTAATAGACACTAACAGTTTTGTTAGCAGGCACTTATATTCGACAAAAGGTAGCTATTACCTTTCTGATAGTTTTAAGAGACAGATAGCATTATCGCTATCCTATTTTATTGATATCATTGCCAGGAACTTGGCAACTAACAGATCTGCTTCTATTGAGCAGAACAATGACAACCCATGCACTGATATGGTATCAGACCATAGTCTAGGTCATGAGGTGATTAGATGTAGTGTTGATACATCAAATAATTTAAACTAGGACTTAGGACAAAGGATAGGCAGGCCAGTAGTATTAGGTTATTTCTTCAAAATTTCCAGGGCTTATCCGGCAAAGAACTTGAGTTAGATTTGTTTTTAATAGAACATAAGGTACAGATTATGTGTATCACTGAACATTGGTTAAGGAATCATGAGTCATTGTATATTAATGACAATTATTTAGTTATGAGTGCATTTAATAGGAAGAAAGCCATACATGGTGGATCGATGATAATTGTTAATAAGACACTAAAATGTAAGGAACGAAGAGACATTGTGAAGTTATCTATTGAACGCACTGCTGAACTGTCTTGCATTGAATTAAAGCATTATATTATAGTATGTGTATATAGACCTCCACACAGTGATATTACTATATTTGAGACAGTTATGGAAGATGTTTTAAGGCGTTTGAGTACTGGTAATAGGAATTTAGTTGTATGTGGCGATTTTAATGTGGACCTACTTCAGCAGTCAGTGGGCTGCACTAGGTTAATAAGCTTATTCAAATCATTTAATCTGGAGCACGTATTCTTTGAGCCAACCAGAATTACATCACATTCTGCAACATGTCTAGATAATGTATTTAGCAACTGTGAATATCTTAGTAAAGCAATATTTAGTCACTTGAGATCTGACCACTGTGGGCAAATGGTCATTTATCCCACAGATGAAGTAGTTAAAGCAACGAAAATCACATGCAGGCCGATGACTTCTAACCGCCTGAAATGCTTTAATGAAAATATTGCAGATAAGGTTACCAACATAGATTTCAGTGAGGATAATCCGGATGTCTTATACGGGAATTTATTTCATTTAATTAAACTAGAGTATGATTTCATTTTTAAAGAGAAAACTTTTACTAAAAATGTGAATACTAGATTCTGTGACTGGGCAACTCCTGGAATTTACAAAAGTAGAGATAATATGTATGAACTATATGGCATGAAACAGTATAATTTTGATCCTGTTTTTGTACAATATGTTAGAAATTATTCCAAAATATTTAAAAAGGTTTGTTTGGTAGCTAAATCAATTTTTCTAAGTAACAAAATTAAACAGTCTGATAATAAAATAAAAACAACTTGGACTGTAATAAATACTGAATCAAGGCGGTCTAAACCGCAGGATGATAGGTTAGAATTAGTTGTTAACAACAATATTATTAAAGATAATCGGGGTTTGGCTGAAACTTTTAACAATTATTTTGCAAAGATACCAGTTGATTCTACCAGTTCTTTGGATTCCTGCTCAGTCACAGCTGAATCCTTGGCCAGGGGCAGCGTGAAAGAGTGTGATGTCATGTTCAAGTTTCAGTTTATAAGCCCTAATGATGTGGTGAAAACTTTCAAGTCGCTCAATTCAAAGAAATCAACCGACTTGTGGGGTATTTCTGTCAAATTATTGCAAAATATAATTATTGATATAGCACTACATTTAGCTGTAATATTTAATAAGTGTGTAGAAAATGGTGTATTTCCGGATTTAATGAAACATAGTAAGTTGATACCATTATTCAAGAGTGGGTCTAAGAGCGATCCAGGTAATTTTAGACCCATCTCAATCTTGCCAGCAGTCAGTAAAGTCTTTGAAAAACTTATTCTTCAGCAGTTAGAAACTCATTTTAATATTAATAATTTATTTCATAAAGAGCAGTATGGTTTCAGAAAGGATCGCTCAACCATTGATGCTGGTTCAACACTTATAAAACATATATTTAGTGCCTGGGAAAACGCGCAAGATGCTATTGGCGTTTTCTGTGACTTATCCAAAGCATTTGACTGCGTTGAACATCAAACGCTTTTGCGAAAACTCAGGCACTATGGCATTAGGGATACTGCACTTGATCTGGTTGCCTCGTACCTTGGAGACAGAGTTCAACAAGTGGATATAAATGGAATTAGGTCCTCCGGATTACCTGTCTCAATGGGCGTGCCACAGGGCTCAATTCTCGGTCCTTTTCTCTTTCTAGTGTATATTAATGATTTACCTTTCTTTGTGCAAAATTTCTGTGATGTAGTACTTTTTGCAGATGACACTTCGCTTGTTTTTAAAGTTGATCGTAATCAGAATAGTTTTGATGATATTAACAGATCACTTACACTAGTCCAAGATTGGTTTACAAGCAACAACTTACTATTGAACTCGAATAAAACTAAATGTATAAAGTTCACTTTGCCTAATGTTAAGAAACTCAACACGAACATTATAATAAATAATGAAATGATTGATCTCGTAGAGTCAACTATGTTTCTAGGAATAACCTTGGATCATAAGCTTCAGTGGGGCGCCCATATATCGTATCTAGCAGGGAAACTGAGCTCCGCGGCATTCGCTGTTTGGAAAGTTCGCCAGTTAACTAATATTGAAACTGCGCGAATAGTTTATTTTAGTTATTTTCACAGTGTCATGTCATATGGTATTTTACTATGGGGCAAGGCAGCTGATATTCAAATCATTTTTGTAATTCAAAAACGGGCAATTCGTGCGATTTACAAACTTAAAGTTCGAGATTCTCTGAAAGAACGATTTAAGGAAATAGGTATTTTAACAGTTGCATCTCAATATATATTTGCTAATATTATGTTTGTACGAAAAAACATAGATAAATATAGTTGCAAAAGTGATCATCATTCACTAAACACAAGGAATAAGCACAAATTAGTAGGCCAATATTATCGCCTTAACAAAGTCCACAATTCATTTGAAGGACTTGGTGTGCGTTTTTATAACAAAATTCCTGTCGAAATCTTGAACTTACCCCTGCAAAAATTCAAGAGTGCCGTTAAGAGTCGTCTTGTGGAGAGGGGCTATTATGCGATGGACGATTTCTTGACTGATGCAGTGCCTTGGATGTGAGTGAAAGTGAAATAATTTATTGGATTGTAATTAATTCTTGACATCTTATTCTGCATTTATTGCCTGACATTTGAACTTTGTTAAGTTGAGGCGATCTGTGTTTACATTGTTGGAGCTTAAATAATTTGTATTTATTATTTTATTACATTTTAAACGTTTTTTTTCTTTTTCTCTGGGACCAGTATGTATGCACACATTGCTTTTACTCCTTGATGTGTAAGTGATTGCAACCTTATATGCTATGGACTAATTTTTATTATTTTATTAGACAAAAAATTTATTTTCCTAGCTTTAATATCTTATTAGACCGCTTTCTAGCCTTTGTGTTTTGGTTGCCTTAACTTGCACATAGAAATACTGTTGTCAAAAACAAACAAGCTTTGTATGAATTATCTGAAAAGATGGTGCACATGAGTTTCTCACCAGCTCTTCTCATGAATGCAATACCCAACGGAGCTGGTACTTGGATTGATTTCAATTTAAACCTTTGAGTTGAATCGAAATCAATCTAAGCTCCGGTAATTCAAATCATCTCAGTGCATTTAGTATTAGGAGTTTTGTTTTATGTTTTTATGTTTGTATTTTTGACGTGTTCAAGTGCCTTTTGGGGCCTATGGAAATAAATGATTTGAGTTTGAGTTTGAGTTTGAGTCCTTTGAGGACAAACATTGTGACACGAGATTTATATATATTAAGATATACAACAATACGCATTATATTGTTAAGATAGAAGCATAGCTTATATGAATATTATCAAATTACTAACTGTCGAAAAGAAAATTAAAAAAACACTGAGATTTCATTGATGATTTTTGGTAGTCCACAACACATCCATAATTATTATAAAAACCAAATATTGAATAGCTCTATCGCGGCAACCAGATGTCAATGTGTGCGTAATTACGCCGCTCATGACAGTGGTAGCTGGTGTTCTGTGTGTAGCGCCGACAGGTGCACACACTAGCGCAAAATATCGTTTGCTAAATTAGATTTCCCTTTGGCTTTGGTTTCGAGATAAGTGCATTACTACGACTTCGTTCACCCCTTATGTATTTGCCACATATATATTATACATACAAGAAAACACCTAAGCTTCGAAATAAATATTTGTAGATTATACGAACATTTGGGCCGAACTGGAAATCGAACCTGAGACCTCAATCACGGCAGTCACATACATTATCACTACTCACACCGAGACCATCAAAAGTCTGCGACTCGTGTGATATGAACGTCAATAAGGGGCCATTCGTTTATTACGTAAGACTATTTTCGCTAGTTCTTGACCCCCTCCTCCCCTATTATAAGAAAAAGGAAAAATAGGCCGACCCCCTACCACTGTTTAATATATATTGAGCAAGAATGTAAAAGTCAAAAATGGTTGTCTGTAAAGTCAACGTGACAACGTCATAACAACACATTGATGAAATGATTGCATTCTTTTATGAATATAATTGAATCATTTGAGCAAGCGTACAATGAGCGTAACGGGACAATAAGTCATCCTTTTTCGTGCGTGCAGCCGGCGTTGATCGCTTTATTAGACGTTGCCACATCAAAATGAATACATGAATGTTTGTTTTGTTTTAGTGTTCATTGTTCAAAGTTAAAAAATATTAGAAAAGTTTATTTCTAGTTACAAAGGTACTAATAATTTTATTTTTTTGGCAGTAATAAACTTTGGTTTTAATTATTCATCTTATGTAGGTAACATAAGATTTTCAGTTCAGGGGCTCAAAACCCACTCGGAGCGAACCTCGGCACTCGCGCATTTGCCAGCGGTTTTTCAAAGTATTTATAATTTTAACTTTGCCCATTTTGTGATCTTCCGTAAGAACTATCAAGACTCCCTCCCACCTCCTTGTAAGAAAAAAATAAGATGTAGTCGACCCTCCCCCCCCCCCCCTCTAAATCATCTTACGTAATAAATGAATGAATGACCCCTAATGAATGACAATCCACTCACACACACTCGGCGCACACGTTAATATTTGTAACACAGAGACAGCAATATTTCAAACAAATTTCAACTTGCAGTTGCAAGCGTCTTACGCCGGACTCTTAAATACAATCACTAGCCTTGGTAAAATTAACAATGTAACTTTCAACCCCATGAAGTGAGAGACGTTTCCAGGAGTCGCAGTAAGGGATCGGAACACACTGAACACAGGCCCATTATCGTGGACTTCACAAGCGTTAATATATTTATCGGAAAACCTATCAGCAAAAATTAAAAGATTATTTTTCCTGATCCGAGATTTAATATAAATTCTCTCATTGCGACATTATTATTATTTATTCAATATCGTGGCGATCGTGACTTACTCGAGCGCCAGTTCGTCAGTGGCCGAATTCACACGGAGGCGATCGCGTACAGTGCGGGCACGAGCATGCGAGGCGGACCTCCACGAGGCGCACGGCGCTCAGCACGCGTGCTGCCGGCTCCAGCGCCTCGCCCAGCGCCGCCGACAGCGGCCGCAGTGCCGAGCGCACCCCTCGCGCCACGTTGCACGCGAACACGAGCAGCGGCTGCATCAGCGCGTTGTACAGCAGCGCCAGCGCCGGCTTGAGCGCGTAGTCCGAGGCGGTCTGCACGGAGCCCGTGACGGCGCCGCGCAGCAGTAGCAGTGCGGTGCGCTGCGCGGTCAGCAGCAGCGCCAGCGGCGCGGCGCCCAGCAGCACGGCCGCGGCCGCAACTTCGCCAAGCAGCGCGCGCGCCACGCGCACCCCGCGCCGCGTCGCGTGCTCCACCCACGTCACGCGCGCTCCGTCGCTCGTCGCCAGGAACGCGCCCGCTCCCTGCTCGAAGTAGTACACCTCCACGCGCGCAGGCTCTGTCACCGACTCTCACTCTTGTATCGATACTGCTCTGTATGGTACTCGACGGTATATACCGACGGAGCATCGTGTCGCTCCGTTCGGTTCGTTGGCTAATCTACGTTCGGTTCGTAGGCGGATCTACGTTCCTACGACTGCGTGCGCCTCGCGCGCGCTCCTCTTTATGTGAGCACAGTTTCGCACTCACCGATGAGGTTAAACAGTCTCTAGCAGAATAAAGCTCGAGACGGCTAAAGACCCGACTACTGTGACTGAGATTATGAGCTGCGCTTTTGCAGCTTTTACATTTTATTAACGACTAGCGGACCCACGCAACCTCGTTTGCGTCTAAATTGCCCGTAGCCCGTGAAAATTTGCCTCCGTTTTTGAAACATTCTTCATTGGTGCTCCACTCCTATTAGTAGTAGCGTGATGGTATATAGCCCATAGCCTTCCTCGATAAATGGACTAACCAACACTGAAAGAATTTTTCAAATCGGAACAGCGGTTCCTGAGATTAGCGCGTTCAAACAAACAAACAAACTCTTCAGCTTTATTATCGCTCTCGTGGAGTTCTCGTAGATGTTAGCGATGTATGACCTGGTCCCGAACTCAAATAAGTTCGTATAGGTGCGAGAGCCGCTCGACAGTACTTACCATTATCGTACGAGTCACTGTCGATGCCGCGGAATATCTTCCACGAACTACTTTTTTTCTGGAAAAGGATGAGTTGAAATTAGAGTAGGTACAATAAATAATTTTAATATTCGGAAAAGCAGCAAATGAGTTATAATAACATGTTTAGAGTTGCTAGATTTTTTCAGGCTGTGTAAGACACTTCCTCTGAGTCCTCAAGTGAAGCACTAACTGCACGTTACTACTGATTTATTAAAAAAATATGTACAACAAAAACATTTTAATCGGCTCGTAACTAAACGATAACGCGATTCAACCCAAAGGCACAACGCTATCTATCGAGTAAATGATAAATGATATTCATTTTGTAAGCAAATCTTTACAGATATTTTTACACATCGAGTCAAGATGGAAACACATTAATTTTGGACATTCCTGCCACCAATAACCAAATTTGGAATTAGGTCAATTAACACACGTCCATCCACCAATGGTCAAGGAGGCGTAAAGAAAAACTACTATTAAATAAGATACTGTTACGAAGAAAGATTTTTCGCGAACAACGATCGAGAAAGTTAATTTTTGAGGCACGGAATAACGAACCTTATATCGATAGACATATCGTCGAATATCGATTGTTTGTTGCGCAATTTTTTACAACGAATTCAGTTCAGTTTGAGCTACTGTGCGTTAAACATCCAAGTGATATCAGTGATCAACTGTAATGAAGATGAGTAATAAGAAGAAGATTGCTTGTCAACTTCTCTCCGCTTCATAAACGATGCACGTTGCACGATGCAGGAATTACAGTAACGATGTTCGTTGGGAAGACATCATATATCCACGACGTCATCGTAGCTGAAATTATGGATGACTGTATTTTGGGCTTGGACATCATGATACATTACAACTATAAAATAAACGTTTCTGATGGAGTTTTCAAATGCGGTGATCAAGAAATCTTTATACTAGGTGGTACTACGGGGAAAATGACGTGTCTGAAGAGATTCACAATTCTTTGGAAGTCTGAGGCCCAGATGTTAGTTAAACTACGAGCACCACCAGATACGAAAAAGGCAGTGAACCAATGTGTGTTGATCGAGGATGAACCTTCCAGGATAGCAGCTCAGAAATACGTGACAGCAAGAATCCTTATCAACCGAATCGCGACCGCAATAGTGAGGGTCCTAAATCTAGAAAACTAAGAGATTGAGCTATGTAAGGGTGACGTCATCGGACCCTGCGAAAAAGTCGTCTCAGGGAGGAAATGCATCTCGTCATCAAGTTCGGAAACATCAAGCACAAGAAGTGATGCAACAGTCACTGAGTTTTTTAAGAACTGCAAGAAGAACCTGACCTTGTCGTAGAGAATTAAGGCTAAGAAGTTATTGTAGCGCTTCGCGAATGTTTTCATTAATCAAGAAGGAGACCTTGGAAGAACGTCGCTCGTACAACACAAGATTGATACCGGAAATGAAAGACCCTTCGTCAACGAGCAGTTCCAATAGCAAAAGAAAAAGAGGTGGTTAGCATGTTAGAAGAGATGAAAAAGAACGGAATCAACGAGCCATTTGCAAGTCCATGGTGCTGACCAGTCGTGCTGGTTAAGAAGAAGGACGGAAGCACCCTATTCTGCGTTGATTACAGTCGATTCAATGACATGACTAAGAATGACAGTTACCCGCTGCCTAGGATCGACGACACATTAGATACTTTGAATGCGCGAATGCGGAATGAAATGGTTCTTAACTCTAGACTTAAAATCTATATATTGGCAGGTGGAAATATATACAAAAGACAAGGAGAAGACTGCATTCTCAACGGGCAAGCGATTGTTAGAGTTTAATGTTATGCCTTTTGGATTGTGTAACGCACCTGCCACTTTCGAACGCCTCATGCAGGCTGAAGTGTTAGTAGAAGATGCTAGCCTAGTATATTTAGATAACGTCATCATCGTTAGCCGTGACTTCGAGGACCAATGACAAAAATTAGTGCAGGGGGATTCAGGGAGCCAACTAAAAGTTGAACCTGAAAAAGTGTCACTTATTTACAAATAAAGTTGATAACCTCGGGCATGTTATAAGCAGTGAGGGCACCCGAACTGATCCGAGTAAAGTGGAAGCAGTGCAAAAATGAACTAATCCCAAAGACAAGACGGAGGTGTAAGCGTTCCTCGGTCTGTGTTCGTACTACAGACGCTTCGTCTAGAGATTCCCTGATTCTGCTAGAAGATAAGAGAGCATTCTGTTGGGATGAAACCTGTGAATATTCCTTCCAAGAACTAAAGAAACATCTATGTCAAACACCAATTTTAGGGTATCCACAATCTGAGGGTCGTCGTCGATACTGACGCGAGTAACACGGCAATCGGTGGAGTGTTGTCACAAAAACAGGGCGACAGAGAAATCGTAATTGCGTATTTCAGCAAGTCATTATCAACACCGGAAAGAAACTACTGTGTGACAAGAAGAGAACTCTTGGATGTGGTGAGAGTCCTAAAGCAATTTAATAAATATCTCCTAGGTAGACCATTTTCACTTAGCACCGATCACGCAGCATTGAAGTGGCTTCTGCAATTTAAGAACCCAGAAGATCAAGTGGCCAGGTAGATTGAACAACTCCAAAAATTAGATTTCGACACATTACACCGTAGTGGGAAGTTTCATGGGAACGCAGACGCAGAGCATTGTGTCAAACAGGAATCAATAGGCTTGATGGTGAAACGGATACAGATTACTCCTTGGCTTCCCTGGGAAGACGAGACAATGAAGAAAGTACAAATGGATGACGTTGACCTGAAGCATCTCGTCACATGAAAAGCACACGGTCGGGTCGGTCGGGGTCAAACCAAACCTGCTTGGAGTGTTGTCTCATCTGCAAGCGCTATAACCAAAGCTTATTGGGCACAATAGGATAGTTTAGTTCTACAGAACGGGGTATTGTACCGAAAATGGGAGAAGATCAACGGCAGAGAGTTCCACCTGCAGAAAGTTGTGCCAAGAGCTGAAATAGCAGACGTTCTCCGTGAAGTCCACAATAGAGTATCAGAAGACCATCTTGGACTCAAGAGAACACTAATAAAAGTTTGCGAAAGATTCTACATGCTCCGTTGTCGACAAGATGTACAAGATTGGTGCCGTAAATGTACCACTTGTAGTGCTGTGAAAGGACTACAGACACGAAGCCGAAGGAAGCTGCCGGCAATGTCGGCGCACCATAGTAACGAATCGCGGCTGGAACATTCTCTGTTACTGAATCAGGAAATAAGTACTTCATGGTTGTTATGGACTACTTCACAAAGTGCCCAGAAGTATTTGCGATACCCAATCAAGAAGCTACAACAGTCGCAACGAAATTGATTGAAGAAATCATATGTCGGTTTGGTGTGCCCTTAGAAATCCATTTAGATTAGGGCAGGAACTTCGTGTCACAAGGCTGTAGCGACTTCCACATATAACACAACAATAACCTATTGCAGCGCCATCTATCGAAGTTACACTGAACCACAGAGTAACGTACAATACCAAGAAACTACCAATCTTGAATCGCGCAATAGAAGTTCTCGCGCCGATTATCATATACACAACATCCCAACATCAACTGTTGGGGCAGTGGCCCGTCAGGCATGATCACCTCGCCTGGTCGGAGAATCCTCACTTTGTGTTGGAGGGACATGACACTCGTTCCCCCACAAGTCTTTCAAGAAGCATGTAGAACCTTGGGATTACATAAAACTCAAACCACCGCATATCACCCTGTTCTCAACCACCGGTTCAAATTGTAGCAGTAATATATGCACAAATAAATCAACAATATAATAGGTTGGCAGATATTTGCCAACCTGTTATATTGTTGTTCCGCCCTTCCGCCTACGAATACCGATCAAATCATGTAAAACATCGAGTTAGACCGGCATGTGGCCCAGGAGATGGGAGTTAGTCACCAAATCATTTTAAACCATCTGCAGTAGGCTGGATACAAAAAAAAGCTTGATGTTTGGGTGCCGCATGATTTGACGCAAAAAAACCTTCTGGACCGAAACAACGCCTGCGATATGCTGCTGAAACGGAACGAACTCGACCCATTTTTGAAGCGAAAGGTGACTGGCGACAAAAAATGGATCACATATGACAATATCAAGCGAAAACGGTCGTGGTCGAAGGCCGGTGAATCGCCCCAAACAGTGGCCAAGCCGGGATTGACGGCCAGGAAGGTTTTGCTGTGTGTTTGGTGGGATTGGAAGGGAATCATCCACTATGAGCTTCTTCCATATGGCCAGACGCTTAATTCTATCATCTACTGCGAACAACTGGACCGCTTGAAGCAGGCGATCGACCAGAAGCATCCAGAATTGGCCAACAGGAAGGGTGTAGTGTTCCAACAGGACAACGCCAGACCATACACTTCGTTGATGACTCGTCAGAAGCGACGGGAGCTCGGATGAGAGGTTTTATCACATCCACTATATAGCCCGGACATAGCGCCAAGTGATTACCACCTGTTCCTGTCCATGGCGAACGCCCTTGGTGGTGTAAAGTTGCACTCAAAAGTGGCTTGTGAAAAGTGGCCGTCCGAGTTCTTCGAGGGCGATAATAGTTGGGAATGTTAACGCCACGTCCTGACCGCGTCGATCTAATGACGTCTTTGTCAGCGGAACGCAAGTCCTGGTTATCCGCGGTAGGTATGACTGTGACGTGTAGTGACGATATATTATGTTGGTATCTGGTGAATGTGATGTGATAGAGACCCGCAGTATGAAGGCCGGCTTAATGCGGTTTATCGATACGGTAACCTTTTTACCATTTACCACACTATATTTTGAAACCCTTATCACACCTTTCTATGACCTTATGAGGACCAGAATATGCTGGTTTCAAACTACCACCAGCAGAGCAATTCCTAATGAGTTGCAGATAATAGTTCTTTGTAAATGTTTTTTTTTTTATGGAGTAGGGGGCAAACGAGCAGACGTATCGCCTGATGGAAAGCACCGCCGCCCATGGAAACCCGCGACACCAGAGGCGTCACAATTGCGTTGCCGACCTTTGGGAGATGGGAAGAGGGATAGAGGAGGAGTGGTTAGGGCATACCCTAACCACTCCTCCTCTATCCGGTATCCTCACTCACTCGGTGAAATACAGCGCAAGCGCTATTTCACACCGGTTTTCTGTGAAGCCAGTCGAGCCTGCCCATGCATGCCGAAACGTGGCCCTCCCCCTGTCAAATATCATAATACTCGTACTCAGGATATACAGGAATCTGATGGAAAGATTTTGCCAGGTCAATCTAAGAGAATACGGTACAGCCAGACAGGCTATGGGGTGCCTGATGGGGTATTGGTCAGGAATGGTTCGGGCGTTCAGCATTATTTGAACGTCTCATATGCCCTATCCTTACAAATTACGCAGAACCTAAGCTTTCAGATAGTCAACACGGTTTTAGAACAGGTAGATCTACACAAACAAATTTAGTGAAATACGTAAACGACATCTCGGAGGCACTAGACGACAGATATGAAGTGGATGCAATATACACCGACTTTAGTAGCGCCTTTGATGAAGTGAGTCATCCGCTCTTGATAGACAAACTACGACTCAATGGCATTCATGGTTCCTTATTAAGGTGGTTTGCATCCTACCTCTTAAATCGCTCTCAGTTTGTTTCCATCGTGGATACGTTTCAAATAACTATTATGCGCGATCAGGTGTACCACAGGGCTCGCATCTAGGCCCCATTCTATTTTCGATATTTGTGAACGATATCACGAACCAAATCAAACATTGTCGTAGCTTGCTATTTGCTGACGATCTAAAAATATATAGGACAATTACCTGTCTAGAAGATAGTCTCCTTGTCCAGAAAGATTTGGAAAATATTGAACTGTGGTGCAAATCGAATAGTATGACCCTTAACGCTCAAAAATGCCATCATATACAGTTTTCTAGAAAGAAAAAATCCACTCCCACTTCATACAAGCTGTGCGACACGATATTGACAAAAGTGGATGAAATACGAGATTTAGGTGTTATATTAGACAGTGCCCTCAGCTTTAAACCACATATAAACGACATTGTGAAGAAATCGACTCAAATGTGCGGTTTCATCAGACGTAATACTCGCGGGTTTAGGCTTGCAAAAACACGTAGTATTGTATAACGCTCTGGTGCGCAGTAAATTAGAATATAATAGTGTTGTCTGGAATCCCTTTTATACTTTACATTCACAAAGAGTGGAAAGTATACAAAGAGCATTCTCCAGATATCTTGCCTACGTTTCACAAAACATCACTCATCGCTGTCCTTATGAACACCGTTTACAATATTTCAAAATGGATTTTCTTCGTAACCGTCGCCGTATTCACGATCTCGTATTTCTTCACAAAATAGTAAACGGCTCAATAAAAAGTAGTGATCTAACTGAACGCATACTTTATTCGGTCCCAACAAAACCGCCGAGATATGCCATCACCAGAAAATTTTATATACCCACCCGCAAATCTAATCTAGGTCTGAATGCACCTCTGACGCGTATATGTAGAGAATACAATAGCATGTGTTCACAGAGAGACATAGACATCCATGCCCCTTTTAATAAATTTAGACGTTCTATAGCTGATAATTTTAACAAAACTAACCAAAGTTAATCTTTTCCTTTAGGTAAGGTAATACCTTTGTTATTTTAATGTTTTTCATCTTTTATATTAATTTTAATTTTTTCATGTTTCATATTAATAAGAGCATCGTAATTTTAATTTAGAATTAATTAGTATTAAGCTCCCTTATTTTGTTTTTTGTAAAAGTTACCTTACTCCTAACATTGTTTGTTAGGGGTACTTTATTTTATCTCATATGGTGAATGTTGTGTGTACCTGTAATAGGCATGCATACTAGAAAATATTATTGTATAATTTTTTTTAAAAGTGTATTGTATGTGTGCTGTTGGTATACCTAAATAAATAAATAAATAAATAAATTATCCAGTTCGCCAGGGCCACCAGTATCGTGCACACCGCTCAGATTGGCCGGAGAAACTATAAATAGCTAAGACTGAGTTCGACTCAATGTTAGGTACAGAGTAGAACCTGTCGCCGGTCTGAAACACCTTGGTCGTCGCCTCTTCGCCTCGCATCCAAAAGAGATGACGGTTGGCGTCCCTGTGGCGACTACAAAATGAAGGTTAATATATTAATTTTGGCAGTGTATATATGTTTGACTGTAGCGCTTATTCCTTATCCGCTTCCGTATCCGTTTTATTAAAAGTTTTTACGTAGTCGAGCTTAGAATGTTATTTGTAAAATTAAAAGTAAAATTATAAATTTCATAATGTTTAAATTCAAATTATCGACATCAAACATTAGCAGGTCAGTGACGCGAACCCATAACATTTTCTCCTATTGTTTTTTTAAACTTTTGTTGTTATTATAAGAAAGGACTCTTGTTGATTAAAATTTGTGTTTTATGTGATCTTATTGTACAGAATCAGGAATCTTTGAGTGTGGTCTAAACACGAGGTGCCTTATTAACAATATTATTATTATAAGTATTTCTATGTGCGTTTCCAGTGAGCATGCCCTACCTGAAAGTTAGTCATGATGAGTGGTTTACCTGCAAGTGCACGTCGTGGTGCCTGTAGGCGGCGTCGCGCGGCGGCGTGCTGCGCGCGCACGTGCCCGCGTCCACCAGCGCACCCGGCGCGCGCCTGCTGCACTCGTTATTATATATCACTTTATTGTACACCAAATTTATTTCGAAGTTGACTTAAAACAAAAAAGTCCAAGTGGCGGACGTATCTTATGGCTTGAAGGAAATCTCTTACTGCCAACTATTTGATGGAATGTATAGTTAAGGTAGCATAATACCTACTTATAGTGAAAAATGGGTGCTAACGTGTTGTAGTTCTGTGCGTTGAGAGCGCGGCACAGCGGCGAGGCAGTGGGGCACGCCAGCAGCACCGAGTGCGGCAGCACGTACACGCCGCGCTCGTCGCCTCCACCACCGCCACCGCCCACCTGCACACGAGTCGCCAGTCGCCACACAAACTATGTGCGACCTGCACACCGGCCATCCGTACTATATTATGTATATATGTACTTATAGTATAATCCCGGCCCGGCTTCTTTCGGAAGTCTTTGATATTCCTGGATATCTACTATAATATGCATGTATTACACATTTAAAGCTTCCTCTGGAATTAATTCATCTATTGCTGAAAACTGCATTAACATCCGTAGAGTATTTTAGAAGATGTAATGGACAGACAGTGGAGCGACCTTCATGTTATAGATACTATGCAAAGATATACTATACTGTCTATTGTATACTCTAAACGTCGAGGATAGCGACCACTACTCTTGACTTCTGCTTATACTTGCCATCAGGCAGAGTAGAGTCGCGTGTGGCGGCAGTGCCGGATTTATATTTTTTATGAGTGTAGGCCACTTTATTTCCGCCGCCCCATGTACATTTACCTTTGTTGTACCTTTCTAAAATAATAATTTTACATTTGTAGTAAAGAAGGCCTTAAAGTTAAATAAAATTTGAATTAGTCATTAAGAGGGTAAAAAAAATCAAGGTTTACAATTTTCTACGGGCCTTTTTAATAGCAAAATCATCTATAATATCATCATATATTATAGATGATTTCGCTGATGATATATCATAATATAGGTTTCGATAGGAATGAGTTTCTAAAGGGATTTATTTAAAGTACTTATAAAAAAACCATGAGAAAACCAGTGGACGTGTTTGACTTATCCGCTGAAATCGAGTCACCGTCCTCCGAAATCTGCCGCCCCTAGGCCGCGGCCTATACGGCCTATTTATAAATCCAGGACTGTGTGGCGGGGTCATATAGTCATATTGTTGCGCCATAACCAGATGGAACTCGTTTGTGCGAGAACAATCGAGAACTATTGAGGACAACGCCATCTAGTGTCGGAAAGCGCGCAACTGTGGGCATTATGACGATTACTCGACGCTAGATGGCGTTACAAGTAGCTCTAGACTCTAGAGTAATCTATTTAGCCTAGAAACATCGATCGAATATTTTCGTACATTCGAGTTATTTCGACGGCCATATAAAAGCGGAACGTGTTAGCCGTACGGGCAGTATTGTTTCACGACACAGCGGATAAATATCGAAGAGATCTTCTAGTGCGACTAACGAGTGATTTAGTGATTTGTTATTGTAAAAACTGTTGTTAATAAATATTGTGTTATTTTTGGTAATTAATCGACTGCTTTAATTTGTTTAATACCCAGCTCGTAACAATATTTATAAAACAAACTCTGTCTGTCTGTCACTAATACTAACTAAACCGCTGCACCGATATCAAAGTTGTGCATGGAGAAACGTGATAACCGACATATGAGCGGACGGAGAACTGAGAGAGTCAGGACTTAGAGTTGTGGGTAGGGTGTGAAATGGTGAAATAAAAGAGTGTTGCAAAGAACCTGTGGAGGAAGCCCGCGCGTGAGAGGGCTCGACGCGCTCGGCAACCGCGGCGAAGTCTGCGCCGGCCGCGCCCTCGTCTCGCGTCGTCGCCGGTGCTTCTCCACCACCACCTGCGGTCTCAATCATCTTAGGTATGGTCTCTCTCTGTATAGGTTACATTCTATTTTGATTCAATATACTTTATCAGTTTTGCTTCTAAGCGATTAATTATAGCTAATACTTGCTAATTTGCAGTCACCTACAAAAATAGTGAAATATTGTCCGCTGTCCTTCTTGTCCGCTGACTGGATTCTAAGAATATTTGCGCATTTATTCTGGATCTCATTACACGTAAAACAAAATGATATAGTTGCCACCAAGAATGATCCCTTTAGTATACCTGCAAGTAGGAGGCAGTGTCGTCGGGAGCGGATGTGCCGCAGGTTAGGGGCGGTGCTGGCGCCTCGCTCGACGGCTCGCGGTCTGCGCTACTGTCCACACGGAAATTACTTGAATGCGAGGTCGTCAGATCTGTGGCGCAACAAGTCGTTTTACAGATATATTATATAAATATTCGTGAGAAAACAATGCTTGCACGCCACACACGGACTAACTTTGAGCGGCGCGATACCACGGCCTCAAACCAAACCGATGTAAAATCCATTTTCCCTTTTCAAGGAGTGTATGAGAACATTGGGCGTAGTACTGAGTAATAGCTAAATAAACCAAACCCATATTCTTTTTTGTTATGTATGGCCCTCCCAAAATTATTCTACTCTGTCTGATGGAAAGCATAAGCAGAATCTAAGAGTGGTGGTCACTATAGGTACTCACTGCGAATGCAGACTATGCAACAATGCAGCATGGCGACCCATACCATGGCGGCCTAGCGGTGTTTCTGCATCATTGGGCCTTCGGTCTCGCACTCACCAACGAAACACGACAGTAGTCGTAGAGGGTAGTACCGGCCCGTTTGTGCTAAAATGCAGTAATACAGCGTGGCTCTACTACTCGTACCTTGTAAATTAAACATAAAGTCTGTATTCAAACCGCTGATTGCACCCGCTTCTATGCTCTTCTATCTATCTACATTCTCTAAAATTGTACATACACACTATTTTATAAAGTCTGAAGTAGTATTGGCAGCTGAGGTTCTAACCTAATTGCGGATTGGCTAATTCGACATCTTTAGCTTCAACTCCTCTGTGCGAAGTGCAGTTTGTATAATTGGAGATATATTTCTTAGGCGACTGAGTCATCATACACGCTAGATAAGTTGCGACCGGCTAGTTAGGTAGAGCTTTACCGACGTAACGTTCAAACGTAGATAAACTTAGCCGACTGACTATAACAACAAATGTGCATATCGTAAACAATTAGCAGTAAATGACAAACACTTATCTGTCAATATGATACCATAGGCCATAGGCCAATTGGAAATTAAATCAAAACTACTTTGTGCACCTTCTTGCTGTTAGTTATGTCATTTAACCATTTCAAAATTTAAGTGTGTGTTTGTAATTTCAAATTATTTTTACTAAATGCAAATGAACACTTAAACCAAAAAAATGATTTTTTGTGTATCTGTCTTTCTGTTTTGCTCTAACTAATGGCTGGACTACTTAGCTTGGCTTTGGCTTAGGCTACTTTTTAGCTTCGCTCCGCGGCGTTACCCACGATTATTGTTGTTCCGCGGATAACACCGCAGGATTCAGCTAGTATTTTTATATAAATAGGCTTACATACAGTTTCTGTTAAATAATAATAATAAACAAACTTCTGTCATTTATTCAAAGACACAAAATTACCACACATGTTAATCACAATTCAATATTTTCTATTTCTCAGAATGGATTTAGAAGTGAGACCCGTGGTACTAAAGAGCTCCTTATCATATACATGACCATGAGCCAGCAGGTGCGTCGGAATTGTAAGAGGCTCGCGACATGCTGGATAGATTACAAGAAGGCTTATGACTCCGTTCCACATCCATTTTTAACCAAGGGAGAGCCACACTTCGGCATGCATGGGCCGGCTCGAACGGAGTGATACCACGGCCTCACAGAAAACCTGTGTGAAATAGCGCCTGCGCTGTGTTTCACCAAGTGAGTGAGGATACCAGAGGCCCAAAACACTAACCTCTTCCCCATTCCCTTCCCATCCGCCAAAGGCCGGCAACGCACTTGTGACGCTTCTGGTGTTGTGGGTGTCCATGGGCGGCGGTAATCACTATGGTAAGTGATTACCGCAGCCCAGGCGATACGTATGCTCGTTTGCCACAAAATCCATATTAAAGAAAAACATGGCTTTTAAAGGTGTTTGAGTTGTATAAAATCGATACAACTCTGTGCACTTTCTTAAAGTCATGTATGGGGCAATGGAGAACAGTACTTCGCTGTCCTGGATGTCTGCAGTCTGCGACGAACGACGTACTTATAAAAATCGAGCGGGACATCTTTCAAGGTGACAGTCTGAGCCCCTTGTAGTTTTGTCTAGCTTTGAACCCTCTCAGCACTATTAGAGGGTTCAGAGTTAGGCTACAGGTTGCAAAAAGATAATCGAGTTATATCTCACCTCCTTTACATGGATGATTTGAAAGTACAAGGTGTCTTAAAAGAAATTTCATATTTAGTGGATTGATTAAAAAAAAAGGAAGCGGTATATAGAAAAAATGTTTATTTATTGTTAAAATACACTTTTTGGGAATTCATTTCTTAAAAATAATATCGTCTAAATGTAAACCCTCACGTTGTTGGCACTCATTTAATCGAACAGTAAAATTACTTATGACTGCTCGACAGGTGGAGTGAGGGATGGCTGCCATTTCGTGACGGATATTTTCTTTCAAATGCGCCAGTGAAGTTGGTTTATTGGCGTAAACTTTAGATTTAAGATAACCCCATAGGAAAAAGTCCATAGGGGTTAAATCTGGGCTACGTGGAGGCCAATTTATGTCACCTCTCCGGGAGATCAATTTTCCTGAGAAAATTTCACGAACACGTGGCAGAGATATATTGGACGTGTGTGAAGTTGCTCCGTCCTGTTGAAACCATGTTCTTTGGTTATAGCCAGGAAAGTTTTGCAGTTCAGGTACCAAGAAGTTGTCTAACATCTCCACATAACGCTCTGAATTCACTGTAACTGTACGCCCCATTTCGTCTTCAAAAAAGTAAGGGCCGATAATTCCTCGCGCCGACATGGCAGCCCATACGGTCACTTTAGGCGAGTGTAGGGGTTTCTGATGTTTGCGTTTCGGATTGGCTGAACTCCAGTAGCGGCAGTTTTGCTTATTTACGTGGCCATTAAGATGAAAATGAGCTTCATCCGAAAACAAAATGTTGGTAAACGTTGAAAATCGCTCAATCATCTGATTTACGAAATTAAGCCTCTGACCGGCATCTTGGGGCTTTAATTCTTGCACCAATTGAATTTTGTAGGGGTGCAGCTTTAGATCTTTGTGCATAATGCGATGTAATGATTGATTAACACTCTCCACGTTTTCTACCGTTCTTGATGACCTAGGTCGCCCGGATTTTGATTTATCCAGCGTTGATCCAGTCTCTTCAAACTTTTTAACCCAATGTCGAATGAGAGGAAGGCTTGGCGCATCATTTAAGTGGCGAAAACCTCGAATACTGCAGAATTATCTACGCGCGACAGTTGTCGAATCACCGTTCTTGTAAAACTCTCGCACGCACAACGCGCGGTCTGCTCCCGAGAAACGCTCCATAGCGACTGAATCCCCAAGAGCCAAGCTACCAATTGACATAACCCCCGCACCCCTCAAGTACGCAGCGTTCACGCAGTAAGCTAAACAAATATAAAATTTCTTTTGAGACACCCTGTACTTGCCCCACTAAATTGCAATTGACAGCGTTACTAAAGGTTACCTAAAAACTTTAGTAATTCTATCAAAATAAAATTTGGTATAGACAAGTGTGCAGTCATGTATGTAAAAGCAATACCAGAATCTGACATGAAACAAACGTTGCGGGAAAGTTTCTTTGGCCGCCTGAAAAAAAGTACTTAAAAGTCTTTTATCAGGGGGGTAACAAGGTGCGAGCCTGCAATGGTTGGGTCATGCTGGTTCTGATGTTTTCCTTTGGTGTATTTAGATGGACTCAGACTGCATTAGATGCCATTGACAGGAGAGTCCGTACACTGTTGACTGCATTCCGAAAGTACCACCTACGTTCATCGGTTATGAGATTGTATATCCGCGTGGATTACTATATATATTAGGTCTTTACCTATGAAATTGCCGTTTTGTATGCAATAAGTGAAAGTACTTATTTTTTGAAACTTTTTTATTTCTGTTATTCGAAGTAATCACCCATGCAATCGACGCATCTTTGCCAACGCATTGGCAGTTTATTGATGCCCTTCTTGTAAAAATCAGCTGGACGGGAGGCAACAAACTCTTCAAATGCATTTTGTACTGCCTCTCGGGAATTGAATTTTTTACCCACTAAAAAGTTGTCTAAATTTTGGAAAAAGTAATAGTCGGTAGGTGCAAGGTCTGGTGAGTATGGCGGATGAGGGAGAGCTTCCAACCCCAGCTCTTGCAGCTTGGAGACTGTCTGTTGCGCAGTATGGGGTCGCGCGTTGTTGTTGTGAAGGAGCAGTGGGGACGACCGATTGACCAAAGCTGGTTGCAGATGTGCAAGCTTCTCCATCATTATCTCCAGTTCTTCACAGTACACATCTGCATTAATGCTCATGCCGTTTTGTAAAAAGCTGTGGTGAATCACACCCGCACTAGACCACCAAACAGTGAACATCACCTTTTTAGGGGTCATTTTTGGTTTAGGGCATTGCTTTGGTGCTGAACCAGGGTCTAACCAACTTGCTGAGCGCTTTCGATTGTCGAACAGAATCCATTTTTCGTCGCACGTAACTATTCGTTTCAAAATTCCTTCATTTCTTTGCCTGTTGAGCAGCGAAAGGCAGGTCTCGACGCGTACGTTGCGCTGGCGATCGTTAAGGTCGTGGGGCACCCATCTATCCAGCTTTTTTACCTTGCCAATTTGTCGCAAATGGATCAATATTGTTTTGATGCTTACATTAAAAGCTGCTGCTAGCTCAGCTGTAGATTGAGTTTCGTCAGCTTCCACAATCGCCTTTAATTCATTATTGTTAACCAAAGTCTCCGGACGACCACGAGCTTCATTTTTCAAGTCAAAATTTTCAGAACGGAACCGGGAAAACCAATAAAGGGTTGTGCGTTCGTTTGTACAGTTCTCTCCGTAAACGTTTTTGATGTTACGTGCCGTTTGTGTCGCGTTGGTGCCACGACGGAACTCATATTCCATAATTACACGAATTTTTAAAGTATCCATTATGACGAAAAATGTTCAAATGTAATGAAAATACAACGCTAATCAAAAAACAAAAGACTGAGTTTGTAAATAGAATGTCATGGTTTTAAAACAAAATTAATTTGAATATAGAATACAGAGCCATTACAAACTTTTTTTTATTTGAAATGACCAGTACTGAAGAAACGCAATTTCATAGGTAAAGACCTATTATTATAAATAATACTAAAAACCCTACACAATCGCGACGTATACAACCTTAGAGAATATTTTCTACAAACTGATGTGGGAGTGTATCGTAGTGTGTGGATACCGGGCTCACTCCGGCTCGCTCTGGCTAAAGAGAATTGGCGCAAACCTGTGGTACTTACTACTAATGATAACAGGGAAGTATGGAAGGGCAAAGAACTCCATGGTCCTTTTTAATCGGGCCCTTCATGGACCCGACTTAGATTTTAAAGCCTCTTCGTCTTGGCTACGATATGGTGATCTCTACGGAGAAACCGAAGGATTTGCCTGTGCGATTATGGACAAAGTTATCATGACGAATAACTATCGGAAGTATATCCTGAAAGATGGTACGGTCGACGTCTGTCGGGCATGTTACCGTCCCGGAGAATCTATCAGGCATATTATTTCTGGTTGTTCTCGTCTTGCTAACAGCAAGTATTTGCACAGGCACAACCAAGTAGCCAGGATCGTACATCAGTAACTTGCCCTTAAATACAAACTTGTGAGTTCAGAGTTTCAGAGGTACCATACTACAGGTATGTGCCCGACCCAGTTCTCGAGAATGGTCGTGCTACGTTATATTGGGATCGATCTATTATTACACAGGACTATTGTTGCCAATAAGCCTGATATTGTGGTGATAGATCGATTAGAGCACCGCGCAATGATTGTCGATGTCGCCGTTCCTCATGACGAGAATCTCGTGAAAGTCGAAAAGAAAAACAAATAAAATATTTGGATTTATCTCACGAGATGGTCGATATGTGAAACGTGGATTCAGTGATCATTGTTCCGATAGTCGTATCTGCTCATGGATTAATAGCCAAGAGCCTCGATCAACACATTAGGAGGTTCACGTTAGAAGCCTGGATCAAGCGTCTGATACAGAAGGCAGTCCTTCTTGACACGGCACGTACAGTGAGAATGTTCATGTCTTTGGAGCCCTAACCACCGGTTGCTTGGTCTCTGTACTCGAAGTCGGTGGTCTACTATTTTTTATATTTTTAAATGTATTTTTTTATATGTATATTTAAAAATGTAATTAATATGTATATTTAATTTAATAAAGAGAATAATAATAATCCTTTATTTGCCAGAATGTAGGTGTACACAGTACGGTCTTAAATATACGGTGTATAAATATACATGGCCCATATACATTCTACCAGTATATAATAATAATAAACTAGCAACACTGAAAGCAGATGGAATTTTTCAAACAGATTTTTCGTTAATTTATTATCTCAGTTTTGAAACATTTTACAATAAAGGAAATCAACCAACATAAGTTTGAATACTATTTAAAATGAAATATCGGCATCGAAATAGAATAAAATTATGTAAAAAAGGCATTTTTAAAGAAAATAGCTGTGTTAGACATGACGTTTTAAACGTCATGTCGCAACAATGATTTATAAAAGAAATTCTTAATGCTAACAAGAGCTAGAAGTAGAGCACAATTATCACCCCCGGATTCGTCGCTCCGCTCCACCTTACCGTCTCCGGAAGCAATAACAGAAGTTCCGGTTGGTGCAGAGGCGTCGAGCTCATCCTCATGCGACGAGTTTTTCTCTCCGCCGACGTCGCCAATACCTGTACGTCGGCAGGGGAGAGGCCGGCCACCGACCAGCTTGGGAACCCGAGGACCACTGACCTCGAACAGAGCCCCCGCTGCCGGTGGTGATGTGCGCGGCATGAAATGGACACATTCCATAAATGAGAATGTCATGCGGGCATATTTTCGGGCTACAGAGTTGGGAACGAACCTTACTGCGTACCGTGTTCGACTAGTCTCTTTGTTTCAGGAGCTTGAACCATCAGTCAACGTTTCGGCACAACGATTGTCGGATCAAGTGCGTGCTAGACAGCGTTGTCACCTGCTGGATGATGCCATGCTTGAGAGGATTCGCTCTGACATACGGAATATCTTAATTGTCCCTTCTTCATCACATGCTGTGGATTTGGTACCAATCATCACACCCCAGTTACCACATGATCACTATGTTGATGAACTAGTGGAGAGTGAAGATATATCCGTAAGTACCCAATGTAATAATAAAATAAGGAGTGCTTTGGAGGATGCGATTCAGGAATACCGGTATGTTAAGTGTAATAACAGACCCCGGTTACCCCGTTTGCCCATTCATAAACGTAATTTAGCGCTGGTAAGTGCCCTAGATTCGTTATTATCGGATTATTTTGATAATAGCAAAGATCTCAGTGATACACATTCGATTCTATACTGTGCGGCTGTTGCAGTTTGTCGAGTTGCTAATGTCAAATTTAAAGAAAATATGACTTATGTTCGACCCAAAAATACTATACCAGCTTGGCAGTGTAGAATTGAACGTCGTATTGCTGAGACTAGGACACTTGTTGGTAAACTAGTTAGTTTTCGATCAGGCAATACGCGACCGAGAGTAATGCGCTTTGTGAAACATGCATTCTCAGGGACTACTATTAGTCCCGGACAGTACATGTCATGGGTCACAGAGCGCATAGACTTTCTGAAACAAAAAGTTTATGCATGGGCAAATAGGATAAGACGATATAGAAAACGAGTAGATCGGTATAATCAGAATCGCATGTTCCAAAGAAATGAGAAGTGGGTGTACCGAAAATGGGAGGAACCCAGTCCGTGTGTGAGTGATGGGCAATTTCCAGATGACAACGCCACAAATACTTTTTGGCGTAACATCTGGTCAGTGCCTGTTACTCATACAGAAGGTGATTGGTGTCGGGATGTCGAGCGCTCATGTGAGTCCATAATATCTATGGAACCTATTACTATTGGTAAAGATGATGTAAGTTGTGCAGCCCGTTCATTGCCAAATTGGAAATCACCTGGTCCAGACGGACTGCACAACTTTTGGCTCAAGTGGTTCCGAAGCTCACATGCGTGTTTGGCATCTCAATACCAAGACGCAGTGGATTCCAGTTCATTACCCCAGTTTTTAACTACTGGTATAACTCACTTACTCTATAAATCTGGTAGTGCTATGGATCCCAAAAATTTTAGACCTATTACATGTTTACCAACCATATATAAACTTCTAACATCTATTCTGAGACTCAAAATTTCTACACATATTAATAACAATTCGATAATTTCCGTGTCTCAGAATGGATGAGGAAGTGGGACCCGTGGCACTAAAGAGCTCCTTATTATGGACATGACTATTAGCCAACAAGTACGTCGTTATCGTAAGAGTCTGGCGACATGCTGGATAGATTACAAGAAGGCTTACGACTCGGTTCCACATACATGGCTTTTGAGGGTGCTGGAGTTGTATAAAATCGATACAACTCTATGCACTTTCTTAAAGTCGTGAATGGGGCAATGGAGAACGGTACTTCGCTATCCTGGATGTCGGCAGACTGCGGTAAATGACGAACTTATAAATATCGAGCGGGGCATCTTTCAAGGTGACAGTCTGAGTCCCTTGTGGTTTTGTCTAGCTTTGAACCCTCTAAGCACTCTGTTGGAGGGTTCAGATTTGGGCTATAGGTTGCGGAAAGATGATCGAGCTGTATCTCACCTTCTGTATATGGATGATTTGAAACTACTTGCCCCCACTAAATTACAATTGACAGAGTTACTAAAGGTCACTGAAAACTTTAGCAATTCTATCAAGATGGAATTTGGTGTAGACAAGTGTGCAGTCATGTATGTCAAGAAGGGTTTGATAGTGGAATCTGAAGGATTAGAACTTTCAGATTCTATAAAACTTCGGTCTGTCTCTGCCACCGAAAGCTACAAGTATCTAGGTTTTTCACAGTCTTTGGGAATACCAGAATCGGACATGAAACAGGCGTTGCGGGAACGCTTCTTTGGCCGCCTGAAAAAAGTACTTAAAAGTCTTTTATCAGGTGGTAACAGGGTGCGAGCCTACAATGGTTGGGTCATGCCGGTTCTGATGTATTCCTTTGGTGTGCTTAGATGGACTCAGACCGAATTAGATGCCCTAGATAGGAGAGTCCGTACATTGCTGACTGCATTTCGAATGCATCACCCACGTTCATCAGTTATGAGGTTGTATATCCCGCGAAAATTTGGGGGTCGTGGACTTTTAAATATCAAGACCCTACACAATCGCGAGATATACAATCTTAGAGAATATTTTCTGCATACTGATGTGGAAATGCATCGCAGTGTAGTTGCAGTGGATAGCGGGCTCACTCCGCTCGCTCTGGCTAAAGAGAATTGGCGCGAACCTGTGGTACTTAGTACTAATGATCGCAGGGAGGTATGGAAGGGCAAGGAACTCCATGGTCGGTTTTATAGGGCCCTTCATGGACCCGATATAGATTTTAAAACATCTACGTCCTGGCTACGGTATGGTGATCTCTTCGGAGAAACCGAAGGTTTTGTTTGTGCGATTATGGACGAAGTTATCATGACGAAAAACTATCGGAAGTATATCCTGAGTGATGGTACGGTCGACATCTGTCGGGCATGTCACCGCCCTGGAGAATCTATCAGGCATATTATTTCTGGTTGTTCTCGTCTTGCTAACGGCGAGTATTTGCACAGGCACAACCAAGTAGCTAGGATCGTACATCAGCAACTTGCCCTTAAATACCATCTTGTGAACTCAGAGGTGCCATACTACAGATATGTGCCCGACCCAGTTCTCGAGAATGGTCGTGCTACGTTATATTGGGATCGATCTATTATTACAGACAGGACTATTGTTGCCAATAAGCCTGATATTGTGGTGATAGATCGATTAGAGCGCCGCGCAATTATTATCGATATCGCCGTTCCTCATGACGAGAATCTCGTGAAAGTCGAAAAAGAAAAACAAATAAAATATTTGGATCTATTTCACGAGATTGTCGATATGTGGAATGTGGATTCGGCAATAATTGTTCCGATAGTCGTATCTGCTCACGGATTGATAGCCAAGAGCCTCGTCCAACACCTTAAGAGGCTCACGTTAGAAGGCTGGATCAAGGGTCTGATATAGAAAGCAGTCCTTCTTGACACGGCACGCATAGTGAGGAGGTTCCTGTCTTTGGAGCCCTAACCACCGGTTTCTTGGTCCCTGTACCCGAAGTCGGTGGTCTACTATTTTTTATATTTTTAAATATATATTATGTTATTGTTTATCTTTTTATGTATTTAAAAATGTAATTAATATGTATATATAATTAAATAAAGAGAATAATAATAATAATAATAATAAGCCCCCTAAAATCCCACCTTACGTCCGTGCTGAAGATCTAGCCACGTGGGGGGCGGACATGCATACCATTGAAACTTATGTAGCCAACAAGGCAAGGGTAACCCTAAAATGGAGAAATGAATAATAGAGCATATAATTTGAGGTCGCTACCCGGGGGTCGCCGGGGCGCATCTGGAGCCGATGCTGGATGTTCCAGCATGCGAACCATCGGCGGTGAGACGTCGAGCAGGCGGGCTCTCATCAAGCAATCTACTACAGTCGGTCGCGATGAGTTGAGCAGGCGGGCTCATCACGTAGAAGTTACAGCCGAATCAACGGGCGATGATACTAAAACGCTATCTTCTTCTACACCTTCAACTCGCCCTTCTTACATGACAAGAAGATCAATACGTTTGGCAAGCACTAACAGCGCTGTGCAACACCTTACAACCGAGCGATCACCTTCACCCTCATTTAGTACCATACAATCAGATCACTCACTTTTCTCTAATATTCCATCACCATCTTCAACCCATAGCTTATTTAGATCACCCAACTCATCACCGTCATCTACATATTCATCCCAAACTACAAGGTCAACAGCTGTTGTGCAGGAGGCATTAGTCATTAACCCTGTACCCACTGCTGGCTCTTCTCGTACGCGAAAGAAATGGACTGAAGAAATGAACCGTTTTATATGGCGTACATACGTTCTCAAAACCAACTGCGAAACGTCAGAACTAAACAATTACTTGGAAACTTTACATAGAGAATTTAACAATAGGTATCCCGACATGCAAGCCACTCGACAACGGTTAGGAGACCAAAAGAGAGCTATAATAAGAAGAAAACTGCTCTCACAACATGTGTTAGGTGAAATAGCCTCTGAAGTAGGAAAACAAATAGGAGATGAAAACGTAAACCATTCACACATACATAGCCAGAACGAACATTCATCACACACACAAACAGTCTCTAGCAACAATAGGATGAAATGGACAAAAGAAATGAACGATGATATTATTAGATGTTACCTTCAAGCAACGGATCTAGAAACAAATATGACTGCTTATCGTAAAAACTTTATGAACTTTTTATAGAAAGACAACCAAATTTATCTAATCTAACTGAACAGAGAATTGCAGACCAAAGAAGAATAATATTCATTAATAAGACATACGCCAACAGAATAAATGAAATAAAGCAGGAAGTACAATTATCACGAACAAATTTGAATAACCAAAGAGTATATGACTTAAACCACTCTATTGCGGGTCAAACAAATAACACACCTGAAAGCATAATAGACACCATATTTACACTGACTGAACCTACGGCAACAACACACAATGAAAACAACATCACTCATAACACCGATACCAATAGTAGTAACAGTACTGTTAATAATAGGATAGAAGAAGAATTTAGTAATGCTCTTACACGATTCAGTACAATCAACCCAGAAGCAAGACCATACATCCCGAAACAAAAGACATCACGAAAATTTGCTGAAATAACTCAATATTTAAATTACAATATTTTACCGAAACACTTAAACCTAGAATTAGATTTTAATTCACTACACACTTTAATTTATTTAGCAGCCTATACGGCAGCTCTTTGTAACGGCACTAGATTTAACACTGAAGATAATACAACTACTAATAAACGAGCTAGGAAACCTGCGTGACAAAGAAGAATCGAAAGTAGAATAGAACAATATCGATTAGAAATAGGAAGATTAACACAATACATGTTAGGAAATAGAAGTCACAGAATATTAAAGACTATAGAGGAAATAAAGAAAAAATATAAAACTCATTCACAACACGAAGAACCTAACACTGACCCTCAACATTTTCTTGACACACTGAAACAGAAACTAAGCGCGGTTTCAAATAGACTTAAAAGATACTTAAATTGTACTAAACGCAAACAACAAAATACAAACTTCACTAATAACGAAAAACAGTTTTATAGAACCCTAGGACACATTAATCAAATAACATCAAAATCCACAGAATTACCCTCACCTCAAGACCTTCACCAATTTTGGGCAGGTATCTGGGAAAACCCTGTGCAACATAACACACATGCAGATTGGTTACAAAAAATAGCAGACACATCAAATATCAACGAATTGGAGTTTGAAAATATCCCAATTGATACATTCACTCAGGTTATTAGTCGCACACATAATTGGAAGGCACCAGGCACTGACAATATACACAATTACTGGTACAAAAAATTTTGCTGCACACATCCATTCATCCACAGTCATATTTGCAAATTCATACAATCACCACACACTATGCCAACATTCATAACACAAGGAATCACATATATGCTACCCAAAGGTTCAGACCCCAAAAATCCTGCAAATTACAGACCTATCACATGCTTGCAAACTATATACAAAATCATTACAGGATGCATCAGTGAAATTATTTACAGTCACCTTAATCAACATAACATCCTAGCAGAACAACAAAAAGGTTGTAAAAAAAATAGTCAGGGTTGTAAAGAACAATTAACCATAGATTCAATAGTAATGAGGCAAGCCCAAACTAAAAATAGGAATATTCAGATGATGTACATTGATTACAAAAAAGCTTTTGATTCTGTCCCCCATAGTTGGTTAATGTACATACTAGAACATTACAAAATTCACCCCAGACTGATATCATTTCTAGGAGCAGCCATGGTTCACTGGAAAACAAAATTAAAACTATTGAACAACACTTCATCAACTACTCAGCTGATTAAAATAGAAAGAGGCATATTTCAAGGAGACGCACTTAGCCCGCTTTGGTTTTGTATGGCACTCAACCCCTTATCTAAGTTACTAGATGATACAAACATAGGTTTTAAATTAAGATACAATAATTCATTCCACACACTTTCACACCTACTTTACATGGACGATATTAAAATTTATGCAACTAATTACACCGAACTTAGTAAACTAGCTGACATTACACAGTCATTTTCAACAGACATTCAAATGCATTTCGGGGTAGATAAATGTAAAATTCACTCTATCAACCATGGCAAGACAGAATACAACTCTTATGCACTTAGTACAGGTGAACAAATAGAACCGTTTGACGAACATACAACATATAAATATTTAGGATTCCATCAGTCCAGACAGATTCAACAAAAACACACTAAATTAGAGTTAACAAAGAAATTCAAAGCCAGATTAAATCAGATTCTTAGAACCCAATTAAATTCACGCAATAGTATCAAAGCCATCAACACATATGCAATTCCGGTCCTTATTTATTCCTTTGGGATTATAAACTGGTCTCAAAGCGATCTTATTAAATTACAACGCACAATCAACACACGTATGACAACCAATAGGAAACATCACTCCAGATCGTGCACACAACGCCTTACATTACCCCGGGAAGATGGAGGCAGAGGCCTCATCGATATACAAAATTTACACAATAGACTCATAGATAAGCTACGCAATTATTTTTATGCGAAAGCCGAACAATCCCAACTTCATAAATTCTTAATCGAAATAGACAATAAATTTACCCCACTCAACTTATATGACAGAAACATTCACCCAAAATTAGCAAGTAGGCAGCAAAAAATAGACTTATGGGCACAAAAGTCTCTACATGGCAGACACCTCGCCGATCTCAGCCAAACACATGTCGACAGAAAAGCGTCGAACGAATGGCTGTTGCGCGGGGAACTCTTCCCAGAAACTGAGGCTTTTGTGATCGCTATTCAAGATCAGGTTATAGATACTCTAAATTATCTAAAACACATAATCCGTCTCCCTAACCTTTCTACCGACTTATGTAGACGGTGCCACAGTAGTTCTGAAACCATCCAACACATCACTGGCGCTTGTAAATCTATTGTACAAACTGAATACAAACACCGGCATGACCAAGTTGCAGCAATTATCCACCAAAATCTGGTTCACAAATATTCATTCATTCCAAATAAAACTGCTTATTATAAATATAAACCCAGTACAGTTCTTGAAAATAATGCATTTAAAATATATTGGGATAGGACAATAATTACCGACAAAACCATACACTACAATAGACCTGACATAACAATCCTAGATAAAGTTAACAGGACAGTTTTTATTGTAGACATAGCAGTATGTAACACACACAATCTTCTCACGACGCACACAGAAAAAGTTTCAAAATATATAGATTTAGCTACTGAAATTAAAAGACAATGGCAGGTAGAAAAAGTTAAAATTGTACCCATTATCATATCTACTACTGGTGTGGTTCCAAAGACTCTTCAAAATAGCCTCAATACACTGCAAATGCCGAAATCCATCAATCCATCTCCCCCTGGCACACTTGGCTAAGGCCCGTGTGTTAGATTTAGCTTCCCCTATAAATAAAAGGGAGACCACAAAAGGTATAAAAACAAAATAATAATAATAATATAAAATTATGTCAAAAATTAAAAGTACAGTCAAATAAATAAAAAATCAAAAATATCTAGCTAACTACTGTAATATATTTGGGTTTACCCACATAAGAAAATTAGTAAGTAAGATCACATATAAATAAGCCTATATCATTGAAACGTTTTTAGTTCGCAATATACGCTCCCTACAAGTTGACGTCCTTTTATTTATTACTCCCAATACCTCAGTGGCGACGAGGATCACTATTTGTGCGTTATAGTAATCATCGAAGTTCGTCTGCAATTATTCAAGGGAAATGTCGGTCGGCGGAGTCGGAAAGATTCGCTATTTTGATGTGAAGTCAGGCAACTGGACTTTGTACGAGGAGCGGTTGCAGATGTTTTTCAAGGTCAATAAGGTCGAGAAGAACATGTGGCTGCCTATGTTGATCACGGGCGTGGGTGATGAGACGTACGAATTGCTGAGTACGCTGTGCAATCCAAGAAAACCAGTGGATATAACGTACGAAGAGGCCGTTACAAATTGAAAAATCACCTACAACCGAAACCTGCGGTCATGGCGGAACGGTATCGGTTCAGACAAAGAAGACAAAAAGACGACGAAAGTGTAACACAATATCTGACCGAGTTAAAGAAACTCTCGAAAACTTGTGAGTTTGGTGCAAATTTGGAGGAGAATTTACGTGACCAGTTCGTATGCGGAGTGAAGAGTGACGTCATCAGACAAAGGTTGTTTGCGGAAGACAATTTGACGTACTCAGGAGCAGTCAAATTGGCGGTTGGGCTGGAGGCGGCCGAGCGGGATGCGGCAGTCGTGGAACAGAAAGCGACGGCGGAGGCATCGGCAATCGTGAACACGTGGCCGGCAAAGCGTGGCCGCGGTCAGTTTGCGAACCATGCAGCGGACCAACGAACGAACCACGGGTGTGCGGCGCGGGACTCCGAGAAAGGCGCCGGGAGCTGCACGGCGTGCGGCTGGCGCGGACACAGCAAGGAGGAGTGCCGCTATAAACATTTTGTTTGTAGCAAATGCAAACAAAGTGGACATTTGAGGCGTGTTTATCCGCGGACGGGGGCGAACAGTGACAGAGGGAAGAGGCGCGGAGTGAACCACGTGGATGCCACCACAAGCGACCATCCGAGGGAGGGAGCGGGAGACTCCAGTTCGGACGAGCTTGAGGAAGAACTTCAACAACTATGTTTGAGCGGCTACAACCCGGTGAGTTTATCATTACTGATTGATAATAAAACATTAAAAATGGAGCTAGACACAGGCTCGGCAATTTAATGTATCAGTAAGAGAACATATGATAAACTTTTTAACAATAGAGTAATTAAACCATTTAATTTGGTGTTAAAATTTTATGATGGTAGAAATATAAGACCACTAGGGGTTATAAGACCGAAAGTTCAATACAAAGATAAAATAAAATATCTAGAACTGTTTGTGATAGACGGGGGTACAACTTCCTTACTGGGCAGGCAATGGTTAATAGAATTGGGTATTAAAATACCTCCGTTTCAACAAGAGATTAACAATAGTGTACACAACATTTCTGATACTGTCGATTGTTTGTTGAACAGGTATAAAGATTTGTACAGCGAGGGACTGGGGCGGTACACAGGCGGCAAAGCAACGCTCCGATTACGAGAGGGCGCGAGGCCGGTGTTTTGCCGCGCGCGGCCCCTGCCTTACGCTCTGAGGGGTCAGGTTGACGCGGAGCTGGACGCCATGTTGCGCGCGGGCATCATCGAGCCCGTCGAGTGCTCGGACTGGGCGACGCCTTTGGTACCGATACGTAAAGCGGACGGAGGACTCCGTATCTGTGCTGATTACAAAATAACTTTAAATCCTGTCTTACTGGTCGATAGATATCCGTTACCCAAGATAGATGATGATGATTTGTTAGTGAGCTTAAACGGTGCTACACATTTCTCAAAAATCGATTTGTCCCTTGCTTATAACCAGATTGAATTGGATAATACTAAAGATTTAACTGTAATAAACACACATCGGGGTCTTTTTAAGTACAATAGACTTGTGTTTGGGTTGTCTTCTAGTCCGGGCATCTTCCAGCGTATTATGTCGAATTTACTAAGTGGTATTCCGGGGGTAGAAGTATTTTTAGATGATATCATCATCGGAACGGCAGGAACACAGGATAATCACTTAGGAACGATAGAAAAGGTGTTCCAGCGGTTACAGAGTCACGGTATGAAGCTAAAAAGGAGTAAATGTTTATTTTTGGTTAATAAAGTCAAATACTTAGGGTATGTCATATCAAAAGATGGGGTTAAAGTAGATTCAGATAAAATAAAAGCAATAATAAAAATTCCCAGGCTAAGAGATATTTCAAAGTTGCGTTCGTTTTTAGGTTTAGTTAATTTTATGCTAAATTTGTTAAGAATATGAATACTATTTTGTCACCACTGTATAAACTTTTAAAAAAAGAGGTCAATTGGAGATGGAGTACGGAGTGCGAAAGGGCGTTTGCAAAGGTAAAAAAAATATTAGTAGGCGCAGAGGTATTAGCTCATTATGATCCAGACAAGCCGTTAGTGTTGACATGCGACGCGAGCGCGCGGGATATAGGCGGTGTACTCACACAGCCGCCGACGGCCGCGGCCGCCCGGTAGTGTATGTGTCACGCGCGTTGAATAACGCCGAGAAACATTATGCACAAATAGATCGGGTGGCGTTAGCTATCGTATTTTGTTTACAAAAATTACATCAATATGTTTATGGTCGACGTTTTGTCTTGCGAACCGATCATAAACCGTTAGTAAGTACCTATATTTGGACCAAAACACGGTGTACCAGCGATGGCCGCGAGTAGATTACAACGCTGAGCAATTATTTTTATCTGCTTATACGTACGATATTGAATATGTAAACACTAAACAAAACGGTGCGGACGGACTGTCGAGACTGCCGGTTCCGTGCAGTAGCGATGAGTCACTGCGGGTTCCCGAGCAAACGTATTTACATTTTGCACAGAATGCATTGTTATTAGATTATAATACAATTAAAAAACAAACTATGGTAGATCCAATGTTAGGTAGGGTTTTAAATTATATTCGTGATACGTGGTTAACAGATAATGATATTCGAGAATTACAGCCGTATTTTAACCGTCGTAAGGAACTGTACGAGGAGCTGCGTGATGTGGGGGCACAGGGTAGGGATTCCTGCAAGTGGTCGAGCCAGGGCACTACAGGAATTAGAGAGAGGTGGACGCGCCGCAGCGGCACGCGGTCACGCCGTGGCCCTGGCCTTCTAGACCGTGGGCGAGGGTGCATCTTGATTTTCTGAGGCCTATTTTCGGAAAAATGTATTTAATTATGGTTGACGCTAGAACTTAATGGTTAAAAGTATTTCCTGTGCCTAGTACGGCGGCTAGTTCTACGATCGAAAATGTTACCGAAGTTTTTTCTAGATGGGGTTTACCGAGACAAATAGTCTCAGATAACGGACCACCGTTCACGAGCAAGGAAATGGCAGACTTTTTGGCTAGTCAGGGTGTAGTGTAGATCACGTTTTTTCCGCTCCGTACCACCCAGCATCGAATGGGGCTGGAGAAAATGCAGTGCGAACGGTTAAAAGAATTATAAAAAAAGCTTCAAAACAAAAAGGAAACATTAATTTATTTTTAAATACCTTCCTTTTGCATTACCGTAATACGGAGCACTGTTCAACAGGGGAAAGTCCAGCCACATTGATGCTAGGTAGGAATTTACGTACCAAATTAGATGCATTAAAACCAAATATAGAAACTAAAGTTAGGAAGGCTCAGGAACGACAACAGAAAGTAGGAACGGACGTCAAACGTTCTTTAGAGATAGGAGAGGCAGTATGCATGAGACAATATAGGGGAAATGAAAAATGGAGTCCGGGGCAGGTAGTAGATAAAATGGGTACTACTGATTATAAAGTTATGGACTGTTCAGGCAAGGAAAGTCATAGACACATTGACCAGTTAAGACAGCGATCGCGAAGCTCATTGATTTGTCCGACTAGCACATCAGAACGGAGTTCTCTTGATGCGGAACGTCCCTACAATCCCGAGGTGACGAAGCCATTGTCAGTCGCCGGAGAGACTCGGAGCCCTCGGAGCGTGAGGGAGTTCAATCCGGTTCGAACCGCGACTACCGTTGAGTTGCCGTCTACATCTGCTTCGGGATCAGTATCTCTCAGTAATGTACCCAGTCTTGAGGAGCGGGTGATAGTTTCCCAATCCGAGGATGCTGTTCCAGAGGTAGTCCGCCCCCGTCCTGTATGGGCGTGTCGCTTAAAAAGACCGCCCCAATATTGTGATAGCTTATTATAATTATTGTTACGAGCTGGGTATTAAATAAATTAAAGTACTCGATTAATTACCAAAAATAACACAATATTTATTAAGAACACTTTTTACTATAAGAAATCACTAAATCACTCGTTAGTCGCACTAGAAGATCTCTTCGATGTTTATCCGCTGTATCGTGAAACAATACTGTCCCTACGGCCAACACGTTCCGCTTTTATATGGCCGTGGAAATTACTCGAAACTACGAAAATATTCGATCGATGTCTCTAGGCTAAATAGATTACTCTAGAGCTGCTTGTAGCGCCATCTAGCGTCGAGTAATCGTCATAATGCACACAGTTGCGCGCTTTCCGACACTAGATGGCGTTGTCCTCGACAGTTCTCGATTCTTCTAGTGGACACTAGATTCATCTGGTTATGGCGCAACACTGCCCCCTCCTAAGACATGCTCGTCCCGAGCATTATCGGTTCCAAGGTATCGCGCCAGTCGATCTACATGAACTATCTTTGGGGCGCCTCTTGGACACTTCTGTATCCGGTAGGTAACATCATTGATTTTAGTGACTACCCGGTATGGCCCATCCCATTTTGCTTGTAGCTTCGGAGATCTCCCTTTACTGCGAACTGGATTATGTAGCCATACTAGCGAACACTCTTCGAAGCCCTTATTATTCGCTTTCCGGTCATAACGGGTTTTCATCTTTTCAGACATTTGTTGGCCCGATTGTCTGACATGCTCATAAATGTCATTCATCTTGTTCCGCAAGTCATTCGCGTACTCCGTTATACTTCGCGGGGTATCAGGGGGTATTCCAGTGATCAAGTCTGCGGGCAACCGTAGTTCTCTTCCGAAGTTTGCAAAAGCTGGTGTTACGGAAGTACATTCGTGGACTGCACTTCGGTATGACAGAAGAAACGGTTGGATGTGTTTGTCCCAATCTTTTTGCTTACTTTCAACTACTTTTGCCAGATACCTCTCTAGTGTTTGGTTAAATCGTTCCACCATTCCGTCCGATTGTGGGTGGTAAGAGGTGGTTCTGGTTTTGTGAGCACCCATCACTCGACACATTTCTTGAAATATTTGAGACTCAAAATTTCTTCCTTGGTCACTGTGGATTTCTAAAGGCACTCCAAAACGACAGAAGACTTCGTGCACTAATTTATCTGCAACTGTTGATGCCTCTTGGTTGGGAATGGCAAAGACTTCTGGCCACTTAGTGAAGTAATCCATTACGACCATGAAGTACTTGTTTCCGCTTTCACTTTCAGGAAACGGTCCTGCCACGTCTATAGCAATTCTTTCCCAGGGTGCACCAACATTATACAATTTCAATGCGCCTCTGCTACGTGTATGAGGTCCCTTCACGGCCGCACAACTGGTACACTTGCGACACCAGTCCTCAACATCATCACGACAATGAATCCAGTAGAATCTTTCCCTTATCTTTAACAATGTCTTCTTAACTCCCATATGACCTCCTGAACATCCATTATGGTAGAGCTGCAGGACCACTGGTATCTTAGCTTTAGGAACAACCATTTGCAGGTGACAGCTGTCTCCTCGAGCGTTTTCCCATTTACGGCACAAGACTCCATCCTGGATGACTAGACTATCCCATTGAGCCCAATAACTCTTCGTGGTCGAGCTCAGCGATGCAACTTCGCTCCAGTGTGGCTTAGGAGTCTCAGCTTTAATCCACTCGAGAATTGGTTTGATATCTGCATCCTCTTGCTGTGCTTGCTGCAGGCTTTCCTTCCATTCGTTGCTAAGGTCCGTCTTTATCGTCCTTATAGGAACAGCTTCCTTTACTTCTTGCTTGGCGCAGTGCTTGCAGTCTTCAGGGCAAGGTCTTCTTGATAGTGCGTCTGCGTTACCGTGAGACTTTCCACTGCGATGTTCAATCATGAAGTCATATTCCTGTAATAACTCAATCCATCTCGCGACTTGTCCTTCAGGATTTTTAAATTGTAAGAGCCACTTTAATGCAGCGTGGTCAGTTCGGAGGTGGAATTTACGCCCAAGCAAATATTTGCTGAAATGTTGCAGTGTCTTCACTACGGCCAGTAGTTCCCTTCTTGTGACGCAGTAATTCCTTTCCGGCTTCGACAAAGATTTACTGAAATATGCAATAACAACCTCTTGATCACCTTTCCGCTGGGATAACACACCGCCAAGCCCAGTATCACTCGCATCTGTGTCAACTATGAATTTATTTTCGGTATCTGGATACCCTAAGATAGGTGTGTTGCATAGACGTCTTTTTAGCTCTTGAAATGCAGTGTCACAACTTTCATCCCAGCAGAAATGTCTTTTCTCTTCAGTTAGTTTATGAAGGGGTTTAGCAATATCCGCAAAGTTTTTCACGAATCGCCGATAGTAGGAGCACAAGCCCAAAAATGCTCTTACTTGGGTCTTATCTCTTGGAACTGGCCAATCCTTGACGGCAGCGATCTTTTGCGGATCTGTTTGGACACCCTCTTCCGAAACCACATATCCTAAAAAGCTAACCTGCCGTTTGAAAAATGAACATTTCTTAGGACTTAACTTTAGGTTGGCACTTCGGATTTTCGATAATACGCGCTCCAGGTTTCGGATATGTTCTTCAAACGTACGGCCTACGATGACAATGTCATCCAAATAGACCAGGCAGGCATCTCCAGTTAATCCGGTGAGTACTGATTCCATCAGTCTTTCAAAAGTTGCTGGCGCGTTACATAATCCGAAGGGCATTACTTTGAACTGCCACAATCCTTTCCCTGTCGAAAATGCAGTCTTCTCTTTGTCCTTGGGATCAATCTCTACCTGCCAGTATCCACTTTTTAAATCCAAGGTGCTAAACCACTTAACCCCTGTTAGCATGTCCAGAGTGTCGTCTATTCTAGGTAGTGGATAGCTGTCCTTCTTCGTAATGTCGTTTAGACGGCGGTAGTCAACACAAAAACGCATACTGCCATCCTTTTTCTTTACAAGCACTACAGGTGAACACCATGGGCTGGATGAAGGCTCTATAACGCCATCCCTGACCATTCCATCAATCATGGTTTGTACTTCCTGTTCTCGTGCTACTGGTAGTCTTATTGGTCGCTGACGAATAGGCATCTCACTCCCAGTGTTTATTTTGTGTTGAACCAAACCAGTCTTTCCAATATCAGCGTCATTAGTAGAGAAAATATCAGTGTACTTAACTAACATTCTCTTAGCCTTGTCAATTTCTTCCCTAGACAAGACATCTCGACAGTCTTCTAAAAGTGTTGACACGTTGACTCGTGCATCCGTGCTAATTTTCGAAGTAGTCAAGTCTTGGCATCGACGCATCCAATCCACATCTTCGCAAGTGCCAATCAGTGTGCCCTTATGAATCACATGTTGCTTGTCACTAAGATTTAGCACACGTACTGCAGAGGTGTTAGTGGTACTTACTAGAGTTCGTGCGATCTTCCATGGAAGATCATTATCTACCCCTTCAATAAGGACACACCGATGCATTCGTCCAGAATTATGAGGGAGACTAACTGGCATAATTGTCTCTGATCTGGGAGGAAGAACAGCGTTCTTAAGCTGTACACTTTGCCTGATGATGCTCCTTCCATGAACAGTTCTTCTTGACTACATCTCATTACACCTTGGTTGATGTCGATCTCACAACAATTGTTCTTCATGAAGTCTAGGCCAAGGATACAATCGTCAACTATATCGGCCACAATGACGTTATGCAGGTAAACTTGGTTGCCCAACTTCAACTCCACCTTCTGTTCGCCTCGGACGGGTATGCGCTGACCAGTGGCTGTTACTAAGTTTATTTGCTCACGGTTACATGCAATGTCCCTCAGGAACCGATTTGCAAGTTGGGAACTGATGACTGTGCGAGAAGCTCCCGTATCAATAGTCAGCTTACACGACGTTCCGTTGATTTCGCCTCTGATGACCAGGCTGTTCCCATCATGAGTTTGCGAGATCGAAATCCTTGGGGCTCTTTGAACACCAGCCAGCACCCGCCCCGCAGTTCTGGCGTTTACTCGTTTCCCTGCTGTTGTTGGGCAGTACTATCAACCGCCCTATTCTCCTGAGACCGCTCGTACTCACTTCCTATGCTTCGCTTAGGGCAGCTGGACCGAAGGTGACCTTTTTCACCACAGGCGTAGCATCTAGGGCTGTACCCCTTAAATCGGTCTCGCACAGGTGATGCCACAACCTCCCGGATCCGATGAGACCGATGGTCTTGTCTCACAGCTTCCACCTCTAAAGCATGGGCCAGAGCGTCCTTGAGAGTTTCATGGTGTCCAAGTCTCACAGCAGCTCTAACTTCGAGGTCACGAATGCCATCGATGAAAGCTTGCACCAGATTCCCGCCAATGAGCGCAGGTGCAGACTGGTATGCCTTACGGACCAGTTTCTCAACTTCTAGAGCCCATTGTTGCAAGTTTTCGCCGATGCGTTGGGCATGATCCTTCAGCTGTGCACGAAACACGTGCTCCAGATGAGCGTCACCATATCTTGCCTCCAATGCCTCCAGCAGTTGCTCATAGGTAACCTCCTTATCGAGGGCTTCGAGGACGGTTAGAGCCTGGTCTCGAAGACCCAAGGTGAGCGCGGTCATAGCCTGATCCTTAGTCCAGCCATTCACCTTCATAACAGCCTCAAACTGAATCTTGTAGGCTGACCACGAAGATGTTCCATCAAACGGCGGTACTTTGAACCCCCGTACCGAAGGAGCAGCAGTCACTGTAGTCGAGGCTCCCTCTCCAACTTTAAGGTTTCCTAAGGCCTTCTTTACGTCAGCAATCTGAGTTTCGGCCTCAGTGATACGGTTCTCGTGTTGAAGAACCTGATCCTTCACTACCTTGAGTTCTTTGCCGAAAGTCTCATGAATGCCTTTTAACAAGAGCATCTGTTCCTCCTGGCGGCGTGCCTGGTCTTCCTTATCCCGTTGCATCTGTTCTTCCAAACGGTGGGCCTGCTCCTCCTGGCGGCGGGCCTGCTCCTCCTTGTCCCGCTGCAGTTGCTCTTCCAAGCGGCGGGCCTGCTCCTCCTGGCGGCGGGCCTGCTCCTCCTGACGGCGGGCCTGCTCCTCCTTGTCCCGCTGCAGTTGCTCTTCCAAGCGGCGGGCCTGCTCCTCCTGGCGGCGGGCCTGCTCCTCCTTGTCCCGCTGCAGCTGCTCTTCTAAGCGGCGGGCCTGCTCCTCCTGGCGGCGGGCCTGCTCTTGGAGCATTGCCATTAGGGCCGTGATATCTGGAGCTGCTGCCGATGTGGACGGCGTGGTTTCCATAGCTGGCTGCTGATCTTCCGATGTAGGCAGTTGTGCACTTCCAAATCGCCTCTGATCAGCCTCTTGCTGGCGCTGACTCCTAGTTCGGATACCTTCCGTGTCTTCCTTTGGTAAAACCGGCATACTTTAATCTCACTTCTGACACCAAATTGTTACGAGCTGGGTATTAAATAAATTAAAGTACTCGATTAATTACCAAAAATAACACAATATTTATTAAGAACACTTTTTACTATAAGAAATCACTAAATCACTCGTTAGTCGCACTAGAAGATCTCTTCGATGTTTATCCGCTGTATCGTGAAACAATACTGTCCCTACGGCCAACACGTTCCGCTTTTATATGGCCGTGGAAATTACTCGAAACTACGAAAATATTCGATCGATGTCTCTAGGCTAAATAGATTACTCTAGAGCTGCTTGTAGCGCCATCTAGCGTCGAGTAATCGTCATAATGCACACAGTTGCGCGCTTTCCGACACTAGATGGCGTTGTCCTCGACAGTTCTCGATTCTTCTAGTGGACACTAGATTCATCTGGTTATGGCGCAACATTATTAATTAGTTCTTACTCATTTCACTTATTGCTGAATGAAGTTATACTGGTAACTATTGAAGACTAAGTTCCTATTTCATTTATGTTTGTAGAACGTTGTAAACAGTTGTAAGATATAAAATAGTTAATGTTAAGGTTTATATTTTATTTTAGTTTTGTAGATTTAGGATATGCATTATTTAAGGTGGAGGATTGTAATATATTTGGGTTCGCGTTCGTGCTCGCTTCGGGAGAAGGAGGCGTGGCCTTTTACATCTGAGAGGTAGGTACCCGCGCGACTCGTCACGCAGTCAGACTGCGCAGTCGTCTCGCTCCTTACGCAGTGGACGTCCCCGAAATTGAATTTTTCGAAACGTAATTTGTACACTTTCGACATTGTTTAAATAAAAGGTTCTTATCAGAACTACTTTCTATCTTATTCTTGGCAGTTAGAAATTAAAACATAACACTCTGTACTGAAAAAGGATTATTAACATTATGCCCAACGAAGTGGGCACGGGTCAGCTGGTTTATTATAAATTTTTAAACGTTTCGAGCCTACAATTCGTTTGGAAACTTCTTCATGTTTGGCAAAGCACTCTGGGTGTTGTCGCACAATTTTTTTTCGATTTTCTGCACTTCCACTGGTCCGATCTGGACAAAAGGGGTGTCGTTCGACGGGTCTCGGTGAGACCTTTCCAAAAATGCAAAACTTATAGTTTTAGAACTAAGCGTCGTCGAGCTATTGGACAAAAACCTCAAAAAATACCAAAAATTAAGTTTAAATGTGAAAATTTCCGAACTTCTATTTACCGGACTTATGTAAAATGCTATATATTAGGTAGACCTAGATGAGATCTAACTAGTTATGTATAATAAGTTACTTCCAAAATAAGGGTTGACGAAATATTCGACAAAAACCTTAAATATTGTCAAAAATTTAGAAAAATTTGATCTAAATGTCAAAAATGTATGTTGTTATTTGCCGGAATTCAAAAAAAGAGGTGTTATTAGACGGGTCTAGATGAAAGCCGGCTAAATCTGCAAAAAAGGGGACTTTAGGATGAGGGGTTTACGAGTAATTCGACAAAAACATCTAAAAATTTACGAAATTCAGGATTAAAAAATCCTAAGTACAAAAATATTTTTTTTTATTTGTTTTACAAGTTTAAATCTCTCACGGGACGCATGAGATCTCACAGGGTCAATATAAAATAACAGAGGAAAGTATAGTAGCTACAATTAAAAAACAAATTCGTGGTCGGAGTTTTTTTTTTTTTTTTTTAACGTGGGGACTGCATTTACGCACTTCGCTCGCCCACCGCGGGGACGATGGGTCCGCTTCGTGTGGGACTCCTGGCCCCCGGAAAGGGGGCCAGACTACCCACTAAACCCCACGTGTTCCTCACCGCCTATTGCCGAGCCGCGGGGTACACGAGTGTTCACCGCGACTCGGCCAGGAGCGCCCTTGCAGGCCCGCCTTGGGGGGCCAGGTCTTTAGGCCCCCCTAACCTTCGAGTTGGTCTGCGCCCCCGGAACAACAGACAGGCGCATTCCGCCACGTGGCCGGGGACGGCAGGTCCCCCACCCACCGCCCGTGGCAACTCTCAGTCGGGGCCGCGGGCGAACAGGGTTCGCCGGCGACCCCTCGCTGGTGTCCTGCGGGGCGGTTGAGTGAGCCCAGCTCGCTCCCGCTCCCGCAGGGCCTCTCTCTTGGCCGCCATCACCTCGCTTGCAAACGAGGCGATGGCGGCCCAACACCGCCCGCTGCCGGCCATGGCTTCCACGATGGCCGGCAGCGAGAGATCCGTGCCGATGACGCTCGTCAGGGCCGCTCTCTGCTCGTCCCATGCTTCGCACACGGCCCGGGTGTGATGGGCCGTGTCGGGGTCGCCGCTGGTGCAACTGCGGCACCGGGGCTCCGTTTCCACCCCCACCACCTCCCACAGGTACTTGGCAAAACAGCCGTGACCCGTGAGAAGTTGGGTGAGGTGATACGTGGGAGCCCCATGACCCCCCTCCACAAACTGTCGCAAGACGGGCCGAGCGGCCCTAACGAACGCCGTCGGACTTCCCTCCATTCGGGCAGCCCACGTCCGGAAGAGATCGTCGCGAGACTCCTGTCTCCAGCGCTCGATCTCCTCCGGAGGCGGGCTACCACCAGCTCGCCGAATCAGGGCACCCTCCTCGTACACCCTCTTGAGGACGCCAGCCTCGAGATCCCAGGGGATGCTGCCCGCCAGGACGCACGCCGTCTCATAGGAGACGGTGCGGTACGCGCGTGCGGCCCTCTGCGCGATGGCCCGCTGCGGTCGACGCAGCAGGGTGACATTGGCCGCGCAGAGGGCCTCCGCCCAGATAGGCGCTCCATAGAGCGCCTTGGAGCGTACCACACCGTCGTAGAGACGGCGGCAGGCAGACCCCGGTCCTCCTACGTTGGGGTCGTGGTCGGAGTTAGGTTAGGTCAGAGTTAGGTCAACCTCTTCCAGGACACACCAGTTCCGGACACAGGGGTAGCGAACGAAAGGTCCACTATCGGCCCCCTGCAGTCCCCCAGCAAACCTTTTTTTTTTTTTTTTTTTTTTTTTTTACGTGTGGAAACCCCCTCGGGCCGTCACCCCGCCGGGGTTTGCGGCGGGGCGGTGTGTCGGAATCGAACCGACTAAAACCACACGGTGTGCCAACTCTGCGCCTGAGAAGGGAGGGGTCCGGGATCGCTGTTACTAACGCAAACCGGACCCCTCCCAGCGCCTGCCCGCACAGAAGCGGGCACCCTCTAAAGTTAAAACTCTCAAATTAGGCGACGCACGGCACACGCGTACGTCGCCCCTTCGCGGCTGACCATTAAAGCGGATGGAGGGGAAAACCCGTCCCCACCATCCGCGGCCACACTCAGGGCGGCATGAGGCGCAGATGGGCGCGCCTCCGCCGCCCGGTTCGCCGGCGGCGGATCGGGTCCGAGTGGAGATCGTCCTCCCGGGCCTTCTCCGCCGCCTCCTTCTGCGAGATTACTTCCTCGCAGAAGGTCGCGACCGCGGTAAAACTGCTGTCGCTACCGGCCATGGATAGTACGACGGCCGGTAGCGACAGATCTCCTCCGATGACTGCAGTGAGGGCCCGGCGCTGATCCGCCCAAGCGGGGCAGATCTCCAGCGTGTGCTGGGCCGAGTCCTCACCGCAGTCGCAGTGGTGGCAGGCGGGACTCAATTCCCTCCTAGCGACCGAGTGCAGGTACTTTCCGAAGCAACCATGCCCGGAAAGCACCTGCGTCAGCCGGAAGGAAAGGGTCCCGTGCTGCCGCCCTGCCCACTCGAGGATGACCGGCCGGAGCGCCTCCACGGTGGCAAAGCCAGCGCGTGGAGCCTCCAGCCGGGACGACCAACGAGCCATCGTGGCTCGGCGAGCGGCTTCACGCCAATCGCGTACCTCTTCGGGCGGAGGACGATACCCGTTCTCCGCCCGATAGTCAGCCGCTCGCCGATAAACTTCGGCGAGCACTTCCGCCTCCAAATCCCACGGGGGTGTTCCGGCCAAGGCGCACGCCGCCTCGGTGGACACCGTGCGGTATCCGCGTATGGCTCTGACCGCCAATACCCTCTGAGGCCGCCAAAGGCGCGCCTTATTCTGGGCGGTCAGAGCCTCCACCCACACCGGTGCCCCATACAAGGCCATTGACCGGACAACCCCCGTGTAGAGCTGTCTCGTTGCGACGCTGGCTCCACCCAAATTGGGCAAAAGTCGCCCAAGGGCAGAGGCAGCGTCGACCAGCTTCGGAGATAACTGTCGGAAGTGCTCGTCGAAGAGCCACCTACCGTCGAGGATCAGGCCCAGATACCTCATCTGGGCCCGAACCGGTACGAGGACCGAGTTGACTTCGATGGAGGCGCCGGGGGGTGGACCACGTCCCCCAGCAAACCTAACCTAACCTAAGTCTGACCTAACCTAACTCGGACCTAACCTAACTCCGACCTAACCTAACTCCGACCTCTAACTCTGAGCATTTTTTTTTTTTTTTTGCTCCCTTCTCAGGCCCAGTGTGGCAGACCTTGTGGTTTTAGTCAGTTCGATTCCGACACACCGCCCCGCCGCATACCTCGGCGGGGTGACGGCCCGAAGAGGCTTCCACACGTAAAAAAAAGGTCAGAGTTAGGTTAGGTTAGGTTAGGTTAGGTTGAGGATTCCGAGAGGGGCGTTCGACGGTCGATGCCGTGATGCGCCTTAGGGCCGTAACCGAAGAGGCGGTTGGCTGTGGCGGCGTGGTGTTGGCGGTGTCCTTGGACATCGCCAACGCCTTTAATAGTCTGCCATTCAGCTGCATCAGGGAAGCACTCCAGTATCATGGGGTGCCAGAGTACCTGAGGCGGCTGGTGGCAGACTATTTGGAGGAGCGTACCGTCGTGTACGAGGATCGAGATGGCGTCTTGAGACGGCGACCCATGTCGTGCGGCGTTCCACAGGGGTCTGTCCTCGGACCACTCCTGTGGAACGTGGGGTACGACTGGGTCCTTCGAAGTCGTCTGCCCCCCGGGCTGGGCGTAATTTGTTACGCCGATGACACATTGGTCACAGCTCGGGGGGCCAACTTCCAAGAGGCGGCGCGCCTGGCCACCAGGGGTGTTTCTCTGGTGGTTGGGCGCATCGAGGCGCTGGGCTTACGGGTGGCCCTTGACAAGACGGAGGCCCTGCTTTTCCATGGGCCCCGTCGTGGTCCACCCCCCGGCGCCTCCATCGAAGTCAACTCGGTCCTCGTACCGGTTCGGGCCCAGATGAAGTATCTGGGCCTGATCCTCGACGGTGGGTGGCTCTTCGACGAGCACTTCCGACAGCTTGCCCCTAAGCTGGTCGACGCTGCCTCCGCCCTTGGGCGTATTTTGCCCAACTTGGGTGGAGCCAGCGTCGTTACAAGGAACCTCTTCACGGGGGTGGTCCGGTCGATGGCCCTGTATGGGTCACCGGTGTGGGTGGGGGCTCTGACTGCCCAGAACAAGGCGCGCCTTTGGCGCCCTCAGAGGGTATTGGCAGTCAGAGCCATACGCGGATACCGCACGGTGTCCACCGAGGCGGCCTGCGCCTTGGCCGGAACACCCCCGTGGGATTTGGAGGCGGAAGTGCTCGCCGAAGTTTATCGGCGAGCGGCTGAATATCGGGCGGAGAACGGGTATCGTCCTCCGCCCGAAGAGGTACGCGATTGGCGTGAAGCCGCTCGCCGAGCCACGATGGCTCGTTGGTCGTCCCGGCTGGAGGCTCCACGCGCTGGCTTTGCCACCGTGGAGGCGCTCCAGCCGGTCATCCTCGAGTGGGCAGGGCGGCAGCACGGGACCCTTTCCTTCCGGCTGACGCAGGTGCTTTCCGGGCACGGTTGCTTCGGAAAGTACCTGCACTCGGTCGCTAGGAGGGAATTGAGTCCCGCCTGCCACCACTGCGACTGCAGTGAGGACTCGGCCCAGCACACGCTGGAGTTCTGCCCCGCTTGGGCGGAGCAGCGCCGGGCCCTCACTGCAGTCATCGGAGGAGATCTGTCGCTACCGGCCGTCGTACTATCCATGGCCGGTAGCGACAGCAGTTTTACCGCGGTCGCGACCTTCTGCGAGGAAGTAATCTCGCGGAAGGAGGCGGCGGAGAAGGCCCGAGAGGACGATCTCCACTCGGACCCGATCCGCCGCCGGCGCACGGGGCGGCGGAGGCGCGCCTATCAGCGCCTCATGCCGCCCTGAGTGTGGCCGCGGATGGACGGGATGGGTTTTCCCCTCCATCCGCATTACAGGCCAACCGCGAGGGGGCGACGTACGCGTGTGCCGTGCGTCGCCTAAATTGAGATTTTTATTTGAAGAAGGTGCCCGCTTCAGTGCGGGCAGGCGCTGGGAGGGGCCCGGTTGTGTTAATAAACGCATTTCCCGGACCCCTCCCTTCTCAGGCGCAGAGTTGGCACACCGTGTGGTTTTAGTCGGTTCGATTCCGACACACCGCCCCGCCGCAAACCCCGGCGGGGTGACGGCCCGAGGGGGTTTCCACACGTAAAAAAAAAAAAAAAAAAAAAAAGGTTAGGTTGAGGAGGGCCAGCTTCATGAGGAGTACCGCGAAGCGCGGAGGACTCTGAAGCTGGCCATTTGCCGCGCCAAAGAGGCAAAGAGAAAGGAGATGCTGGAGAGTCTCGATCGTGACCCCTGGGGTCGCCCATATCGTGCGGTGCGTCAGAAGCTCCGCACGGCGGGCCCCCCCCCTTACCGAGACTCTCCAGCCCAGCTTCCTGCAGCAAGTGGTCGAGGGCCTCTTCCCGCAGCGGGCGGAGCACACGCCCCCGTCGATGGCCTACTCAGTGGCCAGAGACGACGGGGGCAGAGAGGACGATGTTCCGCCCGTTAGGGAATCAGAGGTAGGGGCGGCTGTTCTGAGGATTCGTTCCAAGAACACCGCCCCCGGGCCGGACGGGGTACCACCCCGAGTGATGGCCCGAGCCCTCGACCATATGTCGGACTGCCTCAGGGAGGTTTTGGATGCCAGCCTGGCGTCCGGACGCTTCCCTGAGTGCTGGAAATGCGGGAAGCTGGTCCTACTGCAGAAGCCGGGACGGCCAGCCGATTCGGTCGCGGCCTATAGGCCCATCGTGTTGCTGGACGAGGCGGGCAAATTGTTCGAGAGGATTCTCTCTGCCCGCATCGTCCAGCATCTCAGCGAGGTGGGGCCCGACCTGTCGGACGCCCAATTCGGGTTCCGAGAGGGGCGTTCGACGGTCGATGCCGTGGTGCGCCTTAGGGCCGTGACCGAAGAGGCGGTTGGCTGTGGCGGCGTGGTGTTGGCGGTGTCCTTGGACATCGCCAACGCCTTCAATAGTCTGCCATTCAGCTGCATCAGGGAAGCACTCCACTACCACGGGGTGCCAGAGTACCTGAGGCGGCTGGTGGCAGACTATTTAGAGGAGCGTACCGTCGTGTACGAGGACCGAGATGGCGTCTTGAGACGGCGACCCATGTCGTGCGGCGTTCCACAGGGGTCTGTCCTTGGACCACTCCTGTGGAACGTGGGGTACGACTGGGTCCTTCGAAGTCGTCTGCCCCCCGGGCTGGGCGTAATTTGTTACGCCGATGACACTCTTGTCACAGCCCGGGGGGCGAATTTCCAAGAGGCGGCGCGCCTGGCCACCAGGGGTGTTTCTCTGGTGGTCGGGCGCATCGAGGCGCTGGGCTTGCGGGTGGCCCTGGATAAGACGGAGGCCCTACTATTTCATGGGCCCCGTCGTGGTCCACCCCCCGGCGCCTCCATCGAAGTCAACTCGGTCCTCGTACCGGTTCGGGCCCAGATGAGGTATCTGGGCCTGATCCTCGACGGTAGGTGGCTCTTCGACGAGCACTTCCGACAGCTTGGTCCAAAGCTGATCGACGCTGCCTCCGCCCTTGGGCGACTCTTGCCCAATCTGGGTGGAGCCAGCGTCGAAACAAGACACCTCTACACGGGGGTGGTCCGGTCGATGGCCCTTTACGGGTCACCGGTGTGGGTCCCGGCTCTGACCGCCCAGAATAAGGCACGCCTCTGGCGGCCTCAGAGGGTATTGGCGGTCAGAGCCATACGCGGATACCGCACCGTGTCGACGGAGGCGGCGTGCGCCTTGGCCGGAACACCCCCGTGGGATTTGGAGGCGGAAGTGCTCGCCGAAGTTTATCGGCGAGCGGCTGAATATCGGGCGGAGTACGGGTATCGTCCTCCGCCCGAAGAGGTACGCGATTGGCGTGAAGCCGCTCGCCGAGCCACGATGGCTCGTTGGTCGTCCCGGCTGGAGGCTCCACGCGCTGGCTTTGCCACCGTGGAGGCGCTCCAGCCGGTCATCCTCGAGTGGGCAGGGCGGCAGCACGGGACTCTTTCCTTCCGACTGACGCAGGTGCTTTCCGGGCACGGTTGCTTCGGGAAGTACCTGCACTCGGTCGCTAGGAGGGAATTGAGTCCCGCCTGCCACCACTGCGACTGCAGTGAGGACTCGGCCCAGCATACGCTGGAGTTCTGCCCCGCTTGGGCGGAGCAGCGCCGGGCCCTCACTGCAGTCATCGGAGGAGATCTGTCGCTACCGGCCGTCGTACTGTCCATGGCCGGTAGCGACAGCAGTTTTACCGCGGTCGCGACCTTCTGCGAAGACGTAATTTCGCAGAAGGAGGCGGCGGAGAAGGCCCGGGAGGACGATATCCACTCGGACCCGATCCGCCGCCGGCGCACGGGGCGGCGGAGGCGCGCCTATCAGCGCCTCATGCCGCCCTGAGTGTGGCCGCGGATGGACGGGATGGGTTTTCCCCTCCATCCGCATTACAGGCCAACCGCGAGGGGGCGACGTACGCGTGTGCCGTGCGTCGCCTAAATTGAGATTTTATTTTTGAAGAAGGTGCCCGCTTTAGTGCGGGCAGGCGCTGGGAGGGGTCCGGTAGTGTAATATCTGCAATTCCCGGACCCCTCTCTTCTCAGGCGCAGAGTTGGCACACCGTGTGGTTTTAGTCGGTTCGATTCCGACACACCGCCCCGCCGCAAACCCCGGCGGGGTGACGGCCCGAGGGGGTTTCCACACGTAAAAAAAAAAAAAAAAAAAGGTTCCCCCCAATGTATCCCTACGTTGTCGTCGTGGTGGGGCTTGCGTGGGTCAATGATCTCTGGGGCTGTGCCGGGTAGAGCTACTCATGCCGGATTGGCCCAGGGTGAGACTCCAGACTAAATGGGATCAAAGACGGAGTCCGTTTTAGGACTGCCGAGACGGGCGTGACCCGTCGTGCCGCACTCCAAACGTCCCTCTGCTTTAGCAGAAGGCGTGTTGGAGTGCGAGTAGGTCAGAGAGGCTGGCACTTGAGTGTTAGCTTCGTCTGAGGGAGAGGGCTAGCCACCCTCTCGCATTCCGTAACCATTAGGGGCTCAACAACGACCTGACTGGTGGCTCCAAGAGGGTACGCTGAGAACCTGATGGCCGGAGGGCTTGCCTTGATTGGCCGGCCCATGACAAGGATAGTCTATAACACCCGACAGCTAAGTCGAAAAAACCTGTGGATACCTGCCGACCTCCACAGTACATAGGCTTACCCGGGTATTGGGGATCTCTGCCCGGGTGGACCTTTAGTTCTCCCCACCTCGTGGGATTTATTATGAGCACTGATACTAATAATTCAAAAACTAATACGATCGAAAATACAACAATGAAAACTGGCAAGCCTAAAGGAAACGAAACGGAGAGTAAAAGGAGAGAGAGACGGAATGCCAAGGGGCAATTCCGAAAGGCAGACGAGCAATCGTCTGCCGAGGAGGAGGTTGGGCCCGGGACGCCCATTTCGGTGGGGCTCCCAGACGTCGATTTGACTGCTGGGAGCCGAAGATCGTCGGCACGTACTCGCTCCAGGTCCAGCCACTCGTCAGTTGGATCAGCCAGTGCCTCCTTGGAGGCTATGGACACGGAGCCTATCGACAGCCGCAAACGTGAATACTTCAGGGACGGCGGCGATAGCGACACGTCCCTGGAGATGCCGCCACCGAAAGTCGGGAGTAGCCAGAGGGGGAGGTCTCGAACCCCCGCCACGGCCCCGTCGGGTTCCGCCTTTTCGAAGGCGGAATCCTACAAGAGGGCCAGAGCTGATGGCGAGCTCCAGGCAGAGGAGGAGATGTGTGGTCTCCTGCTTAAGATCAGGGGACCGGTGGATGGGGATTCAGGGCCCCAATCATCGGTCTCTCTGCAGGAGACGGCGGACGCGGCGGTGGCCATTATTAACAAGGTGGCCACCAAGTCCGTGAACCTGAAGGGCTCGTTTGTAAGAGCCCTGAAGGACTCCTCCTCTGCCATTGCGGGGGTCGTGGAGACCCTGGCCGGGGACGTGGCCCGCCTCCAGACGGCCAACGACCGTTTGACGGGGCAGGTGGCTGAGCTGGTCGCTCAATTCGCCCAGTTCCGGGCGGAGCGAGAGGCCACGGCCCCGTCAACATCCCAGCGGGCCGCGTCTGCATCCCGGCGGGCCCCGTCTGCGCCGCAGCCGTCATCTGCTGGCCCCGGGATAACCGACGCCCAACTAGCGGTTATCCTGGATGCATGCTGGCGGATGATCGAGGGCCGTACGGCCGGCCTAGAGGCGAGGCTGCCTGCGGCCCCTGTCATGCGGCCGCCACTTGCGGCGCCAAAGCGGAGGGCCGCGTCATCGGCAACGACCCCCCTTCCTGTGGTGGGGGGTCGCGTAACCTACGCCTCGGCGACGGCTCCTGCGGCCGCCCGAGGGACGGCGGCCAGGGCTCCGGCTCCGGCCAAGACGCCTGCGCCGAGGCCGGGGCCGAAAGCGGCGGCGGGGACTGGAGCGAAGGTTCCTCCGCCCCTCGCTCCAACGCCTGTGCCTGGCCCCTCCACATCTGCCCCCTCCAATGAGGGTTGGCAGGTAGTCGGAGGGTCAAAGAAGGCCCGAAAGCGGGCCAGAAAGGCTGCCCGACAGGCAGCCTCTGGCCCGCAGTCGCCGCCGGTGGCAAGGGCCACTGCGAAAAAGCCGCGGAAACTGCAGCCGCCAAAAACCGCGGCTGTAGTGGTGACCCTGTCACCGGAGGCGACAACCGGCGGGATGTCCTATGCGGCCTTCTTCAAGAAGGCCCGGGACAGTCTCGCCGGTGAGTTCGAAACGGCCGGTGTCCGCCTGCGCAAGGCCCAAACGGGAGCTCGAATTCTCGAGTTCCCTGGGGCCGATGGCGCAAAAAAGGCGGACACCGTTGCCGAGAAGTTGAAGGGAGTGTTCGCAGCCACGGATGGTGTGAGGATCGCCAGGCCCACAAAGTGCGCAGAGCTGCGCATTTCGGGCCTGGACGACTCAGTCACGGCTGACGACGTCCGCGCCGTAATCTGCGAGAAGGCGGGTTGCGGTGCGGACGGCGTCAGGGTCGGCACCATCCGCTCCGGTCCGGGAGGCCTTGGTGCGGTGTGGGTCAGCTGTCCCGTGGCGTCGGCCAAGATATTGGCCGATGCCGGCAGGCTACTCATCGGCTTCGTGAGTGCCAGGATCACGGTCCTGGCCGCGAGGCCGATGAGGTGTTTTAAATGCCTTGCCACGGGACACACTCGCACCAAGTGCCAGAGTTGTTTCGACTGCAGCGGACTCTGTTTCCGCTGCGGTCGACCGGGGCACAAGGCGGCAGAGTGTTCTGCCGCCCCTCACTGCCCCGTGTGTGCGGCGGGCAATAAGCCCGCCAATCACCAGATGGGGCAGGGGGGCTGCAAGCCTCCCCGAGCTTCTCGGCAGACGTCGGGGGCTAGCCTGTCGACCCAGGCTGCCTCCGACGTCGATCGTGCGACCACGTCGTCGCCCATGGAGGAGGTTGTAGAGACGATCCAGTAATGGATCAAGTCTCCAACCTCCTTGTCCAGACGAACCTCAACCACTGCGCCGCGGCGCAGGATCTCTTCCTGCAAACCATGGCGCAGTGGTCGATAGGTGTTGCCGTAGTCGCGGAGCCCTACTACGTCCCTCCCCGTCCAAACTGGATGGGTGACCGGGACGGCTCCGTGGCAGTCGTCGGCTCCTCGGCGGCTCGTTCCCCGCCCTTGTCGCTAAGAGACAAGGGCTCTGGATATGTGGCCGCCGAGTGGGGGGGAATCACCGTTTACGGTGTCTATTTCTCCCCCAACCGGAGTTTGAGCGACTTCGAGGTCTTCCTTAACAACTTGGAGACCTCGATACGGCGACTAGCGTCTGGGCACGTCCTCGTGCTGGGGGACTTCAACGCAAAATCCATTGCGTGGGGTTCCCCAGCGACGGACGCCAAGGGCGATGCCGTAGTGGAGTGGGCGGCTTCGGTGGGCCTCTGTTTGCTGAACAGAGGCGCCACCAACACGTGCGTGCGACAGCAGGGGGGGTCGATAGTGGACCTTTCGTTCGCTACCCCTGCTGTTGCCGCACGAGTAAGGAACTGGTGTGTCCTGGATGAGGTTGAGACGCTCTCGGATCATCTTTATATCCGATTCGAGCTCTCCCGGTCCCAGGGCCCCAGTAGGGGTCACGTGGCGCGGCATACCTCCCGCTTTCCGCGGTGGGCAGTTGCCAAACTCGACAGGGACCTGCTAGAGGAGGCGGCCATCGTTCAGTCATGGCTGTCTCCGCGGGCCCCGGCCGAGGAGGTCGACATGGGGGCTGGCCGCTTTCGCTCTGCGATTACGCAGATCTGCGATGCGGCCATGCCCCGCGTTCGGGGTTGTCGACCTTCACGGAACGGGGTCTACTGGTGGTCCCAGGAGTTGGCGGACCTCCGTGCGGCCTGTACTCGTGCCCGGAGGTCCTACACCCGATGCCGGCGGCGACGCCACCGCGTAGACGGGGAGGAGGGCCGGCTTCATGAGGAGTACCGCGAAGCGCGGAAAACTCTGAAGCTGGCCATTTGCCGCGCCAAAGAGGCAAAAAGAAAGGAGATGCTGGAGAGTCTCGATCGTGACCCCTGGGGTCGCCCATATCGTGCGGTGCGACAAAAGCTCCGCACGGCGGGCCCCCCCCTTACCGAGACTCTCCAGCCCAGCTTCCTGCAGCAGGTGGTCGAGGGCCTTTTCCCGCAGCGGGCGGAGCACACGCCCCCGTCGATGGCCTATTCAGTGGCCAGAGACGACGGGGGCAGAGAGGATGATATTCCGCCCGTTAGGGAATCGGAGGTAGGGGCGGCTGTTCTAAGGATTAGGTCCAAGAACACCGCCCCCGGGCCGGACGGGGTACCACCCCGAGTGATGGCCCGAGCCCTCGACCATATGTCGGACCGCCTCAGGGAGGTTTTGGACGCCAGCCTGGCGTCCGGACGCTTCCCTGAGTGCTGGAAATGTGGGAAGCTGGTCCTGTTGCCGAAGCCGGGACGGCCAGCCGATTCGGTCGCGGCCTATAGGCCCATCGTGTTGCTGGACGAGGCGGGCAAATTGTTCGAGAGGATTCTCTCTGCCCGCATCGTCCAGCATCTCAGCGAGGTGGGGCCCGACCTGTCGGACGCCCAATTCGGGTTCCGAGAGGGGCGTTCGACGGTCGATGCCGTGATGCGCCTTAGGGCCGTGACCGAAGAGGCGGTTGGCTGTGGCGGCGTGGTGTTGGCGGTGTCCTTGGACATCGCCAACGCCTTTAATAGTCTGCCATTCAGCTGCATCAGGGAAGCACTCCTGTATCATGGGGTGCCAGAGTACCTGAGGCGGCTGGTGGCAGACTATTTGGAGGAGCGTACCGTCGTGTGCGAGGATCGAGATGGCGTCTTGAGACGGCGACCCATGTCGTGCGGCGTTCCGCAGGGGTCTGTCCTCGGACCACTCCTGTGGAACGTGGGGTACGACTGGGTCCTTCGAAGTCGTCTGCCCCCCGGGCTGGGCGTAATTTGTTACGCCGATGACACATTGGTCACAGCTCGGGGGGCCAATTTCCAAGAGGCGGCGCGCCTGGCCACCAGGGGTGTCTCTCTGGTGGTTGGGCGCATCGAGGCGCTGGGCTTGCGGGTGGCCCTGGATAAGACGGAGGCCCTGTTATTTCATGGGCCCCGTCGTGGTCCACCCCCCGGCGCCTCCATCGAAGTCAACTCGGTCCTCGTACCGGTTCGGGCCCAGATGAAGTATCTGGGCCTGATCCTCGACGGTAGGTGGCTCTTCGACGAGCACTTCCGACAGCTTTCCCCAAAGCTGGTCGACGCTGCCTCCGCCCTTGGGCGTCTTTTGCCCAACTTGGGTGGAGCCAGCGTCGCAACAAGGAACCTCTTCACGGGGGTGGTCCGGTCGATGGCCCTATATGGGTCACCGGTGTGGGTCCCGGCTCTGACCGCCCAGAATAAGGCACGCCTTTGGCGGCCTCAGAGGGTATTGGCGGTCAGAGCCATACGCGGATACCGCACCGTGTCGACGGAGGCGGCGTGCGCCTTGGCCGGAACACCCCCGTGGGATTTGGAGGCGGAAGTGCTCGCCGAAGTTTATCGGCTGAATATCGGGCGGAGTACGGGTATCGTGCTCCGCCCGAAGAGGTACGCGATTGGCGTGAAGCCGCTCGCCGAGCCACGATGGCTCGTTGGTCGTCCCGGCTGGAGGCTCCACGCGCTGGCTTTGCCACCGTGGAGGCGCTCCAGCCGGTCATCCTCGAGTGGGCAGGGCGGCAGCACGGGACCCTTTCCTTCCGGCTGACGCAGGTGCTTTCCGGGCATGGTTGCTTCGGAAAGTACCTGCACTCGGTCGCTAGGAGGGAATTGAGTCCCGCCTGCCACCACTGCGACTGCAGTGAGGACTCGGCCCAGCACACGCTGGAGTTCTGCCCCGCTTGGGCGGCGCAGCGCCGGGCCCTCACTGCAGTCATCGGAGGAGATCTGTCGCTGCCGGCCGTCGTACTATCCATGGCCGGTAGCGACAGCAGTTTTACCGCGGTCGCGACCTTCTGCGAAGAAGTAATTTCGCAGAAGGAGGCGGCGGAGAAGGCCCGGGAGGACGATATCCACTCGGACCCGATTCGTCGCCGGCGCACGGGGCGGCGGAGGCGCGCCTATCAGCGCCTCATGCCGCCCTGAGTGTGGCCGCGGATGGACGGGATGGGTTTTCCCCTCCATCCGCATTACAGGCCAACCGCGAGGGGGCGACGTACGCGTGTGCCGTGCGTCGCCTAAATTGAGATTTTATAAGAAGACGGTGCCCGCTTCAGTGCGGGCAGGCGCTGGGAGGGATCCGGCGTGTTAATAACAGCGATTCCCGGACCCCTCCCTTCTCAGGCGCAGAGTTGGCACACCGTGTGGTTTTAGTCGGTTCGATTCCGACACACCGCCCCGCCGCAAACCCCGGCGGGGTGACGGCCCGAGGGGGTTTCCACACGTAAAAAAAAAAAAAAAAAAAAAAAAAAAAAAGGTTAGGTTAGGTTAGGTTAGGTTAGGTTTTTTTTTTTTTTTTTTTTACGTGGGGACTGCATTTACGCACTTCGCTCGCCCACCGCGGGGGCGATGGGTCCGCTTCGTGTGGGACTCCTGGCCTCCGGAAGGGGGGCCAGACTACCCACTAAACCCCACGTGTTCCTCTTCGCCTAGTGCCGAGCCGCGAGATACTCAATTTGGAGTGCTCACCGCGACCCGGCTAGGAGCGCCCTTGCAGGCTCGCCTCGGGGGGGGCCAGATCGTTGGGGCCCCCCTGACCTTAGAGTTGGTATGCGCCCCCGGAACAACAAGGGCGCATCCGCCACGTGGCTGGGGGCGGCAGGTCCCCCGACCCACCGCCCATGGCAACTCTCAGTCGGGGCCGCGGGCGAACACTTGACGCCGGCGACCCCTCGCTGGGGGCCTGCGGGGCGGGAGAGTGAGCCCAGCTCGCTCCCGCTCCCGCAGGGCCTCTCTCTTGGCCGTCATCACCTCGCTGGCAAACGAGGCGATGGCGGCCCAGCACCGGTCGCTGCCGGCCATGGCTTCCACGATGGCCGGCAGCGAGAGATCAGCGCCGATGACGCTCGTCAGGGCCGATCTTTGCCCGTCCCATGCTTCGCACACGGCCCGGGTGTGATGGGCCGTGTCGGGGTCGCCGCTGGTGCAACTGCGGCACCGGGGCTCCGTTTCCACCCCCACCACCTCCCACAGGTACTTGGCAAAACAGCCGTGACCCGTGAGAAGTTGGGTGAGGTGATACGTGGGAGCCCCATGACCCCCCTCCACAAACTGTCGCAAGACGGGCCGAGCGGCCCTAACGAACGCCGTCGGACTTCCCTCCATTCGGGCAGCCCACGTCCGGAAGAGATCGTCGCGAGACTCCTGTCTCCAGCGCTCGATCTCCTCCGGAGGCGGGCTACCACCAGCTCGCCGAATCAGGGCACCCTCCTCGTACACCCTCTTGAGGACGCCAGCCTCGAGATCCCAGGGGATGCTGCCCGCCAGGACGCACGCCGTCTCATAGGAGACGGTGCGGTACGCGCGTGCGGCCCTCTGCGCGATGGCCCGCTGCGGTCGACGCAGCAGGGTGACATTGGCCGCGCAGAGTGCCTCCGCCCAGATAGGCGCTCCGTAGAGCGCCTTAGAGCGCACCACACCGTCGTAGAGACGGCGGCAGGCAGAGGTTAGGTTAGGTTAGGTTAGGTTAGGTTTTTTTTTTTTTTTTTTTTTTTTTTTTTTTTTTTTTTAACGTGGGGAATGCATTTAGGTTAGGTTAGGGGTTAGGTTAGGTTAGGTTAGGTTAGGTTAGGTTAGGTTAGGTTAGGTTAGGTTTTTTTTTTTTTTTTTTTTTTTTTTTTACGTGGGGACTGCATTTACGCACTTCGCTCGCCCACCGCGGGGGCGATGGGTCCGCTTCGTGTGGGACTCCTGGCCTCCGGAAGGGGGGGCCAGACTACCCACTAAACCCCACGTGTTCCTCTTCGCCTAGTGCCGAGCCGCGAGATACTCAATTTGGAGTGCTCACCGCGACCCGGCTAGGAGCGCCCTTGCAGGCTCGCCTCGGGGGGGGCCAGATCGTTGGGGCCCCCCTGACCTTAGAGTTGGTATGCGCCCCCGGAACAACAAGGGCGCATCCGCCACGTGGCTGGGGGCGGCAGGTCCCCCGACCCACCGCCCATGGCAACTCTCAGTCGGGGCCGCGGGCGAACACTTGACGCCGGCGACCCCTCGCTGGGGGCCTGCGGGGCGGGAGAGTGAGCCCAGCTCGCTCCCGCTCCCGCAGGGCCTCTCTCTTGGCCGTCATCACCTCGCTGGCAAACGAGGCGATGGCGGCCCAGCACCGGTCGCTGCCGGCCATGGCTTCCACGATGGCCGGCAGCGAGAGATCAGCGCCGATGACGCTCGTCAGGGCCGCTCTTTGCCCGTCCCATACTTCGCACACGGCCCGGGTGTGATGGGCCGTGTCGGGGTCGCCGCTGGTGCAGTTGCGGCACCGGGGCTCCGATTCTACCCCCACAACTTCCCACAGGTACTTGGCGAAGCAGCCGTGACCCGTGAGAAGTTGGGTGAGGTGATACGTGGGAGCCCCATGACCCCCCTCCACAAACTGTCGCAGGACGGGCCGAGCGGCCCTAACGAACGCCGTCGGACTCCCTTCCATTCTGGCAGCCCACGTCCGGAAGAGATCGTCGCGAGCCTCCTGCCTCCAGCGCTCGATCTCCTCCGGAGGCGGGCATCCACCAGCTCGCCGAATCAGGGCGCCCTCCTCGTACACCCTTTTGAGGACGCCGGCCTCGAGATCCCAGGGGATACTGCCCGCCAGGACGCACGCCGTCTCGTAGGAGACGGTGCGGTACGCCCGTGCGGCCCTCTGCGCGATGGCCCGCTGCGGACGACGCAGCAGGGCAACGTTAGCCGGGCAGAGAGCCTCCGCCCAGATAGGCGCTCCGTAGAGCGCCTTAGAGCGCACCACACCGTCGTAGAGACGGCGGCAGGCAGACCCCGGTCCTCCTACGTTGGGGAGCAGCTGCGAGAGCATTCCGGCAAACGCTAGCACCTTCGGCGCCAGCTGCCGGAAATGTTCCGCAAACCCCCACCGACCGTCGAGAACCAGCCCCAGATACTTGAGGCTGCGGCCGACGGCGATGGAGGTGCCCCCCACCACGATCGTGGTGTCTCGAGGCGGCGTCTGCCGAGGCCCATGGAAGAAGAGGGCCTCGGACTTCTCGAGGGCGACATGGAGGCCCAGCGCACTGATTCGGCGCACCACTTGAGCGACGCCTGCCGTCGCTAGGACGGCGGCGTCGCGGAACGTGGGGCCCCGCGCGGTCACTAGGGTATCGTCGGCGTAACAAAGTACGCCGACTCCCCGAAGAGTAGCACCGCGCAGGACCCAGTCGTACCCGATGTTCCACAGGAGCGGCCCAAGTACCGACCCCTGTGGAACACCACACCTCATAGCCCTGCGGACCACTCCGTCTCGGCCCGAGTACGTGATGACCCGGTCCACGAAGTAGTCCGCAAGGATTCGCCTGAGGTACCACGGTACGTTGTGGTACCTCAAGGCCTCGGCGATTGTCTGCCAGGGGAGGGTGTTGAAGGCGTTGGCGATGTCGAGCGACACGGCCAACAACACCCCGCCCCCGGCGATCGCCTCATCGACGCTGCCCCGCAGTCGGGAAACGGCGTCAAGAGTCGACTTCCCGCGACGGAAGCCGAACTGACCGTCGCTGAGATCGGGCCCCGCCCCCTCCAGGTGCTTGACGAGACGCGCAGCGAGCACTCGCTCAAACATTTTGCACGTCTCGTCGAGCAGTACGATGGGGCGGTAGGCCGACGGTGCCTCGGCTGGGCGCCCGTGCTTCCTGATCAGCACGAGCCGTCCGGTCTTCCATCGCCGTGGGAATCTCCCCGACGCCACACACTCCGACATGAGGGACAGCGTCTCCTCCTCGAGTGCCGGCATCGCTAAGGCGACGACCTTCCCAGGGATGCCGTCCGGGCCCGGGGCGCGTTTCCTGACTTTGAGGGCCAGGATCGCCGCCCCTAGCTCGGCCTCGGACACGGGAGGTATCGCCTCTGCGTCGCCTTCTGCCGGCACTCGGTGACGGCTTGGTGCTGCCATCCGCGGTGGGACCCACTCTTCCCGCTCAGGGAAGAGGGAACTGACCACTCGGTCCAGAAGCTGCGGCTCGAGAGTTCTGGTGAGGGGAGGCGCCCAGGGCCGGAGCTTCTGGCTCACGGTTTTGTACGGGCGCCCCCACGGATCTCGATCCAGGCTCTCGAGCCACTCCCTCCAGGCCTCCTCTTTGGCGGCTCTGATCGCCGAGTTGAGGGCCGCACGAGCGGCCCTATGTGCGGCGAGCAGTTCCTCTTCACGGGCGAGGTCCCTGACGGCCCTCCTGCGGCTGCGAGTGTACTGCCTATGGGCCGCGTGACTTGCGGCACGCAGCCCGGCAAGGTGGGGACGCCACCAGTACACTTGCCTCCGAGGGAGGGCTGGCCTCGCCCTCTGCATCGCCGCATCGCAGACGCGAGTCAGCTTCCCAGCGAGACTATCGCACCTCGCGTCCGCGTCTGGGCCGCTTTCCGCTCCACCAGCAACCCAGCGCTCGACGATAGCCGCCTCTAGGGCCAGTTCCCGGTTCAGAGAACCGAGGCGCCACCGCGGACCTTCTCCAGCAAGGGGACGGTTGCCATCTCCTCCTCGGATGGCCGCTGAGCGAGAGACCACGTCGAACCGTATGTAACGATGGTCCGACGCGGTCTCCACATTCTTGACGACCCGCCAATTGCGAGTGCGGCCAGCCAGGGCAGGACTAGCAAACGACAGGTCTACTATCGAGCTGCCCTGGGGCCGCACAAGCGTGGGTACCGTCCCCCTGTTGAGCAGCACCAAGCCGTGAGACACCGCCCACTCCTCCAATATCTCCCCCCGGCCGTCGGTCCTCGGAGATCCCCACGCCCGTGAGTGGGCGTTGAAATCCCCGGCTACCACGACCGGAGTGGGGTGCGCGTCCGCCAACAGAGCCCCGACCTCCGTGAGCCACTGCTCGAACTCGGCGAGGCTTCTGTTGGGCGAGAAGTACACCCCAATCACTGCAGTGTCGCCCAGCGTGGCGAGGACGCACCCTCGGCCCCTCACTACTCTGTCGAGTTGGTGGGGGCCGGTTCGCTGGGCGACGATAGCCACCAAGCCGTCGCTGTCGCTGGCCCAGTTGGGGCCGGTGCGCACGTAATACGGCTCGGCGACTACCGCCACTGTCGTCTGCCACTGCGTCACGGTCTGGGCCAGTAGGTCCTGGGCCGCGGCGCAGTGGTTGACGTTGGCCTGCAGCACGGAGATTTGGAGAGCCATTAAATTTGGGCGGTGTCCATCTCCTCCTCATTGGACGGTGGCGACAGGGTCGTTGGGGTGGTCTTGGGTTCCACCCCCCCTGTCGCCTTGCGTTTCGCCTGACCCCCCCTCTTGCGGGAGGCTGCCCGGCACTTCGCGGAGCCGAGTCTGTGGCCGGACGCCACACCTTCCGCTGCACAGACGGGACACTCGGGGTCCGCGGAGCAGGCGGCCGCCTTGTGGCCCTCCTGTCCGCATTGGAAGCAGAGCGCGCTGCGGTCGATCTTCGCAGCGCACTTTGCCCCCACGTGTCCCGGCTCCAGGCAGCGGAAGCACCGCGCCGGCCTTGGCTCCAGGATGGTCAGCTTGACCGCTGACCACCCGACGACGATGCGGCGGCCGTCCGTTAACTTTTTGGCCGCCGCAACCGGACACCGCAGCCAGGCAGTGCCCTGTCGACCGGGTGGGCGATTGATGTCGCCCACCTTGATGGAGGCGACAGGGCAGCCTCCCTCGGTCGCCAGCAGCTGAGCCACCGACTCCTTTGTTGCCGCATCGCCCAGGCCAGAGATGCGCAGCTCCACGCACCTCTCCGGCCTGGCGACACGGACCTCCTCTCCGAACGTCTGCCGAATTTTTTCCGCCAGAGCGTCCGCCTTCTGCGCCCTTTCGGCGCCACCCACCTCCAGAATCCGTCCTCCGGTCACGGCAGTGCGAATCCGGAGGCCGTCAATGCCGAGAGTCTTAAGATCTATCGATCTCTCGGCATTGGTCATCACCTGGTTGTAGGTGACGCCTTTTTCTACCGCGCCCGGCTGCAGTGTAACACACACTGCAGCGGTTGTCGGGGCGCGGATTCTGCGCCTCGCCTTCGCCTGCTTTGCAGGCTTGGCAGGCGCCTTGGCGCTCGGCGGTGCTGGGGTTGCCTTCGTCTTCTTTGGCCGCGCCGCCACCGCGCTCCACGCCTCCTTCACAGGTGGCGGGGCGACGGCGGGAGCCTGCGGGGGCGGCTGACGGGCAGCTTCGGCCTCCTTCGCCGCGGCACTCCGTTTCTTTGCCTTCTGCTTTTTCTTTTTCCCCTTGGGTTCCCCGTCCGACGGGACCGTCCCAGAGGGGCAGGGGTCCGAATCCTTCTGCCCGTCTGCCGCGACGGGCGAGAGGGGCGGAGCCTGAGGAGGCGCGGAAGGAGTGGGAAGAACGGCAGAAGACTTGGGCCTCCGGCTGGACTTGGAGGCCCTTTGTTCCGCATCACGGGCAGCACCAGCGGCTCTGGCGGCGTTCCTCTCGTCCGCCTGGAGAGGCGGACGGATGCGCACCTCAGGCAGCAGGCGGTCCTGGAAGCCCGCGAGTCGCGCATCGATCATGAAGATCATCTCCTCGCGACTCATCTTCAGAGCCTTCATTTCCGCCCGTACGGCAGCAAGCTCTACCTGAAGGTTGGCGACCTCCTCGTTCGCAGTGCGGGCCTTGAGTTGGTGGGCGAGCTCCAAAATGGAGCTACAGGCCACCCTCAGGTCCCGCACATATTGCCCCTTGAGCTTGGAGCTCTTTGTGGCGATGGTTTGCACCACCGCCACCGCCGCCTCGATGGACACCGTCAGCTGATCTGCGCTGACGGGCTCGGAAGATTGTGTTTGGTCCGACGTCTGTATGGGAGTTTTACGGAGGTAAGACTCCCTTTGCTGTCGGACCTCTTCCGCCAGTTCCTTCTCGGCGCGGAGCTCCAGCTCCCGCTCCTTTGCCCTGTTCAAGTCGGCCTTGGCTTGCGCCAGGCCGACGTATTCCCCAGTTGTAGGTGGGCGACCTCTCTTCTTCACCTCCACCGGGCCGGAGCTGTCGGAGTTGAGGCGTTTCCGCCACAACCGACCCGGCGATGATGGACGCGAGTCCGCGTCCACCATTGAGGCGTCGCTTGACGCCGACGAGTCCCTACTGTATCGCGTTAGGGTGACGCGTGCCTCCTTCGTCACCAACGGATGTGGTGACGGGGTTCGCAACTCCCCCTTGCAATCAGATGATCCGGTTGGCTTGCCAGTAGTCGTTTTTTTATTGGTATCAATTTCGTTTTCAATATTAGTTTTAGTTTCAGTATCCATAACTTAACCCACGAGTATGGGGGAAATGAAGTCCATCCGGGCGGTGCCCCCTGCACCCGGATAAGCCTATGTACTGTGGAGGTCGGCCGGTATCCACAGGTTTTATCGACTTAGCTGTCGGGTGTTATAGACTGTCCTTGTCATGGGCCGGCCAATTAAGGCAAGCCCTCCGGCCAACAGGTTCTCAGCATACCCTCTTGTAGCCACCAATCGGGTCGTTGCTGAGCCCCTGTTGGTTACGGAATGCGAGAGGGTGGCTAGCCCTCTCTCACAGACGGAGCTAGCACTCAAGTGCCAGCCCCTCTGACCTACTCGCTTTCCAATACGCCCTCTGCTAAAGCAGAGGGACGTTTGGAGTGCGGCACGACGGGTCACGCCCATCTCGGCAGCCTGAAATTCGGCTCCGATTTTCCCTTAGTCGCCTTTTACGACACCCACGGGAGGAGATGGGGTGGAGCTATTCTATGCCGGCTCCACACGGCCAAGGTTAGGTTAGGTTTTTTTTTTTTTTTTTTTTTTTTTTTTTTTTTTTTTTTAACGTGAGGACTGCGTTTAGGCACTTCGCTCGCCCACCGCGGGGACGATGGGTCCGCTTCGTGTGGGACTCCTGACCCCCAGGAGAGGGGGCCAGACTACCCACTAAACCTCACGTGTTCCTCTTCGTCCATTGCCGAGCCGCGGGATACTCAATTTGGAGAGCTCACCGCGACTCGGCTAGGAGCGCCCTTGCAGGCTCGCCTCGGGGGGCCGATCTTAGGGCCCCCCTCACATTCGAGTTGGTCTGCGCCCCCGGAACAACAGACAGGCGCATTCCGCCACGTGGCCGGGGACGGCAGGTCCCCCACCCACCGCCCGTGGCAACTCTCAGTCGGGGCCGCGGGCGACTCCCTGTCGCCTACGACCCCTCGAGGGGGGGCCAGATCGCTCCAGCCCCCCACTCCATCGTGCGCCCCCCATACCAACATGGGGGGCACACTGCCGCTCCGCCAAGGGCAGCAGGTCCCCCGACCCGCCGCCTGTGGCCACTCACGATCGGGGCCGCGGGCGTTCGTTGTCCGCCGACGGCCCCCCGCCGGGGGGCCCGCAGGGCGGGAGAGCGAGCGAGGCAAGGTCGATCCTGTTGTTCCGGCAGGAGACCGAGCCAGGCATGGTCGATCCGGCCCCGCAGGCCTCTCTCTTGTCCGCCATCACCTCAGCCTCGCCACACCCAGCAAGAGAGGCGACGGCGGCCCAGCTACTTTCCCTTAGTCGCCTCTTACGACACCCACGGGAGGAGATGGGGTGGAGCTATTCTATGCCGGCTCCACACGGCCGAAGGTTAGGTTTTTTTTTTTTTTTTTTTTTTTTTTTTTTTTTTTTTTTTTTTTTTTTTTTTTTTAACGTGGGGACTGCATTTACGCACTTCGCTCGCCCACCGCGGGGGCGATGGGTCCGCTTCGTGTGGGACTCCTGGCCTCCGGAAGGGGGGCCAGACTACCCACTAAACCCCACGTGTTCCTCTTCGCCTGGTGCCGAGCCGCGAGATACTCAATTTGGAGTGCTCACCGCGACCCGGCTAGGAGCGCCCTTGCAGGCTCGCCTCGGGGGGGGCCAGATCGTTGGGGCCCCCCTGACCTTAGAGTTGGTATGCGCCCCCGGAACAACAAGGGCGCATCCGCCACGTGGCTGGGGGCGGCAGGTCCCCCGACCCACCGCCCATGGCAACTCTCAGTCGGGGCCGCGGGCGAACACTTGACGCCGGCGACCCCTCGCTGGGGGCCTGCGGGGCGGGAGAGTGAGCCCAGCTCGCTCCCGCTCCCGCAGGGCCTCTCTCTTGGCCGTCATCACCTCGCTGGCAAACGAGGCGATGGCGGCCCAGCACCGGTCGCTGCCGGCCATGGCTTCCACGATGGCCGGCAGCGAGAGATCAGCGCCGATGACGCTCGTCAGGGCCGCTCTTTGCCCGTCCCATGCTTCGCACACGGCCCGGGTGTGATGGGCCGTGTCGGGGTCGCCGCTGGTGCAGTTGCGGCACCGGGGCTCCGATTCTACCCCCACAACTTCCCACAGGTACTTGGCGAAGCAGCCGTGACCCGTGAGAAGCTGGGTGAGGTGATACGTGGGAGCCCCATGACCCCCCTCCACAAACTGTCGCAGGACGGGCCGAGCGGCCCTAACGAACGCCGTCGGACTCCCTTCCATTCTGGCAGCCCACGTCCGGAAGAGATCGTCGCGAGCCTCCTGCCTCCAGCGCTCGATCTCCTCCGGAGGCGGGCATCCACCAGCTCGCCGAATCAGGGCGCCCTCCTCGTACACCCTTTTGAGGACGCCGGCCTCGAGATCCCAGGGGATACTGCCCGCCAGGACGCACGCCGTCTCGTAGGAGACGGTGCGGTACGCCCGTGCGGCCCTCTGCGCGATGGCCCGCTGCGGACGACGCAGCAGGGCAACGTTAGCCGGGCAGAGTGCCTCCGCCCAGATAGGCGCTCCGTAGAGCGCCTTAGAGCGCACCACACCGTCGTAGAGACGGCGGCAGGCAGACCCCGGTCCTCCTACGTTGGGGAGCAGCTGCGAGAGCATTCCGGCAAACGCTAGCACCTTCGGCGCCAGCTGCCGGAAGTGTTCCGCAAACCCCCACCGACCGTCGAGAACCAGCCCCAGATACTTGAGGCTGCGGCCGACGGCGATGGAGGTGCCCCCCACCACGATCGTGGTGTCTCGAGGCGGCGTCTGCCGAGGCCCATGGAAGAAGAGGGCCTCGGACTTCTCGAGGGCGACATGGAGGCCCAGCGCACTGATTCGGCGCACCACTTGAGCGACGCCTGCCGTCGCTAGGACGGCGGCGTCGCGGAACGTGGGGCCCCGCGCGGTCACTAGGGTATCGTCGGCGTAACAAAGTACGCCGACTCCCCGAAGAGTAGCACCGCGCAGGACCCAGTCGTACCCGATGTTCCACAGGAGCGGCCCAAGTACCGACCCCTGTGGAACACCACACCTCATAGCCTTGCGGACCACTCCGTCTCGGCCCGAGTACGTGATGACCCGGTCCACGAAGTAGTCCGCAAGGATTCGCCTGAGGTACCACGGTACGTTGTGGTACCTCAGGGCCTCGGCGATTGTCTGCCAGGGGAGGGTGTTGAAGGCGTTGGCGATGTCGAGCGACACGGCCAACAACACCCCGCCCCCGGCGATCGCCTCATCGACGCTGCCCCGCAGTCGGGAAACGGCGTCAAGAGTCGACTTCCCGCGACGGAAGCCGAACTGACCGTCGCTGAGATCGGGCCCCGCCCCCTCCAGGTGCTTGACGAGACGCGCAGCGAGCACTCGCTCAAACATTTTGCACGTCTCGTCGAGCAGTACGATGGGGCGGTAGGCCGACGGTGCCTCAGCTGGACGCCCGTGCTTTCTAATCAGCACGAGCCGTCCGGTCTTCCATCGCCGCGGGAATCTCCCCGACGCCACACACTCCGACATGAGGGACAGCGTCTCCTCCTCGAGTGCCGGCATCGCTAAGGCGACGACCTTCCCAGGGATGCCGTCCGGGCCCGGGGCGCGTTTCCTGACTTTGAGGGCCAGGATCGCCGCCCCTAGCTCGGCCTCGGACACGGGAGGTATCGCCTCTGCGTCGCCTTCTGCCGGCACTCGGTGACGGCTTGGCGCTGTCATCCGCGGTGGGACCCACTCTTCCCGCTCAGGGAAGAGGGAACTGACCACTCGGCCCAGAAGCTGTGGCTCGAGAGTTCTGGTGAGGGGAGGCGCCCAGGGCCGGAGCTTCTGGCTCACGGTTTTGTACGGGCGCCCCCACGGATCTCGATCCAGGCTCTCGAGCCACTCCCTCCAGGCCTCCTCTTTGGCGGCTCTAATCGCCGAGTTGAGGGCCGCACGAGCGGCCCTATGGGCCGAAGGTTTTTTTTTTTTTTTTTTTTTTTTTTTTTTTTTTTTTTTTTTTTTTACGTGGGGACTGCATTTACGCACTTCGCTCGCCCACCGCGGGGGCGATGGGTCCGCTTCGTGTGGGACTCCTGGCCTCCGGAAGGGGGGCCAGACTACCCACTAAACCCCACGTGTTCCTCTTCGCCTAGTGCCGAGCCGCGAGATACTCAATTTGGAGTGCTCACCGCGACCCGGCTAGGAGCGCCCTTGCAGGCTCGCCTCGGGGGGGGCCAGATCGTTGGGGCCCCCCTGACCTTAGAGTTGGTATGCGCCCCCGGAACAACAAGGGCGCATCCGCCACGTGGCTGGGGGCGGCAGGTCCCCCGACCCACCGCCCATGGCAACTCTCAGTCGGGGCCGCGGGCGAACACTTGACGCCGGCGACCCCTCGCTGGGGGCCTGCGGGGCGGGAGAGTGAGCCCAGCTCGCTCCCGCTCCCGCAGGGCCTCTCTCTTGGCCGTCATCACCTCGCTGGCAAACGAGGCGATGGCGGCCCAGCACCGGTCGCTGCCGGCCATGGCTTCCACGATGGCCGGCAGCGAGAGATCAGCGCCGATGACGCTCGTCAGGGCCGCTCTTTGCCCGTCCCATGCTTCGCACACGGCCCGGGTGTGATGGGCCGTGTCGGGGTCGCCGCTGGTGCAGTTGCGGCACCGGGGCTCCGATTCTACCCCCACAACTTCCCACAGGTACTTGGCGAAGCAGCCGTGACCCGTGAGAAGCTGGGTGAGGTGATACGTGGGAGCCCCATGACCCCCCTCCACAAACTGTCGCAGGACGGGCCGAGCGGCCCTAACGAACGCCGTCGGACTCCCTTCCATTCTGGCAGCCCACGTCCGGAAGAGATCGTCGCGAGCCTCCTGCCTCCAGCGCTCGATCTCCTCCGGAGGCGGGCATCCACCAGCTCGCCGAATCAGGGCGCCCTCCTCGTACACCCTTTTGAGGACGCCGGCCTCGAGATCCCAGGGGATACTGCCCGCCAGGACGCACGCCGTCTCGTAGGAGACGGTGCGGTACGCCCGTGCGGCCCTCTGCGCGATGGCCCGCTGCGGACGACGCAGCAGGGCAACGTTAGCCGGGCAGAGTGCCTCCGCCCAGATAGGCGCTCCGTAGAGCGCCTTAGAGCGCACCACACCGTCGTAGAGACGGCGGCAGGCAGACCCCGGTCCTCCTACGTTGGGGAGCAGCTGCGAGAGCATTCCGGCAAACGCTAGCACCTTCGGCGCCAGCTGCCGGAAGTGTTCCGCAAACCCCCACCGACCGTCGAGAACCAGCCCCAGATACTTGAGGCTGCGGCCGACGGCGATGGAGGTGCCCCCCACCACGATCGTGGTGTCTCGAGGCGGCGTCTGCCGAGGCCCATGGAAGAAGAGGGCCTCGGACTTCTCGAGGGCGACATGGAGGCCCAGCGCACTGATTCGGCGCACCACTTGAGCGACGCCTGCCGTCGCTAGGACGGCGGCGTCGCGGAACGTGGGGCCCCGCGCGGTCACTAGGGTATCGTCGGCGTAACAAAGTACGCCGACTCCCCGAAGAGTAGCACCGCGCAGGACCCAGTCGTACCCGATGTTCCACAGGAGCGGCCCAAGTACCGACCCCTGTGGAACACCACACCTCATAGCCTTGCGGACCACTCCGTCTCGGCCCGAGTACGTGATGACCCGGTCCACGAAGTAGTCCGCAAGGATTCGCCTGAGGTACCACGGTACGTTGTGGTACCTCAGGGCCTCGGCGATTGTCTGCCAGGGGAGGGTGTTGAAGGCGTTGGCGATGTCGAGCGACACGGCCAACAACACCCCGCCCCCGGCGATCGCCTCATCGACGCTGCCCCGCAGTCGGGAAACGGCGTCAAGAGTCGACTTCCCGCGACGGAAGCCGAACTGACCGTCGCTGAGATCGGGCCCCGCCCCCTCCAGGTGCTTGACGAGACGCGCAGCGAGCACTCGCTCAAACATTTTGCACGTCTCGTCGAGCAGTACGATGGGGCGGTAGGCCGACGGTGCCTCAGCTGGACGCCCGTGCTTTCTAATCAGCACGAGCCGTCCGGTCTTCCATCGCCGCGGGAATCTCCCCGACGCCACACACTCCGACATGAGGGACAGCGTCTCCTCCTCGAGTGCCGGCATCGCTAAGGCGACGACCTTCCCAGGGATGCCGTCCGGGCCCGGGGCGCGTTTCCTGACTTTGAGGGCCAGGATCGCCGCCCCTAGCTCGGCCTCGGACACGGGAGGTATCGCCTCTGCGTCGCCTTCTGCCGGCACTCGGTGACGGCTTGGCGCTGTCATCCGCGGTGGGACCCACTCTTCCCGCTCAGGGAAGAGGGAACTGACCACTCGGCCCAGAAGCTGTGGCTCGAGAGTTCTGGTGAGGGGAGGCGCCCAGGGCCGGAGCTTCTGGCTCACGGTTTTGTACGGGCGCCCCCACGGATCTCGATCCAGGCTCTCGAGCCACTCCCTCCAGGCCTCCTCTTTGGCGGCTCTAATCGCCGAGTTGAGGGCCGCACGAGCGGCCCTATGGGCCGAAGGTTAGGTTAGGTTAGGTTAGGTTAGGTTAGGTTGGGTCCGGTTTGCGTTAGTAACAGCGATCCCGGACCCCTCCCTTCTCAGGCGCAGAGTTGGCACACCGTGTGGTTTTAGTCGGTTCGATTCCGACACACCGCCCCGCCGCAAACCCCGGCGGGGTGACGGCCCGAGGGGGTTTCCACACGTAAAAAAAAAAAAAAAAAAAAAAAAGGTTAGGTTAGGTTAGGTTAGGTTAGGTTAGGTTAGGTTAGGTTAGGTTAGGTTAGGTTAGGTTTTTTTTTTTTTTTTTTTTTTTTTGTAGCAGGCACCCGCCATCGCAGGGTGTTGCTGCCTATTCTCTTTTCCCCGTCCATAGATATCGACAGGACCTTGTGTATCTTATTTTATATAGTGCTATGTGTGGTGAAGACTTTATAATTTAATATATATGTATATATAATAATATGTTAAGGTGTTCAATTGTGTGTCCACAGCGTACACGCAGTTTCTGTGGACACACACTTGTGCACTCGTTGTGTTCTACTTATTTATTTTCTGTCTATTTATGTCCAACTATTTTCCATCTATGTGTTTCTACTTTATTTTTTATACATGTATCTCACTATTCGTTTTCTATGTGTATCTGGTGAAATGATGAAGATGATGAAATTGGTGATGATGATGAAAATGGTGATGATGATGAAAATGGTGTTGATGATGAATTTGGTGATGATGATGAAATTGGTGATGATGATGAAAATGGTGATGATGATGAAAATGGTGATGATGATGAAATGGTGAATTTAGTAAAAATGGTGAAAATGGTGATAATGGTGATAATGGTGATAACAGTGATGGTGGTGATAGTGGTGATATGGTGATTATGATGATATAATAACAATATAATTATGACAATGGTAGCAATAGCGACATCTCTAGCATCAACAACAGTGATAACAACAACAATGACAATTTTCTTTCCAATATACATTATATAGGTACATATACTATTTGTTTACATTAATTTTTATTTTATTTATTTGCCTTTACTATATTTTTCATACATATTAATTTTCAATTTTATTAATATATGCATTATATAGGTACATATACTATTTGTTTACATTAATTTTTAATTTTTATTGCATTTATTTGTCTTTACTATATTTTTCATACATATTAATTTTTCAGTTTTATACCTATATGATCCCAATTCTTATGATATATATGTACATATGACACATTAGGAAGTTTAAATATGTATCTTATTTATTTACAATATGTTTTACTTCGTCTATAGGCTTCTAATATATTTCTCATACGTTTACTATTTGCAATTTATTGTTTATACATATTCCAATTTTTTATAATATATATTTATATATAATATACACTTAAATGTTCAAATGTGTGTACACAGCGTATACACAATTTCTGTATACACACATTTGCCCATCCATTGTGTTCTACATATTTGATTATAATACTATTTATTTATTTACAATATATTTTATTTCATTCATATGTCTTTTTGTACATTTCTCATATATCTATTATTCATATTATTTAATTTACCATTTACATTAAGTTACACTATATTTATTTTTAAAGTTTGTTTATATTTCCAATACACATATTACTCTAGTCATCTGTTGTTGTTTACAATATCTTTGTTTACCGTTGCTAGGCAACTCGGATCTGGGTCATGCAGTCTCATCTGCCGAACACCGATCCGCGCTCCGTTCCTTCCATATATTTTCATTTTTTGCATTTATTTACAATTATTTTATATCATCTATATATTTTCTAATATATTTCTCACATATTTACTATTTGCAGTTCACTATTTATATTTATTTAAATCATTTATAATTTTAAAAATTTTTAAAATTCCACAAAAACAGTTTCCAGGCGGTCACCCATCCAAGTTCTGACCTCGCCCAATGTTGCTTAACTTAATACTATTATCATTAACAATTTACAATACATTTTATTTCATCTATATATTTTCTAGTATATTTCTCACATATTTACTATTTACAATTTACTATTCATATTTATTTCTATCTTTTATAATCTTAAAAATTTTTAAAATTTTACAAAAACAATTTCCAGGCGGTCACCCATCCAAGTTCTGGCCTCGCCCAATGTCGCTTAACTTAATACTACCATCATTAACAATTTGCTATTTCCAGGCGGTCACCCATCCCTGTACTGACCTCGCCCAATGTTGCTTAACCTGGCCTTCACTAATTTACCACTCATACTTATTACAACTTTTATAATATATGTTTATTTATATATATTTCTAGTTTCCGCAATGTGCATTCATATAGTATATCAAAAGACGCCAAAAGACTCTATTTACATGTAAACAACAAAAACAATTACAAAAACAGTTCCCCGGCGGTCACCCATCCAAGTACTGACCTCGCCCAATGTTGCTTAACTTTGGCCAAAAGATGTTGAAGGATGTTATTTACATGCAAACGACAAAAAACAATTACAAAAAACAACTCCCAGGCGGTCACCCATCCAAGTTCCGACCTCGCCCAATGTTGCTGACTTCGATCTATTTATATAATTCTAGTATTTTTATCATTTACAATTACTATTTATATTTCTATTTTTAAGATATATATTTATATATAGTATATTTAATATGTTCAAATGTGTGTACACAGCGTATACTCAATTTCTTTGTACACACATTTGTCCATCCACATGATTCTATATTTTTACCTAAGCACTATTATTTGTTTACTTTATTCTTTTATTGCCTATATGTTCTCTAATACATTTATCTCACATTTATTATTTTCAGTTACTATTTATATATATTTCTATTTTTCTATGCAACGGAGCTTGATGTAAACAGTTGCGCCGCCATCTTCGCGCTAACAGGGATCGGCGTGTCGCTTACTATATCTTTAATCTATCTACATCCTACGATTCCTATTACTATGCACTATATTTATATGACCATCGCTATCTATTATCCCTTATTGCTAATTATTTACACATATTACATATACTTATTCATTACTTACTCCACATTTGTACATTTAAATTTCCATACCACTATAATTTGTTTTAGAGCCTACTGTTATAATCTTAGCAGCAAGTATTAATAATTTTTATTTTTTAATTTTGCGCCTGTCACTTTTGTTATAGCATTTCTGTGGTGTGGGAAGCTTTGTGTTTTATTTCAGGTACCTTGCCCAGGCACCTCACACACCGCCCCCAGTTTCATCAGGAAGACCAGGCCTCCACGACACGTATTTGTGTGAAGTATGTTTGTTTTAGTGTGCATGTTTTTGTGTTCTGTATATGTGTGTTTCCCTCCACAGTTCACTCTTTCCATTATAACCTTCTTTTAACAAACAATATATATGTTGCAATATGTATTGTTGTTACTTTCTTATTTGTGAACTGCTTCAGTCGGTGTATGTATGTTAAATTAATGTTAATCTAGTGTTATTGTTGTGTGCATGTTTTGATTTGTTCCTATATAGTTATTATATATTCTTCAAATCAGTGTTTGTTTATGTGTGTCTTTGTGTAGTGTGTATCTGTGTGTGGATGTGTCAGGGATAAGCCGTGGTCTCCCTTGCCAAGTAATCCCACTTGGCACGAGTTTGGCATCCGGCGCTAAAGGCGTTGTGGCCGATGTCCCGCGACCCGGAGCGCGAGCAGTTGCAACACTGCGGTATGGAACCCGCACTGTAATCTGCGCAGTCCTTGCGCAAGTGCGGGCCCCCACAATGACTACATCTGTCCGCGCTCTCGGCGCAGAACCTCCGGCCATGGCCGAATGCCAGGCACTTTGTGCATTGTATTAACGGAGACTGGTCCTCCACCCTGACCCTTTGTAGGCCCAGGTAAAGTGCTCCAGCCCCCGTCAACCTCTGCCATGCCTCTGGTCCCACCTGTAGGACGACGTGGGAGGTTCCCGGGTTGTTGGTCCTTTTCCTATATTTGACTACGGCCTCCCTCTGCTCTTGTGGTAGGCCCATGAAGATGTCCGCGTTCTGGTTGTATATGGCGGACATCATTTTGTCATCGTCGCTCTCTGCATGGACGTCTTTAAGGACGACCAGCGGGTTCTTATTCTTCATGGGCTCTACCACAAGCCCACCGCCTTTGTTTTCTATTTGGGTTTTTACCCTCGCCATCTCTTCCCTGGTGTCGCATCCAAGGATGACGACACTATTTTTTGCTTTCCTAGCTTTCGATATTTTTAGGCCAGTACGCCCGGCGTCGACCGCCTTCTCCACTCTGGTGAGCACCTCTCCGGCCGTCTCCTGTCTGTCCTCAGAGGTGACAGCCAAAGAGTGGAGCGCCGGCCGGCGCCGGGGTACGGCCGCTGCGACACTGGCGTAAGTTACAGGACTGGGACGGGGCTCCGCGACGCGGAGCGCCTCGACGGCGTCGCCGATGTGCGTCTTTGTATCGACGATTACGTCTCTTGCGACAGTCCCGATTAGATCTTCAATCTGGGACTGCGCACGCACAACAAGGGCCTCGGTCGCTATGTCTATTTCGACCTGTGTCTCCTCCATTTTTTCGGAGACCCTGTCTGCTACTTTATGGCAACGCTCGTCGTTGGCCTTCTCCATGTCCCGGAGCCCCTCCTTTAATGCCTGATGGGCTTTATTTATTTGCTCAAGGATCGAGCCCTGAACGTCCTCCAGCTTTGCCAGAATTCGATCCTCAAGCTGCGAGGGCGAGGCCGCCGCGGACGCCTCCTCCACTACTAGAGGCGCCGCCTTGGGCGCCGAGCCAGCGGTCCCGGATGCCGCCTCCTCCTGCTTTCTCATCCTTTTGCCGATCGTATGGATGATAGCCATGCTTTTGTATGTTGTGTCCTCCAGAAAGGTCTTTATATCCCTCCTCATCTGAGGGTATTGTTGGACCCTCCGTGGTACTTCTTCGAGGGCCCTCATGACCTTTTGGAGGAGCAAATAGGTATTTTGTGACTCGTAGTCTTCTTTTTCGAGCGATAGCCTTTTTACTCCCGGTCTCTTTATGTTGGTTCTGGCGGCACCCGTAACCGGCGAGGGTGAGGTATTGGAGCCAGGAGAGGCCTGTTTGTCGGCGTCCGCAGATGTAAGTGGCGTGTGATACATTATGAGGCGGGGAAAATTGTCAAAATCTAAAATAAATATTTTACACCCTGTATAAAGGGGTGAGTTATTGTTAATTGACCCTGTATAATGGGGTACAAGTCTTATAATAGTCACAATACAATTACATACAAGTTTGTCAATAATAGTTAATAAATAAATTTGAAATAAAATTTTCAATTATAAACTTAATTTCTATTTTCTCTCCTTGTGGAGATGTAAATTTTCCCAGTTGGGACCGTCTTTATGTTTAGGGGATGTATAAGGTCCCTTGTCAATTGTTATAGTTTCAGTATTTAAATAAAAATAAAAAATTTTTTGTTTCTAACAAACTAATTGCTATTAATTCTATCTATTGTAAACTTAAGATTAATTGTCCTGAGGGAACACGACTCTTCACAGGACTCCTTCTTGTTGTAGTGGGTTGCAAACCCTGTCCCAAGCCACAATTTGAAAGATTTTTTCAAATCGGTCCAGCCAATCAAAAGTTGGGTTTTTCTCTCTAACCAATATTTATTTATGAATTAGTTTGTTCTATAATTAAAAATTTTGAAAATTTTTCCCTTTCGCTACTGGAGGGTGCGCAGATGTTAGCACGTCTCTTACTGTTCCCGAATCCGAGAATTCGGTGTAAATCCGTCCAGCAAGTCAAAAGTTACAGAGGTCTTTCTCCTAGGATTTTGAGAAATTCCTGAGTGTGACGTCACAAGCTTTTTAAATGTTTGGAAAATGTACACTCCACTATAATTCCCTGATTACCCAACCGATTTGGGTCAATAAGGTCTCAAAAGTTTTGTCTCTTTGTGCACTAATTATTTGTATGTTTTTTAAAGGGGGCAGAGCTCAACCCTTAGAGTAAGGGTGGTAAATGTCTATTTATCTAAAAGTCACTATAATTTCTAAACTAATGCACTAAATTTAAAAGTAAAAACAGTTTCTGGTACAGTTTACCTTCACTCACGTTTAAGTGTCTCAGTAGCTCACCCAGGGGACCAGGGTCTGGGACCTCAGCCACCACACCCTTTTTAAAGAAAAAGGGGTGTCACTCCTGCAAATGTGGTTCAGAACTATTGGGAGGGGTCTCAAAGGATAGGTATCCACGAGACACACCCTCACAAAGCTGAACACACAGGGGTCACTAATTAAAAATCCAAGTTTTTCACAAATTTAAGTGTCACTTTCACTGTTTGTTGTCAAAAGATATTTTGTCCTATATCTCTCTTATTCCTGGTCCGATTTCACTGGGGTTTTTACTATCGCAATCGTCTAGTCCGTGTGCAAGTTTTAAGCTATCCCCAGCGGGGATTGGTGGTGGTGAAAAAATTTTTCCACCGGCCACACCCTTTTTGAAAAATCCTTATAGCTCCTTCAATTTACGATGGAAAAATCTGGAAGAGGTCTCAATAGACGCAGGCGCCCGAGACACGTACTCTCACGGTCAAAAAACCGGAGGTTGATCAGTATTTTTGGAGTTATAAGTACTTTTCCTGTTTCTGTGTGACGTTTTGACAGAAAATATTTCCGAAAAAACACCACAGCTTTGGCGATATTCGCTCAAAAAATCCGAAAAGGGTCTTAAACTGTTCGTACACTCAATACACGCACTTCTATAGATCCAGAACACACTGTCACAGATCGAAATCCGAATTTATAGGCAATATAAAGTACACAGTCAAATTGTTCAAAAAAGTTTTTAGTTTTTGGCCTATAATTTTCACAGTTTCAGTCGGATTTCCGCGCGGTTTTCTACACTAGGTTCGCCTCGCGACGGCGCAACTTTTGGTGTATCGTACGGGTTTTTCGGGTCACTTTGGCTACACACACGATTTTAACGGTACGGAGCGAGTCAAAAACGATGCGTTCTCGGCCATCTAAGCTACGAGACTGGGTTTTTTTTTTTTTTTTTTTTTTTTTTTTATTGTGGCAGGCACCCGCCATCGCAGGGCGTTACTGCCTATTCTCTTTTCCCCGTCCATTATAACGACAGGACCTTGTGTATCTAATTGTATTTACAGTGCTGTGTGTAGTGGTGTCGATATAATTTGATATATATGTATATATAATATATTTAATATGTGCAGATATATGTGTTCGGCACATTTCAGTTGTCGGACACATATATCTGCCATTCCATTTCATTCATCTATTTGTGTTCTATCCTATTTGTTGTAACATTTTGTTTCGTGTCTATTTATTATCTATAATTTACATACATGTGTTTTGTTCGTTTCAACATTTTGCAAACTTTAATAATAATGATGATGATAATGATGAAAATGATGAATTTGATGAAGATGATGAAAATGGTGATGATGATGAAAATGGTGATGATGATGAAATTGGTGATGTTGATGAAATTGGTGATGATGATGAAAAATGGTGATGATGATGAAAATGGTGATGATGATGAAATTGGTGATGATGATGAAAATGGTGATGATGATGAAAATGGTGATGATGAAAATGGTGATGATGATGAAATTGGTGATGATGATGAAATTGGTGATGATGATGAAAATGGTGATGATGATGAAATTGGTGATGATGATGAAAATGGTGATGATGATGAAAGTGGTGATGATGATGAAAGTAGTGGTGATGATGAATTGGAGATGATGATGAGTGGTGATGATGATGAGAGATGACAATAGTGGTAATGATGATGATAGATGACAATAGTGGTGATGATGGCAAGCAACAACAGCGATACCAGTGACAGCAACAACAGTAACATATGGTAACAACAACAAATTTCCCTTCTATATATATTTTCCATGTACACATATTTGTCTATATCACCATCTGTCTGTTTACAATTTTTATTTTATTTCAATCATATGTCTTCTAGTACATTTCTCGTATATTTCTTATTCACATTATTTTAATTTACCATTTACATATTTCAATTTTTATAATATATATTTATTTATATATACTTCCAATTTTTATATTTACAATTTACAATTAATATTTATTCAATCTTTTAAAATAATATTTTTCGAAAAATTTTAACAAAAATAATTTCCGGGCGGTCACCCATCCAAGCTCCGACCTCACCCAATGTTGCTTCTCTTCAGTGGTCGCTAATTTGCCATTCATACAATTTTAACTTTTATAATATAAATTTACTTATATATACTTCCAATTTTTATATTTATAATTCACAATTAATATTTATTCAGTCTTTTATAATAATATTTTTCGAAAAACTTTTACGAAAATAATTTCCGGGCGGTCACCCATCCGAACTCCGACCTCACCCAATGTTGCTTCACTTCGGTGGTCGCTAATTTGCCATTCATACGATTTTAACTTTTATTATATAAATTTACTTATATATACTTCCAGTTTTTACATTTACAATTTACAATTAATATTTATTTCAATCTTTTATAATAATATTCTTCAAAAAATTTTAACAAAAATAATTCCCGGGTGGTCACCCATCCAAGCTCCGACCTCACCCAATGGTACTTAACCTGTAGTTAATATGTTCAAATGTGTGTCTGCAGCGTACACACAGTTTCTACAGATACACATTTGTCCATCTGTTGTGTTTTATATATTTATATTCCATTTACTCACATAGTTTTCATATCATCTATATATACCTATCCCACAATATCTCCCATACATGTATTGTTTTTAATTTACTATTTATATATATTCTAATTTTTATGATATACTTATTCACATGTTACTCCAAATGTTTGCTTTTGTTTACTTCTTGTCTTAACTCCGTTGCTAGGCAACGGAATTGGACAAAAAGTTGCGCGGTCACATCTGCGCTCACACGGATCCGCGTGTTATTTTTCTATTTTTATTTTACTTATATTACACATTTTTCCTTAATTAGCACTATTTTTACATATTATCTGTTATCTACTATTCCTTATCGTTGATTATTTATATCTTTTACACATATTTATTCGTTATTTACGCCACATTTATACATTTAAATTTCCATACTAATATAAATTGTTTTAGAGCCTACTGTTTTAATCTTAGCAGTAAGTATTGATAATTTTTATTTTTAATTTTGCGCCTGTCACTTTTATTATGTCATTATTTGATTTGTTGGGACACTATATTTTTAATTTCTAATTTCAGGTACCTCACATTGGTACCCCACACACCGCCCCCAGTTTCATTAGGAAGACCAGGCCTCCACGACACGTATTTATGTTTAGTTTCTTTGTTTTTGTGTGCGTGTTTTTGTGTTTTGCATATGTGTGTTTCCATCCACAGTTCACTCTTTCCTTTATTTCTTTCTATTGACAAGAAATGTATATATAACAATATATATTTTTGTCACCTTCCTATTTGTGAACTGTTTCAGTCCATGTTTGTATGTTAAATAATGTAATCTAGTGTTATTGTTGTGTGCGTGTTTAGATATCTTCCTATATTTTTAAAATATATTCTTTATATCTATGTTTGTTTTTGTGTGTCTTTGTGTAGTGTGTATCTGTGTGTAGATGTGTCAGGGATAAGCCGTGGTCTCCCTCGCCAAGTAATCCCACTTGGAACGGGTCTGGCACTCGGCGCTGAAGGCGTTGTGGCCGACGTCCCGCAACCCAGAGTGCGAGCAGTTGCAGCACCGCGGTGTCGAACCCGCACTATACTCTGCGCAATCCTTGCGCAAGTGCGGGCCCCCACAGTGGCTACATCTGTCCGCACCCTCGGTGCAGAACTTGCGACCGTGGCCGAATGCCAGGCATTTCGTGCATTGGATGAGGGGCGTTTGGTCCTCCACCCTGACCCTTTGAAGGCCCAGGTAGAGCACCCCCGCCGCCGTCATCCTCTGCCATGCCTTAGGTCCCACCTGAAGGACGATGTGGGAGGTTCCCGGATTTTTGGTCTTTTTCCTGTATTTTATCTTGGCCTCCCTCTCTTCCTGTGGTAGGCCCATGAAGATGTCCGCGTTCTGGGTGTATATGGCGGACATCATTTTGTCATCGTCGCTCTCCACATGGACGTCTTTAAGGACGACCAGCGGGTCCTTATTCCGCATGGGCTCTACCACAAGCCCCTTTCCTTTGCTTTCAATTTGGGTTTTTACCCTCGCCATCTCTTCCCTGGTATCACAACCAAGGATGATGACGCTGTTTTTGGCTTTCCTAGCTTTTGATATTCTTAGACCAGTACGCCCGGCGTCGACCGCCTTCTCCACTCTGGTGAGCACCTCTCCGGCCGTCTCCTGTCTATCCTCAGAGGTGACAGCCATAGAGTGGAGTGCCGGCCGGCGCCGGGGTCTGGTCGCTGCGACGAGACTGGGTTAGGTTAGGTTAGGTTAGGTTAGGTTCGGGGGTGGTCCGGTCGATGGCCCTATATGGGTCACCGGTGTGGGTCCCGGCTCTGACCGCCCAGAATAAGGCACGCCTTTGGCGGCCTCAGAGGGTATTGGCGGTCAGAGCCATACGCGGATACCGCACCGTGTCGACGGAGGCGGCGTGCGCCTTGGCCGGAACACCCCCGTGGGATTTGGAGGCGGAAGTGCTCGCCGAAGTTTATCGGCGAGCGGCTGAATATCGGGCGGAGTACGGGTATCGTGCTCCGCCCGAAGAGGTACGCGAAGGGCGTGAAGCCGCTCGCCGAGCCACGATGGCTCGTTGGTTTTCCCGGCTGGAGGCTCCACGTGCTGGCTTTGCCACCGTGGAGGCGCTCCAGCCGGTCATCCTCGAGTGGGCAGGGCGGCAGCACGGGACCCTTTCCTTCCGGCTGACGCAGGTGCTTTCCGGGCACGGTTGCTTCGGAAAGTACCTGCACTCGGTCGCTAGGAGGGAATTGAGTCCCGCCTGCCACCACTGCGACTGCAGTGAGGACTCGGCCCAGCATACGCTGGAGTTCTGCCCCGCCTGGGCGGAGCAGCGCCGGGCCCTCACTGCAGTCATCGGGGGAGATCTGTCGCTACCGGCCATCATACGCTCCATGGCCGGTAGCGACAGCAGTTTTACCGCGGTCGCATCCTTCTGCGAAGACGTAATTTCGCAGAAGGAGGCGGCGGAGAAGGCCCGGGAGGATGATCTCCACTCGGACCCGATCCGCCGCCGGCGAACCGGGCGGCGGAGGCGCGCCCATCTGCGCCTCATGCCGCCCTGAGTGTGGCCGCGGATGGACGGGATGGGTTTTCCCGTCCATCCGCTTTAGTGGCCAGCCGCGAAGGGGCGACGTACGCGTGTGCCGTGCGTCGCCTAAATTGAGATTTTTATTTGGAGGAGGTGCCCGCTTCAGTGCGGGCAGGCGCTGGGAGGGGTCCGGTTTGCGTTAATAACAGCGATCCCGGACCCCTCCCTTCTCAGGCGCAGAGTTGGCACACCGTGTGGTTTTAGTCGGTTCGATTCCGACACACCGCCCCGCCGCAAACCCCGGCGGGGTGACGGCCCGAGGGGGTTTCCACACGTAAAAAAAAAAAAAAAAAAAAAAAAAAAAAAAAAAAAAAAAAAAAAAGGTTAGGTTAGGTTAGGTTGCGGGCGGAGCACACGCCCCCGTCGATGGCCTACTCAGTGGCCAGAGACGACGGGGGCAGAGAGGACGATGTTCCGCCCGTTAGGGAATCAGAGGTAGGGGCGGCTGTTCTAAGAATTCGTTCTAAGAACACCGCCCCCGGGCCGGACGGGGTACCACCCCGAGTGATGGCCCGAGCCCTCGACCATATGTCGGACCGCCTCAGGGAGGTTTTGGACGCCAGCCTGGCGTCCGGACGCTTCCCTGAGTGCTGGAAATGCGGGAAGCTGGTCCTGTTGGCGAAGCCGGGACGGCCTGCCGATTCGGTCGCGGCCTATAGGCCCATCGTGTTGCTGGACGAGGCGGGCAAATTGTTTGAGAGGATTATCTCTGCCCGCATCGTCCAGCATCTCAGCGAGGTGGGGCCCGACCTGTCGGACGCCCAATTCGGGTTCCGAGAGGGGCGTTCGACGGTCGATGCCGTGATGCGCCTTAGGGCCGTGACCGAAGAGGCAGTGAGCTGTGGCGGCGTGGTGTTGGCGGTGTCCTTGGACATCGCCAACGCCTTTAATAGTCTGCCATTCAGCTGCATCAGGGAAGCACTCCAGTATCATGGGGTGCCAGAGTACCTGAGGCGGCTGGTGGCAGACTATTTGGAGGAGCGTACCGTCGTGTACGAGGATCGAGATGGCATCTTGAGACGGCGACCCATGTCGTGCGGCGTTCCACAGGGGTCTGTCCTCGGACCACTCCTGTGGAACGTGGGGTACGACTGGGTCCTTCGAAGTCGTCTGCCTCCCGGGCTGGGCGTAATTTGTTACGCCGATGACACTTTGGTCACAGCTCGGGGGGCCAACTTCCAAGAGGCGGCGCGCCTGGCCACCAGGGGTGTTTCTCTGGTGGTTGGGCGCATCGAGGCGCTGGGCTTGCGGGTGGCCCTTGATAAGACGGAGGCCCTACTTTTCCATGGGCCCCGTCGTGGTCCACCCCCCGGCGCCTCCATCGAAGTCAACTCGGTCCTCGTACCGGTTCGGGCCCAGATGAGGTATCTGGGCCTGATCCTCGACGGTAGGTGGCTCTTCGACGAGCACTTCCGACAGCTTTGTCCAAAGCTGGTCGACGCTGCCTCCGCCCTTGGGCGTCTTTTGCCCAACTTGGGTGGAGCCAGCGTCGCAACTAGACACCTCTACACGGGGGTGGTCCGGTCGATGGCCCTGTACGGGTCACCGGTGTGGGTCCCGGCTCTGACCGCCCAGAATAAGGCACGCCTCTGGCGGCCTCAGAGGGTATTGGCGGTCAGAGCCATACGCGGATACCGCACCGTGTCGACGGAGGCGGCGTGCGCCTTGGCCGGAACACCCCCGTGGGATTTGGAGGCGGAAGTGCTCGCCGAAGTTTATCGGCGAGCGGCTGAATATCGGGCGGAGTACGGGTATCGTGCTCCGCCCGAAGAGGTACGCGAATGGCGTGAAGCCGCTCGCCGAGCCACGATGGCTCGTTGGTCGTCCCGGCTGGAGGCTCCACGCGCTGGCTTTGCCACCGTGGAGGCGCTCCAGCCGGTCATCCTCGAGTGGGCAGGGCGGCAGCACGGGACTCTTTCCTTCCGACTGACGCAGGTGCTTTCCGGGCACGGTTGCTTCGGGAAGTACCTGCACTCGGTCGCTAGGAGGGAACTGAGTCCCGCCTGCCACCACTGCGACTGCAGTGAGGACTCGGCCCAGCATACGCTGGAGTTCTGCCCCGCTTGGGCGGAGCAGCGCCGGGCCCTCACTGCAGTCATCGGAGGAGATCTGTCGCTACCGGCCATCATACGCTCCATGGCCGGTAGCGACAGCAGTTTTACCGCGGTCGCATCCTTCTGCGAAGACGTAATTTCGCAGAAGGAGGCGGCGGAGAAGGCCCGGGAGGATGATCTCCACTCGGACCCGATCCGCCGCCGGCGAACCGGGCGGCGGAGGCGCGCCCATCTGCGCCTCATGCCGCCCTGAGTGTGGCCGCGGATGGTGGGGACGGGTTTTCCCCTCCATCCGCTTTAGTGGCCAGCCGCGAAGGGGCGACGTACGCGTGTGCCGTGCGTCGCCTAATTTGAGAGTTTTAACAGCAGAGGGTGCCCGCTTCAGTGCGGGCAGGCGCTGGGAGGAGTCCGGTCGTATAATATCTGCGATTCCCGGACCCCTCCCTTCTCAGGCGCAGAGTTGGCACACCGTGTGGTTTTAGTCGGTTCGATTCCGACACACCGCCCCGCCGCAAACCCCGGCGGGGTGACGGCCCGAGGGGGTTTCCACACGTAAAAAAAAAAAAAAAAAAAAAAAAAAAATAAAAAAAAAAAAAAAAAAAAAAAAAAGGTTAGGTTAGGTTAGGTTAGGTTAGGTTCCCCCCCCCCAATGTATCCCTACGTTGTCGTCGTGGTGGGGCTTGCGTGGGTCAATGATCTCTGGGGCTGTGCCGGGTAGAGCTACTCATGCCGGATTGGCCTAGGGTGAGACTCCAGACCAAATGGGATACCAGACGGAGTCTGTTGAGACTGCCGCGAAGGACATGACGCTCCATCGTCATGCCGCGCTCCAAGCGTCCCTCTGCTTTAGCAGAGGGCGTGATGGAGAGCGAATAGGTCAGAGAGGCTGGCACTTGTATAAGTGTTACCGTCTCTGAGAGAGGGCTAGCCACCCTCTCGCGTTCCGTAACCATTAGGGGCTCAGCAACGACCTGACTGGTGGCTCCATGAGGGTACGCTGAGAACCTGATGGCCGGAGGGCTTGCCTTGATTGGCCGGCCCATGACAAGGATAGTCTATAACACCCGACAGCTAAGTCGAAAAAACCTGTGGATACCGGCCGACCTCCACAGTACATAGGCTTATCCGGGTGCAGGGGGCACCGCCCGGATGGACTTATTTCCCCCATACTCGTGGGATTAGAAATGGATATTGTTAAAACTTTAAAAAATATAACCGGAACGGAACAAACTACAACGACAACTGGCAAGCACAACGGATCTGAGAGGACGGAAAGGAAGAGGAGGGAGAGAAGAAATGCCAAAGGGCAGTTCAGGAGGGCGGACGATCAGTCGTCTACAGAGGAGGACGCTGCGCCTGGAACGCCTATTTCGCTGGGGCTCCCAGAAGTCAGTCTGACTGCTGGGAGCCGAAGAACGTCGGAACGCACGCGTTCCAGGTCCAGCCACTCGTCGGATGGCGCAGGTGGCACCTCCTTAGAGGGAATGGACACGGAGACATGCGGCGGCCGCAAACGTGAACTCTCCAAGGATGGGGGGAGTGACACCTCCTTGGAGATGCTGCCGCCGAAAGTCGGGAGTGCCCAGAGGGGCAAGTTCCGAACCCCAGCCTCGGCCCCGTCAGGTTCCGCCTTTTGCAGGGCGGAATCTTATAAACGGGCCAGGGCTGACGGCGAACTGCAGGCGGAGGAGGGGATGGAAGGTCTCCTTCTCAAGATCAGGAGACCGGTCGATGGGGATGTGGAGCCCCAAACACCGTCCTGCTTGCAGGAGAGGGCGCAAGCGGCGGTGGCCATTATTCACAAGGTGGCCACCAAATCCGTGAACCTTAAGGGCTCTTTTGTGAGGGCCCTTAAGGAGTCCTCTTCTGCAATTGCAGGAGTGGTGGAGACCCTGACTGGGGACGTAGCTCGTCTCCAGGCGGCCAACGACCGGTTGACGGGGCAGGTGGCTGAGCTCGGTGCTCAATTCGCCCAGTTCCGGGCGGAGCGAGAGGCCCCGGCCCCGTCAACATCCCAGCGGGCCGCGTCTGCATCCCAGCGGGCCCCGTCTGCGCCGCAGCCGTCATCTGCTGGCCCCGGGATAACCGACGCCCAACTAGCGGTTATCCTGGATGCATGCTGGCGGATGATTGAGGGCCGTACGGCCGGCCTAGAGGCGAGGCTGCCTGCGGCCCCGATTATGCGGCCGCCGCTTGCGGCGCCGAAACGAACGGCCACGTCGTCGACGCCGACCCCTCTTCCCGTGGTGGGGGGTCGCGTGTCGTACTCGGCAGCGGTGTCGCCGGTCGTGAGGCCGGCTCCTGCGGCTGCCCAAGGGGCACGGCCGGGGGCCAAGGCTCCGGCCAAGGTTCCGGCCAAGGCTCCGGCCAAAGCGGCCGCGCCGAGACCGGGGCCGAAAACGGCGGTGGGGGCGGGAGCGGAGATTCCTCCGCTCCCCACTCCAACGCCTGTGCCTCTGCCTGGACCCTCCACGTCTGCCCCCTCCAATGAGGGTTGGCAGGTAGTCGGAGGGTCAAAGAAGGCCCGAAAGCGGGCCAGAAAGGCTGCCCGACAGGCAGCCTCTGGCCCGCAGTCGCCGCCGGTGGCAAGGGCCACTGCGAAAAAGCCGCGGAAACTGCAGCCGCCAAAAACCGCGGCTGTAGTGGTGACCCTGTCACCGGAGGCGACAACCGGCGGGATGTCCTATGCGGCCTTCTTCAAGAAGGCCCGGGACAGTCTCGCCGGTGAGTTCGAAACGGCCGGTGTCCGCCTGCGCAAGGCCCAAACGGGAGCTCGAATTCTCGAGTTCCCTGGGGCCGATGGCGCAAAAAAGGCGGACACCGTTGCCGAGAAGTTGAAGGGAGTCTTCGCAGCCACGGATGGTGTGAGGATCGCCAGGCCCACAAAGTGCGCAGAGCTGCGCATTTCGGGCCTGGACGACTCGGTCACGACCGGCGACGTCCGCGCCGTAATCTGTGAGAAGGCGGGTTGCGGCGCGGACAGCGTCAGGGTTGGCACCATCCGCCCCGGTCCAGGAGGGCTTGGCGCCGTGTGGGTGAGTTGTCCCGTAGCATCGGCCAAAATTTTGGCTGATGCCGGCAGGCTCCTCGTCGGCTTCGTAAGTGCTAGGATCACAGTCCTAGCCGCGAGGCCGATGAGGTGCTATAAGTGCCTTGCCGCGGGACACACGCGGTCCAAGTGCGCCAGCTGTTTTGACTGCAGCGGACTCTGCTTCCGCTGCGGTCGACCGGGGCACAAGGCGGCAGAATGCTCTGCCGCCCCCCACTGCCCCGTGTGTGCGGCGGGCAATAAGCCCGCCAATCACCAGATGGGGCAGGGGGGCTGCAAGCCTCCCCGAGCTTCTCGGCAGACGTCGGGGGCTAGCCTGTCGACCCAGGCTGCCTCCGACGTCGTTCGTGCGACCACATCGTCGCCCATGGAGGGGGTTGTAGAGACGATCCAGTAAATGGATCGGCTCTCCAACCTCCTTGTCCAGACGAACCTGAACCACTGCGCCGCGGCGCAGGATCTCTTCCTGCAAACCATGGCGCAGTGGTCGATAGGTGTTGCCGTAGTCGCGGAGCCCTACTACGTCCCTCCCCGTCCAAACTGGATGGGTGACCGGGACGGCTCCGTGGCAGTCGTCGGCTCCTCGGCGGCTCGTTCCCCGCCCTTGTCGTTAAGAGACAAGGGCTCTGGATATGTGGCCGCCGAGTGGGGGGGAATCACCGTTTACGGTGTGTATTTCTCCCCCAACCGGAGTTTGAGCGACTTCGAGGTCTTCCTTAACAACTTGGAGACCTCGATACGGCGACTAGCGTCTGGGCACGTCCTCGTGCTGGGGGACTTCAACGCAAAATCCATTGCGTGGGGTTCCCCGGCGACGGACGCCAGGGGCGATGCCGTGGTGGAGTGGGCGGCGTCGGTGGGCCTCTGTTTGCTGAACAGAGGCGCCACCAACACGTGCGTGCGACAGCAGGGGGGGTCGATAGTGGACCTTTCGTTCGCTACCCCTGCTGTTGCCGCACGAGTAAGGAACTGGTGTGTCCTGGATGAGGTTGAGACGCTCTCGGATCACCTGTACATCCGATTCGAGCTCTCCCGGTCCCAGGGCCCCAGTAGGGGTCACGTGGCGCGGCATACCTCCCGCTTTCCGCGGTGGGCAGTTGCCAAACTCGACAGGGACCTGCTAGAGGAGGCGGCCATAGTTCAATCTTGGCTGTCTCCGCGGGCCCCGGCCGAGGAGGTCGACATGGGGGCTGGCCGCTTTCGCTCTGCGATTACGCAGATCTGCGATGCGGCCATGCCCCGCGTTCGGGGTTGTCGACCTCCACGGAACGGGGTCTACTGGTGGTCCCAGGAGTTGGCGGACCTCCGTGCGGCCTGTACTCGTGCCCGGAGGTCCTACACCCGATGCCGGCGGCGACGCCACCGCGTAGACGGGGAGGAGGGCCGGCTTCATGAGGAGTACCGCGAAGCGCGGAAAACTCTGAAGCTGGCCATTTGCCGCGCCAAAGAGGAAAAGAGAAAGGAGATGCTGGAGAGTCTCGATCGTGACCCCTGGGGTCGCCCATATCGTGCGGTGCGACAAAAGCTCCGCACGGCGGGCCCCCCCCTTACCGAGACTCTCCAGCCCAGCTTCCTGCAGCAGGTGGTCGAGGGCTTGTTCCCGCAGCGGGCGGAGCACACGCCCCCGTCGATGGCCTACTCAGTGGCCAGAGACGACGGGGGCAGAGAGGACGATGTTCCGCCCGTTAGGGAATCAGAGGTAGGGGCGGCTGTTCTAAGAATTCGTTCTAAGAACACCGCCCCCGGGCCGGACGGGGTACCACCCCGAGTGATGGCCCGAGCCCTCGACCATATGTCGGACCGCCTCAGGGAGGTTTTGGACGCCAGCCTGGCGTCCGGACGCTTCCCTGAGTGCTGGAAATGCGGGAAGCTGGTCCTGTTGGCGAAGCCGGGACGGCCTGCCGATTCGGTCGCGGCCTATAGGCCCATCGTGTTGCTGGACGAGGCGGGCAAATTGTTTGAGAGGATTATCTCTGCCCGCATCGTCCAGCATCTCAGCGAGGTGGGGCCCGACCTGTCGGACGCCCAATTCGGGTTCCGAGAGGGGCGTTCGACGGTCGATGCCGTGATGCGCCTTAGGGCCGTGACCGAAGAGGCAGTGAGCTGTGGCGGCGTGGTGTTGGCGGTGTCCTTGGACATCGCCAACGCCTTTAATAGTCTGCCATTCAGCTGCATCAGGGAAGCACTCCAGTATCATGGGGTGCCAGAGTACCTGAGGCGGCTGGTGGCAGACTATTTGGAGGAGCGTACCGTCGTGTACGAGGATCGAGATGGCATCTTGAGACGGCGACCCATGTCGTGCGGCGTTCCACAGGGGTCTGTCCTCGGACCACTCCTGTGGAACGTGGGGTACGACTGGGTCCTTCGAAGTCGTCTGCCTCCCGGGCTGGGCGTAATTTGTTACGCCGATGACACTCTTGTCACAGCCCGGGGGGCGAATTTCCAAGAGGCGGCGCGCCTGGCCACCAGGGGTGTTTCTCTGGTGGTCGGGCGCATCGAGGCGCTGGGCTTGCGGGTGGCCCTGGATAAGACGGAGGCCCTACTATTTCATGGGCCCCGTCGTGGTCCACCCCCCGGCGCCTCCATCGAAGTCAACTCGGTCCTCGTACCGGTTCGGGCCCAGATGAGGTATCTGGGCCTGATCCTCGACGGTAGGTGGCTCTTCGACGAGCACTTCCGACAGCTTTCCCCAAAGCTGGTCGACGCTGCCTCCGCCCTTGGGCGTCTTTTGCCCAACTTGGGTGGAGCCAGCGTCGCAACAAGGAACCTCTTCACGGGGGTGGTCCGGTCGATGGCCCTATATGGGTCACCGGTGTGGGTCCCGGCTCTGACCGCCCAGAATAAGGCACGCCTTTGGCGGCCTCAGAGGGTATTGGCGGTCAGAGCCATACGCGGATACCGCACCGTGTCGACGGAGGCGGCGTGCGCCTTGGCCGGAACACCCCCGTGGGATTTGGAGGCGGAAGTGCTCGCCGAAGTTTATCGGCGAGCGGCTGAATATCGGGCGGAGAACGGGTATCGTCCTCCGCCCGAAGAGGTACGCGATTGGCGTGAAGCCGCTCGCCGAGCCACGATGGCTCGTTGGTCGTCCCGGCTGGAGGCTCCACGTGCTGGCTTTGCCACCGTGGAGGCGCTCCAGCCGGTCATCCTCGAGTGGGCAGGGCGGCAGCACGGGACCCTTTCCTTCCGGCTGACGCAGGTGCTTTCCGGGCATGGTTGCTTCGGAAAGTACCTGCATTCGGTCGCTAGGAGGGAATTGAGTCCCGCCTGCCACCACTGCGACTGCAGTGAGGACTCGGCCCAGCATACGCTGGAGATCTGCCCCGCTTGGGCGGATCAGCGCCGGGCCCTCACTGCAGTCATCGGAGGAGATCTGTCGCTACCGGCCATCATACGCTCCATGGCCGGTAGCGACAGCAGTTTTACCGCGGTCGCGACCTTCTGCGAGGAAGTAATCTCGCAGAAGGAGGCGGCGGAGAAGGCCCGAGAGGACGATATCCACTCGGACCCGATCCGCCGCCGGCGAACCGGGCGGCGGAGGCGCGCCCATCTGCGCCTCATGCCGCCCTGAGTGTGGCCGCGGATGGTGGGGACGGGTTTTCCCCTCCATCCGCTTTAATGGCCAGCCGCGAAGGGGCGACGTACGCGTGTGCCGTGCGTCGCCTAATTTGAGAGTTTTTAACCGAAGAGGGTGCCCGCTTCTGTGCGGGCAGGCGCTGGGAGGGGTCCGGTTTGCGTTAATAACAGCGATCCCGGACCCCTCCCTTCTCAGGCGCAGAGTTGGCACACCGTGTGGTTTTAGTCGGTTCGATTCCGACACACCGCCCCGCCGCAAACCCCGGCGGGGTGACGGCCCGAGGGGGTTTCCACACGTAAAAAAAAAAAAAAAAAAAAAAAAAAAAAGGTTAGGTTCCCCCCAAAGTATCCCTACGTTGTCGTCGTGGTGGGGCTTGCGTGGGTCAATGATCTCTGGGGCTGTGCCGGGTAGAGTTACTCATGCCGGATTGGCCCAGGGTGAGACTCCAGACTAAATGGGATACCAGACGGAGTGACCCGTCGTGCCGCGCTCCAAACGTCCCTCTGCTTTAGCAGAGGGCGTATTGGAGCTCGAGTAGGTCAGAGGGGCTGGCACGTGAGTGTTAGCTCCATCTGTGAGAGAGGGCTAGCCACCCTCTCGCATTCCGTAACCATTAGGGGCTCAACAACGACCTGACTGGTGGCTCCAGGAGGGTACGCTGAGAACCTGATGGCCGGAGGGCTTGCCTTGATTGGCCGGCCCATGACAAGGATAGTCTATAACACCCGACAGCAAAGTCGTAAAAAACCTGTGGATACCGGCCGACCTCCACAGTACATAGGCTTGCCCGGGTATTGGGGATCTCTGCCCGGGTCGACTCTTAGTTCTCCCCAACTCGTGGGTCTATTATGGATATTGGTAAAACTTATAAAAATGAAACTGGATCGGAATCAAACACAACGACAATTGGCAATCACACCGGAACTGAGAAGGAGAAGAAGGAGAAGAAGGAGACAAAACGCAAAGAACGAAGGAACGCCAAGGGGCAGTTCAGGAGGGCAGACGACTGCTCGTCTACGGAGGAAGATGTTGGGCCTAGAACGCCCATTTCCTTGAGGCTCCCAGAAGTCAGTCTGACTGCTGGGAGCCGAAGAACGTCGGAACGCACGCGTTCCAGGTCCAGCCACTCGGCGGATGGCGCAGGTGGCACCTCCTTGGAGGAAATGGACACGGAGACATGCGGCGGCCGCAAACGTGAACTCTCTAAGGATGGGGGGAGTGACACCTCCTTGGAGATGCTGCCGCCGAAAGTCGGGAGTGCCCTGAGGGGGAAACTCCGAACCCCAGCCCCGGCATCGTCAGGTTCCGCCTTTAGCAGGGCGGAAACCTATAAGCGGGCCAGGGCTGACGGCGAACTTCAGGCGGAGGAGGAGATGGAGGGTCTCCTACTCAAGATCAGGGCGGTCGATGGGGACGTAGAGCCCCAAACACCGTCCTGTTTGCAGGAGAGGGCGCAGGCGGCGGTGGCCATCATACACAAGGTGGCCACCAAGTCCGTCAATCTTAAGGGCTCGTTTGTGAGGGCCCTTAAGGAGTCCTCTTCTGCAATTGCAGGAGTGGTGGAGACCCTGACTGGGGACGTAGCTCGTCTCCAGGCAGCCAACGACCGGTTGACGGGGCAGGTGGCCGATCTCAATGCTCAATTCGCCCAATTTCGGGCGGAGAGGGAGGCCCCGGCCCCGTCCACGTCCCGGCTGGCCCCATCTTCATCTGCGTCGCAGCCATCCCCTCCCATAGTGCCATCTACCGGGATCTCTGACGCCCAACTAGGTCAGATCCTGGCCGCATGCCAGCGCATGATAGAGGGCCGCACGGCCGGCCTGGAGGCGAGGCTGCCTGCGGCCCCTATCGTGCGGCCGCCGCTTGCGGCGCCGAAGCGGAGGGCCGCGTCATCGGCAACGACCCCACTTCCTGTGGTGGGGGGTCGCGTAACCTACGCCTCGGCGACGGCTCCTGCGGCCGCCCGAGGGACGGCGGCCAGGGCTCCGGCTCCGGCCAAGACGCCTGCGCCGAGGCCGGAGCCGAAAGCGGCGGCGGGGACTGGAGCGAAGGTTCCTCCGCCCCCCGCTCCAACGCCTGTGCCTGGCCCCTCCACATCTGCCCCCTCCAATGAGGGTTGGCAGATAGTTGGGGGGTCAAAAAAGGCCCGCAAGCGGGCCAGAAAGGCTGCCCGCAAGGCGGCCTCTGCACTGCAGTCGCCACCGGTGGCAAGGGCCACCCAAAAGAGCCGCAAGCCGCGGAAACTGCAGCCGCCAAAAACCGCGGCTGTAGTGGTGACCCTGTCACCGGAGGCGACAACCGGCGGGATGTCCTATGCGGCCTTCTTCAAGAAGGCCCGGGACAGTCTCGCCGGTGAGTTCGAAACGGCTGGTGTCCGCCTGCGCAAGGCCCAAACGGGAGCTCGAATTCTCGAGTTCCCTGGGGCCGATGGCGCAAAAAAGGCGGACACCGTTGCCGAGAAGTTGAAGGGAGTGTTCGCAGCCACGGATGGTGTGAGGATCGCCAGGCCCACAAAGTGCGCAGAGCTGCGCATTTCGGGCCTGGACGACTCAGTCACGGCTGACGACGTCCGCGCCGTAATCTGCGAGAGGGCGGGTTGCGGTGCGGACGGCGTCAGGGTCGGCACCATCCGCCCCGGTCCGGGAGGCCTTGGTGCGGTGTGGGTTAGCTGTCCCGTGGCGTCGGCCAAGATATTGGCCGATGCCGGCAGGCTACTCATCGGCTTCGTAAGTGCCAGGATCACGGTCCTGGCCGCGAGGCCGATGAGGTGTTTTAAATGCCTTGCCGCGGGACACACTCGCACCAAGTGCCAGAGTTGTTTCGACTGCAGCGGACTCTGTTTCCGCTGCGGTCGACCGGGGCACAAGGCGGCAGAGTGTTCTGCCGCCCCTCACTGCCCCGTGTGTGCGGCGGGCAATAAGCCCGCCAATCATCAGATGGGGCAGGGGGGCTGCAAGCCTCCCCGAGCTTCTCGGCAGACGTCGGGGGCTAGCCTGTCGACCCAGGCTGCCTCCGACGTCGTTCGTGCGACCACGTCGTCGCCCATGGAGGAGGTTGTAGAGACGATCCAGTAAATGGATCAAGTCTCCAACCTCCTTGTCCAGACGAACCTCAACCACTGCGCCGCGGCGCAGGATCTCTTCCTGCAAACCATGGCGCAGTGGTCGATAGGTGTTGCCGTAGTCGCGGAGCCCTATTACGTCCCTCCCCGTCCAAACTGGATGGGTGACTGGGACGGCTCCGTGGCAGTCGTCGGCTCCTCGGCGGCTCGTTCCCCGCCCTTGTCGCTTAGAGACAAGGGCTCTGGATATGTGGCTGCCGAGTGGGGGGGAATAACCGTTTACGGTGTCTACTTCTCCCCCAACCGGAGTTTGAGCGACTTCGAGGTCCTCCTTAACAACTTGGAGACCTCGATGCGGCGACTTGCGTCTGGGCACGTCCTCGTGCTGGGGGACTTCAACGCAAAGTCCATTGCGTGGGGTTCCCCAGCGACGGACGCCAGGGGCGATGCCGTGGTGGAATGGGCGGCTTCGGTGGGCCTCTGTTTGCTGAACAGAGGCGCCACCAACACGTGCGTGCGACAGCAGGGGGGGTCGATAGTGGACCTTTCGTTCGCTACCCCTGCTGTTGCCGCACGAGTAAGGAACTGGTGTGTCCTGGATGAGGTTGAGACGCTCTCGGATCATCTCTATATCCGATTCGAGCTCTCCCGGTCCCAGGGCCCCAGTAGGGGTCACGTGGCGCGGCATACCTCCCGCTTTCCGCGGTGGGCAGTTGCCAAACTCGACAGGGACCTGCTAGAGGAGGCGGCCATAGTTCAGTCTTGGCTGTCTCCGCGGGCCCCGGCCGAGGAGGTCGACATGGGGGCTGGCCGCTTTCGCACTGCGATTACGCAGATCTGCGATGCGGCCATGCCCCGCGTTCGGGGTTGTCGACCTTCACGGAACGGGGTCTACTGGTGGTCCCAGGAGTTGGCGGACCTCCGTGCGGCCTGTACTCGTGCCCGGAGGTCCTACACCCGATGCCGGCGGCGACGCCACCGCGTAGACGGGGAGGAGGGCCAGCTTCATGAGGAGTACCGCGAAGCGCGGAGGACTCTGAAGCTGGCCATTTGCCGCGCCAAAGAGGCAAAGAGAAAGGAGATGCTGGAGAGTCTCGACCGTGACCCCTGGGGTCGCCCATATCGTGCGGTGCGTCAAAAGCTCCGCACGGCGGGCCCCCCCCTTACCGAGACTCTCCAGCCCAGCTTCCTGCAGCAAGTGGTCGAGGGCCTCTTCCCGCAGCGGGCGGAGCACACGCCCCCGTCGATGGCCTACTCAGTGGCCAGAGACGACGGGGGCAGAGAGGACGATGTTCCGCCCGTTAGGGAATCAGAGGTAGGGGCGGCTGTTCTGAGGATTCGATCCAAGAACACCGCCCCCGGGCCGGACGGGGTACCACCCCGAGTGATGGCCCGAGCCCTCGACCATATGTCGGACCGCCTCAGGGAGGTTTTGGATGCCAGCCTGGCGTCCGGACGCTTCCCTGAGTGCTGGAAATGCGGGAAGCTGGTCCTACTGCAGAAGCCGGGACGGCCAGCCGATTCGGTCGCGGCCTATAGGCCCATCGTGTTGCTGGACGAGGCGGGCAAATTGTTCGAGAGGATTCTCTCTGCCCGCATCGTCCAGCATCTCAGCGAGGTGGGGCCCGACCTGTCGGACGCCCAATTCGGGTTCCGAGAGGGGCGTTCGACGGTCGATGCCGTGGTGCGCCTTAGGGCCGTGACCGAAGAGGCGGTTGGCTGTGGCGGCGTGGTGTTGGCGGTGTCCTTGGACATCGCCAACGCCTTCAATAGTCTGCCATTCAGCTGCATCAGGGAAGCACTCCACTACCACGGGGTGCCAGAGTACCTGAGGCGGCTGGTGGCAGACTATTTAGAGGAGCGTACCGTCGTGTACGAGGACCGAGATGGCGTCTTGAGACGGCGACCCATGTCGTGCGGCGTTCCACAGGGGTCTGTCCTCGGACCACTCCTGTGGAACGTGGGGTACGACTGGGTCCTTCGTAGTCGTCTGCCCCCCGGGCTGGGCGTAATTTGTTACGCCGATGACACACTTGTCACAGCCCGGGGGGCCAATTTCCAAGAGGCGGCGCGCCTGGCCACCAGGGTTGTTTCTCTGGTGGTTGGGCGCATCGAGGCGCTGGGCTTGCGGGTGGCCCTTGATAAGACGGAGGCCCTACTTTTCCATGGGCCCCGTCGTGGTCCACCCCCCGGCGCCTCCATCGAAGTCAACTCGGTCCTCGTACCGGTTCGGGCCCAGATGAGGTATCTGGGCCTGATCCTCGACGGTAGGTGGCTCTTCGACGAGCACTTCCGACAGCTTTCCCCAAAGCTGGTCGACGCTGCCTCCGCCCTTGGGCGTCTTTTGCCCAACTTGGGTGGAGCCAGCGTCGCAACAAGGAACCTCTTCACGGGGGTGGTCCGGTCGATGGCCCTATATGGGTCACCGGTGTGGGTCCCGGCTCTGACCGCCCAGAATAAGGCACGCCTTTGGCGGCCTCAGAGGGTATTGGCGGTCAGAGCCATACGCGGATACCGCACCGTGTCGACGGAGGCGGCGTGCGCCTTGGCCGGAACACCCCCGTGGGATTTGGAGGCGGAAGTGCTCGCCGAAGTTTATCGGCGAGCGGCTGAATATCGGGCGGAGAACGGGTATCGTCCTCCGCCCGAAGAGGTACGCGATTGGCGTGAAGCCGCTCGCCGAGCCACGATGGCTCGTTGGTCGTCCCGGCTGGAGGCTCCACGCGCTGGCTTTGCCACCGTGGAGGCGCTCCAGCCGGTCATCCTCGAGTGGGCAGGGCGGCAGCACGGGACCCTTTCCTTCCGGCTGACGCAGGTGCTTTCCGGGCATGGTTGCTTCGGAAAGTACCTGCACTCGGTCGCTAGGAGGGAACTGAGTCCCGCCTGCCACCACTGCGACTGCAGTGAGGACTCGGCCCAGCATACGCTGGAGTTCTGCCCCGCCTGGGCGGAGCAGCGCCGGGCCCTCACTGCAGCTATTGGAGGAGATCTGTCGCTACCGGCCGTCGTACTATCCATGGCCGGTAGCGACAGCAGTTTTACCGCGGTCGCGACCTTCTGCGAGGAAGTAATCTCGCAGAAGGAGGCGGCGGAGAAGGCCCGAGAGGACGATCTCCACTCGGACCCGATCCGCCGCCGGCGAACCGGGCGGCGGAGGCGCGCCCATCTGCGCCTCATGCCGCCCTGAGTGTGGCCGCGGATGGACGGGATGGGTTTTCCCGTCCATCCGCTTTAGTGGCCAGCCGCGAAGGGGCGACGCACGCGTGTGCCGTGCGTCGCCTAAAATTGAGATTTTACTAGAAGAAGGTGCCCGCTTCAGTGCGGGCAGGCGCTGGGAGGGGTCCGGTTTGCGTTAATAACAGCGATCCCGGACCCCTCCCTTTCTCAGGCGCAGAGTTGGCACACCGTGTGGTTTTAGTCGGTTCGATTCCGACACACCGCCCCGCCGCAAACCCCGGCGGGGTGACGGCCCGAGGGGGTTTCCACACGTAAAAAAAAAAAAAAAAAAAAAAAAAGGTTAGGTTAGGTTAGGTTAGGTTAGGTTAGGTTTTTTTTTTTTTTTTTTTTTTTTTTTAACGTGGGGACTGCATTTACGCACTTCGCTCGCCCACCGCGGGGGCGATGGGTCCGCTTCGTGTGGGACTCCTGGCCTCCGGAAGGGGGGCCAGACTACCCACTAAACCCCACGTGTTCCTCTTCGCCTAGTGCCGAGCCGCGAGATACTCAATTTGGAGTGCTCACCGCGACCCGGCTAGGAGCGCCCTTGCAGGCTCGCCTCGGGGGGGCCAAATCGTTGGGGCCCCCCTGACCTTAGAGTTGGTATGCGCCCCCGGAACAACAAGGGCGCATCCGCCACGTGGCTGGGGGCGGCAGGTCCCCCGACCCACCGCCCATGGCAACTCTCAGTCGGGGCCGCGGGCGAACACTTGACGCCGGCGACCCCTCGCTGGGGGCCTGCGGGGCGGGAGAGTGAGCCCAGCTCGCTCCCGCTCCCGCAGGGCCTCTCTCTTGGCCGTCATCACCTCGCTGGCAAACGAGGCGATGGCGGCCCAGCACCGGTCGCTGCCGGCCATGGCTTCCACGATGGCCGGCAGCGAGAGATCAGCGCCGATGACGCTCGTCAGGGCCGCTCTTTGCCCGTCCCATGCTTCGCACACGGCCCGGGTGTGATGGGCCGTGTCGGGGTCGCCGCTGGTGCAGTTGCGGCACCGGGGCTCCGATTCTACCCCCACAACTTCCCACAGGTACTTGGCGAAGCAGCCGTGACCCGTGAGAAGCTGGGTGAGGTGATACGTGGGAGCCCCATGACCCCCCTCCACAAACTGTCGCAGGACGGGCCGAGCGGCCCTAACGAACGCCGTCGGACTCCCTTCCATTCTGGCAGCCCACGTCCGGAAGAGATCGTCGCGAGCCTCCTGCCTCCAGCGCTCGATCTCCTCCGGAGGCGGGCATCCACCAGCTCGCCGAATCAGGGCGCCCTCCTCGTACACCCTTTTGAGGACGCCGGCCTCGAGATCCCAGGGGATACTGCCCGCCAGGACGCACGCCGTCTCGTAGGAGACGGTGCGGTACGCCCGTGCGGCCCTCTGCGCGATGGCCCGCTGCGGACGACGCAGCAGGGCAACGTTAGCCGGGCAGAGTGCCTCCGCCCAGATAGGCGCTCCGTAGAGCGCCTTAGAGCGCACCACACCGTCGTAGAGACGGCGGCAGGCAGACCCCGGTCCTCCTACGTTGGGGAGCAGCTGCGAGAGCATTCCGGCAAACGCTAGCACCTTCGGCGCCAGCTGCCGGAAATGTTCCGCAAACCCCCACCGACCGTCGAGAACCAGCCCCAGATACTTGAGGCTGCGGCCGACGGCGATGGAGGTGCCCCCCACCACGATCGTGGTGTCTCGAGGCGGCGTCTGCCAGGTTTTTTTTTTTTTTTTTAACGTGGGGACTGCATTTACGCACTTCGCTCGCCCACCGCGGGGGCGATGGGTCCGCTTCGTGTGGGACTCCTGGCCTCCGGAAGGGGGGGCCAGACTACCCACTAAACCCCACGTGTTCCTCTTCGCCTAGTGCCGAGCCGCGAGATACTCAATTTGGAGTGCTCACCGCGACCCGGCTAGGAGCGCCCTTGCAGGCTCACCTCGGGGGGGGCCAGATCGTTGGGGCCCCCCTGACCTTAGAGTTGGTATGCGCCCCCGGAACAACAAGGGCGCATCCGCCACGTGGCTGGGGGCGGCAGGTCCCCCGACCCACCGCCCATGGCAACTCTCAGTCGGGGCCGCGGGCGAACACTTGACGCCGGCGACCCCTCGCTGGGGGCCTGCGGGGCGGGAGAGTGAGCCCAGCTCGCTCCCGCTCCCGCAGGGCCTCTCTCTTGGCCGTCATCACCTCGCTGGCAAACGAGGCGATGGCGGCCCAGCACCGGTCGCTGCCGGCCATGGCTTCCACGATGGCCGGCAGCGAGAGATCAGCGCCGATGACGCTCGTCAGGGCCGCTCTTTGCCCGTCCCATGCTTCGCACACGGCCCGGGTGTGATGGGCCGTGTCGGGGTCGCCGCTGGTGCATTTGCGGCACCGGGGCTCCGATTCTACCCCCACAACTTCCCACAGGTACTTGGCGAAGCAGCCGTGACCCGTGAGAAGTTGGGTGAGGTGATACGTGGGAGCCCCATGACCCCCCTCCACAAACTGTCGCAGGACGGGCCGAGCGGCCCTAACGAACGCCGTCGGACTCCCTTCCATTCTGGCAGCCCACGTCCGGAAGAGATCGTCGCGAGCCTCCTGCCTCCAGCGCTCGATCTCCTCCGGAGGCGGGCATCCACCAGCTCGCCGAATCAGGGCGCCCTCCTCGTACACCCTTTTGAGGACGCCGGCCTCGAGATCCCAGGGGATACTGCCCGCCAGGACGCACGCCGTCTCGTAGGAGACGGTGCGGTACGCCCGTGCGGCCCTCTGCGCGATGGCCCGCTGCGGACGACGCAGCAGGGCAACGTTAGCCGGGCAGAGAGCCTCCGCCCAGATAGGCGCTCCGTAGAGCGCCTTAGAGCGCACCACACCGTCGTAGAGACGGCGGCAGGCAGACCCCGGTCCTCCTACGTTGGGGAGCAGCTGCGAGAGCATTCCGGCAAACGCTAGCACCTTCGGCGCCAGCTGCCGGAAATGTTCCGCAAACCCCCACCGACCGTCGAGAACCAGCCCCAGATACTTGAGGCTGCGGCCGACGGCGATGGAGGTGCCCCCCACCACGATCGTGGTATCTCGAGGCGGCGTCTGCCGAGGCCCATGGAAGAAGAGGGCCTCGGACTTCTCGAGGGCGACCTGGAGGCCCAGCGCCCTGATTCGGCGCACCACTTGAGCGACGCCTGCCGTCGCTAGGACGGCGGCGTCACGGAACGTGGGGCCCCGCGCGGTCACTAGGGTATCGTCGGCGTAACAAAGTACGCCGACTCCCCGAAGAGTAGCACCGCGCAGGACCCAGTCGTACCCGATGTTCCACAGGAGCGGCCCAAGTACCGACCCCTGTGGAACACCACACCTCATAGCCTTGCGGACCACTCCGTCTCGGCCCGAGTACGTGATGACCCGGTCCACGAAGTAGTCCGCAAGGATTCGCCTGAGGTACCACGGTACGTTGTGGTACCTCAGGGCCTCGGCGATTGTCTGCCAGGGGAGGGTGTTGAAGGCGTTGGCGATGTCGAGCGACACGGCCAACAACACCCCGCCCCCGGCGATCGCCTCATCGACGCTGCCCCGCAGTCGGGAAACGGCGTCAAGAGTCGACTTCCCGCGACGGAAGCCGAACTGACCGTCGCTGAGATCGGGCCCCGCCCCCTCCAGGTGCTTGACGAGACGTGCAGCGAGCACTCGCTCAAACATTTTGCACGTCTCGTCGAGCAGTACGATGGGGCGGTAGGCCGACGGTGCCTCGGCTGGGCGCCCGTGCTTCCTGATCAGCACGAGCCGTCCGGTCTTCCATCGCCGCGGGAATCTCCCCGACGCCACACACTCCGACATGAGGGACAGCGTCTCCTCCTCGAGTGCCGGCATCGCTAAGGCGACGACCTTCCCAGGGATGCCGTCCGGGCCCGGGGCGCGTTTCCTGACTTTGAGGGCCAGGATCGCCGCCCCTAGCTCGGCCTCGGACACGGGAGGTATCGCCTCTGCGTCGCCTTCTGCCGGCACTCGCTGACGGCTTGGTGCTGCCATCCGCGGTGGGACCCACTCTTCCCGCTCAGGGAAGAGGGAACTGACCACTCGGCCCAGAAGCTGTGGCTCGAGAGTTCTGGTGAGGGGAGGCGCCCAGGGCCGGAGCTTCTGGCTCACGGTTTTGTACGGGCGCCCCCACGGATCTCGATCCAGGCTCTCGAGCCACTCCCTCCAGGCCTCCTCTTTGGCGGCTCTGATCGCCGAGTTGAGGGCCGCACGAGCGGCCCTATGTGCGGCGAGCAGTTCCTCTTCACGGGCGAGGTCCCTGACGGCCCTCCTGCGGCTGCGAGTGTACTGCCTATGGGCCGCGTGACTTGCGGCACGCAGCCCGGCAAGGTGGGGACGCCACCAGTACACTTGCCTCCGAGGGAGGGCTGGCCTCGCCCTCTGCATCGCCGCATCGCAGACGCGAGTCAGCTTCCCAGCGAGACTATCGCACCTCGCGTCCGCGTCTGGGCCGCTTTCCGCTCCACCAGCAACCCAGCGCTCGACGATGGCCGCCTCTAGGGCCAGTTCCCGGTTCAGAGAACCGAGGCGCCACCGCGGGCCTTCTCCAGCAAGGGGACGGTTGCCATCTCCTCCTCGGATGGCCGCTGAGCGAGAGACCACGTCGAACCGTATGTAACGATGGTCCGACGCGGTCTCCACATTCTTGACGACCCGCCAATTGCGAGTGCGGCCAGCCAGGGCAGGACTAGCAAACGACAGGTCTACTATCGAGCTGCCCTGGGGCCGCACAAGCGTGGGCACCGTCCCCCTGTTGAGCAGCACCAAGCCGTGAGACACCGCCCACTCCTCCAATACCTCCCCCCGGCCGTCGGTCCTCGGAGATCCCCACGCCCGTGAGTGGGCGTTGAAATCCCCGGCTACCACGACCGGAGTGGGGTGCGCGTCCGCCAACAGAGCCCCGATCTCCGTGAGCCACTGCTCGAACTCGGCGAGGCTTCTGTTGGGCGAGAAGTACACCCCAATCACTGCAGTGTCGCCCAGCGTGGCGAGGACGCACCCTCGGCCCCTCACTACTCTGTCGAGTTGGTGGGGGCCGGTTCGCTGGGCGACGATAGCCACCAAGCCGTCGCTGTCGCTAGCCCAGTTGGGGCCGGTGCGCACGTAATACGGCTCGGCGACTACCGCCACTGTCGTCTGCCACTGCGTCACGGTCTGGGCCAGTAGGTCCTGGGCCGCGGCGCAGTGGTTGACGTTGGCCTGCAGCACGGAGATTTGGAGAGCCATTAAATTTGGGCGGTGTCCATCTCCTCCTCATTGGACGGTGGCGACAGGGTCGTTGGGGTGGTCTTGGGTTCCACCCCCCCTGTCGCCTTGCGTTTCGCCTGACCCCCCCTCTTGCGGGAGGCTGCCCGGCACTTCGCGGAGCCGAGTCTGTGGCCGGACGCCACACCTTCCGCCGCACAGACGGGACACATGGGGTCCGCGGAGCAGGCGGCCGCCTTGTGGCCCTCCTGTCCGCATTGGAAGCAGAGTGCGCTGCGGTCGACCTTTGCAGCGCACTTTGCCCCCACGTGTCCCGGCTCCAGGCAGCGGAAGCACCGCGCCGGCCTTGGCTCCAGGGTGGTCAGCTTGACCGCTGACCACCCGACGACGATGCGGCGGCCGTCCGTTAACTTTTTGGCCGCCGCAACCGGGCACCGCAGCCAGGCAGTGCCCTGTCGACCGGGTGGGCGATTGATGTCGCCCACCTTGATGGAGGCGACAGGGCAGCCTCCCTCGGTCGCCAGCAGCTGAGCCACCGACTCCTTTGTTGCCGCATCGCCCAGGCCAGAGATGCGCAGCTCCACGCACCTCTCCGGCCTGGCGACACGGACCTCCTCTCCGAACGTCTGGCGAAGTTTCTCCGCCAGGGCGTCCGCCTTCTGCGCCCTTTCGGCGCCACCCACCTCCAGAATCCGTCCTCCGGTCACGGCAGTGCGAATCCGGAGGCCGTCAATGCCGAGAGTCTTGAGATCTATCGATCTCTCGGCATTGGTCATCACCTGGTTGTAGGTGACGCCTTTTTCTACCGCGCCCGGCTGCAGTGTAACACACACTGCAGCGGTTGTCGGGGCGCGGATTCTGCGCCTCGCCTTCGCCTGCTTTGCAGGCTTGGCAGGCGCCTTGGCGCTCGGCGGTGCTGGGGTTGCCTTCGTCTTCTTTGACCGCGCCGCCACCGCGCTCCACGCCTCCTTCACAGGTGGCGGGGCGGCGGCGGGAGCCTGCGGGCGCGGCTGACGGGCAGCTTCGGCCTCCTTCGCCGCGGCACTCCGTTTCTTTGCCTTCTGCTTTTTCTTTTTCCCCTTGGGTTCCCCGTCCGACGGGACCGTCCCAGAGGGGCAGGGATCCGAATCCTTCTGCCCGTCTGCCGCGACGGGCGAGAGGGGCGGAGCCTGAGGAGGCGCGGAAGGAGTGGGAAGAACGGCAGAAGACTTGGGCCTCCGGCTGGACTTGGAGGCCCTTTGTTCCGCATCACGGGCAGCACCAGCGGCTCTGGCGGCGTTCCTCTCGTCCGCCTGGAGAGGCGGACGGATGCGCACCTCAGGCAGCAGGCGGTCCTGAAAGCCCGCGAGTCGCGCATCGATCATGAAGATCATCTCCTCGCGACTCATCTTCAGAGCCTTCATTTCCGCCCGTACGGCAGCAAGCTCTACCTGAAGGTTGGCGACCTCCTCGTTCGCAGTGCGGGCCTTGAGTTGGTGGGCGAGCTCCAAAATGGAGCTACAGGCCACCCTCAGGTCCCGCACATATTGCCCCTTGAGCTTGGAGCTCTTTGTGGCGATGGTTTGCACCACCGCCACCGCCGCCTCGATGGACACCGTCAGCTGATCTGCGCTGACGGGCTCGGAAGATTGTGTTTGGTCCGACGTCTGTATGGGAGTTTTACGGAGGTAAGACTCCCTTTGCTGTCGGACCTCTTCCGCCAGTTCCTTCTCGGCGCGGAGCTCCAGCTCCCGCTCCTTTGCCCTGTTCAAGTCGGCCTTGGCTTGCGCCAGGCCGACGTATTCCCCAGTTGTAGGTGGGCGACCTCTCTTCTTCACCTCCACCGGGCCGGAGCTGTCAGAGTTGAGGCGTTTCCGCCACAACCGACCCGGCGATGATGGACGCGAGTCCGCGTCCACCATTGAGGCGTCGCTTGACGCCGACGAGTCCCTGCTGTATCGCGTTAGGGTGACGCGTGCCTCCTTCGTCACCAACGGATGTGGTGACGGGGTTCGCAACTCCCCCTTGCTGTTCTCATCCTTCTCCTTCTCTTCTGCATCATTTGGTTTTTTTTTGTTTTTAAATTTAATACTTCCATAATAAAACCCACGAGTGGGGGAGAAATAACGGTCCACCCGGGCAGAGATCCCCCAATACCCGGGTAAGCGTAAGTTTGTAACCCAACCGAGGGGTCCGCAGGTGCCCCGGCTGGGGGTGAGCTTGCAACTGAACTTCCCGTCAGCCATGCATCCCTGGCCACACACCATAGCACAAGATTCGGGGTGATTTTTTAAAGAGGTTTTCTTCCTCGCGGCCCGGGCGGTTAAGCCAAGGCCCTCGTCCCCGATATAATCGGGATTACGATGTGTCGACGGTGGCAGGAACACAAGTCCCATGCCTGCTCGACGGTAGTGTTAGTACACGCCGAGCCCGTCCCTACATGGCGCGACGTCTAGCGTCAACGCCACCGCCTCGGCAGCCTGTAATTCGGCTCCGATTTTCCCTTAGTCGCCTTTTACGACACCCACGGGATGAGATGGGGTGGAGCTATTCGGCGCCGGCTCCACACGGCAAAGGTTAGGTTAGGTTAGGTTAGGTTAGGTTAGGTTGGGTCCGGTAGTGTAATATCTGCAATTCCCGGACCCCTCTCTTCTCAGGCGCAGAGTTGGCACACCGTGTGGTTTTAGTCGGTTCGATTCCGACACACCGCCCCGCCGCAAACCCCGGCGGGGTGACGGCCCGAGGGGGTTTCCACACGTAAAAAAAAAAAAAAAAAAAAAAAAAAGGTTAGGTTAGGTTCCCCCCAATGTATCCCTACGTTGTCGTCGTGGTGGGGCTTGCGTGGGTCAATGATCTCTGGGGCTGTGCCGGGTAGAGCTACTCATGCCGGATTGGCCCAGGGTGAGACTCCAGACCAAATGGGATACCAGACGGAGTCTGTTGAGACTGCCGCGAAGGACATGACGCTCCATCGTCATGCCGCGCTCCAAGCGTCCCTCTGCTTTAGCAGAGGGCGTGATGGAGAGCGAGTAGGACAGAGGGGCTGGCACGTGAGTGTTAGCTCCGTCTGTGAGAGAGGGCTAGCCACCCTCTCGCATTCCGTAACCATTGGGGGCTCAACAACGACCTGACTGGTGGCTCCAAGAGGGTACGCTGAGAACCTGATGGCCGGAGGGCTTGCCTTGATTGGCCGGCCCATGACAAGGATAGTCTATAACACCCGACAGCTAAGTCGAAAAAACCTGTGGATACCGGCCGACCTCCACAGTACATAGGCTTATCCGGGTGCAGGGGGCACCGCCCGGACGGACTCATTTCCCCCATACTCGTGGGATTAACTATGGACACATCAAACAAAATAAAAAGTACAAGGACTGATCTTAACACAACGACTTATGGCAAGAATACCGGAACCGAAAAGAAGAGGGAAAAGAAGGAACTAAGGAACGCCAAGGGGCAGTTCAGGAAGGCAGACGACTGTTCGTCTACCGAAGAGGACATTAGGGCTGGAACGCCCATTTCGATGAGGCTCCCAGAAGTTGCCTTGACTGCTGGGAGCCGAAGAACGTCGGAACGCACGCGCTCCAGGTCCAGCCACTCATCGGATGGCTTAGGTGATACCTCCTTGGAGGTAATGGACACGGAGACGTGCGACAGCCGGAAGCGTGAGCACCCCACAACGCTTAAGGATGGGGGGAGTGACACCTCCTTAGAGATGCTGCCGCCCAAAGTCGGGAGTAGCCTGAGGGGGAGGTCTCGAACCCCAGCCTCGGCCCCGTCAGGTTCCGCCTTTAGCAGGGCGGAATCTTATAAGCGGGCCAGGGCTGACGGTGAACTCCAGGCGGAGGACGAGATGGAAGGTCTCCTACATACCATCAGAAGACCGGTCGATGGGGATCTGGAGCCACAAACACCGTCCTGTTTGCAGGAGAGGGCGCAAGCGGCGGTGGCCATTATACACAAGGTGGCCACCAAATCCGTGAACCTTAAGGGCTCTTTTGTGAGGGCCCTTAAGGAGTCCTCTTCTGCAATTGCAGGAGTGGTGGAGACCCTGACTGCGGACGTGGCTTGTCTCCAGGCGGCAAATGATCGGTTGACGGGGCAGGTGGCCGAGCTGAGCGCTCAATTCGCCCAATTTCGGGCGGAGCGCCCGGAGCAAGAGGCCCCAGCCCCGTCTTCCTCGTCATCGCGTCGTGCCCCTACCGAGCCCGAGGTCCCAGACGCGTATCTGGGACAAATTCTCGTGGCGGTGGGGCACCTGATCGACGGTCGGCTGGCTGGGCTGCTGTCGAGACTGCCCCCGGCCCCATCGGTTCGGCCGCCGCTTGCGGCACCGAAGCCGAAGGTAACACCGGCGACGACCCCTCTTCCTGTGGTGGGGGGTCGTGTGTCGTTTTCGGCGGCGGTGTCGAGGCCGGCTCCCGCGGCTGCCCTAGGAACACGTCAGGGCAAGGCTCCGGCCAAGGCTCAGGCCAAGGCTCCGGCCAAGGCTGCTGTGCCGAGGCCGGGGCCGAAAGCGGCGGCAAGGGTTGGAGCGAAGGTGCCTCCGCTTCCCGCTCCAACGCCCGTGGCTGGCCCCTCCACGTCTGCCCCCTCCAATGAGGGTTGGCAGGTAGTTGGGGGGTCCAAGAAGGCCCGAAAGCGGGCCAGAAAGGCTGCCCGCAAAGCGGCCTCTGTCCCGCAGTCGACACCGGTGGCAAGGGCCACCGCTAAAAAGCCGCGGAATCTGCAGCCGCCGAAGACCGCGGCTGTAGTGGTGACCCTGTCACCGGAGGCGACAACCGGCGGGCTGTCCTATGCGGCCGTCTTTAAGAAGGCCCGGGACAGCCTCGCCGGTGAATTTGGAACGGCCGGTGTCCGCCTGCGCAAGGCCCAAACGGGAGCTCGAATTCTCGAGTTCCCTGGGGCTGATGGCGCAAAGACGGCGGACACCGCTGCTGCGAGGTTGCGGGAAATGTTTGCCGCCGTGGATGGTGTCAGGATCGCCAGGCCCACAAAGTGCGCTGAACTGCGCATTTCGGGCCTGGACGATTCCGTCACGGCCGAGGATGTCCGCGCTGCAGTTCAGGAGAAGACGAGCTGTAGCGCGGACAACGTCAGGGTCGGCACCATCCGCCCCGGTCCAGGAGGGCTTGGCGCCGTTTGGGTGAGTTGTCCCGTAGCGTCGGCCAAAATTTTGGCTGATGCCGGCAGGCTCCTCGTCGGCTTCGTGAGTGCCAGGATCACGGTCCTGGCCCCGAGGCCGATGAGGTGCTACAAGTGCCTTGCCGCGGGACACACTCGTTCGAAGTGCGCCAGCTGCTTCGACTGCAGCGGACTTTGTTTCCGCTGCGGTCGACCGGGGCACAAGGCGGCAGAGTGCTCTGCGGCCCCTCACTGCCCCGTGTGTGCGGCGGGCAAGAAGCCCGCCAATCACCAGATGGGGCAGGGGGGCTGCAAGCCTCCCCGTGCTTCTCAGCAAGCGTCGGAGGCTAGCCAGACGACCCTGGCTGCCTCCGACGTTGATCGTGCGACAACGTCGTCGCCCATGGAGGGGGTTGGGGAAACGATCCAGTAATGGATCAAGTCTCCAACCTCCTGGTCCAGACGAACCTGAACCACTGCGCCGCGGCGCAGGATCTCTTCCTGCAAACCATGGCGCAGTGGTCGATAGGTGTTGCCGTAGTCGCGGAGCCCTACTACGTCCCTCCCCGTCCAAACTGGATGGGTGACCGGGACGGCTCCGTGGCAGTCGTCGGCTCCTCGGCGGCTCGTTCCCCGCCCTTGTCGCTAAGAGACAAGGGCTCTGGATATGTGGCTGCCGAGTGGGGGGGAATCACCGTTTACGGTGTGTATTTCTCCCCCAACCGGAGTTTGAGCGACTTCGAGGTCTTCCTTAACAACTTGGAGACCTCGATACGGCGACTAGCGTCTGGGCACGTCCTCGTGCTGGGGGACTTCAACGCAAAGTCCATTGCGTGGGGTTCCCCAGGGACGGACGCCAGGGGCGATGCCGTTGTGGAGTGGGCGGCTTCGGTGGGCCTCTGTTTGCTGAACAGAGGCGCCACCAACACGTGCGTGCGACAGCAGGGGGGGTCGATAGTGGACCTTTCGTTCGCTACCCCTGCTGTTGCCGCACGAGTAAGGAACTGGTGTGTCCTGGATGAGGTTGAGACGCTCTCGGATCATCTTTATATCCGATTCGAGCTCTCCCGGTCCCAGGGCCCCAGTAGGGGTCACGTGGCGCGGCATACCTCCCGCTTTCCGCGGTGGGCTGTTGCCAAGCTCGATAGGGACCTGCTAGAGGAGGCGGCCATCGTTCAGTCATGGCTGTCTCCGCGGGCCCCGGCCGAGGAGGTCGACATGGGGGCTGGCCGCTTTCGCACTGCGATAACGCAGATCTGCGATGCGGCCATGCCCCGCGTTCGGGGTTGTCGACTTCCACGGAACGGGGTCTACTGGTGGTCCCAGGAGTTGGCGGACCTCCGTGCGGCCTGCACTCGTGCCCGGAGGTCCTACACCCGTTGCCGGCGGCGACGCCACCGCGTAGACGGGGAGGAGGGCCGGCTTCATGAGGAGTACCGCGTAGCGCGGAAAACTCTGAAGCTGGCCATTTGCCGCGCCAAAGAGGCAAAGAGAGTGGAGATGCTGGAGAGTCTCGATCGTGACCCCTGGGGTCGCCCATATCGTGCGGTGCGTCAGAAGCTCCGCACGGCGGGCCCCCCCCTTACCGAGACTCTCCAGCCCAGCTTCCTGCAGCAGGTGGTCGAGGGCCTTTTCCCGCAGCGGGCGGAGCACACGCCCCCGTCGATGGCCTATCAGGTCAGAGGCGACGGGGATGGAGGGAGTGAGGTGCCGCCCGTTAGGGAATCGGAGGTTGGGGCGGCTGTTCTTCGGATTCGTTCCAAGAACACCGCCCCCGGGCCGGACGGGGTACCACCCCGAGTGATGGCCCGAGCCCTCGACCATATGTCGGACCGCCTCAGGGAGGTTTTGGACGCCAGCCTGGCGTCCGGACGCTTCCCTGAGTGCTGGAAATGCGGGAAGCTGGTCCTATTGCAGAAGCCGGGACGGCCGGCCGATTCGGTCGCGGCCTATAGGCCCATCGTGTTGCTGGACGAGGCGGGCAAATTGTTCGAGAGGATTCTCTCTGCCCGCATCGTCCAGCATCTCAGCGAGGTGGGGCCCGACCTGTCGGACGCCCAATTCGGGTTCCGAGAGGGGCGTTCGACGGTCGATGCCGTGGTGCGCCTTAGGGCCGTGACCGAAGAGGCGGTTGGCTGTGGCGGCGTGGTGTTGGCGGTGTCCTTGGACATCGCCAACGCCTTTAATAGTCTGCCATTCAGCTGCATCAGGGAAGCACTCCTGTATCATGGGGTGCCAGAGTACCTGAGGCGGCTGGTGGCAGACTATTTGGAGGAGCGTACCGTCGTGTACGAGGATCGAGATGGCGTCTTGAGACGGCGACCCATGTCGTGCGGCGTTCCACAGGGGTCTGTCCTCGGACCACTCCTGTGGAACGTGGGGTACGACTGGGTCCTTCGGAGTCGTCTGCCCCCCGGGCTGGGCGTAATTTGTTACGCCGATGACACATTGGTCACAGCTCGGGGGGCCAATTTCCAAGAGGCGGCGCGCCTGGCCACCAGGGGTGTTTCTCTGGTGGTTGGGCGCATCGAGGCGCTGGGCTTGCGGGTGGCCCTGGATAAGACGGAGGCCCTGTTATTTCATGGGCCCCGTCGTGGTCCACCCCCCGGCGCCTCCATCGAAGTCAACTCGGTCCTCGTACCGGTTCGGGCCCAGATGAAGTATCTGGGCCTGATCCTCGACGGTAGGTGGCTCTTCGACGAGCACTTCCGACAGCTATCACCGAAGCTGGTCGGCGCTGCCTCCGCCCTTGGGCGTCTTTTGCCCAATTTGGGTGGAGCCAGCGTCGCAACTAGACACCTCTACACGGGGGTGGTCCGGTCGATGGCCCTGTACGGGTCACCGGTGTGGGTCCCGGCTCTGACCGCCCAGAATAAGGCCCGCCTGTGGCGGCCTCAGAGGGTATTGGCGGTCAGAGCCATACGCGGATACCGCACCGTGTCGACGGAGGCGGCATGCGCCTTGGCCGGAACACCCCCGTGGGATTTGGAGGCGGAAGTGCTCGCCGAAGTTTATCGGCGAGCGGCTGAATATCGGGCGGAGTACGGGTATCGTGCTCCGCCCGAAGAGGTACGCGAATGGCGTGAAGCCGCTCGCCGAGCCACGATGGCTCGTTGGTCTTTCCGGCTGGAGGCTCCACGCGCTGGCTTTGCCACCGTGGAGGCGCTCCAGCCGGTCATCCTCGAGTGGGCAGGGCGGCAGCACGGGACCCTTTCCTTCCGGCTGACGCAGGTGCTTTCCGGGCATGGTTGCTTCGGAAAGTACCTGCACTCGGTCGCTAGGAGGGAATTGAGTCCCGCCTGCCACCACTGCGACTGCAGTGAGGACTCGGCCCAGCACACGCTGGAGATCTGCCCCGCTTGGGCGGATCAGCGCCGGGCCCTCACTGCAGTCATCGGAGGAGATCTGTCGCTACCGGCCATCATACGCTCCATGGCCGGTAGCGACAGCAGTTTTACCGCGGTCGCGACCTTCTGCGAGGAAGTAATCTCGCAGAAGGAGGCGGCGGAGAAGGCCCGAGAGGACGATATCCACTCGGACCCGATCCGCCGCCGGCGAACCGGGCGGCGGAGGCGCGCCCATCTGCGCCTCATGCCGCCCTGAGTGTGGCCGCGGATGGTGGGGACGGGTTTTCCCCTCCATCCGCTTTAGTGGCCAGCCGCGAAGGGGCGACGTACGCGTGTGCCGTGCGTCGCCTAAATTGAGATTTTTATTTGGAGGAGGTGCCCGCTTCAGTGCGGGCAGGCGCTGGGAGGGGTCCGGTTTGCGTTAGTAACAGCGATCCCGGACCCCTCCCTTCTCAGGCGCAGAGTTGGCACACCGTGTGGTTTTAGTCGGTTCGATTCCGACACACCGCCCCGCCGCAAACCCCGGCGGGGTGACGGCCCGAGGGGGTTTCCACACGTAAAAAAAAAAAAAAAAAAAAAAAGGTTAGGTTAGGTTAGGTTAGGTTTCGAGGGCCTTTTCCCGCAGCGGGCGGAGCACACGCCCCCGTCGATGGCCTATTCAGTGGCCAGAGACGACGGAGGCAGAGAGGATGATATTCCGCCCGTTAGGGAATCGGAGGTAGGGGCGGCTGTTCTAAGGATTAGGTCCAAGAACACCGCCCCCGGGCCGGACGGGGTACCCCCCCGAGTGATGGCCCGAGCCCTCGACCATATGTCGGACCGCCTCAGGGAGGTTTTGGACGCCAGCCTGGCGTCCGGACGCTTCCCTGAGTGCTGGAAATGTGGGAAGCTGGTCCTGTTGCCGAAGCCGGGACGGCCAGCCGATTCGGTCGCGGCCTATAGGCCCATCGTGTTGCTGGACGAGGCGGGCAAATTGTTCGAGAGGATTCTCTCTGCCCGCATCGTCCAGCATCTCAGCGAGGTGGGGCCCGACCTGTCGGACGCCCAATTCGGGTTCCGAGAGGGGCGTTCGACGGTCGATGCCGTGATGCGCCTTAGGGCCGTGACCGAAGAGGCGGTTGGCTGTGGCGGCGTGGTGTTGGCGGTGTCCTTGGACATCGCCAACGCCTTTAATAGTCTGCCATTCAGCTGCATCAGGGAAGCACTCCTGTATCATGGGGTGCCAGAGTACCTGAGGCGGCTGGTGGCAGACTATTTGGAGGAGCGTACCGTCGTGTACGAGGATCGAGATGGCGTCTTGAGACGGCGACCCATGTCGTGCGGCGTTCCACAGGGGTCTGTCCTCGGACCACTCCTGTGGAACGTGGGGTACGACTGGGTCCTTCGAAGTCGTCTGCCCCCCGGGCTGGGCGTAATTTGTTACGCCGATGACACATTGGTCACAGCTCGGGGGGCCAATTTCCAAGAGGCGGCGCGCCTGGCCACCAGGGGTGTCTCTCTGGTGGTTGGGCGCATCGAGGCGCTGGGCTTGCGGGTGGCCCTGGATAAGACGGAGGCCCTGTTATTTCATGGGCCCCGTCGTGGTCCACCCCCCGGCGCCTCCATCGAAGTCAACTCGGTCCTCGTACCGGTTCGGGCCCAGATGAGGTATCTGGGCCTGATCCTCGACGGTAGGTGGCTCTTCGACGAGCACTTCCGACAGCTTGCCCCTAAGCTGGTCGACGCTGCCTCCGCCCTTGGGCGTCTTTTGCCCAACTTGGGTGGAGCCAGCGTCGTTACAAGGAACCTCTTCACGGGGGTGGTCCGGTCGATGGCCCTGTATGGGTCACCGGTGTGGGTGGAGGCTCTGACTGCTCAGAACAAGGCGCGCCTTTGGCGCCCTCAGAGGGTATTGGCAGTCAGAGCCATACGCGGATACCGCACGGTGTCCACCGAGGCGGCCTGTGCCTTGGCCGGAACACCCCCGTGGGATTTGGAGGCGGAAGTGCTCGCCGAAGTTTATCGGCGAGCGGCTGAATATCGGGCGGAGAACGGGTATCGTCCTCCGCCCGAAGAGGTACGCGATTGGCGTGAAGCCGCTCGCCGAGCCACGATGGCTCGTTGGTCGTCCCGGCTGGAGGCTCCACGCGCTGGCTTTGCCACCGTGGAGGCGCTCCAGCCGGTCATCCTCGAGTGGGCAGGGCGGCAGCACGGGACCCTTTCCTTCCGGCTGACGCAGGTGCTTTCCGGGCATGGTTGCTTCGGAAAGTACCTGCACTCGGTCGCTAGGAGGGAATTGAGTCCCGCCTGCCACCACTGCGACTGCAGTGAGGACTCGGCCCAGCACACGCTGGAGATCTGCCCCGCTTGGGCGGATCAGCGCCGGGCCCTCACTGCAGTCATCGGAGGAGATCTGTCGCTACCGGCCATCATACGCTCCATGGCCGGTAGCGACAGCAGTTTTACCGCGGTCGCGACCTTCTGCGAGGAAGTAATCTCGCGGAAGGAGGCGGCGGAGAAGGCCCGAGAGGACGATATCCACTCGGACCCGATCCGCCGCCGGCGAACCGGGCGGCGGAGGCGCGCCCATCTGCGCCTCATGCCGCCCTGAGTGTGGCCGCGGATGGTGGGGACGGGTTTTCCCCTCCATCCGCTCTAATGGCCAGCCGCGAAGGGGCGACGTACGCGTGTGCCGTGCGTCGCCTAATTTGAGAGTCTTTCACCAGCAGACGGTGCCCGCTTCTGTGCGGGCAGGCGCTGGGAGGGGTCCGGTTTGCGTTAATAACAGCGATCCCGGACCCCTCCCTTCTCAGGCGCAGAGTTGGCACACCGTGTGGTTTTAGTCGGTTCGATTCCGACACACCGCCCCGCCGCAAACCCCGGCGGGGTGACGGCCCGAGGGGGTTTCCACACGTAAAAAAAAAAAAAAAAAAAAAAAAAAAAAAAAAAAAAAAAAAAAAAAAAAAAAAAAAAAAAAAAAAAAAAAAAAAAAAAAAAAAAAGGTTAGGTTCCCCCCCCCCCCAATGTATCCCTACGTTGTCGTCGTGGTGGGGCTTGCGTGGGTCAATGATCTCTGGGGCTGTGCCGGGTAGAGCTACTCATGCCGGATTGGCCCAGGGTGAGACTCCAGACTAAATGGGATCAAAGACGGAGTCCGTTTTAGGACTGCCGAGATGGGCGTGACCCGTCGTGCCGCACTCCAAACGTCCCTCTGCTTTAGCAGAAGGCGTGTTGGAGTGCGAGTAGGTCAGAGAGGCTGGCACTTGAGTGTTAGCTTCGTCTGAGGGAGAGGGCTAGCCACCCTCTCGCATTCCGTAACCATTAGGGGCTCAACAACGACCTGACTGGTGGCTCCAAGAGGGTACGCTGAGAACCTGATGGCCGGAGGGCTTGCCTTGATTGGCCGGCCCATGACAAGGATAGTCTATAACACCCGACAGCAAAGTCGTAAAAAACCTGTGGATACCGGCCGACCTCCACAGTACATAGGCTTGCCCGGGTATTGGGGATCTCTGCCCGGGTGGACCTTTAGTTCTCCCCAACTCGTGGGATTTATTATGGAGCTGTTAAATCAAACTAAAAATGGAAACGAAACGATACTTACAACGACTAAAGGCAAGCAAACCGGATCTGATAAGACGAAGAAAAAGATGGAAAAGAGGAACGCCAAGGGGCGGTTCCGAAAAGCAGATGACCAATCATCTGCTGAGGAGGACGCTGTAACCGGAACGCCCATTGCGGTGGGGCTCCCGGAAGTCAACCTGACTACCGGGAGCCGAAGAACATCGGGACGTCTGCGTTCCAAATCCGCCACGGATGGTGCGAGCGGCAGCTCCAGTGTGACATTGGACGCGCTGGAGCTTATGGAGACGGAGTCCATCGACAGCCGCAAACGCGGCCTCTCCAGGAACGGCGGCGAAAGCGACACGTCCCAGGAGATGTTGCCGCCCAAAATTGGGAGCGGCCAGAGGGGAAGATCCCGCACCCCAGCCTCGGCCTCGTCAGGTTCCGTCTTTTGCAAGGCGGAATCGTATAAGCGAGCCAGGGCCGACGGCGAGCTACAGGCGGAGGAGGAGATGTCCGGTCTCCTGCTCAAGATCGGGCCGGTGGAGGGGGATTCAGCGCCCCAATCGCCGGCCTCCCTGCAGGAGAGGGCGCAGGCGGCGGTGGCCATCATCCACAAGGTGGCCACCAAGTCCGTTAACCTGAAGGGCTCCTTTGTGAGAGCCCTGAAGGACTCCTCCTCCACCATTGCGGGGGTCGTGGAGACCCTAGCCGGAGACGTGGCCCGCCTCCAGACGGCCAACGACCGTTTGACGGGGCAGGTGGCTGAACTGAGCGCTCAGTTCGCCCAATTTCGGGCGGAGCGCCCGGAGCGAGGGGCCCCTGCCCCGTCGTCTTCATCGCGTAGTGCCCCCACCGAGCCCGAGGTCCCAGACGCATATCTGGGACAAATACTCGTGGCGGTGGGGCACCTGATCGACGGTCGGCTGGCTGGGCTGCTGTCGAGGCTGCCTCCGGCCCCTTCTGTTCGGCCGCCGCTTGCGGTACCGAAGCCGAAGGTCGCACCGGCGACGACCCCTCTTCCAGTGGTGGGGGGTCGGGTATCGTTCTCGGCGGCGGTATCGAGGCCGGCTCCTGCGGCTGCCCTAGGAGCACGTCAGGGCAAGGCTCCGGCCAAGTCGCAGGCCAAGGCTCCGGCCAAGGCTGCTGCGCCGAGGCCGGGGCCGAAAGCGGCGGTAAGGGCTGGAGCGGAGACTACTCCGCTCCCCACTCCAACGCCTGTGCCTCTGCCTGGACCCTCCACGTCTGCCCCCTCCAATGAGGGTTGGCAGGTAGTTGGAGGGTCCAAGAAGTCCCGCAAGCGGGCCAGAAAGGCTGCCCGTCAGGCAGCCTCTGGCCCGCAGGCGCCACCGGTGGCAGGGGCCACCCGCAAGAAGCCGCGGAAACTACAGATGCCGAAATCCGCGGCTGTGGTGGTGACCCTGTCACCGGAGGCGACAACCGGCGGGCTGTCTTACGCGGCCTTCTTCAAGAAGGCCCGGGACAGTCTCGCCGGAGAGTTTGAGACGGCAGGAGTCCGCCTGCGCCTCTCCCAGACGGGAGCTCGTATACTCGAGTTCCCTGGGGCTGATGGCGTAAAATCGGCGGACTCCGCTGCCGAGAAGCTGAGGGCTGCGTTTGCAGATACGGATGGTGTCAGGATCGCCAGGCCCACGAAATGCGCTGAGTTGCGCATCTCGGGCCTGGACGATTCGGTGACGGCCGAGGATGTCCGCGCTGTAGTTGCAGAGAAGACTGCATGCAGCGCGGACAAAGTCAGGGTCGGCACCATCCGCCCCGGTCCTGGGGGGCTTGGCGCTGTGTGGGTCAGTTGTCCCGTGGCGTCGGCCAGAGTACTGGGCGACGCCGGCCGGCTCCTCATCGGTTTCGTGAGCGCCAGGGTTACAGTCCTGGCGGCGAGACCGATGAGGTGCTTCAAGTGCCTGGCCGCGGGACACACACGCGCCAAGTGCGCCAGTTGCTTTGACTGCAGCGGACTGTGTTTCCGCTGCGGTCGACCGGGGCACAAGGCGGCAGAATGCTCTGCCGCCCCTCACTGCCCCGTGTGTGCGGCGGGCAACAAGCCCGCCAATCACCAGATGGGGCAGGGGGGCTGCAAGCCTCCCCGAGCTTCTCGGCAGACGTCGGGGGCTAGCCTGTCGACCCAGGCTGCCTCCGACGACGTTCGTGCGACCACGTCGTCGCCCATGGAGGAGGTTGTAGAGACGATCCAGTAAATGGATCAAGTCTCCAACCTCCTTGTCCAGACGAACCTGAACCACTGCGCCGCGGCGCAGGACCTCTTCCTGCAAACCATGGCGCAGTGGTCGATAGGTGTTGCCGTAGTCGCGGAGCCCTATTACGTCCCTCCCCGTCCAAACTGGATGGGTGACCGGGACGGCTCCGTGGCAGTCGTCGGCTCCTCGGCGGCTCGTTCCCCGCCCTTGTCGCTTAGAGACAAGGGCTCAGGATATGTGGCCGTCGAGTGGGGGGGAATCACCGTCTACGGTGTTTACTTCTCCCCCAACCGGAGTTTGAGCGACTTCGAGGTCTTCCTCAACAACTTGGAGACCTCGATACGGCGACTAGCGTCTGGGCACGTCCTCGTGCTGGGGGACTTCAACGCAAAGTCCATTGCGTGGGGTTCCCCAGCGACGGACGCCAAGGGCGAGGCCGTGGTGGAGTGGGCGGCCTCGGTGGGCCTCTGTTTACTCAACAGAGGCTCCACCAACACGTGCGTGCGACAGCAGGGGGGGTCGATAGTGGACCTTTCGTTCGCTACCCCTGCTGTTGCCGCACGAGTAAGGAACTGGTGTGTCCTGGATGAGGTTGAGACGCTCTCGGATCACCTATATATCCGATTTGAGCTCTCCCGGTCCCAGGGCCCCAGTAGGGGTCACGTGGCGCGGCATACCTCCCGCTTTCCGCGGTGGGCAGTTGCCAAACTCGACAGGGACCTGCTAGAGGAGGCGGCCATCGTTCAGTCATGGCTGTCTCCGCGGGCCCCGGCCGAGGAGGTCGACATGGGGGCTGGCCGCTTTCGCTCTGCGATTACGCAGATCTGCGATGCGGCCATGCCCCGCGTTCGGGGTTGTCGACCTTCACGGAACGGGGTCTACTGGTGGTCCCAGGAGTTGGCGGACCTCCGTGCGGCCTGTACTCGTGCCCGGAGGTCCTACACCCGATGCCGGCGGCGACGCCACCGCGTAGACGGGGAGGAGGGCCGGCTTCATGAGGAGTACCGCGAAGCGCGGAAAACTCTGAAGCTGGCCATTTGCCGCGCCAAAGAGGCAAAAAGAAAGGAGATGCTGGAGAGTCTCGATCGTGACCCCTGGGGTCGCCCATATCGTGCGGTGCGACAAAAGCTCCGCACGGCGGGCCCCCCCCTTACCGAGACTCTCCAGCCCAGCTTCCTGCAGCAGGTGGTCGAGGGCCTTTTCCCGCAGCGGGCGGAGCACACGCCCCCGTCGATGGCCTATCCGGTCAGAGGCGACGGGGACGGAGGGAGTGAGGTGCCGCCCGTTAGGGAATCGGAGGTTGGGGCGGCTGTTCTAAGGATTCGTTCCAAGAACACCGCCCCCGGGCCGGACGGGGTACCCCCCCGAGTGATGGCCCGAGCCCTCGACCATATGTCGGACCGCCTCAGGGAGGTTTTGGACGCCAGCCTGGCGTCCGGACGCTTCCCTGAGTGCTGGAAATGCGGGAAGCTGGTCCTATTGCAGAAGCCGGGACGGCCTGCCGATTCGGTCACGGCCTATAGGCCCATCGTGTTGCTGGACGAGGCGGGCAAATTATTCGAGAGAATAATCTCTGCCCGCATCGTCCGGCACCTAAGCGAGGTGGGGCCCGACCTGTCGGACGCCCAATTCGGGTTCCGAGAGGGGCGTTCGACGGTCGATGCCGTGATGCGCCTTAGGGCCGTGACCGAAGAGGCAGTGAGCTGTGGCGGCGTGGTGTTGGCGGTGTCCTTGGACATCGCCAACGCCTTTAATAGTCTGCCATTCAGCTGCATCAGGGAAGCACTCCAGTATCATGGGGTGCCAGAGTACCTGAGGCGGCTGGTGGCAGACTATTTGGAGGAGCGTACCGTCGTGTACGAGGATCGAGATGGCATCTTGAGACGGCGACCCATGTCGTGCGGCGTTCCACAGGGGTCTGTCCTCGGACCACTCCTGTGGAACGTGGGGTACGACTGGGTCCTTCGAAGTCGTCTGCCTCCCGGGCTGGGCGTAATTTGTTACGCCGATGACACTTTGGTCACAGCTCGGGGGGCCAACTTCCAAGAGGCGGCGCGCCTGGCCACCAGGGGTGTTTCTCTGGTGGTTGGGCGCATCGAGGCGCTGGGCTTGCGGGTGGCCCTTGATAAGACGGAGGCCCTACTTTTCCATGGGCCCCGTCGTGGTCCACCCCCCGGCGCCTCCATCGAAGTCAACTCGGTCCTCGTACCGGTTCGGGCCCAGATGAGGTATCTGGGCCTGATCCTCGACGGTAGGTGGCTCTTCGACGAGCACTTCCGACAGCTTTGTCCAAAGCTGGTCGGCGCTGCCTCCGCCCTTGGGCGTCTTTTGCCCAACTTGGGTGGAGCCAGCGTCGCAACTAGACACCTCTACACGGGGGTGGTCCGGTCGATGGCCCTGTACGGGTCACCGGTGTGGGTCCCGGCTCTGACCGCCCAGAATAAGGCACGCCTCTGGCGGCCTCAGAGGGTATTGGCGGTCAGAGCCATACGCGGATACCGCACCGTGTCGACGGAGGCGGCGTGCGCCTTGGCCGGAACACCCCCGTGGGATTTGGAGGCGGAGGTGCTCGCCGAAGTTTATCGGCGAGCGGCTGAATATCGGGCGGAGAACGGGTATCGTCCTCCGCCCGAAGAGGTACGCGATTGGCGTGAAGCCGCTCGCCGAGCCACGATGGCTCGTTGGTCTCTCCGGCTGGAGGCTCCACGCGCTGGCTTTGCCACCGTGGAGGCGCTCCAGCCGGTCATCCTCGAGTGGGCAGGGCGGCAGCACGGGACCCTTTCCTTCCGGCTGACGCAGGTGCTTTCCGGGCATGGTTGCTTCGGAAAGTACCTGCACTCGGTCGCTAGGAGGGAATTGAGTCCCGCCTGCCACCACTGCGACTGCAGTGAGGACTCGGCCCAGCATACGCTGGAGTTCTGCCCCGCCTGGGCGGAGCAGCGCCGGGCCCTCACTGCAGTCATCGGAGGAGATCTGTCGCTACCGGCCATCATACGCTCCATGGCCGGTGGCGACAGCAGTTTTACCGCGGTCGCATCCTTCTGCGAAGACGTAATTTCGCAGAAGGAGGCGGCGGAGAAGGCCCGGGAGGATGATATCCACTCGGACCCGATCCGCCGCCGGCGAACCGGGCGGCGGAGGCGCGCCCATCTGCGCCTCATGCCGCCCTGAGTGTGGCCGCGGATGGACGGGATGGGTTTTCCCGTCCATCCGCTCTAGTGGCCAGCCGCGAAGGGGCGACGTACGCGTGTGCCGTGCGTCGCCTAAATTGAGATTTTATAAAAAGAAGGTGCCCGCTTCAGTGCGGGCAGGCGCTGGGAGGGGTCCGGCGTGTTAATAACAGCGATCCCCGGACCCCTCCCTTCTCAGGCGCAGAGTTGGCACACCGTGTGGTTTTAGTCGGTTCGATTCCGACACACCGCCCCGCCGCAAACCCCGGCGGGGTGACGGCCCGAGGGGGTTTCCACACGTAAAAAAAAAAAAAAAAAAAAGGTTAGGTTCCCCCCAATGTATCCCTACGTTGTCGTCGTGGTGGGGCTTGCGTGGGTCAATGATCTCTGGGGCTGTGCCGGGTAGAGCTACTCATGCCGGATTGGCCCAGGGTGAGACTCCAGACCAAATGGGATACCAGACGGAGTCTGGCTGCAGACTGCCGCGGCACTCCAAACGTCCCTCTGCTTTAGCAGAGGGCGTGTTGGAGTGCGAGTAGATCAGAGGGGCTGGCACGTGAGTGTTGGTCCCATCTGTGAGAGAGGGCTAGCCACCCTCTCGCGTTCCGTAACCATTAGGGGCTCAGCAACGACCTGACTGGTGGCTCCAAGAGGGTACGCTGAGAACCTGATGGCCGGAGGGCTTGCCTTGATTGGCCGGCCCACGACAAGGATAGTCTATAACACCCGACAGCTAAGTCGTAAAAACCTGTGGATACCGGCCGACCTCCACAGTACATAGGCTTATCCGGGTGCAGGGGGCACCGCCCGGATGGACTTATTTCCCCCATACTCGTGGGATTAGCTATGGACATTGTTAAATCAAAAAATAATACAAACGGCACGGATAACACAAAAACGACTACTGGCAAGGATAACGGACATGGAAAAGAAGGAAAGAGGAGAGAGAGGAGGGATAGACGAAACGCCAAAGGGCAGTTTAGGAGGGCGAACGATCGCTCGTCTACGGAGGAGGACGCTGCGCCTGGAACGCCTGTTTCGCTGGGGCTCCCAGGAGTCAGTCTGACTGCTGGGAGCCGCAGCCGAAGGACGTCGGACCGCACACGGTCAAGGTCCGAACACTCATCGGATGGCACAGGTGGTGCCTCCTTAGAGGGGATGGATTTTGGGACTGGCGACAGCCGCAAACGCGGCATCTCCAGGGATGTCGAAAGTGACGCGTCACTGGAGATGCTGCCGCCCAAAGTCGGGAGTAGCCTGAGGGGGAGGTCTCGAACCCCCGCCACGGCCTCGTCGGGTTCCGCCTTTTCGAAGGCGGAATCCTACAAGAGGGCCAGGGCTGATGGCGAGCTCCAGGCGGAGGAGGAGATAGGTGGTCTCCTGCTCAAGATCAGGGGACCGGTGGACGGGGACTCAGAGCCCCAATCATCGGTCTCTCTGCAGGAGACAGCGGACGCGGCGGTGGCCATAATCAACAAGGTGGCCACCAAGTCCGTGAACCTTAAGGGCTCTTTTGTGAGAGCCCTTAAGGACTCCTCTTCCGCCGTGGCGGGGGTCGTGGGGACCCTAATTGGGGACGTGGCCCGCCTACAGGCAGCCAACGAACGCTTGACGGGGCAGGTGGCTGAGCTCAGCGCTCAATTCGCCCAGTTCCGGGCGGAGCGCGAGTCACCGGCCCCGTCAACATCCCAGCGGGCCGCGTCTGCATCCCAGCGGTCCCCGCCTGCGTCGCGGCCGTCCCCTGCCGGCACCGGGATAACTGACGCTCAGCTGGCAGTTATCCTGGACGCATGCCGGCGCATGATAGAGGGCCGCACGGCCGGCCTGGAGGCGAGGCTGCCTGCGGCCCCTATCGTGCGGCCGCCGCTTGCGGCGCCGAAGCGGAGGGCCGCGTCATCGGCAGTGACCCCCCTTCCTGTGGTGGGGGGTCGCGTAACCTACGCTTCGGCGACGGCTCCTGCGGCCGCCCGGGGGACGGCAGCCAGGGCTCCGGCTCCGGCCAAGACGCCTGCGCCGAGGCCGGGGCCGAAAGCGGCGGCGGGGACTGGAGCAGAGGTTCCCCCGCCCCCCGTTCCAACGCCTGTGCCTGGCCCCTCCACATCTGCCCCCTCCAATGAGGGTTGGCAGATAGTTGGGGGGTCAAAAAAGGCCCGCAAGCGGGCCAGAAAGGCTGCCCGCAAGGCGGCCTCTGTACTGCAGTCGCCACCGGTGGCAAGGGCCACCCAAAAGAGCCGCAAGCCGCGGAAACTGCAGCCGCCTAAAACCGCGGCTGTAGTGGTGACCCTGTCACCGGAGGCGACAACCGGCGGGCTGTCCTACGCGGCCTTCTTCAAGAAGGCCCGGGACAGTCTCGCCGGAGACTTTGAAACGGCCGGTGTCCGCCTGCGCCTGGCCCAAACGGGAGCTCGAGTTCTCGAGTTCCCTGGGGCCGATGGCGCGAAAAAGGCGGACACCGTTGCCGAGAAGTTGAAGGGAGTTTTCGCAGCCACGGATGGTGTGAGGATCGCCAGGCCCACAAAGTGCGCAGAGCTGCGCATTTCGGGCCTGGACGACTCAGTCACGGCTGACGACGTCCGCGCCGTAATCTGCGAGAAGGCGGGTTGCAGCGCGGACGGCGTCAGGGTCGGCACCATCCGCGCCGGTCCGGGAGGCCTTGGTGCGGTGTGGGTCAGCTGTCCCGTGGCGTCGGCCAAAATTTTGGCCGATGCCGGCAGGCTACTCGTCGGCTTCGTGAGTGCCAGGATTACAGTCCTGGCCCCGAGGCCGATGAGGTGTTATAAATGCCTCGCTGCGGGACACACTCGCACCAAGTGCCAAAGCTGCTTTGACTGCAGCGGACTTTGCTTCCGCTGCGGTCGACCGGGGCACAAGGCGGCAGAATGCTCTGCCGCCCCCCACTGCCCCGTGTGTGCGGCGGGCAACAAGCCCGCCAATCACCAGATGGGGCAGGGGGGCTGCAAGCCTCCCCGAGCTTCTCGGCAGACGTCGGGGGCTAGCCTGTCGACCCAGGCTGCCTCCGACGTCATTCGTGCGACCGCGTCGTCGCCCATGGAGGAGGTTGTAGAGACGATCCAGTAAATGGATCAAGTCTCCAACCTCCTTGTCCAGACGAACCTCAACCACTGCGCTGCGGCGCAGGATCTCTTCCTGCAAACCATGGCGCAGTGGTCGATAGGTGTTGCCGTAGTCGCGGAGCCTTACTACGTCCCTCCCCGTCCAAACTGGATGGGTGACCGGGACGGCTCCGTGGCAGTCGTCGGCTCCTCGGCGGCTCGTTCCCCGCCCTTGTCGCTTAGAGACAAGGGCTCTGGATATGTGGCCGCCGAGTGGGGGGGAATAACCGTTTACGGTGTTTACTTCTCCCCCAACCGGAGTTTGAGCGACTTCGAGGTCTTCCTTAACAACTTGGAGACCTCGATGCGGCGACTAGCGTCTGGGCACGTCCTCGTGCTGGGGGACTTCAACGCAAAATCCATTGCGTGGGGTTCCCCAGCGACGGACGCCAGGGGCGATGCCGTGGTGGAGTGGGCGGCTTCGGTGGGCCTCTGTTTGCTGAACAGAGGCGCCACCAACACGTGCGTGCGACGGCAGGGGGGGTCGATAGTGGACCTTTCGTTCGCTACCCCTGCTGTTGCCGCACGAGTAAGGAACTGGTGTGTCCTGGAAGAGGTTGAGACGCTCTCGGATCACCTTTACATCCGATTTGAGCTCTCCCGGTCCCAGGGCCCCAGTAGGGGTCACGTGGCGCGGCATTCCTCCCGCTTTCCGCGGTGGGCAGTTGCCAAACTCGACAGGGACCTGCTAGAGGAGGCGGCCATAGTTCAGTCTTGGCTGTCTCCGCGGGCCCCGGCCGAGGAGGTCGACATGGGGGCTGGCCGCTTTCGCTCTGCGATTACGCAGATCTGCGATGCGGCCATGCCCCGCGTTCGGGGTTGTCGACCTTCACGGAACGGGGTCTACTGGTGGTCCCAGGAGTTGGCGGACCTCCGTGCGGCCTGCACTCGTGCCCGGAGGTCCTACACCCGATGCCGGCGGCGACGCCACCGCGTAGACGGGGAGGAGGGCCGGCTTCATGAGGAGTACCGCGTAGCGCGGAAAACTCTGAAGCTGGCCATTTGCCGCGCCAAAGAGGCAAAGAGAAAGGAGATGCTGGAGAGTCTCGATCGTGACCCCTGGGGTCGCCCATATCGTGCGGTGCGACAAAAGCTCCGCACGGCGGGCCCCCCCCTTACCGAGACTCTCCAGCCCAGCTTCCTGCAGCAGGTGGTCGAGGGCCTTTTCCCGCAGCGGGCGGAGCACACGCCCCCGTCGATGGCCTATTCAGTGGCCAGAGACGACGGGGGCAGAGAGGATGATATTCCGCCCGTTAGGGAATCGGAGGTAGGGGCGGCTGTTCTAAGGATTAGGTCCAAGAACACCGCCCCCGGGCCGGACGGGGTACCACCCCGAGTGATGGCCCGAGCCCTCGACCATATGTCGGACCGCCTCAGGGAGGTTTTGGACGCCAGCCTGGCGTCCGGACGCTTCCCTGAGTGCTGGAAATGTGGGAAGCTGGTCCTGTTGCCGAAGCCGGGACGGCCAGCCGATTCGGTCGCGGCCTATAGGCCCATCGTGTTGCTGGACGAGGCGGGCAAATTGTTCGAGAGGATTCTCTCTGCCCGCATCGTCCAGCATCTCAGCGAGGTGGGGCCCGACCTGTCGGACGCCCAATTCGGGTTCCGAGAGGGGCGTTCGACGGTCGATGCCGTGATGCGCCTTAGGGCCGTGACCGAAGAGGCGGTTGGCTGTGGCGGCGTGGTGTTGGCGGTGTCCTTGGACATCGCCAACGCCTTTAATAGTCTGCCATTCAGCTGCATCAGGGAAGCACTCCTGTATCATGGGGTGCCAGAGTACCTGAGGCGGCTGGTGGCAGACTATTTGGAGGAGCGTACCGTCGTGTACGAGGATCGAGATGGCGTCTTGAGACGGCGACCCATGTCGTGCGGCGTTCCACAGGGGTCTGTCCTCGGACCACTCCTGTGGAACGTGGGGTACGACTGGGTCCTTCGAAGTCGTCTGCCCCCCGGGCTGGGCGTAATTTGTTACGCCGATGACACATTGGTCACAGCTCGGGGGGCCAATTTCCAAGAGGCGGCGCGCCTGGCCACCAGGGGTGTCTCTCTGGTGGTTGGGCGCATCGAGGCGCTGGGCTTGCGGGTGGCCCTGGATAAGACGGAGGCCCTGTTATTTCATGGGCCCCGTCGTGGTCCACCCCCCGGCGCCTCCATCGAAGTCAACTCGGTCCTCGTACCGGTTCGGGCCCAGATGAAGTATCTGGGCCTGATCCTCGACGGTAGGTGGCTCTTCGACGAGCACTTCCGACAGCTTTCCCCAAAGCTGGTCGACGCTGCCTCCGCCCTTGGGCGTCTTTTGCCCAACTTGGGTGGAGCCAGCGTCGAAACAAGACACCTCTACACGGGGGTGGTCCGGTCGATGGCCCTTTACGGGTCACCGGTGTGGGTCCCGGCTCTGACCGCCCAGAATAAGGCCCGCCTGTGGCGGCCTCAGAGGGTATTGGCGGTCAGAGCCATACGCGGATACCGCACCGTGTCGACGGAGGCGGCATGCGCCTTGGCCGGAACACCCCCGTGGGATTTGGAGGCGGAAGTGCTCGCCGAAGTTTATCGGCGAGCGGCTGAATATCGGGCGGAGTACGGGTATCGTGCTCCGCCCGAAGAGGTACGCGAATGGCGTGAAGCCGCTCGCCGAGCCACGATGGCTCGTTGGTCTTTCCGGCTGGAGGCTCCACGCGCTGGCTTTGCCACCGTGGAGGCGCTCCAGCCGGTCATCCTCGAGTGGGCAGGGCGGCAGCACGGGACCCTTTCCTTCCGGCTGACGCAGGTGCTTTCCGGGCATGGTTGCTTCGGAAGGTACCTGCACTCGGTCGCTAGGAGGGAATTGAGTCCCGCCTGCCACCACTGCGACTGCAGTGAGGACTCGGCCCAGCACACGCTGGAGATCTGCCCCGCTTGGGCGGATCAGCGCCGGGTCCTCACTGCAGTCATCGGAGGAGATCTGTCGCTACCGGCCATCATACGCTCCATGGCCGGTAGCGACAGCAGTTTTACCGCGGTCGCGACCTTCTGCGAGGAAGTAATCTCGCAGAAGGAGGCGGCGGAGAAGGCCCGAGAGGACGATCTCCACTCGGACCCGATCCGCCGCCGGCGAACCGGGCGGCGGAGGCGCGCCCATCTGCGCCTCATGCCGCCCTGAGTGTGGCCGCGGATGGACGGGATGGGTTTTCCCGTCCATCCGCTCTAGTGGCCAGCCGCGAAGGGGCGACGTACGCGTGTGCCGTGCGTCGCCTAAATTGAGATTTTATAAAAAGAAGGTGCCCGCTTCAGTGCGGGCAGGCGCTGGGAGGGGTCCGGTTTGCGTTAGTAACAGCGATCCCGGACCCCTCCCTTCTCAGGCGCAGAGTTGGCACACCGTGTGGTTTTAGTCGGTTCGATTCCGACACACCGCCCCGCCGCAAACCCCGGCGGGGTGACGGCCCGAGGGGGTTTCCACACGTAAAAAAAAAAAAAAAAAAAAAAAAAAAAAAAAAAAAAAAAAAAAAAAGGTTAGGTTAGGTTAGGTTAGGTTAGGTTAGGTTTTTTTTTTTTTTTTTTTTTTTTTTTATTTTTTTTTTTTTTTTCGGGGGGACTTCATTTACGCACTTCGCTCGCCCACCGCGGGGGCGATGGGTCCGCTTCGTGTGGGACTCCTGGCCTCCGGAAGGGGGGCCAGACTACCCACTAAACCCCACGTGTTCCTCTTCGCCTAGTGCCGAGCCGCGAGATACTCAATTTGGAGTGCTCACCGCGACCCGGCTAGGAGCGCCCTTGCAGGCTCGCCTCGGGGGGGGGCAGATCGTTGGGGCCCCCCTGACCTTAGAGTTGGTATGCGCCCCCGGAACAACAAGGGCGCATCCGCCACGTGGCTGGGGGCGGCAGGTCCCCCGACCCACCGCCCATGGCAACTCTCAGTCGGGGCCGCGGGCGAACACTTGACGCCGGCGACCCCTCGCTGGGGGCCTGCGGGGCGGGAGAGTGAGCCCAGCTCGCTCCCGCTCCCGCAGGGCCTCTCTCTTGGCCGTCATCACCTCGCTGGCAAACGAGGCGATGGCGGCCCAGCACCGGTCGCTGCCGGCCATGGCTTCCACGATGGCCGGCAGCGAGAGATCAGCGCCGATGACGCTCGTCAGGGCCGCTCTTTGCCCGTCCCATGCTTCGCACACGGCCCGGGTGTGATGGGCCGTGTCGGGGTCGCCGCTGGTGCAGTTGCGGCACCGGGGCTCCGATTCTACCCCCACAACTTCCCACAGGTACTTGGCGAAGCAGCCGTGACCCGTGAGAAGCTGGGTGAGGTGATACGTGGGAGCCCCATGACCCCCCTCCACAAACTGTCGCAGGACGGGCCGAGCGGCCCTAACGAACGCCGTCGGACTCCCTTCCATTCTGGCAGCCCACGTCCGGAAGAGATCGTCGCGAGCCTCCTGCCTCCAGCGCTCGATCTCCTCCGGAGGCGGGCATCCACCAGCTCGCCGAATCAGGGCGCCCTCCTCGTACACCCTTTTGAGGACGCCGGCCTCGAGATCCCAGGGGATACTGCCCGCCAGGACGCACGCCGTCTCGTAGGAGACGGTGCGGTACGCCCGTGCGGCCCTCTGCGCGATGGCCCGCTGCGGACGACGCAGCAGGGCAACGTTAGCCGGGCAGAGTGCCTCCGCCCAGATAGGCGCTCCGTAGAGCGCCTTAGAGCGCACCACACCGTCGTAGAGACGGCGGCAGGCAGACCCCGGTCCTCCTACGTTGGGGAGCAGCTGCGAGAGCATTCCGGCAAACGCTAGCACCTTCGGCGCCAGCTGCCGGAAGTGTTCCGCAAACCCCCACCGACCGTCGAGAACCAGCCCCAGATACTTGAGGCTGCGGCCGACGGCGATGGAGGTGCCCCCCACCACGATCGTGGTGTCTCGAGGCGGCGTCTGCCGAGGCCCATGGAAGAAGAGGGCCTCGGACTTCTCGAGGGCGACATGGAGGCCCAGCGCACTGATTCGGCGCACCACTTGAGCGACGCCTGCCGTCGCTAGGACGGCGGCGTCGCGGAACGTGGGGCCCCGCGCGGTCACTAGGGTATCGTCGGCGTAACAAAGTACGCCGACTCCCCGAAGAGTAGCACCGCGCAGGACCCAGTCGTACCCGATGTTCCACAGGAGCGGCCCAAGTACCGACCCCTGTGGAACACCACACCTCATAGCCTTGCGGACCACTCCGTCTCGGCCCGAGTACGTGATGACCAGTTCCACGAAGTAGTCCGCAAGGATTCGCCTGAGGTACCACGGTACGTTGTGGTACCTCAGGGCCTCGGCGATTGTCTGCCAGGGGAGGGTGTTGAAGGCGTTGGCGATGTCGAGCGACACGGCCAACAACACCCCGCCCCCGGCGATCGCCTCATCGACGCTGCCCCGCAGTCGGGAAACGGCGTCAAGAGTCGACTTCCCGCGACGGAAGCCGAACTGACCGTCGCTGAGATCGGGCCCCGCCCCCTCCAGGTGCTTGACGAGACGCGCAGCGAGCACTCGCTCAAACATTTTGCACGTCTCGTCGAGCAGTACGATGGGGCGGTAGGCCGACGGTGCCTCGGCTGGGCGCCCGTGCTTTCTAATCAGCACGAGCCGTCCGGTCTTCCATCGCCGCGGGAATCTCCCCGACGCCACACACTCCGACATGAGGGACAGCGTCTCCTCCTCGAGTGCCGGCATCGCTAAGGCGACGACCTTCCCAGGGATGCCGTCCGGGCCCGGGGCGCGTTTCCTGACTTTGAGGGCCAGGATCGCCGCCCCTAGCTCGGCCTCGGACACGGGAGGTATCGCCTCTGCGTCGCCTTCTGCCGGCACTCGGTGACGGCTTGGCGCTGTCATCCGCGGTGGGACCCACTCTTCCCGCTCAGGGAAGAGGGAACTGACCACTCGGCCCAGAAGCTGTGGCTCGAGAGTTCTGGTGAGGGGAGGCGCCCAGGGCCGGAGCTTCTGGCTCACGGTTTTGTACGGGCGCCCCCACGGATCTCGATCCAGGCTCTCGAGCCACTCCCTCCAGGCCTCCTCTTTGGCGGCTCTGATCGCCGAGTTGAGGGCCGCACGAGCGGCCCTATGTGCGGCGAGCAGTTCCTCTTCACGGGCGAGGTCCCTGACGGCCCTCCTGCGGCTGCGAGTGTACTGCCTATGGGCCGCGTGACTTGCGGCACGCAGCCCGGCAAGGTGGGGACGCCACCAGTACACTTGCCTCCGAGGGAGGGCTGGCCTCGCCCTCTGCATCGCCGCATCGCAGACGCGAGTCAGCTTCCCAGCGAGACTATCGCACCTCGCGTCCGCGTCTGGGCCGCTTTCCGCTCCAAGGTTTTTTTTTTTTTTTTTTTTTTTTATTTTTTTTTAACGTGGGGACTGCATTTTTCCGCTCCAAGGTTAGGTTTTTTTTTTTTTTTTTAACGTGAGGACTGCGTTTAGGCACTTCGCTCGCCCACCGCGGGGACGATGGGTCCGCTTCGTGTGGGACTCCTGACCCCCAGGAGAGGGGGCCAGACTACCCACTAAACCTCACGTGTTCCTCTTCGTCCATTGCCGAGCCGCGGGATACTCAATTTGGAGAGCTCACCGCGACTCGGCTAGGAGCGCCCTTGCAGGCTCGCCTCGGGGGGCCGATCTTAGGGCCCCCCTCACTTTCGAGTTGGTCTGCGCCCCCGGAACAACAGACAGGCGCATTCCGCCACGTGGCCGGGGACGGCGGGTCCCCCACCCACCGCCCGTGGCAACTCTCAGTCGGGGCCGCGGGCGACTCCCTGTCGCCTACGACCCCTCGAGGGGGGGGCCAGATCGCTCCAGCCCCCCACTCCATCGTGCGCCCCCCATACCAACATGGGGGGCACACTGCCGCTCCGCCAAGGGCAGCAGGTCCCCCGACCCGCCGCCTGTGGCCACTCACGATCGGGGCCGCGGGCGTTCGTTGTCCGCCGACGGCCCCCCGCCGGGGGGCCCGCAGGGCGGGAGAGCGAGCGAGGCAAGGTCGATCCTGTTGTTCCGGCAGGAGACCGAGCCAGGCATGGTCGATCCGGCCCCGCAGGCCTCTCTCTTGTCCGCCATCACCTCAGCCTCGCCACACCCAGCAAGAGAGGCGACGGCGGCCCAGCTACTATCCCTTAGTCGCCTCTTACGACACCCACGGGAGGAGATGGGGTGGAGCTATTCTATGCCGGCTCCACACGGCCGTCCAAGGTTAGGTTAGGTTAGGTTAGGTTCCCCCCCCAATCGGGACGGCCTGCCGATTCGGTCGCGGCCTATAGGCCCATCGTGTTGCTGGACGAGGCGGGCAAATTATTCGAGAGAATAATCTCTGCCCGCATCGTCCGGCACCTAAGCGAGGTGGGGCCCGACCTGTCGGACGCCCAATTCGGGTTCCGAGAGGGGCGTTCGACGGTCGATGCCGTGGTGCGCCTTAGGGCCGTGACCGAAGAGGCAGTGAGCTGTGGCGGCGTGGTGTTGGCGGTGTCCCTGGACATCGCCAACGCCTTTAATAGTCTGCCATTCAGCTGCATCAGGGAAGCACTCCAGTTTCATGGGGTGCCAGAGTACCTGAGGCGGCTAGTGGCAGACTATTTGGAGGAGCGTACCGTCGTGTGCGAGGATCGAGATGGCGTCCTTAGACGGCGACCCATGTCGTGCGGCGTTCCACAGGGGTCTGTCCTCGGACCACTCCTGTGGAACATGGGGTACGACTGGGTCCTGCGGAGTCGTCTGCCTCCCGGGCTGGGCGTAATTTGTTACGCCGATGACACGCTTGTCACAGCCCGGGGGGCCAATTTCCAAGAGGCGGCGCGCCTGGCCACCAGGGGTGTATCTCTGGTGGTTGGGCGCATAGAGGCGCTGGGCTTACGGGTGGCCCTTGACAAGACGGAGGCCCTGCTTTTTCATGGGCCCCGTCGTGGTCCACCCCCCGGCGCCTCAATCGAAGTCAACTCGGTCCTCGTACCGGTTCGGGCCCAGATGAGGTATCTGGGCCTGATCCTCGACGGTAGGTGGCTCTTCGACGAGCACTTCCGACAGCTTTGTCCAAAGCTGGTCGGCGCTGCCTCCGCCCTTGGGCGTCTTTTGCCCAACTTGGGTGGAGCCAGCGTCGCAACAAGGAACCTCTTCACGGGGGTTGTCCGGTCAATGGCCTTGTATGGGGCACCGGTGTGGGTGGGGGCTCTGACCGCCCAGAATAAGGCGCGCCTTTGGCGGCCTCAGAGGGTATTGGCGGTCAGAGCCATACGCGGATACCGCACGGTGTCCACCGAGGCGGCGTGCGCCTTGGCCGGAACACCCCCGTGGGATTTGGAGGCGGAAGTGCTCGCCGAAGTTTATCGGCGAGCGGCTGACTATCGGGCGGAGAACGGGTATCGTCCTCCGCCCGAAGAGGTACGCGATTGGCGGGAAGCCGCTCGCCGAGCCACGATGGCTCGTTGGTCGTCCCGGCTGGAGGCTCCACGCGCTGGCTTTGCCACCGTGGAGGCGCTCCAGCCGGTCATCCTCGAGTGGGCAGGGCGGCAGCACGGGACCCTTTCCTTCCGGCTGACGCAGGTGCTTTCCGGGCATGGTTGCTTCGGAAAGTACCTGCACTCGGTCGCTAGGAGGGAATTGAGTCCCGCCTGCCACCACTGCGACTGCAGTGAGGACTCGGCCCAGCACACGCTGGAGATCTGCCCCGCTTGGGCGGATCAGCGCCGGGCCCTCACTGCAGTCATCGGAGGAGATCTGTCGCTACCGGCCGTCGTACTATCCATGGCCGGTAGCGACAGCAGTTTTACCGCGGTCGCGACCTTCTGCGAGGAAGTAATCTCGCAGAAGGAGGCGGCGGAGAAGGCCCGGGAGGACGATCTCCACTCGGACCCGATCCGCCGCCGGCGAACCGGGCGGCGGAGGCGCGCCCATCTGCGCCTCATGCCGCCCTGAGTGTGGCCGCGGATGGTGGGGACGGGTTTTCCCCTCCATCCGCTTTAATGGCCAGCCGCGAAGGGGCGACGTACGCGTGTGCCGTGCGTCGCCTAATTTGAGAGTTTTAACTTTAGAGGGTGCCCGCTTCTGTGCGGGCAGGCGCTGGGAGGGGTCCGGTTTGCGTTAATAACAGCGATCCCGGACCCCTCCCTTCTCAGGCGCAGAGTTGGCACACCGTGTGGTTTTAGTCGGTTCGATTCCGACACACCGCCCCGCCGCAAACCCCGGCGGGGTGACGGCCCGAGGGGGTTTCCACACGTAAAAAAAAAAAAAAAAAAAAAAAAAAAAAAAAAAAAAAAAAAAAAGGTGCCCCCCCAAGGTCCGCGGAAACTGCAGCCGCCAAAAACCGCGGCTGTAGTGGTGACCCTGTCACCGGAGGCGACAACCGGCGGGATGTCCTACGCGGCCTTCTTCAAGAAGGCCCGGGACAGTCTCGCCGGTGAGTTCGAAACGGCCGGTGTCCGCCTGCGCAAGGCCCAAACGGGAGCTCGAATTCTCGAGTTCCCTGGGGCCGATGGCACAAAAAAGGCGGACACCGTTGCCGGGAAGTTGAGGGATGTATTTGCAGCCACGGATGGTGTGAAGATCGCCAGGCCCACAAAGTGCGCAGAGCTGCGCATTTCGGGCCTGGACGATTCGGTCACGGCCGACGAGGTCCGCGCCGTAATCCGTGACAAGGCGGGTTGCGGCGCGGACAGCGTCAGGGTCGGCACCATCCGCCCCGGTCCGGGAGGCCTTGGTGCAGTGTGGGTCAGCTGTCCCGTGGCGTCGGCCAAAATATTGGCCGATGCCGGCAGGCTACTCATCGGCTTCGTGAGTGCCAGGATCACGGTCCTGGCCGCGAGGCCGATGAGGTGCTTTAAATGCCTTGCCGCGGGACACACTCGCACCAAGTGCCAGAGTTGTTTTGACTGCAGCGGACTGTGTTTCCGCTGCGGTCGACCGGGGCACAAGGCGGCAGAGTGTTCTGCCGCCCCTCACTGCCCCGTGTGTGCGGCGGGCAATAAGCCCGCCAATCACCAGATGGGGCAGGGGGGCTGCAAGCCTCCCCGAGCTTCTCGGCAGACGTCGGGGGCTAGCCTGTCGACCCAGGCTGCCTCCGACGTCGTTCGTGCGACCACGTCGTCGCCCATGGAGGAGGTTGTAGAGACGATCCAGTAAATGGATCGGCTCTCCAACCTCCTTGTCCAGACGAACCTGAACCACTGCGCCGCGGCGCAGGATCTCTTCCTGCAAACCATGGCGCAGTGGTCGATAGGTGTTGCCGTAGTCGCGGAGCCCTACTACGTCCCTCCCCGTCCAAACTGGATGGGTGACCGGGACGGCTCCGTGGCAGTCGTCGGCTCCTCGGCGGCTCGTTCCCCGCCCTTGTCGTTAAGAGACAAGGGCTCTGGATATGTGGCCGCCGAGTGGGGGGGAATCACCGTTTACGGTGTGTATTTCTCCCCCAACCGGAGTTTGAGCGACTTCGAGGTCTTCCTTAACAACTTGGAGACCTCGATACGGCGACTAGCGTCTGGGCACGTCCTCGTGCTGGGGGACTTCAACGCAAAATCCATTGCGTGGGGTTCCCCGGCGACGGACGCCAGGGGCGATGCCGTGGTGGAGTGGGCGGCGTCGGTGGGCCTCTGTTTGCTGAACAGAGGCGCCACCAACACGTGCGTGCGACAGCAGGGGGGGTCGATAGTGGACCTTTCGTTCGCTACCCCTGCTGTTGCCGCACGAGTAAGGAACTGGTGTGTCCTGGATGAGGTTGAGACGCTCTCGGATCACCTGTACATCCGATTCGAGCTCTCCCGGTCCCAGGGCCCCAGTAGGGGTCACGTGGCGCGGCATACCTCCCGCTTTCCGCGGTGGGCAGTTGCCAAACTCGACAGGGACCTGCTAGAGGAGGCGGCCATAGTTCAATCTTGGCTGTCTCCGCGGGCCCCGGCCGAGGAGGTCGACATGGGGGCTGGCCGCTTTCGCTCTGCGATTACGCAGATCTGCGATGCGGCCATGCCCCGCGTTCGGGGTTGTCGACCTTCACGGAACGGGGTCTACTGGTGGTCCCAGGAGTTGGCGGACCTCCGTGCGGCCTGTACTCGTGCCCGGAGGTCCTACACCCGATGCCGGCGGCGACGCCACCGCGTAGACGGGGAGGAGGGCCGGCTTCATGAGGAGTACCGCGAAGCGCGGAAAACTCTGAAGCTGGCCATTTGCCGCGCCAAAGAGGAAAAGAGAAAGGAGATGCTGGGGAGTCTCGATCGTGACCCCTGGGGTCGCCCATATCGTGCGGTGCGACAAAAGCTCCGCACGGCGGGCCCCCCCCTTACCGAGACTCTCCAGCCCAGCTTCCTGCAGCAGGTGGTCGAGGGCCTGTTCCCGCAGCGGGCGGAGCATACGCCCCCGTCGATGGCCTACTCAGTGGCCAGAGACGACGGGGGCAGAGAGGACGATGTTCCGCCCGTTAGGGAATCAGAGGTAGGGGCGGCTGTTCTTCGGATCCGTTCCAAGAACACCGCCCCCGGGCCGGACGGGGTACCACCCCGAGTGATGGCCCGAGCCCTCGACCATATGTCGGACCGCCTCAGGGAGGTTTTGGACGCCAGCCTGGCGTCCGGACGCTTCCCTGAGTGCTGGAAATGCGGGAAGCTGGTCCTACTGCAGAAGCCGGGACGGCCAGCCGATTCGGTCGCGGCCTATAGGCCCATCGTGTTGCTGGACGAGGCGGGCAAATTGTTCGAGAGGATTCTCTCTGCCCGCATCGTCCAGCATCTCAGCGAGGTGGGGCCCGACCTGTCGGACGCCCAATTCGGGTTCCGAGAGGGGCGTTCGACGGTCGATGCCGTGATGCGCCTTAGGGCCGTGACCGAAGAGGCGGTTGGCTGTGGCGGCGTGGTGTTGGCGGTGTCCTTGGACATCGCCAACGCCTTTAATAGTCTGCCATTCAGCTGCATCAGGGAAGCACTCCTGTATCATGGGGTGCCAGAGTACCTGAGGCGGCTGGTGGCAGACTATTTGGAGGAGCGTACCGTCGTGTACGAGGATCGAGATGGCGCCTTGAGACGGCGACCCATGTCGTGCGGCGTTCCACAGGGGTCTGTCCTCGGACCACTCCTGTGGAACGTGGGGTACGACTGGGTCCTACGTAGTCGTCTACCCCCCGGGCTCGGCGTAATTTGTTACGCCGATGACACCCTAGTCACAGCCCGGGGGGCAAATTTCCAAGAGGCGGCGCGCCTGGCCACCAGGGGTGTCTCTTTGGTGGTTGGGCGCATCGAGGCGCTGGGCTTACGGGTGGCCCTTGACAAGACGGAGGCCCTGCTATTTCATGGGCCCCGTCGTGGTCCACCCCCCGGCGCCTCTATCGTAGTCAACTCGGTCCTCGTACCGGTTCGGGCCCAGATGAGGTATCTGGGCCTGATCCTCGACGGTAGGTGGCTCTTCGACGAGCACTTCCGACAGCTTGCTCCTAAGCTGGTCGACGCTGCCTCCGCCCTTGGGCGTCTTTTGCCCAACTTGGGTGGAGCCAGCGTCGTTACAAGGAACCTCTTCACGGGGGTGGTCCGGTCGATGGCCCTGTATGGGTCACCGGTGTGGGTGGAGGCTCTGACTGCCCAGAACAAGGCGCGCCTTTGGCGCCCTCAGAGGGTATTGGCAGTCAGAGCCATACGCGGATACCGCACGGTGTCCACCGAGGCGGCCTGCGCCTTGGCCGGAACACCCCCGTGGGATTTGGAGGCGGAAGTGCTCGCCGAAGTTTATCGGCGAGCGGCTGAACATCGGGCGGAGTACGGGTATCGTGCTCCGCCCGAAGAGGTACGCGAATGGCGTGAAGCCGCTCGCCGAGCCACGATGGCTCGTTGGTCTTTCCGGCTGGAGGCTCCACGCGCTGGCTTTGCCACCGTGGAGGCGCTCCAGCCGGTCATCCTCGAGTGGGCAGGGCGGCAGCACGGGACTCTTTCCTTCCGACTGACGCAGGTGCTCTCCGGGCACGGTTGCTTCGGGAAGTACCTGCACTCGGTCGCTAGGAGGGAACTGAGTCCCGCCTGCCACCACTGCGACTGCAGTGAGGACTCGGCCCAGCATACGCTGGAGTTCTGCCCCGCTTGGGCGGAGCAGCGCCGGGCCCTCACTGCAGTCATCGGAGGGGATCTGTCGCTACCGGCCATCATACGCTCCATGGCCGGTGGCGACAGCAGTTTTACCGCGGTCGCATCCTTCTGCGAAGACGTAATTTCGCAGAAGGAGGCGGCGGAGAAGGCCCGGGAGGACGATATCCACTCGGACCCGATCCGCCGCCGGCGAACCGGGCGGCGGAGGCGCGCCCATCTGCGCCTCATGCCGCCCTGAGTGTGGCCGCGGATGGACGGGATGGGTTTTCCCGTCCATCCGCTTTAATGGCCAGCCGCGAAGGGGCGACGTACGCGTGTGCCGTGCGTCGCCTAATTTGAGAATTTTAATAGCAGAGGGTGCCCGCTTCAGTGCGGGCAGGCGCTGGGAGGGGTCCGGCGTGTTAATAACAGCGATTCCCGGACCCCTCCCTTCTCAGGCGCAGAGTTGGCACACCGTGTGGTTTTAGTCGGTTCGATTCCGACACACCGCCCCGCCGCAAACCCCGGCGGGGTGACGGCCCGAGGGGGTTTCCACACGTAAAAAAAAAAAAAAAAAAAAAAAAAAAAAAAAAAAAGGTTCCCCCCAATGTATCCCTACGTTGTCGTCGTGGTGGGGCTTGCGTGGGTCAATGATCTCTGGGGCTGTGCCGGGTAGAGCTACTCATGCCGGATTGGCCCAGGGTGAGACTCCAGACTAAATGGGATCAAAGACGGAGTCTGTTGAGACTGCCGCGAAGGGCATGACGCTCCAACGTCATGCCGCGCTCCAAGCGTCCCTCTGCTTTAGCAGAGGGCGTGATGGAGAGCGAGTAGATCAGAGGGGCTGGCACTTGAGTGTTAGTCCCGTCTGTGAGAGAGGGCTAGCCACCCTCTCGCATTCCGTAACCAACAGAGGCTCAACAACGACCCGATTGGTGGCTACAAGAGGGTATGCTGAGAACCTGTTGGCCGGAGGGCTTGCCTTAATTGGCCGGCCCATGACAAGGATAGTCTATAACACCCGACAGCTAAGTCGAAAAAACCTGTGGATACCGGCCGACCTCCACAGTACATAGGCTTATCCGGGTGCAGGGGGCACCGCCCGGATGGACTTATTTCCCCCATACTCGTGGGATTAGAAATGGATTGTTATATTAAAAATAATACAAACGGCACGGACAACACAAAAACGACTACTGGCAAGAACAACGGACATGAAAAAGAAGGAAAGAGGAGAGAGAGGAGGGAGAGGAGAAACGCCAAAGGACAATTTAGGAGGGCGGACGATCACTCTTCCACAGAGGAGGACGCTGCGCCTGGAATGCCCATTTCGGTGGGGCTCCCAGAAGTCGATCCGACTGCTGGGAGCCGCAGCCGAAGAACGTCGGAGCGTTCCAGGTCCAACCACTCGTCGGATGGTACGAGTGGTACCTCCCTGGCAATGGACTGCGAGACTGGTGACAGCCGCAAACGCGGCCTATCCAGGGAGGTCGGTAGTGACGCGTCCCTGGAGATGCTGCCGCCCAAAATCGGGAGTAGCCAGAGGGGGAGGTCTCGAACCCCCGCCACGGCCTCGTCGGGTTCCGTCTTTTCGAAGGCGGAATCCTACAAAAGGGCCAGGGCTGATGGCGAGCTCCAGGCAGAGGAGGAGATGAGTGGTCTCCTGCTTAAGATCAGGGGACCGGTGGATGGGGATTCAGAGCCCCAATCATCGGTCTCTCTGCAGGAGACAGCGGACGCGGCGGTGGCCATAATAAACAAGGTGGCCACCAAGTCCGTCAACCTTAAGGGCTCTTTCGTGAGGGCCCTTAAGGACTCCTCTTCTGCCGTGGCGGGGGTCGTCGAGACCCTAATTGGGGACGTAGCCCGCCTACAGTCGGCCAACGAACGCCTGACGGGGCAGGTGGCAGAGCTCAGCGCTCAATTCGCCCAGTTCCGGGCGGAGCGCGAGTCACCGGCCCCGTCAACATCCAAGCGGGCCGCGTCTGCATCCCAGCGGGCCCCGTCGGCGCCGCAGCCGTCATCTGCTGGCCCCGGGATAACCGACGCCCAACTAGCGGTTATCCTGGATGCATGCTGGCGGATGATCGAGGGCCGTACGGCCGGCCTAGAGGCGAGGCTGCCTGCGGCCCCTGTCATGCGGCCGCCGCTTGCGGCGCCGAAAAGGGTGGCCACGTCGTCGGCGACGACCCCTCTCCCTGTGGTGGGGGGTCGCGTGTCGTACGCGTCGGCGACGGCACCACCGGCACTTGCGGCTGCCCGAGGGGCTCGCCAGGTGGCCAAGGCCCCGGCCAAGGCTCCGGCCAAGACGGCTGCGCCAAGGCCGGTGACGAAGGCGGCGGCAAGGGCTGGAGCGGAGATTACTCCGCTCCCCACTCCAACGCCTGGACCCTCCACGTCTGCCCCCTCCAATGAGGGTTGGCAGGTAGTCGGGGGGTCAAAGAAGGCCCGAAAGCGGGCCAGAAAGGCTGCCCGCAAGGCGGCTTCTGCCCAGCAGTCGCCGCCGGTGGCAAGGGCCACCGCTAAAAAGCCGCGGAAACTGCAGCCGCCGAAGACCGCGGCTGTAGTGGTCACCTTGACACCGGAGGCGACAACCGGCGGGCTGTCCTACGCGGCCTTCTTTAAGAAGGCCCGGGACAGCCTCGCCGGTGAATTTGGAACGGCCGGTGTCCGTTTGCGCCGCGCCCAAACGGGAGCTCGAATTCTCGAGTTCCCTGGGGCTGACGGCGCAAAGACGGCGGACACCGCTGCTGGGAAGTTGCGGGAAGTGTTTGCCGCCGTGGATGGTGTCAGGATCGCCAGGCCTACAAAGTGCGCTGAACTGCGCATTTCGGGCCTGGACGATTCCGTCACGGCCGGGGATGTCCGCGCTGCAGTTCAGGAGAAGACGAGCTGTAGCGCGGACAACGTCAGGGTCGGCACCATCCGCCCCGGTCCAGGAGGGCTTGGCGCCGTTTGGGTGAGTTGTCCCGTAGCGTCGGCCAAAATTTTGGCTGATGCCGGCAGGCTCCTCGTCGGCTTCGTGAGTGCCAGGATCACAGTCCTGGCCCCGAGGCCGATGAGGTGCTATAAGTGCCTTGCCGCGGGACACACTCGCTCGAAGTGCGCCAGCTGCTTCGACTGCGGCGGACTTTGTTTCCGCTGCGGTCGACCGGGGCACAAGGCGGCAGAGTGCTCTGCGGCCCCTCACTGCCCCGTGTGTGCGGCGGGCAACAAGCCCGCCAATCACCAGATGGGGCAGGGGGGCTGCAAGCCTCCCCGTGCTTCCCAGCAAGCGTCGGAGGCTAGCCAGACGACCCTGGCTGCCTCCGACGTGAATCGTGCGACAACGCCGTCGCCCATGGAGGGGGTTGGAGAAACGATCCAGTAATGGATCGAATCTCCAACCTCCTTGTCCAGACGAACCTCAACCACTGCGCCGCGGCGCAGGATCTCTTCCTGCAAACCATGGCGCAGTGGTCGATAGGTGTTGCCGTAGTCGCGGAGCCCTACTACGTCCCTCCCCGTCCAAACTGGATGGGTGACCGGGACGGCTCCGTGGCAGTCGTCGGCTCCTCGGCGGCTCGTTCCCCGCCCTTGTCGTTAAGAGACAAGGGCTCTGGATATGTGGCCGCCGAGTGGGGGGGAATCACCGTTTACGGTGTGTATTTCTCCCCCAACCGGAGTTTGAGCGACTTCGAGGTCTTCCTTAACAACTTGGAGACCTCGATGCGGCGACTAGCGTCTGGGCACGTCCTCGTGCTGGGGGACTTCAACGCAAAATCCATTGCGTGGGGTTCCCCAGCGACGGACGCCAGGGGCGATGCCGTTGTGGAGTGGGCGGCTTCGGTGGGCCTCTGTTTGCTGAACAGAGGCGCCACCAACACGTGCGTGCGACAGCAGGGGGGGTCGATAGTGGACCTTTCGTTCGCTACCCCTGCTGTTGCCGCACGAGTAAGGAACTGGTGTGTCCTGGATGAGGTTGAGACGCTCTCGGACCATTTATATATCCGATTTGAGCTCTCCCGGTCCCAGGACCCCAGTAGGGGTCACGTGGCGCGGCATTCCTCCCGCTTTCCGCGGTGGGCAGTCGCCAAGCTCGATAGGGACCTGCTAGAGGAGGCGGCCATCGTTCAGTCATGGCTGTCTCCGCGGGCCCCGGCCGAGGAGGTCGACATGGGGGCTGGCCGCTTTCGCACTGCGATAACGCAGATCTGCGATGCGGCCATGCCCCGCGTTCGGGGTTGTCGACCTCCACGGAACGGGGTCTACTGGTGGTCCCAGGAGTTGGCGGACCTCCGTGCGGCCTGCACTCGTGCCCGGAGGTCCTACACCCGATGCCGGCGGCGACGCCACCGCGTAGACGGGGAGGAGGGCCGGCTTCATGAGGAATACCGCGAAGCGCGGAAAACTCTGAAGCTGGCCATTTGCCGCGCCAAAGAGGAGAGTAGAAAGGAGATGCTGGAGAGTCTCGACCGTGACCCCTGGGGTCGCCCATATCGTGCGGTGCGTCAGAAGCTCCGCGCGGCGGGCCCCCCCCTTACCGAGACTCTCCAGCCCAGCTTCCTGCAGCAAGTGGTCGAGGGCCTTTTCCCGCAGCGGGCGGAGCACACGCCCCCGTCGATGGCCTATCCGGTCAGAGGCGACGGGGACGGAGGGAGTGAGGTGCCGCCCGTTAGGGAATCGGAGGTTGGGGCGGCTGTTCTAAGGATTCGTTCCAAGAACACCGCCCCCGGGCCGGACGGGGTACCCCCCCGAGTGATGGCCCGAGCCCTCGACCATATGTCGGACCGCCTCAGGGAGGTTTTGGACGCCAGCCTGGCGTCCGGACGCTTCCCTGAGTGCTGGAAATGCGGGAAGCTGGTCCTATTGCAGAAGCCGGGACGGCCTGCCGATTCGGTCACGGCCTATAGGCCCATCGTGTTGCTGGACGAGGCGGGCAAATTATTCGAGAGAATAATCTCTGCCCGCATCGTCCGGCACCTAAGCGAGGTGGGGCCCGACCTGTCGGACGCCCAATTCGGGTTCCGAGAGGGGCGTTCGACGGTCGATGCCGTGGTGCGCCTTAGGGCCGTGACCGAAGAGGCAGTGAGCTGTGGCGGCGTGGTGTTGGCGGTGTCCCTGGACATCGCCAACGCCTTTAATAGTCTGCCATTCAGCTGCATCAGGGAAGCACTCCAGTTTCATGGGGTGCCAGAGTACCTGAGGCGGCTAGTGGCAGACTATTTGGAGGAGCGTACCGTCGTGTACGAGGATCGAGATGGCGTCCTTAGACGGCGACCCATGTCGTGCGGCGTTCCACAGGGGTCTGTCCTCGGACCACTCCTGTGGAACGTGGGGTACGACTGGGTCCTTCGTAGTCGTCTGCCCCCCGGGCTGGGCGTAATTTGTTACGCCGATGACACACTTGTCACAGCCCGGGGGGCCAATTTCCAAGAGGCGGCGCGCCTGGCCACCAGGGGTGTTTCTCTGGTGGTTGGGCGCATCGAGGCGCTGGGCTTGCGGGTGGCCCTTGATAAGACGGAGGCCCTACTTTTCCATGGGCCCCGTCGTGGTCCACCCCCCGGCGCCTCCATCGAAGTCAACTCGGTCCTCGTACCGGTTCGGGCCCAGATGAGGTATCTGGGCCTGATCCTCGACGGTAGGTGGCTCTTCGACGAGCACTTCCGACAGCTTTGTCCAAAGCTGGTCGACGCTGCCTCCGCCCTTGGGCGTCTTTTGCCCAACTTGGGTGGAGCCAGCGTCGCAACAAGGAACCTCTTCACGGGGGTGGTCCGGTCGATGGCCCTATATGGGTCACCGGTGTGGGTCCCGGCTCTGACCGCTCAGAATAAGGCACGCCTTTGGCGGCCTCAGAGGGTATTGGCGGTCAGAGCCATACGCGGATACCGCACCGTGTCGACGGAGGCGGCGTGCGCCTTGGCCGGAACACCCCCGTGGGATTTGGAGGCGGAAGTGCTCGCCGAAGTTTATCGGCGAGCGGCTGAATATCGGGCGGAGAACGGGTATCGTCCTCCGCCCGAAGAGGTACGCGATTGGCGTGAAGCCGCTCGCCGAGCCACGATGGCTCGTTGGTCGTCCCGGCTGGAGGCTCCACGCGCTGGCTTTGCCACCGTGGAGGCGCTCCAGCCGGTCATCCTCGAGTGGGCAGGGCGGCAGCACGGGACCCTTTCCTTCCGGCTGACGCAGGTGCTTTCCGGGCATGGTTGCTTCGGAAAGTACCTGCACTCGGTCGCTAGGAGGGAATTGAGTCCCGCCTGCCACCACTGCGACTGCAGTGAGGACTCGGCCCAGCATACGCTGGAGTTCTGCCCCGCCTGGGCGGAGCAGCGCCGGGCCCTCACTGCAGTCATCGGAGGAGATCTGTCGCTACCGGCCATCATACGCTCCATGGCCGGTAGCGACAGCAGTTTTACCGCGGTCGCATCCTTCTGCGAAGACGTAATTTCGCAGAAGGAGGCGGCGGAGAAGGCCCGGGAGGATGATCTCCACTCGGACCCGATCCGCCGCCGGCGAACCGGGCGGCGGAGGCGCGCCCATCTGCGCCTCATGCCGCCCTGAGTGTGGCCGCGGATGGTGGGGACGGGTTTTCCCCTCCATCCGCTTTAAAGGCCAGCCGCGAAGGGGCGACGTACGCGTGTGCCGTGCGTCGCCTAAATTGAGATTTTTACTTGGAGGAGGTGCCCGCTTCAGTGCGGGCAGGCGCTGGGAGGGGTCCGGTTTGCGTTAATAACAGCGATCCCGGACCCCTCCCTTTTCAGGCGCAGAGTTGGCACACCGTGTGGTTTTAGTCGGTTCGATTCCGACACACCGCCCCGCCGCAAACCCCGGCGGGGTGACGGCCCGAGGGGGTTTCCACACGTAAAAAAAAAAAAAAAAAAAAAAAAAAAAAGGTTAGGTTAGGTTAGGTTTTTTTTTTTTTTTTTTTTTTTTTTTTTTTTACGTGGGGACTGCATTTACGCACTTCGCTCGCCCACCGCGGGGGCGATGGGTCCGCTTCGTGTGGGACTCCTGGCCTCCGGAAGGGGGGCCAGACTACCCACTAAACCCCACGTGTTCCTCTTCGCCTAGTGCCGAGCCGCGAGATACTCAATTTGGAGTGCTCACCGCGACCCGGCTAGGAGCGCCCTTGCAGGCTCGCCTCGGGGGGGGCCAGATCGTTGGGGCCCCCCTGACCTTAGAGTTGGTATGCGCCCCCGGAACAACAAGGGCGCATCCGCCACGTGGCTGGGGGCGGCAGGTCCCCCGACCCACCGCCCATGGCAACTCTCAGTCGGGGCCGCGGGCGAACACTTGACGCCGGCGACCCCTCGCTGGGGGCCTGCGGGGCGGGAGAGTGAGCCCAGCTCGCTCCCGCTCCCGCAGGGCCTCTCTCTTGGCCGTCATCACCTCGCTGGCAAACGAGGCGATGGCGGCCCAGCACCGGTCGCTGCCGGCCATGGCTTCCACGATGGCCGGCAGCGAGAGATCAGCGCCGATGACGCTCGTCAGGGCCGCTCTTTGCCCGTCCCATGCTTCGCACACGGCCCGGGTGTGATGGGCCGTGTCGGGGTCGCCGCTGGTGCAGTTGCGGCACCGGGGCTCCGATTCTACCCCCACAACTTCCCACAGGTACTTGGCGAAGCAGCCGTGACCCGTGAGAAGCTGGGTGAGGTGATACGTGGGAGCCCCATGACCCCCCTCCACAAACTGTCGCAGGACGGGCCGAGCGGCCCTAACGAACGCCGTCGGACTCCCTTCCATTCTGGCAGCCCACGTCCGGAAGAGATCGTCGCGAGCCTCCTGCCTCCAGCGCTCGATCTCCTCCGGAGGCGGGCATCCACCAGCTCGCCGAATCAGGGCGCCCTCCTCGTACACCCTTTTGAGGACGCCGGCCTCGAGATCCCAGGGGATACTGCCCGCCAGGACGCACGCCGTCTCGTAGGAGACGGTGCGGTACGCCCGTGCGGCCCTCTGCGCGATGGCCCGCTGCGGACGACGCAGCAGGGCAATGTTAGCCGGGCAGAGTGCCTCCGCCCAGATAGGCGCTCCGTAGAGCGCCTTAGAGCGCACCACACCGTCGTAGAGACGGCGGCAGGCAGACCCCGGTCCTCCTACGTTGGGGAGCAGCTGCGAGAGCATTCCGGCAAACGCTAGCACCTTCGGCGCCAGCTGCCGGAAATGTTCCGCAAACCCCCACCGACCGTCGAGAACCAGCCCCAGATACTTGAGGCTGCGGCCGACGGCGATGGAGGTGCCCCCCACCACGATCGTGGTGTCTCGAGGCGGCGTCTGCCGAGGCCCATGGAAGAAGAGGGCCTCGGACTTCTCGAGGGCGACATGGAGGCCCAGCGCACTGATTCGGCGCACCACTTGAGCGACGCCTGCCGTCGCTAGGACGGCGGCGTCGCGGAACGTGGGGCCCCGCGCGGTCACTAGAGTATCGTCGGCGTAACAAAGTACGCCGACTCCCCGAAGAGTAGCACCGCGCAGGACCCAGTCGTACCCGATGTTCCACAGGAGCGGCCCAAGTACCGACCCCTGTGGAACACCACACCTCATAGCCTTGCGGACCACTCCGTCTCGGCCCGAGTACGTGATGACCCGGTCCACGAAGTAGTCCGCAAGGATTCGCCTGAGGTACCACGGTACGTTGTGGTACCTCAGGGCCTCGGCGATTGTCTGCCAGGGGAGGGTGTTGAAGGCGTTGGCGATGTCGAGCGACACGGCCAACAACACCCCGCCCCCGGCGATCGCCTCATCGACGCTGCCCCGCAGTCGGGAAACGGCGTCAAGAGTCGACTTCCCGCGACGGAAGCCGAACTGACCGTCGCTGAGATCGGGCCCCGCCCCCTCCAGGTGCTTGACGAGACGCGCAGCGAGCACTCGCTCAAACATTTTGCACGTCTCGTCGAGCAGTACGATGGGGCGGTAGGCCGACGGTGCCTCGGCTGGGCGCCCGTGCTTCCTGATCAGCACGAGCCGTCCGATCTTCCATCGTCGCGGGAATCTCCCCGACGCCACACACTCCGACATGAGGGACAGCGTCTCCTCCTCGAGTGCCGGCATCGCTAAGGCGACGACCTTCCCAGGGATGCCGTCCGGGCCCGGGGCGCGTTTCCTGACTTTGAGAGCCAGGATCGCCGCCCCTAGCTCGGCCTCGGACACGGGAGGTATCGCCTCTGCGTCGCCTTCTGCCGGCACTCGGTGACGGCTTGGTGCTGCCATCCGCGGTGGGACCCACTCTTCCCGCTCAGGGAAGAGGGAACTGACCACTCGGCCCAGAAGCTGTGGCTCGAGAGTTCTGGTGAGGGGAGGCGCCCAGGGCCGGAGCTTCTGGCTCACGGTTTTGTACGGGCGCCCCCACGGATCTCGATCCAGGCTCTCGAGCCACTCCCTCCAGGCCTCCTCTTTGGCGGCTCTGATCGCCGAGTTGAGGGCCGCACGAGCGGCCCTATGTGCGGCGAGCAGTTCCTCTTCACGGGCGAGGTCCCTGACGGCCCTCCTGCGGCTGCGAGTGTACTGCCTATGGGCCGCGTGACTTGCGGCACGCAGCCCGGCAAGGTGGGGACGCCACCAGTACACTTGCCTCCGAGGGAGGGCTGGCCTCGCCCTCTGCATCGCCGCATCGCAGACGCGAGTCAGCTTCCCAGCGAGACTATCGCACCTCGCGTCCGCGTCTGGGCCGCTTTCCGCTCCACCAGCAACCCAGCGCTCGACGATAGCCGCCTCTAGGGCCAGTTCCCGGTTCAGAGAACCGAGGCGCCACCGCGGACCTTCTCCAGCAAGGGGACGGTTGCCATCTCCTCCTCGGATGGCCGCTGAGCGAGAGACCACGTCGAACCGTATGTAACGATGGTCCGACGCGGTCTCCACATTCTTGACGACCCGCCAATTGCGAGTGCGGCCAGCCAGGGCAGGACTAGCAAACGACAGGTCTACTATCGAGCTGCCCTGGGGCCGCACAAGCGTGGGTACCGTCCCCCTGTTAAGCAGCACCAAGCCGTGAGACACCGCCCACTCCTCCAATATCTCCCCCCGGCCGTCGGTCCTCGGAGATCCCCACGCCCGTGAGTGGGCGTTGAAATCCCCGGCTACCACGACCGGAGTGGGGTGCGCGTCCGCCAACAGAGCCCCGACCTCCGTGAGCCACTGCTCGAACTCGGCGAGGCTTCTGTTGGGCGAGAAGTACACCCCAATCACTGCAGTGTCGCCCAGCGTGGCGAGGACGCACCCTCGGCCCCTCACTACTCTGTCGAGTTGGTGGGGGCCGGTTCGCTGGGCGACGATAGCCACCAAGCCGTCGCTGTCGCTGGCCCAGTTGGGGCCAGTGCGCACGTAATACGGCTCGGCGACTACCGCCACTGTCGTCTGCCACTGCGTCACGGTCTGGGCCAGTAGGTCCTGGGCCGTGGCGCAGTGGTTGACATTGGCCTGCAGCACGGAGATTTGGGGAGCCATTAAGTTTGGGCGGTGTCCATCTCCTCCTCATTGGACGGTGGCGACAGGGTCGTTGGGGTGGTCTTGGGTTCCACCCCCCCTGTCGCCTTGCGTTTCGCCTGACCCCCCCTCTTACGGGAGGCTGCCTGGCACTTCGCGGAGCCGAGTCTGTGGCCGGACGCCACACCTTCCGCCGCACAGACGGGACACTTGGGGTCCGCGGAGCAGGCGGCCGCCTTGTGGCCCTCCTGTCCGCATTGGAAGCAGAGTGCGCTGCGTTCGATCTTCGCAGCGCACTTTGCCCCCACGTGTCCCGGCTCCAGGCAGCGGAAGCACCGCGCCGGCCTTGGCTCCAGGGTGGTCAGCTTGACCGCTGACCACCCGACGACGATGCGGCGGCCGTCCGTTAACTTTTTGGCCGCCGCAACCGGACACCGCAGCCAGGCAGTGCCCTGTCGACCGGGTGGGCGATTGATGTCGCCCACCTTGATGGAGGCGACAGGGCAGCCTCCCTCTTCTGCCAGGATTTTGGCCACCGCCTCCTTAGTTGCCGCATCGCCCAGGCCTGAGATGCGCAACTCTACGCACCTCTCCGGCCTGGCAATACGGACCTCCTCTCCCAGCACCTCTTCAAGCTTGGCCGCCAATTTATCGGCCTTGGTGGCCCTGTCAGCGCCACCTATCTCCAGGATCCTTCCCCCGGTCACGGCAGTGCGGAACCGGAGGCCGTCAATGCCGAGAGTCTTTATATCGATGGACCTCTCGGCATTGGCGATCACCTGGGAATAGGTGACCCCCTTCTCTACAGCGCCCGGCTGCAGTGTGAGGCACACTGCAGCGGTTGTCGGGGCGCGGAGTTTGCGACTCGCCTTCGCCTTCTTCGGAGGCTTGGCGGGTGCCTTGACGCTCGGCGGTGCTGGGGTGGCCTTTTTCTTAGGCCGCGCCGCCACGGCGCTCCACGCCTCCTTCACAGGTGGCGGGGCGGCGGCGGGAGCCTGCGGGCGCGGCTGACGGGCAGCTTCGGCCTCCTTCGCCGCTGCACTCCGTTTCTTTGCCTTCTGCTTTTTCTTTTTCCCCTTGGGTTCCCCGTCCGACGGGACCGTCCCAGAGGGGCAGGGATCCGAATCCTTCTGCCCGTCTGCCGCGACGGGCGAGAGGGGCGGAGCCTGAGGAGGCGCGGAAGGAGTGGGAAGAACGGCAGAAGACTCGGGCCTCCGGCTGGACTTGGAGGCCCTTTGTTCCGCAGCACGGGCAGCACCAGCGGCTCTGGCGGCGTTCCTCTCGTCCGCCTGGAGAGGCGGACGGATGCGCACCTCAGGCAGCAGGCGGTCCTGGAAGCCCGCGAGTCGCGCATCGATCATGAAGATCATCTCCTCGCGACTCATCTTCAGGGCCTTCATTTCCGCCCGTACGGCAGCAAGCTCTACCTGAAGGTTGGCGACCTCCTCGTTAGCAGTGCGGGCCTTGAGTTGGTGGGCGAGCTCCAAAATGGAGCTACAGGCCACCCTCAGGTCCCGCACATATTGCCCCTTGAGCTTGGAGCTCTTTGTGGCGATGGTTTGCACCACCGCCACTGCCGCCTCGATGGACACCGTCAGCTGATCTGCGCTGACGGGCTCGGAAGATTGTGTTTGGTCCGACGTCTGTATGGGAGTTTTACGGAGGTAAGACTCCCTTTGCTGTCGGACCTCTTCCGCCAGTTCCTTCTCGGCGCGGAGCTCCAGCTCCCGCTCCTTTGCCCTGTTCAAGTCGGCCTTGGCTTGCGCCAGGCCGACGTATTCCCCAGTTGTAGGTGGGCGACCTCTCTTCTTCACCTCCACTGGGCCGGAGCTGTCGGAGTTGAGGCGTTTCCGCCACAACCGACCCGGCGATGATGGGCGCGAGTCCGCGTCCACCATTGAGGCGTCACTTGACGCCGACGAGTCCCTGCTATATCGCGTCAGGGTGACGCGTGCCTCCTTCGTCACCAACGGGTGTGGTGACGGGGTTCGCAACTCCCCCTTGCAATCAGATGATCCGGTTGGCTTGCCAGTAGTCGTTTTTTTATTGGTATCAATTTCGTTTTCAATATTAGTTTTAGTTTCAGTATCCATAACTTAACCCACGAGTATGGGGGAAATGAAGTCCATCCGGGCGGTGCCCCCTGCACCCGGATAAGCCTATGTACTGTGGAGGTCGGCCGGTATCCACAGGTTTTATCGACTTAGCTGTCGGGTGTTATAGACTGTCCTTGTCATGGGCCGGCCAATTAAGGCAAGCCCTCCGGCCAACAGGTTCTCAGCATACCCTCTTGTAGCCACCAATCGGGTCGTTGCTGAGCCCCTGTTGGTTACGGAATGCGAGAGGGTGGCTAGCCCTCTCTCACAGACGGAGCTAGCACTCAAGTGCCAGCCCCTCTGACCTACTCGCTTTCCAATACGCCCTCTGCTAAAGCAGAGGGACGTTTGGAGTGCGGCACGACGGGTCACGCCCATCTCGGCAGCCTGAAATTCGGCTCCGATTTTCCCTTAGTCGCCTTTTACGACACCCACGGGAGGAGATGGGGTGGAGCTATTCTATGCCGGCTCCACACGGCCAAGGTTTTTTTTTTTTTTTTTTTTTTTTTTTTTTTTTTTTTTTTTTTTTTTTTTTTTTACGTGGGGACTGCATTTACGCACTTCGCTCGCCCACCGCGGGGGCGATGGGTCCGCTTCGTGTGGGACTCCTGGCCTCCGGAAGGGGGGCCAGACTACCCACTAAACCCCACGTGTTCCTCTTCGCCTAGTGCCGAGCCGCGAGATACTCAATTTGGAGTGCTCACCGCGACCCGGCTAGGAGCGCCCTTGCAGGCTCGCCTCGGGGGGGGCCAGATCGTTGGGGCCCCCCTGACCTTAGAGTTGGTATGCGCCCCCGGAACAACAAGGGCGCATCCGCCACGTGGCTGGGGGCGGCAGGTCCCCCGACCCACCGCCCATGGCAACTCTCAGTCGGGGCCGCGGGCGAACACTTGACGCCGGCGACCCCTCGCTGGGGGCCTGCGGGGCGGGAGAGTGAGCCCAGCTCGCTCCCGCTCCCGCAGGGCCTCTCTCTTGGCCGTCATCACCTCGCTGGCAAACGAGGCGATGGCGGCCCAGCACCGGTCGCTGCCGGCCATGGCTTCCACGATGGCCGGCAGCGAGAGATCAGCGCCGATGACGCTCGTCAGGGCCGCTCTTTGCCCGTCCCATGCTTCGCACACGGCCCGGGTGTGATGGGCCGTGTCGGGGTCGCCGCTGGTGCAGTTGCGGCACCGGGGCTCCGATTCTACCCCCACAACTTCCCACAGGTACTTGGCGAAGCAGCCGTGACCCGTGAGAAGCTGGGTGAGGTGATACGTGGGAGCCCCATGACCCCCCTCCACAAACTGTCGCAGGACGGGCCGAGCGGCCCTAACGAACGCCGTCGGACTCCCTTCCATTCTGGCAGCCCACGTCCGGAAGAGATCGTCGCGAGCCTCCTGCCTCCAGCGCTCGATCTCCTCCGGAGGCGGGCATCCACCAGCTCGCCGAATCAGGGCGCCCTCCTCGTACACCCTTTTGAGGACGCCGGCCTCGAGATCCCAGGGGATACTGCCCGCCAGGACGCACGCCGTCTCGTAGGAGACGGTGCGGTACGCCCGTGCGGCCCTCTGCGCGATGGCCCGCTGCGGACGACGCAGCAGGGCAACGTTAGCCGGGCAGAGTGCCTCCGCCCAGATAGGCGCTCCGTAGAGCGCCTTAGAGCGCACCACACCGTCGTAGAGACGGCGGCAGGCAGACCCCGGTCCTCCTACGTTGGGGAGCAGCTGCGAGAGCATTCCGGCAAACGCTAGCACCTTCGGCGCCAGCTGCCGGAAATGTTCCGCAAACCCCCACCGACCGTCGAGAACCAGCCCCAGATACTTGAGGCTGCGGCCGACGGCGATGGAGGTGCCCCCCACCACGATCGTGGTGTCTCGAGGCGGCGTCTGCCGAGGCCCATGGAAGAAGAGGGCCTCGGACTTCTCGAGGGCGACATGGAGGCCCAGCGCACTGATTCGGCGCACCACTTGAGCGACGCCTGCCGTCGCTAGGACGGCGGCGTCGCGGAACGTGGGGCCCCGCGCGGTCACTAGAGTATCGTCGGCGTAACAAAGTACGCCGACTCCCCGAAGAGTAGCACCGCGCAGGACCCAGTCGTACCCGATGTTCCACAGGAGCGGCCCAAGTACCGACCCCTGTGGAACACCACACCTCATAGCCTTGCGGACCACTCCGTCTCGGCCCGAGTACGTGATGACCCGGTCCACGAAGTAGTCCGCAAGGATTCGCCTGAGGTACCACGGTACGTTGTGGTACCTCAGGGCCTCGGCGATTGTCTGCCAGGGGAGGGTGTTGAAGGCGTTGGCGATGTCGAGCGACACGGCCAACAACACCCCGCCCCCGGCGATCGCCTCATCGACGCTGCCCCGCAGTCGGGAAACGGCGTCAAGAGTCGACTTCCCGCGACGGAAGCCGAACTGACCGTCGCTGAGATCGGGCCCCGCCCCCTCCAGGTGCTTGACGAGACGCGCAGCGAGCACTCGCTCAAACATTTTGCACGTCTCGTCGAGCAGTACGATGGGGCGGTAGACACGGCCAAGGTTAGGTTAGGTTAGGTTAGGTTAGGTTAGGTTAGGTTAGGTTAGGTTAGGTTAGGTTAGGTTAGGTTAGGTTAGGTTAGGTTAGGTTAGGTTAGGTTAGGTTAGGTTAGGTTAGGTTAGGTTAGGTTAGGTTAGGTTAGGTTTTTTTTTTTTTTTTTTTTTTTTTAAGTAAACCCACTTTATGTGGATTTATTCTCACACCTCCAACATAATTGGAGTCTTTTATGAATCTAAGTCCTTTCATTCTTGTTAAATTCTCCCGTTGTTTCGCCGTTCTATTCTTCCGTTCATCCTTTCATACGCTGATTATTGTATTTGTGCTATTTTATGCTATTCTACTATTTTTGTTTTTCCATTCGTCCTTTCATACTTTGTCCAGTTCAGTCCTTGTCTTTGTTTCAATATTCATATGCGTGTTTACTTTAACTAAATTTAATTATTGCAAATCCTAAATTTTAAAGAACTAAATATTTGTATCAAAATTATTATTTACTATGTTACTTTTTAATTTTTTACTCTGGCTCTACGCTATGATCTACTAAAAATACTCATTATTTTTGGAGTCATAGTGTTTTAATTGCCTTTTGTTGTTGTCTTCTTTAATTTTGTGTGCACGATGTTCCTTTTTATTTCTGTTGCTGGTTGTTCTGCGTAAATTTAAATTTGCAATTTTAGTTGCAGTATTTTCCTCTAATATGCGCGTCTGTTTAGTTCCAGGACTTTCCTTGGTCGGTTCGGGGGAAGTTCTTGCGACCCTAGGATTTTGAATGGCAGACGGGTAGTGTATCACGGTCACCGAGGAGCCCTCAGCACTGATACTGGATTGTGGACCTCGCGATGTTATCCCACTTAGCCCTTACTGGGCACAAGTCGCTAAATGCGTTGTGCCCTGTGCTGCTCAGCTTCTCCCCTTGGCAGTTGCAGCAGTTTGGCTCTGTACCAACAGCGTAGTCCGGGCACTCGGTCCTCAGGTGGGGCCCGCCGCAGTGACTACACCTAGGCTCCGTGCCGGTACAGAACCTCCTGACATGGCCGTATCCTAGACACAGGGAGCACTGCACCAAAGGGGACTGGTCAGCCACCCTGATCGGCTGCAGGTCGAGATGCAGTCTCCCCATGTCCAGGGCGCGGGACCAAACCGCCGGGGAGACCCTGAGCACCACATGGCACGTGTGGGGGTTTCTTGCTGTCCTTCTGTACAGGACCGACAGTCGATCCTGGTCCGGTGTGAGGTTGCGGAATATTTCATTATTCCGCGACCTCACAGCGTTAATTATATCCTCGTCCTTTTGGTGTTTTAGGACGCTGTACAGTACTAGGAGAGGATCCTTGTTTTTTATTTCCTCCACCACGAGGTCCTTTCCCTTTTCTGTTATTCTCTTTTGGGCCTTTTTCTTATCCTCTTCCGTTTTGTACCCTATTATAATTTTCCTGTCTTTTCCTTTCCTTATCTTTTCCACTTTAATCCAACCCTCATCTTCGTTCGCTGTCTTTCTTAGCTTCTCTATAACCTGTTCCCCTGTGTCCATCTCGTCTTTGGACGTAACGGCTATCGAGTGCAAGGTCGTGCGCACTGGAAGCGGGGCACTAGAACGGCTTGCCGCCGCATCGGTACAGGTTGCTGGTCCTTTCTTTTCCTTCTCCTTCTCTCTTTCATCCTGTTTTTCTATTCTTTCCTTCAGCTCCCCTATAATTCTCCCATTTTCCCTCAACAACCTCTCGTTTTCCTCTATTTTCTTCAATATTTGTAAGTTGTTTAAGTCTTCTATGTCTCCGTCTTGAGGTTTCTTTGTATTTTGCAACTTTGATGTTTTCTTCTTCCTTTCCTCCTCGTAGGCTCCCACTATCTTCTCCAGTATATCCACACGGTTTTCGATCTCTTTTTTGATCTCCCTCTTGATATTTCTGGAAATAGACAGCTGCTCCCTGATGACCTCGCAACATCTGGTTGCGACGGAGCTGCGGTTTGGGGGTTGGGAGGCCACGTTCAGAGGCCATAGGGTTCGCCTGGCTGGCACCGCTGAGATCTGTTCCTCTGGAGTCAGTTCGTCTGACATTGGGCTAAAGGTGTCGATGGGAGGAGGTGGTAAAAAATAAGAGGGTGAGGCGGTCTTCCTCTGGATGGGGGTTAGGGGGCTAGACATGCTGGAGGTGAGCGTCAATAATAATTTGTGAAATCAAAAAACAAATAATTTGTAGACTAATATGAGGTGTAAAGGTCCTCTGTCAACTTAATACTAACTTAAACTAACGAAATTTCTTCAGAAACAATTTAAAGATAGAAAAGAAAAACAAAAAATAAAAATATAAAAATATAAATTTTTTGTAATCCAACCGTCGGTTGGTGACCCCTGGCAATCTTGTCTATATACCCAAGTAAAAAGTGGGAGGGTGGGCGGGCGATTTTTTGCAGTTCTGCTCGTCCGATCTGGACAAATGGGGTGTCGTTCGACGGGTCTCGGTGAGACCTTTCCAAAACTGCAAAAATAATAATTTTAGGCCTAAGGGTGGTCGACTTATTCGACAAAAACCTCAAAAAGTGCCAAAAAATGAGTTTATATGTCAAAAATTTCGAAATCTATTTACCGGACTTGTGTAAAACGCTATATATTAGGTAGATCTAGATGAGATCTAACTAAATATGTATAATAAGTTACTTCGAAAATAAGGGTTGACGAAAAATTCGACAAAAACCTTAAATATTGTTAAAAATTTTAAAAAATTCAAACTAAATGGAGGATATATATGTTATTGTTTGCCGGAATTCAAAAAAGGAGGTGTTATTAGACGGGTCTAGATGAGAGCCGTCTAAATCTGTAAGAAAGGGGATTTTAAGATGAGGGGTTGAAGAGTAATTCGACAAAAACCTCTAAAAATTTACGAAAATTCAGGATTGAAAAATCCTAAGTACAAAATAAAAATTTTTCTTTATTTTTCAGGTTCAAATTCTCCCACGGGACGCAGGAGAGCTCACAAGGTCAATATAAAATATCAGGGGTAAGTATAGTAGCAACAATTAAGAAAAAATTTCGTGAATTTACTTCAAATATGTACCCCTAAGGTAGACTTTTTGTACTGAAAATTTAAAAAGTGAAAATTTTTGCAGTGCCACTCGCCCGATCTGGACAAATGGGGTGTCGTTCGACGGGTCTCGGTGAGACCTTTCCAAAACTGCAAAAATAATAATTTTAGGCCTAAGGGTGGTCGACTTATTCGACAAAAACCTCAAAAAGTGCCAAAAAATGAGTTTAAATGTCAAAAATTTCGAAATCTATTTACCGGACTTGTGTAAAACGCTATATATTAGGTAGATCTAGATGAGATCTAACTAAATATGTATAATAAGTTACTTCGAAAATAAGGGTTGACGAAAAATTCGACAAAAACCTTAAATATTGTTAAAAATTTTAAAAAATTCAAACTAAATGGAGGATATATATGTTATTGTTTGCCGGAATTCAAAAAAGGAGGTGTTATTAGACGGGTCTAGATGAGAGCCGTCTAAATCTGTAAGAAAGGGGATTTTAAGATGAGGGGTTGAAGAGTAATTCGACAAAAACCTCTAAAAATTTACGAAAATTCAGGATTGAAAAATCCTAAGTACAAAATAAAAATTTTTCTTTATTTTTCAGGTTCAAATTCTCCCACGGGACGCAGGAGAGCTCACAAGGTCAATATAAAATATCAGGGGTAAGTATAGTAGCAACAATTAAGAAAAAATTTCGTGAATTTACTTCAAATATGTACCCCTAAGGTAGACTTTTTGTACTGAAAATTTAAAAAGTGAAAATTTTTGCAGTGCCACTCGCCCGATCTGGACAAATGGGGTGTCGTTCGACGGGTCTCGGTGAGACCTTTCCAAAACTGCAAAAATAATAATTTTAGGCCTAAGGGTGGTCGACTTATTCGACAAAAACCTCAAAAAGTGCCAAAAAATGAGTTTATATGTCAAAAATTTCGAAATCTATTTACCGGACTTGTGTAAAACGCTATATATTAGGTAGATCTAGATGAGATCTAACTAAATATGTATAATAAGTTACTTCGAAAATAAGGGTTGACGAAAAATTCGACAAAAACCTTAAATATTGTTAAAAATTTTAAAAAATTCAAACTAAATGGAGGATATATATGTTATTGTTTGCCGGAATTCAAAAAAGGAGGTGTTATTAGACGGGTCTAGATGAGAGCCGTCTAAATCTGTAAGAAAGGGGATTTTAAGATGAGGGGTTGAAGAGTAATTCGACAAAAACCTCTAAAAATTTACGAAAATTCAGGATTGAAAAATCCTAAGTACAAAATAAAAATTTTTCTTTATTTTTCAGGTTCAAATTCTCCCACGGGACGCAGGAGAGCTCACAAGGTCAATATAAAATATCAGGGGTAAGTATAGTAGCAACAATTAAGAAAAAATTTCGTGGGGTTAGGTTAGGTTAGGTTAGGTTTTTTTTTTTTTTTTTTTTTTTTTTTTTTTATTCGAACTAACCTCCAACATTATCGGAGTCCTTTTATAACTATTTCTCTTGTATCACTCCTTTCGTCTTGTATGCCTCTCGCACTTTTTTGCCTCATACTTTATCTTTCTATCATTCTGATAACTCACTCATTCTCGATGTGGATGGGATTTCCACTTAGCGACACCTATTCTATTTGTTCTAACTATTTTCTATGTACTTTTTTATTTAATCTATTTCTATGTTCAGGGTAAATAATTTTTTCAAGACAATTTTAATTTTTCTTTTCTTCTTAACTTAATACATATCTTTTTAGTCTATTTCTATGTTCAGGGTAAATAATTTTTCAAAACATATTTAATTTTTCTTTTCTTCTTAACCTAATACATATCTTAATAGTCTATTTCTATGTTCGGGGTAAATAATTTTTCAAAACATATTTAATTTTTTCTTTTCTTCTTAACTTAATACATATCTTAATAGTCTATTTCTATGTTCGGGGTAAATAATTTTTCAAAACATATTTAATTTTTCTTTTCTTCTTAACTTAATACATATCTTATTAGTCTATTCTATTTCTATTACAATCATTATTCTTACTGCTTACTTAGTTCTATTTATTATTTCTATTTATGTATATGCTTATAATTATATATATACAATATATATTAAAACATATTTGTTTCATCTCGTTTATTTTTTTGTGCTTTTATTTTATACAGTGACCTAAGAGTCTTTTTTACCTTTTTATAAATTGTTACCCAGGTGTTTATTGCATTGTAGGCTTGACACTCTGACTGGGTTGGGGAAGCTCTTTGGCAAGCCTTTAAGCTTTGCACAGTCACGTACGCCGGTCTCACTCGTGCATATGTGCAGTGTTGTGAGGTCAGTGGGTGAGACGAGACGCCACCCCGGACCAGCCGTGATGCCGTCTTTGAATCTTTATATAGTTCACAGCCGGCATCCTTTCGGGTGGCGTCTGGTCCCTCCTGTGTATGGTGTGCTGTGTACATGCTGTTTACCCCTACGTACATACCAGTCCAGGTGTCCGCCTTGCCGGTGTCGCCCTTAGCAATACGCCACCCTGGATCTGGCCAGCATCTCCCATTTGCTTCGAACTGGGCACTCGGCGCTGAATGCGTTGTGCTCAACGCGATCCAGGCCATCGTGCACACAGTTACTGCATCTGGGAGCAGTCCCGGCCAGCCAGTCGGCGCACTTTGCTTTAAGGTGTGGTCCCCCACAGTGACTACACTTTTCGACGGTCTCCCTGCAGAGTCGTCTCCCGTGCCCGTAACCCAGGCACAGGGAACATTGGACCAGGGGAGACTGGTCCTCGACCCTGATCCTCTGCAGGTCGATGTGCACGGCTTCTCTTTGTACCATTTTTGTCCATACTTTGGGGGATACTCTAAGGACCACGTGGTGAGTATGGAGGTTCCTGGCTCTTTTCTTGAAGAGCACCTCCATTTTTTCTTCGTCTTTGTTGAGGCCCTCAAAAATGTCCCTGTTCTGGTTCTTGAGGGCTTTCTGTATGTCGTCATCGGTGTTGCTTTTTAAGACTTCTTTTAGTACGACAAGAGGGTCTTTATTTTTAATGTCTTCCACGTTTAATTGGTCCTTAGCACCGGCAAGTCTCTTCTTAATCCTCTCCCTTCCTTCCTCTGTGCGGCATCCCAAGACGATTTTCCTATCTTTGGCCTTTCGTATACGATCTACTGTGACCCAGCCGTCTTTGGCATTGACGGCCTTCCTAATGTGGTCGATCACTTCCTCGCCAGTGTCCTCTTCATTTGTGGAAGTGACCACGATCGAATGTAGAGCCGTCCTTATTTGCTTGGGCGCTTTTGGAACTGTAGGGCCAGCCACCGTATCAGCATAAGATGGTTTAACTGTCGGCTCCTGGCTAGCCTGCAGCGCCTCTTTTAAGCCGTCTAGCTTTTGGGTGTTTATAGCTATAAGGCGGCTGTGCTCCTCGAGCGCCTTCCTTAGAGAGTCCGTCTCTGTTGTCGTTGGTCTCACAACTTCCGGCTCTTTGTAGGGCTGTGTGTTAGTGCCAGTTTCTCGCGTCTGGGCTGGTGCAGTTTTCTTTGACGCTGGTTAGGTTAGGTTAGGTTAGGTTAGGTTAGGTTAGGTTAGGTTAGGTTAGGTTAGGTTAGGTTAGGTTAGGTTAGGTTAGGTTAGGTTAGGTTAGGTTAGGTTAGGTTAGGTTAGGTTAGGTTAGGTTTTTTTTTTTTTTTTTTTTTTTTTTTTTTTTTTACGTGGGGACTGCATTTACGCACTTCGCTCGCCCACCGCGGGGGCGATGGGTCCGCTTCGTGTGGGACTCCTGGCCTCCGGAAGGGGGGCCAGACTACCCACTAAACCCCACGTGTTCCTCTTCGCCTAGTGCCGAGCCGCGAGATACTCAATTTGGAGTGCTCACCGCGACCCGGCTAGGAGCGCCCTTGCAGGCTCGCCTCGGGGGGGGCCAGATCGTTGGGGCCCCCCTGACCTTAGAGTTGGTATGCGCCCCCGGAACAACAAGGGCGCATCCGCCACGTGGCTGGGGGCGGCAGGTCCCCCGACCCACCGCCCATGGCAACTCTCAGTCGGGGCCGCGGGCGAACACTTGACGCCGGCGACCCCTCGCTGGGGGCCTGCGGGGCGGGAGAGTGAGCCCAGCTCGCTCCCGCTCCCGCAGGGCCTCTCTCTTGGCCGTCATCACCTCGCTGGCAAACGAGGCGATGGCGGCCCAGCACCGGTCGCTGCCGGCCATGGTTTCCACGATGGCCGGCAGCGAGAGATCAGCGCCGATGACGCTCGTCAGGGCCGATCTTTGCCCGTCCCATGCTTCGCACACGGCCCGGGTGTGATGGGCCGTGTCGGGGTCGCCGCTGGTGCAGTTGCGGCACCGGGGCTCCGATTCTACCCCCACAACTTCCCACAGGTACTTGGCGAAGCAGCCGTGACCCGTGAGAAGTTGGGTGAGGTGATACGTGGGAGCCCCATGACCCCCCTCCACAAACTGTCGCAGGACGGGCCGAGCGGCCCTAACGAACGCCGTCGGACTCCCTTCCATTCTGGCAGCCCACGTCCGGAAGAGATCGTCGCGAGCCTCCTGCCTCCAGCGCTCGATCTCCTCCGGAGGCGGGCATCCACCAGCTCGCCGAATCAGGGCGCCCTCCTCGTACACCCTTTTGAGGACGCCGGCCTCGAGATCCCAGGGGATACTGCCCGCCAGGACGCACGCCGTCTCGTAGGAGACGGTGCGGTACGCCCGTGCGGCCCTCTGCGCGATGGCCCGCTGCGGACGACGCAGCAGGGCAACGTTAGCCGGGCAGAGTGCCTCCGCCCAGATAGGCGCTCCGTAGAGCGCCTTAGAGCGCACCACACCGTCGTAGAGACGGCGGCAGGCAGACCCCGGTCCTCCTACGTTGGGGAGCAGCTGCGAGAGCATTCCGGCAAACGCTAGCACCTTCGGCGCCAGCTGCCGGAAATGTTCCGCAAACCCCCACCGACCGTCGAGAACCAGCCCCAGATACTTGAGGCTGCGGCCGACGGCGATGGAGGTGCCCCCCACCACGATCGTGGTGTCTCGAGGCGGCGTCTGCCGAGGCCCATGGAAGAAGAGGGCCTCGGACTTCTCGAGGGCGACATGGAGGCCCAGCGCACTGATTCGGCGCACCACTTGAGCGACGCCTGCCGTCGCTAGGACGGTGGCGTCGCGGAACGTGGGGCCCCGCGCGGTCACTAGGGTATCGTCGGCGTAACAAAGTACGCCGACTCCCCGAAGAGTAGCACCGCGCAGGACCCAGTCGTACCCGATGTTCCACAGGAGCGGCCCAAGTACCGACCCCTGTGGAACACCACACCTCATAGCCTTGCGGACCACTCCGTCTCGGCCCGAGTACGTGATGACCCGGTCCACGAAGTAGTCCGCAAGGATTCGCCTGAGGTACCACGGTACGTTGTGGTACCTCAGGGCCTCGGCGATTGTCTGCCAGGGGAGGGTGTTGAAGGCGTTGGCGATGTCGAGCGACACGGCCAACAACACCCCGCCCCCGGCGATCGCCTCATCGACGCTGCCCCGCAGTCGGGAAACGGCGTCAAGAGTCGACTTCCCGCGACGGAAGCCGAACTGACCGTCGCTGAGATCGGGCCCCGCCCCCTCCAGGTGCTTGACGAGACGCGCAGCGAGCACTCGCTCAAACATTTTGCACGTCTCGTCGAGCAGTACGATGGGGCGGTAGGCCGACGGTGCCTCGGCTGGGCGCCCGTGCTTCCTGATCAGCACGAGCCGTCCGGTCTTCCATCGTCGCGGGAATCTCCCCGACGCCACACACTCCGACATGAGGGACAGCGTCTCCTCCTCGAGTGCCGGCATCGCTAAGGCGACGACCTTCCCAGGGATGCCGTCCGGGCCCGGGGCGCGTTTCCTGACTTTGAGAGCCAGGATCGCCGCCCCTAGCTCGGCCTCGGACACGGGAGGTATCGCCTCTGCGTCGCCTTCTGCCGGCACTCGGTGACGGCTTGGTGCTGCCATCCGCGGTGGGACCCACTCTTCCCGCTCAGGGAAGAGGGAACTGACCACTCGGCCCAGAAGCTGTGGCTCGAGAGTTCTGGTGAGGGGAGGCGCCCAGGGCCGGAGCTTCTGGCTCACGGTTTTGTACGGGCGCCCCCACGGATCTCGATCCAGGCTCTCGAGCCACTCCCTCCAGGCCTCCTCTTTGGCGGCTCTGATCGCCGAGTTGAGGGCCGCACGAGCGGCCCTATGTGCGGCGAGCAGTTCCTCTTCACGGGCGAGGTCCCTGACGGCCCTCCTGCGGCTGCGAGTGTACTGCCTATGGGCCGCGTGACTTGCGGCACGCAGCCCGGCAAGGTGGGGACGCCACCAGTACACTTGCCTCCGAGGGAGGGCTGGCCTCGCCCTCTGCATCGCCGCATCGCAGACGCGAGTCAGCTTCCCAGCGAGACTATCGCACCTCGCGTCCGCGTCTGGGCCGCTTTCCGCTCCACCAGCAACCCAGCGCTCGACGATAGCCGCCTCTAGGGCCAGTTCCCGGTTCAGAGAACCGAGGCGCCACCGCGGACCTTCTCCAGCAAGGGGACGGTTGCCATCTCCTCCTCGGATGGCCGCTGAGCGAGAGACCACGTCGAACCGTATGTAACGATGGTCCGACGCGGTCTCCACATTCTTGACGACCCGCCAATTGCGAGTGCGGCCAGCCAGGGCAGGACTAGCAAACGACAGGTCTACTATCGAGCTGCCCTGGGGCCGCACAAGCGTGGGTACCGTCCCCCTGTTAAGCAGCACCAAGCCGTGAGACACCGCCCACTCCTCCAATATCTCCCCCCGGCCGTCGGTCCTCGGAGATCCCCACGCCCGTGAGTGGGCGTTGAAATCCCCGGCTACCACGACCGGAGTGGGGTGCGCGTCCGCCAACAGAGCCCCGACCTCCGTGAGCCACTGCTCGAACTCGGCGAGGCTTCTGTTGGGCGAGAAGTACACCCCAATCACTGCAGTGTCGCCCAGCGTGGCGAGGACGCACCCTCGGCCCCTCACTACTCTGTCGAGTTGGTGGGGGCCGGTTCGCTGGGCGACGATAGCCACCAAGCCGTCGCTGTCGCTGGCCCAGTTGGGGCCAGTGCGCACGTAATACGGCTCGGCGACTACCGCCACTGTCGTCTGCCACTGCGTCACGGTCTGGGCCAGTAGGTCCTGGGCCGTGGCGCAGTGGTTGACATTGGCCTGCAGCACGGAGATTTGGGGAGCCATTAAGTTTGGGCGGTGTCCATCTCCTCCTCATTGGACGGTGGCGACAGGGTCGTTGGGGTGGTCTTGGGTTCCACCCCCCCTGTCGCCTTGCGTTTCGCCTGACCCCCCCTCTTACGGGAGGTTAGGTTAGGTTTTTTTTTTTTTTTTTAACGTGGGGACTGCATTTACGCACTTCGCTCGCCCACCGCGGGGGCGATGGGTCCGCTTCGTGTGGGACTCCTGGCCTCCGGAAGGGGGGCCAGACTACCCACTAAACCCCACGTGTTCCTCTTCGCCTAGTGCCGAGCCGCGAGATACTCAATTTGGAGTGCTCACCGCGACCCGGCTAGGAGCGCCCTTGCAGGCTCGCCTCGGGGGGGGCCAGATCGTTGGGGCCCCCCTGACCTTAGAGTTGGTATGCGCCCCCGGAACAACAAGGGCGCATCCGCCACGTGGCTGGGGGCGGCAGGTCCCCCGACCCACCGCCCATGGCAACTCTCAGTCGGGGCCGCGGGCGAACACTTGACGCCGGCGACCCCTCGCTGGGGGCCTGCGGGGCGGGAGAGTGAGCCCAGCTCGCTCCCGCTCCCGCAGGGCCTCTCTCTTGGCCGTCATCACCTCGCTGGCAAACGAGGCGATGGCGGCCCAGCACCGGTCGCTGCCGGCCATGGCTTCCACGATGGCCGGCAGCGAGGGATCAGCGCCGATGACGCTCGTCAGGGCCGCTCTTTGCCCGTCCCATGCTTCGCACACGGCCCGGGTGTGATGGGCCGTGTCGGGGTCGCCGCTGGTGCAGTTGCGGCACCGGGGCTCCGATTCTACCCCCACAACTTCCCACAGGTACTTGGCGAAGCAGCCGTGACCCGTGAGAAGTTGGGTGAGGTGATACGTGGGAGCCCCATGACCCCCCTCCACAAACTGTCGCAGGACGGGCCGAGCGGCCCTAACGAACGCCGTCGGACTCCCTTCCATTCTGGCAGCCCACGTCCGGAAGAGATCGTCGCGAGCCTCCTGCCTCCAGCGCTCGATCTCCTCCGGAGGCGGGCATCCACCAGCTCGCCGAATCAGGGCGCCCTCCTCGTACACCCTTTTGAGGACGCCGGCCTCGAGATCCCAGGGGATACTGCCCGCCAGGACGCACGCCGTCTCGTAGGAGACGGTGCGGTACGCCCGTGCGGCCCTCTGCGCGATGGCCCGCTGCGGACGACGCAGCAGGGCAACGTTAGCCGGGCAGAGAGCCTCCGCCCAGATAGGCGCTCCGTAGAGCGCCTTAGAGCGCACCACACCGTCGTAGAGACGGCGGCAGGCAGACCCCGGTCCTCCTACGTTGGGGAGCAGCTGCGAGAGCATTCCGGCAAACGCTAGCACCTTCGGCGCCAGCTGCCGGAAATGTTCCGCAAACCCCCACCGACCGTCGAGAACCAGCCCCAGATACTTGAGGCTGCGGCCGACGGCGATGGAGGTGCCCCCCACCACGATCGTGGTGTCTCGAGGCGGCGTCTGCCGAGGCCCATGGAAGAAGAGGGCCTCGGACTTCTCGAGGGCGACATGGAGGCCCAGCGCACTGATTCGGCGCACCACTTGAGCGACGCCTGCCGTCGCTAGGACGGCGGCGTCGCGGAACGTGGGGCCCCGCGCGGTCACTAGGGTATCGTCGGCGTAACAAAGTACGCCGACTCCCCGAAGAGTAGCACCGCGCAGGACCCAGTCGTACCCGATGTTCCACAGGAGCGGCCCAAGTACCGACCCCTGTGGAACACCACACCTCATAGCCCTGCGGACCACTCCGTCTCGGCCCGAGTACGTGATGACCCGGTCCACGAAGTAGTCCGCAAGGATTCGCCTGAGGTACCACGGTACGTTGTGGTACCTCAGGGCCTCGGCGATTGTCTGCCAGGGGAGGGTGTTGAAGGCGTTGGCGATGTCGAGCGACACGGCCAGCAACACCCCGCCCCCGGCGATCGCCTCATCGACGCTGCCCCGCAGTCGGGAAACGGCGTCAAGAGTCGACTTCCCGCGACGGAAGCCGAACTGACCGTCGCTGAGATCGGGCCCCGCCCCCTCCAGGTGCTTGACGAGACGCGCAGCGAGCACTCGCTCAAACATTTTGCACGTCTCGTCGAGCAGTACGATGGGGCGGTAGGCCGACGGTGCCTCGGCTGGGCGCCCGTGCTTCCTGATCAGCACGAGCCGTCCGGTCTTCCATCGTCGCGGGAATCTCCCCGACGCCACACACTCCGACATGAGGGACAGCGTCTCCTCCTCGAGTGCCGGCATCGCTAAGGCGACGACCTTCCCAGGGATGCCGTCCGGGCCCGGGGCGCGTTTCCTGACTTTGAGAGCCAGGATCGCCGCCCCTAGCTCGGCCTCGGACACGGGAGGTATCGCCTCTGCGTCGCCTTCTGCCGGCACTCGGTGACGGCTTGGTGCTGCCATCCGCGGTGGGACCCACTCTTCCCGCTCAGGGAAGAGGGAACCGACCACTCGGCCCAGAAGCTGTGGCTCGAGAGTTCTGGTGAGGGGAGGCGCCCAGGGCCGGAGCTTCTGGCTCACGGTTTTGTACGGGCGCCCCCACGGATCTCGATCCAGGCTCTCGAGCCACTCCCTCCAGGCCTCCTCTTTGGCGGCTCTGATCGCCGAGTTGAGGGCCGCACGAGCGGCCCTATGTGCGGCGAGCAGTTCCTCTTCACGGGCGAGGTCCCTGACGGCCCTCCTGCGGCTGCGAGTGTACTGCCTATGGGCCGCGTGACTTGCGGCACGCAGCCCGGCAAGGTGGGGACGCCACCAGTACACTTGCCTCCGAGGGAGGGCTGGCCTCGCCCTCTGCATCGCCGCATCGCAGACGCGAGTCAGCTTCCCAGCGAGACTATCGCACCTCGCGTCCGCGTCTGGGCCGCTTTCCGCTCCACCAGCAACCCAGCGCTCGACGATAGCCGCCTCTAGGGCCAGTTCCCGGTTCAGAGAACCGAGGCGCCACCGCGGACCTTCTCCAGCAAGGGGACGGTTGCCATCTCCTCCTCGGATGGCCGCTGAGCGAGAGACCACGTCGAACCGTATGTAACGATGGTCCGACGCGGTCTCCACATTCTTGACGACCCGCCAATTGCGAGTGCGGCCAGCCAGGGCAGGACTAGCAAACGACAGGTCTACTATCGAGCTGCCCTGGGGCCGCACAAGCGTGGGTACCGTCCCCCTGTTAAGCAGCACCAAGCCGTGAGACACCGCCCATTCCTCCAATATCTCCCCCCGGCCGTCGGTCCTCGGAGATCCCCACGCCCGTGAGTGGGCGTTGAAATCCCCGGCTACCACGACCGGAGTGGGGTGCGCGTCCGCCAACAGAGCCCCGACCTCCGTGAGCCACTGCTCGAACTCGGCGAGGCTTCTGTTGGGCGAGAAGTACACCCCAATCACTGCAGTGTCGCCCAGCGTGGCGAGGACGCACCCTCGGCCCCTCACTACTCTGTCGAGTTGGTGGGGGCCGGTTCGCTGGGCGACGATAGCCACCAAGCCGTCGCTGTCGCTGGCCCAGTTGGGGCCAGTGCGCACGTAATACGGCTCGGCGACTACCGCCACTGTCGTCTGCCACTGCGTCACGGTCTGGGCCAGTAGGTCCTGGGCCGTGGCGCAGTGGTTGACATTGGCCTGCAGCACGGAGATTTGGGGAGCCATTAAGTTTGGGCGGTGTCCATCTCCTCCTCATTGGACGGTGGCGACAGGGTCGTTGGGGTGGTCTTGGGTTCCACCCCCCCTGTCGCCTTGCGTTTCGCCTGACCCCCCCTCTTACGGGAGGCTGCCTGGCACTTCGCGGAGCCGAGTCTGTGGCCGGACGCCACACCTTCCGCCGCACAGACGGGACACTTGGGGTCCGCGGAGCAGGCGGCCGCCTTGTGGCCCTCCTGTCCGCATTGGAAGCAGAGTGCGCTGCGGTCGATCTTCGCAGCGCACTTTGCCCCCACGTGTCCCGGCTCCAGGCAGCGGAAGCACCGCGCCGGCCTTGGCTCCAGGGTGGTCAGCTTGACCGCTGACCACCCGACGACGATGCGGCGGCCGTCCGTTAACTTTTTGGCCGCCGCAACCGGACACCGCAGCCAGGCAGTGCCCTGTCGACCGGGTGGGCGATTGATGTCGCCCACCTTGATGGAGGCGACAGGGCAGCCTCCCTCTTCTGCCAGGATTTTGGCCACCGCCTCCTTAGTTGCCGCATCGCCCAGGCCTGAGATGCGCAACTCTACGCACCTCTCCGGCCTGGCAATACGGACCTCCTCTCCCAGCACCTCTTCAAGCTTGGCCGCCAATTTATCGGCCTTGGTGGCCCTGTCAGCGCCACCTATCTCCAGGATCCGTCCCCCGGTCACGGCAGTGCGGAACCGGAGGCCGTCAATGCCGAGAGTCTTTATATCGATGGACCTCTCGGCATTGGCGATCACCTGGGAATAGGTGACCCCCTTCTCTACAGCGCCCGGCTGCAGTGTGAGGCACACTGCAGCGGTTGTCGGGGCGCGGAGTTTGCGACTCGCCTTCGCCTTCTTCGGAGGCTTGGCGGGTGCCTTGACGCTCGGCGGTGCTGGGGTGGCCTTTTTCTTAGGCCGCGCCGCCACGGCGCTCCACGCCTCCTTCACAGGTGGCGGGGCGGCGGCGGGAGCCTGCGGGCGCGGCTGACGGGCAGCTTCGGCCTCCTTCGCCGCTGCACTCCGTTTCTTTGCCTTCTGCTTTTTCTTTTTCCCCTTGGGTTCCCCGTCCGACGGGACCGTCCCAGAGGGGCAGGGATCCGAATCCTTCTGCCCGTCTGCCGCGACGGGCGAGAGGGGCGGAGCCTGAGGAGGCGCGGAAGGAGTGGGAAGAACGGCAGAAGACTCGGGCCTCCGGCTGGACTTGGAGGCCCTTTGTTCCGCAGCACGGGCAGCACCAGCGGCTCTGGCGGCGTTCCTCTCGTCCGCCTGGAGAGGCGGACGGATGCGCACCTCAGGCAGCAGGCGGTCCTGGAAGCCCGCGAGTCGCGCATCGATCATGAAGATCATCTCCTCGCGACTCATCTTCAGGGCCTTCATTTCCGCCCGTACGGCAGCAAGCTCTACCTGAAGGTTGGCGACCTCCTCGTTAGCAGTGCGGGCCTTGAGTTGGTGGGCGAGCTCCAAAATGGAGCTACAGGCCACCCTCAGGTCCCGCACATATTGCCCCTTGAGCTTGGAGCTCTTTGTGGCGATGGTTTGCACCACCGCCACTGCCGCCTCGATGGACACCGTCAGCTGTTCTGCGCTGACGGGCTCGGAAGATTGTGTTTGGTCCGACGTCTGTATGGGAGTTTTACGGAGGTAAGACTCCCTTTGCTGTCGGACCTCTTCCGCCAGTTCCTTCTCGGCGCGGAGCTCCAGCTCCCGCTCCTTTGCCCTGTTCAAGTCGGCCTTGGCTTGCGCCAGGCCGACGTATTCCCCAGTTGTAGGTGGGCGACCTCTCTTCTTCACCTCCACTGGGCCGGAGCTGTCGGAGTTGAGGCGTTTCCGCCACAACCGACCCGGCGATGATGGGCGCGAGTCCGCGTCCACCATTGAGGCGTCACTTGACGCCGACGAGTCCCTGCTATATCGCGTCAGGGTGACGCGTGCCTCCTTCGTCACCAACGGGTGTGGTGACGGGGTTCGCAACTCCCCCTTGCAATCAGATGATCCGGTTGGCTTGCCAGTAGTCGTTTTTTTATTGGTATCAATTTCGTTTTCAATATTAGTTTTAGTTTCAGTATCCATAACTTAACCCACGAGTATGGGGGAAATGAAGTCCATCCGGGCGGTGCCCCCTGCACCCGGATAAGCCTATGTACTGTGGAGGTCGGCCGGTATCCACAGGTTTTATCGACTTAGCTGTCGGGTGTTATAGACTGTCCTTGTCATGGGCCGGCCAATTAAGGCAAGCCCTCCGGCCAACAGGTTCTCAGCATACCCTCTTGTAGCCACCAATCGGGTCGTTGCTGAGCCCCTGTTGGTTACGGAATGCGAGAGGGTGGCTAGCCCTCTCTCACAGACGGAGCTAGCACTCAAGTGCCAGCCCCTCTGACCTACTCGCTTTCCAATACGCCCTCTGCTAAAGCAGAGGGACGTTTGGAGTGCGGCACGACGGGTCACGCCCATCTCGGCAGCCTGAAATTCGGCTCCGATTTTCCCTTAGTCGCCTTTTACGACACCCACGGGAGGAGATGGGGTGGAGCTATTCTATGCCGGCTCCACACGGCGAAGGTTAGGTTAGGTTAGGTTAGGTTAGGTTAGGTTAGGTTAGGTTAGGTTAGGTTAGGTTAGGTTAGGTTAGGTTAGGTTAGGTTAGGTTAGGTTTTTTTTTTTTTTTTTTTTTTGTGTAGCAGGCACCCGCCATCGCAGGGTGTTGCTGCCTTTTCTCTTTTCCCCGTCCATTATAACGACAGGACCTTGTGTATCTTATTTTTATATAGTGCTATGTGTGGTGACGACTTTATAATTTTTAATATATATGTACATTTAATATGTTAGAGTTGTTCAAATATATGTGTACGGCACCTTTACAATTGCCGTAAACATACATTTGCCCATCCATTGTGTTCTGTGTATTTACATTCTATCTGTTTACATCAAGCTATATTGTGTTCATTTGACTTTACTATATATTTCTTTCATGTGTTATTTTTCAATTCAATTTTATGTGTACTTCTAATTTTTTATGATATATGTGTATATGGTAATAATAATGATGATTTGATGAAAATGGTGAAAATTTTGAAAAAGGTGAAAATGATGAAAATTATGAAGATTTTGAAAATTATGAAAATTATGAAATTTATGAAATTTATGAAAATTATGAAATTTATGAAAATTATGAAAATTATGAAATTTATGAAAATTATGAAAATTATGAAAATTATGAAAATTTTGAAAATTATGAAATTTATGAAAATTATGAAAATTTTGAAAATTATGAAAATTATGAAAATTTTGAAAATTATGAAAATTTTGAAAATTTTGAAAATTTTGAAAATTTTGAAATGATGAAATGATGAAAAGTGATTAAAACTATGAAAGTGATGAAAGTGATGATGATGATGACAGTAATACTTATGATAATAGCAACAATAGTACAACTGTAGCAACAACAACAATGACAACAACAACAATACAAGTTCCCTTCAATATATATTCTATGTATACATAGAGATGTTCAACTATGTGTATACAGCGTACCCTGAGTTTCTATATACACACATTTGCCCATCCACTGTGTTCTACTTATTTATATTCTATTTGTTTACATCAAGCAATTTTGTCTATTATTTATCTTTACTATATTTTTATACATATATTATTTTTAATTCATTTTTATGTAATTTTTCTAATTTTTTATGTTATGTGTGTACATATAATATATTTAAGATGTTCAAATATGTGTCTACAGCGTATACACAATTTCTACATACACATATTTGCCCATCCACTATGTTTTACATATTTGTTTATATACCACTTATTTAATTGCATCATATGTTATTTTGTCTATTTGTCTCCCAATACATTTCTCATACCTTTACTATTTGCTATTTACCATTTATGTACATTTAAATTTTTTATAATATATACTTTATATATTGTATATATTTAAAGAGTTCGAATGTGTGTGTGCAGCGTACACACAGTTTCTGCACACACACATTTGTCCACCCATATTATTTGTATACCATTTGTTTATTTACATCTTGTTTTATTTTGTCTATATGTCACTTGATATATTTCCTATACATTACCACCTGCAATCACTATCCATACATATTCCAATTTTTATAATATATATTTATATATAATATTTATTTAAAGTGTTCAAATGTGTGTATACAGCGTACACACAGTTTCTGCATACACACATTCGTCCACCCATAGTGTTCTATATATTTATTGACAGTCTATTCACGTTAAGTTACACTATATTTATTTTTATGTTTGTTTACATTTCCAATATAGTATCACTTTTGTCATTTGTTGTTGTTTACTTCTTGTCTTAACTCCGTTGCTAGGCAACGGATTTAAGACAAAAAGTTGCGCGGTCACATCCGCGCTAACACGGATCCGCGTGTTATTTCTTATATATTTGAAATACTTATATTACACAATTTCCATTAAAATGCACTATATTTATATGTCCCTAGTTATCTATTTTTCCTTATTATTACTTATTTACATGTACAGCTTATATATATCCATTTTTAACACCACATTTGCATACTTATTTTCTCCATAGTATTATTTCTCATTGAGAGCCTATTGTTTTGCCTTAGCAACATGTTGCATTTATTTTTGTGTTTATTTAGGTGCCTGCTGTTTTATTTTAGCACCGTATTTTTGTGGAATACAATGATTTTTATAATAGGCGCTTCGCACACCGTGCTCCGGTATAAATAAGTCGGTCAGTCAGTATGTCTGTTTGATCCGGGTGGCTTCCCACCCACCCCTCCAGGTTAAGGGAGACTTGTTACTCGTGACCGGTATATCTGTGTTGTTTGCATGTTTTTTGCGTACTTGTCTAGTATTTTGTATGTGTGTACCCTTTCACAGCTCACTCTTTTCTACATGTCACACTGTTTGGCAAATTGTATATATATACTAATATATACAATTGCCACGTTCCTATTTGTGAGCTGTATCTTTCTTGTGTGTGTCTTCAAATATATGTAGTCTTAGTGTCAGTGATAGTGTGCATGTTCTGATATATTTTTATATAATCATTATATAATAATTAAATCAGTGTTTAGTATTTATGTCTGTTTTGTATAGTGTGTAGTTGTGTGTTGGTGGGTCACAAGTACGCTGTCGTCTCCCTCGCGAGGTAATCCCATTTGCTACGGGTCGGACATTCGGCGCTGAAGGCGTTATGGCCCGCATTCCGCTGCCCAGAGCGCGAACAGTTGCAGCACTGAGGTCCGGTGCCCGCACTATAGTCGGCGCAATCCTTGCGCAAGTGCGGGCCCCCACAGTGGCTACACCTGTCCGCACCCCCGGTGCAGAACCTGCGGCCATGGCCGAATGCCAGGCATTTAGTGCATTGTATGATCGGAGACTGGTCCTCCACCCTGACCCTCTGCAGGTCTAGGTAGAGGGTCCCGGCCTCCGTCATTCTCTGCCATACCTTTGGCTTTACCTGGAGGACTATGTGGGAAGTCCCCGGATTCCTTGTCCTCTTCCTGTATTTTACACAGGCCTCTCTCTCCGCCTGTGGTAGGCCCATGAAAATTTCGGCGTTCTGGGTGTATATAGCCCTGATCATATCATCATTATCGTTTTCCCTGTGGACGTCCTTAAGGACGACCAGTGGGTTTTTATTTCTCATGGGCTCTACCACAAGCCCATTGTTGCTATTTTCTATTTGCCTCATTAGTCTAGTGATCTCCTCTTCCGTGTCACAGCCCAGGATGACCTTGCCGTTTTTGGCTTTACGGGCCTTAGCTATTTTCAGGCCAGTACTCCTGGCGTCGACCGCCTTCTCCACCCTGGCGAGTACCTCTCCGGCCGTCTCCTGCTCATCCTTTGAGGTAACCGCCACCGAGTGGAGAGCCGGTCGGCGCCTGGGTCTGGCCGCTGCGACGCTGGCGTAGGACTGGGGGGTGGGTTCAGCAGCTCCATGGTTCCGGGAGGCCAACTCTTCCAGGGCGGCGCCGAAGTGCGTTTTGGTCTCTACCACTATGTCCCTAGCGACAGTCCCAATGTGGTCTTCGATTTGGGACTGCGCGCGCACTATCAAGGCCTCGGTCGCCTGGTCGATTTCGACTTGCGTCGTCTCGATCTTGCTCTGGAAGAGTTCAATTGCGGCCTTTTCCCTGCCATCGCACTCCGTGCCAAGGGACTGGATCTGTTCCTTTAGGCTGGTCTGAGCGCTGATGATCCATTTGGAGATGTTTTCTTCCATATCCCCCAGTCTCGCCAGTATGGTCCCCTCCTGGGCCGGGGGCGGAGCCGCCGCGGCTACTTTCTCCATCGCAGGAGATGCATCCGCGTCAGCCGCGCCAGCGGCTCCGGATGCCGCCTCCTCCAGATTCCTTATTCTATTTCTCAGCTCATAGATAATCGCCATACCATTGAAGGATGAGTCCTCCAGGAAGATCTTGATGTCTCTCCTCATCTGAGGGTATTGTTGGACCTTCTGTGGTATTTGTTCGAAGGCCCACATAGCCTCCTGGAGGAGCTGGCTTGTAGGTCGTGAAACTATGGCTTCCATTTGTGAGCACCTCTCTGACGATTTTCTACTTGCTCCCGGCCTCTTTATAAACGTCCTGGCGGCATCCGTGACACGTGAGGATGAGGTGTTGGAGCCAGGAGAGGCCCGTTTCCCTGCGTCCGCGGATGTTAGTGGTGTATGGTACATTTTTAAAAACGGGGAAAATTGTCAACTACTAAAATTTTATTGTACACCCTGTATAACGGGGTGTGTCTTATAATTAATATTTGACCCTGTATAAGGGGGTACACGTCTATAATTAACTTAAAACTAAGAAAAGAAATAATTTAAATTTAATTTGGTCAATTTGAAACTTAAGATTAATTTTTTCCCCTATAGGGGGGCGTAAATTTTCCCAGTTGGGACTGTCGTGGTACTTAGGGGATGTATACAGTCCCGTATCAAGTAAAATAATTTCAAAATTTAAATAAAATTAAAATTTTTTATCTTTCATACAAACTAATTCCTAATAAATTAAATTATCATAAACTTAAGATTAATTCTCCTGATGGATTGCAGCCTCCCACAGGACTCTTTTTTAGTGTGTGGGTTGTTGACCCTATCCAGGGCCGCAATCCAAAAGAATTATCCAAATCGGATCACCCAGGCCAAAGTTGGGTTTATCCCCTTTTTTCTTCCGGACCTCTTCCCTGATGGTCCAAATGGAGGTGTCGGTAGTTGCTCCCTGCTAAGAGGATCCCAATTCCGAAGAAATTTCTGGATTCGGTCCAATACGGGCCGAGATATTTTGAGTTTCCTGGTTTATCCCTTTTTTACGGGGATTCTTCCAGGAAGAGGGCCAATTAGTAATATCAACGGGGGGGCCCCTACAAGGAGCTCCTAATTCCAAAAACTGGTAAAGATTGGACCAACCGGTCCGGAGTTATTAATGATGCAACGTTGTTACGTCGCCACGTTTTTGGTCAAGAAAGTTCGTTAAATTTCAGTAAAATTTTTATATATTTAGTTTGTTTGGGATGGAAAATTTTTCAATTTTCCTCCCTTTAATTTTTTTGGGGTGCCAATGTTGTGGCGCGCCCTCTGCCGAGTTCAACACAGAAAGTCCGGAGAGAATCGGCTCAGCCGATCCGGAGTTATTCGCAGATTCCTAAAATACTGACCTATCAATTTAAAAAGTTTTATCGAAAATTGTCAATCTCACTTGGGATGGATAGTGTTCGTTGAGAAGAACACAAAAATACCCTTGTCGGTCTAAACGGGCCACGGGTGTCCGAGTTATAGGGTCAGAACGCTCTGACCTGGTTCGTCGATAACCCTTTTTTACAAATTCCAATGTTGTGACGTCACACTGACTTTAAAAAGTTTTCTAGAAGTTTCTTACCCTGTAACTCCTTGGTTTCTCAACCGAATTGAGCCAGGGAGGTCTTAAAAGTTAGGTCTCGTGGTGCACTAATTTGTGATGTGTATAATGGGGGGGTCAAAGCACAACCCTTAGTTCAGGGGTGGTAAATGTATATAAGTCTAAAAGTCACTATAACTAACAAACTAATGCACTTTTTTAAGGTCTGTAAAGGGTTTATAGTTCAGTTAACCGTCACTCACGTTTCGTGTCTCTGTCACTCTCCTGAGGGACCAGGATCCGGGACCTCAGCCTCCACACCCCTTTTAAAGAAAAAGGGCTGTAGCTCCCGAAGTTGTGGTCCAAAGCTGGTTAGGTTAGGTTAGGTTAGGTTAGGTTAGGTTAGGTTAGGTTAGGTTAGGTTAGGTTAGGTTAGGTTAGGTTAGGTTAGGTTAGGTTAGGTTAGGTTAGGTTAGGTTAGGTTAGGTTAGGTTTTTTTTTTTTTTTTTTTTTTTTTTTTATTATATCTACTACCCCTAGCAAATAATTATAGCCAGGGCCTATGAAGGCTACTTCTATCTCTCTCTTAATACACTTTATATTCTGCCCTTTTGGGGCCTATATCCGTTCTAACATTTCATTCATGTCTTTTAGTATCATAGTTCCTTAGGATTATTAGGGTTCAGTAATTAATTTATTCACACATTCCTTTCTTCCATCCAACAATTAATTCCCATGCTATCACAATTCCTCTTATTTCATATTTCTTACGCTAAATTAAATTTGATAACTATTAGAATATAATATACTATATTGAATAGTTAGTCTTTTCTTTTACTTTTCGTTTCGTTTGTTAACAATTTTGACAATTTTTATGCAGTAGCTTAAGAACAAATCTCTAGATTTTTTATTTGCAATGATGGTTGGCAATGTATGTTTTATTAATTTAGTATTTATTTCGTTTTCCAAATTCATTCTATCTTTTTCGTGCACTGGGCATTCCAGTATCAGATGGGGCACAGACTCATTTTCATCAGGGCTGCAGATGCACGATGGGTTCTCCTTGCACTTGAATCTTACCAAGTACTCGGAGAACCCACCGTGCCCCGTTAATACTTGGGCCACCTCTTTGGTCATTTGTATACTCCTTACTATCCTGTATGCCTCGGATGCGATAGGGAAGTACATTTTTGTTACTGCGGCCGTTTGCTCCGTGTCGTATCTCCGGTCCCATTCGCGTAGCGAGTCCAAACGGATCATTCGCTTCGCGAAGGAGACCGGACAGCAGTCATAATCTGGTTTCTTTTTCGACTTCAAGGCGGCCTCTTTAGCAAGAGAGTCAGCTCTCTCGTTTCCCTCCAGACCCGCATGTGCCTTGATCCAAAACAGAGAGACGCTCTTGTTTTGGTCTCTGCAGCGTCGGATGGCATCCCTGGTCCTGACTGCAAGGGTGTGGAGGGCATTCGGATTAGCGACAGTCTGAAGGGCCGCCCTGGAGTCGCTAAAGATTGCGAATGTACATTCCTGCCGTCGTTGGACCTCCCCCATGGCTTCGCAAAGAGCCAAGAGCTCTGCCTGGTAGACGGTGCAATATGACGATAGAGCAAGCTTGAGGGCTTTGGTCTCAACCTCACCTTTCCAAATGGATAGGGCGGCTCCGACCTTACCCTCAATCTTGCTCCCGTCGGTGAAAATGCGCACCTCGTAATTGAGGTGGCTATGGTACTGTTCCTCGTCTACCAGGCTTCCCAGCTCTATCTCCAGTTGCTCCGCTGGATGGGGTTTGTCCAACGCCGACGCCACCCGTTCAATATCCCTGTCCCCCAGCGCCGGCAGGTGCACCCCCTTCTTGGCCGCGTACAGCGAGGCCATCTCGCTCACCCGAATGTCAAGAGGGAGTATCCCTGCCAGCACAAGTGCTGAGTTCAGGGATACCGTCCTATAGGCTCGACAAAGTTTTTGGGCGAAGCCGCGTTGAATCGCATTCAGGCGCTTCTGCACTCCCAATTTGCTCACTGCCGGTGCCCACACGCACGAAGCATACAGGACAATAGGCTCCACGGCTGCCGTGTAAATCGTCCTTATGACATCAGGGTGCAGTCCCCAGCTCACCCTAGCGGCTCTTGCCAGCTGTTTATAAACAACTGTAGCCTTTGCGCAGACGTTGGCAACATGAGTGTTGAACGTCAACTTGCTGTCTATGGTGAGTCCAAGTAATTTTATCTCTGTAGACATGCCAATGCCTATCCCGCCCATGCTCAGGTGTGGGGTGTCGTATTTCAGTTTTCGTGTTATTGTCATGGCGCAAGTTTTATTGGGCGCAAATTTGAGCTTATTTACGACACCCCACATCCGAACATATTCGAGAGCGGCATTGGCATGTCCCTGGACGTCCAGTGCCGTGTTGCCATCGAAGACTAGGACTATGTCGTCAGCGAATGCCTGGACATAGTCTCCCCTAGCCTCTAAGCCCTTTAGGAGGGGGTCGAGCAGGAGGTTCCATAACATAGGGCCCCCAATTGACCCTTGTACGCAGCCTTTCTCTGTGCACCGCATGTGCTCTGCACCCATGTAACGTACCCGGACCGCTCTGTCGCTCATGTAACTGCCCAGGATTCTCCTAATGTTCGTCGGGCATGATGTTTCCGCCAACCGGACCTTGATGGCTGGCCACCAGGCACTGTCGAAGGCTCCCTCTATATCCAGCGAAACAAGCACGATCAACTTCTTCTCATCCAGCTTCTCGCGAATGTGTCGCATTAGGTTATAGAGGGAGGGTTAGGTTAGGTTAGGTTAGGTTAGGTTAGGTTAGGTTAGGTTAGGTTAGGTTTTTTTTTTTTTTTTTTTTTTTTTTTTTTTATTCTGCTTTTCCCCTCACATAATTAGGGACCTTGTGTATCTATTTTTATATAGTGCAAGTGTGATGACGACTTATAATTTAATATATATGTATACATAATATATTTAAGATGTTCGGATATATGTATTCGGCATCTACAGTTGTCGAACCCATACATTCGCCCACCCTTTACATCTGTCTATTTGTGTTCTGTCTTATTTCTTACATTTTGTTTCGTGTCTGTCTACCATCTACAATTTTCATACATGTGTTATTTATTATTTTGTTCCTTTGTTAATATTTTTCAAAGAAAAAGAACAAAATTTTTTCCAACTAATTATTTTTAGGCGGTCACCCATCCTAATACCGACCGCGCCCGATGTTACTAGTTTAATGGCAATAAAAAGTACAAAAAACAATTTCCGGGCGGTCACCCATCCAAATTCCGACCTCACCCAATGTTGCTTAACCTTAGGTGAGGTGGTTAGGTTAGGTTAGGTTAGGTTAGGTTAGGTTAGGTTAGGTTAGGTTAGGTTAGGTTAGGTTAGGTTAGGTTAGGTTAGGTTAGGTTAGGTTAGGTTAGGTTAGGTTAGGTTAGGTTAGGTTAGGTTAGGTTAGGTTAGGTTAGGTTAGGTTAGGTTAGGTTAGGTTAGGTTAGGTTAGGTTAGGTTAGGTTAGGTTAGGTTAGGTTAGGTTAGGTTAGGTTAGGTTAGGTTAGGTTAGGTTAGGTTAGGTTAGGTTAGGTTAGGTTTTTTTTTTTTTTTTTTTTTTTAAATAAAGCAGGCACCCGCCATCGCAGGGTGTTACTGCCTATGCGCTTTTCCCCTTACTTAATAAGAGACCTTTTTTATCTTTGTTTTTTATTTTATAGTGCAAATGTATTGTGTGATGTCGTTATGTTTTAATATATATGTATATATAATATATTTATAATGTTCAAATATATGTGTACAGCGCATTTACAATTGATGTACACATACATTCGCTCATCTTTATTGTTTCAAATATTTATTTACAATTTGTTTACATCAACTTATATTGTATCCATTTCTTTTTGCTATATTTTTTCATACATGTGTTATGTTCAATTTATTTCTATGTGTATTTCCAATTTTATAATATATATGTATATAATAATGATAACAATGATAATGATGAAAATGATAAATTTTTGGAGAATGGTGAAAATGGTGATGATGATGAAAATGGTGATGATGATGAAAATGGTGATGGTGATGAAATTGGTGATGATGATGAAAATGGTGATGATGATGAAAATGGTGATGATGATGAAATTGGTGATGATGATGAAATTGGTGATGATGATGAGAATGGTGATGATGATGAAATTGGTGATGATGATGAAAATGGTGATGATGATGAAATTGGTGATGATGATGAAATTGGTGATGATGATGAAATTGGTGATGATGATGAAAATGGTGATGATGATGAAAATGGTGATGATGATGAATTGGTGATGATGATGAAGGATGATAATAGTGGTGATGATGATGAGAGATGACAACAGTGGTGATGATGATGAAGGATAACAACAGTGGTGATGATGTCAAGCAACAATGGCAATGCCAGTGACAGCAACAATAACAACATGTGGTAACGACAATAGTAATAACAGTAATTTTCCCTCCATACATATTTTGCATGTATACATATTTGTCTATATTACTATTTATTTATTTACAATATTATTTTATTTCACTCATATGTCCTCCAGTACATTTCTAATACATTTATTATTCATATTATTCATTTTTCCATTTACATATTTAAATTTTTACCATATTTATTTATTTTTATATATTTCCAATTTTTATGATTAAATTCACTATTTTATTTAATTCTATTCTTTATAATATGTAAATTTCAAACAAAAACAATAACAAAACAATTTCCGGGCGGTCACCCATCCTAATTCTGGCCTCACCTAATGTTGCCTAACCTCGGTGGTCGCTAATTTGCCACTCATACATATTTAGTTCTTATAATATATATTCCTCTACATGCACTTCTAATTTTTACATTTACATTAGCTATTTTATTTATTTCCATCATTCACAATATATACTTCCTGATAAAATTTGACAAAAAACGATTTCCGGGCGGTCACCCATCCAACCCCGGCCTCACCCAATGTCGCTTAACACTGGTGGTCGTTAATTTGCCACTTATACGTATTTTAATTTCTTCAACATATACTTATTTATATATACTTCCAATTTTTATATTTATATTCACCAATTTATTTATTTCTTACAGGAATATACATTACAAATCATACAATCATTACAAAAACATAAACACAGATCGAAATTACATTTCACAGACAATACATATCCCAAAAAGAAGAAATCCTTGGCAAAAACAGTTTCCGGGCGGTCACCCATCCGAGTTCTGACCTCACCCCTCGCTGCTCAACCTCGGTGATTAATATGTTCAAATGTGTGTCTGCAGCGTACACACAGTTTCTACAGACACACACTTGTCCATCTGCTGTGTTTTGTTTATCTATATTATTCATTTACACAATCTTTCACATCATCTATATGTATCCCACTACATCTCCCATACATGCATCATTTTTGACTTATTATTCATATTTTCAACTTTTGTGATACATATGTATACATGGTACATACAAATGTTTTGTATACATATTCACATCATGCCAAATTTATTTGTTTTCCTTTTTAAACACATATTACTCCAACCGTCTGTTGTTGTTTACCTTTTGTCTCATTCTCCGTTGCTAGGCAACGGAGCTTGAGACAAAAAGTTGCGCCGCCATCTTGCGCTAGCGTGGATCGGCGTGTTGTTTCTTATATATTTAATTCATCTATATCTTATAATTCTTACTACTATGCACTATACTTATGTGTCTATCGTCATCTATTAATCCCTAGTATCATTTATTTACATATATCACATATGTATATTTGCTGTTTACGCCGTATTTCATGTTTACATTTCCCATAGTAATATTTTCATTTTTGCAGCCTGTCTCTTTTGTCTTGGCTAATATTTTGTGTTTATTAAGTCGCCTGTCTCTTTTGTCATAGCATTGTATTTTTGCGGAGCACTATGTGCTTTTTTAAAGGGGGTTTGCACACTGTCCTACAGTACAAATTAAGTCAGTCAGTATGTCCGTATTTTATCCGGGTGGCTTCCCACCCACTCCCCCAGGATAAGGGAGACTCGTTACTCATGACGGTATATCTGTGTTGTTTGCATGTTTTTGTGTACTTGTCTAGTATTTTGTATGTGTGTACCCATCCACAACTCACTCTTTCCTACATGTCACACTGTTTGGCAATTTGTATATATCTTATAATATATACAATTGCCACGTACCTATTTTGTGAGTTGTGTCCTTCTTATGTATGTCTAGCAAGTATATGTAATCTTAGTGTCAGTGATAGTGTGCATGTTCTGATATATTTTTATATAATCATTATATAATAATTAAATCAGTGTTTAGTATTTATGTCTGTTTTGTATAGTGTGTAGTTGTGTGTTGGTGGGTCATAAGTACGCTGTCGTCTCCCTCGCTAGGTAATCCCATTTGCTGCGGGTAGAACATTCGGCGCTGAAGGCGTTATGGTCCGCATTCCGCTGCCCAGAGCGCGAACAGTTGCAGCACTGAGGTCTGGTGCCCGCACTGTAGTCGGCGCAGTCCTTGCGCAGGTGCGGGCCCCCACAGTGGCTACATCTATCCGCGCCCTCGGTGCAGAATTTGCGACCATGACCGAATGCCAGGCATTTGGTACATTGTATGAGCGGAGACTGGTCCTCCACCCTAACCCTCTGTAGGTCCAGGTAGAGAGTCCCGGCCTCCGTCATTCTCTGCCATACCCTTGGCTTAACCTGGAGGACTATGTGGGAAGTCCCCGGATTTCTTGTCCTTTTTCTGTATCTAATGCAGGCCTCTCTTTCCTCTTGTGGTAGGCCCTCAAAAATCCCTGCATTTTGGGTGTATATAGCCTTAATCATTTTGTCGTTGTCGTTTTCTTTATGTACGTCCCTTAGAACGACTAGGGGATTTTTGTTTATTAAAGGCTCTACCACAAGCCCACTGTTATTATTTTCTATCTGTTTCCTTAGTTTGGCGACCTCCTCCCTCGTGTCACATCCCAGTATGATGGTACTATTTTTTGCCTTTCGGGCCTTGGCTATTTTCAGGCCAGTACGCCTGGCGTCGACCGCCTTCTCCACCTTGGCGAGCACCTCTCCAGCCGTCTCCTGCTCATCCTTTGAGGTAACCGCCACCGAGTGAAGAGCCGGTCGGCGCCCGGGTCCGGCCGCCGCGACGTTAGCGTAAGTCGCGGGGGTGGGACAGGGTTCCGCGACACGGAGCGCCTCGACAGCGTCGCCGATGTGCGTCTTCGTATCTACAATTACGTCTCTTGCGACAGTCCCGATCAGATCTTCGATCTGGGACTGCGCACGCACAACAAGGGCCTCGGTTGCTATATCTATTTCGACCTGGGTCTCCTCCATTTTTTCGGAGACCCTGTCTGTTACTTTACGGCAACGCTCGTCGCTGGCCTTCTCCATGTCCCGGAACCCCTCCCTCAGTGCCTGATGGGCTTTATTTATCTGCTCGAGGATCGAGCTTTGAACGTCTTCGAGCTTTGCCATGATTTTACCCTCAAGTAGCGAGGGCGAGGCCGCCGCGGCCGCCTCCTCCATTACGAGAGGATCCGCCATGATAGTCGCGCCCTCGGCTCCGGACGCCGCCCTCTCGTAGCTCTCTATCCGCATACTGAGCTCGCAGAGTATGCGCTGACATGCGTCTGAGGTCTGCTCCAAATAGGTCTTAATATCTTTCCTCATCTGAGGGTATTCTTGGACCTTCGAGGGGATGTCCTCGAAGGTCTTCATTAGTGCATGGAGCAGACATTCATTTGTAGAAGCAGCGTATGCCTTTTTGTTGTATGCGGACATGTTGTCTATCGACCTTCGTTTGGTTGTTGGTCTCTTTATAAACGTTCTGGCGGCGTCCAGTACCAGCGAGGGCGAAGTGTTGGTACCGGGAGAGGCCTGTCTCCCCCTTACCGCAGACGTCAAAGGTGTTTGATACATTTTATTGAGGGGAAAGTTGTCAATATTTAAAATTAAATTATACACCCTGTATAGCGGGGTGTGTCTATATTTCTAAATTCTGACCCTGTAAAGGGGGGTATAGTCTAATACTAGTCAAAAACAATATACACAATTTAGTCAAATGTCAATTTCAATTAAAATTGAAATAAAATCTCTAAAATAATATAAACTTAAAAATAATTTTATCTCCTTGAGGAGACGTTAGCTCTACCCTGTAGAGTGGTCCTCAAGTTTGGGGGATGTAAATAGTCCCCTTCGTAATAATAAATTATAGAATTTGTCAATTTAAAAATTTAAAATAAAATTAAAATTTCACTTAATAAACTTAATTTTAATTGTTTTAGGGGGATGCAACCCTATCCAGGGCCCCTCTCTGTCCTGATGGATTGTCCACCCTATCCCGGGCCACAATCTTCAAAAAATTTTCAATTTGGACCAGCCAGGCCAAAGTTAGGTTTTTCCCCTATTTCTTCCTGCTGTTCCCGGATCTCTCCACTTTTGGCCCAGATGAAGGCACCAGCAGTTGGCCCTTGTTAGGGGAAAGCTATCCCCGAAGAGGATGTTGGATTCGGCCCAACCAGGCCGAAGATATTGGGGTTTCCTGGTTTTGTCCCTGTTTTCCAGGGACTCCTCCGGGAAGACGGTCCAACTGGTGATGTCAACAGGGGGGCCTCCACCAAAGGCTCCCGATTCCCGAATCTCAACGAAATCGGGCCAAGCAGTCCGGAGATACAGCCTCGGAAAGCTTTTATGCTGTTTGTTTGTATGTTAGGAGGTCTTCTCCTAACCGATTAAAAAATTTTTGATGAATTTTGTTCCCGGGATGGACAGTGTTCGTCTCAGGGTGCCCAAAAATACCTGTGCCGGTTAGAACAGGCCACTGGTGTCCAAGTTATAAGGTCAGATGTGATCTGACCTAGTTTTAGATAACTCTTATCAAAAATTCCAATGTGTGACGTCACTATAATTTAAAGGTTATGAAAAGTTGTCTTTAGCTATAACTACTCTGTTTTTTGCCCGATTTGGGCCAAAAAGGTCTCTAAAGTTCCGTCACGTCGTGCACTAATTAGTTATAAGTTTTTTGAGGGGGGCAAGACACAACCCTTAGAGTAAGGGTGGTAAATGTCTATCTAACTAAATGTAACTATAAAATCTAAACTAATGCACTGAACTAAAAAGTAAAAACTGTCTCTGGTGCAGTTCACCGTCACTCACATTTATGTGTCTCTGTAGCTCTCCCAGGGGACCAGGATCTGGGATCTCACCACCACACCCTTTTTATAGAAAAAGGGGTGTCACTTCTACAACTGTGGTCCAAAACTCTTGAGAGGGGTCTCAGAAGAATGGTATCCCCGAGACACACCCTCGCAGAGCTGAACACACAGGGGTCACTAATGAAAATCCAAGTTTTTTCACAAATTTAAGTGTCACTTTCACAGTTTATTGTTAAAACATATATTGTCCTATAAGTCTCTGAGTTCTGGTCCGATTTCACTGGGGTTTTCACCGTTAAGTTCGTCTCACTCGTGCGCAAGTTTTGAGATATCACCAGCGGGGATTGGTGGTGATGAAAAAACTTTTCATCGACCACACCCTTTTTTAAAAATGCTTATAACTCCGCTCCAAAACAATTATAAATTCTGGGAAAGGTCTCAATAGACGCAGGCGCCTGATACCCAGCCTCTCACGATTAAAAAACCGGAGGTTAATCACTATTTTCGGAGTTATAAGCACTTTTCTATTTTTGTGTGACGTTTTGCTCGAAAATTTTTTCAAAAACACACCACAACTCTGGTAATATTCACTCAAGAAGTCTGTAAAAGGTCCTTAATTGTTCGTACACTCAACATACACAATCGCGCAGATCGAAAACACTATGTTATAGATCTAAATCCGGAGATTTAGGGAAAACAAACTTCCCTGTCACTTTTTGTCTCAAAGTTTTCAGTTTTTACACTATAACTTTTTAAGTCCTGGTTCGATTTCCACGCGGTTTTTTTGCATCAAAATCGTCTCGCGACGACGAAAATTTTGATATGCAATTTGGCTATATTCGAACGAACTTTACCACTTGTACGATTTTAACAGAGCGGAACGGGTTAAAAACGATGCGTTCTCGGCCATCTAAGCTACGAGACTGGTTAGGTTAGGTTTTTTTTTTTTTTTTTTTTTTGTGGCAGGCACCCGCCATCGCAGGGCGTTACTGCCTATTCTCTTTTCCCCGTCCATTATAACGACAGGACCTTGTGTATCTAATTGTATTTACAGTGCTGTGTGTAGTGGTGTCGATATAATTTGATATATATGTATATATAATATATTTAATATGTGCAGATATATGTGTTCGGCACATTTCAGTTGTCGGACACATATATCTGCCATTCCATTTCATTCATCTATTTGTGTTCTATCCTATTTGTTGTAACATTTTGTTTCGTGTCTATTTATTATCTATAATTTACATACATGTGTTTTGTTCGTTTCAACATTTTGCAAACTTTAATAATAATGATGATGATAATGATGAAAATGATGAATTTGATGAAGATGATGAAAATGGTGATGATGATGAAAATGGTGATGATGATGAAATTGGTGATGTTGATGAAATTGGTGATGATGATGAAAAATGGTGATGATGATGAAAATGGTGATGATGATGAAATTGGTGATGATGATGAAAATGGTGATGATGATGAAAATGGTGATGATGAAAATGGTGATGATGATGAAATTGGTGATGATGATGAAATTGGTGATGATGATGAAAATGGTGATGATGATGAAATTGGTGATGATGATGAAAATGGTGATGATGATGAAAGTGGTGATGATGATGAAAGTAGTGGTGATGATGAATTGGAGATGATGATGAGTGGTGATGATGATGAGAGATGACAATAGTGGTAATGATGATGATAGATGACAATAGTGGTGATGATGGCAAGCAACAACAGCGATACCAGTGACAGCAACAACAGTAACATATGGTAACAACAACAAATTTCCCTTCTATATATATTTTCCATGTACACATATTTGTCTATATCACCATCTGTCTGTTTACAATTTTATTTTATTTCAATCATATGTCTTCTAGTACATTTCTCGTATATTTCTTATTCACATTATTTTAATTTACCATTTACATATTTCAATTTTTATAATATATATTTATTTATATATACTTCCAATTTTTATATTTACAATTTACAATTAATATTTATTCAATCTTTTAAAATAATATTTTTCGAAAAATTTTAACAAAAATAATTTCCGGGCGGTCACCCATCCAAGCTCCGACCTCACCCAATGTTGCTTCTCTTCAGTGGTCGCTAATTTGCCATTCATACAATTTTAACTTTTATAATATAAATTTACTTATATATACTTCCAATTTTTATACTTATAATTCACAATTAATATTTATTCAGTCTTTTATAATAATATTTTTCGAAAAACTTTTACGAAAATAATTTCCGGGCGGTCACCCATCCGAACTCCGACCTCACCCAATGTTGCTTCACTTCGGTGGTCGCTAATTTGCCATTCATACGATTTTAACTTTTATTATATAAATTTACTTATATATACTTCCAGTTTTTACATTTACAATTTACAATTAATATTTATTTCAATCTTTTATAATAATATTCTTCAAAAAATTTTAACAAAAATAATTCCCGGGTGGTCACCCATCCAAGCTCCGACCTCACCCAATGGTACTTAACCTGTAGTTAATATGTTCAAATGTGTGTCTGCAGCGTACACACAGTTTCTACAGATACACATTTGTCCATCTGTTGTGTTTTATATATTTATATTCCATTTACTCACATAGTTTTCATATCATCTATATATACCTATCCCACAATATCTCCCATACATGTATTGTTTTTAATTTACTATTTATATATATTCTAATTTTTATGATATACTTATTCACATGTTACTCCAAATGTTTGCTTTTGTTTACTTCTTGTCTTAACTCCGTTGCTAGGCAACGGAATTGGACAAAAAGTTGCGCGGTCACATCTGCGCTCACACGGATCCGCGTGTTATTTTTCTATTTTTATTTTACTTATATTACACATTTTTCCTTAATTAGCACTATTTTTACATATTATCTGTTATCTACTATTCCTTATCGTTGATTATTTATATCTTTTACACATATTTATTCGTTATTTACGCCACATTTATACATTTAAATTTCCATACTAATATAAATTGTTTTAGAGCCTACTGTTTTAATCTTAGCAGTAAGTATTGATAATTTTTATTTTTAATTTTGCGCCTGTCACTTTTATTATGTCATTATTTGATTTGTTGGGACACTATATTTTTAATTTCTAATTTCAGGTACCTCACATTGGTACCCCACACACCGCCCCGGTTAGGTTAGGTTAGGTTAGGTTAGGTTAGGTTAGGTTAGGTTAGGTTAGGTTAGGTTAGGTTAGGTTAGGTTAGGTTAGGTTAGGTTAGGTTAGGTTAGGTTAGGTTAGGTTAGGTTAGGTTAGGTTAGGTTAGGTTAGGTTAGGTTAGGTTAGGTTAGGTTAGGTTAGGTTAGGTTAGGTTAGGTTAGGTTAGGTTAGGTTAGGTTAGGTTAGGTTAGGTTAGGTTAGGTTAGGTTAGGTTAGGTTAGGTTAGGTTAGGTTAGGTTAGGTTAGGTTAGGTTAGGTTAGGTTAGGTTAGGTTAGGTTAGGTTAGGTTAGGTTAGGTTAGGTTAGGTTAGGTTAGGTTAGGTTAGGTTAGGTTAGGTTAGGTTAGGTTAGGTTAGGTTAGGTTAGGTTAGGTTAGGTTAGGTTAGGTTAGGTTAGGTTAGGTTAGGTTAGGTTAGGTTAGGTTAGGTTAGGTTAGGTTAGGTTAGGTTAGGTTAGGTTAGGTTAGGTTAGGTTAGGTTAGGTTAGGTTAGGTTAGGTTAGGTTAGGTTAGGTTAGGTTAGGTTAGGTTAGGTTAGGTTAGGTTAGGTTAGGTTAGGTTAGGTTAGGTTAGGTTAGGTTAGGTTAGGTTAGGTTAGGTTAGGTTAGGTTAGGTTAGGTTAGGTTAGGTTAGGTTAGGTTAGGTTAGGTTAGGTTAGGTTAGGTTAGGTTAGGTTAGGTTAGGTTAGGTTAGGTTAGGTTAGGTTAGGTTAGGTTAGGTTAGGTTAGGTTAGGTTAGGTTAGGTTAGGTTAGGTTAGGTTAGGTTAGGTTAGGTTAGGTTAGGTTAGGTTAGGTTAGGTTAGGTTAGGTTAGGTTAGGTTAGGTTAGGTTAGGTTAGGTTAGGTTAGGTTAGGTTAGGTTAGGTTAGGTTAGGTTAGGTTAGGTTAGGTTAGGTTAGGTTAGGTTAGGTTAGGTTAGGTTAGGTTAGGTTAGGTTAGGTTAGGTTAGGTTAGGTTAGGTTAGGTTAGGTTAGGTTAGGTTAGGTTAGGTTAGGTTAGGTTAGGTTAGGTTAGGTTAGGTTAGGTTAGGTTAGGTTAGGTTAGGTTAGGTTAGGTTAGGTTAGGTTAGGTTAGGTTAGGTTAGGTTAGGTTAGGTTAGGTTAGGTTAGGTTAGGTTAGGTTAGGTTAGGTTAGGTTAGGTTAGGTTAGGTTAGGTTAGGTTAGGTTAGGTTAGGTTAGGTTAGGTTAGGTTAGGTTAGGTTAGGTTAGGTTAGGTTAGGTTAGGTTAGGTTAGGTTAGGTTAGGTTAGGTTAGGTTAGGTTAGGTTAGGTTAGGTTAGGTTAGGTTAGGTTAGGTTAGGTTAGGTTAGGTTAGGTTAGGTTAGGTTAGGTTAGGTTAGGTTAGGTTAGGTTAGGTTAGGTTAGGTTAGGTTAGGTTAGGTTAGGTTAGGTTAGGTTAGGTTAGGTTAGGTTAGGTTAGGTTAGGTTAGGTTAGGTTAGGTTAGGTTAGGTTAGGTTAGGTTAGGTTAGGTTAGGTTAGGTTAGGTTAGGTTAGGTTAGGTTAGGTTAGGTTAGGTTAGGTTAGGTTAGGTTAGGTTAGGTTAGGTTAGGTTAGGTTAGGTTAGGTTAGGTTAGGTTAGGTTAGGTTAGGTTAGGTTAGGTTAGGTTAGGTTAGGTTAGGTTAGGTTAGGTTAGGTTAGGTTAGGTTAGGTTAGGTTAGGTTAGGTTAGGTTAGGTTAGGTTAGGTTAGGTTAGGTTAGGTTAGGTTAGGTTAGGTTAGGTTAGGTTAGGTTAGGTTAGGTTAGGTTAGGTTAGGTTAGGTTAGGTTAGGTTAGGTTAGGTTAGGTTAGGTTAGGTTAGGTTAGGTTAGGTTAGGTTAGGTTAGGTTAGGTTAGGTTAGGTTAGGTTAGGTTAGGTTAGGTTAGGTTAGGTTAGGTTAGGTTAGGTTAGGTTAGGTTAGGTTAGGTTAGGTTAGGTTAGGTTAGGTTAGGTTAGGTTAGGTTAGGTTAGGTTAGGTTAGGTTAGGTTAGGTTAGGTTAGGTTAGGTTAGGTTAGGTTAGGTTAGGTTAGGTTAGGTTAGGTTAGGTTAGGTTAGGTTAGGTTAGGTTAGGTTAGGTTAGGTTAGGTTAGGTTAGGTTAGGTTAGGTTAGGTTAGGTTAGGTTAGGTTAGGTTAGGTTAGGTTAGGTTAGGTTAGGTTAGGTTAGGTTAGGTTAGGTTAGGTTAGGTTAGGTTAGGTTAGGTTAGGTTAGGTTAGGTTAGGTTAGGTTAGGTTAGGTTAGGTTAGGTTAGGTTAGGTTAGGTTAGGTTAGGTTAGGTTAGGTTAGGTTAGGTTAGGTTAGGTTAGGTTAGGTTAGGTTAGGTTAGGTTAGGTTAGGTTAGGTTAGGTTAGGTTAGGTTAGGTTAGGTTAGGTTAGGTTAGGTTAGGTTAGGTTAGGTTAGGTTAGGTTAGGTTAGGTTAGGTTAGGTTAGGTTAGGTTAGGTTAGGTTAGGTTAGGTTAGGTTAGGTTAGGTTAGGTTAGGTTAGGTTAGGTTAGGTTAGGTTAGGTTAGGTTAGGTTAGGTTAGGTTAGGTTAGGTTAGGTTAGGTTAGGTTAGGTTAGGTTAGGTTAGGTTAGGTTAGGTTAGGTTAGGTTAGGTTAGGTTAGGTTAGGTTAGGTTAGGTTAGGTTAGGTTAGGTTAGGTTAGGTTAGGTTAGGTTAGGTTAGGTTAGGTTAGGTTAGGTTAGGTTAGGTTAGGTTAGGTTAGGTTAGGTTAGGTTAGGTTAGGTTAGGTTAGGTTAGGTTAGGTTAGGTTAGGTTAGGTTAGGTTAGGTTAGGTTAGGTTAGGTTAGGTTAGGTTAGGTTAGGTTAGGTTAGGTTAGGTTAGGTTAGGTTAGGTTAGGTTAGGTTAGGTTAGGTTAGGTTAGGTTAGGTTAGGTTAGGTTAGGTTAGGTTAGGTTAGGTTAGGTTAGGTTAGGTTAGGTTAGGTTAGGTTAGGTTAGGTTAGGTTAGGTTAGGTTAGGTTAGGTTAGGTTAGGTTAGGTTAGGTTAGGTTAGGTTAGGTTAGGTTAGGTTAGGTTAGGTTAGGTTAGGTTAGGTTAGGTTAGGTTAGGTTAGGTTAGGTTAGGTTAGGTTAGGTTAGGTTAGGTTAGGTTAGGTTAGGTTAGGTTAGGTTAGGTTAGGTTAGGTTAGGTTAGGTTAGGTTAGGTTAGGTTAGGTTAGGTTAGGTTAGGTTAGGTTAGGTTAGGTTAGGTTAGGTTAGGTTAGGTTAGGTTAGGTTAGGTTAGGTTAGGTTAGGTTAGGTTAGGTTAGGTTAGGTTAGGTTAGGTTAGGTTAGGTTAGGTTAGGTTAGGTTAGGTTAGGTTAGGTTAGGTTAGGTTAGGTTAGGTTAGGTTAGGTTAGGTTAGGTTAGGTTAGGTTAGGTTAGGTTAGGTTAGGTTAGGTTAGGTTAGGTTAGGTTAGGTTAGGTTAGGTTAGGTTAGGTTAGGTTAGGTTAGGTTAGGTTAGGTTAGGTTAGGTTAGGTTAGGTTAGGTTAGGTTAGGTTAGGTTAGGTTAGGTTAGGTTAGGTTAGGTTAGGTTAGGTTAGGTTAGGTTAGGTTAGGTTAGGTTAGGTTAGGTTAGGTTAGGTTAGGTTAGGTTAGGTTAGGTTAGGTTAGGTTAGGTTAGGTTAGGTTAGGTTAGGTTAGGTTAGGTTAGGTTAGGTTAGGTTAGGTTAGGTTAGGTTAGGTTAGGTTAGGTTAGGTTAGGTTAGGTTAGGTTAGGTTAGGTTAGGTTAGGTTAGGTTAGGTTAGGTTAGGTTAGGTTAGGTTAGGTTAGGTTAGGTTAGGTTAGGTTAGGTTAGGTTAGGTTAGGTTAGGTTAGGTTAGGTTAGGTTAGGTTAGGTTAGGTTAGGTTAGGTTAGGTTAGGTTAGGTTAGGTTAGGTTAGGTTAGGTTAGGTTAGGTTAGGTTAGGTTAGGTTAGGTTAGGTTAGGTTAGGTTAGGTTAGGTTAGGTTAGGTTAGGTTAGGTTAGGTTAGGTTAGGTTAGGTTAGGTTAGGTTAGGTTAGGTTAGGTTAGGTTAGGTTAGGTTAGGTTAGGTTAGGTTAGGTTAGGTTAGGTTAGGTTAGGTTAGGTTAGGTTAGGTTAGGTTAGGTTAGGTTAGGTTAGGTTAGGTTAGGTTAGGTTAGGTTAGGTTAGGTTAGGTTAGGTTAGGTTAGGTTAGGTTAGGTTAGGTTAGGTTAGGTTAGGTTAGGTTAGGTTAGGTTAGGTTAGGTTAGGTTAGGTTAGGTTAGGTTAGGTTAGGTTAGGTTAGGTTAGGTTAGGTTAGGTTAGGTTAGGTTAGGTTAGGTTAGGTTAGGTTAGGTTAGGTTAGGTTAGGTTAGGTTAGGTTAGGTTAGGTTAGGTTAGGTTAGGTTAGGTTAGGTTAGGTTAGGTTAGGTTAGGTTAGGTTAGGTTAGGTTAGGTTAGGTTAGGTTAGGTTAGGTTAGGTTAGGTTAGGTTAGGTTAGGTTAGGTTAGGTTAGGTTAGGTTAGGTTAGGTTAGGTTAGGTTAGGTTAGGTTAGGTTAGGTTAGGTTAGGTTAGGTTAGGTTAGGTTAGGTTAGGTTAGGTTAGGTTAGGTTAGGTTAGGTTAGGTTAGGTTAGGTTAGGTTAGGTTAGGTTAGGTTAGGTTAGTTTTTTTTTTTTTTTTTTTTTTTTTTTTTTTTTTTTTTTTTTTTTTTTTTTTTTTTTTTTTTTTTTTTTTTTTTTTTTTCTGCTTTTCCCCTCACATAATTAGGGACCTTGTGTATCTATTTTTATATAGTGCAAGTGTGATGACGACTTATAATTTAATATATATGTATACATAATATATTTAAGATGTTCGGATATATGTATTCGGCATCTACAGTTGTCGAACCCATACATTCGCCCACCCTTTACATCTGTCTATTTGTGTTCTGTCTTATTTCTTACATTTTGTTTCGTGTCTGTCTACCATCTACAATTTTCATACATGTGTTATTTATTATTTTGTTCCTTTGTTAATATTTTTCAAAGAAAAAGAACAAAATTTTTTCCAACTAATTATTTTTAGGCGGTCACCCATCCTAATACCGACCGCGCCCGATGTTACTAGTTTAATGGCAATAAAAAGTACAAAAAGACAATTTCCGGGCGGTCACCCATCCAAATTCCGACCTCACCCAATGTTGCTTAACCTTAGGTGAGGTCGGATCCGCCATTTCAACTGTTTTAATTATTTTAGTATATATTTCTTTACTTGTACTTCTGATTTTTTGTTTAGATTGCTTGTTATTTATACATATTTCAATTTTTTACAATATTTATTTATTTATATAAACTTTTGGTCTTTATATTAAATTTACTATTTTTATTTATTTCTATTCTTTACCATATATTAAATTTCTTAATAAAAAACAACAAAAATAATTTTTTCGGACGGTCACCCATCCAATTCCGACCTCACCCAATGTTGCTTAACCTTAGGTGAGGTCGGAATTTGCCATTTCAACTGTTTCAATTATTTCAGTATATAATTCTTTACTTGTACTTCTAATTTTTTGTTTACATTACTTGTTTTTTATACATATTTCAATTTTTTACAATATTTATTTATTTATATGTACTTCTAGTCTTTACATTTAATTTACTATTTTTATTTATTTCTATTCTTTACCATATATAAATTTCTCAATAAAAAACAACAAAAATAATTTTTCGGGCGGTCACCCATCCAAGTTTCGACCTCACCCAATGTCGCTTAACCTGGTGGTCGTTGATTGTCATTCATACATTTTAAAATTTTTATAACACATATATATTTATTTATTTATATTTCCAATTTTTACTTATATTACTTGCTACTTATACATATTTCAATTATTTACAATATTTATCTACTTATATATACTTCTAGTTTTTATATTTAAATTCACTATTTTATTAATTTCTATTCCTTACAATGTATAATTTTCCTTAATAAAAACATCAAAAACAAATATGACAAACAATAACAAAAACAGTACACAGGCGGTCACCCATCCATGTAGTGACCTCACCCAATGTTGCTTATCTTTAATATTTATTTTGTAAAATTCCATCTAGGCGGTCACCCATCCAATTGTTGGCCCCGCTCAATGTTACTTAACTTTAGTTATTATTTTATACAATTCTAGTTTATTTGTCATTTACAATTACTATTTATATTTCTATTTTTAAGGTATATATTTATATGTAATATATTTAATATGTTCAAATGTGTGTACACAGCGTATACTTAATTTCTTTGTACACACATTTGTCCATCTACATGATCCTATAATTTATCTAATTACTATTGTTTGTCATTTCATTTTCCATGTTGTTGCGCCGCCATCTTTGCACTAACAAGGATCGGCGTGTTTTTTCATCTTTACATAATCTGTCTATATCTTAGAAATCTTATCCATATGCACCACACTTATACATCTATCGTTATCTATTGTTCTTTACTGTCTATTATTTACATATATTGCATATAAATATTCATTACTTATTTCACATTTACATATTTAAGTTTCCATACAATATATTTTACTTTTGAGCCTAATATTTTTGTCATGGCAGCAAGTACCACTTATTTTTATGTTGAATTTTTGCGCCTGTCTATTTTATTAGATCATTTTGTGATGTAATGGGACACTCTATAATTTGTTCTAGGTACCCAACCCAGGCACCTCACACACCATCCCCAGTTTCCTCAGGAAGACCCGGCCTCCAGGACACGTATTTGTGTATAGTATCTTTGTTTTTGTGTGCATGTTTTTGTGTTCTGTATATGTGTGTTTCCTTTCGCAATTCACTCTTCCTTTATATCATTCTGTTAACAAATAATATATATGTTCCAATATATATTATTGTTACTTACTTGTTTGTGAATTGTTTCAATCCATGTTTGTATGTTAAATAATGTAATCTAGTGTTTATTGTTTGTGTGCATGTTTTGATATCTTCCTATATTTTTAAAATATATTCTTTATATCTATGTTTGTTTATGTGTGTCTTTGTGTAGTGTGTATCTGTGTGTAGATGTGTCAGGGATAAGCCGTGGTCTCCCTCGCCAAGTAATCCCACTTGGAACGGGTCTGGCACTCGGCGCTGAAGGCGTTGTGGCCTATGTCCCGCAACCCAGAGTGCGAGCAGTTGCAGCACCGCGGTGTCGAACCCGCACTGTACTCTGCGCAATCCTTGCGCAAGTGCGGGCCCCCACAGTGGCTACATCTGTCCGCACCCTCGGTGCAGAACTTGCGACCGTGGCCGAATGCCAGGCATTTCGTGCATTGGATGAGGGGCGTTTGGTCCTCCACCCTGACCCTTTGAAGGCCCAGGTAGAGCACCCCCGCCGCCGTCATCCTCTGCCATGCCTGTGGTCCCACCTGTAGGACGATGTGGGAGGTCCCCGGGTTTTTGGTCCTTTTTCTATATTTAACTACGGCCTCCCTCTGCTCCTGTGGTAGGCCCATGAAGATGTCCGCGTTCTGGTTGTATATGGCGGACATCATTTTGTCGTCGTCGCTCTCCGCATGGACGTCTTTGAGGACGACCAGCGGGTTTTTATTTTTCATGGGCTCTACCACGAGCCCATTGCCTTTACTTTCTATTTGGGTTTTCACCCTCGCCATCTCTTCTTTGGTGTCGCAGCCAAGAATAATAACACTATTCTTGGCTTTCCTTGCTTTGGAGATTTTTAGGCCAGTACGCCTGGCGTCGACCGCCTTCTCCACTCTGGTGAACACCTCTCCGGCCGTCTCCTGTCTGTCCTCAGAGGTGACAGCCAAAGAGTGGAGTGCCGGTCGGCGCCTGGGTCTGGCCGCTGCGACACTGGCGTAGGTCAGGGGGTTATGTTCAGGGACTTCCTTGTTGCGGGAGACCAACTCCTCCACAACGGTGCCCAGGTGCGCTTTGTTGTCGACCACGATGTCCCTCGCGGCAGTCCCTATTAACTCCTCTACGTGGGACTGCACACGCTCTGCCATCTGTTCGGACACCTCGGCGAGTATGGTTCGTGTCTCCTTCATTTTTTCGATGACTTCATCCGCCGCGCGTATGGTGTAGTCCTCGCATTTCTCAGTGCTCTCCCGGATTTCATTTTTTGTTTTATGGAGGCCCTGGTTAATCCATTCGGATATGTTGGACTCCAAAACC